>OW964573.2:4852246-6209415 GCA_943138885.2 Tholera decimalis
TTGTTCTGAGATCTCAATAGGATAATCGCTAATTGCAAGACTCTTGCGAGACTCTCGTTTGGGCAACACTACTTCAGAGAATCCTAGTGTGGAATCTAGGGCCTCAACCAATAGAGTAATTTTCATTTAAGACAATAAATACTTTATTTTATTTTAATTGTTTTTTAAAATTTTAAACATTTCATTTAAATTGAATTATAACTAAAATAGTCACCTCATAACTGAAATGAACGAAAATAAAATCTTCTTTAAATTGATTCGTTTATTTATTCTGCACAAAAGGCTTCGGATATCTATTTACAAGGCTTCGTGAAAGGAGTTTCGGACTACCTACACAGAGGCTGGTCCGTGACGTCATCTATATGTCATCATCCATCATACTGTGGACAAATGGCCCAAGTGTCGGATTTCGGGGCTTACGCAGTTATTTTCTTAAATTGTAAGGATGAGAAAAGATCATTGTTAGATAAGGATTTCTGAGAGGCTTTGTAGCGTTAGTTAAATGCTATATTTATAGTAAATATTTGTGTCAGTTTATTAGAGGAGCTAATGGTGAAATAATAACAACCACACGGATTGACCTTTATAGTTAAGCAGCGGTTGCCGAGGTTGGTTACTGGATGGGAGAGCATCTTAACATATTGAGATAACACTGCCTTGTTAGACGGGTGGTCGCAAGCGTAACTGAGCACAAAGTCTCCGGTTTGATTCTCGAGTCGTGTAAAAAGTGAGTTAGGAATTTCTCAGTTGTAGCAGGCGTCCGTCACTCGCTCAAGGCCACGCGTTATGTGCCTACCGCTTCGCGTATCGCCGTCGGTACATCCGACAGTGGGCTGCCGCACGCCTGCCTGAGCCTTTTTAAATAATTTTGACTACGTCATAATGGATCGACCTAAAAACAATTGATTTTCCTCCGCTTTGCTCCTGTTTCCCTTTTGATTGTTTATTTGCGCGGAATTTTATTAAAATTAAAATTATTTACGCGGTTTCGGATATTTTCGACACCAAAATTTATTAATCGGGAATTCAGGGAAGGAAAAAATGCATCTCTCATTTTATTAAACTGAAACATATTTGATCAACAAATAAAAAGTATTCGTTTTATTACCAATATCATCATATACAACCCTAGGACATTCGCTGGATGACGTGAGTTACGCGGCGGGCAAAACAATCTCAACTCTCTGTGTGCGTACTTATGGTACCTTTCTTCTCGCTACAAACAGCTGGTATTACTATTAAGATTTTGTAGTCTATTATAGCGTAGGTATTTTCGCTTTTGTATGAGAGTGATGTATCTGTTACAAAGTAACTATTTAGTAATCTGTGGTAGTAGCCTGGAGTTGTTGGGAAAGCACGTTAAGCTGTTGGACCCAGTTGTCATTAGTACATCATTGACAGTCATTACAGGTGGTTAGAAGCCAGACAATCTGAAACTGGTCTTACCAAGGGTCTTACCGAGCTTTTGGATTGTGGAGATAAGTTGTCACTCCATGTAAATCACCAGTACTCAGCTGCATTTAGTCAGACTGGAAGCCAACCCCAAAATTTTTGGGAAAGGCTAATAAGATGACGTAACATGTCAGTGTCTTTGTAGGTTATATGCATAAGCTTAATGTTAAGGTCCCCCGAGACGGTCCAACAGTTTGACTCAAACACGTAAGTTTTGGTTTGACTCAAACCATTTTCATTTTGATCGTTTACAAAGGTAATTTGAACGGTTTGTCAAAGATATACGAGTTTGAAGCACGTTTTATGAAATTTCACATTTTTGTTGTGTTTGACGCGCCGTTTGATCGTGTTCCGATGCGTTTGAACAAACTCGACTTAGTTTTGCGTTGGATTTTGTAGCGTGAGCTTTTGTGTGACGAAAATGTCGGACGAAGATATTGAAATTGAATCTAAACTGCGCAGTGCTATTTGACAAACCGTTCAAACCGACAACAAACGGTTGCATCAAATGGTTTGAATCAAACCGTTGGACCGTCTCGGGGGCCCTTTACAATGGATGCAGATTAAATATTTTTTATTCTTTATTTCATAAAATGTACAATGCACCTCGCAGTATTGCTACATCATTATTACCTTTATACAAAGTAAGTCAAAAACGTAAAATTAATAGAAGCAGTAAATTATTAAGTAATAGTAAGTACCTATTCATAGTATACAAAATAATGAGGGTAGTTTCTGGGATGAAAACTTTTCTTGTTACAAATAAAGTGAACTAGAGTTTCACACTTTGTAATTTGCTTTCGAGAATTTTTATTAGATGATCCGTGTAATAAACTTAGTTTAATAGCAATTATTATTTAGTTTATTTTCCAAGAATTCGCATTTCATCTTGGCTTATGAATTTCAAAATATTCAAGATACGAAACTGCTGCTGCTGCAAAAACCAAAAACTTTTTTATATACATATTAATCAACGCCATTACTCTGAAACCAGTGAAGGGAAACGTCGTGGGGAAACTGACACGCCTTAGGACTAAAAATTGACTTATCACCTTTATGCTGACGATCTGCAAATTTATTCGCAAGCTCCCGTTGAAGAACTGTCTGAGGCGGTGAAGATTGTGAATAAAGACTTAGCGCGTATTTCTGATTGGAGTTTGAATCATGGTTTGAGGGTTAATCCTGCGAAGACTCAAGTCATTATTGTTGGCAGCCCTAGGCTACGTTCCAAAATTAACTGGGGACCCTTCCTCAAATCGTTTTTGATGGAGCTGCTATACCTTACTGTGACTCAGTAAAAGACCTAGGTATTTATATTGATAGGGATTTGTCTTGGGGTCCCCAGTTAGAAGAAGTAAGCCGCAAACTGTTTGCCTCTGCGGGTGCGGGTGCGGGGGCGCAGATTGCGCAATTTCCTGCCGACTGCCACTAAAATTGCGCTTGCCCAATCCCTTCTTCTCCCTGTTCTCGACTATGCTGATGCAAGTTATCCAGATCTTACTGAAGTGCAGCTAGATAAGCTTGAACGACTCCAAAATTTATGTATAAGATTCATATTTGGTTTGCGCAAATATGATCATGTTTCTGAGTTTCGCATTAAACTCAAGTGGCTGCCGATCCGCCTTCACCGGAATGCACATATTTTATCATTACTTTACAGTATTCTCTTCAATCCCACAACCCCGTTTTATCTCAAAGAACGCTTTAAGTTCCTTCATGACACACATGTAAGAGATTTGAGATCATCGGAGAATTTGAGACTTTCAATGCCTGCACATTTCACTAAATTCTATGGCTCATCGTTTACGGTGCAAGCTATTCGTTTGTGGAATGCATTGCCGGTGTCTGTAAGACAAGCTCAGTCACTGGTTACTTTTAAAAGCTCGGTTGCTAATTAATTTCATTCCAATTTATGACTATTCTTTTGTTTTCTCTCCACTTGATGTTAAAGAACACATTATATGTGTTCCGTCCGAAGAGAATATCTGCCCGCATATTTTTGGTATGGCAATATTCTATTGTCTATAACTTTTTTCACTTTGACGTTTCCGTTGCTTGTAAAACTAACCGCCGTGTTTGTTGAGATCGATTCATTGATTGAAATTAAAAATCCTGTGGAATCTACGCGGTTAAAGATAATTTGGTCCTGATTAGTGATCGATTGGAATTTGTAATCCCCATTTGATGAAAAACCTGGGATATTTTGGAACATAACGCCGTATTGAAGTCACACTGACTGGCCCGCGAGTTTGCTGAAAATAATTGTTCATAGTGATAAATAGCTGCTTCAATCTGGTGCGAAGTTTGTGCTGTGATGCTATCTGGACCACGCCATCTGAAGACAGGCGCCTTGTGAACGTCCAGAACACTTGACCATCATTACACTTTTCACTTACTCATTTCATGCTTATACACACACTTTGGACGTGGCCTCAGGAAGGTCGAAGCTTGGCGTCTACAGCTCAGGTAAGTGGTTAGTGTTAAATTGTGTAAAGTAATATTATATTGACTGGCCTAAGGCCATTGGTTAAGCAACGTTTAGAGCTCCACGTACCGTGGACCGTTCGGACACACCAGTATCGTTGCGCTGGCTTTTTGTGGTCTTGAACAATATGTATTGTATTATTTAATTACCTATGTATTACAATATATTTATATGTATATATATATATATATATTTGCATATACATTTATTTATTTTAATATTTAATTATTTTTTGTTTCTCTGTTTTTATGAGTAATGTAGTTAGTACACTATTTTTTTTTTTAATCATTTGTTTTAGGGACTTTTATTCTATGAACATGTCAGCCCCGTTGATTCATAAGTACACATTACAGCTACATAACAAATATAAATCTAAACTAATCAAAATATTAGAAACAAGATCTCACTGACGCGCGAACATCTTGAACAGTTTGATAGCAGCAGACGAAATGGGATTTGCTAATATAACTTGGAAATTACCAACATCCAGCATATTCAGTTTAAATTCACGCATCAGTGATTCCCTGTCTCTTTCATATTTAGTACAACCTATTAATAAGTGATGAACGTCATCAAGTACACCACATACATCGCAATTAGGGGAATCAACTTTTTTCATCAAAAATGCAAATTTCTTAGAAGGGTAGTGACCTGAACGCAACCTATTTGCTGTAATTATAATATTTCTACTTATTTTGACGTTCATAAACCATGGTATTCGAGAAGGCTGACACTGTATCGTCTTAAACCAAATACCTTTTTCTTTGCTTCGCTCATGGAAATATTTTTTGAATAGATTATAACATTTTCCTTTCGCTAGATTAAGATATTCCATATAAAATAGTTTAAAATTATATTCATGACCTATGATATTGGTAGTTGCTAATTTTGCCAGCCTGTCAGCCTCCTCATTACAAGTTAACCCGACATGAGATGGAACCCATTGCAATCTTATCTCCTGTCCACGGCTTTTGAAATTGTAAGCGTGCTTTAATATTGCATAAGCTAGCGATGCACCTCTGGACGCAGAGGTGCAACGAGCAATATGCTGTAAAGCAATTCTGCTATCAGTGAGTATAACCAATTTATTACACTGCAAAGTATTTATACTGTTAATTGCTTCTAAAATTGCAATGAGCTCCAATGTCATGATCGATGCATTACAATTATTAATTTTGAACATAAGTGAGTTTTTCTGGCTCGCATCAAAGCATGCGGCTCCCTGTCCATTAGCACTTTTGGATCCATCAGTGAATACTCTATGCCATCCCTCGTATTTTTCATTTAGTTCCTTAACGACCTCAAAATGAGTTACAGAAGTTTCTAAATGTTTCTTACTTTCTTTTACGCAATCTAAATTACATTGGATAACTTCCTTTTCATCTATATATGCAGTCCAAATATCTAGTGAAAACATGTCAAGTGGATATGAAGAGTAAATTTCAAAGACTCTACAATCTTTACACACTGTACAAAGTAACGGTGTTTTTTTATTTCGCCAGTACTGACAATGCTCAAAGGAATTTAAATCGTCTATAAATTTTTTGGTCACATTATTGGTCCAAGACATACATTTAATACAATATTTAAACGCGAGATATAATCTTCTATTATGCAATGGGGGTATAGCTAACTCAGCCTCCATAACATGTATGGGTGTACTCCTGATAAAACCACCAATAATTCTAAGTGCCTGATTTTGAATTTTGACCAGTTTATATAAATGGCATTTTGCGCTGTTGTCATATAAAAAGGAGCCGTAATCAATCCTACTTCTTAATAAAGATATATAAAGATTACGCAAATGCTTAGGGTGGACACCCCAGGAAGGACCAGTTAAAATTTTGAGTAAATTTAGATTTCTTGAAGTTTTCTGAACTACTTCGTTTATGTGTTTACTCCATAGTAGGGACTTGTCTTACCACATACACTAATTTGAGAAGTCCTTCCAAAGGTTGTCTGGAAGATATCGCTTTCAGCGATAAGACCGCCATTTTTACCATAGAATAAGCAATATTGTTAAATAGGTGTGTTTAAATTTTGGTGTACAATAAAGTATATTCTATCTATCTTATGAAATCGACTAACCAGAACTATACTTGCCTTGTGGATTACGGGCTGTTCCTTCTCATAAAGACGAAGCTTGTCCCAGTAGTAGGAGGGTTATTGTCTGATTATGTTCTTGTTTTATGGACAGAGAGAGACGTCGAACCAATCATGGAGATGCCATAAGTACTTTTTTTTGTTTGGGTGGGAAAATCATCGAATAACTTCTCCCGCTCTGGGTTAAGCGGAAGGGAGTGTCAGACTTCTACTGACTAAAAATCCACCCTGTCCCTTCAGCTGCCCGTAAGCTCCGGGGCCGCGGTATCTTGTTAGTACATTTCCGCAACCCAGGCGGGCAATGGCTTTATGAGGCCCCGTCACTAATGCTGACAGCTCGTTGAGGCGCGCGTGGAACACGACGCGCCGCCAACCCGGGCCTATTCCTTACCGGACGGTGAGCTGTTCACTGTCCGTAAGCCCGCGCCTACGGTGGTCGGAGATCGAACCGCGATCCCCGACGCCCAGGGCGTCTACCACGGCAGCTGGGGCGTTCGGCCTTTTCCTTAGTACCTACAGTTCAGTTCAAAGATCTTCGACCCAGTGTGCGTATCCAATAACGATTCTAACTTCAACTCGCGTTACTTGGAATGCAGATGCCAACAGGGCAATTGCATACTACATAAATAAATAATCCATACTTCCATATCCATACTAATATTACAAATGCGAAAGTAACTCTGTCTGTCTGTCTGTCTGTCGGTCTGTCTGTCTGTCTGTGTGTTACCTTTTCACGCCTAAGCCGCTAAACCGATTTAGATGAAATTTGGCATGGGAATAGTTTAGGACCCTGGGTAAGACATAGGATAGTTTTATCCCGAAATTCCCACGGGATCAGGAATTACGCGGTAAAAATCTCCCACGTGAACGAAGCCGCGGGCAAAAGTTACTAATAAATAAATTCATTTAAAATTTAATAAATCCTAATTATGTGTTGGATTTAATCAATGCTAAAAATAGTATTAACATAATCGTAACTTATTTTTTTTTTTATTTTGATTGTTATTTTTTTATTTATTTAATAACATTTCCTGCACCAGTAAAAAAAACAAGTTATTGTAGTTTTCACTCGAAATAATCCATTGCTGCCCATTAGTTTCATTGATCTGCCTTTTGTCTTGGGGTGAAGAATGAATGATAGGTTTTGTGTGAGAAACATTTTTTATGCTTGTTTTAGCTAGGCACAATTTGCGATGGGTGCGTAACATAATATGACAACGCTATAACTTCCCACTGCTCGGACACAGAAAAGACACACTGTACACGCGTACTTGAAGGACGGCAACGTCGCAATTTATTTATGTATGCGTACGCGTGTACAGAGTGTTTCTTTTACGTATCAATTTTACATTTTTAGTGAATATTTTAATATTAAAATAAAAACATTTTGTTTTCGAATGGTATTTTTTTAGCATGTATGGATGCTATAATATTGTGGGTTAACGGGAACGCCCTCTGTTAGTTAACATACTGTATATTATTAATGTAGTATATTATTAATGAAGTAATGCTAATTGAAATGTTATTTGTAAATTGAAATGTATAGCGTGAGACCATTGGCACATTGTAAGGTATGTAGTTGGCAACCCCGGGGTGATTTTCCCCTGCGCCGATGCGCGCGCAGTTTACGGTAGTGCTTTTCGAGACGCGCTGCGCGGTGCCACGTCCCACGTATCATACTGTTTTTCCCGCGCTTGCGCCAGAGATTGTTTAAGAAGTGTGGTTTCATGTTCGATGTCTAGTTTTTTTTACAATAAACGGTTTATAAACAAGACTCGCAGTGTTTCAGACCACCCCAATAGCCTACCAACGCTATAAGTGGCTGCCCAACGTGTGTAGGTATATAAAACTCGTGGTGAAAAGTTTGTCATATGTTACAACTAACACTACAAGTGACTATCTGGGACTTATATCGAACCCTGTGTTGTGTTTCGTCGGTGTTATACGAGTAGCGTGTGCATATCGTATCGAAAATGCCGCGAACACGGTCTGAAGATCGCGTGAAATCGAACAATGATGGCGGCTCGGCCGCCGTTGCCAACATTACAATGTCTCAAGAAACGCTCACAAGTTTGCTTAATACCATGCAGCAAACCCAACAAGAGTTCTGCCAGCAATTATTACGCGAGGTGCGATCGTCAACGCCGCATAGTAACGTTTCGGAGGTCCAAGCATCGGGCTTTGGATTTGGCGCGAATGGAAACTTCGCGAAGTGCACGACACGCTATGGCGGCCGCGCGGACGAATCTTTGGAAAATTTTGTAGACGCGGTAGTTACCTATAAAGATTGCGTCGCTGTTTCTGACGAAAATGCTCTACGCGGTTTTTCGATGTTGTTGGAGGGGCCTGCTGCAGTATGGTGGCAAGGGGTAAAGCGGTCTACCAAGTCGTGGTCGGAAGCCCTAGAACGAATAAAGAGTGCCTTCGGCGACCGTGACCCGCCACACCGACTTTACGTTAAACTGTTTTCGTTGACTCAAGGAGAGGAGCATACCGACTTGTTCATCGCCAAGGTACGTGCACTGTTGGCCAAGTTCCCGAAGGACGACTTATCGGAAAAGGTACAATTGGATATGGCGTATGGGCTGCTCAGTCAACGCATTAGGAAGCGTGTATGCAGAGAAAATGTCAACAGTTTCGAAGAGTTACTGCACAAGTGCCGTAACGTGGAGGATTCCCTGAAGGAGGCTAGTCCCAGTCAGGCTAGTAGCTCGTCTCCCGCGAGATCACGTACGCAGACGAGTACACGCGTAGTGTCGTCGCCAACGTCATCGTCACCGCGGAATGTACCGGCCGCCGGCGCTGCTGCCGCCGCCGAGTCCGCCGGGACAGCCACCGCCGCCGTGGTCAAGGACAAGAAGCAGTTCTGTACGTACTGCAAACGTTCAGGCCACGTAAAGGATATGTGTGAGAAACTTTTAAAGCGCAATAGTGATAATAGTGATAACAGTATTGAGAGTAACTTAAAGCTAAAAAGTGAAATAAAGTGTTACGGCTGTGGTGCCGCGAACGTTATTAAATCTAAGTGTAAAAACTGTTCGGTTCAGCAAGCGTTTTATTCAGTTGACAGTACGTCGCATAGCGAAGCCCTGGCTCGCCGCAACGTTTGTTATAAAGCGCGTGTACCCGTCGCCGGCGCCGCCGTGCCGGTTCCCGCTCGTTCGGCCGCCACCGCCCGCGCCGCCGCCGCTTCCCCCGGCGACGTCCGTGCTGACGCGCATCGGAGGCCCGCGACTCGATCGACCGCCGAAGCAGTCCCCGCGTCGTCGCAGCGAGTTAACCCGCCAACGCGTATGTTTATACAAGGTAACCCTGCGCGTGCCGCGGGTGATTTAAGTCACTGTATTGATCATGTTGTATATGATTGTGATGTTTACGATAAGTCTTGTTTATCATTGAAATTTAACCCTTCGCGTGCCGTGGGTGATGTATTTAATTGTAATAATATTGATGAAAATGTTTCGCATTTCAATAACACTAGTTTGTCCGTTCAAGTTAACCCTACATGTGCTGTAGGAGATTTATGTAACGTTAATGTTGATAAAAGTGTTTCGTGTATTAATAATACTTGTGTATCTAGTTTAGATGATGGTTATAGTTGTAATTTACCTTTTCGGCGCCCCGTGTTAAATATAAACATTCTGGGAAATTGTGGTACTGCGCTCGTGGATTCTGCAGCTACTAGCTGTATTGCCGGTCACACGCTCTACGCTCTCCTACTCAGGTTAGGACACCCGTTAGTGCCGTCAACGCAAAATGTTAGGTTGGCGGATGGTGTTACTAGGGAGATGAATGTACTTACCACGGAGGTAAAGGTGACACTACACCATAAAATTAGAGTCATAAAGTTTTTGATCTTTCCTGAAACTAATAATAATGAAAGCTTGTTAGGTATAAATTTCCTTACCTTATTTAACCTTGTGTTCAATTTCGGTGAAAGTAAATGGTACTTTGCGGAAGATAGTAAACAAAAGCTCGAAATACAGTTTGAAAAGGTTTCGTCACCTGTATCTTCATGTGCTGCTTTAGAGGTGCTCCGGGACGACGAGGCGACTTCGCTTACTTCCGAACAACGTCAGGTTCTTGCCAACCTCCTCGTGGAATATGAGAATATCTTTGAGCCAGGGGGAGACGCGACTCTGTATGCCGAGCATGTTATTGGTACCGGTGATAACCCCCCCATTGCAGTCCCGCCGTATAGGTTGACGCCTGCTAAGAAAGAACTTATGCGGGCAGAGCTCGACAAGATGTTGGCTGACGATATAGTCGAGGAGTGTGAGTCCGCTTGGGGATCTCCCGCGCTCCTAGTGCCGAAAGCTAATGGTAAGGTACGTTTTTGTGTTGACTATAGGAAGCTCAATGCGGTTACGAAAACCGACGTCTATCCGATGCCATTGATAGACGAGCTTGTTCAGTCTACAAAAAAAAATTGTATCATGAGTACTCTTGATATGCGCAGTGGTTTTTGGCAAGTTGCCGTCCGTGAACAGGATAGGGACAAAACAGCTTTCCTGACGCCGTTTGGTTCGTTCCGTTTTAAGCGTATGCCGTTTGGTTTGAAAAACGCTCCCTCAACGTTCCAGCGGCTCATAGACAGACTTCGTGCAGGTGCTCTTAAAGTTTCATGTGCTTAGTAATGCAGCTAGGAATATATCTGCCAAGTTCATTCCTAAAAGAGATGGTCCTTATGTTATTGAAAAAGGGTTAGTCCTACAGCCTACTGCATTGCAGAATTAGATAATCCGGATAGTGTTGTAGGTAAGTTTCATGTATCCGAGCTCACGCGTTTTCATTCCCGCGGTGACGCGCCTCCTCGTCCCGTGATCCCGAAAAGACACAGAGGACGCCCACGGAAGCACGTTTGTCCCGTTTGTTAAATTGTGTGTTGTGCGAGTTCGTGAGCGAGGGCGTTCTCACGACTCGAGGGGGAGTCTATAGCGTGAGACCATTGGCACATTGTAAGGTATGTAGTTGGCAACCCCGGGGTGATTTTCCCCTGCGCCGGTGCGCGCGCAGTTTACGGTAGTGCTTTTCGAGACGCGCTGTGCGGTGCCACGTCCCACGTATCATACTGTTTTTCCCGCGCTTGCGCCAGAGATTGTTTAAGAAGTGTGGTTTCATGTTCGATGTCTAGTTTTTTTTACAATAAACGGTTTATAAACAAGACTCGCAGTGTTTCAGACCACCCCAATAGCCTACCAACGCTATAAATGCTATTTAATTGATATGTTATAATTACTTTGTTTCCAACTATTGTATACCTAATATGATGGAGCAGTGCGAACGCACACAATAATCTAATAACCACCCTGGAACCACTGTCTCACAATAAAGAACTTTTGACTTTGACTTCGACTCTTTGAGATGGAATAGACTGTAATCCAACTCCCGGACCCAGTGCGGATTCGTGAACCTCAGCCATATTTTAAAAAAATATTCAAATAACACGTAGGTAGTCGTTCGTCAAATGCATGCATTTTTCCGTAAATTTTAGTTTCATGCAAATTAAATAGACATGTATATGCAAAAGAATTACGTATTCATCATAACTTTGCATAGAGATGACCAGTTTGAGCTGAGTACTATCGTGGTTTTGTCTGATATAGTTTTATGGGATTACCATTGGTTTTCTATGCTGATTTGAAGGTGAATGTTTTGGAAGTATTGTGTTTTCCAAACGAAAACCTTGATGTTTTAATGATAATTTTAAACGAAGGACGGGATATCCAAATGCGCTTATATGTTCGACTTTATTCGTCAG
The DNA here is from genome assembly GCA_943138885.2 of Tholera decimalis. Classification (NCBI taxonomy): domain Eukaryota; kingdom Metazoa; phylum Arthropoda; class Insecta; order Lepidoptera; family Noctuidae; genus Tholera; species Tholera decimalis. The sequence continues at coordinate 4,864,048 of OW964573.2, forward strand.
CCTTAAAGCAGGAATGAACAGAAATCTTGTGGGCTCATCCGTTCTATCGTAGACCTCATCTATGGCTTACCATCAGGCGTGAGCGAGGTTATAAAAAAACATTACCTACAATAAATGGCACGCATAAAATACTGTTTTGCTTAAAGTTACAAGCAAAAAGCTGAATAATCTATTATAAATTAAATTATTAGAATTATAACCTAAATCCGATATCTTTACCATTTTTTTTATTATTATTCTCTTTATTACATTTTATATACATATTATTTACATTTTTAAATATTCCTATAAAAACAAACAAACATTAAAAAATATAAGAAACAGTAGCCCACCGGTATCGGGAATAGGGTCCAAGCTACCGGTGGTCAGGGCTCTTGAGAGAGGAACCTCCTAACAATGCGCGCCGTGTCCAGAAATACTGCTTTCTGGATCAATCCGTCCGTTTTGTATTGTAACAACTTAAAAAAATAAGAGGGTAACCCAAGTTTTTTTTTCAGGCACGGTACTCCAAAACAATCTTTTTTCTCATCCGTTGAATTATTACTAGTTACGCATTTGATCTGATGAGATGGTGGTCAAACGTGAGCCGATTATAAATTAAAAAAAAGTATTCAAAATCTTTCCTTTTCAAAATTTTACCTGGCCGTTGCTTTTTGACCTTCAGTCTATATGTAGCAAGTTCTGAGAATTTCCATCCTAATATTAATTCAAATCACAACCTGTTTCTCACGACTTTGTTCACGTGAAAATTTTGATAAATCGATAGCACGGGAATTGAAAGTAGTCTAGAATATAACGTAAACTATATCATCTTTCTCTGTGCTAAATTTCATTCAAACCGTTTATTAATTTTGACGTGATTGAGTTACAAACATACGCATTTATAATATCAGTATAGATCATCCTCAATATTATGCCAGCTAATCAATGTACACTCAAAACCAAAAGGCTTAAAAAATTACCCAAACCCGAGTCGGTCTCGCCCATGAAGGGTTTCGTAGAAACTACGCAAATCTCAGTGTTTATATAAATTAGGTAACAAGCTACAGCATCGGCTTTTGAAATTTTGCTATATCTGAAAAACTGTTAATATATATCGTTTAAAACAATTTTCATTGAAAGTTTCATTGAGATTTACAACATATTTTTTTTTATTTTTCACTTTCTTACTTTAAAAATCGCAATACCTCAGACACCCCAATTAGAATGTCATACAACATCCTTACATAGAGGCATACACTCATGCAATGATAGCGGCTGACACGCACACGAGCGTATTTCCTTGAATTAAGGATTAGAATTAATTTGTCATGATACTGTGTTTCCATTTTAATTTAAATAAAAGATTTTTCTTTCAATATTTAACACCAATTTTTTATGACGGAAATCGATTCAGAAGTCTATTCTGAACCAACTACTTTCAGGAATTGCGTTTATTCTGTTACATGTTGTACGTATAAAACAAAATCTCCGACTAAGTGGATGAACTGCAGCTCACCCACTTAGCTAGGCTATGAAATAGTCTATATTAAAGAGAAACAGTGCCGGGCTGCTCTAATTACCATAGTTTCAAATATGTTTGTTTTGTAAAAATAGTTTTTTTTGTAAAAATATTTGAAAAGTTAAATAGAGGGGCTCACACGATGTTACCACAAACAAAATAAATAAATAGTGCAATGATTACGTTAATATTCTCATTCTTTTTTTTATTCTTTTAATGCACCATGTGGCTAGCAGTTCTAATTAATTAAAAAACAGGCTACGTCATAGAATAATAAGTCGTGCTCGTACCTAAGCTACGAATATTATACTTCTGTTGAGTAAAAAGGTTAGTACTATTTCTCGATAGCGCTGACTCCCTCTAGCAAGGCAAAAATCGCAGACGTACAACCAACTTTATCCAGAGCTTTTTCGCTAACGATAAGTACAAAGCTTTGAAGGAAAATAATTAATTGTTACCGTTAAAAAAGGTTAACAGTCGGGGTTGAACATTTTACGGAGAATTTCATATTTTAACAGGGCCTTTAGGGGTGGAAGATGCCTTTGGTCATTATGATCTTTGTAGGATATTCATAATACGAGTATTTTTTGGGTCTCAACTTAATCAATATATATATATATATATATATATAATAAACCATTTAAAAAAGTGTGTTTGTACATTGGATATACTTATTTACACACAAATAATTGATGGGGGTATAGAAACAGTAATATAGCAAGAATTTAAAAAATAAAATTTCTGTCTGTTTATCTGTTTGATCAAGCTAATCACCGGATCTACTAGATGGGTTTGAATAAATAAAAATATATAAACAAATCTTTATATATAAACATAATATATAAATGTTCACACCCTCTGACTCTTAAACTAGGTTAAGGTAACTGTAACTTAGGGGTCAGTGATTCTCCTTAACAATAAGCCATAATTATAAACAATTAAACGGAACACAGTAAGTACTAAACGTTTTGGGAATACTTTCATCGTGCGTACAGCTAAGGAGTGGAATTCCCTGCCGGAGTCTTTGTTTCCTGATGACTATAACCTGGGAGTCTTTGAATCAAGAGTAAATAGGTTACTTCTAAGCGTGCTTCATCTTCGACCACATCCTCGTCTAACATCAGGTGAGATGGTTGTCCAACGTAAGCCTATCAATTATCAATTATAAACAATTATAAAAAATAAAGAAAAAAAAAAGGATTGGGTTTAACTTAAACATTTTTTATTTTATATCTACTAAGTCTGGGCAAAATATAGACACCAGATGCATGATGATGACAATACGTGCGTACGTGCGCCAAAGGCTGAGATACGCGCCAGGAGTTCAGCTGCTGGAGTCGCATCGCAATGTTAACTTCAAGGCATTTGTGGTGCGTATACCAACATGTTTCCTGTCTCTGGTGATATAAAAGCTTTTGGAATGTATTATTTATTTACGTTTTGTGCAAATTAGCGGAATAACAACATGCGATGCGGGGTCGGGTCACTAGTTTTATCTAAAAACCACTTTAGTAAGTGTCTTTTTATTCCTTAAAAGTAGTTGCTAGCTACAGCTGCGAAGTGTATTAAAAGTTAATCCTATATCTCAAAAGAACTCGCCGACCGACTGTCGTTTTTTATTCTCTCCCAACTTTTATCCAAGTTAGTAGAGTTTGTTTAAAATAAAACGTCACCTTTCCAGTTCGCTCTTTCGTTTCAAAGTTAGATAGATATACAACGTGTAACGGAAACCCCATATCTATCCAAAAGGACTGAAGACAACATCTGGTATGGAGTCTCTATGCACAGTTTCAACTAAAAATAAGTGACTCAAAGAATTGATACCAATTTATCGGTTTCATATATTTCTTGAATACCAATAATTACAAACGTGTCACAGCACTACAAGGGTCAATAACGTTCACGTCACTTGCCAATAACATAATAATTCTGTTCCTTCTTCTTAATTTGAAAATTTCGGTCTCTTGTATCAATGTATTGAAATTTCTAATAAGTTCCACACGTGTTGACATAGGATTACAAAACCCTTGCCATATCGTTTGTTATCATCCAAAGAAGCCGTGCACTTGGTATGTATATACCCTTTAAATTACACGTTGTATACTCTTTATTGTACAACATAACAAAATATCCGTTGGTATCCGGGATTATCAATTGTTTGTTTTAAATACTTGGTAGATTTTTAGGTTAAGCAGCCCTTGCCAAGGTCATTTCGTAGATGGGTGAACATTATAACATATCAAGATTCCTCCATGCTTCTTGGTCGCGGCAGTCATTTATACATCTTTGACAGTCGATACGGGTAGTCAGGAGCCAGAAAATATGACACTATCCTTGCCAACGGGTATTGTATTACCCAGCTACTGGGCTATCCAGGACAGATAGGCAGTGGCTTCAGGTAAAACACTAGGACTCCACTGCATCCGGTGATACTGGAAGCCGACTTTATTGACCGTACTTGATTGGCCGTTGACCTTCAAATATGAACTGACTTTATTGGCCAATTTAATATTACAACGTGTAACAGAATAAACGCAATTCCTGAAAGTAGTTGGTCTAGAATCGGCTTCCGTCATAAAATATAGGCGTTAAATTTTGACGAAAAAATCTTTCATTTAACATCCTTAATTTAAAGAAATGCGGTCATGTGTGTGTCGGCCGCTAACACTGCAAGAATTTATGCGGCTGCGTAAGGATATTTTATGACACACATACGTTTTGCGTTTAGTAAGGATAACTATTTTATAAAAAATGTCTAGGTTTGGTTTCAATTTACTTAGTTACGGATGTTGTTTTAGACTTATAATTTAATATTCTAATTGGGGTGTCTGAGGTATTGTGCTTAATCTTTTATACCTTGTATACTAGCCAAATGGGGTTTTTGGACCCATCGCAGATGCAATGCCAGTGTAGAGTCCCTGTGCAAGATATGGCCCATCTCTTGTCATGTCCACGTGCAATGCCACCTTCATCTTGCAGGATCTGAATGAGGACTATTTATATTTCCCACCTTCTATCAGTTCTGAGTCTGACTTGTCTTTGTTGCTATGTTAAAAAAAAAAAATTGGCAAAAAATACAAAACCAATAACACCGACTACCGAAATTAAAGTTATCTTAGGCTTTGTAGTGTTTTGATATGGAAGTCGGTTCTATTTTTTGCTAATTTTTTTTTACGCTTTTTAGTGGGTCGGTTTGTAATTTACCTAGTTACAAAAGCCATAATGTCAATAACTTATCAAGTTTTACAAAATATTGCTTTTTCCGATGCATAGCCGTTAATTTTTTAGGAATTCTCCTGCTACTTCACCATCAGGTCTACATCACCATAAATGCTTTGTGACGATCATAAAGTGCTTAACATCCGTACTCAAGTAATCGAATCGCAATCCACGAAATACTTATTATTTAGTAGTTTCAGTGGCCACCATTCTGTGGTCATCATCATCAGTTCAACTTCCCCAAATGGTACTTTTCAAAAGCGACTGCTCAAGGTACTATAAGAAATACCCAAAACACCATAAACCTATAATATTTGAAGAGTTTCCTCGATTTATCTAGGATCCCATCATCATGATTTCGTAACAATGGGACCAACTAGAAAGTATACCCTTTCAAACGCAAAAAGAATTTTCCATATCGGTCCAGCCGTCTCCGATTTATGAGGTAACATACATAAAAAAAAAAAAAAACGTTCAAGACGAACTGAGAACCTCCTCCTTTTTTTGAAGTCGGTTAAAAAGAAAACTAAAACTTTTCAGCAGTACGTTACTCAAACGTTCAAGAAAATAGAAAAGAAACTGTAAAACTCTGCCAAAAATTCTCTCCACAATTTAACTTACATAGCCCAACTCTCACATATAGCAACATATACAAAACAAAATGGTTCATAGCTGAAATGCGTAAGTTCGCGAGTCGAGGCATTTTGGTTGCGAAATCGGGAAATTTGACGGGGAATGCTTGTGTCATACTAAGTTATGGTGGAAAATCTCGCTGTCTTTTTGGGTTTAGACTATGTAGGGCTGTAGGTTTGCTTGCTATTGTTAAAGTTCATAGTTTATTTAATTATGTGTGTATTTTAACTACGTCTATGGTCGAGTGGCGCATGTGCGACTTCTGAGCACGAGGTTCGATTTCCGGGTCGTTCAAAAAGTGCTATTATGTTTTTCTAAATTCAATATCAACTAAATGCAGTTATTAAGGATATGATCAAGCGCATCTAACAAGACAGCATATAGGTCAAAGTAGCACAAGTCACCATAGTCGATTAATGCGTTTGATCTGGTTTCCTATGATGTCCTGTGGGAGAAGCTTCGTAAACTGCATCTACCTACTGATCTGGTTGACATATTCAAATATTGGTATGATAATCAATTAAATGTAGTAAATTGGGCGTGTTGTTTTGCTGAAGAGTACAAGGTGGAATGTGACGTGAGGCAAGGGGGGATTTCCTCACCCACACTATACAATGTACATATGGACAAACTGATTACCGAGCTCAGTAGTATGCGTGTGGGCTGTCACATTGACGGGGTTGCGGTCAATAATCTAAGTTATGCAGATGACATGGTGCTACTGAGCCCGTCAATAGGGGCCCTTCGCAAGCTATTAAAAGTATGCGACCGATATGCCGAGTGTCATGGTCTGAAATATAATGTCGCCAAGAGCGAGTGTATGTTTTTCGGCCTGGGTGATAAAACTCAATATGACCTTCTACCCTGTCTTTCTTAATGACTCTCCTCTAAAAAGAGTGAAAAAATTTAAATATTTTTATTATCACTGAGGACTTGAAGGACAATGAGGATATTGAACGTGAACGCAGAGCGCTGGCTGTTCGTGATAATATGTTGTATATGTTGCCTCGCAGGTTTGCTCGTTGCTCGACTGAGGCTAAGATGGCGCTTTTTAAAGCATATTGCCTTCGTTTTATACGAGCAGCTTGTAGGTTAATTATACGCAGAAGACATACAGCGCTCTGCGTGTGCAATACAATAATAATGCAATGTGTGTAATGCGTGTGCAATGCATTAAATATTTATTTTATTTAAATTTAACTATTTATTTTTAAAGTGAATATAAAACTAAATATTCTGTGATTATTTCAAGCGTCTACTTATGCCGTTATCAATATCGAGCAAAAACGAGCAAAAATATCATGTTTGTTGTATGGGAGCCCCCTTAAATGTTTATTTTATTCTGTTTTTAGTATATGTTATAGCGGCAACAGAAATACATCAACTGTGAAAATTTCAACTGTCTAACTATCACAGTTCATGAGATACAGCCTAGTGAGAGACGGACGGCCAGCGGAGTCTTAGTAATAGGGTCCCGTTTCGTGTTCCTGCCACTTATGACCTTTCAGCCTTTAAAGCACTAGTAAATAGGCATCTTCTGGGCTCGCTCGTCCCATCGTAGACCTCATCTATCGCTTACCATCAGGCGAGATCGAGGTCAAGAGTGGGCTCATTAGTAATAAAAAAACCCTTTGAGTACGGAATCCTAAAAACGAAAACAAAGAAATAAGGGGAAAAGGTCTTATAAACTTAAAAATAATAAATTGGTCGTAAATTTTATTTGTAAAGGTTAGGCGGGGCTTGCTGAAGTCGGTCCGTAGATGCTTAACTATCTAAATATATCAAGATTCCTTTTTGCCACCGAAAGCACGAAAAACCAGTTTCTCAAAGCTGCCACCTTTACATATTTGGCAGTCGTTAACGGAGAAACTAGGAAATCTGACACTGGTATTTTCAAAAGTTATCAAATCAAATCAAAATGTTTATTTGCAAGAAATACGTTGTTTATGAGGAAAGATCTTATATCCTAAAAGTCACTGTATTCTGCCTGCAAGCAAGCGTGCAAATTATTTATATTTATGTCATTAATCTATCTAGTCTAGGTACTTAAGAAATTTTTCTACATAGTCTCCTAAGAAATCAATACACTTAGTCCATCTTTCATGTAGACGTAGGATTCCCTTACATTTTTTTTTTATCTTGTCTCTCCCAAACCGTCTCAACAGCACACTGAAAAAATGCAAGCCAATCAAGTGACTTTTTAGCTTGATTGACGATATCTTGTTTAGATTAATCAAAATCTTAGTTAAGTTGATCATCATGACGTGATTGCAGCAATAATAGTTCAAATTATTGAACGCTCAAACAAGTTTCTCGATTACCCTTAAAATGACATCATTGTAGAAAGAGACAAGTTAAAAAAATTATAACTGTAACAAAGTAAGTTAGTTGTGTCAATCAAGCACTTTATTTACTTCAGTAAAGATCATTAATACTTTATTAAGTTGATTTGACTTGATAGCATCTATCATTACAATTAATTGTATTAATCATAAAACTTGACCAAATCTTGCGCTAAATGTTTGTGCTAAATAAGTTCCTTGATTGTGTTTATCAAATACATAATAATCTTGGTTGAAGCAACTATGTTTTGACTTGATTGCTGCAAATAGGTTTTGTGATAACTCCAATCAAGATCCCTCAATTATTATTATTCCATGCAATTAAATTTTTATTATCATACACAGTTTTCATAAATTCGATTAATATGATTATTACATTTCTTTAAATTGGTGATTTTGATGGTAAGTGATGATGTGGTCGAAGATGGAGCACGCTTTCCTAGAAGTAACCTATTCACTCTTGACTTAAAGACTCCCAGGTTATAGCGATCAGGAAACACAGACTCAGATTTTATCATCAATATTATTTTACTAATTAAATTATTAACTTTTATTTACAAATTCCAGTTTTTGTTTGTAGCCACTCTGTCAATTTTGTTTTAAATACCCTTCAGTTTCAATTCATTTGGGAGATTATTATAAATCAAAACACAATAGGTATGTGTATACACATTTTTCTTATAAATATCTTTATGACCGGGTGGTTGATACAATAGGTTATGGAATTTAGCCCTTTTTACCTCGGCAGAACCTCACTACGTTGCTTAAAGTAATGGAACTATGTGTTTCTTTGTAAAAATGCAGATATCTTTTATATAGGATTAATTGTAAAACACCGAAAACCTCTCAGGACTATGTTACTAACATCATAATAAACAACTTTTGTTCTATGACTTTTAAAAATTCGTCATATTTTAGCTCACCAGATTTTCATACATTTCTTGGGTATTCGCTCCAAGTAAAACTCTCAGCTATGTCCGCATAGATTGGAAGACGACTACAAGATAGTTGGAAAAAAGCTAAGGATATAATGATTACGATTTAAGCGTCAATAGCCTAATGGTTGAGGTGTCGGGCTTGTGATCGAGAGGTTGCGGGTTCGAACCCCACCTATTACACTTTTGCCGTGAATCCACTCCAGACACAATCCTACTTAGCTTATTTAGAGGGGTTAATAAGATTGCGAGTAATGTGGATTCTACCCACAATGCTAGTTCTCTTTTCAAGAAAAAAATAAATATTTCTTCACTACTTACCCAAAAACCAACAAGCTCGAGGTCAACGAAGAAGTATAAAGCTTTTATTACATTAATGCAATCTCTCATTACTTCCAGAACTTTCTATCTGCGATCTTAGATAAACAGCGCTCGTGTGGAGTTCTCCAACTCGTATTAAGATAAAATTGTCTCCCACTCACACAATTTGGGCATGAAAGAGATAGATACAGAAGGCTAACTCCATAAGAGTTTCTATCGTAAACTGAAATCACTATAAATGGGTGGTTAAATATTATTTTAAGCAAAACACAAAAAAAATTTTAGTTATGACTGCGCCTGAGTAAGGCCAAGCCTTTATTTCAGGACGTAGATCACTTTTCAGTAGGCTAATTAGTTAAAACATAATTATAACAATTATTAAGGGTGTTTATATTGTGTGCAACGTGTAATTTAAAGGGTATATACATACCAAGTGCACGGCTTCTTTGGATGATAATAAACGATATGGCAAGGGTTTTTTAATCCTTGGAAAGAGCGGCTGTTGCAACCGAAGGCTGGGCACGCCGCAATTGCGGCGATAAGTCTCCTCTTTGAGGAGTGGCTGGAGAGAGGCCATGGCGTCCTCACCTTCCGCCTGACGCAGGTGCTGGCCTGACATGGCTGTTTCGGGAGGTACCTGTTTCGGATTCAGCGGGAGGACACGCCCGGGTGTCGTCATTGTGAGGACCACCTGGAGGACACGGTGGAGCATACGGTGGAGGTGTGCCCTGCTTGGGCGGAGCACCGTCGTGTCCTCGTAGAGGCGGTCGGCGGCGGCGACCTCTCGCGCCCTGCTCTGGTTTAGACTATGGTGCGGAGCGAAAGGGAATGGGATGCGGTCGCCTCCTTCTGCGAAGCAGTCATGCTAGCGAAGGAGGAGGCCGAACGCGTGAGGGAGAGGTAACTCACTTCCTCGCGCCCCAGCCGCCGCGGGAGACGCCCCGGGCGTCGGGGATCACGAGCCGATTTCCGGCCACCGCAGGCCCGGGCCTGCGGACGGCGAGCAGGGGTCGCTCACCGTCCGGTAAGGACCAGGCCCGGGTTGACGGCGCGTCGTATTCCACGCGCGCCTCAAAGAGCTGTCAACACCAGTGACGGGGCCTCATAGGGCCATTGCCTGCCGGGGTTTGCGGGAAAGTTCTACCGAGTTACCGCGGCCCCGGAAATTTAGGTCAGCCGAAGGAACAGGGTGGGTTTTTAGTCAGTAGAAATCTGACACACCCTTCCGCTAGACCCGGAAGAAGTCATTCAATGATTTCTCTCACTCAAAAAAAAAAAAAATAGGGTTTTCTAGAATATTTGAAATTTCAATACCAGATACCGAATTTTTCAAATTAAGAAGAACGTAGAGAATTATCGTTTTATTGGCAAGTGACGTGAAAAGTGATGACCCTCATAGTGCTGTGACACGTTTGTTATTACTGGTATTCAAGAAACATATGAAACCAATAATTTTGGGTCAGTTCTGTGAGTCACTTATTTTGAGTTGAAACTTTGCATAGAGACTCCATACCAGATGTTGTCTTCAGACCTTTTGGATAGATATGGGGTTTCCGTTACACGTTGTATAATGTGTATGCACTAGTACACCATTTTTATTTTTCGGGGGGAAAATCATTAAATGACTTCTCCCGCTCTGGGTAGTGTGGAAGAGAGTGTTAGACTTCTACTGACTAAAAATCCATCCCATTCCTTCAGCTGCCATGGCCGGGGCCACAGAGTCTCGTCAGAACACTCCTGCAACCGCGGCAGGAGAAGACTAACTTCTAAAGGGGTTTCTATCGTTCTAAAAGCAGGATAATGCTAGGCAATTTTGTAAGGCTGTGTGGCCTGAGACATAACCATTTCTTTGTGTATATTGTTTCAGTTAAACTTGTTCGACTGAGCCTGTTCCAATCTACCCTTCTCCAGCGACGCTCTAAGCTGAGGTCCGTACTCCATAAGGAGTGCTCTTAACGTGTAAACGCCTACTTTTTAAATCTACACTGATGTTGTAAAGCGAAAACGTTTGTTTAAACCTATCGCGTCTATCTTGGAAAGTTCTGAAGTATCTTGAAGCTGGAATAAAGTTATAGGCTGATAAAGAAGGTTTATATTTTTATCGTGAGCAATGACCCACGCCACTGCTAGATAGATAGATAGATAGAATATACTTTATTGTACACCAAAAATTTAAACACACTTACATAACCTTATTTCTATAACTTTGGTTACAATGGCGGTCTTATCGCTGAGAGCGATATCTTCCAGACAACCTTTGGAAGGACTTTAAAAGCTTTAACTGAATTGGGGAGGGCTAAATTAGTGTACTACAAATACTCATAACGGGAAAAAAAATGTAATGTGTTCTTTAACATCGTGTGGAGAAAAACAAAGAAATGATCATAAATTTGAAAGAAAATGATTGGCAACCGAGCTTTTAAAAGCAGCGAGTGACTGTGCTTGTCTTACTGACTCCGGCAATGCATTCCACAACCGAATAGCCTGCACCGTAAAAGAATGGTCGTAAAATTTAGTGGAATGTGTAGGCATCAAAAGTCTCAAATTCTCCGATGATCTCAAATCTCTACCATGTGTGTCATGAAGGAACTTAAATCTTTCTTTGAGATAAAAGGGAGTCGTTGGATTGAAAAGAATACTGTAGAGTAATGATAAAATATGTGTATTCCGGCGAAGGCGAATAGTCAGCCACTTGAGTTTAATGCGAAACTCAGACACATGGTCATACTTGCGCAAACCAAATATGAATCTGATAGAAAAATTTTGGAGTCGCTCAAGCTTATCTAACTGCACTTCAGTGAGATCTGGATAACTTGCATCAGCATAGTCGAGGATAGGGAGAAGAAGAGATTGGGCAAGCGCAGTTTTGGTGGCAGTCGGCAGGAAATTGCGCAATCTGCGTAAAAACCCCGCAGAGACAAACAGTTTGCGGCTCACTTCCTGCAACTGGGGACCCCAAGACAAATTCTTATCAATATAAATACCAAGGTCTCTTACTGAGTCACAGTAAGGTATAACAGCTCCATCTAAAACGATTTGGGGAAGGGTCGTCCAGTCAATTTTGGAACGTAGCCTAGGGCTGCTAACAATAATGACTTGAGTCTTCGCAGGATTAACCCTCAAACCATGATCCAAACTCCAGTCAGAAATACGCGCTAAGTCTCTATTCACTATCTTCACCGCCTCAGACAATTCCTCAACGGGAGCTTGTGAATAAATTTGCAGATCATCAGCATAAAGGTGGTAGGATGAGAGAAGTTCATTAGAAATTGAATTTATAAATATGGCGAAAAGAAGAGGAGAGAGAACGCCCCCCTGCGGTACGCCAGCAGTAGTATTGCACCATGAAGACAATGAACCTTCAATGCAAATACGTTGTCGGCGGCATTATAAGGCCCGAAGGTTTTAAATATTATAATTAAATCCCCCACATACATGCCTGGTTAAGCAGCCGACAATCTTATACAGTTGTCGGCATAATTCACAACAACAATTCATAGTCACAACAATTAATAACCATACTATGGGTTAACCTACAAGTGACACACGCAAGAAATTTGTTTTGAGCCAACTTTCTGTGCGTATGTCTCTTGTATTAGGTGTATAAGGAAATTTGTTTACATACAGTATTTTATCGGAGAACGTTGTATCTGCATGATATTGTTGCACGTTGAACTCGTTTGCTGAAAAGGAAATGTATTTGGATGCAGAAATATATTTCGTGAATATTTCGTTACGGGCTTTTGTCAGGGATTTTTGTTAAAGTATGTCCTGCTGTGCAATGAGTTATAGAAAGTCTAATCTAAACTCGTATTGTCAAGAAATGTAGAATTAAATGAGTTTGTTAATTTATTTAGTAACGGTCGCCTGAGGCTTTTCACCCATGAACTTTATCATGATGAAAACATAACCCTCCTTTATTGCAGTCGAGTAAAAAGTATAAAATAAAATTCCTCAAGCTTCATGCTATTTCTATACCAAATTTCATCTAAATACACCAAGTACTTTCGAAAACCAGCGCGTTTAAACAAACAAAAAAACGTTTTATAATATTAGTATATAGAACTTAAAGTACGAGTATATCTACGAAATTATTTCTTAAATATAGTTTCAAGTTATTTTATTCTGTTTTTTAAAAGAAACGTTGTCTCATACTAGAAACATTCCTTGTATCGTAGGTGCGTTTATAAACATTTATATTCAGTTGTTCAAAAACTCAGGCTCAGGCTCAGGCTATACAAACATGTTTTCTGGCACGGGAATCGAACCCGCGATACGCAGCACAGCAGTCAGTCACTTAACTACTGCGCCAACTGTGTCATCAAAGCCAAAGTTGCATTATAATTGCATTTTCGGACGTTTTTCCTAATTTACCGAGAATTATTTTCATCTGAAAAGCCTAAATTTCAACTACATATAATTATTTACAAAATATTGCTTTTCCCAATGTTGGGCCGTTAATTGTTGAGGAGTTCTCCTGGTACTTCACCATCAGCTTCACTTCACCATATGCATTGTGACGAGCATATTGTGCTTAATAATCATATTCAAGTAATCGAAGAGGAACCCATGAAATACTTATTATTCCTACTTATATATTGAGTAGTTCCAGTGGCCATCTGTGGTCTTCATCATCAGGTCCACTTCACAAATGGTGCTTTTCGAATGCAACTACACAAGTTACTATAAAAAATACTCAAATCACTATAGGTGTGCCTATAATATTTGAAGATTCCCTCGATTTCTCCAGGATCCCATCATCAGATCCTGACTTGATGACAATGGGACCAATTTCGAAGTATACCCTTTCAAACAAAACAGAATTTTCCAAATAGGTTCAGCCGTCTTCGAGTAATCGGTGATCATACATAAAAAAAATATACGCTTCGATTTGATAACCACCTCCTTTTTTTGTCGTCGGTTGAAAATAAGATACTTTTTGTTGTATAGGTCACGGGAATGTAGCTACGGAAAATGGCTGACAATAGTACATTGTTCACCGAGAGGAGAAAGTGACCGATTACCGTCGAAGGTGTCGTTTGAAGCCCGAGCCGTAGGCGAGGGCTTTAAAACACCCGAGATCGGGAATCGCATTTTCTCTCGAGTGATACATAGTGCTTTATACTACACCTACGAGGAAAATAAAAAACTAAATCTTTACTAATTGAAATTGTTGCAGTTAGTAAAGCTTAATGTAACATTATTTTCACAAATGGCGCCAATGGCGTCTGCAATTTTCACATGTTCTTTTTTTCAAATTGTTTATCCTGCCGCCGCAGGGTCGCACTGCCAGCCCGACACCATCCAACACACAGCCAGTGTCATTTTGCGAACTTGGAGATAAAAACTCACTGTAAAAACTTTTTGGCTTTTGATATTTAGGTTACCGGCGCATAGTCTTACCCAAAATTAAAAAAGAAAAACCACGTAAGAAATGGATATTCATACACTTTTCTCTCCCGCTCAGATGCGTTTTCTCCCCGCATATTTGTTCGATATGCAATGACGTACTTTCTACCGTAAATTTGATAAAGTATCAAGGTACTTTCCAAGCAGGTGTAGTATAAATAATATTATTAACAGACTGTAATCATCGATTCATCATCTGCCCAGCTTTTTCCTAACTATGCTGGGTTCGGTTTCCAGTCTAACCGGAGGCAGCTGAGTATTAGTGTTCTACATGGAGCGACTGACTATCTGACCTACACCACCCATTAGTTGGGTAACACGTTACCCCTTGACAAGCCCAGAGTCAGAATAATGTACAAATGACAGCCGGGACAAACCGAGGACCAATGAAATGAAATGAAATGGTTATTTTGTAAATTGGTTATAAATAACACTTTTATACGTCATGTTTTTTTGCGTGTTAAGTTTAGTTTAGCTAGATGAGGCTGGTATTTCCTAACTGACTACTCTGAGAAGAAACACCGAAACACACTCAGAGTTCAGTCTCTTTTAAAGTCCAGACAATTTGTATTTGTATATGAGAAGCATGTAGGTTCATGTCTGTGGTATTCTTTTGAGGAAATAACCACGCAAATTTGGGCGGACCTGTCCAGACAGTGCAAGCATTTGTCAGTTATCGTGTAGCTCAACTTAGAACTTAAGGAGCTCTACAATTTGACGAACAATACCAAAGTAAGGACATTTGGGTAGGCCACACTAGTACTCAAACTGCTTGACATCATTAAATAAAGTCAATCGGGACCAACGTGCGTTCCGAGGCACGGAGGAATCGCAATCGTTGTGGCGGTCACCCATCCATAAACTGACCTCGGTGAGCGTTGCTTAACCCTGAAGATCTACTCGTGCGGATGTTATTATTTAACCACGAGCTCCTCATTAACAGGCTCTAATGTTGTTGCTTTGCAGTTCCGCTGTACCGCTGTTTGATTTTCACCTAAGCAATAAGATTTACCGGAGTCTTAGAAACTTACCTGTGTTTCTTCCTCATACGCGTCAGTTAAAGATGATTAAATTAATTACCGAACTTGATTAAAACTCATTAATAGTTCAAACTCCCGTAAGTACCCCCACAGAAAGGGTTAACTCAGTGTATAAGGACCACAGAGTAACGAATCTAGTTACACGTCCCAGGTATTTAAATCACATATTCACACACACAATCACATATTCACAATCTAATCAAGACTGACTGACTGATCAAG
The DNA here is from genome assembly GCA_943138885.2 of Tholera decimalis. NCBI lineage: Eukaryota > Metazoa > Arthropoda > Insecta > Lepidoptera > Noctuidae > Tholera > Tholera decimalis. Next base: position 4,879,670 of record OW964573.2, read on the forward strand.
ACCTGGTTCTGTATATTCAGAGAAAACTGGCTTTGATGGACATACGACACATGGACAAACGTGCATTCTTTATACAAACATTTGTAATTTCCACGTAGAACGGCTATCGTTTAGTAATTAATGCAAGTATCGAAAGAGCAGATGAATTTTCGGAATATCTTAAAAATCTGAAATCTGTTACAAATTTATGAATTGTTATATCTCAGAAACGGTAGCTCGTAGGAAAAAAAGTATGAATACATCTTTATAGATAATTTTATGATTTACAGTTTTTGTCTGAAGTATTTTTATGATAAAACTTACCGTTTTGCTGAAAATTGATTGAATAGAACCTTGAATAGTTTTTTTTTTTCATACGGGGGAAAGATGGGCACTTTCAAATTTTAACGATTTCACCAATTTTGAGCTTGTTGTAAATTTATGTAGCTTCACTCTTATTTTTTGGTTTAATTTAACTTGACTACTATGGCACAGCCGTGAGACACACGCAACGCTGTTTTATTTAATTTTTTTAGTTATATTTAATATTTTTTGTGTTTTAGTTTTATTTTTGTTATGATTTAGTTTTTTTTTTTGTATTTATTGTGTGCTTTTACACCTGGGTCAAATAATATTTATTTTTATCTTAATAATTAAAAAAATAAATAATATGATTATTATGTATTATTAGCCCTGTAGTGTTTTTATAAATGATAGGCTCGCATTTGACAACAATCTCACCATGATGGTAAGCGATGATGTGGTCGAAGTTAATAACGCTTACCTAAAAATAATCTTTTCACTTTTAACCTAAAATCCCCAGGTTTTAGTTATTAGGTAACACAGACTTCGGAGCACATACGGACTCCAGCGTCTTAGAGAATTCCACACTTTAGGTGTAGGCACACCACGGCGTCGGACGTCGGCCGACGATCTCCGGCCACCGTAGGCGCGGGCATGCGGACAGCGAGTAAAAGGCAACTCGCTGTCCGACCATGGACCATGCCCGGGTCGACGGCGCGTCGTGTTCCACGTGCGCCTCAAAGAGCGTCAGCAACATGACGAGGCCCCCTCTGCAGAGGGCCGAAGCCTGCCGGGGTCGTGGGACTCATCCCGTTACCGTGGCCCCGGTATGTAAAGGGTTATTGAAGGAACACCGTGGATTTTAGTCAGCAAAAGTCTGACAGTCCCTCCCACCCTGCCCGGAGTGGGAGGACTTATTTGATAGTTTTATAAAAAAAAAATAATAATAATAATAATAATAATAATAAAACCACACTACAGTTAAATTACCGAGATAAAGTTATCAAAACACGGCAAATCTATATAAAAAAAGGCATTTATCAAGGAGACTCGCTAAGCCCTCTTTGGTTTTGTCTCGCTCTGAACCCCCTGTCTCACCTACTGCATCGTAGCCAGGCCGGATACTGTCTTAAACACACGACAGAATTAGTCACTATCTCGCATCTTATATATATGGATGATATTAAATTATACGCGAAATCTGAAAAAGATATGAAAAAGCTAATAGAAATCACGACAGAATTTAGTAAAGACATTAATATGCAATTCGGACTAGACAAATGTAAAACAGTACACATAACACGAGGTAAAATTAAACCGGGTGACTATGTAGTTAACAATACTGACACAATTACAGCAATGGAATCAACAGATTTATATAAATATTTAGGATACAGACAACTTAAAGGATTAGATCACACAGCAATTAAACACACCTTAAACACTGAATACAAGAGACGAGTGATCGCAGTATGTAAATCTCAACTCATGGGAAAACATTTAATAAAGGCTTTAAATACCTACGCAATACCAGTACTAACATATTCATTTGGAGTTATCAAATGGTCTAAAACTGACATTCAACAAATAGAAAGAACTACACGCACCATACTTACTAAACACAATAACCTGCACCCTAAATCTGCAACAGAAAGGCTTACTATTCAAAGGCAACATGGAGGGAGAGGCCTAATAGATATCCACCACCTATGGCAGAAACAAATCGCTAGATTAAAAACATTCTTTCACTCAAAATCTCATACAAGTAATATTCATAAAGCTGCAGTTTCAAACGACGCTAACTACACCCCGCTTAACTTAAACGAAGAATTGATAACTTACAATATTAACAACGACCCTCAGAAACAGAAGATCGAGGAATGGAAAAAGAAAGTGTTGCACGGGAGACACCCTCATGATCTAGAGCAGTCGCATATAGACATAATAGCGTCAAATAAATGGTTAAAGATAGGAAATTTATTCCCTGAAACTGAAGGGTTTATCATTGCAATACAAGATCAAATCATCAATACTAGAAACTACAGGAAATATGTAATCAAAGACCAAACAATATCAAACGATAAATGCCGAAGGTGTCACATCCAACCAGAGACCATACAACACATTACAGGAGCATGCACAACACTCACACAGACTGACTATACTCACAGACACAACCAGGTAGCAAACATCATTCACCAAAAGTTAGCCATCAAACATAAACTCACACAAGACACAAACACACCATATTACAAATACATCCCACAAACCGTTCTAGAAAACACCACACATAAGCTATACTATGACCGCGCCATCCTAACCGACAGGACCGTCCATTACAATAGACCCGACATCACACTCCTAGATAAAGTTCATAAAATAACTTACCTAATAGATATTGCAATCCCGAACACGCATAATTTACAAAAGACAATAGGAGAGAAAATAAGTAAATATGCAGACCTTAAAGAAGAGGTAACTAGAATTTGGAGACAAGAAAAAGTATACGTTGTTCCAATAGTTGTCTCCACTACAGGTGTTATACCGAACCACCTGCATCATAGCCTCAAATTAATAGACCTGAAAGATTCCATTTACATCACACTCCAAAAAGCAGCAATCTTGAATACCTGTAGAATAGTGAGAAAGTTCATGCAGATAGAGGAAAATGAAAACACCCATTCCACACCTTAAACCCACTACATTGACTTGGCTTGGCCCGTTGATGTAGTAAAAAAAAACTAGCCAAAGAGCTAAGAAACAGTTCATGTTAAGCCAAAATAATAATAAATATTAAAAAAAAACGGTGTAGGCACAGTGATATTTTTTCAAAAATGTATTTATTTTCAGCGGTCCTTTTACTTGTTTGGCAAACGAATGAACTTTTCTTAATAATAAATAAAGAATTAAATCTAATTCTCTTAATTAAAAAAAAAATCGTCTAGTAAGCTGTTGGTAATTAATATACCACAACCAACCTAAGAGACTATAAGTGGTATTGCCACGTTGAATGCCAGTGCTTAAACATTGGCCAAAGCCGGATCACGATAAAATTTTCGTTTTTTGGAATATCTGTGAGCACAAGATACCCGATGGCTTCGAATATTGGCCCCAGAGGGCTTGAAAATATTGTTACTAGTGAGGTTACTATCTTTACTCTGCTAAAGGTTTTCCAAAGTCACAGTGGCAGCGCCAGCATATCATAATTTTAACTAATAAACAAATGGCAGGGAATTCCACTCCTTAGCTTAGTCGACGCCACTAATGCGTTCCGTGCTCTATGGTAAGCATCTCTAGACGAACGGATTAATATTCCCGTTCAGCGCTACGCATTCGAATAATCTTCTCGTTTATTATTCACGTCTTCGGTTATCCTGACTCACACATTTCAGGATATTCATACAAATTGGAGTTTTGAATATGTTCATTCTTTATATTTTCGCGGTAAAATTTCAGAATTCTTAAATTTATTTTGCCTATGTGAATTATTTGAGCTTTAACGTTTGTTTTTCAGATAAAAGGGACGAAAATTTACTGACTTCCTGACGGTTTGTTGAAGTTTCCAGAAACTTTAATTAACATTTCTCGAATATATTTTTATCGAAAATAAATAATCTACGTGTTATTAGAGAACAAAGCTTCATGCCCGTATTATCCAAAGTATTAAGCAGAGATTTGACCCAAGAGTAAATATTCTCTATATGTTACAAGCTTCAGCTCGAGATTTCGTTCATGTGGGATGGTTTTCTCGCGTAAATCCCGATAAAAAGTAGCCAATATGTTTTTATTTTATTTTATTTAGATTCGTACAGTAGTTTCTGCTTGAAAGAGTTACAAACATCCATTCATCATCATTCATTAGTAAGATATGTCTACAAAAACAAGCTTATTCACACTTGGTCTTCATGATTCTGAAAAATACTAGAAGGTAAAATTTTCGAACTCAGAAACTCATACTTAGTAGTAACTTATATGTACAGCGTGGAGAGGACCATAATTGTGATCATAAATTAAACTTCGTATTTAGTTATTATATTCCCAACCTGCACATAAACAATCAATCGAATATATGCAGTAGTTTAGCCACAGGACATTATTTTTATTTTAAGCATTTTTTACATGATGTATTGTTAACGGGACAGGTTAACGACCCGGGTGCATCGGTTTTCCACGTTGCCAGCTTGCTACTACAAAAACCTACAACTTTTATTTCTAAAACTGGTCGCCTGATATAATTCAACGCAAATTATACCGTATGCTTGAGTCGTAAGAGTCATAAAGCATACCGGTATCGTGCCGCGAACGGGTGAGGCGAGCGTGGGTTATCGCAGGGTATACGGGAGGGCTAGTCATATTCTCTGTCTAGGTCACGGTCACTCTGGTCAGTGTATCACCGGACGTGCTCCGTGTCTGTGACGCATTTTGGAATTTCTGATGCGCCCGCGCTCTTCGAAAGTCGAGCTGCTACTGGAAGAGTGAGAAATAACATTATACGTCAGTGTACATTGTGTATTCAAGAACACGGCGGAAATATTGAAAATAAAAAATATTGTTCAGGACTACAAGAAGCCAGTGCAACGATACTGGTGTGTCCGAACTGTCCACGGTTCGTGGAGCCCTACCGTTGCTTTCAACAACAATAAACAAAACTACAGGCTCTTCGGCCGACAACAATCTATAGCCTCCGAGGCTTTATAAATACCTTATTACCACTAACCTTCTGTGCTGGGTTCGCCAAGCTTCGACCTTCCTAGGTCACGCCCAAGTGTGGTTTGTATGTAAATATGAGGTGAGTAATTGAAAAGTGTGATGTAAGTCACGTGTTCTAGAACGTTCACAAGGCGTCGATCTCCAGATGGCGCGGTCTAGACAGCATCACAGCCCAAACTCACACCGGATTGAAGCTATATATCACTACTTATTTCCAACAAATGCGCGTGCCACGCGGTGGCATCAACCCGGCGATAAATCCAAAAATATCCCAGGGTTTTCGTCAAATGGGGATTACATCTTCAAACAATAGTTAATCGCGACCCAATAATCGGTTGCACACGGCGATTCCAAACGATATTTTACCAATTACAATTAAATCAACAGGTCCGACGCGGACATTTTTCAACAAGGAAGCAAATCTATCTGTCAAGTCAAAAAGTTATGTCAAGTGTCAACATCAAAAAGACAATAGAATGTTGCCACACCAAAAAGATCGTTTAAAAATACATTTGGGACGCAACATCTACCCCCCCCCAGACGGGCCTACCCGTCCGCTAATCAATTGGAAGTCTTGACCAGGTTGCGAATTTAACACAGCTTCAATGCGGCCAAATACCGTAGCTAGTTCCTCAAAGGTGAGAACGGTGTCTCCCAACAATCTCCGCCAGCGTCCCTTTGCCGCTTTCACCGCGGCCCCAAAAATACCCCCCCAATGGGGGCAGGCTGGCGGGTCAAACAACCAAGTGACCCCTCGGCGGGCCAAACTATTACCAATGTCAACCTGGCTCTCATTAAGGAAGGCGTATACCTCCTTCAAATAGTTACTTGTACCCTTGTAATTCGTACCGCAATCAGACCTAATCAAAGAAGGTAACCCACGGCGAGACACAAATCTTTCCAAAGTCGCCTCGAAGGCCTCTATCGAGAGGGAGGTTACCAGCTCCAAATGTACTGCCTTGGTTGACAGGCAGACAAACACACAAATAAGCCTTAACAATCTTACTATTACGAAGGGTGGACGTCTTCAACAAAAGGGGACCAACAAATCCGTTACGACGCCAGCAAAGGGCCTCGCCTCATTGACGCGATCAGCTGACAAAATCCGAATTTCTCGCTGCAGAATGGCCAACAGCGCATTGCAACCGGCATGCGAGTTCTTAGTGTGACGATCAGTCACCAACAATTGAACCAAGTGGCCCTCCTTGGGCAACAAAAAGGGGGTGACGGGCCCCATAAGGAAGGCTAGAGTGCCTCAACCATCCTCCAACAGGGTTTCCCGAAGTGGCTCGTCCCAACCAAGTTCAGTTATAACAAGGGCAGGAGCACCAATTTTAGGGTACGGACAACTCACAAGGGTGATTTCAAACCAGGTCCTTCCCTCAACAGTGGTGTCAGCCGGTTCGTCGATTCCCCAAATCTTGCCTGAAAGGTCATTCACCTTCAGGCCAACCTGTCCCGCTAACCAAGACGACAAAAGGCAACCCTGGACTCCCGTGTCCAAAATAGCACAGACCACAATCGAGTCACCCAAGGGTCCCCAGACCTTGACCGAGGCCGTTGGCAACAAAACCGTCTTGATCGGGGGGGTCCTTTAGCGGGGCAGGCGTCAATCTCTTAGTGATGCCTGGGCGGCGACCGATCGCCGCATCCAGGCTGCCTTCGTTCACGACGAGGCCAACAATCAAAATATTCGTCCGCGCGGTGTCCCGAGCCGCTTGCCATCACTGGAGGGGCACATCCCATCGAATGACCGAATGGCGGAGGGCGCGACTCCAACCTGGGATGTTCCGCCAAAGGAGGGGAAAGGCAGCGGCGCCGACCCGGCCACTGCTGCCTAGCAGCCAATGCGCGTTCTCCCTGACGAGGGGAGACCGAATGGCGCTCGCGGGGCTCCCGTTCAACTTGCGCGGGGGGTGGAGTGCGGCGTACAGAATTGCGGGTCTCAGCCCGGTGCTCGTCTCCGGGGTACCCCCCCTTGCGCGAACCCCCCTCAGAAGCTGGTCTGCTGGAGCGGTTCGCGTTGGCGCACAAAATCTCAAGGTGGGACCCTTCACAAATTCTACACGGGCGGGGGTCGGGGCAGTCCCGATGAAAGTGGGCCCCCAAGCACGAGAAACACAAACGGCGTGCGTTGACAATGCGGCGGCGGGCACTTACGTGCAAATTAAAAAAGTCCGGGCAACGCGCCATAATATGCCCCGTTGCCTTACAAAAGTCACAATGATGCGGACTCCGGGCACCAGCAAAACGGGGGGCGGGGCGAACATCAACAGGCCCCCTAGCCCGAGGACTCCGGGCGCCAGAAAAACGGGGGGCGGGGCGATCATAAACAGGCCCCCTAGCCCGAGGACTCCGGGCGCCAGCAAAACGGGGGGCGGGGCGATCATCAACAGGCCCCCTAGCCCGAGGACTCCGGGCGCCAGCAAAACTGGCAATACTTTTTGTTGTATAGGTCACGGGAATGTAGCTACGGAAAATGGCTGACAATAGTACATTGTTCACCGAGAGGAGTAAGTGACCGATTACTGACATAGTGCTTTATACTACACCTACGAGGAAAATAAAAAACTAAATCTTAACTAATTGAAATTTATATTGAAATTGTTGCAGTTAGTGAAGCTTAATGTAACACTCTTTTCACAAATGGCGCCAATGGCGTCTGCAATTTTCACATGTTCTTTTTTCAAATTGTTTATCCTGCTGCCGCAGGGTCGCACTGCCAGCCCGACACCATCCAACACACAGCTAGTGGCCAGTGTCATTTTGCGAACTTGGAGATAAAAACTCACTGTAAAAACTTTTTGGCTTTTGATATTTAGGTTACCGGCGCATAGTCTTACTCAAAATTAAAAAAGAAAAACCACGTAAGAAATGGATTTTCATACACTTTTCTCTCCCGCTCAGATGCGTTTTCTCCCCGCATATTTGTTCGATATGCAATGACGTAATTTCTACCGCATATTTGATAAAGTATCAAGGTACTTTCCAAGCAGGTGTAGTATAAATAATATTATTAACAGACTGTAATCATCGATTCATCATCTGCCCAGCTTTTTCCTAACTATGCTGGGTTCGGTTTCCAGTCTAACCGGAGGCAGCTGAGTATTAGTGTTCTACATGGAGCGACTGACTATCTGACCTACACCACTCATTATTTGGGTAACACGTTACCCCTTGACAAGCCCAGAGTCAGAATAATGTACAAATGACAGCCGGGACAAACCGAGGACCAATGAAATGAAATGAAATTAAATGAAATAGTTATTTTGTAAATTGGTTATAAATCACACTTTTACACGTCATGTTTTTTTGCGTGTTTAGTTTAGCTAGATGAGGCTGGTATTTCCTAACTGACTACTCTGAGAAGAAACACCGAAACACACTCAGAGGTCAGTCTCTTTTAAAGTCCAGACAATTTGTATTTGTATATGAGAAGCATGTAGGTTCATGTCTGTGGTATTCTTTTGAGGAAATAACCACGCAAATTTGGGCGGACCTGTCCAGACAGTGCAAGCATTTGTCAGTTATCGTGTAGCTCAACTTAAAACTTAAGGAGCTCTACAATTTGACGAACAATACCAAAGTAAGGACATTTGGGTAGGCCACACTAGTACTCAAACTGCTTGACATCATTAAATAAAGTCAATCGGGACCAACGTGCGTTCCGAGGCACGGAGGAATCGCAATCGTTGTGGCGGTCACCCATCCATAAACTGACCTCGGTGAGCGTTGCTTAACCCTGAAGATCTACTCGTGCGGATGTTATTATTTAACCACGAGCTCCTCATTAACAGGCTCTAATGTTGTTGCTTTGCAGTTCCGCTGTACCACTGTTTGATTTTCACCTAAGCAGTAAGATTTACCGGGGTCTTAGAAACTTACCTGTGTTTCTTCCTCATACGCGTCAGTTAAAGATGATTAAATTAATTACCGAACTTGATTAAAACTCATTAATAGTTCAAACTCCCGTAAGTACCCCCACAGAAAGGGTTAACTCAGTGTATAAGGACCACAGAGTAACGAATCTAGTTACACGTCCCAGGTATTTAAATCACATATTCACACACACAATCACATATTCACAATCTAATCAAGACTGACTGACTGATCAAGACCTGGTTCTGTATATTCAGAGAAAACTGGCTTTGATGGACATACGACACATGGACAAACGTGCATTCTTTATACAAACATTTGTAATTTCCACGTAGAACGGCTATCGTTTAGTAATTAATGCAAGTATCGAAAGAGCAGATGAATTTTCGGAATATCTTAAAAATCTGAAATCTGTTACAAATTTATGAATTGTTATATCTCAGAAACGGTAGCTCGTAGGAAAAAAAGTATGAATACATCTTTATAGATAATTTTATGATTTACAGTTTTTGTCTGAAGTATTTTTATGATAAAACTTACCGTTTTGCTGAAAATTGATTGAATAGAACCTTGAATAGTTTTTTTTTTTCATACGGGGGAAAGATGGGCACTTTCAAATTTTAACGATTTCACCAATTTTGAGCTTGTTGTAAATTTATGTAGCTTCACTCTTATTTTTTGGTTTAATTTAACTTGACTACTATGGCACAGCCGTGAGACACACGCAACGCTGTTTTATTTAATTTTTTTAGTTATATTTAATATTTTTTGTGTTTTAGTTTTATTTTTGTTATGATTTAGTTTTTTTTTTTGTATTTATTGTGTGCTTTTACACCTGGGTCAAATAATATTTATTTTTATCTTAATAATTAAAAAAATAAATAATATGATTATTATGTATTATTAGCCCTGTAGTGTTTTTATAAATGATAGGCTCGCATTTGACAACAATCTCACCATGATGGTAAGCGATGATGTGGTCGAAGTTAATAACGCTTACCTAAAAATAATCTTTTCACTTTTAACCTAAAATCCCCAGGTTTTAGTTATTAGGTAACACAGACTTCGGAGCACATACGGACTCCAGCGTCTTAGAGAATTCCACACTTTAGGTGTAGGCACACCACGGCGTCGGACGTCGGCCGACGATCTCCGGCCACCGTAGGCGCGGGCATGCGGACAGCGAGTAAAAGGCAACTCGCTGTCCGACCATGGACCATGCCCGGGTCGACGGCGCGTCGTGTTCCACGTGCGCCTCAAAGAGCGTCAGCAACATGACGAGGCCCCCTCTGCAGAGGGCCGAAGCCTGCCGGGGTCGTGGGACTCATCCCGTTACCGTGGCCCCGGTATGTAAAGGGTTATTGAAGGAACACCGTGGATTTTAGTCAGCAAAAGTCTGACAGTCCCTCCCACCCTGCCCGGAGTGGGAGGACTTATTTGATAGTTTTATAAAAAAAAAAAAAAAAAATAATAATAATAATAATAAATATTAAAAAAAAACGGTGTAGGCACAGTGATATTTTTTCAAAAATGTATTTATTTTCAGCGGTCCTTTTACTTGTTTGGCAAACGAATGAACTTTTCTTAATAATAAATAAAGAATTAAATCTAATTCTCTTAATTAAAAAAAAAAATCGTCTAGTAAGCTGTTGGTAATTAATATACCACAACCAACCTAAGAGACTATAAGTGGTATTGCCACGTTGAATGCCAGTGCTTAAACATTGGCCAAAGCCGGATCACGATAAAATTTTCGTTTTTTGGAATATCTGTGAGCACAAGATACCCGATGGCTTCGAATATTGGCCCCAGAGGGCTTGAAAATATTGTTACTAGTGAGGTTACTATCTTTACTCCGCTAAAGGTTTTCCAAAGTCACAGTGGCAGTGCCAGCATATCATAATTTTAACTAATAAACAAATGGCAGGGAATTCCACTCCTTAGCTTAGTCGACGCCACTAATGCGTTCCGTGCTCTATGGTAAGCATCTCTAGACGAACGGATTAATATTCCCGTTCAGCGCTACGCATTCGAATAATCTTCTCGTTTATTATTCACGTCTTCGGTTATCCTGACTCACACATTTCAGGATATTCATACAAATTGGAGTTTTGAATATGTTCATTCTTTATATTTTCGCGGTAAAATTTCAGAATTCTTAAATTTATTTTGCCTATGTGAATTATTTGAGCTTTAACGTTTGTTTTTCAGATAAAAGGGACGAAAATTTACTGACTTCCTGACGGTTTGTTGAAGTTTCCAGAAACTTTAATTAACATTTCTCGAATATATTTTTATCGAAAATAAATAATCTACGTGTTATTAGAGAACAAAGCTTCATGCCCGTATTATCCAAAGTATTAAGCAGAGATTTGACCCAAGAGTAAATATTCTCTATATGTTACAAGCTTCAGCTCGAGATTTCGTTCATGTGGGATGGTTTTCTCGCGTAAATCCCGATAAAAAGTAGCCAATATGTTTTTATTTTATTTTATTTAGATTCGTACAGTAGTTTCTGCTTGAAAGAGTTACAAACATCCATTCATCATCATTCATTAGTAAGATATGTCTACAAAAACAAGCTTATTCACACTTGGTCTTCATGATTCTGAAAAATACTAGAAGGTAAAATTTTCGAACTCAGAAACTCATACTTAGTAGTAACTTATATGTACAGCGTGGAGAGGACCATAATTGTGATCATAAATTAAACTTCGTATTTAGTTATTATATTCCCAACCTGCACATAAACAATCAATCGAATATATGCAGTAGTTTAGCCACAGGACATTATTTTTATTTTAAGCATTTTTTACATGATGTATTGTTAACGGGACAGGTTAACGACCCGGGTGCATCGGTTTTCCACGTTGCCAGCTTGCTACTACAAAAACCTACAACTTTTATTTCTAAAACTGGTCGCCTGATATAATTCAACGCAAATTATACCGTATGCTTGAGTCGTAAGAGTCATAAAGCATACCGGTATCGTGCCGCGAACGGGTGAGGCGAGCGTGGGTTATCGCAGGGTATACGGGAGGGCTAGTCATATTCTCTGTCTAGGTCACGGTCACTCTGGTCAGTGTATCACCGGACGTGCTCCGTGTCTGTGACGCATTTTGGAATTTCTGATGCGCCCGCGCTCTTCGAAAGTCGAGCTGCTACTGGAAGAGTGAGAAATAACATTATACGTCAGTGTACATTGTGTATTCAAGAACACGGCGGAAATATTGAAAATAAAAAATATTGTTCAGGACTACAAGAAGCCAGTGCAACGATACTGGTGTGTCCGAACTGTCCACGGTTCGTGGAGCCCTACCGTTGCTTTCAACAACAATAAACAAAACTACAGGCTCTTCGGCCGACAACAATCTATAGCCTCCGAGGCTTTATAAATACCTTATTACCACTAACCTTCTGTGCTGGGTTCGCCAAGCTTCGACCTTCCTAGGTCACGCCCAAGTGTGGTTTGTATGTAAATATGAGGTGAGTAATTGAAAAGTGTGATGTAAGTCACGTGTTCTAGAACGTTCACAAGGCGTCGATCTCCAGATGGCGCGGTCTAGACAGCATCACAGCCCAAACTCACACCGGATTGAAGCTATATATCACTACTTATTTCCAACAAATGCGCGTGCCACGCGGTGGCATCAACCCGGCGATAAATCCAAAAATATCCCAGGGTTTTCGTCAAATGGGGATTACATCTTCAAACAATAGTTAATCGCGACCCAATAATCGGTTGCACACGGCGATTCCAAACGATATTTTACCAATTACAATTAAATCAACAGGTCCGACGCGGACATTTTTCAACAAGGAAGCAAATCTATCTGTCAAGTCAAAAAGTTATGTCAAGTGTCAACATCAAAAAGACAATAGAATGTTGCCACACCAAAAAGATCGTTTAAAAATACATTTGGGACGCAACATCTACCCCCCCCCAGACGGGCCTACCCGTCCGCTAATCAATTGGAAGTCTTGACCAGGTTGCGAATTTAACACAGCTTCAATGCGGCCAAATACCGTAGCTAGTTCCTCAAAGGTGAGAACGGTGTCTCCCAACAATCTCCGCCAGCGTCCCTTTGCCGCTTTCACCGCGGCCCCAAAAATACCCCCCCAATGGGGGCAGGCTGGCGGGTCAAACAACCAAGTGACCCCTCGGCGGGCCAAACTATTACCAATGTCAACCTGGCTCTCATTAAGGAAGGCGTATACCTCCTTCAAATAGTTACTTGTACCCTTGTAATTCGTACCGCAATCAGACCTAATCAAAGAAGGTAACCCACGGCGAGACACAAATCTTTCCAAAGTCGCCTCGAAGGCCTCTATCGAGAGGGAGGTTACCAGCTCCAAATGTACTGCCTTGGTTGACAGGCAGACAAACACACAAATAAGCCTTAACAATCTTACTATTACGAAGGGTGGACGTCTTCAACAAAAGGGGACCAACAAATCCGTTACGACGCCAGCAAAGGGCCTCGCCTCATTGACGCGATCAGCTGACAAAATCCGAATTTCTCGCTGCAGAATGGCCAACAGCGCATTGCAACCGGCATGCGAGTTCTTAGTGTGACGATCAGTCACCAACAATTGAACCAAGTGGCCCTCCTTGGGCAACAAAAAGGGGGTGACGGGCCCCATAAGGAAGGCTAGAGTGCCTCAACCATCCTCCAACAGGGTTTCCCGAAGTGGCTCGTCCCAACCAAGTTCAGTTATAACAAGGGCAGGAGCACCAATTTTAGGGTACGGACAACTCACAAGGGTGATTTCAAACCAGGTCCTTCCCTCAACAGTGGTGTCAGCCGGTTCGTCGATTCCCCAAATCTTGCCTGAAAGGTCATTCACCTTCAGGCCAACCTGTCCCGCTAACCAAGACGACAAAAGGCAACCCTGGACTCCCGTGTCCAAAATAGCACAGACCACAATCGAGTCACCCAAGGGTCCCCAGACCTTGACCGAGGCCGTTGGCAACAAAACCGTCTTGATCGGGGGGGTCCTTTAGCGGGGCAGGCGTCAATCTCTTAGTGATGCCTGGGCGGCGACCGATCGCCGCATCCAGGCTGCCTTCGTTCACGACGAGGCCAACAATCAAAATATTCGTCCGCGCGGTGTCCCGAGCCGCTTGCCATCACTGGAGGGGCACATCCCATCGAATGACCGAATGGCGGAGGGCGCGACTCCAACCTGGGATGTTCCGCCAAAGGAGGGGAAAGGCAGCGGCGCCGACCCGGCCACTGCTGCCTAGCAGCCAATGCGCGTTCTCCCTGACGAGGGGAGACCGAATGGCGCTCGCGGGGCTCCCGTTCAACTTGCGCGGGGGGTGGAGTGCGGCGTACAGAATTGCGGGTCTCAGCCCGGTGCTCGTCTCCGGGGTACCCCCCCTTGCGCGAACCCCCCTCAGAAGCTGGTCTGCTGGAGCGGTTCGCGTTGGCGCACAAAATCTCAAGGTGGGACCCTTCACAAATTCTACACGGGCGGGGGTCGGGGCAGTCCCGATGAAAGTGGGCCCCCAAGCACGAGAAACACAAACGGCGTGCGTTGACAATGCGGCGGCGGGCACTTACGTGCAAATTAAAAAAGTCCGGGCAACGCGCCATAATATGCCCCGTTGCCTTACAAAAGTCACAATGATGCGGACTCCGGGCACCAGCAAAACGGGGGGCGGGGCGAACATCAACAGGCCCCCTAGCCCGAGGACTCCGGGCGCCAGAAAAACGGGGGGCGGGGCGATCATAAACAGGCCCCCTAGCCCGAGGACTCCGGGCGCCAGCAAAACGGGGGGCGGGGCGATCATCAACAGGCCCCCTAGCCCGAGGACTCCGGGCGCCAGCAAAACTGGCAATACTTTTTGTTGTATAGGTCACGGGAATGTAGCTACGGAAAATGGCTGACAATAGTACATTGTTCACCGAGAGGAGTAAGTGACCGATTACTGACATAGTGCTTTATACTACACCTACGAGGAAAATAAAAAACTAAATCTTAACTAATTGAAATTTATATTGAAATTGTTGCAGTTAGTGAAGCTTAATGTAACACTCTTTTCACAAATGGCGCCAATGGCGTCTGCAATTTTCACATGTTCTTTTTTCAAATTGTTTATCCTGCTGCCGCAGGGTCGCACTGCCAGCCCGACACCATCCAACACACAGCTAGTGGCCAGTGTCATTTTGCGAACTTGGAGATAAAAACTCACTGTAAAAACTTTTTGGCTTTTGATATTTAGGTTACCGGCGCATAGTCTTACTCAAAATTAAAAAAGAAAAACCACGTAAGAAATGGATTTTCATACACTTTTCTCTCCCGCTCAGATGCGTTTTCTCCCCGCATATTTGTTCGATATGCAATGACGTAATTTCTACCGCATATTTGATAAAGTATCAAGGTACTTTCCAAGCAGGTGTAGTATAAATAATATTATTAACAGACTGTAATCATCGATTCATCATCTGCCCAGCTTTTTCCTAACTATGCTGGGTTCGGTTTCCAGTCTAACCGGAGGCAGCTGAGTATTAGTGTTCTACATGGAGCGACTGACTATCTGACCTACACCACTCATTATTTGGGTAACACGTTACCCCTTGACAAGCCCAGAGTCAGAATAATGTACAAATGACAGCCGGGACAAACCGAGGACCAATGAAATGAAATGAAATTAAATGAAATAGTTATTTTGTAAATTGGTTATAAATCACACTTTTACACGTCATGTTTTTTTGCGTGTTTAGTTTAGCTAGATGAGGCTGGTATTTCCTAACTGACTACTCTGAGAAGAAACACCGAAACACACTCAGAGTTCAGTCTCTTTTAAAGTCCAGACAATTTGTATTTGTATATGAGAAGCATGTAGGTTCATGTCTGTGGTATTCTTTTGAGGAAATAACCACGCAAATTTGGGCGGACCTGTCCAGACAGTGCAAGCATTTGTCAGTTATCGTGTAGCTCAACTTAGAACTTAAGGAGCTCTACAATTTGACGAACAATACCAAAGTAAGGACATTTGGGTAGGCCACACAAGTACTCAAACTGCTTTACATCATTAAATAAAATTAATAAAATCAATCGGGACCAACGTGCGTTCCGAGGCACGGAGGAATCGCAATCGTTGTGGCGGTCACCCATCCATAAACTGACCTCGGTGAGCGTTGCTTAACCCTGAAGATCTACTCGTGCGGATGTTATTATTTAACCACGAGCTCCTCATTAAATAATAATATTCCACAACTTTTCACACAACGCCATCTAGTCCCAAGCTAAGCAGAGCTTGTGGTATGGGTACTAGACAACTGATAAACATACATATATATTTCTAAATACATACATATTATAGATAAATTACACCCAGACAAAGAACAAATGACCGTGCTCATCACACAAATATTTGTCCTAGGTGGGAATCGAACCCACGACCTTGCGCATAGCAGTCAGGGCCACTGACCACTATACCAACGGGCCTGTCAAAAACAGGCTCTAATGTTGTTGCTTTGCAGTTCCGCTGTACCACTGTTTGATTTTCACCTAAGCAGTAAGATTTACCGGGGTCTTAGAAACTTACCTGTGTTTCTTCCTCATACGCGTCAGTTAAAGATGATTAAATTAATTACCAAACTTGATTAAAACTCATTAATAGTTCAAACTCCCGTAAGTACCCCCACAGAAAGGGTTAACTCAGTGTATAAGGACCACAGAGTAACGAATCTAGTTACACGTCCCAGGTATTTAAATCACATATTCACACACACAATCACATAATCACAATCTAACCAAGACTGACTGACTGATCAAGACCTGGTTCTGTATATTCAGAGAAAACTTGCTTTGTTTGTCGTATGTCCATCATACGACACATGGACAAATGTGCATTTTTTATACAAACATTTATAATTTCCACGTAGAACGGTCGTTTAGCAAAATGCTGAGATAGATGCGCAAGACATAGCGTACATTAATTAATGCAAGTATCGAAAGAGCAGATGAATTTTCGAAATATCTTAAATTTTTGAATTGTTATATCTCAGAAACGGTAGCTCGTAGGAAAAAAAAGTATTTACACATTTCTATAGATAATTTTATGATTTTCAATTTTTGTCTGAGGTATTTTTATGATAAAACTTACAGTTTTGCTGAAATTTGCGAAAAACTCATTTTTTTTTACCGTTGACCTAAAATATTTTTTATCCCCATACAGGGGAAAGATGGAAAACTTTCAAATTTTACTTATAATTATATTTTGAACGATTTCACCAATTTTCAACTTGTTGTAAATTTATGTAGCTTCACTCTTATTTTTTTATTTAATTTGACCAGACTACTATGGTACAGCCGTGAGACACACGCAACGCAGTTTTATTTTATTTTTTTTTTAGTTATATTTAATATTTTTTGTGTTTTAGTTATTATTATTGTTATGACTTAGTTTTTATTTGTATTTATTGTGTGCTTTTACACCTGGGTCAAATAATATTTATTTTCTTTCTTAACCTCTAGAGCCCCAGCGGCACAAAAACGTGCCAGTAAACAAGTATTAGTTGAGCCCCGCTAGTATACGATAAGAGCCCGCCCGCGGCGTTGACGTAAATAATGGCGGTCCTTGAGAGATAGATAGATATAGATAGATATACTCTTTATTGTACACCATAACAGAATTAAATAAGGACTAAAAACTACAAAGGGTGTTACAATGGGCGGTCTTATCGCTAAAAGCGATCTTTTACAGACAACCTTTAGATGGATTTGACACAGCAGGAGAAAATAAATTCGCGGGTAGTCCATGGTGTACTATTTACTTATATACAATAAATAAGTAATAACCTACATACTCAATACACATATACATATATATACATAAAAATAACAAAGCTGAGATATATAAAAAATAAAATAAAAATAGTAACATATTAAAGAGAGAGATAGAGATCTTTTACCATGTTTTTGAAAGAAGGAAGGGTTTGTGCTTGTCTTACTGACACGGGAAGAGTATTCCACAGTCGTACTGCTTGAGCTACGAACGACTTACCAAAGAAATTGGTGGAGTGACTCGGTACCTCTAGCCTCAAGTTTTTTTTTTTTTTTTTTTTTTTTTTTTTTTATTTAGAATAGGTTCGCGTTTGACCACCATCTCACCTGATGGTAAGTGATGATGTGGTCGAAGATGGAGCACGCTTACCTAAAAGTAACCTAGTTTTCCGATGACCTCAGAAATTTGGCATGTGTGTCACGGAGGAACTTAAAACGTTCTTTAAGATAAAAGGGGGTCTTAGGATTGAACAGAATACTGTAAAGCAGAGACAATATGTGTAAGTTCCGGCGAAGACGTATAGGAAGCCACTTGAGTTTCGTACGAAATAATAAAAAAAAAAAATGAGTATTATGTATTATTAGCCCTGTAGTATTTTTATTAATGATAGGCTCGCATTTGACCACAATCTCACCATGATGGTAAGCAATGATGTGGTCGAAGATCAATCTCCAAAAAAAAAATCCAATTAAGCGTCAATAGCCTAATGGATAAGGTGTCGGACTTGTGATCGAGAGGTCACGAGTTCGAATCCCACCCATTACACTATTGCCGTGAACCCACTCCTGACACAAGCATATTTAGCTTAGTTGGAGGGGTTAACAAGATTGCTAGTAATGTGAATTCTACCCACATTGCTAGTTATCTTTATAAAAAAAAAAAAAATCAGGCTTACCTAAAAATAATCTTTTCACTTTTAACCTAAAATCCCCAGGTTTTAGTTACCAGGAAACACAGACTTCGGAGGCTTGGAGACGACGAGACGCGGGAGTCTGTACATACAGACTCCAGCGTCTTACAGAATTCCACGCTTTGGGTGTAGGCACAGTGATATTATTCCAAAATTGTATTTATTTTCAGCAGTCCTTTTACTTGTTTGGCAAACGAATGAACTGTTCTTAATTAAAAAAAGAATCAAATCTTATTCTCTTAATTAAAAAAAAAAATCGTCTAGTACGCTGTTGGTAATATACCACAACCAACCCAAGAGACTATAAGTGGCATTGCCACGTAGAATGCCAGTGCTTAAACATTGGCCAAAGCCGGATCACGGTAAGTTTTTAGATTTTTTTTTGGAAAAGCTGTGAGCACAAGATCCCCGTTGGCTTAGAATATTGATACCAGATGGCTTTAAAATATTGTTACCAGTGAGGTTACTATCTTTACTCCGCTAAAGGTTTTCCAAAGTCACAGTGCAGCACCAGCATATCATGATTTAAACTAATCCACTCCACTTCTTAGCTTAGTCGACGCCACTAATGCGTTCCGTGCTCTGTGGTAAGCATCTCTAGACGAACGGATTAATATTCCCGTTCAGCGCTACGCATTCGAATAATCTTCTCGTTTATTATTCACGTCTTCGGTTATCCTGACTCACACATTTCAGGATATTCATACAAATTGGAGTTTTGAATATGTTCACTCTTTATATTTTTGCGGTAAAATTTCTGAATTCCTAAATTTATTTTTCATAATTATGTGAATTCTTTGAGATTTGGATAACGTTTGGATTTCAAATAAAAGAGATGATAACTTTTTGACTTCCTGACTGTTTGTTGAAGTTTCCAGAAACTTTAATTTACATTTTCTGAACATATTTTTAACGAAAATAAATAATCTACATGCTATTAGAGAACAAAGCCCGTAATATAC
The DNA here is from genome assembly GCA_943138885.2 of Tholera decimalis. Lineage (NCBI taxonomy): Eukaryota > Metazoa > Arthropoda > Insecta > Lepidoptera > Noctuidae > Tholera > Tholera decimalis. Next base: position 4,899,213 of record OW964573.2, read on the forward strand.
GAAGTATTAGGCAGAGATTTGACCCAAGAGTAGTTTCTTTATGTTACTATAGCTTCTGCTCGAGACTTCGTTCATGTGGGAAGGTTTTCCCGCGTAAATCCCGATCCCGTGGGAATTCTGAGATAAAAAGTAGCCTATATGTTATTGCAGATTGTCAACTACCACCCTACCAAATTTTATTTAGATCTGTACAGTAGTTTCTGCTTGAAAGAGTTACAAACATCCATTCATCGTCATTCATTAGTAAGATATAACTACTGAATAAAAGCAAGCTTACTCACACTTGGTCTTCATGCTTCTGAAAAATACTAGAAGATAAAACTTTAGAAATCAGAAACTCATACTTAGTAGTGACTTATATAGTGGATTGCCTCCTGGGCCCAGTACGGGCTGGTGATAGTCGCTTGCTTCCGGATTTTACAGTCTTAAGACGTTCCAGTTTGATAGATGTTTTCTTTCATCATCTTAAAAGCAGTAGTGATGATTAAAATCACACAAAGGCGAGCTTACCTAGATTCGAACCAACGACCCACAACATGTAATTCGGGTCTATAACCACTGGACTACTACAGCAAATTCTTTGATATTCAAATAAATGTAATGGAGATACATTGAAGGGAGTGCAGATTATTACTGAACAAAAACTTCCCTGTACCTTCACTTGTCTTAATACAGGGTGGCAGGGACATCGACGCGCAACCGCTTACCATGGATTCAGAACATGATTCTGGACCCCCTAGGTTGAAATTTTTCGTCGGCTTTTTCTTAATTTAGTAAAATTAAGAAAAATCCTCTCGAATCTCTGGTAAGCGTTTGTGCGTCGATGTACCTGCCACCCTGTTTACCTAAACTATCTCAATAATATAGGTAAGTATAGATTGATGAAAATATAAATGATTTATAGCTATATAGATGAAAGTTTATTGTATCAAGATACTATGTAGCTTTATGATTTATCCCCTCCATGCCCAAACACATTATAACATTTTTTTGGAACAATGAGTGGCGGTTTGTAACAAGATCAGCTTTCATTTGTAACATATTATTTTATGTTTGATAAGCGGATAGTAAAAAAACGGGATTTACAACAGAATATTTATATTTAAGAGCATTACTTTTAACAGAAACCGTCGTATTGTAATAACTGTATCTTTCTCTCTAACATTATCTATCCCTTTCAGATATTATTGCGTTCCATTTTTACATTCATTTCTACTTTGACATAAAATATGTATCGAAAGTAGAATTGGCGGTGATAAGCTAAAATAAAAAGTTTAAAATTATAAAAGACTTTTTCAAGTTTAGGGGGCCATCGACCAAAAATAACATGAAAAATCATAGTATGTACATCTTTGTAAGTTTGTAATTCTTTTATGCCAAATAAAATGTACTATTATTATTAAATATAAAAGTTGTAAGTATATGTGCGAATACAAAGTTATTTTATAAAGAGGTAAAATTTGTTTGTAAGTTTGTATGAAGGAGGTAATCTTCGGTACTAATAGTCCAATTCTAAAAAATAATTAGTTGGTAGTAAGCTGTATTATTAGAGAGTGCTATAGGCTACGCGACAAAGTCGCGGGTGATTTGCTAGTATAATATATTTTAGGAACTTACAATAAATATGATTACGTAAGTAGTGTTTATTCAATCATGTAACTGCTTTAACAACTTCAATGATTAATTTTTTTATTACGAGTATTTCAGGCGAGCCCCGTCTTAATTAAATCTACATCACAACTGATGGTAAGTGATAGATGAGATCAACTATTAAACTAGCGAGCACAGAAGATGCCTGTTCACTCTAGCTTTAAATAGAATAGAATAGAATAGAATAAACTTTTATTGTAAAAATATGAGTATACATCAAATGTGTAAGGTCTTAAAATAAAACAGTTAGATCTACATGTTTTGCCATTCATGGCGTACAAAAACAAAATAATTCCGGTTTACAATAAACCAAAAAAATACAATAAAGACAATTTTAGTTTACACAGCAAGCTATGAAATTAATAAACTAAATCTTAATGCTAATAAATAATGGAAGTTAGTATTTATAAATTTTGGAGTCAAGTTGTGAAAATGTTTTGATTGTAGGTTCATCTATTGGATTATTTGCGGTCATTTAAAAATTCTGATAAGGAATAATAGCATTTGGCTATGACATATTTATTTAGATGTATTTTAAACAAAGCAGTAGGCATTTGTTTAATAGTTTTAGGGATTTTATTGTAAATGATTGGTGCTAAACAAAAATACTTTTTTGCATCAATGCCGTCGTTGATTTTGGTACACATAATCTACTATTATCCCGCCGATTACGAATACAGACGTCTGATAATTTCTAAAATAGTTTTGGATTGGTTCTTGAAAAATTGCTATTTCATAAATAAATACGGAAGGTAGAGTTAAAATGTTATAATCAATAAAATACTGTTTGCAACTATCAGTTATTTCCAATCCAAACATAGCCCTAATACACCTCTTTTGTGATTTGAAGATAATTTCTTTATTCGTAGAATTTCCCCAAAATATAACTCCAAACCTCAATAAGGAGCCGACGATACCATGATAGGCAGTTATAAGTGCATTAGTACTTATAATTGGTTTTTATTTATATAGGGCATAGCCAGAAGAACATACTCTACTATTTAATTCTTCTATGTGTGCTTTCCAGTTCAAATGTTTGTCAATGGTTACACCTAAAAATTTAGCTGTATCTACCTTTTTTATAACAGTTGATTCGTATTGAACATTAATATTTGGTGGTTCTAGACGTTGACTGAAGAACATAATTTTAGTTTATTCAAGATTTATTTTTAAATTATTGTTATCTAACCAGTTAATTATTGAATTGATTATATTATTAATTTCATTTTCATAGCTATCTTTATTTATAGAATTAATCGTGACTGTGCTGTCATCGGCAAATAGGGATACTGGATAATTAGTTACTAATGGCAAGTCATTTATGTAGATTATGAATAACAAAGGACCCAATACGCTCCCTTGCGGGACTCCATATCTAGATATACGTTTTTCTGATGCATATGTTTCTTCTTTTTTGGTATTAATATTTATTCTGGAAATTTCCTTATATTGTTTACGATTTTTTAAATAAGTTTCTATGAGATTGAGTAAATTGCCTCTAATGCCATAAGCTTCCAGTTTACGGAGGAGAATGTCATGATTGACATAATCGAAAGCCTGGGTCATATCGCAGTAAATGGAACATACCGGCATCCTTTTATCCGTGTTACCCATGACGTTATTTAAGAAATCAAAAATTGCCATATTTATTGTTTTATTTTTGCGGAAACCTTTCTGGTCTACTGTAAGAATGTTGAATTTTTCTAAATAATTATAGATTTGATTATATATTTATTTTTCAAAAACTTTAGAAATTATAGGAATAAGTGCAATAGGTCTGTAACAGTTCATACTCTGCTTATTGTATTTTTTGAAGATGGGTTTAATGATGGCAGTTTTTAGACTTTCCGTGTATAGTCCAGCGGTTATACACATATTAATAATATGACTTATGTGATCACAAATATGATAAGCAATAGACTTTAGGATTCTAGTAGAGATCCCATCATATCCAACACTTGTAGTATTTTTAAGCGATCATATAATTTGAAGTATGTCGTATGGAGTACTTGGTGCCATAAACATAGATTGATTAGATTTGGAAATATTTACGGTTACATCCTTACCAGCTTCTGGTATTGGCGTTATCTTTTCTATGAAGAAGTTGTTAAAAGCATTCGCAATCTCTCGCGGCTTGGTTATAGTTTTATGATTTGTTTCAATGGAAGTGATACTGCTCTTTGGTAAATTGAGTTTAGACCTATTTATAATTGTCCATGTGACTTTGGATTTGTTAGCAGATTGTTATATTGTTATTGTTTATTTTATGATTGTTTTGTGCTCGTTGCGTTAAATTAATTATATCTTTGTATATTTTAGAGTATTTTTTAAATTTAGTTTTGTTTACATCATTGCGGTTTAGCCTACAGTTCCACATAAGCTCTCGCTTTTTTTACTACAGATTTTTATGCCCCGTGATACCCACTGCGGTTTTACTTTGGTTCTTATTGTAACACTTCGGAAAGGAAAACATAGATTGTACAGCATCATGAAAGATTCTAAAAATGCATTAAGTATATGATGTGTCAGGATTATTTATATTATATATTTCAGAAAAAGTTAATGCTTTTATATAGTTTTTGAATTTTTCCATGTTATCTTTATTGTAGTCTCATCTATTTTTTCGCCAATAGTTTATTAAAAAATTTTTATTAACCGGTAAATTTAGTATCTGGGCTGTGTGGTCTGATAGGCCGAAGTCAATCACATCAGATTTACACTTCTTCCCCACATTATGTGCAAAGTTGTCGATACAACTGTTACTCGCGAGTCGAGGTGGCTGATTTATTTCTAACTTTAAATTATAACTTAAGAGCAAACATTCTAGATCTATCAAAGTATTATTGCGCTTAAGGCAGTCAATATTAAAGTCGCCTGCAATTACAACATTTCTTTTTATATATTTTTTTACAAATAATACTTAACACTTTTTCTAATTGCTCAAAGAATACAGGTAAGTTAGTGGACTTAGGTACTCTATACACACAAACAATAATCGTATTATAGAATGTTAGATCAATAGCGCAACATTCGCATATTCCATTTATGGACAGTTTCGCTATATCTTGGAATTTAAGCAGCTGATGACCAGTTTTTGCAAGGATACATGTACCGCCTCTTTTATTGCCTTTTCTGGAGTAGCATGCCGCTAAAGTGTAATTAGCAATATACAATAGTTGTTCATGGCCGGCCATCATGAAGTGTTCAGATAAACAGATTATGTCGATTTCGGTATTTTTTTCTGACATCTCTTCAAGGCATACAGTCAGGTCACTGCTCTTATTCAGTAAACCCGCAATGTTTTGATGTATCACTTTAAGGTGCTTATAATCGAAAAAACTGCACTGCAGCTTGTTGTTCGTCCATATTATTGCTTTTTCCGCCTTCTTTATTTGCGGGGGTATTTTCACGTATGTAGTTCACAAGTGCGGCGATATCTTGGAAAATTATTTTCATGCCGTAATTATTTACTAAACCGGTATTTCGATGGTACATTTTGTAGTCCCACGTAAGGTTCTTATTAGAGTCAATGAAATATGCATATTCGTGTGCTAAAATGTCCTGGTATAGAAGATTATTAAAATTTTCTACTCTCATGTTATATAATGTAACATTACGAACGCATTGACTGTAGGTCGGCATGCAGAGAATAACATTTGTGTGTTGAATCTTTTCGAGTATTTTTCTTATGTTATGAATGATGTAAGAATAATCCTTAGTAGATTTGAAATCTGTTTCACCAATTAAAATAATACAGAAATCATCCATAGTGAATTTCTTTAGCTTTAGTTCCAAGTCTAAAAGCATATAATTTATTCCTGAGTATGGTGTTAGGTAATGACATAATTCACAGTTTTCGAACTTATTTTCTGCAATTGTACGTATTTTATTTAACTTATTTTCGCTTATAATACAGATTTTACGAACTTTTTTCTTGACACATATTACCCTGTGGTAGGGAACACAGCAGCCGACAGAAAGTTCCATACCTCAGCTGTGCGCACAATATAATATATGGAGAGGAAGCGCTTAATATGACATGAAGGTATATAAAACGAATGTGGATATACCAACGTCATATACCGTCTTCTCCTATACCTGTCGGTGAGTAGTGTGCGTTTTACGCTACATTTCGGAACGTTCCATTTTTCACCGATAATCGGATCGGTTGGGATGCGCCGATTTTATTTCTGACCAACTTTTTGTAGGACATGTGCGTTGCACTATTGCTAACAGTGTGTTCTAATTTTCTCCTACAAAAATCGGTCATCGATTATCTGACGTCGGCGGGCAGCCTAATATACAGAGTTGATACGAACGTGGGGCTTTCCTTTAAACTGCGTATACTAGGTACCATTTTCAAGCTTTGTACCAAAAATCAATTAAATAGGAGAAGTAGTTTAGTCGCAAATGATTTTGATAAGATAAATCTGACCAAGACAAGAGAACACACGCCGCGCTACGTTGCCACTTTGTTACCTAGATATTTAAAGTCAGTCACGTCTGGCACGCTAGTCTGCTGAGCAAGCTTCCTAGATACGGTGTCCCTGCTAGCTTATACAACTGGATTGACTTTTTGAGTGAACGGTCGATCCGGGTGGTCATCGATGACTGCGCATCGGATCTTATGGCTATTAATGCCGGTGTTCCTCAGGGGTCTGTTCTCTCTGCGACTCTATTTTTGCTTCATATCAACGACCTGCTTCAGCTGGGAGCTATTGGTTACGCGGATGACAGCACAGTCTCAGATAGTTCCTTGTCCAATGCTAGAACTGGTAGGGATAAAATAGCCACTCTTAAAATGCTTAGCCATGGTAGAGCGAACGAATTTGACCGTAAATCTCGTTTCTCTATGGGGCGATGACCATCTGGTCAAATTCCATGCTTTAAAAACGAGGGCTTGTCTTTTTTCCGCTAAAAGAAGCCAATTTGAATGATCCTCTACTTTCAGATGTGCATCTGTACCTATTACCGACCGCCTGGAGCTCTTGGGCATGGAGTTGACGTCTGACCTCAACTTCAGCTGAAACATTGAGTCTAAAGCTCAGACTGCAGTCAAAAAGCTGGGCATCCTACAGAAAGTGAGGCGATACTTCACACCTGGACAGCTTTTGAATTTATATAAAGCACAGGTCCGTTCCTGTATGGAGTATTGCAGTCACTTGTGGGATGGCTCAGCCAAATACGAGCTAGCTGCACTTGACTCGATCGAACGCAGAGCTAAAAAGCTCATAGGTGACGAGGCTCTGGCAGGCAAGCTTCACAGCCTGGCTCACCGGCGAAACGTTGCTTGCCTGTCTATCTTCTACAAATTATACTCCGGAGAGTATGCGCAGGAGCTACCAGACGTACCGCAGGATACCATCCACTCTCGGTCGATATACCGTCTTGTCGTACTAAGCGTTTTTCTTCAACATTTATTGTGCGCACAGCCAAGGCGTGGAACTCTCTGCCGGCTTCTGTGTTCCCTGCCACATATGACCCGTTAGTCTTTCAAGCAAGAGTGAATAGGCATTTTCTGGGCTCGCTCGTTCGATCGTAGACCTCATCTTATACTTACTATCAGGTGTGATCGAGGCCAAGAGCGGGCTCATACGTAATACAAAAAAAGTTTTTTTTTGTTTAACAATTTCCATACAAGTATTTGATTTGTTTTTTGTTGAAGGGATTTTATTTGTTTTCTAACGATATTTTTCATATAATGCTGTGATAATGATGGCAATAAATGTCATGCTAAAACAATAAATAAAAGTTAAGTATAACACTGACCTCATGATATTGAGTACAATAATTGTAAAATTTTCTATATAAGTATATTAAATATAAGTTTTAATAGTTCCTACTCGTTTCATTGTATTTTTTTACTTATGATAACGTAAAAATCACATAATGTTAACCTTAAAACAGTCATAAGTGTCACATTGCCAAAGCTTTTATGTGTAATAATGCACATCCATCATTATTTTATACGATTCTAAACCAGTTATGTGTACTTTTTTTTGTTTAAAATAATTCTAGCCCCTTAAATGACTGATAGTTTTGGCAATTTTTGTATTTTTATAATGTATTAAATAAACAGCCATGCTGTGGTATCAATGATTTTGCCGAGGTTTTCATTTTCAATTCGATAACACGTTTTTTGTTGTTTCCCAAAATCTTACAAAAATCGCTTATGGAACTTGGCAGGCGCAACGACGATATGCGATTTTTGAAAATATACTGTATCTCAAAAACTGCTGTCTCGATCTCGTTCAAACCAATTTTAGTTGAAAGTTTACATTAAGATCAACAACATATGGTTTTTTTAGATTTTTCACATCATTATTATAGAAGTTAGAGGGGGGGGACTCATTTTACCATTTTGGAAGCGTCTATCTTTTAAAAGATTAACTTTATGAAAAAGTCATTTTTGAAACCATAATGTCATTTTTAAAGACCTGTCTTTAGATACCACACACGTATAGGTTTCATGAAAAAATATATTTTCAGTTTCAGTTCCATGTATGGGGAGCCCCCTTTATTTTAAATATTTTTTAAATTTTGTCTTAAAATCGGAAAGCAGTTCACAGAATACATCTACCTACCAAGTTTTACATGTATAGTCTTAATAGTTTCGGAATAAAATGGCTGTGACATACGGACGGACGGACAGACAGACAGACGGACAGACATGTCGAAACTATAAGGGTTCCGTTTTTTGCCATTCGGCTATGGAACCCTAAAAACGATCGAAATAGAAAATAATCTCTGATTCTGCAGTATTCTCGTATTCACATTATAAAAAGGAGCTATATAAAAGACAGGAAAATGCCTAAATATAATTTTATTACAAAATATAATGGATATTTATTTTTTAACCAATGTATAAAGGGACTTTATTAATGTTTTATTTTCAGTGTTATTTAAAAAAAAAAGAATAATAAAAACCCTCAACTAAATTAAATTCTAAGAATAATAATTAATAGTTTAAAAAACACTAGAAAAACACGCTTTTATAAATCCACGTAAAAACAAAAAAATGTTAAGAAAACCGATAACAGATTTTCTTTAGGTTTCTTATAACCTTAAAACCTGATCGTGTTCAATGTCCATTACATGGCCTTTCTCACAAGTGCAAACACGACTATGATACGATATTCCATCATGGAATGCCAGTGCCTATCTTTCGGCTTCATCATCAGACCTTGAAACCTAATCGTGGTCAAAGTTCATTACAAGACTTTTCTAAGAAATTTAAAACAGCTATTATACGATTTTCCATCATGAAGTTCCAGTTCATATCTTCCGGCTCCATCATCAGATCAGTTGACAGTACCATATTATTGTATTGTCATCAGAACTACATACAGCTGCCAATTTTCATTACGCTATGACCCTTGGAAGATGGTTAAATTAGTTACCTTAGATTTCATTACATAGTTAGTTACATACAGGTCGACCAAATAAAAGTGTGTTAATAATCTAAAGTATGGCAATCATCTTAAAAATGCAAACGCATAGCTGTCTACTGGTAATGTGCTCAAAATACTGGTGGCATTGTCACGTTATATGGCAATGTTTAACCTCTGCCCAAGGCAAAAGGCAGTCCTTGCGTCACGTCAAGTATGAACGAGACGTCTGGAAATATATTTAAAGACATATAAGCACTGGAATCCAAGGGTTCGAGAGTTTCAAGACCAAAAACAAAATGTTATATACATTATATACGAAAAATAAACTTAATTACATATTAGACTAGCAGCTGCTCGCGACTTCGTTCGCGTGGGTAGTTTTTCCCGTGTAAAACCCGATCCCGTGGGAATTTCGCAAAATCCTTTCTTAGCGGATGCCTACGTTATAACATCTCCCTACATGCCAAATTTCAGCCCGATCCGTCCAGTGTTTTGGGCTGTGCGTTGATAGATCACTATGTCAGTCAGTCAGTCAGTCACCTTTGAATTATATATATTTAGATTTAAAGAACAACAAATGCGCACAAGATGTCTAAGTTCGCTTATAATAAGCGCTAGGCGCCTGTTTATCTAGTCAGTGCCAAGCTAATTAATCAGACCTGATCACCCCGAACGCGCCCAGAATGCGAACTGAACTGCGAACAACTAACCTAACCTAACCGATTTTAATCAAACAATGGGATCATTTCTATAGTATATTCTACGGAAAAAAGGAGAGTTAAAATCGGTCCATAAGCCATGAAGTTATTAACGAATTAAGACCTTCCTCCTTTTTTGGATGTCGGTTACAAAGTGAGCTGAGCTAACACATTGTAGACATCCGAAACTGCAGCATGTGTTTTATAAAAACTTTTTTGCAAAAAAATAAAACCGACTTCCATATCAAAACACTACAAAGCCAAAAATAATTTTAATTTCGGTAGTCGGTGTTATTGGTTTTGTATTTTCTTTTTTTTCACACCGCCTTCCGAAATTAAAATTATTTTTGGCTTTGTAGTGTTTTGATATGGAAGTCGGTTTTATTTTTTTGCAAAAAAGTTTTTATTTTCGCGCTTTTTAGTGGGTCAATTTGTAATTAATCTAATTATAAAAGCCAAAATGTCAACTACAAAAAACTAAAAACGCGCGAACAAAAAACACAATATAGAGTAACCGAAAAGGTCATCAACGTAAATATTTTTTTTAGACTTTTGTTGATTTTTCAGAAACGGCTTGTTCGATGTCGATAAAATTTTCATGGGACCATTTGGGAAGTATACCCTTTCCAACAAAAAAATAATTTTTCTAATCGGTTGGCGAGCGACGGAGCTATGCCCGAACAAACATAAAAAAAAAAAAAAAAAAAAAAAAAAAAAACAAACAAACATCCGAATTGAGAACCTCCTCCTTTTTCAGAAGTCGGTTAAAAACTACTTAAATCTGCATTTTACACAAAAGAGGACAGTTTGGATCCTTATGTTACATTTTTCACCAACTTTCTGCTTCTAGAGACGTTTAAAGCTTTTCCCACCAAAGAGGCGGATCTCACCCCTAACTAATAATTAAAAGTCGGCACGTACAGGGCGCCTGCTTGTGCATAAGTGATGTATTGTTTATAATGTAAAGTGGGTGGTAGGAGGTAGGGAGGGAGGTGATCTTGGTAATTTTATAACCGTCAGAGTTTAAGACGTGCGTAATGTGTGTGTAACTCAGTTATGCTTGAGAGAGATTGGATTTGGTTTGGTTTGACGTTTGGGGCTGAGATATCTTCCGGTACGTAATGAGATTTCGGAGGGGACATAAAATTATAGCAGGTTAAGATAAAGGTATCTAAAGCTTCATCTTCTGTTTTCTGTTTTTATTAAGGTAATTATTGAAAAAATATATATAAGTAGGTATAAGCATTTATTTGGACAATTTTCTAGGCGGGACAATGTCTCCTCTGAACGCTTTGTTGAGCATGGCAAATTTGAAAGCGCAATCATAACTTCAATCCATTAATTTTTGCGTGATTTAAACACGAACACCTAAACTTTTACATGTAGTTGTTTACATGTAGATACTAGTAAGACAGACACCATTATATTTTAAATAAATAAAATCGATATTATATCGAAGTGGAGCACGAGGCTAAATGATAACAGCAAAACGAAGGTTTCAAGGTTAAAAATCCTTGCTGAGATTGGCCCGTGGATCGTTACATATCGAGATTCCACCGTGCCTTTGAAATCACGTTAAAAAAAAAAAAAAAAATTATTGCAGGCACGCAAGCCCATATAAAAGTTAAAAATATAATATTAATAATTTGATTCAATACAATTCAATAATATCCATTAATTAATCCTTTAATTTAATTCATAATTGATTAACAGCATAAAAAAAGTTTAAATATAAATAATTAAAGAAAATACATTATCGACAACATACAAAAAAAACAAATAAAAAGATAATAATAATTAAATTTTACTAATTAATCAGCAGACGTCCGGGTGGAATCTCCGATGATGTTGACAAATGATTATACGACTGCGTGCAACCGTATCCAGCGAGCCAGCATTGGGGAGTTCTACCGGTCCACCAGCGCTCGCAGGATGGTGTTGGGGCTGCCGCGCATTCGGTGCAAGATAGATACGCACCGCTTGCGCATAATGGCCGCAAAGTCGTCTGTGCCAGCCACCGCAAACACAGCGGAGGCGCTGCTGCTTCAACTTTGACAGTCGTTACGGGTAGTTAGAAGCCAGAAAAATGGACACCAGTCCTGACAAGAGATATTTCCAGCTACTGTGTTGTGCAGGTCAGATACGCAGTCGTGTCTCGTAAAATACTCTTAGGCAGCTACATCTCGTTAGTCTGGAAGCCGACCCCGTCATAATTGGCAAAAGGGCAAGCAGATGATGATTTTTAAACTATTGCATAGCTTTTACCGCGGGCTTTGAGCGCGGCGACCGAATCAAGAAATTCCGTAACGAAAATAAACCTAACACCTCCCATTCCGACCGGCAAAGCGGTGCGGCGTTGAAAGCCATGCATCGTCTAACGTCGTTTCAGTTCGGCAGACTTCGGCACGGTGTTTGTGTGCGTGCGACTAGACGACAGACGTATGCGTGTAGACCATAATTGCAGAAATTGATAAAAAATGCTATGCAATAGCTTTATCGCGGCAGTCCACGAGTGCCACACTCATTTTTTTAATTGTTGATTGTTTCGTGTTTGGCCACCATCTCACCTGACAGTAAACGATGATGGGGTCGAAGATGGAGCACGCTTGCCTAGAAGTAACCTATTCAATCTTAACTTAAAGACACCCAGGTTATAGCTATCGAGAAACACAGACTCCGGTAAGGAATTCCACTCCTTAGCTGTACGCATAATGAAAGTATTCCCAATAAGTTTTGTGCGTTTAATTAATGTAATTTTAAGAAGCGCAGTAATCTTTTTTAAATCATGTGAACTATGCAGGTTGTTTAATATATACGAAAATCCTACTCCAAGGATTATATTCTACGAATAATCTTCTTGAAACTTAAACATTCAGCCTTCATATAAACTTGGTTTAGGTGTAAGCTGAAGCGATTTTCATAGTGTTGTGATGCAGGTGCGTCAGGTTTTACTTTTGAACTGTTAATGAGTAAACGTCTTGTCAGTTTGTGTAAAGTTAAGCTTTTAGGTAGAGAATTAAACTATATTTTATTTAAGCCTTTTTCTGACATAATAATAAAAAGAATCTAGAAAGAAACAAAAGGAACAGAATTGATTTTCAACGAAATGCTTACAATTTTATTTTATCGGTTTCATATCGGAGAGTGTGCGATAGAATTGAACAATCTTATTCCACCAAAACCTGTTCCATCATAGGACTACAAGACGAATGGCAATACGCCATCGTTACATGGTACACATTCCACCAAAACGCACAATACGTTCTGAGAATACTTATATTGAGCGTGTAGAAAACGAGTGGAATTCCCTGTAGAAGTCTGTATTTCCTGATAGCTATAACCTAAAGTTCTTTATGTAAAAATTACATCTAAGTAAGCGTGCTTCATCTACGATCACTTACCATCAGGTGAGAAGAAATAAACGCGAGCCTATGATCAATAACCAGAAACCACGCGAACGAAGATACCTTCATAATACCCAAATTCCATTAAACAATACAAATTGTATTTTCACTTATTTAGTTTACAAATCTTAAGACAACAGCGTATGTCTGAAGATGTTGTTTTGATACAATATGACGACTCGTTTCATGTAATTAAAGTGATACACAGCTGTTAGTATAATTTAATATCTTTAAAAGCTTTGGAGGCAGCTGATAAAATAATTTGATTCACTAAAACTTCTCACGCGTTAATAATAAGGCGAGTTTCATAATAGTCCCAAGATATAAGATAGATAGAATATTCTTTATTGTACACTTGTTTCACAATATTACTTAACCTATAGTTGTAATGGCGGTCTTATCGCTGATAGCAATATCTTCCAGACAACCTGTGGATGGACTTTATGAACATACATAAAACAAATCGGGGAGGAGAAAAGCTATAATTCACTCTTTGCGAAAAGGTCCTATAATATACATAATATGTATAATAAATGTGCAACTTAAAATAATTATAAATTACTAGCTGACCCAGAAAACCTTTCAACCTTTAAAGCAAGAGTAAACAGGCATCTTCTGGGCTCGCTTGTTCCATCGTAGACCTCATCTATCGCTTATCATCAGGCGAGATCGAGGTCAAGAGTGAGCTGACTGCTATACTCAAGGTCATGGGTTCGATTCCCACCCAGGACAAATGTTTGTGTGATGAGCACGATCATTTGTTCTTTGTCTGGGTGTAATTTATCTATAATATGTATGTATTTAGAAATACATGTATGTTTATCAGTTGTCTAGTACTCATAGCACAAGCTCTGCTTAGTTTAGGACTAGATGGCGTTGTGTGAAAGTTGTGGAATATTATTATTATTATAGTATTATTATAGAAAAAATAAAAACGTAAAATTGAAAAAAAATAAAGAACTAGCAATTTGGCTAGAATTGACATTACTAACAATCTTATTAACCCCTGCAACTAAGCTAAATATACTTGTGTCTGGAGTGAGTTCACGGCAATAATGTAATGTCATCTATAATTATTCTTACAGCCATTAAGGTGTGATTGAGTGACAAAACTCTATTCATTCATTAAATAAATAATAACCTTAGACGTGTGCGGGTTAAATTTGCTAGTACATAATACTTTCACATAGTAATCAAATCAGACACAGTTTTTTATATAATGAATGAGCCCGCTCTTGACCTCGAACGACCGAGCCCAGAAAATGCCTATTCGGATGGGTCATATGTGGCAGGGAACACAGAAGCCGACAAAGAGTTCCACACATTGGCTGTGCGCACAATAAATGTTAAAGAAAAGCGCTTAATACGACAAGACGGCAGGCGCGTGCACAGGATTATGACAGGGTATGCGGTGGAGGAATCGGTCACAAAAACTTTTTCTTTTATAGATTTTTAGCATAGCTACAGCCACGCATCGTAGCATGGTGGTGATGCGTGGCTGTGGCTATGCTAAAAATCTATAAAAGAAAAAGTTTTTGTGACCGATTACTCCGCCGCATACCCTGTCATAATCCTGTGCACGCGCCTGCAAGATGGTATATCAACCAAGTGTGGATGGTATCCTGCGGTACGTCTGGTAGACCGATAGTAAAAGAGGGTAGAAGGGATTAGGTCGTGGAGCTCCTTTTCACACTCTTTGAAGTATAATCTGTAGAAGATAGACAAGCAAGCAACGTTTCGCCGGTGAGCCAGGCCGTGAAGCTTGCTTACTAGAACCTCGTTACCTATGAGCCTTTTAGCTCTGCGTTCGATTGAGTCAAGTGCAGCTAGCTGGTATTTGGCTGAGCCATCCCACAATTGACTGCAATACTCCATACAGGAACGGACCTGTGCTTTGTATAAATTCAAAAGCTGTCCAGGAGCGAAGTATTGCCTAACTTTCTGTAGGATGCCCAGCTTTTTGGCTGCAGTCTGAGCTTTAGACTCAATGGTTCAGATGCACCTCTGATAGTACGGGGCAGACGCGTGCACAGGATTATGACAGGGTATGCGGCGGAGTAATCGGTCACAAAAACTTTTTCTTTTATAGATTTTTAGCATAGCCACAGCCACGCATCGTAGCATGGTGGCGATGCGTGGCTGTGGCTATGCTAATATTCTATCGGTCGTTCGATCGTAGACCTCATCTTACACTTACCACCAGGTGTGATCTAGGTCAAGAGCGGAATCATTCGTAATAAAAAAAAACTGTGTATGATTTGATTACTATGTGAAGGTATTATGTACTAGCGAATTTAAGTGAATGAATAGAGTTTTGTTACACAATCACAACTTAATGAGTAAGAATAATTATAGATGACATTACATTATTGCAGTGAACCCACTCCAGACACAAGTATATTTAGCTTAGTTGCAGGGGTTAATAAGATTGTTAGTAATGTCAATTCTAGCCAAATTGCTAGTTCTTTATTTTTTTTTTCAATTTTACGTTTTTATTTTTTCTATAATAATACTATAATAATAATAGTATTTCACAACTTTCACACAACGCCATTCAGTCCCAAACTAAGCAGAGCTTGTGCTATGAGTACTAGACAACTGATAAACATACATATATTTCTAAATACATTCATATTATAGATAAATTACACCCAGACAAAGAACAAATGATCGTGCTCATCACACAAACATTTGTCCTGAGTGGGAATCGAACCCACGACCTTGAGTATAGCAGTCAGCTCACTCTTGACCTCGATCTCGCCTGATGATAAGCGATAGATGGGGTCTACGATGGAACAAGCGAGCCCAGAAGATGCCTGTTTACTCTTGCTTTAAGGTTTTTAAAGGTTTTCTGGGTCAGCTAGTAATTTATAATTATTTTAAGTTGCACACATATTATACATATTATGTATATTAGAGGACCTTTTCGCAAAGAGTGAATTATAGCTTTTCTCCTCCCCGATTTGTTTTATGTATTTTCATAAAGTCCATCCACAGGTTGTCTGGAAGATATTGCTATCAGCGATAAGACCGCCATTACAACTATATGTTAAGTAATATTGTGAAACAAGTGTACAATAAAGAATATTCTATCTATCTTATATCTTGGCACTATTATGAAACTCGCCGTATTATTAATGCGTGAGAAGTTTTAGTGAATCAAATTATTTTATCAGCTGTCTCCAAGCTTTTAAAGATATTAAATTATACTCAAACAGATGTGTATCATTTTAATTACATGAAACGAGTCGTCATATTGTAACAAAACAACATCTTCAGACATACGCTGTTGTCTTAAGATTTGTAAACTAAATAAGTGAAAATACAATTTGTATTGTTTAATGGAATTTGGGTATTATAAAGGTAAGGTATCTTCATTCGCGTAGTTTCTGTTTATTGATAATAGGCTCGCGTTTATTTCTTCTCAAATGATGTGATGGTAAGCGATGATGTGGTTATAGATGAAGCACGTTTATTTAGAAGTATGCTTTACATAAAGACCTTTAGGTTATAGCTATCAGGAATTACAGACTTCGACAGGGAATTCCACTCGTTTTCTACACGCTCAATATAAGTATTCTCAAAACGTATTGTGCGTTTTGGTGGAATGTGTACCATGTAACGATGGCGTATTGCCATTCGTCTTGTAGTCCTATGATGGAACAGGTTTTGGTGGAATAAGATTGTTCAATTCTATCGCACACTCCCCGATATGAAACCGATAAAATAAAATTGTAAGCATTTCGTTGAAAATCAATTCTGTTCCTTTTGTTTCTTTCTAGATTATTTTTATTGTTATGTCAGAAAAAGGCTTAAATAAAATATAGTTTAATTCTCTACCTAAAAGCTTAACTTTACACAAACTGACAAGACGTTTACTCATTAACAGTTCAAAAGTAAAACCTGACGCACCTGCATCACAACACTATGAAAATCGCTTCAGCTTACACCTAAACCAAGTTTATATGAAGGCTGAATGTTTAAGTTTCAAGAAGATTATTCGTAGAATATAATCCTTTTTTTTATCGTGGTAAAATTGTCAAATAAGTCCTCCCACTCCGGGCAGGGTGGGAGGGACTGTCAGACTTTTACTGACTAAAATCCACGGTGTTCCTTCAATAACCCTTTACGTACCGGGGTCACGGTAACGGGATGAGTCCCACGACCCCGGCAGGCTTCGGCCCTCTATGGGGGGGCCTCGTCATATTGCTGACGCTCTTTGAGGCGCGCGTGGAACACGACGCGCCGCCGACCCGGGCATGGTCCATGGTCGGACAGCGAGTTGCCCTTTACTCGCTGTCCGCATGCCCGCGCCTACGGTGGCCGGAGATCGTCGGCCGACGTCCGACGCCGTGGGCGTCTACCACTGCGGCTGGGCTGGAGGGAGGACGCCATCCTCTCCCTCACGCGGCCCGCCTCCTCCTTCGGAAGCATGACTGCTTCGCAGAAGGAGGCGACCGCTTCCCACTCCCTCTCGCCCCGCAGCATGGCCTCGACCAATGCCGGGCGCGAGAGGTCTCCGCCTATCGCCGCCGTGAGGACACGTCGGTGCTCTGCCCAGGCGGGGCAGTCTTGCACCGTGTGCTCTACGGTGTCCTCAGGGCGACCCTCGCAGTGGTGACACCCAGGCGTTTCCTCCTTTCCCATCAGACACAGGTACCTCCCGAAACTTCCGTGTCCGGTGAGGACCTGCATCATGCGGTAGGTCAGGACGCCGTGACGCCGATCTAGCCACTCCTCAAAGAGGGGTCTTACCGCCGCAAGGAATATAATCCTTGGAGTAGGATTTTCGGATATATTAAACAACCTGCATAGTTCACATGATACAAAAAAGATTACTGCGCTTCTTAAAATTACATTAAATAAACGCACAAAACTTAGTGGGAATACTTTCATTATGCGTACAGCTAAGGAGTGGAATTCCTTACCGGAGTCTGTGTTTCTCGATAGCTATAACCTGGGTGTCTTTAAGTTAAGATTGAATAGGTTACTTCTAGGCAAGCGTGCTCCATCTTCGACCCCATCATCGTTTACTGTCAGGTGAGATGGTGGCCAAACGCGAAACTATCAACAATAAAAAAAATGAGTGTGGCACTCGTGGACTGCCGCGATAAAGCTATTGCATAGCATTTTTTATCAACTTATGCAATTATGGTCTACACGCATACGTCTGTCGTCTAGTCGCACGCACACAAACACCGTGCCGAAGTCTGCCGAACTGAAACGACGTTAGACGATGCATGGCTTTCAACGCCGCACCGCTTTGCCGGTCGGAATGGGAGGTGTTTATTTTCGATACGGAATTTCTTGATTCGGTCGCCGCGCTCAAAGCCCGCGGTAAAAGCTATGCAATAGTTTAAAAATCATCATCTGCTTGCCCTTTTGCCAATTATGACGGGGTCGGCTTCCAGACTAACGAGATGTAGCTGCCTAAGAGTATTTTACGAGATACGACTGCGTATCTGACCTCCACAACATAGCTGGCAATATCTCTTGTCAGGACTGGTGTCCATTTTTCTGGCTTCTAACTACCCGTAACGACTGTCAAAGTTGAAGCAGCAGCGCCTCCGCTGTGTTTGCGGTGGCTGGCGGCTAGCGGTGCGCATCTATCTTGCACCGAATGCGCGGCGGCCCCAACACCATCCTGCGAGCACTGGTGGACCGGTAGAACTCCCCAATGCTGGCTCACTGGATACGGTTGCACGCAGCGTATAATCATTTGTCAACATCATCGGAGATTCCACCCGGACATGTCTGCTGTTTAATTAGTTAGTAAAATTTAATTATTATTATCTTTTTATTTGTTTTTTTTTATGTTGTCGATAATGTATTTTCTTTAATTATTGATATTTTAACTTTTTTTATGCTGTTAATCAATTATGAATTAAATTAAAGGATTAATTAATGGATATTATTGAATTGTATTGAATCAAATTATTAATATTATATTTTTAACTTTTATATGGGCTTGCGTGCCTGCAATATTTTTTTTTTTTAACTTGATTTCAAAGGCACGGTGGAATCTCGATATGTAACGATCCACGGGCCAATCTCGGCAAGGATTTTTAACCTTGAAACCTTCGTTTTGCTGTTATCATTTAGCCTCGTGCTCCACTTCGATATAATATCGCTCTTGACCTAGATCACACCTGGTGGTAAGTGTAAGATGAGGTCTACGATCGAACGACCGAGCCTATAAAATGCCTATTCACTCTCGTTTTAAAGGCTGACGGGTCATATGTGACAGGGAACACAGAAGCCGGCAGAGAGTTCCACATCTTGGCTGTGCGCACAATAAATGTAGAGGAGAAGCGCTTAGTACGACCAAGTGTGGATGGTATCCTGCGGTACGTCTGGTAGACCGGTAGTAAAAGTGGGATGAAGGGATTAGTTCGTGGAGCTCCTGCGCACACTCTCCGAAGTATAACCTGTAGAAGATAGACAGGCAAGCAACGTTTCGCCGGTGAGCCAGGCTGTGAAGCTTGCGTACTAGAACCTCGTTACCTATGAGCCTTTTAGCTCTGCGTTCGATTAAGTCAAGTGCAGCTAGCTGGTATTTGACTGAGCCATCCCACAAGTGACTGCAATACTCCATACATGAACGGACCTGCGCTTTGTATAAATTCAAAAGCTGTCCAGGAGCGAAGTATTGCCTAACTTTCTGTAGGATGCCCAGCTTTTTGGCTGCAGTCTGAGCTTTAGACTCAATGGTTCAGATGCACCTCTGATAGTACGGGGCAGACGCGTGCACAGGATTATGACAGGGTATGCGGCGGAGTAATCGGTCACAAAAACCTTTTCTTTTATAGATTTTTAGCATAGCCACAGCCACGCATCGCCACCATGCTACGATGCGTGGCTGTGGCTATGCTAAAAATCTATAAAAGAAAAAGTTTTTGTGACCGATTACTCCGCCGCATATCCTGTCATAATCCTGTGCACGCGCCTGGTAGGGGGCCATTCAAATTGGCTCCTATTCACGGAAAAAAGACAAGCTTGTGTTTTTACCTGCTCAAAGAAGCCCTGCGGTAATCACTATCATCTGATTTGTGCAAACTTAACAGGTGATGTGGCTGCGTCTGTACTCAAGACTTGGGTCTGCACCAAATGTAACAAAGGTCAATTCAAAACTCAGGACACACCTGCAAAAACTTTTACAACGCAAGTAAAAGACTGTAGTCAAGGACAGAATGTAACCCTTAGGAAAGTGAGCGCGTCATCAGACCTGCAAGTTCAGTGCAGCCCCTCTGCAGGGTCAACTGAAGTACTTGATGCTATACGAACGGAACTGCCTATTATTATTCGCGATATGTTAACACCAGAGTTTCAAAAAATGAGAACACAAATTGCTGATCTCGAAAAGTCGGTTAAGTTCATTAGTTCTCAATATGATGACGTCATGAAACATGTAGCATCCAATAACGCTGAATTAAAATCAATACAAGAGGACAACCAGAAGCTACGTAACAACCTTCACAATATCCAGACATGACTTCATCGTTTGGAGACTCAGCAGGTTCGACAAGATCAATGGGTTCTCTTGCAAAACATAGAGATCTCCGGGCTGCCCGAAAATAAGGAGGAGAAAACCGTGGATTTAGTATTGAAGATTGCGGAACATGTTGGAGTACCTATAAAAAGCGATGATGTAGAATTCGCCCACCGTGTACAAACTCAGCAAAACAGTAGCTCCAACCTCCCCAGGAATATAGTAGCACGACTCGAGCAACGTAGCATCAAGGACGCAATAGTGGCTGCAGCACGGAAGTTGCGAGGCATCAATCTGCATGACCTGGGTCTTCAAACAGCGACTGCTCCAAAATCTAAGGTATATGGTAATGAACACCTTACCAAATATAATAAGAACCTATTAAAACAATGTAAGCTCAAAGCCAATGAATTCAACTATAAATACATATGGACAAAAAACTGCCGAATCTATTTAAGGAAGGAAGATGGGTCCAAACATATTCTTGTGTTATCAGAGGAAGATCTAAAAAACGTTGTATAGTTTTTTTCTTATTACTTAATAATCGGCTATTTTGTATTAATTTTAAAATATTAGATACCACTTTGTATTTATACTATAACTCGTACCCTAACACTGATCGTCACATAACTCGATTCCAATACACTATAATTAACTGTCATCATCTCATTAAACACTACACTCAACAAGTTAACTCATTCACTACAACATACATATATATATTACTCATAATAGCATACACTGCCTTTACACATGGTGTACCATCTATATCATCTGTATACATATTTATAATTAGCATACATTTTAAGGTAATCCAACGAAACGGTTTTAACGACTTACATTTAGATGTCATTATCTTAACTGATGAATCATCACGGCTTAAACTCATTAGCAATGGCCAGGTGTAGCACTAACTATTTACAATTCTATTATCAAAACGTGCGGGGTTTACGCACTAAAACCAATACGTTTTATGAAAACATATTATTATCAGGTATGGACATTGTTCGGTCCGACGTGAAACAGAACGCACCTTTTGGCTGGCAACATCAATTATCTGTGGGCTTGACATATCCTTTTCACTTGACAGATTGACTTTGGTTCCTTGTTGGAAAATGTCCGTTCTTGGGACTTTGATTTAAGTGTAATTGATAAAATATCGTTTGGAATCGCCGTTTGAAACCGATAATTGGGTCGCGAGTTAACTATTGTTTGAAGTTGTAATCCCCATTTGACGAAAACCCCGGGATATTTTTGGATTTATCGCCGGGTTGATGCCATCGCGTGGCACGCGCATTTGCCGGTGTGAGTTTGGGCTGTGATGCTGTTTGGACCGCGCCATCTGGAGACTGGCGCCTTGTGAACGTTCTACAACACTTGACTTACATCACACTTTTCAATTACTCACCTCATATTACATACATGCTACACTTGGGCGTGACCTAGGAAGGTCGAAGTTGGCGAACCCAGCACAGAAGGTTAGTGGTATTTATAAAGCCTCAGAGGCTATAGATTGTTGTCGGCCGGAGAGCCTGTAGACTATTGTGTAAGTACTTTTGACTATTGTAAGCAACGTTTATAGCTCCACGTAACGTGGACAGTTTCGGACACACCAATATCGTTGCACTGGCTTTATTGTAGTCCTGAACAGACATCTTGATGTTTACCGAGACATGGTTACATGATGGCATCTTAGACTCAGAGCTATGTAATGACATTTATGATCTGTTTAGACGTGATCGCGGCTCGTTGGGCGGTGGAGTAATGATTGCTTGTGCCTCGCGACTTCAAGCGCGCGTACGGACCGAGTGGGACCGTCCTGATCTTGAATGCATTTGGGTAACTATTCCGGCGCGAGTGCTTGGTGTACGTCGTAATTTGCACATAGCGACTGTTTACCTGCCCCCAGACCGCGCGATACCGGAACGTATTGAGTCATTAACGCAGATACTATCGGAAGTAATTGACCAGAACCCCAATGATTATTTACTTATGTCTGGCGACTTCAACTTACCTGGTGTTGAATGGACAAGTGGACAACCTGTATTGCTAAAGAAGGGCTCAGTTGAGGTACAGAACTCCGCATAAACACCATGCAATATTGTGGTTTGAATCAATATAATTTTCTCACTAATTCTCATGATCGTACTCTGGATCTAGTTTTTTCTAATTTTCCAAGCACTACTCTGAGATCACACTGTCCATTAGTACCCGAAGACACGTTTCATCCTGCATTCTTAGTCAAAGCTACTGATATCTTAGTTCCTCCTTTGAAACTCAAGTTATTTCAAAAACACGTTTTTAGGCGGGGGAATTATGAAAGTATTAATAATGAATTGCTGGAGTATGATTGGGGATCAGTGTGCAATAATGCTGTTAAACTTAACCATGTGATAGAAATGTTTTACTCCGTGATTACTTAAAGATAAGTTTGTTCCAAAAATCTCAGTCGGGGGTGCCCATAGCTACCCAGTCTGGTACAGCCGAAGTTTAATTAAGGTAATCAAGGAAAAGTCTAAAGCACATAGCCAGTGGAAGAAATATTCAAACCCTCATGATTACGCAACTTTCGCTCTGTTAAGAGATCGACAAAAGAAAATGCAAAAAGAGTGTCATAAAACCTATATATACAGGTCACAAGAAAACATAAAAACCGCACCTAAACAATTCTGGTCATACGTAAAATCTAGGAAAAAGAACAAAAATAATTACCCAAAATATATGACTTATAATAAAAATATACTATCTAGCGAGGCCGAAATATGTAATGCTTTTAATGATTATTTCTACGAGAATTTTAGAAGTAGGCTTGGAGCCTATATGCCTTTCTCAACTGACTATGAAACATACGGTGACACTCTACACAACCTAACTGTAGACAATGCGAGTGTCCTGAAACTCTTGCAGAATCTAGATACATCAAAGGGACCAGGAAGTGACTGTATACCCCCTCTTTTTTTCGTTAACTGTGCTAAATCTCTCTTTTTACCAATACCTTATATACTTAACAGGTGTTTCCGTGAGGGATACTGTCCATCTATATGGAAAACCGCTCATATTGTACCTATACATAAAAAAGGTTGTAGAACTTTTATAGAAAACTATCGCCCCATTTCAATATTAAATGTTTTAGGAAAAATAATGGAAAAAAATTCTTCACAATTATATCTATCCAATATTATCGAAATTAATTCCGCAACAACAACACGGGTTTATCAAAGGCCGATCTACTAACACCAATTTAGCAGTATTTATTGAGAGTGTTGGCCGAGATATGGATGGTGGTGGACAGGTGGACGTGTTCTACACGGATTTCGAGAAAGCGTTCGACCGTGTGGATCATTTCATCCTTCTGCGCAAGCTGCAAGAGCTTGGGATTCGGGGTAACTTGCTTAGATGGTTTGAGTCGTACCTTAGGAATCGATATCAAATTGTTATAATAGGTGGAGTAAGGTCTGACTGCGTAACCGTACCATCTGGTGTGCCCCAGTGCTCAACTTTGGCCCCTCTGTTGTACTCTGCCTACCTATACGATATAGGGGGGCATGTCCTTAACGCACGGTTTCTAATGTATGCTGACGACACCAAGATTTTTATGACCATTAAAAATAAGGATGACTGTGAGAAGCTACAGCAAGACTTAAATAGACTATCTGAATACTATAATATCAATAGAATAAATGTTAACGTTAACAAATGTCAGATCGTAACATTTACTAGAAAGCAAAACTTCACTAAATACAGTTATAATCTTAATGGTGGCAACATTGTACGTTGTGATGTTGTTAGGGATCTTGGTGTCGTCCTGGATTCAAAACTGTTGTTTTCGGAGCATGTGTCTCATATCGTCGGTAAGGCATACAAAAGTCTAGGATTTATTATGCGAATATGTAAATTATTTACCGATATAGATTGCATTAAAATACTATATTTTGCATTCATACGCAGTATTTTAGAATACTGCAGCTGCATCTGGAATCCACATTACTTGGTTTATATGCAGCAGATTGAATCTATACAATCTTAATTTGTAAAGTATATTAACTACCGCACTGGCTTTAAACAAAAAGATTATCTTCTATCATGTAAACATCATAACATTCTTCCTTTGCAGGACAGACGTACGATTTTGGACATGCTGTTTCTTTATAATATTTATAGTGGAAATATAGACTGCGCTGATCTAAGTAACTTAGAACAGCGCAGTCTATATTTCCTTTTTTATTTTTCCTTTTTTAAGTAACTTAGTTTTGAGATTGAGCACACCGTCACGAGGGACTAGGCACACTCAGCTTTTCGATGTACCACATGCCAGTACAAACTACGCTCAGAATTTAGTTATTAGTAGAATACTAAGGACTTTTAACAAAACTTCTCCCATCTGGATATATTTAACTCCAAAAAAGGTATGTTTAGGAAGCTACTTTTATCCTCTGTACATGTCGATTTACCTAATCAGATCCTAACAGAAGTAAAATAGTATGAGATTAAGTATGGTGCACTACAGGCATTCATCATACACCACATACCTACACACACACACACACACACACACACACACACACACACACGCACCAAGACACATTCATTTAATACTCCCCATGCACACTTCTTAATACTGTATAATAATGTTAATCTTAAAAAAAAATATTTCCTACATGTTTGTTACTAATGAATAAATTGTAAATCCGTAATTGGCTGTAAGATTAGATTTAAGTTACTATAAAACATTGTTTTAAGAGCTGTGGATTTTGTTATAAATAAATAAATAAATAAATTTTAAAGCGTTGAATTTGACCAAATTGTCAACGCCCCATTGGGAAACGAGATTTAAGGTCAAAGTTACTAAACACACCTAAACACGTAGGCACCCAAGGGCCATTCGTCTTGAGATCCCCTATTGAATTAATTTAACTTAGTCAATATCAAGTTCTCTAAGATCTTCCAGACCGTAACAAGGACACTTAAAGCCTTTCATGTGATGCATTGTGCCCCGACCTTTATGTACGGTTTATAGCAGCCGATAAGCGTCGGGTCGCAAAGAATTCGATTTAAAATTTGCTAACAAAAAAGTAAACGTTTATCAATAACTAGGTGTGCCCGCGACTTTGTTCGCATGAGAAGTTTTTCCAACGTAAGTCCAGATCTTGAGGGAATTCCAGGATGAAAAGTAGCCTCTGTCTTATTCCAGGATGTCAAATATCTACTTACCAAATTTCATTCAGATCCATTTAGTAGTTTTTGCGTATACATCCATACTCACAAACTTATTTATAATATTTGTAAAAAGTAAGATGACCAAATAATATGCAAAATTATGAATGAATAAAATTTAGACCTTAAAACATGTGTGTTGAAAAAAGGCCTCTACGGGGAAGGCTGGAAA
Organism: Tholera decimalis; assembly: GCA_943138885.2. Classification (NCBI taxonomy): domain Eukaryota; kingdom Metazoa; phylum Arthropoda; class Insecta; order Lepidoptera; family Noctuidae; genus Tholera; species Tholera decimalis. The sequence continues at coordinate 4,925,231 of OW964573.2, forward strand.
GCAAATGGGTAAATAAATAGTACAGCTCTATTTTAATAAGACTGCATATTTCAGAATAATCGAATATAATATTAATGTTTAAATTCTGGTCCTATGTTATATTCTTTTGGTTCTAATGAGGCTTGTGGAAGTTAGCTATTTATGTAAAACCATAAATTGTGAATTGGTGAATACAAATAACCGTAAACTATTCGAGTACGTTTTTCCGCCCTGAAAACCTATCACATTTGCCCTTCAAGACCGCATCTAAATGGTGTCATTTAGACAAAAAAAAAATAGGAAATAGTGTTATTTCCACTGTCTTAACTGATACAAATATAAAAACAGAAAACACATAATTATAGTTATTTTTATACTCTAGCGTGGCTATTTAACTGTCTGAAACATAGGAGTGGGGATATTAGCGTGTCAGCAGTTTCGTTCTGCTAAACGACCATAATATGCCAACGGTTTCTAGTAATCGGGCCGATACAGTTGGCTTCCATCGCTCTCCGACTAGTCCCGGACGGTGTAAATCGCCCCGAAGCAGTCTGTCGCAGACAATTGCAGTGAAAAGTATAATTTTGCAAGACATGTCGACTCATGTTGCAATAAGTTTCAATAGCCGACAACTTGGAAATGTCCAATATTGCATTCTGCGACACGCTGCTGAGAAATGAAAATACATATACTTTGAGAAAATTGTGAGAGCTCCTTTCTTTTGTTTTTGAATGTTCGCACAACATGCTATAATTTCTTGTTATATTTAACGAACTTCAAAAAGAACAGTCGACCTTGCTTGTTAAGAGGAGGCTCCCTAAATTGTGTGTAACTTTGCATTAATATTCTGAAACAATCACGCATACAATCAAAATGGAACTTTAGTATATGATTTACTGGATCTTTTTCTTTACATTTCTAAGACCAATTAAGTAAAATTTTCACTGGATTCATTTTTTAATCGAAAATCATATATTTTTTAAAGATTATTCAAAATTTAATCAAGAATACTCGGCTTTTATGTCTAAAATTAGTATTGACAGTAAGAAAATATAGTTTATTATCCAAACATAAGATATTTTTTCTCTAGATCAATTATTACATTAGTTATAAACGAAATAAGAATTGAGACTTAAGACATTTAGTTTCGAACCCGAACATGGTGAAAGAGCGCACAAGATATTCAACTTTATTACTGCTGCGTTAGCGTTTAGCACACAACGGCAGTTTTGAACCCGAACATGGTGAAAGAGCGCACGCGAAATTCAACTTAATTACAGCTGCGTTAGCGTTTAGTACACAACGGCCTAACCAAGGGGGACGGAGCTTGCGTGAAAATTATTTTATAGTACCTGGTCTTAATGGTAGGTGCATATAATATTGAAGTCATTATCATCTGCTTAGCCTTTTCCCAACAACGTTGAGTTCGGCTTCCAGTCTAACCAGACGCAGATGTGTGTGTGTGTGTGTTTTACATGGAGAGACTACTTATCTGACCTACACTGGAGCATGGAGTGACTCTGAATCCAGTTACTGCGTAACACGACAAACGCTTGGCTTGACCAGTGTCAGACTGCTTGGCTTCTGACTACCCGTAACGACTGTCACAGATGTACGTATACACCGTGAAATTTTAATGGTTGTTTTCCTATAGCGAAATGGCTTTGTTTTGGTAATACAATCGTTTTATAAACAAATAAAATATTAGAAACAAAAAATGGCGCAGTGTAGTTAATGCATTATCACCATGCGTGAGAGCTTATTTTACTCTGAACATTTATTAATCAATTTTTCCTTTGTTGGCAGCGCGTGGTGGTGCGTGTTTCGTGTAGGTACCTACGTTACGTGTACTGAACTACTCATGATTCACGCTGTATATGTATGACAGCTGGGACCAACAGCTTACGAAGCACGGGGGTATCACACCACCAACTTCGAAACTCCGGGCAAGTAGGTACTAAGAAATTCCCATTGAGAAAAACTCTACAGCACTTTTTACCTAATCCGGGAATCAAACCCGAGACTTCAAGCTTGGCAGTCGCACTTGCGACTACTTGACCCATAATATTGAAGTAAACAAAAATATTTTGCCTTTTGATTTTTTTTATTCATGATGAGCCCACTCTTGACCTCAAGCTCGCCTAATGGTAAGCGATAGATGAGGTCTACGATGGAACGAGCGAGCCCAGAAGATGCCTATTCACTCTTGCTTCAAAGGCTGAAAGGTTATAAGTGGCAGGGAACACAGAAACCGGCAGAGAGTTCCACAGCTTGGCTGTGCGCACAATAAATGTGGAAGAAAAGCGCTTGGTGCGACAAGACGGTATATCAACCAAGTGTACCACCAACCATCCAGGTACCCAGCAGTGCGTCTGGTAGTCCGATGGTGAAAGGGAGGTGGAGACAATATTGTGTCAAAATAATTAGATCTCGATATGTGAGCTTATCACTCTTATTTATTGTAAAGTAAAGATAGAAATACATAAGAAAGCATCATTACTTTTTATTGTAATTGTCTAGTGGCTAACCGTACAGTGGGGTATTGTTCTCATTCTATAACAGTATTGTGGTATTTGATAAATAAATAAAGATAATATTTTTTTCTATTTACGTTTCGTTTTTCAGTGGGGAAATCTTCAACTCGCCCTATTGCAAGGGCAACTGAAGCAAAGTATATTATTACTGTGACTGAACATTACTGGAACAGAGTAGGTTTTTAGTCAGTAGAAGTCTGACACTCCCGTCCTTTCCATGTTCTTCATTTTCTTTTCAAGTCAATGCCCAAACGTCTTTGGTAACCAGTATGCAGCTACCTGAACTTGTATTGGCCTCGATGATCCTGCAGGTGCAAGTGGCCGTGCACGATGGACATGACAAGAGGTAGGCCATATTTTGTCAGGGGCTCCACACTGGCATTGCGTCCGCGATGGATCAAGGATACCCCACTGGGCCAGATTATATTTTGATCGGCAAACCTGGGCCGCAATCGGTTACTTAACCGACTTTCAGATTGGCTATTTTTTCAGCAGCAGTTCGTGTCCGGGCAGTGGGTATACTTCCGGATTGATAAACTGTGGCAGGTTGGGGTGCTTGTCTGTAACAAAAACTGATACTTAAACTTCTCTGATGACACAAACTCCTCTTCATCTAAAGCAGAAGGAATCGTTTGATGATTTTCCTGATGAAAAAAGAAAGGATATGCTGGTTTCTTCATGATGTTACTCTTCACCGTTTTGAGGATCTTAAGCGCATTTTTCTAGCTTTAGAAGAGCAATCACTAAAGTAGACTTCCAGAGTTAGAGAATTTTGATATTTTTGAGGCAAGAATTGAACAGGGATAACATGAAGGTTACAGCAACTGGTCCAAGCTGTTTTAACTGCTCGACCGTAATGTCATCAAACTCAGCAGTTTTACCATTTTTTAAGTTTTTATTCCATTAATTATGTCTGATAAATTAAAAGGGTTGCTTAAGGCAAATTTTTGGTTTTAGCTAGAAGATGCGGCGGCTTACCATGAAGTAGAACTTGATGAGCAATTTGATTGGCAGTCACCTGACTCGGATTAGCGGTAATCGTTTTGAGAGCAATAGTAATAAAGAACATTACAGAATGTTGTGTGCCTACCTAGTTTTGAACTAAAAGGAACAGAAGTAGAATAACTGTCAGGAGCAGGACTAACAACGTTAATACTGAATAGAATATTTTGATACCAAATTACAAGTTATTTTCAAGCATTGCGCCTCGGTACATTTTTCACCAATGAATAAAATAAGTAAGTAGGTAACTCGAGTCATATTTTATTCATTTGAGGAACACATAATCATATAACGTACTTCATGCAGACAACCTGCTTGACAAGTTGTCCGATACAACATGTATGTAATATCTTTGCTTGGTTTATTTTATAGACATTTTTGCTTTGCACTCGACTCTGTTCGCGTGGGAGGTTTTACTCAGAAGTAGATTTATGTTTCCCTAATGGTAGCCCAATCTGTCTTATTGTGAATATCCCATTAAAATCAGTTTAGCCGTTCCAAGATTAGGCCTTACAAACAGAAAGAAAGACCGGGTGTTTTCTAACTGAAAACTCTGAGAAAAAGCACTGAAGCAACTCAATGATCAAATTCTCTTTTGAAGTTTCCCTGCCAGTGTCTAGAGTGAATAGGTTACTTCTAGGCAAGCGTGCTTCATTTTCAACCAACAACCAAAAGAGGAGGTTATCAATTCGACGCGTATATTTTTTTTTTTCTCTTTTTTTATGTATGATCACCGATTACTCGAAGACGGCTGAACCGATTTGGTAAATATTTTTTTTGTTTGAAAGGGTATACTTCGAAATTGATACCATTTATCACCAAGTCATGATCTGATGATGGGATCCTGGAGAAATCGAGGGAACTCTTCAAATATTATAGGTACATCTATGAGGTTTTGGGTATTTCTTATAGTAACTTGTGCAGTTGCTCTCAAAAAGTACCATTTGGGGAAATGGAACTGATGATGAAGACCACAGATGGCCGCCGAACCTACTCAATAATAAGTATTTCGTGGATTGCGATTCGAATACTTGAATATGGATGTTAAGCACTTTATGTTCGTCACAATGCATATGGTGATGTAGAGCTGATGGTGAAGTACCAGGAGAACTCCTCAAAAATTAACGGCCCAGCATTGGGAAAAGCAATATTTTGTAAAAGGTTATAAGTAGTTGACATTTAGGCTCTTTTAACTAGGTAAATTAAAAATCGAGCAACTAAAAAGTGTGAAATAAAAACTTTTTACCAAAAAATTAAACCGACTCCCAAAAACACTGCAAAGTGAAAAATAACTTTAATTTCGGAAGTCGGTGCCAAAAACGAAAATACAAAACTAAAGACACCGACTACCGAAATTAAAGTTATTTTTCACTTTGCAGTATTTTTGGGAGTCGGTTTAATTTTTTGGTAAAAAGTTTTTATCGACCACATTGCCGTTTACCATCAGGTGAGATGATGGTTAAACGCGACCATATCAACAATTAAAAAAATATTTAATCCAAAAAGTATATTCTATCTATCTATCTACTGGCCAAATCATGTGAGAATTATTTAGCCTTTCTATGTAGTACTTTACCCTCTTAGTAAAAGTGCCATCATCACTAAGTTACTATAGTAATTTCTGGGATAAGCTCGGACCAATAGAATGAAAGACATTGTGTTTTCAGTATCGTGTGAATAACTAAGCACATTTACTTTGAAATCAAGAAAAGAAAGAAAGAAAGAATATAAATTTATTTAACCCAGTTTAGTTTAGTTTAAATATCCGAAATAAAATAAATAGAATTGAAAATAAAAGGAATAACATTTAACAAAAAACCGGCCAAGTACGAGTCGGACGCGCGCATGAAGGGTTCGTACCATTTTATATAAAAACGGCAAAAAAACATGTCTGCTGTATGGGACCCCCCCCCCCCCCTTAAATATTTATTTTATTTTGTTTTTAGTATTTGTTGTTATAGCGGCAACAGAAATACATAATTTGTGAACATTTCAACTGTCTAGCTATTGCGGTTCTTGAGATACAGTCTAGTGACAGACACACGGACGGACAGACGGACGGACAGAAAGCGAAGTCGTAGTAATAGGGTTCCGTTTTTACCCTTTGTGTACGGAACTCTAAAAAACTTTAAAAAACTTTAAGCTTAAATAAAAAATATCATTGTGTCCTAATTACAAATCACAGACAGACTCTTCAATTTTATTTATACATTTATGTATGCATAACTATGAAGATTGTATGTATGAATTTGAGAAACTGATAAACTTACGGACTTTCACGCAGAAAACCTGCTGGAAAAAGAATCCAATATTTATGTTAGTACGAGTATATATTTCCCTCATAGATAGATAGATATACTCTTTATTGTACACCATAACAGAATTAAATTAAGACTTAAAAACTACAAAGGGTGTTACAATTGGCGGACTTAGGTTGGATGGATTTGACACAGCAGGAGAACTCAGTACATGGGTAAATACTACACAGCAGGTGTACTATTTACCCATACACATTACGTAAGTAATAAACTACATACTCAATACATATATGTATGTTATGATTCCGATGTATGTGATGTATCCGGTTCATATTCAATTTAATAAAATATGACCATGTATCGAGGTACAGAACCGAGCTCAAATGGATGCCCATTCGCCAGAGAAGAAGTTTGCGCGCCTTGACTACGCTTTTCTCTTTGCTAAACTCTCCTACCCCTCCCTCTTACCTTATTTCTATTTTCAATTTCTATGTTCTACCCATACTAAAAGTCTGCGCTCTTCCAATAATCTTCTCTTACTTTGTCCTTCTCATACTTCCGATTTTATTCATTCTTCCTTTTATATACAATCTATTCTTCTGTGGAAGGCACTACCTCTTGATATCAGGACGGCCACCAGTCAATATGCGTTTAAGAGAAAGATGCGGGATTACTTTCGAAACAAATAGTGGAAGCAGAGTTTTCATAACCCCATTTCTATGACTTTTTATTAATATATAGTATATATTGTATATATTTGGTATGTATTATGATAAATATGTATGCAAGTTAGTAATAGTTATTTATGTATAGATATACTTGTAATACGACTTTTACTTTAAATATGTTATGAACTTAGGTTTTTTTTATGCACCTGCCATGTTATAATATCTCTTCACCACCCATGGTTGACTGGTAGAGAATGCCTATGGCATTAAGTCCGCCTTTGTACATTTTTGTGTTGCATAAAGTTTTAATAAATAAATAAAGTGATTTCTCACTTATCATATTCTCCTTACTGAGCTCGTAGAATAGACAGCAAAGCAGTAATAAGTATTCTGAATTTTCTTAGTATTATAATAGGACCACAGTACGTGACCTGGCCGGGGTCCAATTTACGAAGTAGTTGACTCTTGTTTTGTAAAGCAGTTGGGGCTTGCATTGTAAGAAAAATGTCTCAAAAAAAATTATGGACATGCCCGCCATACTTACTCATATTTTTATTGATAATAGATTCTCGTTTGACCACCATCTCACCTGATGGACAGTGATGATATGGTCGAAGGTAAAGAACGTTTACCTAGAAGTAACCTATTCTCTCTTGACTTAGGTTATAGCTACCAGGAAACACAGACTTCGGCGGTAAATTCCACTTCTTAGCCGTACGCACAATAAAAGTATTCCCAAAACGTTTTGTGCGTATGGGTGGGATGTCCACCATGTAGCGATGGCGCATCGCCGTTTGTCTTGTAGTACGATGATGGATCGGGCTATAGGTACTAAATTTTACAGTTACAAAATTCCGTGAGAAAAAGCGAACTTTTATGATGTTGCTTATTTATTTGTGATAAACCCACTACGCTATTTCCTAACACTACAGCTATTAAGAGCCAAAATCATAATTTCCACATCCTTCCCACGACAGATCTAGGCGAATAAACTTACATGGTTTATTATGATTTGATCACTACAGATTGTATGGACATCAAATGACCTCTTAGTTTCGCTATTACATTTTCAGGGTAATCAGTTGGGAAACACCGGCCTCATTTACGAAAAAAAATTACAGGTAAAAGTGTTATTCATTACTAAATAAATATCATAACTTCATTAGTAGGCATCACTGGAAATCTATTACTGGGATAAGCCGACTAATATGTGGATGGAACGTTCCTTGTACTTAACTAAGTCTAATAAGTAAGTTAAGACCTTTTCAAGGAAAGTTAGGCGGGTAAGAGAGTGATTTTTCACTTGGCATAGAATTAGATAGAGCATTGGTGTTCCAGTGGTAACGGGCCGGAGTTGCAAGTTGCAGATCGTGAGTTCGAACCCTGCAGTTAGGCACATTGCTTTGTGTTATTCACATTATCACCAATACAAATCGTTTAAGGAAAACACCATAAGGAAACCGTAACGTGTATTTTTTCCGGAGAGAAAAAATAATCATCCAACGGTAAAAGATCGCTTGTAGCAATGAGACCATTGTATGATACAATGGTCTCATTTGTATCACCCTTTTTAGTTTTTAAGTCCTTCTTTGTTTTTCTGTTATGGTGTACAATAAAGAATATATGTATCTTTCTCTTTATCTATCCAATGACTACTTTTATTTGGGTGGTAGAATCATCGAATGTTTTCTCCCGCTCTGGGTGGAGCGGAAAGGATTGTCAGACTTCTATACTTACTAAAACCCCACCCTGTTCTCGCGGAATCTCGTCAGAACATTCCCGCAACCTCGGAAACTTTAAATGTTAGACAAAAATGTTTTGAAATGGTGGCACAAAATTGATCTGGAGATTTACAATTACCTTACTCTAATTCCATAATTACCGTTCTAATCTTATTTGTTTTAAAGTTGTGATTTGTTTTGAAATATCTAATATTACACAAACACGAACTTAAACTGGTAATTTTGGTTTGACTTACAATTATGAGTTTAAATAATTGCAAACTCGAAGTCAAATAGAAGTTATCATAGTCCCAGTGGGCCGTTAAATAAGGCAGGTAGAGAGATTTTTGCCGAGTTTCCTCTATAAAATGGGACTAATTGGAACCGTGTACTAGTTTTACGGTTCAGGTGAAGTCAAATTTGAATATGAAAACGTGGAATATACGTAGATTTCCGACTCCTGCATCCTGCTGGAAGAAATTTCTTAAGAAAATATTATAATTATGCTTATCCTAATGTATTTTATTGTGTACATAAATAATAAAATAAATAAATAAATACATATACATAATTATGTTTAAAAATTTTAGTGTCTGTCTGTCATGTTTCTCAAGTGTTTATAGTTATTAACACAATACTAAAACACAGACAAACTTATTTTGTCTATATATATTTGTCTTATCTACTTGAACGGGCTTTTTAGAACGGCTGATGCGAATTTAATTTGATTTATTTAAAACTGTCACTGTTTTAGAGGAGTAATTAGGGCAATAAAAGGAAACTCCCACAGCCCGATCACAGTGACGACGCGGGAAAACCATCCTATACAAATAAAGTTAGGGGCACATCTAATCATTTAGCAGATTAAGCACAATACCTCAGACACACCAATTAGAATATTAAATTATAAGTCTAAAACAACATCCGTAACTAAATAAATCTAAACCAAACCTAGACATTTTTTATAAAATAGTTATCCTTACTAAACGCAAAACGAATGTGCGTTATACAATATCCTTACGCAGACGCATACACTCATGCAATGGTAGCGGCCGACACGCACACGAGCGCATTTCGTTGAATTAAGGATAGTATTAATTTGTCACGATACTGTGTTTCCATTTTAAGTTAAATGAAAAAAAAAAATTCCGCAAAAATTTAACACCTATTTTTTATGACGGAAATCGATTTAGAAGCCGATTCTGAACCAATTACTTCCAGGAATTGCGTTTATTCTGTTACACGTTGTATATGTCGGGGTTGGGTTCAAGTCTAACCGGATGGAACTAAGAACTAGTATTTGACTTGGAACAACTGCCTGATCTGACCTGCACAACCCAGTAACTGGGTAACCAGTATCAGATTTTCTGGCTTCTGATTCCTGTAACGACAGTCAAATATGTAAAAAATTGGCCAAGTGCGAGTCAAACTCGCCCATGAAGGGTTCCGTAGTAACTACGTGAAATAACTTTGTTTCAATGTTTGTATGAAATACAAAGTTATATTTGCGGTTTTAGAAAATGTGCTATATCTCAGACCACTGACTCTATCTCGTTCAAACTAATTTTCGTTGAAAGTTTACAATAAGATCTTTCTTTGATTTTCACGGGGGGGTGGGACGCCTATTTTATCACTTTGGTAGTGTCTATCTCTTAAACGATAGATTTTAAGAAAAAATGGTTTTAGAAACCTTAATGTCATTTTCAAAGATCTATCTATAGACATTTACAATAATAGGTTTGATGAAAAAAAAAATACAGTTTCAGTTCCAGGTATGGGATTTTATATATTATTTTAATTTCTGTATAAGAATCGGTAAGCGGTTCATCTACCTACCAAGTTTCACATGTGTAGTCCTGATAGTTTGGGAATAAAATGGCTGTGACATACGGACGGATGGACAGACAGACAGACAGACATGACGAAACTATAAGGGTTCCGTTTTTGCCATTCGGCTACGGAACCCTAAAAAGACAGCCGTGACCAACGCCTTAACATGCTTTCCAAGGCACGGAAGAAGCTTGATATGTGAAGATGGTTACCCATTCACGGACCGGACTCAGCTAGCTTTAGCTTAAGCTGGAAGAACCTCGACCGTGTGGCTGTTATTATTTCTTCCCAGACCTCCTCAAATCTCTATAACCGATAGTCTTAAGGTCTATCCCCACACATCAGTACCATGCCAGGGACGAGACAAGGACGTGTTTCGTCAGGAGTCTAAAAAAAATCATTGCATACATTTTCTATGAACTCGATCACACATACCCGTGCCCGTGCCGGCAACGAAGCTTCAGTGTCAGGGCCGACGCTGTAACGTGTGCAAGTGTTCCGATTCCATTCCGTGGCGTGCACGTGTTGATATTTTTTCCTTGCAATTCGTTGACTTTTTGTTGGTAAACATGAATGATGAGTTATTAATAGAGACTGTACGCGAATATAGCGTATTGTACGACTTTTCTAACACGAGATCTAGAGATTCTTTATCTAGAGCAATTGCAATCGCAATTAACTCCTCTGTATTAAATAAAGCCATGACGTGATCACTTTTCATGTTATGTATTACACCATGCAACACTAAGGCTATACTCGGACAATGATATAGAATGAAGTAAGAAGCGGGTATAGGTGGAAGGGCAGGCCTCGTCTGTTCACGGCACTGTCACGGCACTGACTTGGGTGAACAGACAGCTCCTAACGGGACACGGATGCTCGGTCTTGCCACGGCCACGTTCCTGCCCCGTCCCTGACACGGCACTGATGTGTGGGGACAGACCTTTATACTGACAATATCAAAGTTTTACGCCTCTCAGCCCTTGGTGGTGTTACACGTGTTCAAAAGATATTAATTCCTACTTAATCATCGACATGTGTCTTCCGAGCAACACTAAGTGCTAGATTAATAGGCCTTAAGAGACGCCTTGTACAAAGCTACCATTATCTATATGCGGGCGAATTTGCAATGTCAGTGGGTTTTTCCAGACTTTCTTTTATCCTGCGTAATACATTAGAACTGTTTTTACTTAATATTAGGTATTGCCACAGTGGAACACGTATTCGTAAAAAACATAAATTTCAAGTTTTCAATATCCTCAACAGAATTACGTCTGTGTACGTTAATTTAATATGTAAACCTTTATTAAGAGGAGGCTCCCTAAATTGTATGTAATTTTGTATTAATATTTTAAAACAATCACGCATACAATCAAAATGGAACTTTAGTGTATGATTTATTGGATCTTTTTCTTTCCATGTCTAGACCAGTTTCTTAATTGGAACATTTTCGCTCGTTTCATTTTTTAATCGAAAATTATGTCCTTTTTAAAGATTATTCAAAATTTAATCAAGATCACTCGACCTTTATGTCTAAAATTAGTATTGACAGTAAGAAAATATAGTTTATTATCCAAATATAGGACATTTTTCCTCTAGATCAATTATCACTTTAGTTATAAACAAAATAAGAATTGAGACTTACGACATTTAGTTTCGAACCCAAATATGGTAAAAGAGCGCACGCGATATTCAACTTTATCACTGCTGCGTTAGTGTTTAGTATACAACGGCCTAACCGGGGTGGATAGGGGCGGAGCTTGCGTGAAAATTATTTTGCACTGCCTAGTCTTAAATCATCTCTTATTTCAACACTTAAGGGGTTGATTTTTGAAAAAGCTACCCTATTTTTGATCCTGGGTCTTCAACAATTTTCTTTCCAAATTCTATTAAAAAAAAAAGTTTATATATTGTCAAATTTACTCATGTAAAAAAGTAACAAGATCTTTCTTTTTTTTGGGGTGGGATAATCATCGAATGACTTCACCCGCTTTGGGTGGAGCGGAAGGGAGTGTTAGACTAAAATCTCACCCTGTTCTTTCAGCTGCTCTTGCGTTCCGTGGCCACGGAATCTCGTGAGAACATTCCCGCAACCTCGGCAGGCAATGGCCCTATAGGGCCCCGTCACTAGTGCTGACGGGTCTTTTAGGAATGCGTGGAAACCGACGCGCAGCCGACCCGGGCCTGGTCCTTACCGGACGATGAGCTATTCCTGCTCGCCGCGGCCTCGGAACACGAAAGGCAAATGTTGTAACATGGATGGGTTTTAGTCAGTAAAAGTCTGACACACCCATCCTCCCGCTTTGCCCCGATCGGGAGGCAATCTATGGATGATTTTTCATCATTAACAAAAAACCCCTGCTCGCCGTCCGCCAGAAAGTTAAGACCTGTATTCACAAATTATTTATTTTAAATGAAAGCGGTTATACAGTCAGTGGCTTGCATTACTTACTCTCTTCATAAGTTCTATAGCGGTCAGCGTAGGTAACACAAAGTATTAACTGTACTCTTATTTTAGCGACGTTTTTCAGTTTTCGACAAACACACGCGCGAAGAAACGTGCAAAGGTTGTGTTACTAATATTATAAATGCGAAAGTCTGAGAGGATGGATGTATACGTATAGATGTATGGATATTTGGTAAGTCAGTAGTTGAAATCCTGAAATAACACAAAGGCTACTTTTATCACGGAATTATCACGGATTTACACGGAAAACCCTCCCGTGCGAACGCTGTCGGGGGCATAAGCCAGTTAATAATAAATCACGTAGACTCCGAAAAGTGAAATAACAAATAAAATGCTTCCGAACCATTTCAAGTGGCATCCATAAGTTCGTTCTTTGGACCACTTATTCAAATTACATCGAGTATAATTATTAGGTAAACTGAGAACTTGATCGTTCGAAGTCAAACATGGACTTAACACAAAGGCAGCTCTTCGACTAGTATACGATGCAGTGATACTCACATGGAGTATAAATAGTGACAAGCTGTTAAATGAACGGCGATGCGCCATCGTTACATGGTGAACATCCCACCCATATACGTAAAACATTTTGGGAATACTTTATATATAAAAAAAAAAAAACTTTATGCAACACAAAATTTACAAAGGCGGACTTAATGCCATAGACATTCTCTACCAGTCAACCGTGGGTGGTAAAGAGATAACATGGTAGGTGCATAAAAAAATAAATTAAGTAGATAATATATTTAAATAAAATGTCTTTTTATAAGTATACATAGACTTAATTAACTAAAATAATCTTACATATATGTAACATGTATGTATGATCATCATAATACAAACCAAATTAATATAATATATATAAAAAGTCATAGAAAAAGGGTTATGAAAACTCTCCTTCCACTATTAGTTTTACTTTTACTGTGCGGACACATAAGGAGTGGAATTCCCTGCCGGAGTCTGTATTTCTTGATAGATATAACCTGGGGGTCTTTAAGTCAAGACTGAATCAGTTACTTCTAGGGAAAGATGCTTCATCTTCGACCACATCACCGCTTAACATCAGTTGAGATGGTGGTGAAACGTGAGCTTACCATAAATAAATAACGTAAACAGGAGCTCATGGCTAAGTACTAATGTAACGTTACCTACGTTAAGCAACGCTTGCCAAGGTTGCTCTGTTGATCGGTTACCACCTGAACGTATCAAGATTAATTCGTGCCTCGGAAACTAGGATAAGCCGTCGGCTTCAGGTATCATTTTTACATTTTTACAGTCGTTTCGGGAAGTCAGAAGACAGAAATAACTAATACCAGCCTTGCTAAGGGGTCCGATAGGGCCATTGCCTAAAGCTTTGTTTTCCTAAGAAAGCGGTGCCGTCATATAGCGGCCGTAATATTACGGACGCAAAAAGACGGCCGTCTTTACGGTGACGACATGTGGAAAGTTCCACGGCCGTTTTATCACACTGTCTGCTTCATCGCTATCTAGTGTATTACATTCTCTTTGGAAACGTTCACGAAACCATCTGACACCGACAAGACGGCCGTCATGCAAATGGCGGCACCGTTTTTTTTACGTGACGGTGTCAGTTACCGCTCTCTAGGAAACCGCGCCATTTTGTTTAGATAGACAACGTTCTAGTGACGTCATTCACCGCTGTATTACGGCCGCTATATGACGGCACCGCTATCCTAGGAAAACAAAGCTTTACGGGGTTGCGGGAATGTTCTGACGAGATACCGCGGCCCGGGAATGCAACACTGAAGAAGTAGGGTGGGTTTTTAGTCAGTAGAAGCCTGATACTCCTTTCCACTCCACCCACAGTGCTGCCGTCAACAGCATAGTTGCAGTAAGTACGCTCTTGGCGGTTTCGAGAAAATCTTCGATAAATCCTTTGTTTTTAATCAGACCATGATGGTTGATACCTTAAATGAAAGAGGACCTCAGAACGTATCTCACCAAATGTACGTGACGTACGTCACCAAAACTTATACCGCGTTTTTCTCGAAACCGCTAAGAGCGTACTTACTGCAACCATGCTATTGACAGCAGAGTGGGAGGAGTCAGTTGATGATTTTCCCACCCAGAGAAAAAAAAGCCTTGCTAAGGGGTATCGAGATATCCAGATACTGGGTTTTGAAAATCAGATAGACAGTCACTCCAAGTAAAACACTACTACTCAGCTGTATACAGTTAAACTGGTTGCCGTTTGCATTCGGCAACCAGTTTAACTGGATACAGCATTGGTTGGAAAAAGGTTAAGCAGATGATCAGGATCTTTAATGATTTTTATTATTAGCCAACAGATGATAGTAACATATTTATCTATTTATCCTAAAACCCCCACTTATCTTAAAGAACGATTCAAGTTCCTCCATGACACACATGCAAAATCTCTGAGATCATCAGAAAACTTTTATTTTTATTATTATTTTTTTATTCAGGGGCATTTATCTACATGGACATGCAAGCCCCAGCGTTCCCTAATCTAAATCTCCATATCTAAAAAACTTATTCCCTAAAAAGAGAATCATTGGTGCAAAATCATATTTTCTACCATAAACTTTCAGATGTTGATTATGCTAGAATACTTAAAAAGGCTCCTTGATCGTATTTTTAATATGAAATTTTTGCACCAATAAGTCTCTCACTCTTTTATATTTTTATCAGACAAGTTAAGGCTTGCGGTACTGAGTCACGCAACCAATTACTATGGTAAGTCATTCGTAGCTCAAGCAGTACGTACGGCTGTGGAATGATCTATCAGTGTCACTAAGACAAGCACAAACCCTATCGTCTTTCAAAAACTTGATAAAGTATCTTTATCTCTCTTCTTAAATTGTTGTTATTAAGTATGTCTTTGTGTCTTTTTTATATTTATATGTATATATATGTTTTGAGAATGTTATTTATTGTTTTTTTTTAATTTTACACAGATAAATAGTGCACCGTGGATTACCCGCGCATTTATTTTCTCCTATGTGTCAAATCCATCCAAAGTTTGTCTGTAAAAGATCACTTTTAGCGATAAGTCCGCCCATTGTATCACCCTTTTTAGTTGTCGTTATTGTTTTACTGTACAATTAAGAATATATCTATGTATTGATCTATCTTTTTTATCATATGTTTTAAACGGTCTTTGAGAGCATTTACTCCTTATAAATTATTCTTATTTGTTAAGAGTAAATTCTCTCAAAGACCCGTGAAGTACCTACTTTATACACACTTGCAAGTTTAAGAACTTGGAAATTTATTAGCCTAAGAGCAACTTAAGTAATAAAAAAAGAATTTACAGGGACAATAGAATCGTGTTTTTCACAGTTTTAATGAACTTTTTACTGAGTAAAGCAATCCAAAAGTATTTGAATTGCCTCCAAAACTTTTAAGTTTCGCAATTGCACCATTGAAGTCATAAAAATCTTATAATTTTGTTGACTGCAGTGTGAGTTTGAGATAGGTATCTTTTTTATCTTTTTAAACGTCGCCCTTTTTTTGGGATGGGAAATTATCCAGCGACTGTCTCCTAATCTGGGCGAACTGAAAGGGTGTGTCAGGCTTTTATTGGCTAAAACCCATCCATGTTCTGTCATATGCCCTACGTGTTCCGAGGCCGCGGTAACTCTTTCGAACAATTCCGCAACCCGGCAGGCAATGGCCCCCTAGTGGGTCCCGATAAATTTGCTGACACTTTTTGAGGTGTGCGTGGAATATGACGCGCCGTCTACCTGGACCTGGTTTCTGTCGGGCAGCGAGCTAACACGTGGCCCTGCACTTAGAATACCTCCTGTATCATGAGTCCATTTTTACAAACACCCAGACCTAGAACAATAATTTGTGAGCCATACAAATATTGGTTTCAGTGCAGGAATCGAACTAGAGACTCGCAGCGCTGCAGTCAGTCCCTCAACTACTGCACTAATCGTTTTGACAAAGAAATCTATAAGATCTAATGTGTTACTACTTGTTATTTAATATCTATACTTATATTATAAAGTGGAATTTTATTTTATTTAAATGCGCTAATCTTCGAAAGTTCTCGGTGGATTTTAATGAAATTTGGTACAGAAGTAGCGTAAGGAAGTTTTTTACCTGACTGCAAAATAAGGAGGGTTATGTTTTTAACGTGATAAAATCCACGGAAGTGCACGAAGTTCCGCGTGATTGCAAAGCAATAAGGTTATTAAAAAATAAATTAATCACTCACTTTCCCTCTTGACTGATTTTCGAAAAAGTGCAGTCAGTTAAAAGAATTTCTTTTTAACCGACTTCTAAAAAAAGAGGAGGTTCTCAATTCGGATGATTGTTTGTTTTTTTTTATGTTTGTTCGGGCATAGCTCCGTCGCTTGCCAACCGATTTGCAAAATTAGTTTTTTGTTGAAAAGGATATACTTTCCAAATAATCCCATGAAAATTTAATCGAAATCGGACAAGCCGCTTCTGAAAAATAGACAAAAGTCTGAAAAAAATATTTACATTGATGATCTTTTCGTTTACTCTGCTGGTGAAGGTGATAAGTAGTTGACATTTTGGCTTTTGTAACTAGATTAATTACAAACTGACCCACAAAAAAGCGCGAAAATAAAAACTTTTAAGCAAAAAATAAAACCGACTTCCATATCAAAACACTACAAAGCCAAAAATAATTTTAATTTCGGAAGGCGGTGTGAAAAAATAGAAAATACAAAACCAGTAACACCGACTTCCGAAATTAAAATTATTTTTGGCTTTGTAGTATTTTGATATGGAAGTCGGTTTTGTAGTATAACGATGTGCTGTTATGCGAATATAGATAAATTCCTATAGATTTATTTCATTATTTTTATATTTTTCAGTTCTTTTTTTTTATTTTATTTTTTATTACTGATGAGTCCACTCTTGACCTCGATCTCGCCTAGTGGTAAGCGATAGATGAGGATATATATAAGTTAAATTATTACTAACACCATAAGTTACGATACTTTAATAAATAAATAAATGAATTATTATTTCCACCTTGTCTGCTTCATACGCCAAGTGTACGCCTTTGCAGTAATTAAATTTGTTCATGAAAGATTATAAGAAAGTTCGACTGCGGGGGTAATTACACCAGCTTTTTGCAGGGATCAGAGTCTATCGGAAAATTTCCACAGATTAAAGGAAGGGCTTTGCTCTTTTAAAGACTACATGCCTTTATTCAAGATCCCCTTGTTTAGTGGCTTTGCTATAAAGAACTAAGGTCTTAGAAAGTGAGGAAGTTTTTTGAATTACAAACTAGTACCTACATAGTTTCTTAGCTGTTAAGAGTCTCTTTTACTTCAAAGAAAATGCACAGTCAAGTTTTTCAAAACTATGAGGGTTTTAGGGTTCCGTAGCCGAATGGCAAAAAACGGAACCCTTATACTTAGTTCCATCATGTCTGTCTGTCTGTCTGTCCGTATGTCACAGCCATTTTATCCCGAAACTATTAAAACCATACATGTGAAACTTGGTAGGTACATGTAGTCTATGAACTGCTTCTTGATATTAAGAAAAAAATATTTAAGATTAAGGGGGGCTCCCCCATACATAGAACTGAAATTAAAAACAATTTTTTTTTTCGTGAAACCTATGCGTGTGTGGTATCTATAGACAGGACTTTCAAAATGACATTGAGGTTTCTATAAAAGGTATACGCTTCCAAAGTTGTAAAATTTGTGCCCCCCCCCCCCCTCTAACTTCAATAATAATGGAGTGTAAAACTAAAAATATATATATACAACGTGTAATGGAAAACCCATATCTATCCAAAAGGGCTGAAGACAACATCTAGTATGGAGTCTCTATGCACGGTTTCGGCACAAAATAACTGACTCAACGAATTGATACCAAATTATTGGTTTCATATATTTCTTGAATACCAATCATAACAAACGTATCACAGCACTACGAGGGTCACTAACTTTCCACGTCACTTGCCAATAACACGATAATTATTTCGTTCTTCTTAATTTGAAAATTTCGGTCTCTGGTATCAGTGTATTGGAATTTGTAATAAGTTCTACACACATAGGATTACAAAACCCTTGCCATATCGTTTGTTATCATCCAAAGAAACCATGCACTTGGTTTGTATATACCCTTTAAATTACACGTTGTATATATAAAGATCTTAACGTAAACTTCCAACGGAAATTTGTTTGAACGAGATCGGGTCAGCAGTTTTTGAGATAAAGCATATTTTCTAAAACCGCAAATATTACTTTCTAAATACAAACACTATAAATACAAAGTAATTTGGCGTAGTTACTACGGATCCCTTCATGGGCGAGTCTGACTCGCACTTGTCCAATTATTTTTTATTTATTCAAAAAAACTAGCAATGTGAGTCGAATTCACATTACTAGCAATCTTGTTAACCCCACCAACTAAG
The DNA here is from genome assembly GCA_943138885.2 of Tholera decimalis. Lineage (NCBI taxonomy): Eukaryota > Metazoa > Arthropoda > Insecta > Lepidoptera > Noctuidae > Tholera > Tholera decimalis. The sequence goes on from OW964573.2 coordinate 4,944,081, forward strand.
CTAAATATGCAGGAGTCATTTTATGGTTTTTCCAAACAGATAAAGTCGTATACAGTTAGACTAGAAGCTAACCCAAACTGGGACAAGACCAGGCAGATAGTGTCTTCTTGTCAAATAATGTAGAATTCTGGCTCCTGTTACCATTCAGTAGTTACTGGGTTGTGGTAATGAGATAGAAAGTGGCTCCATGTAGAACATTAATATTCAGCTGCATTCAGTTAGACAAAAGCCAAGCCCAACATAATTGGTAAAAGGCTAAGTAGACGATCAAATTTTCCAAAGTAAACTTACTCATGTTAGGGTTTGTGAATTTTAATTAACCGACTTCAACAAAAGGAGGAGGTTCTCAATTCGTCTTGAACTTTTTTTTATGTATGTTACCTCATAACTCGGAGATGGCTGGACCGATTTGGAAAATTCTTTTTTTTGAAAGGGTATACTTTCTAGTTGGTTCCATTGTAATCACCTTTGAATCTGATGATGAAATCATGGAGAAATCGAGGGAACTCTTCAAATATCATAGGCACACCTATAGAATTTGTGGTATTTTTTATAGTAACTTGTGCAGTTGCTCTCGATAAGCACCATTTGAAGAAGTGGAACTGATGATGAAGACCCTAGATGGCCACCGAAACTACTCAATAATAAGTATTTCGTGAATTGCGATTAGATTACTTGAATATGGGTGTTAAGCACTTTATGCTGGTCAAAATGCATGTGGTGAAGTAGAACTGATGGTGATGTACCAGGAGAACTCCTCAAAAATTAAGGGCCCTGCACCAGGAAAAGCAATATTTTGTAAAAGGTCATAAGTAGTTGACATTTTGGCTTTGGTAACTAGATAAATTACAAACCAATCCACTAAAAAGCGTGAAAAAATTAAAAAAAAAAAATGTTTTTTTGTTAGTTTATTTATTTAATCGACATTTGTATTAATACAGCTAATAATAATTTAATATTTTACGCTGGCAACTTTAACCTTTCCGTATATTCGTGGTCGCTCTGTGATTGGTTGACGCAAATTGGCTGGAACCAATTAGAGAACTCGCTTTTTCCCGCTCAAAACTGGAGGTGTTAAGGTGGGCTAAAGGAACGTTTGGCCAGCAGCGCGCTCTCTTGTTTTTGGACTCAACGCGATAGGTGGGTAGATAGTTGTTAAAGCAAAAGAGTATTCTATAATCTAGTGCTAAGTATTGATTGTTCCCGCCGGGGTCGTGGGACTCATCCCGTTACCGTGGCCCCGGTATGTAAAGGGTTATTGAAGGAACACCGTGGATTTTAGTCAGTAAAAGTCTGACAGTCCCTCCCACCCTGCCCGGAGTGGGAGGACTTATTTGATAATTTTACCACGCTAAAAAAAAAAAAAAAAAAAAAGTATTGATTGTTGTCGGGCACGCCTCAATTGCGGCGGTAAGACGCCTCTTTGAGGAGTGGCTAGATCGGCGTCACGGCATCCTGACCTACCGCATGACGCAGGTCCTCACCAGACACGGAAGTTTCGGGAGGTACATGTGTCTGATCAGGAAGGAAGAAACGACTGGGTGTCACCACTGCGAGGATCGCCCTGAGGACACAGTAGAGCATACGGTGCAAGACTGCCCCGCTTGGGCAGAGCACCGACATGTCCTCACGGCGGCGATAGGCGGACACCTCTCGCGCCCGGCATTGGTCGAGGCCATGCTGCGGGGCGAGACGGAGTGGGAAGCGGTCATGTTATCGAAGGAGGAGGCGGGCCGCGTGAGGGAGAGGATAGCGTCCTCCCTCCAGCCCAGCCGCAGTGGCAGACGGCCACCGTAGGCGCGGGCATGCGGACAGCGAGTAAAGGGCAACTCGCTGTCCGACCATGGACCATGCCCGGGTCGACGGCGCGTTGTGTTCCACGCGCGCCTCAAAGAGCGTCAGCAAGATGACGAGGCCCCCCTGTAGAGGGCCGAAGCCTGCCGGGGTCGTGGGACTTATCTCATTACCGTGACCCCGGAACGTAAAGGGCTATTGAAGGAATACCGTGGATTTTAGTCAGTACAAGTCTGACAGTCCCTCCGGCCCTGCCCAGGGTGGGAGGTCTCATCTGATGATTTTACTACGTTAAAAAAAAAAAAAAAGTGTATCGATTGTTATACACGCAAATTAAGAAAAATACAAGACAGTTTCGTGTAATCCTTGCATCTTTATTTAATTACATCCTGTTCCTGTTGACACTCAAGACAAAGTCTGTGACGACAGTTACTATTCGTTAAGAATTTACAAATAAATTAGTAGGTACCTACACAAAGACATGTAATAACAAAATGATTAATCTTCGTCATATTTTCTCCTCATATCATTATTACGTAATTACGTGATCTTCCAATTCTAGGAAACATTGTTATTAGTATCCTTAATATATTTTGGGGTATGTAGTTATTAAACATTCGTCGAGTGGGCGTCGTTGACGCAGTGGTTGAGTATTCGGCTGCTGTGCTACGTGTCACAGGTTCGATTACTGTACAGGATAAAATGTTTGTATGACGTGCAAAAAGTTTTCCGAGTTTTGGTGTTTGTAAAAATGCAATGCAATCAATTTCGTCCGTGTCAATCCACATAAATTATGAACGTAATTATATTTTACTAGTACTCACGCGGGGCTTCGCTCCCGTGGATTCTATCACGATAAAAACATAACTCACCTTTTTTGCAGTCACGTAAAAAGTAGCCTATAACCTTCCTCAAGCTTCAAGCTACTTCCATACCAAATTGCATCCAAATGCACTCAGTACTTTCGAAGATTAGCGCGTTCAAGCAAACAAACAAACAAACAAACTTTTCCGCTTTATAATATTAAGTATAGATAGGGAATGTATTTTTTTTATTAATTATCAAGATATACAAATATCTGAGATCGTAAAGCTATGGAAAGTTTGTGAAATCGACTTTTGTAGTAGAGATGTGCAATCGTTCAGAGTCAAGAAGATGAGATTTTTTTTTATTGAAAATAGGTTCGCGTTTGACCACTATCTCACCTGATGGTAAGTGATGATGATTACTATGGGATAATTTTGGTCTGAGACAGTAAGTAAAGACGATAGATACTACGATCTCCTGTCGGGATGACTGAAGGAACAGGGTAGGTTTATAGTCAGAAGAGTCTTTAGATTGATTTCCTCCTGAAAACACACAAACCCGGGCCATGCCACATGTCTTTTGATTTTTTGGTCCTAGCACACTATCGTTACATGGTGGACATTCCACCCATACGCACAAAACATTTTGGGAATACTTTCATCGTGGGTAGGGCTAACGAGTGGAATTCCCTGTGAGAGTCTTTATGTCCTGATAGTTATTACCTGAGGGTCTTTAAGCCAACAGTGAACAGTACTTCTAGGCAAGCATGCTTCATCTGGGACCACATCGTCGCTGACTATCAGGTGAGATAGTTTTCAAACGCAAGTCTGTCATGAATATTAAAAAAATCCTTACGATATTTTCCTTGGCCGCGTTTTGAGCGTGCTTAGGTTTGGACTCATGACTACAAACTCGTAAGTCTTGCCTCTAACCACAGACTCACCAGTGCACTTTTAAATAGTAATAAAGCTCTATTAAGCATTACTTTAATCACTGTAACATTAATTCAAGCTTTCGTCAAATCGTTCGAGCTCTTTAAAGTTCTGAGTTGAGCTGCGCGATAAATGACAAATGCTTGATATATTTGAATGGGTTTGCTATGAACCACAGACATAAACCTACACGCTTCTCATATGATATGAGCGGAAAGTATGAATTTCAAAAGAGACGATGACCTCTGAGTTTCTTTCAGTGTTTCTTCTCAGTGTAGTCAGCTAGGAAATACCAGCCTCATCTTATTAAGATTTAAGCAAAACATTACGTTTAAGACGTTATTTATAACCAATTAGCTGTGCCCCGCGGTGTCATCTACGTTAATTTGAAGAAAAGCCTAAAATTCATTGAATCGGCTAAGTGGCTTGGCTAAACTGTCATCTCCTATTTCAACTCTTTAGATACAGATTTCTGAAAAAAAAAAAATATTCCACAACTATTTTTACAACTATTTTTATTCCAAATTATATCTAAATCGGTGCTGTGGTTTAGCCGTGAAAGTCTAACAGACAGAGAGACAGACAGACTTTCGCATTTAAACTTTTTGGAAATACTTTCATTGTGCATACGTCTAAGGAGAGGAATTCCCTGCCGGAGTCTGTGTTTCCCGATAGCTATAACCTAGGGGTCTTTAAGTCAAGAGTGAATAGGTTACTTTTAGGTAAGCGTCTCCATCATCACTTACCATCATGTGAGATGTTGGTCAAACGCGAACCTATTATCAATAAAAACAAAAATAGTACGGTTCGTAAAATAAATACATATAATTATTTCGTGGTTATTTCACTATCAATGTCATGTGCAGCTTATACACCATTCGTATAGATATCGGTCTAATTGGGGGCTTAGTTTTTCATACGGATTCAGTAGCTTTTTGGAACCCAATTATTCTGTTCTGCAAACTATTTCATTTTGTGTGGATATTTGAAAAAGAACACCTGCTGGTAGAAGATACTTCGTTCCACTGAGTTTATAATTGGAGCGAAAGTAAATTTATTGCCACTAACTCTAGGGCTAACTTCAGCGGTATTTTCAGAGTTCCGTAGTCGAATGGAAAAAAACGGAATGCTTATAGATTCGTAATGTCTGTCTGTCCGTCCGTCCGTATGTCACAGCCCTTTTATTCCGAAACTATAAGGACTACACATGTGAAACTTGGTAGGTAGATGTATTCTGTAACCGCTTTTCAATTCTTATACAAAAATCTATAAACAGGTCTTTAAAAATGACATTAAAGTTTTTATATCCATCTTTGTTAAAGTCAATCGTTAATAAGATAAATACTTTCAAAGTGGTAAAACGTGTCCCCACCCCCTCCAACTTCTACAACAATAGAGTGAAAAATATAAAAAAAAAAAACATGTACTGTAGATCATAATGAAAACTTTCAACGAAAATTAGTTTGAACGAAATAGAATCAGTAGTTTTTGAAATACAACACATTTAATAAAACCGCAAACATAAATTTATATTTCATACAAACACTATGAAACACAAAGTTATTTTGCGTCGTTACTACGGAATCCTACATGGGCGAGTCTGACTCGCACTTTGCCAATTTTTTGTTTATTATTATAAACCTCAAAAAAATTAATTGCAATGAATTTCAAACGTTGTTTTGTGTGACATAGAGTATTTTTCCAATATTTGGGATTGTAAGTATTACCGAATTTAAATAAAGACAAAGCAACATTCCTCCAGTCTAAAATGTAATACAAGAGAAATACCTCCAACCTAATCCAACCGTATAACGAGAGCCTCTTACTAACACGCTTTTATATTAGGTCGAGCTGTAATTATGTAATAAAATCCAAGAATCTGAATTACACGCACTTCTAATTATTGTATCATCTTGAAACCGGGCAATTGTATGTAGATTAGATGACAATACAATACATAATATTGTATTTTTATCTAATTTACATATAATTGTACAATCGAGCTGGTCTGATGATGGAATTGGAAGGTGGCTGATGGAAACCTTGGACTGCCTACTAGTAAACATATCGAGTTTGGGCTCGATTAGATCGTATAAACATATTCTGTTAATTTCTCCTGATGACAAGGACTTATGATTATGATGGTACCATTGAACTGGTCTGATGATGGGGCTGGAAGATGGGTGATGGAACCTTGGACTGCCTACTAGTAAACATATAAAACGTGTTTTTACTTTTTTAAACTATTCATTTATTATTATTTTATTTATGAAAGAGCGGAGTTTCCTATTAATACTATTTACTTAAAAGGACGTTCCACCAATTACATTTTTCTTGTTTACCTTTAATACCGAATAAAGGAATTAGTCGAGTTTCAAGCCTATAAAACCATTGGTTGATACAACTATGGACATAATGCTTGCAAGGTTAACATCCCATAAGTCGAAAAGTCTTTCACGAGGTACTTATCATGCGAAACGTGAAACTGGAGCGGATCACTTATAAGAGATACACGTGTCTATTTATATACTGATGGAATCAGGTGTTACAGTGTGGAAATTCATATCAAACTAATACTTCAGAAAAATACCCAGTGTTAATTACGCCAAGAACTAGATGAACAATCTTGCATGCAGTATGCAGCAGACGCCTCCCGCCTGTAAATATAATATGTACATGCAGAAGGGATGCATTAAAAAACATACCACATGCAAGCAAACCACAGTCGACGCGTGTTGCACTCCTCGATGGAGCATCATCAGGAGACGCTGACTCGTCGACTCGGCGCAGCACTCGACGAGTCACGAGTTAATATTTTTCAGAACTATTAGTGTGTCTATTTATACTATTCACCTTAAAGCAAATGCCATGATTCCCCTCAAAACAATAACTGCGAAGGTAATGCTTAACCGCCCCAATGTTTTTACATAATTAAAACTTGAGCTTAGTGTGAGTAGAATTCTTTAGCGCTCATTTTCTGTGAAATTTTGCCACAGACATGTTACGTTCAGGGTAGAGTGGATATGTGTGGAGATGAACAGACTAATAAATAAAAGGAAGAATAGAGGGATCCTGCATGTATCCGTCGATTCATTAAAATAAATATATGTTGTTTTAAGGTTTTAAACGGCAAGCTTTTTCGTAGTCTTCTCAGCAAACCGTTTCTTTGATACTCATGTCATAACAAAATTGTTGGTCTGCCGTCGGGCATGCGCCATATTGGATTCTTAAAAAAAATATCCGAATATTATTAACCTCAACAATGGCCCTTTTGGATCCCGTCCTTGCTGCTGATTGGTCTTCAACAACCCAGAAATGAGGAAACATTCTTTTTTTCCCGTGGGAAACTCATCGAATGACTCAAGGAATGTCAGACTTCTACTGACTAAAAACCATCTCCATTTCTTCAACTGTCCTTATATTCCGGGGCTGCGGCTTCAGCAAGCAGTGGCCCTGTAGGGTCCCGTCATTGCTACTACTCTTTGAAGAGCGCATGGAACAAAGCGCCGTCGACCCGGGCAGAAATTTGAGCTGATGGAGACTCAAATAATTTTAAGTTTTACTTACGTACCTACATACATTACTTTACATTTATAGTAATTGTTGTCGCTATTTCGAAACAAAAAGAAATTTATGTATAAGATGGGTAAACGTATTTATATTTTGCTTGTATATTTAGACTATTGTTTAACACTAAAATAAAATCTCTAATTGATCTATTTTTAATTAAATTCACATAAATTTAATATTGAGATCAAACTTATATCGGTATAGATACAAAGCGCATGTAACTATAATTATGTTAGAACGTTCTGGAATACAATAGCTAATATTCAAATATTTTGCCAATTGAGAGCCAGACGGCTGAATGAATAAACTAGTGTGATTAACTCTGTCCTTTTAAATTTTTTGAATAAAAAAAGAATTATTAGTACCTATTTGAATTTAAAATAAGAATCATTGTGGAACTCGTTATTCAGAGGCTATATTTTGCTGATTAAATATTTATGAATAATATTTTTCTTTGTCAATTTCGTTTAACCACTTATAATGTGTTTGCATTTGCAATTAATTTGAAAAAATATTATTTTGAGAGCTGTTTATTTGTTTGTTAACAGATTTGATAAACAAGCTGTTTAAAAAGTGTGTGGTTTAGGGTTATTGTTCTGTATTTCGAAATCAGTAAAAAAAGCAATTACTAATGTGTAAAAAAATATCGTTTCGAAAATCGAACACAAAAATAAAAGTTCCAAACCAATTACTTTCCAAACAAGTTGATGCATAGACAGAATAAATTAGAATACATTTTTTAGGTCAATATTTTTGGTCCCCAGGGATGTGCCGTAACAGGCGTTGCACAGAGGGGGCTCCGGAGTGGTCTTTTTAGAGGTAACGGGGCCCCTTCTAAGTGCTGATGGTGATTACCGGGGTGGTTTTAGTGAGGTAAGAATCCCACACTCCCTGGTCTTCTCCCCGAAAGTTCAGGCGCCTTTTGAAGGTTTAATTTTTAAAAGGGAAAAGTGAAATAAAGTGGAAAAGTTTGTTTGTTTAAAAGCGCTAATCTTCAAATCTATGAAATTTGTAATAGCAGTTGCTTGAAGCTTGAGGAAGGTTATAGGCTTTTTACCCAACTGCAAAGAAGGAGGGTTATGTTTTTATAGTGATAAAGTCTACGGAAGTGGAGGCCAGCGCGACTGCTATTTATGTATAGTAGAGTGAACTTTTATTTTAAAATAATGTGTGATTAGTTTCTCGCAAGTCCATCCATGAGGTTTCCGGCTGCTTAACCGGAATTGGCTGTAGCGGCCTTAATTATAATAATTACAGCCTCCAGCAAAGGCTTATATTAAACTTAGCAACTAGGCGACTACACGCTAAGGGCAACCTGTGGGGTACGGACCTGAGCTTAGGGCGTCCATGGGGGAGGACAGCTAGGGATAGGCTGGATCGGACAAAACACAAGCATGGCATCATAACTTGCCTTTTTAAACATAATTTTTATTTTATTGATAATAGGCTCGCGTTTAACCTCCATCTCACCTGATGGTAAGTGATGATGTGGTCGAAGATGGAGCACGCTTAACTTTTTTCCGTGTGGGAAAATCAACGAATGACTTCGGAGTCTTCGGGAAGAGACTTCGGGAGTGTCAGACTTCTACTGACTAAAAACCCACCCTGTTCCTTCAACTGCCCTTAAGTTCCGGGGCCGCGGTATCTCTTTAGAATATTCCCGCAACCCCAGCAGGCAATGGCCCTACGGGGCCCCGTCACTACTGCTGATAGGTCTTTGAGGCGCGCGTGGAACACGACGCACCGCCGACCCGGGCCTGGTTCTTACCGGACGGTGAGCTACCCCTGCTTGCCGTACGCAAGCCCGTGCCTACGGTGGCTGGAGATCGGCTCGCGATCCCCGACGCCCGGGGCGTCTCCCACGGTGGCTGGGGCGTGAGGAAGAGAGTTACCTCTCCTTCACGCGTTTGGTCTCCTCCTTTGCTAATATGACTGCTTCGTAGAAGGAGGCGACTGCATCCCATTCCTTCTGGCTCCGGACCATGGTCTGAACCAGGGCCGGGCGCGAGAGGTCACCGCCGCCGATTGCCTCCATGCACCCGGGCGTGTCCTCCCGCTGTATCCGAAGAGCACGCTTACCTAAGAGCAACTTATTTACTCTTGACTGACTTAAAGACCCAGGTTACAGTTGTAGTTGTCAGGAAACACAGACCCTGGCATGAAAATCCACTCCTTAGCCGTACGGTTACTGAAAGTTTTCCCAAAACGTTGATCCATCCGTATTACGTTAATTTAAAATAACAACCTCTTTAAGACGTCATTATTTTTTTATTTCATCCTTCAGTGTCCGGACTTCCGTCCGAATTGGGTCGCGATGTTATGGTTTAGGATTGTTATAATTTTTTTATGATGCTTAGTTATTGTGAGTTTTATTAAGAAATAATTGCTAACACTGTTCAGAAAAAGTATCACACATGACATTATTTATGTATTTATTTCAGGCTTCTAAGGCCCATAGAAAATATACATACACAATAAACTATATAGGTACTAACATATGTATTTTCATAACACTATCACCATCACTATGCATGAAGTGGCGGCGTCGTGTTACGCTGCTGGGTGTCACGTAGTCTCCCACGAAATCGTCGATAACTTTGGCCAAAACTCTTCTTTGAAAAAGTCTCCTGTTAGAGGGTCGGAACTCGTACCACGAACTATTTGGAATTCGTATTGTGGCGACTACTGTGTGTTACTACACTGAGTGTTAATACTTACATCCAGCCTATAGCCTTCCCATTGCTGGGACATATACCACTACTACTACTGCTGGGTCTATTTGAGTAGGAATGAACCGTCAGAGTCGCGGACCCAGTACGGGTGAATGAATGTCACATGTCTTCGAATTTTAAGGTGTTTTGATGACAAAAATTACACAAAATAATATGCCTACCTGATTATGAATACCCGATCTACAACTCGTAAGCCTCGTCTGTAAACACTGGTGAAATAAAAATATTAGAAATGACAAAAACAAAGCTACAGATTTTTATTCGACTTTAAAAAAGGAGGTTTTCATTACGTCTTGAACTTCATTTTTATGTATGTTATCTCGAAAACGGGTAGACCGATTTGGAAAATTCTTTTGCAGTTTGAAAGGGTATACTTTCGTCACGTTAGGGTCTGATGATGAAATAATGGAGAAATCGAGAGAACTCTTCAAATATTATAGGCACACCTATAGCGTTTTGGGTATTCCTTAAAGTCACTTGTGTAGTTGCTCTCGAAAAGTACCATTTGGGGAAGTGGAACTGATGATGAAGACCACAGATGGCCACCGAAACTACTCAACATAAGTATTTCGTGGACTGCGATTCGATTACTTGAATATGTATATTAAGCACTTTCTGCTCATCACAATGCATTTGGTGAAGTAGAGCTGATGGTGAAGTACCACGAGAACTCTTCAAAAATTAACGGCTCTGCATCGGGAAAAGCAATATTTTGTAAAAAGTGAGTAGTTGACATTTTGGCTTTTGTAACTAGATAAATTACAAACCGACCCACTAAAAAGCGTGAATAAAAACTTTTATGCAAAAAATAAAACCGACATCCATATCGATACACTACAAAGCCAAAAATAACTATAATTTCGGTAGGCGGTGTGAAAAAAAAGGAAATACAAAACCAATAACACCGACTACCGAAATTAACGTTATTTTTGGCTATGTAGGGTTTCGATATGGAAGTCGGTTTTATTTTTTGCAAAAAAGTTTTTTTAATGTGGCAAAAGAAGTGGGCTCAGCAACTGTTGAGCAGTGTGCATATTCTCAATGCTGGTCATCGCTGATTTACAGCCAACCTCCTACGTCAATGCTCTAAGCTCACATAATCCAATCTTCACCACCAGGCGTCAGTCTTGCAAAGGGATATCGTGTCATCCAGTTACTGAGTTATTGAGGTCATATAAGCAGACGCTTCATATAAAACTAGTACTCAGCTTCATCTAGTTAGACTAGAAACCGTCAAAATAGAAGGGAAGGCTAAGTAGACGGTGATGACTATAATATATGTAGAAACAATGTGTATACTCAACTTATAATTTACTAGTACTCACGCGAGGCTTTGCTCTCGTGGATTCTATCACGGTAAAAACATAACTCTCCTTTTTTGCAGTCGCTTAAAAAGTAGCCTATAACCTTCCTCAAGCTTCAAGCTACTTCCATACCAAATTGCATCCAAATCCACCCAGTACTTTCGAAGATTAGCGCGTTCAAGCAAACAAACAAACTTTTCCGCTTTATCTATATTTACTTATCTATCTATACTAATATTATAAAGCGGAAAAGTTTGTTTGTTTGTTTGTTTGTTTGTTTGTTTGTTTGCTTGAATGCGCTAATCTTCGAAAGTACTGGGTGGATTTGGATGCAATTTGGTATGGAAGTATGGAAGTAGCTTGAAGCTTGAGGAAGGTTATAGGCTGTACTTTTTACGCGACTGCAAAAAGGAGAGTTATGTTTTTACCGTGATAGAATCCACGGGAGCGAAGCCCCGCGTGAGTACTAGTATTAGTATAGATTTGTTGACTTAACGCATCCGTATTTCAAAAATAATCAGAACATAATTTGTATTTCTTTACGTATTTTCAAGATTTGGAGTAAATTGACTGTGACAGGGCTGAGAGTCAAACAGACAGACACTTTAATTAATCTATGAGGATTCTTTATTTTAATGAAATTACAGAACCCTCTCGTACGTACGTGACCCTAAAAACAACGGCTTTTACCAAAAATTCAACAAAATAGTCGCATCCCAGACTAAAATTGAATAACTATCCTCTTTATTTCATTAGAATATAACACAACTGTTTTCTCTAAAGAGGTACACCGCTCACTTTATCAGTCTTAAATCCAGTAATGGAATTACGTACTGTCATAGGTATTTCAGATATTCTATTTTAGTTTAACAAAGTTTACCAACCAGTATAGTCCATTTTAATTATAGTCTGTAGTTCGACGAAACTCACAGAATATTTTCATAGACGTGCCTTGCAGACTAGATTGGCACATCAGAAGAAAAAAAAACAAAATTATGGCCATGGACTAAAATTTAATTCGAAAGAATAAATCACTGTCCCCAAAAACCAGTAGAACTGTTCAAATATTTTCCATATATGGCACTGAAATAAAGCAAGATATATTCTTGGAAACATACACGTTTTATAAAAAATGTTTTCAACGTTTACCAATAACTGTATCACATTTTTGAAGGCACAGGTTTTCCGCATAGTGTTTGAGAGATATAAGACATAATACAGATAAACTCAGAAGGACCAGAATATACAACGAGCAAAAGTAGTCGTACACATTGATATGTTTTCCTGATGCGCCAGGTGCGGGCTGGCTCCAACGTTATCCTGCACTTTGTAGCGTACAGACTTGACCTTGTTCGATCCAGCTTGTCCCTTGCTGTCCTTCCCCAGCGACACCCTGTGTCGATATCTGTATCCTATAGGGTGATTCCTTCAGCGTGTGGTTGCTTTGTTTGTGAGTTTAATATAAGCCCTAGCTGAACGCTTTCATTACTATAATTAAAACTGCAATAGGCAAGTCTCGTTGCGTAGCTGACAATATCATAGGGTAAACTGAGAGAGGCCACTCATAAAAAAGAGCAGGCATTTTAGGAATACTTTTATTATACGTACAGCTAAGTTGTGGAATTCTCCGCTGGAACAATAATTAAAAAAATTAATGGATTACTTCTAGGTAAGCTTTTTCAAGCTAAAGCACCTTCGACCACAATTATCTTCGCTTACCATCAGGTGAAATGATAGTCAAACCCGAGTCTATCATAAATTAAAAAAAGACTCAACTGTTTCTATGTGAGTCGTCGCTCCAAGCCGCCCACTTCGGTGTTATGAATGTGGCAGTAATTTATATAATATATATTACTAGTTTTCTTTTTTAGGATAAATTTTATATTACGCATTCTTACAAAATTTACAATTAACAAATACTGTTACTAACACAATGAGTCATGTTACTTTAACAATAAGGGATAACTAGAACAATAATTTAATGATAAATTATTCTTAATGATGCATGCGTGCGTATGTGTCAATTGTGATCTTTTTAACCCAAAGGTTGACTGGTAGAGAATGCTTTGTTGCATTAAGTCCACCCATATACCACTGGTATATAAAGTTGAAATAAATAAATTAATTCAAACAATTTTCGATAGCAAATTACGTTTGCACTTGATGTACGTGAGCGTTTCTATTTGTGAGTGCATTCTCGCTCGTTGTATGAAGTCAACCTTCCGTGCAAATTTATTTATTTTTTCGAAGATACTGGAATACAAACACATGAATTATGTAAAAGGAGGTGGGCTGTTATAAAAGTTGGAGAGTTTAAGTTGTGAGTAGCGAGGTGAATGGTGCTACCGAGGAAGCAGCTTCGTGTCATGATATTGTTGGAAAGAACAAGACTTTGTTCACTCTTCTTTTCATATTCAGTCGATTCTCTTCTGTAATGCGCTTCCTCTCGAGATCAGGACGGCTAACAGTCTTTATGCATTCAAAAGTAATTGCGGATCTACTTTTTTTGGTACATGGTCATACTTAAGTATCATTTATATAAGTATATATTTTATTATTTATGTAGATTTGTATGCCTTTGTACTTTCTAGTATCACTTTTCACATACGTACGATTATTGCACCTCTCACGCTATCTCTTCACCACTCATGGTTGACTGGTAGAGAATGTCTACGGTAATAAGTCCGCCTTTGTACCTATTTGCATGAAGTGTGAATAAATAAATAAAAAGTATAATAGATGATAGTACATATTACACTTTTTCTTTTCAACAATAAATATACTGAATATATACTAGGGACGAAACAAGTAAAATTCCTTATTTATTAATAGTGAAATAGTTCTTGCCACCGCACCGGTTCCAAACACGTAAAAGTTATAAATCATCCTAAGGGAATATACGCCGCTCTCGGGGTAAAATTAAACCCTTTAAAGCTTTAACTAAATCTGTTCATCCGTAAACACTTATAAAGATAGATTGAGTAACTTTGAAATTGGTATGTAATAGTACATTGTGTATTATGGGCGGTAAGGAATTACGATCGAGGCTCTAGTAGAAGCCCGAAGTCGGAGTCTGAGGGCTTTCTGAGTCGAGGTTCGTAATTCCCGTACCGCCCGTGAAACATACAATGTTTTTCATCACATTTGCGAGTAAATAAATAAAATTATAGGGCAGAAAAAACTTACGTATTAAAATTTATAGTCACTGTACATCATTAATTGTTTTTGCTGCATGGATAATATCTGGCGGTCTTGCATTTAAATCACACTCATCGGACGACGACGACGACATTTTTATAACTTTTTTACTTGTCTTCAATTACAAAAGGTAAATAATTAGGAATTATAGCATTAATACACAAGTCAGCACAACTATTATTACGTAACTTACGAAATAAGTGAACTTTTTTTAAGCGGCTGGTGGGCTTTATGCCCACACCACAGATTATACAAATGTTTCGTTCAGAAACGTTAAGGGCAAATGGCAAATACTTACGTAGGTATACTGCCATGACGGAGTGAAATAAATAAAAATAATTTTGACGGTTTGATACAAACAACTATTAAAATCGATTATTAAGAACTTTAGTTGAGTATTTAAGTAACATGTAGCGAGATTGCAATGAAATTCCTGTTTAGATAACATTTTAAGAAAATTTTTCTATTGCGTGTAAACTCCTTGCTTGAACTTGCATGACCTGTGTGCTGTGCTATAAATTAAAAAAAAATATACTTACCGACCTTGGGTTTCATGACAAAAAGAAAGCTCGACGGTTTTATATGGGGCATTACGGTCAAGTTAACCTGTGTGTTTAGATACTGTTTACATACGTGCAAGTGTGATGAAAATATACGAACAGTTCGATACTACAGTGCTAAATAATAACAGCCACATTATGTCTATCTTTAAAGTGAAGCAACGCTTGCCGATTGAACCACCGCCATTTGAACATATCGAGTGTTTTTGTTGTTGTTTTTTTTTGTGTTTTAAAAAGATTACTAGCAATTTGGGTAGAATTCATATTACTGGGCGCGAGGGCTGTGAGGCCCTTGAGACCCACCTCTCCCTCGCGCGTCCCGCCACCTCCTTCGCTTGCATAACTGCTTCGCAGAAAGAGGTGACTGCTTTCCATGCCTCCGCGCTCCGGACCATGGATTGAACCAGGGCCGGGAGTGAGAGGTCGCCGCCTATCACCCCTACGAGGACACGGCGGAGCTCTGCCCAAGCGGGGCAAATCTCCACTGTGTGTTCCACCGTGTCCTCAGGACGATCCTCGCAGTAGTGACATCCGGGCGTTTCCTCCCGCTGAATCCGACACCAGTAACTCCCGAAACAACCGTGTCCGGTGAGCACCTGCGTCAGGCGGTAGGTGAAGACGCCATGACGCCTCTCCTCAAAGAGGGGACTTACCGCCGCTAAGTGTAATTGGGGCTAGAAACCATGACTTATCGATCACAAGTTCGATATCTTAGCCATTAGGCTAATGACACTTAAATTCCTCCGTAACTCATATATGTTCTATATAGGAACATATTTATTGTTAATTAAAACGACGCAACACCACTACATTTACACGATGTGTTAATTTAACACTTAGTATATTATATTATTTATAATGCAAAAGCAGTTAATCAGAATATATTAAGTCTTGATTCAAGTTTGAACATTTATTCTCAATTAAAACCAATTATCTAAATTAGATCTTTTTTTTTCATTTAGTCACGTAGAAGCGTCCGCGTCGGTGGTTGGAGTGGACACAGCTCTCAACACGATCTCCCGCCATCTCCTTCTATTGGCAGATTGTCTGGTGCAGTCAAATACTCGGTATTTAATTCGGTCGGTTCATCGCATAGATAACCTGCCACGCGATCTGGTACTCCACACCCTTCCTTGTACGACCAGCCGCTCTATGAAGTCGTTGCCCCGCCTCGAGACGTGTCCAAAGTAAATTAGGTACATGTAAGTAAAATCAAGACAAACGTTTTTAGAATGAACACTTTAGGTAAGCACCAAAGACTCACCAAACACTTCGAACTAATAATAACATTATAATATTATAAATGCTCTAGTTTGTCAGGGTGTATGTTTGTTTGTTACTCTTTCACGCAAAAACTGCCTTAACGGATCTGAATAAAATTTTGTAAGTAGATAGTTGACATTTTGGAATAACATGTAGTCTACGTTTTATCCTGGAATTCCCACGGGATCAGGATCTAAACGAGAAAAACCTCGCATGCAAACGAAGTCGCGGGTGAAAGCTAGTATTTTATAATTACCTGAAAGCATCGGATAATAAACTTTTAGTTTTTGCATTTGACGATACAGAGAGAGAAAATCGTCGAGTCCTATCTAAATGTAAATTCTAATGGTATTACTAAAGAGGTCCACTCAACATTTGCAATTGCGTCATTTGTACCTGAGTGTGTTTGCAGCGTAACACTATTATCAGATGAGTATGTTCTCATTGCCACGTTCACCACTATGTTCTCATTGTGAAAAGGTTTTAATTAAAATTAACGAGTAAATTACAGTATTGTTCTAGTTTCTTTTTTTATGCACCTGCTATGTTATCTCTTCTCCACCCATGGTTGACTGGTAGAGAATGTCTAAGGCATTAAGGTCGCCTTTTTACTTTAGCGGTGTTGCATAAAATATCTATTATTACATAAAATAAAACGTTAAAAAAGTGTGTCTGTACATTTAAATTTTATATAAAAATAATAATCGAGGTGGATTAAGAAACAGTAACACAGCAAAAAAATTAAAAAATTGTTTGTCTGTTTGTACACGCTAATCTCCGGATTTACTGGATGGATTTTAATAAAATTTGGTAAGTAGATAGTTGACATCCTGGATTAACTCATAGGGTACTGTTTATCCCAGAATTCACACAGGATCGGGATTTACGCGGGAAATCCTCTCATGCGAACGAAGTTGCGGGCAGCAGCGAGTTAGTAAATAAATAAATAGGCTGGAAGTTCCAACTCAACTTAACTCATCCCAACTGTTGTAAAAGCGTAATATAGATTATGGTAAAAAACCCTTCAAGTGCGAGTCAGACCCGCGCACGAAGGGTTCCTTTATCTATAAAAATAAAGAAAATAAAACACCTTTGTTGCAAGGGAGGCCTCCTTAAATACCTATTTACTTTTGTGTATTTGTTGTTATAGCGGCAACAGAAATACATCACCTGTGAAAATTTAATTTGTCTAGCTATCGCGGTTCATGAGATACAGCCTGGTGAGAGACAGACAGAGCCTTAGTAGGTCCCGTTTTTACCTTTTGGGTATGAAACCCTAAAAATAAATTGTGATTAACAATTTGCAAAAGATATGAATCATTTGTTATTGTATCATTAGTAATGAGCTAAAAACAGGACGAGATCATGGTTAAATAATCACAACCACACGAGTCGACATTCCAGGTTAAGCAACCCTTACCGAGGTCAATATGTGGATGGGTGATGTGTCTTAACTTAAATCGAGATTCCTCCGAGTATCGAAAAGCATGTGCAGTCCTTGATCTCGGCTGTCATTTGTAAACGTTTGACAGTCGTTACTGGTCGAAGACAGACGAATTTCCAAGACAGGATATATCCAATAACGTCTTTTGTTGTTACGTTTTGTCCACATCAAGTATAGGCACACAATATCGATGTCCATCCTGTTCGAGCTCAGAACAACAACTGCAGCAGCTCTACAAATGGCCGCTTTAAGACCAGTCGTGGTCGTGGCCGTCTAGTGCGCTAGGTGCCTAATATAAATGTGACACTGGTCTTGCTAAGAGGAATAGAGTTATTCAGATATGGAGTAGCTCCATGTAAAACACTAGGACTTAGCCGTATGCGGTTAGACTGGGAGCCGACCTCAATATAATTAGGAAAAGTACGGGATGGAATCAGGCGTTACTTTGCGGAGATACATACTAAAACTGCATGCAAGATATCTAGTTTTTGGCGGTATTAAGAGTAGATATTTTCCTAAAGTATTAATTGGTGAAGGAGCATTACATCTCACTATAATTTTTTCCCTTCCTTTCTCTATTATGAAATTGATATGTATTAGTATACAATGTGTAACGGAAACCCCATATCTATCCAAAAGGGCTGAAGACAACATCTGGTATGGAGTCTCTATGCACAGTTTCAGCACAAAATAACTGAGTCAAAGAATTGATACCAAATTATCTGTTTCATATATTTCTTGAATACCAATCATAACAAACGTGTCACAGCACTACGAGGGTCAATACTTTCCACGTCACTTGCCAATAACACGATAATTCTCTTCGTTCTTCTTAATTTGAAAAATTCGGTATCAGTGTATTGGTGGTATTGCCATATCGTTTGTTATCATCCAAAGAAGCCATGCACTTGGTATGTATATACCCTTTAAATTACACGTTGTATTTATATACCTATTATATTTTTTGGTACGTATTTTATATTATTATGTTTAATTAGTATTATGCATGATGTTGTACACTGACAGCCCTAAATCTATCTCTTTTAATTTCTGTCCATGCAAGGGTTAAGACATGTATTGTAAGGTGTACAATAAAGTATATAATAAATAAATAATTGGGTAAAGGGTAAGGGTGATGAATGAGGTAAAAACATTGGTTACCTTTTCAGTTTCACCAAAGTGGGGATCGGCTTTTGATCTAATATTACTGCAGATTAACCAGTATTTTGTATCGTTACTAAATATCACGATAATATTTGTTAACATTAACAGAACTATGACTGAAAATTACTCTCAAAAACCTCTAGCTTAAGACTATTTTAAGTACAGATGTGTACATTTACCAACGCACAACCATATCTCTAAAGTTATGTAGGTAAATGTAAAATACTAATTGCATAAAACAAAGCAAAAAGTAAGTCTTCATAAAAGATACTAACAACTTGCATTGTTATTTTTAATAACAACATGAAATACCAGTTTATTTACGAATTAATTAAAAAGATCCTAGCAAATTACTTTAACTTTGCAAGCAGCGTTGCATGTAGAAACTTTAAAGAAGAAATACCGAAGCAAAGTTGTAGAGTGTTGGTGCGTCAATTTATGATAGGATCATAAATAAAAAATATAGCTACCGAGAATTATACAGGGTTAATTGTAAAACACCGGAAGCCTCTCAGGACTATGTTACTGTCATCATAAACTTATGTTCTATGACTTTTAAAAATTCGTCATATAGTTCACCAGATTTTCATTCAAAAATAAAAATATTTAAATTGAACGCCATTAAATAAAATAAATTAAATTGAAAGCAAAAGAAAGCGATAGTATAAATCGCTTTCTTTTGCTTCGCATAGACTTTTAATTTAAATATTTTTATTTTTAAATATGACGAATTTTTAAAAGTTGTTGATTATGATGTCAGTAACATAGTCCTGAGTGGTTTCCGGTATTTTACAATTAACCCTGTATAGGTGTCGTAAAATATGAATTAAAGATAAAGAAACTCGTAGTTTAATAATAACAGCTGCACGGTTCAATCTCCAAGGTTACGCACCATTTGCTGAGGTCTCTCTGTGGATTACTTACTATTACATACCGAGATTTTCCCGTGCCTCTGAAAGCACGTTAAGTTACGGTCCCAGTTGTTATTTTTACGCCTTTAACAATAGTTACCCGTAGTTCACTCTTGTACCTACTCAGCTCCGATTAGAAAAGCTAGTAGTTAAATAATAGCCACACTGATCTATCTTCAAGGTTAAACAAAGCTTACCGAGGTATGTCCTTGGATAAAAAAATAAGTTTAAAATTTAAAAATCCGCCTTAGCAAAATTACTTTTAAGTAGTTTAAGAAACACCCCTTAAAAATAAAAATAAAATAATAGCGGCACCCCGCCGCGACTATTATTTTATTTTTATTTTTCGCTATGTAACAAATTTTAAATATCGATTCAGAATTGGCCCATATCTAGTAAATGGCTAAACCGAATTTTATAAAACATGTCTGATTGTAATATAAACGTCGTGTTATATTTGACAATATTCGATGAATGATCCCCATTTTCACCGCTCAGATCTAGTAAATTGCTGAACCGATTTTGACAAAACATGTCTAAAAACCACTGTTGGAAAACCTGAAAACCTGTTGGAAAGTACCAACTTGCTGCGTTGGACTCGATCGAGCGCAGAGCTAAGAGGCTTACAGGCGACGAGGTGCTGGTGGACAAGCTTCATAGCCTGGCTCATCGGCGAACCGTTGCTTGCCTGTCGGTTTTCTACAGATTGTACTTGGGGGAGTGTGCGCAGGAGCACCACGACCAGATTCCCCCATCTCCCTTTCACTACCGGTCTACCAGACGCACGGCTGGGTACCACCCACACTTGGTTGATATACCGTCTTGTCGTACCAAGCGCTTCTCCTCCACATTTATTGTGCACACAGCTAAGCTGTGGAATTCTCTGCCGGCTTTTGTGTTCCCTGCCACTTATGACCGTTCAGCCTTTAAAGCACGAGTAAATAGGCATCTTCTGGGCTCGCTCGTCCCGTCTTAGACCTCATCAATCGCTTACCATCAGGCGAGATCGAGGTCAAGAGTGGGCCCATCAGTAATAAAAAAATAATAAAACCTGCTTCCTAACAACAAAAACCGCATCAAAATTGGTTCACCCGCTTAGAAGCTACGGTGCCACAGACAGATACACAGATACACACGTTAAACTTAAAACACCCCTCAAACTCAAAACAGGTAGCTACCGGCCTTCCCAAGGAGTACCGTATTTCCTTGGACTGGATTCCGTAGGTTAGATATTCAGTCGCATCTTGTGAAATACTGGTACTCAGTAGTATCCGGTAAGATTGGGAGCTGACACCGACATAATTAGATAATGATGGGGAATCTAGCTAATGACAAGAAGATAATGAAAAAATACCGGAGTCTGAGTTTCCCGATAGCTATAACCTTAGGGGGCTTTAAGTCAAGAGTGAATAGGTTACTTTTAGGTAAGCGTGCTCCATCTTCGACCACATCATCACTTACCATCAGCTGAGATGGTGGTCAAACGCGAGCCGATTGTCAATAAAAAAATGTGATGGAAATCTAGCACTAATTTTGCTCATAAAGTTGGCAATCTTACTTTTTGCTCTTTTTTAATCTAATTTTATTTAGGGGCTTTTATCAAGGACATGTCAGCCCCATCGTACCCTTTTACATAGACTGACTTAGTAACACAGTATTAGTTTATAATATTACTTAAAGTTATGTAATATGTAACAAAAACCCTGTCCGATCCAATAAAGGCGTATTCCTGATTTAACATACGTACTAGAAAAAAATGTTATAAACATGTAACTCATAAAAACCAAAAGCTATTGATTTTTTATTTTTATAATCCATGCGAAATTTAACACTGATTATGGCAAATTTTCATAAGTTGGCAACACTTGACCCGGTCAAGCGGTTTCTTTGACACAAAACTGTAGGTAGTACATGCGAACGTCGAGCGATCAATGTTGCCTTTGATCACTTTTTATTTTCATTTAATTATATTCACTGGGGATAAATAATAATCTCAAATCCATTAAATGGCTACGTATATGTGTACGCAAAACGATGCCGAATATTGGCAACACTCCACCCGGTCAGGCAGTTTCTTTGACACAAAACTGTAGGTAGTAACATACGAACGTCGAGCGATCAGCGTTGCCTTTGATCAGTTTTTATTTTCATTTAATTATATTCACTGGGGATAAATAATAATCTCAAATCCATTAAATGTCTACATATATGTGTACGCAGGATTGGACAGGATTTTTGTTACATGCTGTATAGTAGCTAAAGAATTTGATTTATTTGTGTAGGACCATAATTAAATAGCACAACTTCTTAATAATCTCCGAAGATGGTAGAGATAAGATTGATTGGATTATTCCCACATCAATTTTATTTATTTTATAATCATTTAAAAATAACTCGCGTTCTACTCCGTTCCGAGCACACTCCATCAGCAAATATTGCACGTCACTTTTTACTCTTAACATTATAAATGCCAAAGTTTGTGAGGATGGACGTATAAATGTATGGATGTATAGGTATGGATGTATGGTTGTTTGTCTTTCACGCACAAAATTCTGAACGAATCTGAATAAATTTGGTAATTAGATAGTTGATATCCTGGAATAATACATAGGCCACTTTTCATCCCGGAATTCTCACGGGATCTACATTTACGGGGAAACCCTTCCAGGTGAACGGAGTTGTGAGCAGCAGCTAGTCCATAATAAACCAATATTTAGGAAAGACATCTAGGGTTGAGATGTTTGCTGGGGTTTGCGGGAAAGTTCTATCGAGATACCGCGGCCCCGGAACTTTAGGGCAGCCGAAGGAGCAGGGTGGGTTTTTAGTCAGTAGAAGTCTGACACACCCTTCCGCTTAACCTAGAGCGGAAGAAGTCATTCGATGATTTTCCCACCCAAGATCAAAAAAGGGTTGAGATGTTGCCTGTGCTTCTACATCTCAGGAGGATGCTCCGCGGAGGGGCGAAACACGTGTCACGGGCGAAACGGAGCAGCGCGTCATATTGCATGTAAGCATGAACAACTGGTTTTTGGCGGAATTAATACTACCTACATATTTTTTTGTAATAATATTTCTGAAAAAGACAAAGCTTTTTCGCTCTGTTTCATTACGATATAGAACCAAGACTGATTGATACAGATGTGGGCGTCTGAAGTCTAGACAACGTTGAAGGTCACACAGGTTTATTAGCTTGACTAAAAATTTTTACGATGAAATATTTCAGGACAAAATTTAAATCTGGTCTAGAAATAAAGACAAAGGGCCAGCAGGGATTTAGGAAATTTAAATTTCTACCAGAACAATTTGTTAGTTACACCAAAGTTAATCAAAAACCACACTCGGCTCTCACACAATTAAATTTTGTTTTTCTTTCATCCGCAACAGACTCCTTGTTGTTCTTTTTTAACCAACCAAGAGTGGACTTACCACTCTACATAGATGTTATAAAAGGGCGTAGTAATAATTGAAGGGCGAAGTTATGTAATTAATATTAGCGGTGCCTGCGACTTTGCTTGCGTGGGAGACTATATTTGCTTCGCGGTTTATCCCACGTCCTAATCCCGTGGGAATTGTAGGATAAAAAGTTAAAAAACATAACCCTTAAATATATCCACTCACTGGGTGAGTTATCCCTGTAGTCGGGAATTAAGGTAGCGATCCTGACTCTAGGGCAGACTGGAACTGAGATGCCAAGCGGGCGTGCAATGTTTGAAACCATTTTAGCCAGAAATTGTGCAGTCCGTTTGGTCCTGGAGATTTCTAATTGGATAACGGACGGACTGCAGGGGTTACATCTTGGGGGCTGATCGTAATTGCCCCCATTTCTGATATAAGATCGCACGTGCGCTTGATCTCCCTCATCCAGTCACCCTGAGACCGAACACATGACGTCATCATCCGGTAGGCAAGTATCAATCACACCTTAGCCAGGTTGCTCTCAAGCCCTATAAACCCACCTGTCATTGCTTTGGAATGCGCGATTCTGAGTGTATCGCTCCACCCGCCGCTTATATCGTATGCGTATTCGATTTGCACGCACCCAGCTTTAAAGACATAAACCTTTACGCGCACAAAACGTTTTGGTATTTCACTGTGCGTACAGCTAAGGAGTAAAATTCCCTGATATCCCTTTCCTGATAGCTATGACTTAAATACCCCAGTATTTAAATCAAGAGTAAATACATAGGTCACTTCAAGTAATCGTGCTCTATCTTCGATCACATCATCGCTTACTATCAGGTGTGATTGTGGTCAAACTCGAGCCTAATAAACAATAAAAAAGTTATTAACTTCAACTACTTCGGGATCGATATTTGGCATAAAAAATGCCTTTTCATTTCAGTGTATATTTTGTATACGGAGTGACTATTAGGATTACACTACTTTGTAACTGGGTAACAGTTATTCAGATTTTTGGGATTCTTACTACCCATAAAGACAGTCAAGCATTACACCTGCTTTCGCAAATCTAGTTCTAAATGAAACCTTTCTAGTGAAACAAACAGGGTCGTAATCTGAAGTAGGCTCACAAAAACAAAAGGGATAGCCACAGACCACGAAATCACCACACCAGCATTGTCTAGGGATTTTAATATTCATTGACACTGTTTTGGCAGCTGAAGTTGTCCAAATGTTATCAATAAGTATTTTTAATTGTTTTTTTGTGCTGAGACCCACCCTGCTGGAGGTGGTGTAGACTTGGAGATATATATACCACGAGAGTATGTTCGAAGCAGCGTAAAAAAAGATTTTATGGACGGATCTGGCGAAGAAGTGTCAATAAAAAAAATCCAGGTTGCACTCCGGGAGTGCCGGCAGAAGTGAAAACTTGAATATTAACGTTGTGCATTTTTGATATTTTGGAATGGTTAGGGAATAATTTTGCACGATTTGCTTTAATTATCAGTATAAGAGTACTATCATTTATGTGGTAGAATACAATATTTATTTATTGCGCTATCGTACACAAACATGACAATTTATATTACATTAAAAAGTTTATCTCTTAGAAAAATCAACTTTCATGTTAACACACACGAACATTCGCGCAAGTGTCCTGCGCCGCCTAAACAAAACAGCAGGCGCAGGCATACATTTTCGCCGCGCCGTAGAATGAGAGGGCGATACTTCCTCTCCTACGCCGCGCCGGCTGTCTACTCTCCGTCCGTCTTACGAATTTTCGATCAGGTCACGTGTCTTGACGCGAGTTTAACATTTTTTACACATTACAAAAAATGTGCACAACGCCGCTAAAGAAGGTTTCACTTCAAAAAAATCCTTCAAAAATTTACGAAATATCAGAGGTTTGCCCTGGTTTGCCCATATAAAATTTCCTCGACATAAGAAACACTGTATAATGCTCCCTATATCATTTTCTCCCACGTTAAATCTTATGAATTTATATATCTGTCTCTTTTTACTGTTGCTTTTTCGTTTCATAAAATTTAAAATCACAAAGACTCTAAAGAAGTTTTCACTTCAAAAAACCCTGTTTCTTGCTGCAATTCAAGGCTAATATTTAAATGAGTTTCCCGTTTTATTAAGGTAAATAAAATATAACTTAATTTTAATTACTTTTGTAATAGAATTTACGTAATTAACAATCCACATTATCAATTATTTTAAATAAATCGCTTAAATCCCGACTTGGCGTTTCATTTGAAATTTCGGAATTCTTATAAAGTCATACATGTTTACATTATATAATTGTAACATTTTTGGAGATGGAGACAGAAGGAGTAAACGTAATGCAAGATCCATCATCACGTTTCGTGTCATCATCAAACTTAACAGCATTTCAAGGGACAATCGGTGTCGTAATTTGTTTTTCAGCATATGATATATCGAAAAAGCGCGTTCAATTTTAAAATGGTACAGTCATGAATGCAAGTGCAAGTTTGGAAATATTTTCAAGACGCTTATTAAATGCCTACTAGCGTCACAATCATCAAATACTTCCGAATACTGCCTAGTACTAGTACCTACATAGATATACTACTTCCTAGTACTAGTACATAGATAATCTGTAATGTAGTAGTACTAGGCCGCTGACGGCCGCGCGCCCCGCGGGCATATATGTGATGGTTGTAAATGTATGTATGCCCCTAAAAATAGCCCTACTTATTTTTGGGCCCAAAAAAATCCCAATAAGCATTATTTTACCCTAAATTTGGGGCTAATAGCCCTAAGAAGTTTAATCCTGGATAAAAAATCCCCCTCAACTCACCCCTCAACTCGCCCCTCAACTCGCCCCTCAACTCACCCCTCAACTCATCCCTCAACTCACCCCTCAACTCATCCCGCACCTCATCCCGCACCTCATCCCTCAACTCATCCCTCAACTCATCCCTAATCTCATCCTTAATCTCATCCCTCAACTCATCCCTCAACTCATCCCTCAACTCATCCCTCAACTCATCACTCAACTCATCCCGCAACTCATACAGCACCTCATCCCGCAACTTATCCCGGAACCCATCCCTCAACTTACCCCTCAACTCACCCCTCAACTCACCCCTCAACTCATCCCGCACCTCATCCCGCACCTTATCCCTCAACTCATCCCTCAACTCATCCCTAATCTCATCCCTCAACTCATCCCTCAACTCACCCTTCAACTCACCTCTCAACTCACCCCTCAACTCACCCTTCGACTCATCCCGCAACCCATCCCTCAACTCACCCCTAAACTCACCCCTCAACTCACCCCTCAACTTACCCCTCAACTCACCCCTCAACTCACCCCTCAACTCACCCGTCAACTCACCCCTCAACTCACCCCTCAACTCACCCCTCAACTCACCCCTCTACTCACCCCTCAACTCACCCCTCAACTCACCCTTAAACTCACCCGTCAACTCATCCGTCAACTCACCCGTCAACTCACCGGTCAACTCACCCCTCAACTCACCCCTCAACTCACCCTTAAACTCACCCTTAAACTCACCCCTAAACTCACCCCTCAACTCACCCCTCAACTCATCCCTCAACTCACCCCTCAACTCACCCCTCAACTCACCCCTCAACTGACCCCTCAACTCACACTTCAACTCCTCCCTCAACTCCCCCCTCAACTCATCCCTAAACTCACCCCTCAACTCACCCCTCAACACACCCCTCTACTCACCCCTCAACTCACCTTTCAACTCACCCCTCAACTCACCCCTCAACTCACCCCTCTACTCACCCCTCAACTCCTCCCTCAACTCCCCCCTCAACTCACCCCTCAACTCACCCCTCAACTCACACCTCAACTCCTCCCTCAACTCCCCCCTCAACTCACCCCTAAACTCACCCCTCAACTCACACCTTAATTCACCCCTCAACTCACCCCTCAACTCACCCCTCAACTCCTCCCTCAACTCCCCCCTCAACTCACCCCTCAACTCACCCCTCAACTCACCCCTCAACTCACCCATCAATTCAACCCTCAACTCACCCCTCAACTCACCCCTCAACTCACCCCTCAACTCACCCCTCAACTACTCCCTCAACTCCCCCTCAACTCGCCCTCAACTCCCCCTCAACTCCCCCTCAACTCCCCCCTCAGCTCCCCCCTCAACTCCCCCTCTACTCCCCCCTCAACACCAAACGAGACACCCCTCCCCCCACCCCGCCCCCACACGGGACCCCTCTTACCTCTCACCTCCCTGAACTCCCCAAGAAACCTCCCCCCCCCCCTGCCCCCGCTCAAGGATACCTCAACCCCTGCGACCTAACTCCTAGGTCCCAACAGATAGATACTGTCGCTTTTTCGTTTCATTAACTTTCAAATCACAACGATGCTAAATAAGTTTTCACTTAAAAAAAAATCTTACGCTTTTCGATCGGTCACGTGACCCTGACGCGAGTTTAACAGTTTTTACCCATACAAAAAGTGCTCAGCGCCGCTAAAGAAGTTTTCACTTCAAAAATAATAAAGACAGTTTCTCATGTTTGGAGAGCGTCGCTGTCCAGTGATTTCAAGAAATGTCAAGGAAATATCGTAAGAAACTCGGAATGTCATACCACTGAAAATCAGACAGCATGCGATATCCACCAACTAGGCCTTTGTGGTGAAACTACAGCCCATTCACTCTCATTCAGAGGATGGCTGTGGCCCCAGCAATAAAAACATCATAAGGTAATTATTTTGAGCTTCTATTATGATCGTAGTTCAAAGCTGCTGTAAGTTTGTGAAGATAGAAATAGCGATTTAGCCCGGCTCGACATTCTCAGCCTGCTAATCCAAGCAAAAACCTAACTATAAACCTTAACAATATACATTGGTATGGAAAATCACCAATTTATAAGGCGAATTGAAAAGGTGGTTTTAATTTTTAAGTGGACTGTATTCTAAAGGATGGCGGTATTTGCCTAGAAAGAACTGGATGATGAACGTGCGACCAGTAATTAGGGATATAAAGAGAGCCCGCCTTACCTTCTGGTCTTCGTCTCGCGGCACGTGCTCAGGAACTTGGCGGTGACACGGCGTTCCTGCTTCGAAGCATTGATTTCTATCACAGGAATGTCTCAGGCACTGGATCACTGTTCACCTTAGTTCGATCAGTTTTGCGGTAGTGGTTTGAGTGAATAAAGCGGGCGGAGCACACCTTCGCGGCAGGCGTGCATTGCGGTAAGAAGGAGAAAAGGTTCTGTCCGCCCGTTCTGGCAAGTACGTCAAAATGAATAAATGAACTAAGCATTAATAAATATTACACCGAGAGATGTCATTACCATACATAATACACGTAAATCTTCTATGACTCCTTTTAATCATTGATGAAAATTGCATGAAAATCTGTTCAACAAAAATTTTGTCACAATTGCTACATTGCTGGACTGGTGTTGTTTTTGTGGAGAAAGGAAAGGATAAACAACGGAGCTCTTTTATTAATTGACCACTGCTTGTCTGAGGAGACCTTATTATTCTTTACTAACTATTGTCAAACGATCAAGAGAACAGTCTTAGACGATGGTCTGATCAGCTGTTCAAATAACTACGGATGCCGACTTCCCAGGGTTACTGTCACGCTGACGAATGCAGTGCATGGAGAAGTCTGTTGTAACACTCTGTCAAAGCCACAATCTTCCACACCGAGAGAATGACTTAAGGAGGAGGAGCCTGTGACTTCGTTATCGTGGAAGCCTAACCTATTTATTATTCCAGATTGTAAAGTGTATGTTTGCCAAGTTTCGTCCAATTCTCTTGCGTAATTTGTGCGTGAAACTAACAAATACCAAACTTACTTAATATTATTAATGCCAAAGTTAGTGAGAATGGATGTATATAAGTTTATTACTCTGTCACGCAAAAACTACTGAAGGGATCTGAATATAATTTGCTATGTAGATAGCTAAACTCCTGGATTAACACATCTGCTACTTTTTATCCTGGAATTTCTACGGATCCGGGATTTGTGCAGAACGCGAACAAAGACGCGGGCAATAGCTAGTTATCTACAAGTATACAGAATGTTCTATAGCTGTCTTTAGCCGTCCGTACTCTATGGGAGTACGAAGATAATACAATAAAAATAGGAGCATGTGTCATGGGTACCAGATAACTTCGTATCGGCGATACGTTAAAATAACCAGATGATGCCCAATATGTTATCGGGTTTACGGGGTTGAGTTTGGAACTTAGTTTTTTAAGTTGTTTTGTGGTTTTCAGAACTTTCGGTCAGCTTTCATGAGTAGTAGTTTTTTTGTTATACTTTTAGTTTTAATATGTTGACATATCGGGTACCAACCGTTGGTTTCTTTCACCGTGACAAGAGTAGAGTAATGTTGCCGGGGTTTGCGGGAAAGTTCTATCGAGATACCGCGGCCCCGGATCTTTAGGGCAGCCGAAGGAACAGGGTGGGTTTTTAGTGAATAGAAGTCTGAAACACCCTTCCGCTTAACCCAGAGCGGAAGTCGTCTGTTTTGTGTTTTCTTTTTTTAGACACCGCCTTCTGAAATTAAAGTTATTTTTGCCTTTCTAGTGTTTTTATATGGAAGTCGGTTCTATTTTTTGCTAAAAAGTATTTTTCCACGCTTAGTGGGTCGGTTTGTAATTTATCTAGTGACAAAAGCCAAAATGTCAACTACTTAATCACCTTATACAAAATATTGTTTTTCCCGGTGCAGAGCCATTAATTTTTAAAGAGTTCTCCTGGTACATCACCATCGGCTCTACTTCATCATATGCATTATGACGACCGACGATGCTTAACATCTATATTCAAGTAATATAATCGCAATCCACGAAATACTTATTATTGAGTAGTTTTGGTGTCCATCTGGGGTCTTCATCATCAGTTCCACTTCTTCAAATGGTGCTTTTCAAGAGCAACTGCCCAAGGTCCTATAAGAAATACCCAAAACACTATAGGTGTGCCTATAATATTTGAAGAATTCCCTCGATTCCTCCAAGATTCCATCATCAGATCCAAACGTGATGACAACGGGACTAATTAAAAAGTATACCCTTTCAAACAAAAAACGAATTTTCCAAATCGGTCCAGCCATCTGCGAGTTATGAGGTAACATACATAAAAAAAAGTTCAAGACTAATTGAAAACCACCTCTTTTTTTTTGAAGTCGGTTAAAAAGGTTTGCTTGGTAGGCCGCAGGAAAGGAGTTCTTTATTTGAAAATAAAAACGACTTACTTTTATATTATTTCATTGCATTTTCTTGTACACCTACCACAATGTATTTTTTTAACCCAAGGGTTGACTGGTAGAGAATGCCTTACTGCATTAAGTCCGCCCATGTTTATTTTTTTTTATCATCGAGTGGCTACCATTCTGACCTCCACAACCTGAAAGGTTGAAAGAAAAGCTGGGTAACACAACACTCCAACCCTCCTGAGCTCAATGGCCTTTTCTGCTAACTATTTGTGCCTGACAAGTACATCGGACACCGTCAGAACCGCTTGCACAATTTGTTTGCTTCCAAAACTGTCGCTAGATCTGAATCCCCAGTATATTGCACTCTAAGGATGCTCAATGCCCTCCTGACTACCAACACTGAATGTGATGTGTTTGCTGAATGGAGTAAAATTATGCGTGCATTTCTGGTGTTCTGTGAGAGGAAGTATGCAAGAGTGTCTACTGTTCTATTTTAATTTTAATTTTATCTTATATAATTTCAATTTTCAATCAAAATTTTTACTATTCTTTTCTTAAATGAATAATTTCTATTTCTATGTTAATTAATGTAATTGGTGTTGTACCGTTTTAATCCTTACTAATATTATAAATGCGAAAGTAACTCTGTCTGTCTGTGTGTTACGCAATCATGCCTAAACTACTGAACTGATTTTAATAAAATTCGGTACAGACATAGTCTAGAGCCTGAGAAAGGACATAGGCTACTTTTTAATACGAAAAAAGGGCTGTAAGGGGTTGAAATAGGGGATGAAAGTTTGTATGGAAATTACGTCATTTTTAAAGCTAGAAGCTTGAAACTTATTTTTTAGACTTTTGATTAGATATTAATAAATATGACATTCAAATTATGTATGAGATTTATTTTCAAAATAATAAGCCTAAAAAAATTAAACATACTGCCGAAAATCACTATTCCGCGCAGACGAAGTCGCGTGCACAGCTAGTTAACTATAAATAAATAATAATAAATAATAAAACACCTCTTGCCAAGACTAGTGACAGATTTTGTGGCTTCTGACTACTCGCAACGACTGTCGAAGATGTGCAAATGAATGTTGGGACCAACTGCTTACCATACTTTCCGAGGTACGGAGGAATCTTATTATGTTAAGATGGTCACTCATATACCGACCATCGACCGACCTTTGTAAACGTTGCTTAACTTGAAGATCACACTTGGTCCATAACATTTATTGTGCGCACAGTCAAGGTGTGGCACTCTCTGCCGGCTTCTGTGTTCCCTGCCACATATGACCCGTTAGCCTTTAAAGCAAGAGTGAATAGGCATTTTCTGGGCTCGCTAGTTCGATCGTAGACTTCATCTTATACTTACCGTCAGGTGTGATCGAGGTCAAGAGCGGGCTCATTCGTTATAAAAAAAAGATAACCCGTACTGCTGTTATTATTTCGACACTTCACCATATTTAGCTCTATCTTAAATGTTTTTACTTCAAGTTATGTTTAATAAATCTGAAAAAGTGGAAACATCGCTCAAGACAATCAACTAATATCCATGTAAATTATTTCTTCCCCTCAACACTCATTATTCAACCTGAAGCTATTAACATAATTTCCTTTCTCAACTTTTCTAAACAACCAACAAATTGCAATACTTCACCCTCACCGCTAAAAATAATAACAGTTGCCTTAACATCAGTATAAAATCTTTTCACCTTTCTTGAATCACAACATATTAAAGTACAGAAGGAAGGCTCCACGTAACGAACGCAAATGTACGCACACATAATAGACACACACGTAGTTATAGTGGGTGCAAGCACACTCGCGACCGGCATTTGTTTGAGATCGCCATACATAGACGACTTTGTGTATGTATGTGTTGATTTGAGGTAGTTTTCCAATTCTGCAAATTGGATGACATTCTCAAATTATCTAATCTTCCACAATTCCAGCAGACCCGCATCTATAACCAGTGTGTCCTGTCCGTAATGATGCATAGTACTAAGAGTTTAAAGGTTAGTCAGGAAACTGTAAAGGCTCAGAGTAACATAAAGAGCCATGGAGCGTTACGTGCTCAGTATAAGACTATTAGATTAGGCCCTTCAAATATTTAAATTAGAAGATGTGTGTGTATCTTGGCATAGAAATCGCATAATGGAACCCAAGAGGAGTTTGCAGGATACCTACCAAGGCACGGTAATAGCAGGTGGAGTCAAACTGTGACCTAGTGGTGTCCCAGGACTGGGAGAGAATTGGTGTTGGTCGTGCGGCAACTAGACGATGATGATACGAGATCTATGTATTCGGAGATTGTAAACAACGAATAATGAGCACAGGAGCTCCATGACCTTTGCCATCCATCTCCCTTTCACCACCAGTCTATTAGACGTACTACAAGGTACCTAGACGTACTGCAAGGTACCATGCATACTTGGTTGATATACCGTCTTGTCGGACTTAGCGCTTCTCCTTTACATTTATTGTGCGCACAACTAAGGTATGGAAAACTCTGCCAGCTTCTGTGTTCCCCGCCACATATGACCCGAGCTTATTACATATGATCTATCGTTCATATGAAATATAAAAAGTATGCGGGCGATTATTTGTAATACTTGTAAGAAACCGTACTTCTGTTCTATTGGTCTATATTGTGACTCCTCTATATTGAGAACCTCCAACCCAACCTGTCATAACTTTCGACCCTCATATTTTAATTTTTCTTTGGCAGCGATAACTTTTTCATTTGTTTCGTCTACTATAACAGAAACAGAAAATTCCCGTAGAATTGTAGGGTTAAATGTAGACGGTTTTAGTGTGATTACTGCGAAGATGAGACGGATGAAATTACAATTTAAGATTTTCTTGAAGTTTTCTGTTCACTTTTCGTGTTGATTACGAAAGTCTAAAACTTGGTTTGGGTCGGTTTTATACGGAGATGAGTTTTCCGTTTGTAGGGTATTCTCTTTGATATAATAAATGATGGCTAAAAGTCTAAAATACAATTATTTCAGATTTTTAGCCACGACGGAATGGAGTTAGTATATGCGTTCAAGGTGACGACCAAACCGGCTTCACAGATTTAGATTCGGTTTTCTGTAAAAGATTTGTGGTTTATCAGCAGCAGTTCTTAGATAGATAAGATTCATATTACTTATATTTTGTGAAAGTATTTCACCAACGTTTAAAGTAATAAGAACATTCTCATTTATCTTCAAAATGGTTTTACTTATTAAAATGGAGCTTTTTGTAAAAGGTGTACTATTTATTAGCAAAAAACATCAAATCTATAATCTTAATAGTTTCGGAATGAAGAGGCTGTGACATACGGACGACAGATAGACAGACATGACGAATCTATGAGGGACCATTTTATTGGATTTTTCTAAAAGGATATTTCTAGATATTCCTACTCTACCGCTTACTCCATCATCAACAACAATAGGCACCATTCCCGCTTCAGTATTAGTTCGGTGACCTCTCGCATCCGACCCCGGTTCAAACCATGGTTCGAAGTGAGGGTATGGGATGCAGTCACCTCCTTCTGCAATGCAGTCTTGCTAGTGATGAGGCTGAAAGCATGAGAAAGAGCGCCGCGGAAGACGCCCCGGGCTCGGCGGGCAGGGGTATCTCAAGAAACAGGGTGCGTTTTTAATCAGTACAACTCTAATATTCCCTTCCGCTCTACCCACAGTGGGAGGAGCCATTTGATGAAACCTCCCCCCCCCCTCCCCCCAAAAAAGGGTCTGAGTGTTAGTCCAACTATACATATACACATAACATGATACCCACTGACAAAATCATTGATTTCATAAGCGAAGTTGAGTTCATGCTGATTTAGAAGCGGTTTTGTAACATCAAGACTACTAACGAGGAACTAGTAACAATTAATGCTGGGTACTACTTGAAGCCGTGTTTGCATGAACGTGGGTTTAAAGTTGGTTGAATTGAAATGTGCAGTGTTCTCCTGGTACCTGAAACAGGATTTAATTGAAATTTCCTCTCTGGTTTGTTGAATGTTCCATTTTGTTAGTGCGAGTGTAAGCTGAATAATTTAAGTGTTTTTGAATTTGTGGTAATTGTTAAGTGTAAAATATGGAAAGATGAATTAATGGTCTGTTATATTTTTTTGTCCTTTTCATAATTGTTTTGTGTGTGAAAATAGTGCTGCCATACAAATCACAATATGAAACAAAGAGGACTAGCTATGTGTGAAGAATTCACATATCTAGCAATCTTGTTAACACCTCCAACTGAGCTAAATATTCTTATACCTTTTTTCCGGTGGGAAAATCATGAAATTATTTCCCCCGCTATGGGTGGAGTAGAAGAGAGTGTCAGAAATCTACTGACTAAAAACCTACCATGCTCCTTCAGTTGCCATTGTGTTCCAGGGCGGCAGTATCTCGTTAGTACATTCCTGCGACCCCGGAAATATTTTATATCTGGAGTGAATTCACGGCACTAGCGTAATGGGGTTCGAAACTTTAGCCATTCGGCTACTGAGGCTTCACTGTAACTTATCTTTCGCATTCGGGCTCTCTAATACTATACAAATTGAATCTATTGGGGTTTGAAAATACGAAGAAATGCATCTTTCGGTAAAAAGAATACATGCCCTGTTTCCTGTGTCGCGTCATAGCGGAGGCGCTGCCGTATCCCAGATTGGAGATATACAACGTGTAATTTAAAGGGTATATACATACCAAATGCATGGCTTCTCTGGATGATAACAAACAAAATGGCAAGGGTTTTGTAATCCTAAGTATACGTGTGTAGAACTTATTACAAATTCCAATACACTGATATCAGAGACCGTTAAAATTAAGAAGAACGAAGAGAATTATCGTTTTATTGGCAAGTGACGTGAAAAGTGATGACCCTCATAGTGCTGTGACACGTTTATTATTACTGGTATTCAAGAAACATATGAAGCCAATAATTTGAGGTCAATTCTGTGAGTCACTTATTTTGAGCTGAAACTTTGCATACAGACTCCATACCAGATGTTGTCTTCAGTCCTTTTGGATAGATATGGGGTTTCCGTTACACGTTGTATATAGAATAAAATTTAGCGTATTTTACTTGAATGCATATTATTACATTTTCACTTAGAATGAATTTCTATATAAAACTGAAACTTAACAGGAAGTATAGTACATATATATATTTTTTTTTTTCAGGTGGGAAAATCATCGAATGACTTCTCCCGCGCTGGGTGAAGCGGAAGGGAGTGTCAGACTTCTACTGACTAAAAGCCCATCTTGTTCCTTCAGCTGACCTTCCGTTCCGGGCCGCGGTATCTCTTTAGAACGTTCATGCAACCCTAGATGGGTAAGCAATGATGTAGTCAAAGATGAAGCACGTTTACAATAGTCAAAACCTGTTCTCTATTGACTTATAGACCCTCAGGTTATAGGTATCAGAAAATAGAGACTCTGGCAGGGAATTCTATTCTTTAGCTGTACGCCAATGATATTATAAAGTACAGATATGTTACGTTCATAGTAATTTGCGTTGAAATTTGTTCCGCGTAGTAAAAACTGCACACATCACGGATATCTATGGCACACATTGACAAGTTTTACTGATAAGTAGAACAAAAGATACGAAACAACACGCAAGTGAAAGAGATAGGTATAATTCTAACAGTTGCGCTTTAAATGAGTCCTTGTGCCGTAGGATAACATTTTTATAGCCGTAGAGTGGACACTCGATTGAAAAGTAAGTACGTAGGTAAGAAATTAAACATCATAATGGTTAATCACGGATCAAGTATTACCACTAATGTTTTTATTCAGCTTAGCCCATTATATTCAAAACTAAAATAGAAATTAATAGTCATTATGTTAATGAAGTAATTTATGATCAGTCATAACAATAATTGTATGATTCGAAAACTTCGTCAAATCGGAACTTCATCTTGGATAAAGCAGGTGGAAAGCTAGTAATCAATAAATAATCAATTACATGACACAACTATAGGTTTCATAATGAAATGTCATGTAGCGGTTTCTTACCTATACTAACCAAACAAATTCAACGTTGGCGAAAATGCAATCAACAGGTAGCTGACATTTTATAAAACACTAGCTTTTGCCCACGACTTCGTCCGCGTGGAATAGTTACTTTAGGCTAACGTTAAATTTAACCCCGATTTTGAAGCATTCTTTATTGGCGCTCTGCTTCTATTGGCCTTAGCGTAATGATAAATATAGCCTTTCTCTATAAATTGACTATTTAATTTAAAAAAAAAATTCAATTCGAAGCAGTAGTTCCTGAGATTATCGCGTTCAAACAAACAAACAAACTCTTCAGCCTTGTATTATTAGTATAGATAGCTGTTGCCCGCGACTTCGACCGCGTTTCCGTCGTTTTTCGTAAAAAAAAGTAGCCTATGTCCTTCCTCACTGTTCAGTGGTTTTGATGTAAGAAACAGAATAACTTTCGTAATTTAGTAAGGAAATATAATATTTCAATCTATTATACTATTGAAAAATATCGCAATACGGTACCTCACAATATTATTGTTAATAGCTGTGCCCGCGACTCCGTCAGCGTGTAACTCCTTGTGTGTTATTAAGTTAATGTATTGTTAATATTGTTTATATCACGTTCACATGAGGCTTAAGTACCTATAGAACGAAATTTTATACCTTCGGGCGAGAAACGCGTCGAGCGCGGCGACCGATTCTCAAAAATAATCCTTATAGCATGATTCAGTATTCACGCGCGATGGCTTATTATTAGCGTAATTCATGTATAACTTTGGTGTTTCTATACCGATATATATGATTCTTTTTTATGGAAAAGTTAATAATGTTAACTTTTTCAATTAGGGGTGACTGATAGTGTTATAAACGTAAGAGTAGACAAATATTATAATCTGAAAGCTTCGAACTGCTAAGCTATCGGGAGTTACACGTGTTATTGTGAGTCAACCATAAAAGATAGACATATGCTGTCGTGGAATATTTTTTATATAATTTTAAGGAGAACATTTCCGTCATAAAATGATTTGTGTAGCTTTAACCATTAAGGTTGCACACGCGACGGAAGCTTAAAAAATGGAGTAACTTCTCCCGTTTTCCCAACATTTCCCTTCACTGCTCTGCTCCTATTGATTGTAGCGTGATAAAAAGTATACTATAACCCGCTCAGGAGTATGAAAAATAATTGTACCAAGTTTCATTAAAATCCGTCGAGTAGTTTTTGTTTCTATAACGGTTATACAGACAGACAGACAGACAGACAGACAGACAGACAGACAGACAGACAGACAAAAATCTAACTGATTGCATTTTTGGCATCAGTATTGATCCTTGATCACCCCCTGATAGTTATTTTGGAAATATATTTCATGTACAGAATTGACCTCTCTACAGATTTATTATAAGTATAGATTATGCAGGCTGCATTATGTTTTATAAAATGTTTTAGTTACCTACGTCTATAATTAGAACTGCATTTTTTTAAGCATTGTTCGACCACATTTCGAAACATGTTTGTTAGTACTTTGGAAGTGATTGCTACATATCCTGCTGTTTTTTGATGTTATCCAGACTGATTCGCTTTTTTGTTTACGAACAATTGCGATCCAATCTTGAAATCGAACCTGATCCCTCGGAAACCTAATTCAATAAAAAACAGTTATAATCCTCAATAATCAGTCAAATGAACTTTAGTCAACAAAATTGTAACACAAAACAAATTAAAACAAGTCAATCAATATCGCTTCTACACTTGTAAACTTTTAACTAATCTATGTCCGCACGCACGCATCCTTATCGCTCTCGCGACAAAACAAGTTTGCTCTCTCTGTCTTCACCTACATATGGCTCCTAAGCATAATTTATTGGCAAGTTTTGAAAATAAATGAAATATAATAAATAATCTTAATATATTTGCATTCTCACATGTGGTATGAGATCCTTTGTATTTTGTTTACTTTGGAAGTATAATTCATACACTTCCGAAACTCACACGATGGCATTTTTCATAAATAAAATCTAAAGACACGGGTATTACGGTGCGGCACGCTTGTGGTTGCGTTCGACGCAGACTAGTTGCAAGACGTTCCAATTAGCTCGTGTTTGAGTCTTCACGACGCGCGCGCCTATAACATATCTGTACTATAAAATATCATTGCTGTACGCGCAATGAAAGTATTCACAAAACTTTTCGTGTGCATGTGTGGGCTGATCACCATGTATCAAAGAATCGAATTGCATAAATAGATTTGTATTATTTCAGTAATTACTACCGTCCTATCTCGGCATCGCCCGGATGTAATAATAAAAACAAGGTGAATATTTTTGTTTGAAATGTTGCTATATAATTATTTTCTAAATTAGGTATTCAATAAAATTATATAGTCAACATTACATGCCCGAGATTATTGTTATATTTAATTAGGTAAAGAATAATACTTATAGAACGAATGAGAGAATGGATATTGTGAGTCAATTGTAACTAATAGACATATGTTATCGCTGCGATTGTTTTAAGATTTTCGAAGATATTCTTATGTATTTATTGAAAACTAGCAATGTGTGTAGAACTCACTCTACTAGTAATATTTTTACCCTCGATCTAAACTTGTATCTGGAGTCGCTTCTCGGCAATAGTGTTAACTAATAACAACATTTTTAACACGCTTTTATCAGGTCGACCTGTATGTAACTAACTATGTAATGGAATCTAAGGTAACTAATTTAACCATCTTCCAAGGGTCGTAGCGTAATGAAAATTGTCAGCTGTATGTAGTTTGATGACAATACAATAATATGCTATAGTTGAACTGATCTGATGATGGAGCCGGAAGATATGAACTGGAACTTCATAATAAAAAATCGTATCATAGTTGTTTTGGATTTCTTAGAAAAGTCTTGTAATGAACTTTGACCACGATTAGGTTTCAAGGTCTGATGATGAAGCCGAAATATAGGCACTGGCATTCCATGATAGAATATCGTATCATAGTCGTGTTTGTACTTGTGAGAAAGGCCAAGTAATGGACTTTGAACACGATCACATCTTTTTGAATTACCGCGTAGTCCATAGGTTTACTTTTTTATAGATGTCACTTTCAAATCCTCTGGAGGGATCGACCATTTCGTGGGAATAATATGGCAAAAACTACAAAAAAAGAAGCAGCAACATTTGTTTTTACGTGCATTTATAAAAGCGTGTTTTTCTAGTGCTTTTAAACTATAAATTTATTTATTGAGACACTTGGTTGCAAAATATTGGCGTTTTCTACTCATATAAGAATTCAATTAAGTTTTATTATACAAAATATACTTTTACGAGCTGGGGTTTGGGATAGAAATAATTAACGCCAATTAAACCAAAATTAACACTTTAATTAAGTAAACAGAAAATAAAAATTAACACAGTTATTCACACTACAATACTTGTCACTTAACACTTAAATTGCACTGAAATTCACTTGTATAGCTTCGATTATATTGCCTCATATCTTCTAATAAGACTGACTATCCGCGTTCCTTTACGATCTATTTATACCCCGATCTGTGTTCTAGAACATTCTTGTACAATCAACTCACCGCCTATACTGCCAAGAATATTCCTGAAGCTAGTGGAGATACACAGTACTGCTACTCGCCACCAGGTGACGGTAATGTCTCGAACATTCTAGATTTTGATCGAAGTTTCTCGACGTACTTCGCTAAGCGACTGGCGTAACAATACCAATAAACTTCCCTAAAATATTATTTAACAGACTAGTACTCTCGCGGGGCTTCGCTCCCGTGGATTCTATCACGGTAAAAACATAACTCTCCTTTTTTGCAGTCGGGTAAAAAGTAGCCTATAACCTTCCTCAAGCTTCAAGCTACTTCCATACCAAATTTCATCCAAATCCACCCAGTACTTTCGAAGATTAGCGCGTTCAAGCAAACAAACAAACAAACAAACAAACAAACAAACTAACTAACAAACTTTTCCGCTTTATAATATTAGTATAGATAACAAAAAACACATTAAAAACACTTGCATGGACGTTGAAAGCGATTAAATATATGGAGAGCTTTTCCATCTGCTAAAACCATTACACGCTAAACAGTTCTCAAACCTGTCTAAATACTGCTCCCTGATTTCCTCTAATTGGCAAATTAGAGTACTCAGGAGGCAACTATCATGTCATCGAGGTAAACTTACTTTCATACCATTCCGTACAACTTCTGTGATAGATGTGTTTGGTAAAGTTTATCGTGAACAGGTAAACCGTGTCCTCCATACTCCAATTAAAGTTTCAATTGCTTTTAAACTGCTGAGAGATCCACAAGAAGTTTGAGCTTCTATTTCTGGTAGAAGTTCGATTCCAAGATGGATTAAGGTATTGATAATAACTGATCTGGGTTTTGAAAAACGTATGTAACAAACTTGACTATATGATTAAGGAATATTTTTACAAAAAAAATGAGTGTAGTTACATGAATGAATAATATATATCAATATATATTATATTGCCCTACGATAAGAATATCCTGTGTAATGAGTGTTTTTTTTTACTGACACTAAATTTTAATTTGACGCGGTATGGGAATCGAACCCACGACACGCAGCGTAGCAGTCAAGTACTCTTCCACTACTCCAACTGTGAAAATACGGTACTCTTTAAGAAGGCTGACTTCGAGATTGGTATATTTCAATAATAAGTCAAATTAACAAAACTAACAAAGTCAGTTTCTAAGTTCCACGATGAAATAGATCCTTTATTATCTAAATTCTCAGCAAAATTCAACAAATATAACTAAATTTAGCCTAACTATAGTTTTAGTTTGGCTTTAGTTTTACTAACGGATTAACATATAGGATTTATTGCAGAAGTTTTGTTTGTATCCAAACTGAATACTACACAAGCAAATTCATGATAGTTGTTCTACTATTTAGTGTGAAATACAGGGAGTTTAAAAGTATGTAGTTTCATCAAAGGGTGATATTTCAAACACACACTTTTCATAGCCTGCTGCATTTTTAACCGACTTCAAAAAAAGGAGGTTTACAATTCGTCTTGAACTTTTTTTTTTTTTATGTATGTTATATATAACTCGGAAACCGATTTGGAAAATTCTTTTTTTGTTTGAAAGGGTATACTTTCTAGTTGGTCCCATTGTCGTCACGTTTGGATCTGATGATGGGATCATGGAGAAATCGAGGGAACTCTTCAAATGTTATAGGCACACCTATAGCGTTTTGGGTATTTCTTATAGTACCTTGTGCAGTTGCTCTCGAAAAGCACCATTTGAGGAAGTGGAACTGATGATGAAGACCCCAGATGGCCA
The DNA here is from genome assembly GCA_943138885.2 of Tholera decimalis. Lineage (NCBI taxonomy): Eukaryota > Metazoa > Arthropoda > Insecta > Lepidoptera > Noctuidae > Tholera > Tholera decimalis. The sequence goes on from OW964573.2 coordinate 4,985,662, forward strand.
CCGAAACTACTCAATAATAAGTATTTCGTTGATTGCGATTAGATTACTTGAATGATGTCTTACTTAAACAGTTAGCAGCAGTTGGTTTCACCCCACATCTGCTAAGGTTCTTTGCGAGTTATTTGGGCGGCAGACAGCAATATGTGGAATATGCGGAGCACACGTCAGAACCATATTTTACCAGGTCAGGAGTGAGTCAGGGCAGCAACCTTGGGCCTTTGCAGTTCATTCTAGTAATTAATGACTTGCCAGAAGTAGTCGAACATGCTAAGTGTTTGCTGTTTGCTGATGACCTCAAACTGTCGCTCACGATAAACAGCTTGGATGACTGTGCTAGGTTGCAGGCTGATATAGACAGAGTGGTCACCTGGAGCAAAGAGAACCTCTTGCAATTTAACGTCTCTAAGTGCGTAACCATCACTTTCTCTCGCGCGCATGCTCCTATCCTTTATGAGTATAGTGTTGACGGGTCGGTGATGGCTAGGGTCACGGATATTAGGGACTTAGGGGTAAAATTCAACACAGAGCTAACGTTTCGTGATCACATCATGAGCTGTTGCAAAAAAGCTTACCGTAATTTGGGTTTTGTGTTGCGTATGGTGCGTGACTTTACAAATATTAAAGCGGTTATAGCTCTATACAATGCATTGGTGAGAAGTCAATTAGAAAGTAACGCAGTCATTTGGGCTCCGCATGAATCTAAATATAGGGTCATGCTGGAGCGAGTACAAAATAAGTTTGTAAGGCATTTATACTTACGCTTGTATGGAGTATATCCCTTTTACCCATTAATGTACCCAACTTTATTTATTTTGGGTATGGTAGGATATAACGAGCTGAGCGTCAGGAGGGAACTCGCACTCATCTCGTACATATTCAAAATATTTAGAGGGAAGGTGCATAATGCGGACGTATTAGGGCAAATAAGTTTGTGTGTTCCGGACAAGTACGTGTGGCGACGTCGGCAGCCACGGCTGCTGGTGGAGCCGCGCGGACGTACAAATTTGTTGGGGGAGGCGCCACTGACGCGTGCACTCCGCACTCTCAACATCATTGCGATCGATTTGGACTTATTCTGTTGTTCACTGGGTGAATTCACGAGGAGTGCTTTATTTGTAATTTGTTATAAAAAAAAAATTAAATAGTTGTAATACTAGAATAGGTACACTATCGCATTAGGTTACCCTGTAACGATAGATGTAAAGTGGATAATAAATAAATAAATAAATAAATAAATATGGATGTTAAGCACTTTATGCTCGTTACAATGCATATGGTGAAGTAGAGCTGATGGTGATGTACCAGGAGAACTCCTCAAAAATTATCGGCTCTGCACCGAGAAAAGCAATATTTTGTAAACGGTGATAAGTAGTTGACATTTTGTCTTTTGTAACTAGATATATTAGAAACCCACCAACTAAAAAATTAAAAAAATAAATCGAACCGACTTCCATATCAAAACACTACAAAGCTAAAAATAACTTTAATTTCGGTAGTCGGTGTTATTGGTTTTGCATTTTCTTTTTTTTTTCACACCGCCTTCCGAAAACTCCGAGTTATGAGGTATACATAAAAAAAAAAGTTCAAGACGAATTGTAAACCTCCTTTTTTTGAAGTCGGTTAAAAAAGCGTGAAAAAAATCTTTTTAGCAAAAAATAGAACCGACTTCCATATAAAAACACTACAAAGGCAAAAATAACTTTAATTTCGGAAGGCGGTGTCTTTAGTTTTGTATATATTTTCGTTTTTTGCTAAAAAGTTTTTTATGTCATTTTGTCTGTGTTCGAATTGATATAAATATGCAGTGCATTAAAATGTTAGGACCTTTATAATTTGTACATATTATGCAGCCGGGTATGAATAAGTTCTATAATTATGAAAAAAATCCATATATTTTCCTAATAATTCAATAGATCATTATTTATATGTATGTTCAAGCGTCTCCATTTGCTGTGAAAAATCGGTTTTAGTAATAAGACTGCCCGTTGGGACACCCTTTGTAGTTGTTGAGTCCCTGTTTAATTCTGTTCTAGTGTACAATAAAGTGTACCTATGTCTACCTACTTATCAGTTCCTGCAAAACTATACTCCATTATCATATGCATAGACATTTTCAGCCGACGACAAAAAAGGAGGAGGTTACCAATTCGATATATATTATATATTCGATATATTCTTTTTTGTTTTTTTTTATGTATGATCACCAATTACTCGAAGACGGCTGAACCGATTTGGAAAATTCTTTTTGTGTTTGAAAGGGTATACTTTGAATTTCGTCCCGTTGTCACCAAGTCAGGATCTGGTGATGGGATCCTGGAGAAATCGAGGGAATTCTTCAAATATTATAGGCACACCTATAGCGTTTTGGGTATTTCTTACAGTAACTTGTGCAGTTGCTCTCAAAAAGTACCATTTGGGGAAGTGGAACTGATGATGAAGACCACAGATGGCCGCCGAACCTACTCAATAATAAGTATTTCGTAGATTGCGATTCGATTACTTGAATATGGATGTTTAGCACTTTATGTTCGTCACAATGCATATGGTGATGTAGAGCTGATGGTGACGTACCATGGGAACTCCTCAATAATTAACGGCCCAGCATTGGGAAAAGCAGCATTTTGTAAAAGATTATAAGTAGTTGACATTTAGCCTCTTTCAACTAGGTAAATTAAAAATCGACCAACTAAAAAGAGTGAAATAAAAGCTTTTTTGGTGTCTTTATTAGTTTTGTATTTTCGTTTTTGGCACCGACTTCCGAAATTAAAGTAATTTTTCACGTTGCAGTGTTTTTGGGAGTCAGTTTAATTTTTTGTTAAAAAGTTTTTATTTAACTCTTTTTAGTTGGTCGATTTTTAATTTACCTAGTTAAAAGAGCCTAAATTTCAACTACTTATAATCTTTAAGAATAGACCAGAAAATCCATATTTTTTTTTAAAGAGAATTAGTTTTGTGGGTATAATCCACATTACTAGCAATCTTGTTAACCCCTCCAACTAAGCTAAATATGCTTGTGTCTGGAGTGGGTTCACGGCAATAGTGTATTGGGTGGGGTTCGAACTCGCGACCTGTCGATCACAAATCCGACACCTTAGCCCTTAAAAAGGTTAGGTAAGTATTTTCAGGGTAGCACTTTGCTTTAGCCTGTGTTTATCTATAAAACCGGCAGAAGATTGATGAGGTACATAAACGTGTACACAAAAATAATATTATTTATTTGTCAAACAAAATAATCCATCAGTTTGTAAGATAATGATAATAATGTTTTGATCAGTACGAATTTTACGGGCTTTAAATGGATTTTGGCCTCTCAGTTTGTTTCTGTATTTCTTTAGGGTAAAACCTGCCTCATCTACTCATTCTATTTAAAAAAAATATATAGTTTGTTATTTTTCACGCCACGGGCAGAAACTAAATTAATTAAAAAAGTTTAATTAATCAATTATAAAAATACTTATAAACTAACAATCAGTTACTTTCTACCAAAAATATAAATACAGTAAAGTCATTTTAACTGCAACATTTTAAAAGAAAGTAAAGTAAGTGAGTTTATTGAATGAAAAGAAAATCATGCTCTCCAGGAAATAGACGGCGGCGTTAAATAAAATCAACAAAATAGAAACACCAGTTTCAATAAATGCAAGTCAAACAGAACTCTTCAAATACAATATTTTCTACAAGAATATTACTTCATTTCTGAAATATATCATTACTATCTCTTTACTTACCCAGTAAGGGAAATTGTAATTGATTCAGCCTACCAAAACCTACCCAGAATCCATCCAGAATCCAATTTGGAGAGTGGTCCCGCCAACCCACGGTCACTATTACCGAATGAAATTTTGATTGGGAAAAAACATCTGTATTGATTGCTTTACCTAGTTTACCGGTTTTGTTCGTAAATGGAGAGATTTTTAATGCCTTTTCTTTTCTTTCTTTAAAATTCAAATATAATGAAAAATCTAGTTTAGAAATAATGACAAAATTTAAAACAATTGTTCTGTTTCAGGACGTACAGATTCCCATTTCTTTTTTCAATTATTGTTGATGATAATCTCGCGTTTGACCACCGTCTCACTTAATAAGTGATGATGTGGTCGAAAATAAAACACGCTTACTGAGAAGTAGCTTATTTACTCTTGATTTAAATACCCCTAAAGAAATATGAACAAAAGATTATGAAAAACGAGATATGAAAAGAAATTATGAATATTACAACTAATACCAAGGATAAAATATACTACTACCATCAATCCCGTAGTTAGAAAGCAAATATATCTTCCTGATAAATTCATATATAGCAATTTATTAAGTCTGATAAATTGACGAAGAAATAACTGCAAAATCAAATGAAACCTACCAAACAAACTAAAAGACAATCTCCAACAAACCAACAGAAATCAACAAAACCGAACGTCGCTCAAATGTTTTTAGTGAATTGATTCATAGAAATGATAAAATTCAATTTGACCTCACATCTTATTTGGGTCAGCTAAATATTTCTCGTGATGTTTTATTTCAATTTATAGTTATGAAAACAAAAGAGGATGTTGTGCGAACATCTGTGAATGAACGATAAGCAAATTGTAGCTGTCTATCAAAGGACGTAAATGGAAAATTTATAACGGAGTTGATTGACGTTGTAGGCATTTGAGAGTGAAAAGATAATTCATTAATTAAGTAGAATGATTTTGTTTTCCGAGCTGTCGTTTTGATGTTTGACCGGCTATTTAGGTTAACGCTGTTTGCTGGATCATTGGCAGTAGCAATTAATGGAAATACATCTAATAGAAATGTGGTATACTTAGCAGTATTTTGGGCACATTGCCAACCGAAAGCATACGATTGATCTTTTCAAGCCGTGTTGATAGTTTTTAGGTTTATTTCTTTAGGAGTTTCTATTTAATCAATAAATCAATCCATTTATTTGTCAATGTCAATCATTTTAAATAGATGTTAGCAGACTTAATATATTTGACAAGTACCTAAAACACAAGGCATACCAATTTAGAACATCAGAAAGTCAACAGTCATTCAAAAATATAATCATGTCATATTTCAAATCAAATAATTTATTTATTTAAGTGCATGTGGTTAAAATAAATAGTTTATGCATAATAGTGTATGTAATTAAATAAATTAGTAATGTACGATGAGATTATTTTTACAATCTGTTGGCTTCTTACCTCAAAAGATAATCGCAGATCTAAATAGTACTCGTATGATTTGACCAATACGATTTGTATGGCCCTAAAAAGGGGACGTTGACCATTGAGTTTGTTTGTGTGTCTCAGCGAATTCAACAAGGAAAAACTGGCCCGATCTATTTTATAATTTAAAACTAAATAAAATTACGTGTAAATGTGTTATTTATAACCGATTTGCAAAATCCACCATCCACCCACCATCAGGTGAGATAGTGGCCAAACTCGAATCTACTATCAATAAATAAATAAATATAATTTCAAATTCATTAAAGAAGGGACCAAATTCATTAATAAAACAATGAAAAACTTCATTAAAAAAGCAGAATGAAATCAAATTTACTGGTAACTTTGTTTATCCAATTCTCCAATTCCAATTTGTCTGCAGCAACGTAGGTGAGAATTCAACACAAAAATATTTAAGCGAAAGAGAAAAATTAACGGGAGATAATATATTTTATTAAAAACTTCAAGAAATATAGCAATTTCATAAATAACAATTACTGTGTGGATTAAAAATCTGTTTATCCAAAACCGTCCACATGCCAGTCCAACCCACAGACAAAAGTTTCCAAACGAAACAAAATATTTTTTAATAATTATGATTATATTATCTAGAGCCTTTTTAATATCGGGGAGAAATTCATCAAATGTCTCCTCCCGCTCTAGAAGGATTGAAAGACAGTGTCAGACTTCTGTCTAAAAACCCACTCTGTTCCTTCAGTTTCCCTTGCGTTCCGGGTTTCGTTGGAATGATTCCGCAACCCGGAAGGTATTTCAGAGCCGCGGAATTAGAGATGAATAACAATGAGAAGTACAAATTTTATGGCCTTCAAAGAGACTTTGATCTCTGAGTTTAATTTGGTGTTTCTTCTCAGTGTCAGCTATGAAATATCAGCGTCAAGTTTAAATTTACGAGAAAAACGTTAAAAGTGTTATTTAATAACTAATTTGCAAAATAAAATGTAATTTATTCAAAGGAAAATCACATAGAAAAATATCTCCCGCGCGGAGTCGCGGGCATAGCCACTAAATATATTTGGTAGGTACTATCCATTTTATCAGCCTTTTAGTTGCTCCTTATTTGGTTCTATTATGGTATAGAATAAAGAGTCCCTCCCTATAATATCTATCTATTTTGATCTCAGAAAATATCCTTACAAAAGCTACTTTTTTGCTAACGACAGACTTGTACCAGACAGCCAGCATTAAATCAGAGACTTATCGTTTTATTTCTTATTCTTTCTAATGCTCGCAAGACTTCTTAATACAACACAATATTTGAAACATTTATTTATATTTGAAACACGCAGGAACACTCCGCCAGGTATCAGAATTAAAACCTCATTTGCGAAACACCAATTTTACGTCATTGGTACACACATATACAATAAAATACACAAAAAACTAAACTTACTTGATTTAAACAGGTACACGCTAAAACGTAAAATCACTCAATGGCTATTGCAGCAGGATTACCTCACAACAGAGAATCTCCTAACATATATCTCGTAATATTTCACTGAAAAAACTACATTATAACTATATAATCGCTACATCAATTAACATAATCACACACTTGCATCATCACACACATACACACATCACCACACACATCATCACACACACACAACATTCTCACATACGTCTACAGAAAGATACTTTCTTATATGTTCTTATTTCATAATAAATTTTATGTATAAAATCAACATTGTCTCACTTGTGCATAATACTGTTTTTAAATTTAAATGGCTGAACCCTATCTCTTAAGATACAGGCCTGAGCTAGTTTAAGAGATAGAGTATAAAACTGTGCTTAAAGCGTAACAAATTATTACATGCTATATGCTATACGTAATGTCAAATATAGAAAGTGCAATGTGTTATCCTGTTTTATGAAATAAATATTTTTATTATTATTATTTCTTATTCTTTCTAATACTCACAAGACTTCTTAATACAACACAACATTTGAAACATTTGGTTACCATCCAAAACACAAGGAAAAATAAACATACTAGGTTTAAAATCTAGATCCAGAATTTAGGTTTAAAGAATCTTTACAAGATTGTACGGTTCACTTGTATGAAATTTAAAGTTATAACAACGATTTCTTGAGATGGAAGTCATTCGGCACTAGGATCGCAGTCCCGAACGCCATCTTGAATTTTAGTTAATATTTTTGAGGGGTCATTCGGGACCGGTACATTGCCGTGGTCCCAAAAGCCCCTTGGGAAATAATGACGCTGTATGTAATAAAAAAATACAAAAAAAGTTATTTAATAAATCTAAAAAACCCGACTGCTCAACTGAAATGCAAGGAACAAGCACATTTTTATTAGGGTTCCGTAGCCGAATGGCAAAAAACGGAACCCTTATAATTTCGACATGTCTGTCCGTCTGTCTATCTGTCCGTCCGTCCATATGTCACAGCCATTTTATTCCGAAACTATTAGGATTATACTTGTAAAACTTGGTAGGTAGATGTATTCTGTGATCCGCTTTCCGATTTTAAGACAAAATTTAAAAAATATTTAAAATAAAGGGGGCTCCCCATACATGGAACTGAAACAGAAAATATTTTTTTTCATGAAACCTATACGTGTGTGGTATCTATAGACAGGTATTTAAAAATGACATTAAGGTTTCTGAAATTACTTTTTCATAAAGTTGTTTCAAAGATATACGCTTTCAAAGTGGTAAAATGTGTGTCCCCCCCTCCAACTTCTATAATAATGAAGTGTAAAATCTAAAAAAACCATATGTTGTAGATCTGAATGTAAACTTTCAACCAAAATTGGTTTGAACGAGATTGAGTGAGCAGTTTTTGAGATACAGTATATTTTCTAAAACCGCAAATATAACTTTGTAATTCATACAAATACTATGAAAAACAAAGTTATTTGGCGTAGTTGTAAAAATTGTAAATAAGCTAGTATTAAGAAATTTGTAAGGTTTTTTGTTTTTTTTTTTTCTTATATATTAAGTATATTATATTTATTATAGTTACTACGGAACCCTTCATGGGCGAGTCCGACTCGCACTTGGCCAATTTTTTTAACAAATGACAAGCAGGCGGGACCCAATTGAACGTATTTTTTTTTAAATTTGACGGGTCCGCCTGCTTGTTACTTTTTAAAATAAAAATGTGCTTGTTCCTTGCATTTCGGTTGAGCAGTCGGGTTTTTAGATTTTTTAAATAACTTTTCAGTTAAAATATTAATTAACAATTTTTAAATTTTCCCGGTCGTGTCACATTGACACCCCACCGGATTCAGAAAGTGAAATAGCTCAAGTCCATATTTTTAAACTTTCTCTTTGTATTACTTTTGCTAGTATTACACTAATGATAAATATGATATACCTTTTTTGAAATCCTTGTGATAAACCCTTTAATTTGATACCCATATTGTGGTATTCGAAAAAAAATAATTTTTTTCACTATGTATATATAATGACTTCGCACAGCCACCATGTTTGATTTTTTCAAATATCACCTATCTAAGAACACTTGGGCTGCTAAGACAAATCTAACGATACCTCAATTATGTGAATCCGTTCAGTGGTTCTGGAGATATGAGGTATACATACATACAAGATACGCGCGAAAAACATAACCCTTCCTTTGCAGTCGGGTAAAAATAAATACTAATCAAATCTATCTAAGATTTAAAATCACAGCTGGCCGGTTAAAACCAAGTACCCTCTCATGTTCCAACTATTTAAATCATGAGGCAAAATGTCCTTTCGTGTTGTCGTCTGAATTTCGATTTTGGACGCACACAAACCCAACTACCATTGTAATTCGTGTTCCGTCTAAATGGAAGTCCTAGATTCAGTGACGATCGTTTTCCGCTTGAGGTAATCGGGTTAACTGCTCTCTGCAGCTTGAATGTATATTTTGTTTAAATTGTTTGGACGGACGACGTTTTTGATCTATGAAAAGCATGTGTTTCATATTAATGAGGAGTAAATCTTATAAGTAAATAATGCTTGTAGATTTCCGTTTATAAGCGCTACCAACTAATAAGATTGTGTGTTATACAGGGTTAATTGTAAAACACTGTTAAGCTCTCAGGACTATTTATACTATCGCTTTCTTTTGATTCGCATAAACTTCGTAACATTTAGGGCGTTCAATTTAAATATTTTTATTTTTGTATGAAAATCTGGTGAACTAAAATATGACGAATTTTTAAAAGTTGTTGATTATGATGTTAGTAACATAGTCCTGAGAGGTAAACGGTGTTTTACAATTAACCCTGTATATGGATGCACCTACTTTATAATATCTTTCATTAGAGTTTAGCCTTTTCCCGACTATCTCAGGGTCGGTTTCCAGTCTAACGGGATGCAACTGAAATACAAGAATTTTACATGGTGCGACTTCCTATCTGACCTCCACAAACCAGTAGCTGGGTAACACCACGGAATAGATGATGAAAATGGTTGGAATGGTAATGTGGGCGTGGCGAGCGCGCCACAACTATGATTCGAAAATCAAGCTCGATCGATTAATTCATTCACCGCGTTTAGTGTGCTTCGGACTACTTCGGAACACAGAGCTCTGTTTTAAAATGCCGTGTTGTGCAACAAAAAGTCAAATTCCATCGGTTAGTCGTAAATAACATTTAATTACAATTTTATTCGTAAAAAACATAAAAATATTCTGATCACTATGAAATTCCAAACATTAACAACATTACTGTAACAAGTTACAAAAAATATACATTGCCCAATGTGTACCCGCTTAATCAACGCAATTACCAAGTCCGCTTACAATGTACTGCATGAGTCGCATCCTCAACACTTCAACCATTGACGTTTCGTCCTTTGCCCTGATTGGCCGTGATGCACCGCGCATGTTTATCGACAGTGAGTTACAATAAGTAGCAAGCTCTTGATTTAAGTGTGTGTAATTTATTTGTGTGTGAAATTCGCATACGTAACGGGCCTCTTGCTTGTAGTGGAGCTAAAGAGTGGGAGATAAGCGACGACATGCCTTCTCATAAAAATCAGGAACTATTTCCTTTCTAACCTCTTTTATCTGTTCTGTGGGTAACACGATACCTTTTGGCAAGACTGGTGTCAGATTTTCTGGATTCTAGTTACCCCTAACGACTGTCAAAGATGTATAAAGGACAGTCGGGAACAACAATGTAACACGCTTTCCGAAGCACGGGAGAATCTCAAAATGTCAAGATGGTCACTCATCCGTATACCAACCTCGGCAAACGTTGCTTCACCTTAAAGTTTCATCCATGTGGCTGTATTAATTTTGTATAACAGTAACAGTAATTAAATATGCAGTATCTTTAAATCCCACCAACCTTTCACCTAAATTAAACTATCCTCCAACATAAACTGAACAATAAATGGAGCATTACGAGACTGCACAAGTTCGGGATCAAATTAAAGTGATGCGCAAATAAATTGATTTATTACCGAGAAGCCTCAAGGATACAAAGTCGTGGTGTTATTTAGCAGGGCATTAAAATGCAACTGGCGAAGTTGTAGCAACTATGGCTGCGGTACCAAGAGATAAAATTACTGGAAGTGTGTAAGTTGCAGGATTTTTCTGTGTTTTTCTGTCTACTTTAGTGTAAATGAGGTTATATACAGGGTTATTGGTAAAATACTAACAACCTTTCAAGACTATGTTAGTAACATAATAAACAACCACTTTTGTTCTATGACTTTTAATAATTCATCAGAATTGCATACAAAAATAAAAATATTTTAATTGAACGCACTAAATATTACGCAGTGTGTAAAGCAAAAGAAAGCGCTAGTACGAGTAATGTAGGTAAAATGATAGTACAAAATGTGGCGGAGGGGAATTTAAAGGTTTGTTTTTGGTAAATGAATTATGTTTTCTAAAAAGTCATGCAATAAAAGTTGTGGTTTATGATGTTAGTAGTACAGGTTGTCAGTGTCTTACAGGTAACCCTGTATTGTAGGTATCATGAGCCTATAACGCTCTCGCTACAGCTGGGACTTAGACCGCCAGGCCGGGGTTGTCGAATGCAACATGACTTTAAATGTTTGGTCCTACCGGTTTCCTCACGATATTTTGAGACCCGTGTCGGTTATATCAATTACACAAAGGTGCCTGGGTTCGAAAACGTCGCAGGTTTATAGGTCAGGCCCATAACCAATTGATTTTAAACATTAATTCGCAAATAAGCGATGATGGCCATTGGGCCATAGGATCTTACCTTCTGTGGTCCACCTGGAACTTGCTGAATCACTTTCAGACATAGGTAGAAAGATGGAATTCCAACCTCATCAAAAGAAAACTAGTAAGAAAACTAGTCAATAAAAATAAATCAACTATCAAAAATTTTTTTTTTTTAATTTTGATAGTTGAATTATTTTATATTGATTAAAGTATTTGTTTTGTTAAGTATTTTATATACCTATTTATTTTGTTTTTGTTTTTTTTATATATATAATTTTATCATTATTGTTAATGTGAGGACAATGTAGGTCATTCTTTCTTCGTTGTTTTTACTTTCACCATAATTTATTTAATGATGTCAAGTAGTTTGAGTACTTGTGTGGCCTACCCAAATGTCCTTTGGTATTTTTTGTCAAATTGTTGAGCTTCTTAAGTTCAAAGTTGAGCTACATGATAACTGACGAATGTTTGCACTGTCTGGACAGGTCTGCTCAAATTTGCGTGGTTATTTCCTCAAAATAATACCACAGACATGAACCTACATGCTTCTCATATAAAAATACAAATTGTCTGGACTTAAAAGAGACTATGACCTCTGAATTTGTTTCGGTGTTTCTTCTCAGAGTAGTTAGTTAGGAAATACCGGCCTCATCTAGCTAAACTCAACAGGCAAAAAAACATAACATGTGTAAATTTAGTGTTATTTATAACCAATTCACAAAATAAATATTTTATTTCATTTCAGTAATGTAGGAACCACATTACTAGCAATTATCTCCTCCAACTAAGCTAAATATGCTTGTGTCTGAAGTGGGTTCACGGTAATACTGTATCTCGTGACCTCTCGATCACAAGTCCGTCACCTAAGCCAATAGAGCTATTGACGCTTAAAATTGACAGTTCCAGTCAAACTTTACATCTGCAACCACGTACTTCACAGACCTAAGTTCAAGTTTGCGAATTCGAAACTATACGGAGCTGCGGTTTGCACTCCAGCACTTATTGCGATACATTGCTAGCTGTTCACGCAGACATATTTGTTTAATGATGTTATGAAAAGGAATAATAGTTGTCGATATTAAGTTTGTATTTCCTGGATGTTTGAGTATACGTTGTTACGATATAAGTGAAAAAAGTTTGAGCTATACGTCACCTAACAAATGCTTGCAATGTATGGACAGGCCCACTCACATCTGTGAGCATCTTACCTCAAAAGATCGCCTCAGACTGAAACCGACAAGGTTCCCATATAATTTAACTAGTATAGATTTATTTATTATATACTTTATTGTACACCTCACAATATTTCTATGGATACAAAAATTTAAACTAGTTTACTATACGGCCGACGGATCTTGGCGAGTGTGAACATAGGCTCTGCGAACTTTAGCGCATGTACACTCGTGAAGAAAACTGTTACTAACATTTAAATTATTAAATTTATCTATAATATGTATGTATTTAGAAATATATATGTATGTTTATCAGTTGTCTAGTACCCATACCACAAGCTCTGCTTAGTTTGGGACTAGATGGCGTTGTGTGAAAGTTGTGAAATATTATTATTATTATTATTATTTTATAAACCTATCTATACTGATATTATAAAGCGGAAAAGTTTGTTTGTTTGTTTGCTTGAACGCGCTAATCTTCGAAAGTACTTGATGGATTTGGATGCAATTTGGTATGGAAGTAACTTGAAGCTTGAGGAAGGTTATAGGCTACTTTTTACGCGACTGCAAAAAAGAAGAATTATGTTTTTACCGTGATAGAATCCACGGGAGCGAAGCCCCACGTGAGTACTAGTGTACTAATAAAATTTCCCTAATACAGTGACGAAGTACAAATAAAATAATTATCAAAAAACATCGAGAAAGAAGACTCCAAAATTATTATATAAATTAAAAAATCAATTTATAAACCTCACCTTTCCATAATGGCAAATTTTAATCACGAACACACACAATATTATTTACACTTAATACTTTTTACACTTACACTTAATACACACTTAATAGGTACTTTTTATATATTTATACTTAATAATACTTAATCACTGTCACTGAGGGGGGAAATCCCTAACATAAAATCGTCGATCCCTTGCGTACCATGTGAGGTACTTGGCATAGGTTCATCATCGTAATCGTCGCTCTCACCTTCAGACTCACTTTCCGAATCTGAAGCTGTATTAATGATGATTTCTTGTTCCGTCATTTCGTCAATAATGTGGTCGCTCTTTCTATATTCATCTTCGACCTCTTGCACTTTTCTGCATAAAACTTTCCATTCTTCCGGACCCATTAAATTTACTTTTTCCTGTATGAGCTTTATTGTCCGGGTTACATTCCAGTCGACGTTTTTAGCGGCTACGTGCCCTTTAATGGCAACCCACGCCATCTCGATGGGGTTTAAATCGGGATGATATGGGGGTAAACGAAGGACATCATGGTTGTTTTTTTTTAAACATTTCATCTATTACGTATTTTTTATGCACGTCTTTGTTTTTTTTTTATTAGATCTTAAAGTTGAGGTTTACACATTTCCTTTTCATAAGGTTAAGGTTTTCCCTTTCTACTAACCACGATTGCATTTTTGCCTTCTTGTCATTAGTTGTAGGGGCAGGATCCATGAGTTTGTTGTGGTATGGAGCATTGTCGATAACCACCACCGAGTTAGGGGTCAAATTTGGAATCAGTTGGGTCCGTAACCATTTCTCGTAATTTGTGAAATTCATGTCATCATGAAAGTCTCCAGTTTTGCTTCCAGATTTAAACATTAGTAGGGCGTTCGGAACAAATCCTGCTTCTGACCCAGCGTGTACCATAACTATCCGCTGACCTTTTGATATCGGGCGCTTTAGTCCTTGAGCGGAACCATCTGACCACGCTTTACCTTTTGTATGTGATGAGTGAGCATATGACTCATCAGTGAATACAACTGGTCGCCCTTCATCCCTGTATTTTTTCATTGCTTTCAAGTACAAAATCCTTTTCAGGCGAATGTCGGTCTTCTCTATAAGAACCATTCTATTAGTTTCGGTCTTTCGCCACTTGAAACCCAAGTTTTTGACTATTGTCTTTAAGCTCGTTTTACCACCTTGAAAATTTATATCCCGTTTGAGTTTGGCTAGTAATTTGTTTATGGTCGGCATTTCCTTTTCGGTTTTGTGGAAGTTATGTATGCATCTTTTTATTACACCTTGGTCAAAATTATCTATATCAGTAATAGGTTTTGATCTAGGCCTTTTTTACCAGGCGTGCGGAATACCGAAAGTAAACCCGAAACATTACCTTCAGTTGCAATCCGCTGTATTATGCGTTGGGATACTCCAGTTGCGTTAGCAACTCTTAAATAAACGTTGTGCACATCTTTTACACCCTCTTCTTTTTCTTTTTTCATATACCGCATTAAATCATAAATAAATTTTCTTTGTTGGCGATTTAAAACCCTATTGTGCTTTGGTGGCATATTTAACTAATAATATAAGTGCCAGTTGACACTTGCACAAAATAACACAATAACTTAACAACAATAATAAAAATTAACGAAAGTAACAACGAAAAGTTTTGTAACCGACTGCACGTAAGACAGAGATAGCGACACGAACACGACACCGATGGCTAACGTGTGACTGAGACATATTACCGTGTACCGAGTATTGCCGAATAAGCACGAAGCTTTACGAAGTAACCAAAAAGGGATGTCCAATTGGCGTGCCTGAGGGTGATGTTTAATCGATTTTCTTCAAATCGATTGAAATCAAATCACAAAAATATATTTATTTTCAATGTTATATTGAGGTTTTATATTGAAATTATATTGAAATTTTCTCAAACAGTCGTTAATAGATAATTGATATTCAAGTAAATCACGACTTTCAATTGAGAAAATACTTACTTTACGTTTTTTTTTTATTAATGTCGAAATCTCGTTTATTAACGACAAAATTCACTATGTTTGTAAATCTTATTTCGTTTAATATATTATATAAACAAAAATTAATAAATTCTAACTAAAACTATCGATTGCGATATTTGATCGATTAAAGGGTCGATTGTATTTACATAAGGTCAATCTCTAGCCTAGATCACCGCCCCCCGAACGTCGCCATTTGGTTCCTAAAAAGAGTTACTGCGCAACCTTCTGCGCGAAGTTCGGAGTCGCCAAGAACCGTCGGCCGTAATGTACATGGGCGGTCTTATCGCACAGGGCGATCTCTTACAGACAACCTTTCGATGGACAAAAATTAAAGGAGACAGATTAAGGGCTGTCAGATTGTATGGACTTTAAAAGAGACGGACCTCTGAGTTTATTTCGGTGTTTCTTATCAAGGTAGTCAGGAAACACCGGCCTCATCTAGTTTAAAGTTACGAAAAAAATTACTTGTAGAAGTGTTATTTAATAACCAATTTGCAAAATAAAGATCTTTTACTCGTTCTGGATGGAGTGAAAGTGAGTGTCAGAGTTCAACTGACTAAAAATCCACCCTATACCTTCAGTTTTCGTTCCATTCTGGGGCTGCTGTATCCTGTCAGAACATTCTCGCAAACTCGCCTTAACTAGGCTACTTTATATTCTAGGAAAAAGTGAAAAATTTCGCTCCCGCGGTCGCGCCTAATATTTATTCAAATTAATAAAAATAAATTTTAGTGCTGTGCGTTTCCATTTCGTAAGAATTACATCTCAACATTTGCTAATCGTTAAAAATCCAGCAATCGTATTAAGTTAAGCACTCCGCAGTGAAACATGAACTAATGCAAATAAATTACAGTCTAGATTTGATCTCGCACAAATTAACAACACGTCTAACTAATTCTATTAAGATTTCTTTAAGCTCTAATAATCTCTTATTACATTAAGGACATTCATCTTAAGTCTGTCTGAAAATTCTGCCAAGAGTCTTTGAGTGTCATCAAAGTTTTTAACAAAAAAATCTTGAAAAACGTCTTTTAATTTGAGTTGTACGGGTTCCGTAAAACCCTTGCTATGTTATTTTAATATTGGAATGTTGGGAAATTTACTTCGTGACTAAAATAATAGGATAGATCTTAAACCTCTTAAATATAACTAACATGTGTAACACACAATAATTTCATTTATTCCATTGACATTTCATTTCTTACTCTGATATATTTCATTTAATTATTGACTACCAAATACTCCTTGACATTGAAAATTATAATGACTTTCCCATTAAATAATTATGTACTATTTATTGATATCGAGCATGTTACTCTATTTTTGTTGTAATTTAATTCTAGACTGTAATTCATTGATGTGTCTAAATTTTGCATGCCCATATGCCGGCAGAGCATGGAGAACACAAACAAAACATGTACAATAACTATCCCCTACCCATGTTGGCAAAGAAATAAAGAACCAGGTTGGACCACCGTGCCTCGAAAAGTGCGTCAATCTGTTGGTTTTGCCTGCCATATTATTTACTAGCGACCCGCCCCGGCTTCGCACGGGTGCAATGTTTATATTAAATATAGGCAGCGTTCGCGAGAATCGTTAACGTACGGCAGTTTTTTCGACGCCTTACTCCACAATTTTCACTACCACGAAAAATCCTATCTATTTTCCGGGATAAAATATAGCCTATACGGATTCGGAAGAATCCCTCTAAGTAATGGGAAAAGAAATTTTTAAATCGGTCCAGTAGTTTTTGAGCCTATTCAATACAAACATACAAACATACAAAAATACAAAGGTTTCCTCTTTATAATATTAGTATAGATTAAGAATGAGCCCATCCTTGACCTTGATCACGTTTGATGGTAAGCGATAGATGAGGTCTACGATGGAATGAGTAAGTCCAGGAGATACTTGTTCACTTTTGTTTTAAAGGCGATCGAGGCGAGGCGAGCTTTGATAGTCGTCGTTCATTAGAACTTAAAACGGGATATGTACCAAATCTATTTATTGTTTCGAGTTTCCGATATTTAGGCTCTGTTGTAAGCGCCATGATCACGGATGAAATTCTAAGTATACTGTCAGTGACTATGTTAACATAATATAGTTTTATAATCGTTTGTATCGTTGTTTAATCATAAGCCAGAAAACAGTTTCACCAAAGGATATACCATTCTAAAAAAACACAAGAATTTACCGTATGATCCAAATATACTAACAAAAAGACGGAAAGATATCATAGCACAGGTTCCACATACTAAAACAAAATTTGCTGCCATTCAGTACAATAAACTATCATGTCAACTTTATAATAGGATAAATAAAAAGATATATATATACAATAAACAATTACATGAGTGTAAAAAAATAGTAACAAATTGGATAAGGACACTGAATTACGCAGAAACTGAGGCACTATTACAACACACAAAATGATACACAAAAACACACACACACACAAACACAAACACACACACACACAAACATACACATACAACAAACAAACACGCACACCATCTCGCACACACCATACACACACAAATAAGAATACTGTTTATATCTAAGTTATTCAGTAAATTTATATTGCTGTAGAAGAGCGGAGTCTCCTAACACAGGCATTACTTGCTTAAAAGGAGGCTCCAATCACTAACTAATTCAAAACTTCTTGGTTATAAAAAAATAAATATTTTGTATTTGTATTTTGTATATACGAGACTAGTTACTGGACTGTGGAAGTCAAATAGACAGGCACTGTATATACAACGTGTAAAAGAATAAACGCAATTCCTGAAAGTAGTTGGTTCAGAATCGGCTTCTGAATCGATTTCCGTCATAAAAAATATATGTTAAATTTTGACGGAAAATCTTTCATTTAACTTAAAATGGAAACAGTATCATGACAAATTAATACAATCCTTGCTTATCGGCCGCTAACATTGCATGAGTGTATGCGTTTGCGTAAGGATATTGCATGACGCACATACGTTTTGCGTTTAGTAAGGATAACTATTTTATAAAAAATGTCTAGATTTGGTTTCAATTTATATAGTTGGATGTTGTTTTAGACTTATAATTTAATATTCTAATTGGGGTGTCTGAGGTATTGCGCTTAATTTGTTACACCTTGTATATACAATACTGATACTCAACTGCTTCCTATTAAACTGTAAGTTGACCCAAATATATTTGGGATTAGGTTAAGCAGAAGATAATGGGTAATCATCCTTTACTGAAATAATAGTTTCAAAACTACTTTCAGATTTATATTATACTGTACTAGCTTCTGCCCGTGACTTCGTTCGTTTTGGAGGATTTGCCGCGTAAACCCCGATTCCATGGAATTCCTGGATAAAAAGTACTTAATTATCGACATGCGTCTTCCGAGCCAAATTAAGTATTAGAATAATTATTAGCCTTAAAGAGACACCTTGTACAAAGCTACCATTACCCATATGCATGAATTTTCAATGTCAGTGGGTATTTCTAGTCTCCCTTTATTCTGCGTAATACATCTGTTTTTACTTAAAATTAGCTTTTGCCCCTGACTTCGTTTGCATGGGAAGGTTTTTCTGCGTAAATCCCGATCCCATGGAAATTCCTGAAAAAAAAATAGTATTGTAAAAAGTATGTGTGTCGTGCCAGGATGTCAGCTGTCTAAATTACCAAATTTCATTGAGATCCGTTCTGTAGTTTTTGCGTGAAAGAGTATCAAACTTCCATGCATCTATACATTCATACTCACAAACTTTTACTTTTATAATATTACTAAGACGTAAGATGTTGTAGATTAGTTTAATTTATTTATTTATTAACTCAACATCACTATCATTACAGGAATCTCCTAATTCAATAGTGTGGCCATAGTTTTATTATTTACCATAGCATATTCTGTACATCGTGGTTTTTGTGAACTCACTCAGAGAACAAGTAAAAAGATCTATGCTGTCATTAAGTACACGCAAGGTGCGCGTTATTGCACACTCCCGCGCGTACCCAGTTGATTGGTCCTACTACTGGGCACCGCCTATAGACGTGGCTGTCGCCTTCGGAATACATAATTAAGTACTTAGTTAAGTTTAGTATAAACAATTTTGTGGAGTTCATAAATCAAGATCGTTATATATTTATTTATAAAAGTTAGCTCCACATCTTACAGGTATAAATTATAAAACAATTACTTAAAAGTTACACCAATTATGAAGTACACAGATTACAATTAAATACAGAGTAAACGTATGTCTGTTACTATTATTATTATGTACAGTGTATGTGTATTTGTATAGTGTAGATGTGTATGAATGTTTGTGCGATGTGACTATATCTTACTGGCACTACAGGTGTGACTGTCTCAATAAAATAAAATAAAAAATAATTACGATGACAAGATAATAAGACCCACAATGCTACTAAAGCAGAACCCTAAAAAAATTATATTGTAACGAGCTCTCAACGGAAGTCCTCCACTTCCCGCCACTGACTATTCCCGACGTCCGGGAGGCATTGTAGTCGGAACAAACTTCGTTGTCTGTATCTTTAGACTTGTTACTCTCAAGTACGGTCAGAGTTTTTATAGTTAGTGGTGCTATGACGTAATTTTATTGGGATTCTCTAGGCTGAAACAGGAAATATCTTGGCTTGATAGTAACTGCCATATATGTACAGTAGCAGTTGCACAGGAATTCGCACCCGTGGAATTTATCACCATAAAAACATAACCCGACTTTTTGCAGTGGGGTACAAAGTCTGTAATCACGACGACGAGTTGCAAGTCTATCGGTTTTCTATCGGTTACATTTCGGGGAGTGTGTGATGGAATTATACAATCTAATTCCGCCAAGCCCGTTCCATCATCGGACTACAAGACAAACGGCGATGCATTACATACTCTTTGCGGCGATGCGCCATCGTTACATGGTGGACATCCCACCTATATGCACTTAATGTTTTGGGAATACCTTCATTGTGCGTACGGCTAAGGAGTGGAATTCCCTGCCGGAGTCTGTGTTTCCCGATAGCTATAACCTAGGGGTCTTTAAGTCAAGAGTGAATAGGTTACTTTTAGGTAAGCGTGCTCCATCTTCGACCACATCATCACTTCACCATCATCATCACCATCAGGTGAGAAGGTGACAAACGCGAGCCTATTATCAATAAAAAAAATCTTCCTCAAGCTTCAAGCTACTTTCATAGCTAATTTCATCCAAATCTACTTAGTATTTTCGAAGATTAGCGCGTTCAAACAAACGAACAAACTTTTCCGCTGTATTATATTAGTATAGATATGTCGATGTTGAGGCTTCAGCAACTCTGGCTGAGATCTGTCCGTGGATGGTAGTTCTGATGAAAATTATATCATGTAATGTGCCTACCTGTGTTCGAATCAGAGATGTTATGGCTATGAGATTTTAGACCTGGATACGGATATAGAAATAATATACCAGTTACAGATACGATTACGGATATGTAATTATTTCGTATTATCCGTCAGTTTCGAATGAGCTATCCCTGCTTGCCGTGACCGGAGATCGGCTAAAATAGTAAACAAATATGTTATCTGTCGTTACATTATTACATGTAAATCTATACTAATATTATACGCACCAAACGTTTTGGGAATACCTTCATTGTGCGTACGGCTAAGGAGTGGAATTCCCTGCCGGAGTCTGTGTTTCCCGATAGCTATAACCTAGGAGTCTTTAAGTCAAGAGTGAATAGGTTACTTTTAGGTAAGCGTGCTCCATCTTCGACCACATCATCACTTACTATCAGGTGAGATGGTGGTCAAACGCGAACCTATTCTAAATAAAAAAAAAAAAAAAAAGGAAACCTTTGTATTTTTGTATGTTTGTATTGAATAGGCTCAAAAACTACTGGACCGATTTCAAAATTTCTTTTACCATTACTTAGAGGGATTCTTCCGAATCCGTATAGGCTATATTTTATCCCGGAAAATAGATAGGATTTTTCGTGGTAGTGAAAATTGTGGAGTAAGGCGTCGAAAAAACTGTCGTACGTTAACGATTCTCGCGAACGCTGCCTATATTTAATATAAACATTGCACCCGTGCGAAGCCGGGGCGGGTCGCTAGTATATAATAAAATTGAAGATTTCAAAATATCTGTGTTTTCTGTTATTATTAATTTTTTATTCCAGATGAGCTCACTCTTGACCTCGATCTCGCCTGATTGTAAGCGATAGATAAGATCTACGGTGGGAGATTTAAATGATACTAAATACAAACAAACTTATTCTACAATTTTTTCTGTTAGTCTGTCTTTTTGTTGGTCCGGGCTAATCTCTGTAACAGCAGAACTTATTTTGATTGGACTTTCATTGGAATATACAGGAGGCTATGAGGCAACATATAAGCTTATCCCAGGATCTGCACGAGATTGGGATATACGAGGGTTAAATTGACTCCAAAAATGAACACACTCGCTAAAACAGCTAGCAATAAACAAATTGCTGCGACAGAGCAATTTTCAACAGAGAATTTCGTTTCCCAAAAACTCACCCATCACTCTACATACCACACGACTATGCTTTGCACCCACACATTTTGCTCACATCGCCACAGTGGGTAACAAACACGAACGCTTCACAAACTGTTGGCAGTAGGTACATCTTGAACTGTTAATTTGTCTTTGTCATCGCCTTAATTTCAACGTGGATTCGGGTTGGGTGTGAGTGTTAGCGGAGAGAGTTTAAGGACCATACCCTTTGTAGCCGACGCTTTTATAGATAACAAATTAAGGCACTAAAAAAATTATCGTGAAAGGAAAACTTAATTAGGTGGAGTAAGCCAACTTTGCTAGCATGAAAAGGATTATTTTTTCAGAAAAAATAAACTAACTTTGTAACTCTGCAACTCTCAACTATCACCAACCAAAAATCACATCGATCCGTGGCTCGTGACGTAAAAGAAAGACAAAGAAACAAACACACTTCAGATATTATGAAAATATTACGTAATTTACGCTTTCAAACATTTTTTTTCTGGGTGGGAAAATCGTCCAATGACTTCTTCCGCTCTGGGTTAAGGGAAGGGTGTGTCAGACTTCTACTGATTACGCTTTCATACCTATGTAGCATAATTATAGCATCAGATCGGCTCGCGATCCCCGACGCCCGGTGCGTCTCCCGTGGCGGCTGGCACGTGAGGAAGAGAGTTGCCTCTCCCTCGCGCATTTGGCCTCCTCCTTCGGTAAGCGTTACCTAGCCTTGAAAATTGGCCCATAGGGCTGTTATTATTTAGCCATGAGATCCTCTCAAAAGTTTTTGACTCGACAAAATCTACATAACCAATGTAGATTTTGTCGAGTCAAAAATTTTGCAAGAAGTAAACTGTCGAAGTTGTTAGTAGTTATAATACTTGGATTCTTTTCTATCGTCCATTGGGAGCCTTAGTAATAATAAAACCTTGTCAGCGAAATTCAGGGACAGAAAATGTTGATTGAAGAAAATTTAGGTAATTGGCAAACAGTTGACTAGATTACGCAACTTGTAAGTTTTCGCAAACTGCTTTAGGTGCCACTAGAACTGTTAATTTGTCATTGTCATCACTTTAATTTCAACGTAGACTGGGGTTTGTTGTTACTTACAGCGATTAAATTTGTTTTTTTTTTTTTTTCTTAATTGTCGAAGTTAGTAAGGTTAATGGTTATTCACACGATATTATTTGTCTGTTTGTGTGGACTTATCTCTGTAAGACTGAAGTATTTTTTATAAGACTGGAAGAAAGAGGAGGTTATAGGATGAATGTAGGCTACTTTTTATTCCGGAATTCCCGCGAGATTGGTATTTACGAGGAAACAACCTCGTAGATGCGACTCCCACGCCAAGTCACGCCACAGTCAGTTGCTAATAATGAAGATTTGACATAAATATACTAATCGTTCATGTAACATGTCTTGTATTAACGTAAAATTGAAAAAACTGTTAGATTATAATATAACTTGCGAGATTGTAATCTATCAATTAATTCTGGTCCGTATCATACTGCTTACAATTTCGTGCATTATTATTCGATAGATTTTAATATATCGAAGTGAAACCGTAAAATTGGGAAATGTCATATAAAGGAACGCAACTCGCGCACTGGTTGGTTGAACTAATCGTAACTCTATAGTCAGAGAACGTCCTAAAGCAAAGTCAACCAATCAGAGACAGAATTTAGTCAGCTGGAAATGTATTGATTGTATTTTTAAGATTGTAATCAAACGGTTTCAGTTTGATAGATTATAATCAGACGAAAAATAATGCGTTTAATTGTGAACGGCATTACAATTGATCGATAGATTACAATCTTGCGAGATGTAAATAACAGTTTTTCAAATTCTTATTGTAACGTATATCTCAGAGATTTCCCAAAATACATAAGTAAATCGCGGTCACTGAAGCCATTTCTCATGCCAGCGACTTTAATAGCTTTTGCGGTTACTTGTGAGTCACGCTCCATTTAAATATGTACGCGAATAAAAATTGCGTAAAACGTGTCCTGTAGGAGCTTACTTCAGTTTAGAATGTTGTGTTTATTACTTTTTGATTTATTCTGTAAACTGAGATGTTAGAATTTTAAAGGTTAATGGAAAAATCCAACATCTCAGTCGGATATGAAATTGTTCTTAGACATTGTTTTTTTATGATCATTGTGTGTGGCATTTTTCTTGAAATACCAATTTGTTATATTTCTTCTACGAATAAAAGTAATTGAATAAACAATCTTGTGATTGTGTCTTATTTAAAACTAAGTAATTAAACCGTTCCCAACTTTCAAACTGCATTATTTTATATTCAATGGCTTGAGTAGGCAGTGACTGTTTCACTGGCCCATTTGTCGCAGGATACTAACTTCGATTCCCAGGTCAGGCAAAGATTGTTATTTAGTTTTTCATAACAAATTTTCTCAGTATTAACCCGGATTTAAGTCAATGATGTGTCGTTTCTTTTTTTCGGGGGAAAATAATCAAATTACCTCGCGTGCTCTGGGTGGAGCAAAACGAGTGTCAGTCTTCTTCTGACTAAAAACCCACGCTATTCCTTCAGTTGCCCTAACGTTCAGAGGCCACGGTATCTCGTTACGACATTCCCGCAACCCCGGAAAGCAATGGGCCCATCGTACTCTGTCGCTAGTGTTGATCTCGTATCAGATTAAATTGTTCATACCTAGGTAGTGTTGCCTAAACGAGAGTCTCGCAAGAGTCTTGCAAATAGCGATTATCCTATTGCTATTTATTAAACGGTAGTTGAGATCTCAGAACAATGTAACAGAGTCTGTTAATAATAAATAGCAATAGGATAATCGCTATTTGCAAGACTCTTGCGAGACTCTCGTTTGGGCAACACTAAACCTAGGTAATGATTTTTTCTCTTCCAGTGCTTTTTGAACAATCCTTCAGCTTCCTAGATAAAAAATAAATAAAAATGGACTAAGGGAAAGATGGCGGAACGCAGTAAATAGGCGGGAAGAAGTCTAACACATAGAGGAAAGAAAGACGTGAGGCTTTGCTTAGAAGTGAAAGAATACTTGAAAGTTGCAGTTTTTCCGTAGTAAAAAAGATAGTGAAATTGAAACGTAAAATGTC
This sequence comes from Tholera decimalis, assembly GCA_943138885.2. Taxonomy (NCBI): domain Eukaryota; kingdom Metazoa; phylum Arthropoda; class Insecta; order Lepidoptera; family Noctuidae; genus Tholera; species Tholera decimalis. The sequence continues at coordinate 5,010,545 of OW964573.2, forward strand.
GATATCAAATGGTAATTTTCCGTTTCAAGATAGATAGATAGATATACTCTTTATTGTACACCATAACAGAATTAAATAAGGACTTAAAAACTACAAAGGGTGTTTTACAATGGGCGGTCTTATCGCTAAAAGCGATCTTTTACAGACAACCTTTGGATGGATTTGACACAGCAGGAGAAAATAAATACGCGGGTAGTCCATAGTCCACTTATAAACAATAAATAAGTAATAACCTACATACTCAATGCACATATACATAATATATATACATAAAAAGAACACAGCTGAGATATATAAAAAATAGTAACAAATTAAAGAGAGAGATAGAGATCTTTTACCATGTTTTTGAAAGAAGGAAGGGTTTGTGTTTGTCTTACTGACACGGGAAGAGTATTCCACAGTCGTACTGCTTGAGCTGCGAACGACTTACCAAAGAAATTGATGGAGTGACTCGGTACCTCTAGCCTCAAGTTTTCCGATGACCTCAGAAATTTGGCATGTGTGTCATGGAGGAACTTAAAACGTTCTTTAAGATAAAAGGGGTCTTAGGATTGAACAGAATACTGTAAAGCAGAGACAATATGTGTAAGTTCCGGCGAAGACGTATAGGAAGCCACTTGAGTTTCGTACGAAATTCAGATACGTGATCATATTTGCGCAAACTAAATATAAATCTTATGCAAAAATTTTGAAGCCGTTCAAGTTTATCAAGTTGTGCCTCTACGAGATCAAGATAACTGACATCAGCGTAGTCTATCTAGGATGGGATGTAAAAGAGACTGTGCTAGCGCAATTTTAGTAGCAGGTGGCAGAAAGTTACGCAACCGTCTTAGGGAACTGGCAGAAGCAAATAATTTGGGACCCCACGAAAGATATTTGTCCAACCAAACCCCAAGGTTCTTAACTTTCTCGCTTAGTGGAATAGCTGTGCCGTTGAAAATAACCTGAGGAAGCTGAGACCAGTTTACCTTAAATGCCAACCTAGAGCTGCCGACAATTTCATTATCTGTAATATACACATAGATAGATAGATAAAACGTTTATTTGGTACAACACAAGACATAAAATACAATTCAATTAATAAAAAGAAAAACAATAAAGACTCACAAAAAAAATAACAAAAGAAAAAATATAACATGCAGTTTAGGTAACATTATGAAAATACATGAAGTAACACATACATACATACATTTAAAAAAAGATGTAAAAAGTGCGGTGTGTGTCTCACGATTGCAGCAAATGGGTCCCCAGCTCAGCATACAATTCACATAAAATGTAAATATGAGAATAATTATAAAAGATGCATGTGGCGATTTTCAAGATCAAGCAAGTTTTACCGAGTTCGGTCCTATAAAACCCTAAAGCCTGCAATACATGTTGGCCGAGCGTTTCGAGTGAAGGCCAATACCAACATGTAGACGGTATATTTGCCTGGTCTTGCTATCGCTCGGTGTCACTTGCCTAGTTGGCCGAGTGTAGGTCAGCGCCAACGAGCTCATTTGGTACAACTTGTCTTCGCTCGCCGTTGCTCGTGATCACTTGCCTCACTTCCGATCGGTGTCGGTTTTTGGTCACAAATCAAAGGCGCTCGCCTGCGCTCGTCAACGTGTGGGCAGCTCTACAGACCCTCTTCTACATTGGTCGTCTGCATTGGCGTTCGACGAACTTGTTGAACGTGTGGACATTATTTCTTGCCTTGTACCTATTTGCCAACGCTCGCGTTGGCCTACGCTCGGCCAACATGTATTGCAGGCTTAATACTCAGTTGCATCCAGTTACAGTGAAAGCCGATCCCCACATAGCTGGGAAAAGGCTAAGATCATGATATACATATATATACACCATGTTATTTTAGTCGACTTACAACGGCAGCCCACTTCATGTATCCAATGACTAGTAAACATTTATTTTAAAAATAGAAACATATTTATGAACATTTGAATAATTTAAAATAGAAAATATTATTTATTATTATGACGTAGTCTGAAACATCCTGTTGTGGTCGGGGACCAAGCCTTGATTTTCAAGGCATGGAAGAGCGGCGACATCTTTATCAGAGGTTGCTCACCCTAACGCACAACAACGTCATAAAAGTAAATATTATTTTTAATTTTAAATTGTTCATAGGTTCATAAATATGTTTTTTTTTTATGAATGTTTACTAGTCATTGGATACATGAAGTGGGCTGCCGTTGTAAGTTGACTAAAATAACATGGTATATATATATATATATATATACAAGGTGTCTCAAAAGTAAGTTCACATTTGCTTATCTTATTACGCGAAAGCAACTATTCTGAGGGGCGCGAGGGGTATGTCAGTCGGTAGTCTGGCTCTTGGGAATTTAGTCGCTATGGAGCGTTTCTCTGGTGCGGACCGTGTGTTGTGCGTACGTGAGTTTTACAAAAACGGAAATTCGGCGACTGTAGCGCGTAGAAAATTCTGCAGTATTCGACATATTCGTCACTTAAATGATGCGCCTAGCACTCGTCTCATTGCAAAATGGGTTGAGAAGTTTGAAGAGACTGGGTCAACTCTGGAGAAACCAAAATCTGGGCGACCAAGAACATCAAGAACAGCCGAAAACGTGGACAGTGTTACTCAGTCTATTCGAGATGATCCAAACCTCTCGATTCGGAAGCGTGCTGTTGCTTTAAATGTGCACAGATCTTCATTATGCCGCATTTTACACAAAGATTTAAAGCTGCACCCGTACAAAATTCAGTTAGTGCAAGAACTGAAGCCTCAAGATGCTGGTCAGAGGCTTGCCTTTGTAAATCAGATGATTGAGCGCTTTCCAACGTTCACCAACATCTTGTTTTCCGATGAAGCCCATTTTCACCTGAATGGGCATGTAAACAAGCAAAATTGTCGTTACTGGAGTGCAACCAACCCAAAACAAAAACATCAGAAACCGCTACATTCACCCAAAGTCACCATATGGGCAGCGATGTCGGCGCGAGGAATTATCGGCCCTTACTTTTTTGAAGATGGAAGGGGACGCACACTCACAGTGAATTCAGAGCGTTAGACGAGTTTTTCGTACCCCAACTGCAAAACTTTCCTGGTTACAACCAAAAAACATGGTTCCAGCAGGATGGAGCAACTTCACACACGTCCAACAGATCTCTGCCTCGAGTTCGAGAAATTTTTCCGAACAAATTAATCTCCTGGCGAGGTGACATAAATTGGCCTCCACGGAGTCCCGATTTAACGCCTATGGATTTTTTCCTGTGGGGTTATGTCAAATCAAAAGTTTACGCTAATAAACCGACTTCGAAATGGCAGCCATCACGGAGACAACCTGCCGAGCTGTCATAGGCAATTTTAGTGCCCGACTAAATGAATGCCGAGAGCGCAACGGTTTACATTTGGACGATGTTATTTTTAAAAAATAAATTCCCAAACAGTGTACTTCAATATAAAATAAACATTTTTTCAATAAAGCTAAGACTTTTCTTTTAAAAAAAGATTTAAATGTGAACTTTCTTTTGAGACACCTTGTATATATATATGACTAGCTGCTGCCCGCAACTTCGTTCGCATGGGAGGATTTCCCGCGTAAATCCCGATCTCGTGGGAATTCCGGGATAAAAATAGCCTGTAGTTATTCCAAGATGTCAACTATCTACTTACCAAATTTCATTAAAATCAAATCCAGTGGTCTGGAGATTAGCGTGTACAAACAGACAGACTGTTTTTTTCTTTTTTTTCCGTGTTATCGTTTCTTAACCCACCTCAATTATTATTTTTTTATTTAATTTAAATGTACAGACACATTTTTTACTGTTTTATTATACGTATAGATATAGAGATAATGATATATAAGTACATACAAATTGAAATACCTTAGTAAACACAGTACTTAGTAACAGTAAGTTCATTAAGATTACTTTAACCATCTTGAACCCAAAATTACCACATAATAACACAACCATTTCTGTACCATTTCAACAGCGTCTTTCTCAAAACCGCCTCCAGAACTCTATAAATCCGTAGTTCAAAAGCGCATTCCAGTCAGAATAGCTTCCAATAAATCTTTTAAAAAGGCAGAGTGGTGATTTCAGTAAAAGACGTCACTGCTCCCGACAGGGCCTTTGATGGTTTCTCGTGACAAATTACGCTTTTCTACCGAACACAGGTGAATGGCTCATTAGATGGAGATTTTCTTGAATAACTTATTATGTGTTAGGCTTTTTATATTGGTTTTTACTTGTTATTCGATAATGAGGGTCTGATTTAAAATCAATGGGCCTCGTACTACAAAAAATCTACCAATAGCTCGGTCATTTTTTGAGGTCAAACAACGCTTGACGATTTTGGTGCGTGGATGAGTCACCATCTTAAGGGCCTATACTACCTCATACCTCAGCGCTTCTCACTCTTTATCTCGCTCGCACACTACTAGCCGCAGTCACGTGAGCAAGCGAGACAGGGTGGCAGGGAAAATACTCCAAGACACCTATAATTGACATGTGTGTGTGATAAATAAATAAATAAATTTAGTTTATTTCTTTTTACCGTAAAAAAATGGTAATTAAAAAAAAATAACATAAGACCTGCTTTATCCAATTTGAAGTATTTTTGAATACCAGCGGTTTATTGTTAAGTTTAGAGGAACTTTGGATTTTTTTTTCTATCAAGAAAATTTTATGGAATCGTGTTTTCGTCAAACATAGTACCTAACATTAATCCTCAACTTTACCATATATTTATTTAAAAATTATTGCTGCAGTATTTTCGACATAACGGAGGATCATGCTAAGCCTTTTAGGTAGTACAGGCCCTTAACATATTGATATTACTGCGTGCCTTGTGCGTGCGTGAGTCGTGACCCTTGGTTACAGGTGTCATAAGAACATCTTTGACAGTCATTTTGGAAATATGTTTCCAGTCTTGCCAAAGGGTATCATGTTACCCAGCTACTGCGTTGTAGAGATTAAATGCCTATCCAACTGACACAACCAAGTTGAATAGAAATTAGTTGTAAATATGAGAAGTGCTTATGGCTTAAGACCAGGCACTCTAAAATAATTTTCACGCAAGCTCCGCCATCATGCTCCTCCGGTTAGACCGTTGTATGCTAAAATTGTCGAGGCCATGCTGCGGGGCAAGAGGGAGTGGGAAGCGGTCGCCTCCTTCTGCGAAGCAGTCATGCTTCCGAAGGAGTAGGCGGGCCGCGTGAGGGAGAGGATGGCGTCCTCCCTCCAGCCCAGCCGCAGTGGTAGACGCCCACGGCGTCGGACGTCGGCCGACGATCTCCGGCCACCGTAGGCGCGGGCATGCGGACAGCGAGTAAAGGGCAACTCGCTGTCCGACCATGGACCATGCCCGGGTTGACGGCGCGTCGTGTTCCACGCGCGCCTCAAAGAGCGTCAGCAACATGACGAGGCCCCCTCTGCAGAGGGCCGAAGCCCGCCAGGGTCGTGGGACTCATCTCGTTACCGTGGCCCCGGTATGTAAAGGGTTATTGAAGGAACACCGTGGATTTTAGTCAGTAAAAGTCTGACAGTCCCTCCCACCCTGCCTAAAAAAAAAAAAAAAAAGAAAAGACTTACCTGAGCTGTAGACGCCAAACGAGGATCTGTTCTGATCACGTCCGTGTGTGTGTGTGTGAGTATATTTGAAAGTGTAATGGTGTCAAAGTGGTGTCACGGCGGTCACAAAGGACGCAAGCTTCAATGTGTGGTTCGGGCCGGGATGTAGCACAAACTTCGCACCAGATTGGAGCAGCTATTTATCACCAAGTCACCATTACTTTTAGAAAATTTCGCGTGTCAGACAGGCTGACGATATTCGGCGTGGTAGTTCAAAATATCCCAGGTTTCCACTCAATTCGGGATTCTAAAATTCAACTAATCAAAACAAGGCGGTTGCTTTTGCAAGGAAAATTATATGTCAAGTGAAAAAATCAAAGACAATAGAATATAATGTTGCCAACCAAAAAGGTGCGTTCTGTTTCACGTTGGACGAAACAATCTTTAAAAAAGACATGATTTCGATTAAAAATGAATCGAGCGAAAATGTTCCAATTACGTAACTGGTTTTACACATGTAAAGAAAAAGATCCAATAAATCATATACTAATGTTCATTTTGATTGTATGAGTAATTGTTTCAGAATATTAATGCAAAGTTACATACAATTTAGGGAGCCTCCTCTTAATAGTAAATAAAAGCCAAGCGGGTCAATTTTCAAGGTTAACAACACTTGCCTACGTCAATCTGTGACTTTACCACCTTAACATAATATATCGAGTTTCCCCCGGTTCCTGAAAGCTGGGTAAGCCGTTAGTCCCGGCTCTCATTTGTACAGTCGCCAGCACATCAAGCTACAACAATCTGTCAAATTTCTTTAATAGATTTTCAAACTTATTGTTAAAGAAATTAGGTTCAAGGTTGATTGAGAAAATTTGACAGTTTCGGGTAGCTTCATGTGCTGTGTCTGTACATCTTTGACAGCTGTTACGGTTCATCAGAATCTAGAAAATCTGATACAAGTCTTGTCAGGGATTTTGTGCTACCCAGCTTCTTGGTTGTGGACATAGTAGTACTTATTTTTAATTTTATTTTTTTATTTTGAATGTTCCCGCTCTTGACCTCGATCACATCTGATGGTAAAATGAGGTCTACGATCAAACGAGACAACCCAGAAGTTGCCTGTTCACTCTTGCGTTAAAGGTTGACGGGTCATATGTGGCAGGGAACACAGAAGCCAGCAGAGAGTTCTACACCCTTGCTATGCGCACAATAAATGTAGAGGAGAAGCGTTTAGTTCGAGAAGATGGTACATCGACCAAGTGTGGATGGTATCCTGCAGTACGTTTGGTAAACCGGTGGTAAAAGGGGATAAAGGGTCGACTTAGCTGCATCTGGTTAGAAGCCCAATTCAGATTATATTCAGATTACTAGTGACCCGGCCCGGCTTCGCTCGGGTAATAGTGTTTATTTTTTATTATACTATATAAAGCTAAATTACCACTGACTGACTGACTGACTGACTGACTCACTCATTGACATAATTGTTCTCCCAGATGGTGGATGGGGAGGTGGGTATATTTTGACAGATTCGTAAACAAGTAACTCTCAAACCTACGGGAAAAGTGCCAAACCTCCCCTTTTCCCCCCCCTTCTCCCCCCCCCCATCGTATCTCGGAAACTACGAGACTCGTATTTTTTTCTTTTTACGGATTCGTATAGAGGAGGCTCGGTAAAGTAAAAACCATTTTTCAAAGTCCCCCCCCCGCCCCCCTTCTCACCCCTTTAGGCGGATCGCGGAATCTAAGAGACTTGGAACATTTTTTTTTTCAGATTCATTTAGAGGGGCAATGCTTTAGTCGAAATAATTGTGCAAACCCCCCCCCCCCCTATCACCTCCCCCTTTTTTTTTTTTTTTTTTTTCTCAAGCACGCGAGGTGCTTGCACCTCGCGCAACACCCAAATACTAAACCCCCCATCTCCCCCCATCACACCCCCCCACTTTTTTTTTTCACAAGCACTCGAGGTGCTTGCACCTCGCGCAGCACGCAAATACTTCATTTAGAGGGGCAATGCTTTAGTTTTTTTCACAAGCACGCGAGGTGCTTGCACCTCGCGCAACACGCAAATACTAGTTATACTATATAAAGCTAAATTACCACTCACTGACTGACTGACTGACTCACTCATTGACATAATTGTTCTCCCAGATGGTGGATGGGGAGGTGGGTATATTTTGACAGATTCGTAAACAAGTAACTCTCAAATCTACGGGAAAAGTGCCAAACCTCCCCTTTTCCCCCCCCCTTCTCCCCCCCCCCCCTATCGTATCTCGGAAACTACGAGACCCGTATTTTTTGTTTTTTACGTATTCGTATAGAGGAGGCTCGGTAAAGTAAAAACCATTTTTCAAAGTCCCCCCCCCCGCCCCCCTTCTCCCCCCCTTTAAGCGGATCTCGGAATCTAAGAGACTTGGAACATTTTTTTTTTCAGATTCATTTAGAGGGGCAATGCTTTAGTCGAAATACTTGTGCAAACCCCCCCCCATCACCCCCCCCCCTCTTTTTTTTTTTTTTTTTTTCACAAGCTCGCGAGGTGCTTGCACCTCGCGCAACACGCAAATACTAAACCCCCCATCACCCCCCCCCCTTTTTTTTTTTTTTTTTCACAAGCACGCGAGGTGCTTGCACCTCGCGCAACACGCAAATAATTGATTTAGAGGGGCAATGCTTTAGTTTTTTTCACAAGCACGCGAGGTGCTTGCACCTCGCGCAACACGCAAATACTAGTTTTAGTATAAAAAGAAATTTTGAGCTACATTAAATGCTCAACGTATCTAATGTATTTAATTGGATAAGAAATAATAATGTACGGTTAACAATTGTAATTTTTAAATGAAATCCTTGGGAGATAGACATATGCCATCACGGACTTTTTTGTAGATCTATAAAAGAGGAACAATACCATCATACATTGTTTTGATACAACTAAAAAGGTTTTGGTAGTATTTTCGATTAAAGCTCTCGACCGGCTTAATTTTTTCCGACTTGTTGAACTAATATCGTCGTATTTCATCCAATTTACACAAAACCTTAACTTATTATACACTAAAACCTTCCTCAGGAATCACTCTATGTAATCAAAAACCTGCATCGAAATCCGTTGCGTAGTTTCAAAGATCTAAGCATACATAGGGACAGACAGCAGGATGCGACTTTGTTTTATACTATGTAGTGATGATAATATGCTACCGTCCAAGTATTTACTGCACAATACATCGCTGAAAACACAAACAGCTTTCTAGAAATATCGTCACATATCACCTACATATACCCTGTATCTAATAACCAGTATAAAAATTCTCACACCACCACACTTTGACCTCATAAACTAGAATCATGAACTATCAAAGAATTATAAAGCTGAACAGTTTGAGTTACGATCGGTAGGAGAGATATTGCCAGTTCCTCGTACGACGTACCTTAGATTTGATCCAGGAAACTTTCCTGCTGATTTATATTGGATTTTTGCGGAAAAGGGAACGCTTTCTCTTGATTAGTTTGCGCTGTTTTTTGATAGACTTATGAATAGAAAATAGATGAATATTGTAAGACCTTATTTATTTAAACTTCATGTACAATAGTGGTACATGGGCGCACTTAATGCAACAAGGCATTCTCTACCAGGCAACCTTTGGGTTAAAAAGACGTATAATTTATATACAACGTGTAATTTAAAGGGTATTTACATACCAAGTGCATGGCTTCTTTGGATGATAACAAACGATATGGCAAGGGTCTTGTAATCCTAAGTCTACGTGTGTAGAACTTATTACAAATTCCAATACACTGATACCAGAGACCGAATTTTTCAAATTAAGAAGAACGAAAAGAATTATCGTGTTATTGGCAAGTGACGTGGAAAGTTATTGACCCTCGTAGTGCTGTGACACGTTTGTTATGATTGGTATTCAAGAAATATATGAAACCAATAATTTGGTATCAATTCTTTGAGTCAGTTATTTTGTGCTGAAACTGTGCATAGAGACTCCATACCAGATGTTGTCTTCAGCCCTTTTGGATAGATATTGGGTTTCCGTTACACGTTGTATAGACGTGCGGCAGGTATATAAGTGAATAAAATATCATAAGTTATCGAAAGAATATGTATTATAATAAAATACATACACATGGTAAAATAATAAACGAATAAATAAGATGCTTTATAATAATCTTTCTGATTAAGAAAACTCACAATAGTTATAATTATGGCAAAAACCAAACTAAAAATGATAATTTTGTAAGTAGAGGTTTCTCATTCTACGCTTAAAAAAAATTTAGACTCGTTCGATGTTCCAGAGTTTGAATGGTAGAAATTGCATATCTTCTATCTATACTTATAATAAATCTGTAGAGAGGTCAATTCTGTACATGAAATATATTTCCAAAATAACTATCAGGGGGTGATTAAGGATCGATACTCATGCCAAAAATGCAATCAGTTAAATTTTTGTCTGTCTGTCTGTCTGTCTGTCTGTCTGTATAACCGTTATAGAAACAAAAACTACTCGACGGATTTTAACGAAACTTGGTACAATTATTTTTCATACTCTTCATACTTTTCATCACGCTACAATCAATAGGAGCAGAGCAGTGAAGGGAAATGTTGGGAAAACGGGAGAAGTTACTCCATTTTTTAAGCTTCCGTCGCGTGTGCAACCTTTATGGTTAAAGCTACACAAATCATTTCATGACGGAAATGTTCTCCTTAAAATTATATAAAAAATATCCCACGACAGCATATGTCTAACTTTTATGGTTGACTCACAATAACACGTGTAACTCCCGATAGCTTAGCAGTTCGAAGCTTTCTGATTATATCTAATATTTGTCTACTCTTACTTTTATAACACTCTCAGTCACCCCTAACTGAAAAAGTTATCATTATTAACTATTCCATAAAAAAATTGGCCAAGTGCGAGTCAGACTCGCCCATGAAGGGTTCCGTAGTAACTATAATATAATATGCAAATTTATTTGACGAAAAAAAAAAACCTTACAAATTTCTTAAAACTAGCTTATTTACATTTTTTACAACTGCGCCAAATAAATTTGTTTTGAAAAAAAAAACCTTACAAATTTCTTAAAACTGGCTTTTTTACATTTTTTACAACTGCGCCGAATAAATTTGTTTTTCATAGTGTCTGTATGAATTACAAAGTTATATTTGCGGTTTTAGAAAATATGCTGTATCTCAAAAACTGCTGAACTGATTTCGTTCAACCTAATTTTGGTTGAAAGTTTATATTAAGATCTACAGACATATATTTTTTTTAGATTTTTCACTCCATTATTATAGAAGTTAGAGGTTGTGTCCGGCACACACACATTTTACCACTTTGGAAGCTTATATCTTTTAAACGATTGACTTTATGGAAAAGTGGTTTTAGAAACCCCGATGTCGTTTTTAAAGAACTGTCTATAGATACCACACATGCATCAATTTCATGAAAAAAAATATTTTCAGGTTTAGTTCCATGTATGGGGAGCCCCCCTTTATTTTAAATATTTTTTAATTTTTTTCTCAAAATCGGAAAGCGGTTTACAGAATACATCTACCTATCAAGTTTCACATGTATAGTCCTAATAGTTTCGGAATAAATTGCTGTGACAGACGGACGGACGGACAGACAGACAGACAGACAGACGGACAGACATGTCGAAACTATAAAGATTCCGTTTTTTGCCATTCGGCTACGAAACCGTAAAAAGAATCATATAAATCGGTATAGAAACACCAAAGTTATACATGAAATACGCTTATAATAATAAGCCGTCGCGCGTGAATACTGAATCATGCTATAAGGATTATTTTTGAGAATCGGTCGCCGCGCTCGACGCGTCTCGCGGTCGAAGCGTTCTCTAGGTACTTAAGCCTCATGTGAACGTGATCTAAACAATATTACCAATACATTAACTTACGCTGATGGAGTCGCGGGCACAGCTATATTGTATCATTACGCTAAGGCCAATAGGAGCGGAGCGCCAATGAAGAATGCTTCAAAATCGGGGTTAAATTTAACGTTAGCCCAAAGTACCTATTCCACGCGGACGAAGTCACGGGCAAAAGCTAGTGAATATATAAGAACTTAAGTTGAGCTTTTGATATATTAAAATTGGGTAGGTAAAAGGTTAGGCTATTAACGCTATTTCTATTTTTTAGTGAACAAACGGAAATTTTGTCGGTGATATATTTTGATTGTGATAATTCTATTTTGTTTGAAGGAATTCGTTTTCGAAGTTTTCTCGTTTGAATTTTAAGATTAAAGATCATTTATATCCATATAATGATATACGATACGTTATACGGATATAAACAATCAATTGAATGTTGTCAGCTTATAAGGTTCTAACTGCTGGGATATTATAGGCTTTCCGTAAAAACTTGTATAATTAGACAATATTATACAAAATAATGTTAATATCAGATGACGATAACTAAGAACAAGACTAGTTTTGTTTTTACGAATAACTTATGAAATAAAAGTACAAATGCATTTTACGATACAAATTCTCTAAAATATCCGTTGAGGCGACGAGGAAAACGTTTATCGAATTCCTGTCAAAACTGTACTGAAATTGATCGAAATAATCCGCAACGTAAAATAGTGCGGTTCTTATCCAATATCCTGGGTTAGTGAGTTGGTTTCGTGAACTGTTATTACCTACTTCAAAAAAGGAGGAAGTACTATTTTCAGCTGTATGTATTTCTTTTTCATATGTTAATCGATTGTAGCTCGATTTTCAAAACACTTATTTTGTTAGAAAACGTATATTTTTGAGGTGGTCCCATTGTCACCAAGTTAAAATCTAATTATGGGATCCCATGGAAATTGAGGGAAACTCTTAATTTTTTAGGCACATTTGGTTTTCATATACTTTCAATACAGATATTTATGCCCGTAATGAGTTGACCAGTAAAGCATCTTATGTTGCTGAGCTAATGATAAAAGGTATTGGAAACTGAATATTGAACCCGAGGAAAATAAAAACTTTTTTATTTATTTTTTAATCAGAATAGGCTCGCGTTTGACCACCATCTCACCTGATGGTAAGTGATGACGTGGTCGAAGAAGGAGCACGCTTACCTAGAAGAAACTTATTCACTCTTGATTTAAAAACCTCCAGGTTATAGCTATCGGAAAACACAGACTCCGGCAGGGACTTCCATTCCTTAGCCGTACGCACAATGAAAGTATTCCCAAAACGTTTTTTGTATATGGGTGGGATGTCCACCATATAACGATGGCGCATCGCCGTTTGTCTTGTAGTCCGATGATGCAACGGGCTTGTTGGAATTAGATTGTGTAATTCCATCGCACACTCCTCAAAATATAACCGATAGAAAACCGACAGACATGCAACTCGTCGTCGACGTAACAACTAGAAAGGGTGTTACAATGGGTGGTCTCATCAATAAAAGTGATCTTTTACAGACAACATTTGGATGGTTTTAACACAGAAGAAAATAATTACGCGGGAATTTCATTGCGTAGTATTTACTTATATACAACGTGTAATTTAAAGTGTATATACATACCGAGTGCACGGCTTCTTTGGATGATAACAAACCATATGGCAAGGGTTTTCTAATTCTATGTGTACATGTGTGGAGCAAATTAGAAATTTCAATACATTGATACCAGAGGCCGAATTTTTCAAATTAAGAAGAACGAAGAGAATTATCGTTTTATTGGCAAGTGACGTGGAAAGTGATGACCCTAGTGCTGTGACACGTTTGTTATTACTGGTATTCAAGAAACATAATTATGAAACCTATAATTTGGGGTCAATTCTGTGAGTCACTTATTTTGAGCTGAAACTTTGCATAGAGACTCCATACCAGATGTTGTCTTCAGTCCTTTTGGATGGATATGGGGTTTCCGTTACACGTTGTATATTACAAAATATAATATGTAGGACCTTCAACCGGGGGAGTTGCGTAAAACGATATGCCTTGACAGATTGCTGTTAGATTTTCTGGCTTTTGACTTGTCGTAACGACTGTCAAATATGTATAAATGACAGCCAGTACCGACTGCTTTACGTGCTTTACAAGGCACGGAGGAATCTCAATCGGTACGATGGTCACATATCCACGGACTGACCTTAGCAAGTGTTGCTTAACCTCGAAGATAGATTCGTGTGCATGCTATGAATTAAAAACGAGCTCCTCTCAAAATTGCAGCCATAATATCAAGATTAATAAATAAATTATTACATTTATAAATATCTCTAGAACTTAAAACGGGATTTACCATGTGTACTAGGTGTGGTCCAAAAGTAATGATAATCAAAATAAAATACGGTGATTATGATTACAAAAATAATTTATTTTTCTACATAGTCTCCTAACAAATCAATATACTTAGTCCATCTTTCATGTAGACGTAGGATTCCCTTAGATTTTTTTTTATCTTGTCTCTCCCAAACCGTCTCAACAGCACACTGAAAAAATGCAAGCCAATCAAGTGACTTTTTAGCTTGATTGACGATATCTTGTTTAGATTAATCAAAATCTTAGTTAAGTTGATCATCACGACGTGATTGCAGCAATACTAGTTCAAATTATTGAACGCTCAAACAAGTTTCTCGATTACCCTTAAAATGACATCATTGTAGAAAGAGACAAGTTAAAAAAATTATAACTGTAACAAAGTAAGTTAGTTGTGTCAATTAAGCATTTTATTTACTTCAGTAAAGATCATTGATACTTTATTAAGTTGATTTGACTTGATAGCATCTATCATTACAATTAATTGTATTAATCTTAAAACTTGACCAAATCTTGCGCTAAATGTTTGTGCTAAATAAGTTCCTTGATTGTGTTTATCAAATACATAATAATCTTGGTTGAAGCAACTATATTTTGACTTGATTGCTGCAAATAGGTTTTGTGATAACTCCAATCAAGATCCCTCAATCAAATAAAATTGGTAGCTTTTTTATTACTGATGGACCCACTCGTGACCTCGATCTCGCCTGATGGTAAGCGATAGATGAGGTCTAAGATGGGACGAGCGAGCCCAGAAGATGCCTATTTACTCGTGCTTTAAAGGCTGAAAGGTCATAAGTGGCAGGGAACACAGAAGCCGGCAGAGAATTCCACAGCTTGGCTGTGCGCACAATAAATGTGGAGGAGAAGCGCTTGGTACGACAAGACGGTATATCAACCAAGTGTGGGTGGTACTCAGCCATGCGTCTGGTAGACCGGTAGTGAAAGGGAGATGGAGGAATCAGGTCATGGAGCTCCTGCGCACCCTCCCCGAAGTACAATCTGTAGAAAACCGACAGGCAAGCAACGGTTCGCCGATGAGCCAGGCCATGAAGCTTGTTCACCAGCACCTCGTCACCTATCAGCCTTTTAGCTCTGCGCTTGGTCGAGTCAAAAGCTGTGATCATTGTGCTTGATAGGATCAGATGCAAACAAGTTACATGATCAATCTAAACAAAATCTTGATTGTGGTAACTGTTTTTTTTTTCAGTGCAGCCATGACTTCACTATCGTCTTCAAATTTTCCACCTTAGAGGTGTTCCTTGAGCCGAGGAAAGAGGTAGAAGTCACTGGGGGATAGGCGAACAGCGGAGGTGGTCAAGCAATTCGAAACCCGTTTCTTGGATGGCAGCCATTGCAACTGCGGCTTTGTGAGAGGGTGCGTTGTCTTGGTGAAACAACACTCCAGCTCGCAATTTGCCGCGTCTTTTTTCCTTGATAGCCTCCCGTTCTTATTTGGTCAGCGTAGTAAGAACCTGTTATAGTGGCTCCCTTTTCCAAGTATTCCACAATAATGATTCCTTCAGCGTCCCAAAAAATAAATGCTTCCCCGCCGAACTTGACACATTGAATTTCTTCGGCGTCGGTAATGAAGATCGTTTCCACGTCATCGATTGTTGCTTCGTTTCAGGATCAAAATGGTGAATCCAGGTTTCATCCATGGTCACAAAACGTGACAAAAAATTTCCTTGCCTGCTTGGAACTTTTCGAGATTCGTCCTCGAAACGTTGACTCGTTTCTTCTTTTGCTCTTCGGTTAACATTCTCGGTACCCAACGCGCAGAGACCTTTTTCATTTGCAATTCGTTCGTAAGCATTCTTTGAATGCTGCTATATAAAACCCCTGTGACCGCAGCTATATGCCTGATGGTCACTCTTCGATCTACCATTACAACATCTTCGACTTTTTAACGTACTCTTCAGTGATAGACGTAGATCCATTGTCCCTCGCGATGTTCATCTTCAGTGGATATTCTGCCCAGCCTAAGCTCTATTGGCCCAGCGTGCAACTGTAGAATATAGAGGAGCAGAGTGCCCCAATGATTCCACCAAGTCGCTGTCGTTAGTAAACATTTTTTTCAAACAGAGATAATTGATCACAGCTCTAATTTCGATTTTTTTTTCCATTTTGATTTTTTCACGGTTTGTATTCAAATTAAAAATAAAGAATTTTTCTGAGAACTTGAAATAACCGATTATCATTACATTCGGATCACCCCTCGTATCTCTTGTTTCGAGTTACTGTCGTGTTCTGTTTTGTTATGATACAGTTAGTAACCGTGGTAGCTTCAAAACTCTATATCTCTATGTATACATAATTATACTGCATATTATTAGGAATTTGCAGCAATTTGAATTTACCTTTTTTTTTCTTATAAAGAGAACTAGTAAATTGGGCAGAATTCACATTACTAGCAGCCTTGTTAACCCCTCGAACTAAGCTAAATTTTAATTTGCTTGTCACTGGAGTAGGTTCACAATAATAGTGTAATGGTTATGGGTTCAAATCCGGGTCCTCTTGAGCACAAATCCAACACCTTAGCCGTAAGGCTATTGATATTACTTTGTTATCTTATACTAAGTTTAGGTCTTCTGTAATAAGACTGCATTAAAAGTATTATAGTAAGAAATTATTTAGAAAGACATAGGTAAATCCTCCTAAACCGAGTTCAAAACATGTCGCCATTGCTTCATCGAAGGATTCACACCTTCGCTTGTTCCGATCCTCTTACTTACGGGCCTGGGAAAGATATATTGGCGTTTGAACACAAGGAAATGGCGCATTACCCTGTTATTCTTAAAATAATTTCATTTTTGAAGTGTTGTAAGGGTTAAAGAAATATTTGTATCAAAAACACGACGTTTAAACATACTTAAATTGTCATGATACTGTTTTTCCATTTTAAGTTAAATGAAAGATTTTTCCATCAAAATTTAACAACTATTTTTTATGACGGAAATCGATTCAGAAGCCGATTCTGAACCAACTACTTGTAGGAATTGCGTTTATTCTGTTACAAGTTGAAGATGTCGAGGTTGGGTTCCAGTCCAACTGGATGGAAATAAGTACTAGTGTTTTACATGGAGCGTATGCCTCCACAATCCAGTAGGTAACATAATACCCAAGACAAGCAAGACTTTGGGAAAAACTGTCAAAGATGTACAGACGACAGCACAAAAAGTTACCCCAAACTGTCAAATTTTCCCAATCAACCATGAACCTAATTTCTTTAACAATAAAGTTGAAAGTCTATTAAAGAAATTTGACAGATTGTTGTAGCTTGATGTGCTGGCGTCTGGACAAATGTCAGCATGGACCAATGGCTTAACGTGCTTTCCGGGGCACAAAGGAATCTGGATATGCAGTCACCCATCCACGGACTGACCTAGCTGCATTGCTTAACCTTGAAAATCGAGTCTTGTGGCTGTTATTGCTTATCCGCGATCTCCTCTCGGGGTCACAATAAATGAAGCGTCAATAGCCTAATGCCCAAGGTGTCGGCCTTGTGATCGAGAGGTCGTGAGTTCGAACCCCACCCATTACACTATTGCCGTGAACCAACTCCAGACACAAGCATATTTAGTTTAGTTGGAAGGGTCGACAAAATTGCTAATAACGTGAACTCTACACACATTGCTAGTTCTCCTTTTTAGGGTTCCGTAGCCGAATGGCAAAAAACGGAACCCTTATAGTTTCGTCCTGTCAGTCCGTCTGTCTGTCTGTCCGTCCGTCCGTATGTCACAGCTATTATTTTTTTTATTAAAAATAATTTAAAATAACGGGAGGCTACATGTCTACACACACATGGAACTAAAACTGAAAATATGTTTTTTCATGAAACCTATGCGTGTGTAGTATTTTTAGACAGTACTTTAAATATGACATAGGGGTTTCTAAAACCACTTTTTAGGGTTCCGTAGTCAACAAGGAACCCTTATAGTTTCGCCATGTCCGTCTGTCTGTCCGTCTGTCCGCGATTTAGCTCAAAAACTATTGATACTAGAAAGTTGTAATTTGGCATGAGCATACACGTTAATGACGCCGAAAAAGTGGTATAATAAAATTTTGAAAAAAGCAATTATTTAGGGTACCTCCCCTATATGTAAAGTGGGATGATAATTTATTTTTTTCTTCCTTCCCATAGTGTGGGATATCGTTGGATAGGTCTTTCAAAAATATTAGGGGTTTGGGAATACCGTTTTTTGATTAAGTAAACCGTTCGTGACTTAACAAGCTTTAAAGTACCAATTTTCGTTAGAGTCAAGTGTCCCTTTCTAACAACTAAACGGTTGTGGTTAGAAATTAAAATGTCACGGCAGTAGTACCTATATATAACGAAGTTTAAAGGAAATCTATCACACATAAGTGGGCTTTACAAGTTTACGAGTAATAGTCGACCAATTGTATTTGACTCGAAAATTTCGAACAACTCCATAGAAATGTCGATAGATAGCGCTAAGCGTCAGTTATATCGCGCTAGTAATTGTAAGAAATTTACTATCGCATAACAGTCCTTGCATAATATTTGGAGATTTTAATGAAGACTATCTCCGTAACGACAACACTGCAGTTTTCAAATTAATACGTGACGCTGGTTACCAGTCTATTACAACCACTTCCCTCTACACGCGGTGGTACTTAAATAGATCATATTTTTTCAAACTTCCCTTCGGAAGTTGGATTTTATAATTCTTTCTTCAGTTACCATTGCCCTATGTGGGCCCATTTTTAGAGTGAATTCAAATTAATATGTTTTTATTTATTTATTATTTTGCTATATATAATATCAAACACAAATCTCCCCAGCAAACTACTTCCTCAATTTTATTTTTTTGTGACGATTGAGTAGCATAGTTCTGTGTCCTGTATTTAAATTCAAAACACCGACTATGACAAGTTTTATACAAATCTCTAAAAAAATTAAAACTTTCCGTGCAAAATTATCGGATCAGGTGAGGATTTGTATAGGAAGTCAAATTAGTTAGGTAGTCATGTTTGGCTTTTAGTTAGAGCATGGTACGAAACGATCAGTCAGCGAATACGACACGCACTTGGCTGTTATAAAAACTACGGAACCCTACACTGCGCGTGGACCGACACGCACTTGACCGGTTTTTTTATAAAGTCAATCGTTTCAAAGATTTAAGCTTCCAAAGTGGTAAAATGTGTGTCCCCCCTCTAACTTCTATAATAGTGGAGTGAAAAAAAAGTCTGTAGATCTTAATGTAAACTTTCAATCGAAATTAGTTTGAATGAGATCGGGTCAACAGTTTTTGAGATACGGCATATTTTCTAAAACCGCAAATATAACTTTGTAATTCATACAAACACTATGAAAAACAAAGTTATCTAGCGTAGTTGTAAAATGTTAATAAGCTAGTTTTAAGAAATTTGCAAGGTTGTTTTTCGTCAAATAAATAAACATATTATATTATATTATATTATTATAGTTACTATGGAACCCTTCATGGGCGAGTCTTACTCGTACTTGGCCAATTTTTTTGCTTAGTTGCATATTTAGAAGGGTTTAACAAGTTTGCTAATAATGTGAATTCTACCCACATAGCTAGTTTTTTTTTTTTTTTTCTAAATCTTACGTATAAAATAATATCGCCCGTAAGATCTAAAATCGATCCTTTAACTTTTTCGAAGCCAAGCCTGAAATAACACCTTTTTCTGAGAAGATAATTCGAATGCCATACATCAGGTTAAGGAAGTAAGACCATATGTCACAGCCGAGAGCGAAATAAACTGTGGGGTTGAAGATTTATGACTTCGAAAGTAATAATATTGTAAGAAAGATTGGATAGGTAAAGAATTTGTGTTTTTTTTATGTAATTGGTTGGTAAACAAAGAGATTTATCTTCTGAAGGTACCTTCATACAATTAAATAAAAATTAATTTCACTATGTACCAGTGGCGAAGGGTGAATTTTCATAAAAGGGAAGCCGGACCAAAAAATGCTTACCTTGCTCAATTGTGATGCGTGAATTCCAGTAACTGTGGCCCTGTGGCTGACTTCGAAATCTTGTAACTTCGTAAACAGTTATTTGTTTAATTGAAAATAGTAGATTACTATTTATATATTCATATATAAAATAATAGACTAATATTTGCCATATTTCAAAAGGGAAGCCGGTAGGAATCGAGTTGTATGGAGCCTTCGCCACTGCTACGTACACCATCATAGACAATCAGTTTGACTGTAATTGATTCTGCCTATACCTTCTTTTTTCCGGGTGGGAAAATCATCAAATGAATTTTCCCGCTCTGGATTAAGTGGTAGGAACTGTCCGACTTCTACTGACTAAAACCCACCCTATTCTTTCAGCTGCCCTTAAATTCCGGGTCCGCGGTATCTTGTTAGAACATTTCCGCAACCCTGACAGGCAATGACCCTATGGGGACTCGTCAATGGCGTCAACACATTCACAAACCCCTTTATATTTAACTTACAGTCTCTCGGGGCTTCTCTCCTATGGAATTTATAGTTGGACAGAAAGTAACCTATAACCAGCTTCAAGCTACTCTTAGCACTACTCCAAGCAAATTTCATCTAAATCCACTCAGTATTTTCGAAGATTGGCGCGTTCAAACTTTTCCGCTCTATAATATTAGTATATATACATATTGTTACGCCAGTCGCTTAGATAAGTACGTCGAGAAACTTCGACCGACATCTAGAATGTTCGATAGACTAACGCCACCTGGTGGCGAGTAGCAGTACTGAGTATATCGAGAAAGTTCGACCGACTTCTAATACGTTCGATACACTAACGCCATCTAGCGGCGAGCGGCAGTACTGCGTATCTCAAGTAGCTTCTGGAATATTCTTGGCAGTTCAGGCAGTGAGTCGATTGTACAAGAATGCTCTAGAACGCAGAGCGGGGTATAAATAGATAGCAAAGGGACGCAGAGAGGCATTCCGGTTAAGTAGTGACCAGCCTTAGTGTGCTGAACTACGAGTGGCCCTACCTAAAAAAAAAGAAACGCAGAGAGGCAGTCTTATATAAAGATACGAGGCGATATAATCGAAGCTTTACAAGTAAATTTCGGAGCATTTTAAGTGTTGAGTGACAAGTATTGTACTGTGAATAACTGTGTTAATTTTTATTTGGTGTTTATTTAAGTAAAGTGTTAATTTGATTTAATTGGTTTAAATTATTTCTATCCCGAACCCAGCTCATAACAATATATAGAAGTAGGTAAGTAAAGTTTTGGTTTCATGACTGATGTATGGATATAAGCATCAGAATAAATAGCCAACATTATTGGGTTGACATAGGTGATGCACAAACAGGGTGAACTGAAATAAGATTATCAATAAACCAAGCAATGAATAAATCAGTATACAGAGTGTTTCTCAAAACTAAGAACGCGTATGGGTGCCATACCCATCAAGTGAAATGGAGGTCAAACGCGAACCTAACCTGGATAAGTAATATAAAACAATAAAAATGACCGAATAAGAGACTACACTTTTAATACTATATTACTGTATAATTAATTATTAATTAAGCTCTTGCTGAATCGCACCTATGAACCACATTTTTTCGGGGAAAAATCATTTAAAGACTCCTCTCGCTCTGAGTAGGGCGAAATAGACTGTCAGACTTCTACACAAATACATACACACATATATATATATATATATATATAAATAAATATTATTAATTATTTATTTTCTGTACAAAGCTGGTTCACATCTGGTAGTCACTTCAACACTAGGTGCGGTTGAAAACCAGCGTCAGGCACTAGTTGTCTGGCATTTTGTTGAACCGAGCCTATTTGGCGCACTCGCGAGGCACACGTAATTTGTTTATTTTCGTGTAAATGCAAATATGTACTTAAATAGTTTTTCGGTCTTTTTTAATATATATTTGGTTGCTTTCCTTCTGTATACTCTGTGTTGTGTGCTTTATGGCATGGCCGAATAACGTTTTTTTTTCTTTTGTTTTCTTTTATTAACTATAAACCTATTACTTGCATTCCAGGACCGCGGCAGACAAGGTCCCAAAACTCTCAGTACTAATCCAGATGATTCAATTATTGAACGCCATTCACAAACGTAATCATTGAAAACATCTCTTCCCTGTGTAAAAGATACCCACATTTCACATGCAAAATCCTCCACCACCACACAAACACGTAACTGCGACAAAACAGAGCTAAAACAAATAGTGCGATAGGGGCCTATCCCCAAAAAACACTATGTGGTTGTACAACGCTGTAATTCGGCCCATGATTACCTACGGGGCCGTGGTGTGGTGGCCCCGCACCAAGCTTGTCACAGCCATTAACAAACTACAACGCATGCAAAGGCTGGCCTGCATGGCGATAACGGGCTGCATGAGAACTACCCCGACAGCAGCTGTAGAGGCTATGCTGGGGCTCCCGCCGCTCCATCTGTTCATACAACAGGAAGCGACGATGGCAGCAGTACGTCTCAAAACACTGGACCTTTGGGGTAAGATAGAAACAAGGCACACCGCTCTGCTTGAGGAACTCAACAACGAGCTCCCCATAACGAAGGCAGTTAATGACCGGGTGCCCAAACAAATTGTCTTTGACAAAAAATACAGAATCCAACTGTACGAGGATCACCGCTGCGAGGGGCTGTGCCCCTCTGAGGTACGGGTCTTCACCGATGGTTCCAAAACAGGTACTGGTACGGGTGCAGGAGTCTTTTCGGAGGATCTCAACATTCGTATAGCCAGACCATTGGGGGTCTACAACACAGTGTTTCAAGCCGAGTGCCTGGGGATCTCACTGGCAGCCTCAGCTATTATAAACAGGGAAGTTGTGGACCACTCAATACGCATACTTTCGGACAGCATGGCAGTCCTGCAAGCACTGAGCAGCCACACAGTTAACTCCGGGCTGATCTTGGAGTGTCACAATCTCCTCAACCAGGTTGGTAGACACAATAATATAACCATTCAATGGATCAAAGGACACAGCGACTCCCGAGGCAACGATGCAGCGGACGAACTCGCTAGAAGGGCTTCGAGTATGGCGATTATGGGACCTGAACCCATTACACCACTCCCCTTCGGTTATCTGCGTCACCTGGTAAGGAAATGTACCAGAGACCTACACCACAAACTATGGGAGAACCATGGTGAGTGCAGGCAGGCTAAAGAGGCTCTCCCGACCCTTGACGGCCGCTTGTCAAAACAGGTCCTACGATTGTCTAAACCGCAATTGCGGCTGATGACAGCCGCCCTTACCGGTCATGGATCCTTTAATAAACACCTCTATGTAATAGGAGTCACAGACAGCCCACTCTGCAGAGCCTGCATGGAGGAGGACGAAACAGCAGCACACCTGCTACTGAGCTGCCCTGCAGTCGCGGACTACAGGACTAAATACTTCGGCAAACCAGGTACCCTCCGAGAAATGGTAAGCAAAACGAGGGCGTTGCTCGCCTTCCTGGAGGAATTGGCATGGATAGAATAAGAAGATCCCTACCCTTACGCAAAATACGCGCTTGGTCGTGGAGTTGCGGATACCTGCCCGACATACATACATAAATAGTGCGATACGAACTTGTTACGGAGAGGAAGATACATAAAAGTTACACCTGTTTTGAATTTAGAGGGGGAGTTAGGTACGCTATGGTGTCACTAACTGTCGAACGCGACTGCGTTCGAATGGAAACTTGGATAAATCTGGGGGTTAATATTAAAAATTGGCCAAGTGCGAGTCAGACTCGTTGTAGTTACTACGGAAACCTTCATGAGGTTTCCGTAATAACTACACCAAATAACTTTGTTTTTCATAGTGTTTGTATGAATTACAAAGTTAAATTTGAGGTTTTAGAAAATATGCTATAACTTAAAAACTGCTAACCCGATCTCGTTCAAACTAATTTTGGTTGAAAGTTAACATTAAAATATATGAGTATAGCATGCATTTTGTTTAGATTTATCACTCTATTATTATAGAAGTTAGATTCACATTTTACCATTTTGGAAGCATATGCATATATCTTTTAAACGATTGACTTTATGAAAAAGTGGTTTTAGAAACATCAATATCATTTTAAAAGATCTCTTTATAGATACAACACAAGCATAGGTTTTATGAAGAAAAATTTTATCAGTTTCTTTTCCATGTATGGGGATTCCCCTTCATTTGAAATATTATTTATTTTTTTCTTAAAATCGGAAAACAGTTCACAAAATACATCTCCCTACTAAGTTTCACATGTATAGTTCTAATAGTTTGGGAATAAAATGGCTGTGACATACGGACGGATGGACAGACAGACAGACAGACAGACATGACGAAACTATAAGGATTCCGTTTTTTGCCATTCGGCTATGGAATCCTAAAAACTGTCTCGTTGCTCGAGTGGCCGCAAGCCGCAATAAACTGAGCAACGAATAAAATCACAAGTTTTTCTCAAAACAGTGAAGGAAAGCATTGGTTTCATCCACCCTTTACCTCTGTCCAGAGCGAGAGAGGTCTTTTGAAAATTATATACCAGGAAAAAAAAGATGTCACTCCATTGATTTCTTTACTACGGGTTGTTACTGAGAATATTTGTATACACATCATTAATATTTGCGGTTACGCTACTCGACATCCAAATGCTACTGCAGGGGAAACAGCACAATAACAGGGCCAGGTACTTACTACCAGTCCGGAACACCGCCGTATCCTCGATGAGGTTATCGGGGACGGCGACCTCTCACGCCGGGCCCTGGTTGAGGACATGGTGCGGGGCAAGCGGGAATGAAATGCAGCCGCCTCTTTCTGCAAAGCCTTCATGCTAGCAATGGAAAAAGCTGAACGCGTGAGGGAGAGATAAGTCTCTTCCTCACGCTCTAGTTGCCGCGGGAGACACCCCGGACGTCGGGGATTTCGAGCCGATCTCCGGCCACCGAAGGCGCGGACTGATGGGCGGCGAGCAGGGGTAGCTCACCGTTCCGTAAAGATCAGGCAGGTTTTATTATCTTTTCTTCTTTTTTACGTTACGTCATAGTACACCATTAACATTATACCAAGTAAATGTTTTATGATCTATAGATAAACCAAATAACTAACAGCCTGACCTGGGAATCGAAACTAGAAACTTGCGACGAATGGGCCAGTAAAACAGCTGCAACTCAAGGCATGTGTGCCAAATAACTAAACACTAATATATTATGATTTCGTTAAAAGAAAAAAAAAAACGACGGGTTGCACTCCGGGAGTGCCGGCAGAAGTGAAAACTTGAATATTAACGTTGTGCATTTTTGATATTTTGGAATGGTTAGGGAATAATTTTGCACGAATTGCTTTAATTATCAGTATAAAAGTACTATCATTTATGTGGTAGAATACAATATTTATTTATTGCGTTATCGGACACAAACATGACAATTTATATTACATTAAAAAGTTTGCGCAGGCATACATTTTCGCCGCGCCGTACAAAGAGAGGGGGATACTTCCTCTCCTACGCCACTCTCCGCCCGACGCTCGCCCGAGACGGTCGTGCCGCTCTGCGCTCCCGATCGTTCTGTGTTTGTGTCATCGCTTCGTCGCGCTCGTCGTGACGTCATTCGTAGTCGCCGACTACAACTCCCGATCCGGAACCGCCTTTTCAAGGCAGTGAAGGATATTTTGTTTCTTTAACAGAGTATCGTCAAAAACAATTTGGTTTGGCCCCTTCAGGGTAAAACCACAGTTTCGTGGTCCTTGGTTGGAAACCTCACGGTGTCAACAATACCAAGGGGGTGCTGACCCGACGCACCCGCTGATCCCCTTCAGGGTGAAGCAGTCAATTGGAGTCGAGTGCTAGGTTTTGGCCTTGGGGGATCTCCTAGTCAAACCTAGTTACTGAGTTTCCTTTTCAGCTACACACCTAGTGTCGGTTGGGTGTGTCTACCCCTTCGCACTAGACCCAATAGGGCCCGGTTCGCACAATAAGACTGGCGACCGGTTACAAGCTTAGGGCTCACCATTAGGTACTCACCTCCCAGTCTCTACCCGACTGGGAGGGTTACACATCCCCGGACCCATCCATCCGGGGAGTTAGGTCAGTTAGGCTTTAAATAGGTCCCCCGCGGGAGAGAAATCTCCAAAATTTCCCCATTGAATTTTTGATTCTTTCGCCAATCATGGCAAACTCCAATATTTTGGAGATATTGCTAAAAATCCTTAAGGAAAACCCTGCTATTTCCGCCAAATATGGCGGAATAATCCAGCGTGAAATCGCTAACTGTCCTCCGGCTACCGAAGCCAACGTCGCTGATTTTAGTGACGCACTTGACAGCCCATTATCTCCCCCGCTTGCTGATCAAGGCATTCCGGTTGGTCAATTCACGAAAGTGTTTATCAACTCCGATCCCATTGTTCATCGAACAACGAACGACTTCCAGGTAGATAGCCCTCTATCGCTCCCGCCCGCCGACAATGTCGTGCCGACCGCCCAATTCCCGAAATCATCCATTGTTTCCGGCCCACCTACTAATCTCATTGTTCATAAAACAATGGACGCCGCGCAGGTGTGCGCTGAAGTTGAATTCCGTGAAATGGACACCACCGAACCAGTGTCCAATAACAACTCCGACAATGATTTGTCATCATGCCCCTCGTCCTCGGAAGACGACTTTCAAGTCGTCACCGGTGGCAAGAGGAAGAAAGGGAAAACCTCCCAGGCCAGCAAGGCCAAAAAGACCACCGCGTCGCCCCCGTCCCCAACTCAAACGCCCGTTCGACCCGCTAGCCCCGTCCCAACTACCTCTGCTCGCGCGCAGAATAGTCGTCCCCCCAGCCCGATAGCCCAAACTTCCTCAGCCCAAAGGAAGCAACGCCCTCCGCCCCCCTTTTACATCCAGGACAAGGGTAAATGGACTGATGTGTCCAAGATGTGTGTTGATCGAAAGATCAACTACACAAACGCCCGTGCCTGCCAAAATGGCATTAAAGTCACCGTCCCTACGTCGAACGACTATAGGGAACTATATCGCGCCCTCCGTGAAAGGAATATTTCCTTTCACACTTTCTCCTTCCCCGAGGACACGCCTACTCGTGTTATTATTAAACGTGTCCCTAAAGAAATCCTAGTACAGGATATTAAAGACGACCTTGCCGATCAAGGTATACCAGTGATCGCCGTCCATCGCTTACATAAAGCGAGAGGCGGTGAATTGTACGACATGGTTCTTGTCATTTGTGAACCAACCGAAGGTCATCACCCGATTTTTAAGATTAAGTCCATTTGCTCCCTATCCGGTATCTCAATTGAAAAGCCCTACAAAACCGCAACAGTGGGACAATGCCACCGTTGCCAACTGTATGGCCATGCGCAGAGCAACTGCTATGCGACTCCCAGATGCGTCAAGTGTCTGGGCGAGCACAGCACTGCGGACTGCCCTCGGCCCAAAGACCGAACCCTCTGTTCGGAACCACCCAGCTGCGTTCTCTGCGGCCAGACCGGTCACCCGGCAAACTACCGCGGCTGTCCCAAAGCCCCCAAACTCGCTCCTAAATTAGCGAAGCGCGCCAACGCCCGCCAACAAAGAGAGGCACCTTCCTCTCAAATTCCCCAACGTCTCGCTCCTCAGAGACCATCCCCGTGGAACAGGCTAAACCACGAAAAAGCTTTTCCCTCCTTGGCCACTGCCAAACCTTTGCAGGCACTGATGGATATACCCATCGCAGCGCAGATCCTGCCTATAGCCGTGGCTCCAGAGGCCACAGCCAGTCCCCAACCCGAGCCTCAAACCACTGCTGCTCCTGCAGCCAAACAACCGCCCAATCCCTCACCCGCGCACGGCGAGTCTTGCGGCCAGACTCTACTGCGCCACTATAGAATATTTATGACCCGCCAAGCCAGGTCTCTCCGCGATGCCCTTCTGGCTGCCGAGCAGCAGAATAACGGCAAAATTACGACGGCAATGTACAGCCAAATATTCAGCACACACAGTGATGTCGTGCTAGGCCTCGACCAGATGGATGCGATGGACTGATCCAATGGATTCCCAACGCACAAACCACACTAGGCCTCGATCCCTCAAATTAGGTTTTTACAACGCCAATGGCATTTTCAACCAACGCGCCGAAATAACTAAATTCCTCCGCGACCACCAATTAGACGTCCTCCTTATACAGGAGACCCTTTTGAAACCCCACCGCGCTGACCCCAAAATTGCGAATTACCGTCTAGTTCGCAATGACAGAACACGCTGCCACGGCGGCGGTACCCTTATTTATTATAGGAAGGAGTTATACTGCATCCCTCTGACCCCACCCGCGCCTCTCTCTCACCTAGAGTACTCTGCCTGTCGACTAGGCATGACTGGTCATCCTCCGATAACCATCATCTCTGCCTACCATCCCCCACCATCGGTCGCGTCTCTTGCTTCAGACGATCCTATCGCGCTCACCAGCGATCTCACGACTCTCTTTGGCCTGAGTGACTCCGTCTTACTAGCGGGCGATCTCAACGCCAAACACCCCGCTTGGAACAGCAACACGACAAATGCCAGAGGCAGAATCGTGTATAACCTAGGCGCGACCCTAAACTATGACGTCATCGCTCCGATGACTCCCACCCACTACCCACACGACCCCAACCATAACCCCGATGTCCTCGATGTGGCGCTCCTAAAGAATGTAAACCTCCATTTACACTCCATAGAAGCGCTTCACGAGCTCAACTCGGATCACCGTCCCGTTATCCTACACCTAGGATCCCGCTCGGGTAACCATGATCCTACCCAACCTCCTCCGACCCAATTGATCACCGACTGGAGGAAAGTAAGTGAAAAACTGAAATCCACCACGTCGCCTCAATTGGACACCATTCCTGACCACATAGTCTCAGTCGCTGACACGACGGCGGCGATCGACTCGCTTACAGATCACGTACAATCCGTCCTGAACGATTGTTCAAGGGAAGTTCCTGTAGTGGAAGACCACCGCTGGAAACTCCCGGAAGATGTACGGAATCTGATAACCGAGAAGAACGCAGCCATCCGTGCGTACAGCGCTTTTCCCTGCGCCGCAAACAAAGCTCACATGCGCAACTTACAGCGTGCTGTAAGGAAACGCATTGCCGAGCAGCGTAATGCGAGCTGGGACAAGATGCTGAGTGAACTTGAGCCCACGCATCTTGCCTTCTGGCAGCTTCAGAGGAAGTTACGATCCACTGAAGAGGCCACAATGCCTCCTCTCATTCGTCCCGATAAGAGTGTCGCCTTCGATAACTCTGAAAAAGCAGAATGCCTAGCCGACAGCCTAGAGTCCCAATGTTCTCCCAGCTCTCAACCAGTAGACCAAGCCCACCTCGATATGGTGAACGCCGAAGTCGAACGTAGAACTTCCCTTCCGCCCGTCGAAGATCCCGATAATCCACTGGCCCCCATCACTCCTGATGAGGTCCAGGATATCATTAAAAGTCTCCAACCGCGAAAAGCCCCTGGCTCCGACGGCATCACCAATAGGGTTTTCAAACTTTTCCCCGCCCAGCTTATAGTGCTAATGACTGCCATCTTCAATGGCGCATTGAGCAATAATATGTTCCCTACAACCTGGAAACAGGCCACCGTCATAGGTATTCCCAAACCAGGCAAGCCCAAGTCTGACCCGTCTAGCTACCGTCCCATTAGCTTACTCAACGTCCTCGGTAAAATCTATGAAAGGCTTATATATAAGCGGCTCAAAGATTTTGCCGAAGCAAAGAGTCTAATACCCAATGAGCAGTTCGGATTTAGAACCGAACACTCATGTATCCAACAAGTCCACCGCATCGTAGAACACGTCAGCGCCGGCTTCCAACGGGGCGCAATAACGGGAGCCTTATTCTTCGACATAGCGAAAGCGTTCGACAAAGTCTGGCACAATGGCTTAATCTATAAGCTATACCAACTCGGCGTGCCTGACCGTCTCGTGCTCATCCTACGGGACTTTTTATCGAATCGCACCTTTCGTTATCGAATTGAGGGGGAGCTTTCCTCCCCCCATCCCATTCGCGCAGGAGTTCCTCAAGGCTCCGTACTATCCCCCCTCGTTTTCACGCTATTCACTAGTGATATTCCCAAGCATAAAAATACCCAGCTAGCCCTATTCGCCGACGATACGGCTATCTATTATACCGGTCTTAAACCCGATGCCATCGCTCGCACTCTCCAAACTTCCGCAAACACCCTGGCCAAGTGGTTCCGGAAATGGAGAATCGAAGTCAATCCAGATAAAAGCCAGGCAGTCCTCTTTTCTAAACCGCGGATAAACCCACCCTCCCCCCGTCCGATTACCATGTACGGCAAGCCGATCCCTTGGGAAAAGCAAGCCAAATACTTAGGCGTGGTCCTCGATAGACACCTCTCCTTCGCTGAGCACATAAAGCAGGCACGTTCGCGCGCCGCTTTCGCTCTAGGTAGGCTCCACTTCATTCTTAGCTCTCGCAGCAAGTTATCACTCAGGTGCAAGCTGCGTATTTTCACCGCGGTCATCCGTCCCATCATGACCTATGCCTGCGTTGTTTTCGCACACGCAAAGCCCTACCTCCTCCACAAGATGCAGACCCTCCAAAACCGATTCCTCCGTAGAGTCACGGGAGCCCCCTTTTATGTTCGAAATGAGCTTCTTCACGTAGATCTCAAGATGCCCACCATCCAGCAGTTCATGAAACGTGTCTCCAAGCGTTTCTTTGAAATTTCAATCCAACATAGGAATCCCCTTATCGTATCGGCCGCCCAATACGAACCCTCGCGTATCTCTAAGATTCGCCGACCAAGGCATACCCTAGTCACTCCCGATGACGCAATCACCCTGCTCCAAGAGAGCCGTAGGGAAACAAGTACAGTGGCACACAAACACAAAAACCGACCGTCCTTCCGTCCTCGCCGCCGAGGCCCACCGCGACGTCCCCGTAATAGTCCACCCCGACCCTTGCCAGAGCCAGCCCGCGACGCTGAGCCAGTAGCTTTAAATTCCCTTATTAATAATAATAATGATATGATCCAGCCTGTCCCTAGCTGCCCTCCCCTGCGACGCCCTAAGCCGAGGTCCGTACCCCACAGGGGGTGCCCTTAGCGTGTAGTCGCCTAGTTTGTAAGTTTTTTAATAAGCCCTGGCTGGAGGCTTTAATTAATTTATTAATTAAGGCAACCACAGGCAAGTCCGGTTAAGCAGCCGACAACCTCAGAGGTTGACCTGCGAGATGCCACACACAAAAAAAAAAAAAAAAAAAAAAAAAAAAAAAAAAAAAAAAAAAAAAAAAAACCTCTCCTACGCCGCGCCAGCTGTCTACTCTCCGTCCGTCTTACGAATTTTCGATCAGGTCACGTGTCCTGACGCGTGTTTAACATTTTTTACCCATTACAAAAAAAGTGTACAACGCCGCTAAAGAAGTTTTCACTTCAAACACCTACTCTGAAAATTAGGTACAGCTTAATGACTTACTTCAAAGAAAAAATCTGCTCCAAGAATGATTTTTATTAAATTACATTTATTCGAAGAATTAAAGTAACAGAGTACCTTAATTATTTTCTTTACAAAAGCTGTCAAAAGGCTATTTTTGAATGCATCTTCATAAAACGCATTAATCTTCCATAATATCAAGTCCATCTTTAGGAAAGTAATTAAACATTTAAAAGTCGTGTGTTGCAAAAAACTTGAAATTACGTCGTTCAAAACTCATTTGTAACTCAAGAACGAGTTGGGTATGGGATGATAAATACGTCTAGTTAAAATATGTACTCTTTAGCTGTTTTTAGGGTACCGTATCCGAATAGCGAAAACGGAACGAAAAAACGGACTAGAGTTCAAGAGCTATTTTAAGTTTTCTATAGAAAGTATTTTAAAAGTTTCGTAGCCAAATGACAAAAAACGAAACACTTATAGATTTGTCATGTCTGTCTGTCCGTCCGTCCGTATGTCACAGCCATTTTATTCCGAAACTATTAAGATTACACAAGTAAAACTTAGTAGGTAGATGTATTCAGTTAACCGCTTTCCGATTTTTTTTATGGTTGATAGGCTTGCGTTTGACCATAATCTCACCTGATGTTAAGCGATGATGTGGTCGAAAATGAAGCACGCTTGCCTAGAAGTAACCTATTTATACTTGACTTAAAGACTCCCAGGTTATAACTATCAGGAAACACAGAC
Organism: Tholera decimalis; assembly: GCA_943138885.2. Lineage (NCBI taxonomy): Eukaryota > Metazoa > Arthropoda > Insecta > Lepidoptera > Noctuidae > Tholera > Tholera decimalis. Next base: position 5,042,465 of record OW964573.2, read on the forward strand.
TCCGGCAGGGAATTCCACTCCTTAGCTGTACGCACAATGAAAGTATTCCCAAAACGTTTCGTACGTATGGGTGGGATGTCCACCATGTAACGATTGCGCATCGCCGTTTGTCTTGTAGTCCGATGATGGAACGGGCTTTGTGGAAAAATTAACGGGGGCTCCCCATACATGGAACTGAAACTAAACATTTTTTTTCATCAAACCTAAAACTTGTGCGATGTCTATACCTAGGTCTTTCAAAATTACATTGAGGTTTTAAAATTATTTTTTCTTAAAGTATTTTTTTTTTTGTTGAAAATTATCTTTCTGAATTATATTCAGAGTCATAAGCAAATATATATTTTAAGTTTAAAAGAATTGTATTTACCAAGAAATCATAAACGTTCAAACTTAAAAGTATTATAAATACATTTTTATTATAATTTTATGACATTAAAAATACCTAGTTAAAATAATTGAACACCTACTTAATTTATGTTGTTGACAGCACTTTAAAAGATACTTCAATTGTTTTTTTTTTTTTATTACGAATGAGCCCGCTCTTGACCTCGATCACACCTGATGGTAAGTGTTAGATGAGGTCTACGATCGAACGAGCGAGCCCAGAAAATGCCTATTCACTCTTGCTTTAAAGGCTGACGGGTCATATGTGGCAGGGAACACAGAAGCCGGCAGAGAGTTCCACACCTTGGTTGTGCGCACAATGAATGTTGAAGAAAAGCGCTTAGTACGACATGACGGTATATCGACCAAGTGTGGATATGATTGTGTCTTGTTTACTTGTATTAAATGCGTATTTGGAAAGCTCAGTATTGAAATATAATTGCCTCTATCAGAAATTACAAGAGAATCGTTTATTTTGTTTTTGAGAGATTTTTTTTTGGAGAGGCCTGGTGTTTCTTTCTATCTAGTGCAACTTCGTAGGACCAATGGTGGCGACCACTAGATGAAAGCCGAATCTATGAAGGTCAACAAGTCTCGGAAAACGAGTCAACTGTCTTGTGCTTAGCCTTTTCCCATCCATGTTTGGGTCGGTCCTCGGGCGTGTGAGCGACGCGGACGTCGCGTGCGTGACGCGAGCGCGCTGCGTAACCGACGCGTGTTGCCGCCGTGTGACGTGTGTGCAGCGAATGCGCAGCGCTCACCTTTGCGTTTTACGCATGTCAACACAACACGGCACAAGGCGGCGGGGATAGCGGGCGAAAGAGTAAGAACGCGACTCGAGCGCCGCGTGCTCTCTCCACACACGCCCTAGGATCGCGCACGCCTAATGGGGGGTCAGCCTAAGGTTTTACATGGAGGGATTAGTTATTTGACTTCCACAACCACCGAATGACGCGATACCACTCGGTAAAACTATTATCAGATTTTCTGGCTTAAAACTACCTGTAACGTCTGTGAAAGATGTGAAAATGACAGCATCTTCAATTGCTTAATGAGGCACGGAGGAATCTGTTGATATAAGATGGTTACCCATCCGACTTTAATAGGCGTTGCTTAACCTTGAAATTCGACTCGTACGGCTATTATAATTGTATTAAAAACGTCAACTATCTTGGATCCTGCAACGAAATTAATTAGAAAGGTAAAAAAAACAAAAGAAAGTTTGTAAATAAATTACTGACCCGAGTCTATAGCACGTCATGTTCCACGCACCCCTCAAAGAGCGGTCAGTACTAATGATGGGACCGGACAGGTTCATTGCCTGCCCGGGTTGTGGGATTGTTCAAACGAGATACCGCAACCCCGGAACGCAAGGCCAACTGAAGGAACAGGGTGGGTTTTCAGTCAGTAGAAATCTGTCATTCCCATCAGTCAGCTCCATCTAAAGCAGGACGAATCATTTCATGATTTTCTCTCCAAATTAGCGATCCAATAAAAATATATTAGTATAATCTACACTCGCTGTTAGGTTTCATTCCTAATGCCATGCCTAATGGCTAAGGTTTCGGCATGGTGTTCGAAAGGTGAAAAAATGAAAATGAAAATATATTTTATTTACACCAAGAACTTCATGTACAATGATTTGTGTTTGGAGCCTGCTTTTAGGCAAACAATGCCTGTGTTAGGAGACTCCGCTCTTCCATATCTAAGCAACTACTATCTATAAATATGTATATATATATATATACATATACACATATACAGTTATATTAAAAGGTTTTCTTTTTTTGTTAATTAATAATACAAAAAATCTGCACAATTTCTGTGGGGCAAAACAAGGATAAAAGCTTATAAATTAGAGTAAACTGTTAGGCTTACGATTTCACTAAAATTTTTAAGTAAATAAATTTCTTCTCAAATAAGTAAGCTGAGCCCGACTTTTCGCCATGTTTTATTGGCTCTCAATGACTTTTGAAAAGAGGTTTATTACCAAAACGTCTTTCAACCTTACGAAGTTATGTGCTTACTGTAATTGCGAACATTACTTCGTTTAACTTTGGAAAAGATAAAAAAGTATTTTTCTCAAGTTATAATATAGTATTGGGGTGCTGTTTTAAATGGTAAAAACAAAATGCCTTGTGACTTATAAGAACTAAATGAATAGAACTTAAAGCTTTGGTTAAAAGTACAATTTATAATCAAGCTCAGCTAGTCCAGTGATTAGCAACGCCTCCACAGTAAGGTGTGATGTTTGGCGGGAAGTCCTCAACCCACCTGATGGCTTCATAAAACCGTGTGAGAGCCTTCCATCTGGGCAAATGCTACTGTAACGGGGGCGTGTGTGTACTCGGTAATTTCAATATAAACGCGATAGGTTTTATACTTTGTATACAACATGTAATTTAAAGGGTATATACATACCAAGTGCATGGTTTCTTTGGATGATAACAAACGATATGGCAAGGGTTTTGTAATCCTACGTCTACATGTGTGGAACTTATTAGAAATTTCAATACATTGATACCAGAGACCGAAATATTCAAATTAAGAGAAACGAAGAGAATTATCATGTTATTGGCAAGTGACGTGGAAAGTTATTGACCCTCGTAGTGCTATAACACGTTTGCTATGATTGATATTCAAGAAACATATGAAACCGATAATTTGGTATCAATTCTTTGAGTGACTTTATTTTGAGCTGAAACTGTGCATAGAGACTCCATACCAGATGTTGTCTTCAGCCCTTTTGGATACATATGAGGTTTCCGTTACACGTAGTATAATGTTCACATTTATGAAAGATTAATCTAAATATATTTTTCAAGTTAAAACGATGCCGAGCTTGCTATGCGGCGTCCAAGTCTGGTCTGTCTCTTTCTTAAAAACAATTCCTTCGCATATCCAACATTGCGATCTAAATTCAAACTATACAAGCCAGTGTGATAGGCTGACCACTCGCATAGCAGACCTCCACATTACCGTGGCCGGCTTGGAAATGCCTTAACAGACCGCGAACCCAAGTCGGCCGTAATAAAGATAACATCTACGGATAGGGATTTCAAGATGGCTCAGATCTCAAATGTATATGCGGCACGACTCCACAGACTATGGCCCACCTTCTATTATGCTCCACATGCCCTGTCACCTGCACTCTTGATGATCTTATCTCTGCATCAGCGAACGGAGTTCGCGTAGCTGAGTTTTGGGTTAGAAACTTATTTAGAATATTTTTGCCATCGGCATGCTAAGAAGAAGATAATCAAGCTGGAGCTCGAGGAACTCGTAGTTAGTAACAGTCGCACGGGTCCATCGCAATGCTTGTCAAGAACGGTCCGTGGATAGATGACAAACGCGGCGTGGAACTTTGTTTGACATCTGTACTATTTCTATTATTAAACGGAAACAAATTGTTTGTTAAGCCTGCAATACATGTTGGCCAAGCGTAGGCCAACGCGAGCGTTGGCAAATAGGTACAAGGCAAGACATAATGTCCACACGTTCGACAAGTTCGTCGAACGCCAATGCAGACGACCAATGTAGAAGAGGGCCTGTAGAGCTGCCCACACGTTGGCCGAGCGCAGGCGAGCGCCTTTGATTTGTGACCAAAAACCGACACCGATCCGAAGTGAGGCAAATGATCACGAGCAACGGCGGGCCTACACTCGGCCAATTAGACAAGTGATACCGAGCGATAGCAAGACAAGGCAAATATACCGTCTACATGTTGGTATTGGCCTTCACTCGACAACGCTCGGCCAACATGTATTGCAGGCATTAAGAGTCGCTAATCTTCGAAAGTACATTGCGGCTTTGGATGATATTTGGTATGGAAGTAGCTTGAAACTTGAGAAAGGTTATCGTATTTTGCCCGACTGCAAAAAAGGTTGGTTATGTTTTTATCGTGATAAAATCCGCGGGAGCGAAGCCCAGCTCGACTGCTGGTGATATAATATTTAAGAATTACGTTAAGGACGGTATTTCCTAAAATTACTTTTCATTTTTATTAGGGTTCCGTCGCCGAATGGCAAAAAACGGAACCCTTATAGGTTCGGCATGTCTGCCTGTCTGTTTGTCCGTCCGTCCGTATGTCACAGCCATTTTATTCCAAAACTATTAGGACTATACACGTGAAACTTGGTAGATTGGAACTGAAACTGAAAATATTTTTTTTTCATGAAACCTATGTTTGTGTGGTATCTTTGAGATTTCTAAAACCACTTTTCCATAAAGTCAATCGTTTAAAAGATATACCCTTCCAAAGTGGTAAAATGTCCTCCCCCTTCCTCTAACTTCTATAATAATAGAGTGAAAAGTCTAAAACAATATAAACAATATACATGATGTAGATCAAAATGTAAACTTTCAAGGAAAATTGGTTTGAACGAGATCTGGTTAGCAGTTTTTGAGATATAGCATATTTTATAAAACCGCAAGCACACACAAGCACTATGAAAAACAAAGTTATTTGGCGTAGTTACTACAGAACCCTTCATGAGCGAGTCTGACTCGCACTTGGTCAATTTTTAGGACAGTCTACTGAGGATGAAGTCTTTTAATATGGTAGGTTATCTTAATCATATAAGAATATGTGTGTTCTTTTCTATTAAAACTCATAATGATTTTAGTCATGGCAACACATCTACACTAAGAAACAGAGCATCTCTTCAAATTAAAATACTACTAACCTTTTAACCTTCAGAAAACCCCTCAACACTTTAAAACTCTTTCAAAACTCGTTTAGTATAATAACGACTCACTATTTCTTTCAACCCAAATTAAAAGGAAGGGAATGACTACAGAGCTTGGAGGCAAATCGTTGGCATCTGCTAGTCGCGACATTAATTGCAAAATTTTACATAAATAATAATCTTACTCCTTTACTACTTGTCTTATTTCTTACAAGAAGTAGTAAAAATCCTGGAATAACACAGCTTATTTTTTTATCCCAAAATTCCGACGGAATTGGGATTAACACCGGCCTGAAGCTAGTATTTAAACTATAAATAATTTATTATGAGGCATCTGTGACCTATAGATAATTAGCTTACAAACAAACATACATATTTAAATATTACAAATAGAGACATTCCTCATGAGACAGTTCACACACCTTTGGTGCACTGCATGAAAATCCATTTATCAGTTTTTAGATTATCGCGAACAGAACAGAACAGGTTTTATTATATTATATAGTAATGTTCAATATTAATGTATTTTACACCACAAGAACACTATTTTTAATGCACCACAAAACATGATACTTCTTTGAACCGCTGACAGTACCTTCGAAGCCCTCGGTTTTGCTCATGCGATAAATAGGTTATAATTTCTAGGCAAGTATTTTTTTTGTTAAAGGCTTTCTTAAGGTACCAATAACATTAGTCCTACACTAGTTTACAAGAGATATCGTATTACCAATTTTTTTTTTGCTTTGCGGTGGCGAGTTTCAAATTACAATTTAAAAGTTTTTGTCTTTTTAGCACGTAGCTCGATATTACACCTTTCAATATATTTTTTTATGTATTTAATACACTACACATTCTTTAATATTATTTTATTTACCCTCGTCCGTGTGTCACTGCTTGGTGCCAACTGAAAACCAGCGCTGGGTGTCTTTCGCCCAGCAAATGCTGAGTTGGTAACCCTTTCGGTGTTGACATGCTCATCGAAATTCTTAGTTATTTTTTTGTGTTTGTAATTTTCTAGTGTTTGTTGTTGTGTGTGTTTATCGCCGAATAAATGGATTTCAATTTCAATAAATTACTTGATTGTGGAGGTCAGATAAGTAGTCCCACCATCTAGAATACAGATTTTGAATAATTTTAAGTTTGTTTTGACTAAAAACCATCTTCAATATAGCTTAGAAAAGGCTAGAGCGTGACTGTTTTTTTTTATTCCGGATGAGCTCACTCTTGGCCTGATAGTAAGCGATAGATGAGGTCTACGATGGAACGAACGAGCCCAGAAGATGCCTGTTCATTCTTGCTTTAAAGTATAAGTGGCAGGGAACACAGAAGCCGACAGAGAGTTTCTCTAGTTACTGCGGATTCTATCAGGATTCTCTGCTCTATGGAAACGACTTAATTACCGAGGGTAGCTTGCATTTGTAAAGTACACAGTGCTTCACCGACCTTCATAATGTACAAAGGGAAAGTTTAAATTAGCTCAACTTTTTTTTGTAAAGGAAAGTACTGTCAAGAGCGCGCCGGACTTCTTTTTTTAAAAGTGGAACTTGGAATTGTAAAGGAGGTTTGTGAATATGTATTTTATTTTTATTTTTGATTGGTTTATTGGTTTTGTATGTTCAAATCTATGGCTATGTAATCTATAGATGCTGTATAAAGCTCTAGTCTCTTAAAAACAACCGGCGAAGTGTACGTCCGGCCACGCGCTGTGTAGAGTTCCGTAGTATACTATAACGTAAAATACGAGTCGGATTGATTGACCAAGAGTTTCTTACCATGCTTTAACAAAAGAAATTACTCTGTTTTACATAAATAAGAACTTGAAATGAATATTTTTCAATGGAATTGGTCCGAAAGCTAGTAGAATACAGGTGGCCAACTTAGGTCTCATAGTTTTCCTTTTAACTTCGTTGTAAATAGATAGGTACTACTTTTTTTTCTGGTTGGGAAAATCATCGAATGACTTCTTCCACTCTGGGTTAAGCGGAAGGGCGTGTCAGACTTCTACTGACTAAAAACTCACCCTGTTCCTTTGGCTGCCCTAAAGTTCCGGGGCCGCGATATCTCGATAGAACTTTCCCGCAAACCCCGGCAGGCAATGGCCCTATGAGGCCCCGTCACTGGTGCTGACAGCTCTTTGAGGCGCACGTGAGATAGGTACTACCACCGTTACGTTTTAATTTCTACCTATCACCACTTAGCTGGTAGGAGAGGCACTTGACTCTAACGGGCACTTTAAAGCTTAATATTTCACAAACGGATCACTAAATCGAAAATTGGTCCCCACACTCGCATTATTTTTGAACGACTTATCCAAGGATAAACCACACTATGGGGTAGATGAGATAAACAAAAAACATGTTACGATTAGGAGAAGTAATCTTAAACATTTATTGTTTTTAATTCTTATAAGATCAATTATGTTTAATATGCAACGTTTACGTGTTCTATTTTTACAAAAACTCAACTAAGAGGTCAACGTCTATTCATTTTTTGTCACTTTAATATCTGAGGTGCTCTTTTGAGCGTAGAAATACACAGATTTGAGTTGACCTGTTCAGACAGTGCTATTTTTAGGGTTCCGTAGCCGAATGGCAAAAAACGGAACCCTTATAGTTTCGACATGTCTGTCCGTCTGTCTTTCTGTCCGTCCGTCCGTATGTCACAGCCATTTTATTCCGAAACTATTAAGACTATACATGTAAAACTTGGTAAGTAAATGTATTCTGTAAACCGCTTTTCGATTTTAAGAGAAAATTTAAAAAATATTTAAAATAAAGGGGGCTCCCCATACATGGAACTGAAACCGAAAATATTTTTTTCCATGAAACCTATACGTGTGTGGTATCTATAAACAGGTCTTTAAAAATGACATTAAGGTTTCTAAAATGACTTTTTCATAAAGTTAATTTTTTAAAAGATATACGCTTCCAAAGTGGTAAAATGTGTGTCGTCCCCCCGTAACTTCTATACTAATGAAGTGAAAAATCTAAAAAAACCATATGTTGTAGATCTGAATATAAACTTTCAACCAAAATTAGTTTGAACGAGATCGAGTCAGCAGTTTTTGAGATACAGTGTATTTTCTAAAACCGCAAATATTACTTTGTAATTCATACAAATACTATAAAAAACAAAGTTATTTGGCGTAGTTGTAAAAATTGTAAATAAGCTAGTTTTAAGAAATTTGTAAGGTTTTTGTTTTTTCTTTTCATATAAATATATTAAGTATATTATATTTATTATAGTTACTACGGAACCCTTCATGGGCGAGTCCGACTCGCACTTGGCCAATTTTTTCAGTTATCACGTAGCACAACTTAGAATTGTTAGGACCCAGAGTGATTTGATGAACAATACTAATATAAAGAAAGAAAGACCGCGTATCTGACCTCCACAGCCCAGTAGTTGGGTAACACGATACCCTTTGGCAAGACTAATGTCATATGTTTTGGCTTATGACTGACTGCAACGACTATCTGTTTATCGTTAACTTCGTTATTCTAAGTTGAGTTGTACGTCATCTGACAAATGTTTGCACTGTGTGGACAGGCTCACTCAAATCTGTATGCAGCTTTCCTCAAAAGATCGCCTCAGACTGAAACCCACAAAGTTTCCGAAACTATTAAGACTATACATGTAAAACTTGGTAAGTAAATGTATTCTGTAAACCGCTTTTCGATTTTAAGAGTAAATTTAAAAAATATTTAAAATAAAGGGGGCTCCCCATACATGGAACTGAAACCGAAAATATTTTTTTCCATGAAACCTATACGTGTGTGGTATTTATAAACAGGTCTTTAAAAATGACATTAAGGTTTCTAAAATGACTTTTTCATAAAGTTAATTTTTTAAAAGATATACGCTTCCAAAGTGGTAAAATGTGTGTCGTCCCCCCGTAACTTCTATACTAATGAAGTGAAAAATCTAAAAAAACCATATGTTGTAGATCTGAATATAAACTTTCAACCAAAATTAGTTTGAACGAGATCGAGTCAGCAGTTTTTGTGATACAGTGTATTTTCTAAAACCGCAAATATTACTTTGTAATTCATACAAATACTATAAAAAACAAAGTTATTTGGCGTAGTTGTAAAAATTGTAAATAAGCTAGTTTTAAGAAATTTGTAAGGTTTTTGTTTTTTCTTTTCATATAAATATATTAAGTATATTATATTTATTATAGTTACTACGGAACCCTTCATGGGCGAGTCCGACTCGCACTTGGCCAATTTTTTCAGTTATCACGTAGCACAACTTAGAATTGTTAGGACCCAGAGTGATTTGATGAACAATACTAATATAAAGAAAGAAAGACCGCGTATCTGACCTCCACAGCCCAGTAGTTGGGTAACACGATACCCTTTGGCAAGACTAATGTCATATGTTTTGGCTTATGACTGACTGCAACGACTATCTGTTTATCGTTAACTTCGTTATTCTAAGTTGAGTTATACGTCATCTGACAAATGTTTACACTGTGTGGACAGGCTCACTCAAATCTGTATGCAGCTTTCCTCAAAAGATCGCCTCAGACTGAAACCCACAAAGTTTCCATATAATTGAACCACTATAGATTGTATGCAGTTCAAAAGACATGGACCCCTGAGTTTGTTTCGGAGTTGCTTCTCAAGGTAGTCAGTTAGGAAACAGCCTCATCTAGTTTAAATTTACAAAAAAAAATTATATAAAGCAATTTGCAAAATAAGGATCATTTATCATTATTTGATAGATATATAGATAGAATAAATACACTTTATTGTACACCAAAATTTAAACACACCTATTTAACAATATTGCTTATTCTATGGTAACAATAATAAAAATAGGAAGGACTTTAAAAACTTTAATTAAAGTGGGGAAGGCTAAATTAGTGTACTTACTACATTACTCATAAAACAGAGAATTTTTTATATAAATATTTATATGCAGATATATATATAAAATACAATACATAGGTAATTAAATAATACAATACATATAATGTGTTCTTTAACATCAGGTGGAGAGAAAACAAAAGAATAATCATAAATTGGAAAGAAAATAATTAACAGCCGAGCTTTTAAAAGTAGCGAGTGACTGAGCTTGTCTTACTGACACCGGCAACGCATTCCACAAACGAATAACTTGCACCGTAAACGACGAGCCATAGAATTAGACGTACAAAATAGCCGGGATCAATGGCATAACGTGCTTTCTGGGCACGAAGGGATCTCGATATATTAAAATGGGTATCAAGCGTTGCTTAACTTTGAAAATCGATCCATGTCACTGCTATTATTTAGCCACGAGCTCAGAGCTCCTATCTCTATACTATAATATTATAAAGCGGAAAAGTTTGTTTGTTTGTTTGCTTGAACGCGCTAATCTTCAAAAGTACAGGGTGGATTTGGATGAAATTTGGTATGGAAGTAGCTTGAAGCGTGAGGAAGGTTATAGGCTACTTTTTACCCGACTGCAAAAAAGGAGAGTTATGTTTTTATCGTGATAGATTCTACGGGAGCGAAGCCCCGCGTGAGTACTAGTATCAGATATACAACATCCATACTTATGTTATAAATGTGAAAATGTGTCGGTCTGTTACGCTTTCACAGCTAAACTACAGCAACGAAATTGGATGAAATTTGGAATGAAAATAGCTGAAGACCCAAGGTCAAACATAGGTTCGTTTTTGTTTTTCAAAAATCAATCCTAAAGGGTTGATATAGGCGACTAGTACTCACGCGGGGCTTCGCTCCCGTGGACTCTATCACGGTTAAAACATAACACTCCTTTTTTGCAGTCGCGTAAAAAGTAGCCTATAGCCTTCCTCAAGCTTCAAGCTACTTCCATACCAAATTTCATCCAAATCCACCCTGTACTTTTGAAGATTAGCGCGTTCAAGCAAACAAACAAACAAATTTTCCGCTTTATAACATTAGTATAGATGATATAATGTAGGTTTACATATTGAATTGACGTTAACGAAGTCACGGGCAAGAGATGGTTACCATTAAATAAGATCATACATTTATATGATGATCCACCCATCCACGAACTAACCTCGGGATGCGTTGCTTAACCTGTATATCGTTCCTGCTGTTTTATTTAGCCACGAGCTCAGAGCTCCTATATCAGATACACAACATTACCATTAAATACTTGATGAAAGTAGGTACCTATATCGAATAACGAGCGCATGAAAGGATGAAATCCTCGTTTTTTTGGAGCGATTTTCCTATTTCAGAACCGGTTCGTCCGGATCTCCGGATGGCGGAGGTGCAAAAAGATCTGTTGTCAGGAGCCACTCCAAAGGGTATCGCATTTGAGTATGATTGAGACAAGGCTTTATACAATGCTAGACTGCCCTGAAGTTGTTGGTGGAAGATAGAAAAAACGTTAAAAGAACGTTATTACAAAAAAAAAGAGAATAGAAATAAATGTCTTAAACCGTAAATACTTCGACAACCCAGGTTTGTGTTTTCCTTTTTTTTTTCTGGGTTGGAAAATCATTGAATAATTTCTCTCACTCTGGGTTAAGCGGAAGGGAGTATCAGACTTCTACTGACTAAAAACCCACCCTGTTCCTTCAGCTGCCCTTAAGTTCCGGGGCTGCGGTATCTTGTTAGTACATTTCCGCAACCCCGGCGGGCAATGGCCTTATGAGGCCCCGCCACTGGTGCTGACAGCTCTTTGAGACGCGCGTGGAGCACGACGCGCCGCCGACACAAGCCTGAGGTGTTGGTTTTTGAGGTGACTTTAGGTGGTAAGTAGTGTGGCGTAGCGGTTTAGGTGGTAGAGGAATGAAACTTAGACCACAGGTTTACAGCATTTATTTGAAAAAGGGGGGTGGGTTCAGTTCACTAAGATCCTCCACTGGTCGATGGTTTAAGGAAGGTACTGCCCTGGGCTCAGGCCGCGACGCACGCAGGCCGGCGGGTCGACCCCGTAGTAGGCAGCTCGCACGTGGTAGGCGCCGAGGTTATGTCGGCAGGCCACGCGTCAGCGCACAGACAGGCGCAGAGGTTTTGCTGGCAGGCCACGCAACAGCGCGCAGATGGCGTAGTTGTTATGCGGGCAGGCCACGCAATAGCACGCAGACAGGCGCAGAGGCAGCGTGACACCCGTCGAGCGGCGGACGTAGAGGTAGTTGATAGTAGAAGTGAAGAGAGAAGAAAAAAAACCCTGGAATCAACACGAAGGGTGCTTCCGTAAGCGTGGTGCCAGGAATCGCGAGCGCCAGCGATGCGTGCGTCTCCCAGCCGTGAACCCAAAGAACAGTACCCGGGAAACGGATGGAAAACTCACCATCGCGGCGGTTCACAAAGATTATAGATAAGCGCAAGCATGCCGCGTGCAACGATATAAAAGATAACCGCGTGACAAAGCGTATAAGCTCGTAGCTGCTATGACACAGCAGGAAAGGGATACTGCGACATGCTTACGCTTCACAAATTTAGAAACACTAGTGGAAAACTGATGACAATGAAATAACACAGTTATGTTCCAGACGGAAGCCATCTTGACAACCGGGCAATTATATTAATTTACAAACGCTGCAGATTATGGTGAAATAAGAGGATTACGATTTGGCAAGATGGAGAGAAAATGGCAGATACGACGAGCACTTACCCTTGGGCACAGAGAGGTTTCTATATTAGTTACTTGTAATAGAAAGCAGGTGAAAAAGAAGCTCAGCCAACCGGAGGTTAGAATTTATAGCCGGTCACCGCATAAGTGTTGTCACTTCGTGAAACCATAGACATTAGAGATTAGTGTGGTAGTCGACTTCTAGTTTAATCGACTACAACGCTACAGTAGGTACATACAAAATATACATTGTTTTTTATCATTGTGAACCATGTCAGGGACAGCAGATTAGAAGAGACTCTTATATAACATTAGGTTTGGTTAAAAACCAGCATCAATAACTAATTGTCTAGCATTTTGATGAACCGAGCCTTTTTAACGCAGCCACTTACTTCGTGTTTGTTAGTAAATAAGTTATTTTGCTTTCCTTTCGTATCCTGTTGTGTACTTTGTGGCATATGCAAAATATTTATTTTTCTTTCTTTATGTCGGGGCCACCTACATATGCGCTCTATATCTTTTCGTTAACCGTAAGGCAGAAAGACCGTTATTTGATTTTCAGATTTTATGCTTAGCGCCGCTTTTTTGTGAAGAAACGCAGCATTTGGTACCGAAATGTGATGAACGTCCCAGATTGGTTACCGAAATTTTACGGGTTAAAGTCTGCTAAAAAATTATCTTTTTCCTTTCGGTTTTTTATTCAGAGAACTCAATATACCCTGTGTAATCCGACCAGGATTTTTCGAATATTCACATGACTGTGACTGGACTGAATAACATTACTAAAACTTTTCAACCATTTAGTTAGTATTTTTAGTAATTTTTCACGTTTTTAAATCGTGACACAAAATTCTTATTAATGAAAAGTACAATAACCTATCATCTGACTTTGTAATCTGAAATCTGGGTAAGCCTATATTGCTCTGTAACCTAATCTATCTTCCAATCAACACCGGTGCTGCCATTTCAGAGATTAGCCTGGAAAAATAGACAAAAATTTAAAAAGTTAGTATTTATCGTGTAAATAACTGTAGCTAAGCGCTTGACAGAACACAGTTATTTTAAAATAATATAAAGATACTTCTACTTTATTTATATAATTATGAATATATCTTAAAGACTATGTGTCTATGGAAACAACGCCAAAAGATGAGGAAAAACAGAAGCAAAAAAACAAAAGCATAATTTCAGAATTCCTTTCATTTGTCAAGAGAATTACAAACCGCGCATTAGCGAATTTATACGATTTAAACACCCGCTCCGCAATTGAGCAGTAAATCCTACCGACAATTCAAATTCCGTGTCACATTTCAACATTAGCCCCGAAATAAAACTGAAAAGTTTTTGCTTAAAACGCCGTTAATGTGAATGGTGTTATACTAATACGCAGCCGTGAATTGAATATGGAATTGTGTTTTACTTATTTAACCGACTTCAAAAAAAAGGAGGAGTTTCTCAATTCGTCTTGAACTTTTTTTTATGTATTTTAACCTCTTTACTCGCAGATGGCTGGACCGATTTGGAAAATTCTTTTTTTGTTTGAAAGGGCTTACTTTCTAGTACTTTATCTTTCTAGTATACTTACAAATTGGTCCCATTGTCGTCACGTTTGGATCTGATGATGGGATCATGGAGAAATCGAGGGAACTCTTCAAATATTATAGGCACACCTATAGCGTTTTGGGTATTTCTTATAGTACCTTGTGCAGTTGCTCTCGAAAAGCATCATTTGAGGAAGTGGAACTGATGATGAAGACCCTAGATGGCCACCGAAACTACTCAATAATAAGTATTTCGTGGATTGCGATTAGATTACTTGAATATAGATGTTAAGCACTTTATGCTCGTCACAATGCACTTGGTGAAATAGAGCTGATGGTGATGTACCAGGAGAACTTCTCAAAAATTAACGGCTCTGCACCGGAAAAAGCAATATTTTGTAAAAGGTGATAAGTAGTTGATATTTTGGCATTTGTTTTTTTTTTTTAGTCAAAACTAAATACTAAGGCCTATGTTTTCTAGTTGTTAATCCGGGGGTCGAGATAGCAAAATTAAATAACGGACTATTAAATCTCGACGAAACTGTAATTATGTTGTATTTTAGTGTGCTAATCTCAAGCCTTGGCCATTATTTGAACTAGGTGTGCAAATTACTAAAGCTAACCGGACATGGCTGTTTCGGGAGGTAACTGTTTCGAATACAATGGGAAGATACGCCCGGATGTTGTCATTGTAAGGACCATCCGGAGGACAGGGTGGAGCATACAGTGGACGTGTGCCCTGCTTGGATGGAGCACCGCCGTGTGCCCGGCCTTGGTTCAGACTATGGTACGGAGCGCGAGGGAATGGGATGTAGTCGCCTCCTGCGAAGTAGTCATGCTAGCAAAGGAGGAGGCCGAACGCGCGAGGGAGAGGTTACTCTCTTCCTCACGCCCCAACCGCCGCGGGAGACGCCCCGGGATTCGGAGATCGCGAGCCGATCTCCGGCCACCATAGACGCGGGCCAGCGGATGGTGAGCAGGGGTAGCTCACCGTCCGGTAAGGACCAGGCCCGAATCGGCGGCGCGCCGTGTTCCCCGCGCGCCTCAAAGAGCAGTCAGTAGCATTGACGGGGCCCGATAGGGCTACTGCCTTACGGGGTTGTGGGAAAGTTCTAACGAGATACCGCAGCCTCGGAATGCAAGGGTAACTGAAGGAGCAGGGTGGGATTTTAGTCACTAGAAGTCTGACATCCTCTTCCGCTCCCCCCACAGCGAGAGGCGTCATCCGATGATTTTCCCAACCAGAAAAAAAAACCCAGACGGGAGACGACCAGCGACGAAGGTGTGATTTGGATGAACCTAAGGTTGGTGTGTGACACCTATCTACCCTTGCACAGAACTAGACAGTCAAGGTACAGACCGCAGAGCTGTGTTCTTCCTTGCGAGGTTGCGAAAATATTCTAATGGGATACGGCGGCCGCGGAACGCAAGGGCAGGAAAAAGGAAAAATTTATAATAAAAGAGCCGTGTAATCACGAAAACTTCGTTTAATTTGAAATTAGAATAATTTGAAATGAGAATTAAGCTGTCGTGTTGGTTTCTCCTGTTTCCATTTATCTACTTCATTTTTTTTTTCGAACTATTTATTTTGACCTCCAAACATAGTTGGCTTGGGTTCGCTTTCAATCTAACTGTAAGCAGGTTAGTTTCTGTAGAGTAGTAGTAGAGCGACTAAGCACTTGGTATTTGGCAAGTTTGGCGTTTATTTATCCGTAACGTCTGTCAAACAATAGGACAGCCGGAATCGACGGCTTTGCGTACTTTAGAATGCGCGGAGAGATTCCAATTTGTAAAAAAATAAGCAAATAGCTATAAGAAAACTACAGAAGCCAATTGACATATAACATTCAAAATTGTTTATTGATTCAAGAACCATTAGCATTTTTACTTTTTTTGTTATGGTATAAATAAACATAGAGGTTTCAGTTCGTTATTTGAGATGAGATAAAATATCCTGAACTGTAATGAATGTATAAATAAACTAAACTACATACAACCAAATTCTTAAAAACATTTGTGTCCTCAACACTGTCGGCTGATAATAAATTATCCTGAAAAGAATGGCGGCATTTCTAGGTTGTACTTGAAATCATTAGTACTTAGGGAATACTTTTGGGATTCAGTAGGAGGACACATAAGGGCACTTAAAGGAACAGGCTTGGTTTTTAATCGGTAGTGACATTCTCTTCCGGTCCACCTAGAGCGATAGGCGACATTTGATGATTTTCCACAATATACACATGGTGTGCAGACATCACAACATTATTCCACTTTAAACCAACGTGACGCTAAAGTTTGATAGTTCTATTTTAGTACCTACAACGTAAAGAGCTTTTTGTGAACATCTAAGCATTTATCAAAATATCCTCTAAACAAATGAGAATGCCAAATTTCGGCTCGAATCATGTAGCGTCCGACAGACTTTCTAAGTTAATAATAATTCATTATATAAAACAGTAAGAATTATACAGTATAAATAAAATCTGTAGAAGTACACCGTTTAAAATTCATTTTAAAGAGTTGTTCAATTTATCAACACGTTTTCTATCTACAATTTCAATTAAAAATGTTGCCAATACCAAAATAAAATATTTTTTAAGTTATATTTTTGAATATTAATAATGTAATATTTTAAAATAATTCAATTCAATTATTATCGATGCAGTTTAGAATAGTTATATAGTGCTGGCAACACTTGATCTTGTAGTTGTCACTGATAATTGTCAAAAGTTTTACTTCTCCCGCGTTTTAAGACTAGCAACGAAGTGACTTATGTGTTTTTTGAGTTTTGTGTTGTTTATTGCTGTGTTACCGGACTCCGATCACTGTATTACTAACGATTGGGCTCTTGAAACTGAATTCAATAGTCATTATTCAAACACTTAATATTTTATTTCATGTTATAGTTAAAATTAGAAGTATTAAGTGGTCAACTTCAAAGAACTATAACTTTTTTCGGTGTACTTCTTATAGAAAACTAATTATGTAGTCAAATTCTATAAATATTTTCTTTTTTTATGATATATAGTTCATCTTTGTCGGTTCTGGCCAAGTCTTGAAGGAAACGTTGGCAATCTCCTTTAATCATCACATTACAATATCCTGTTCAAAATCGTTCCCCAAGAATAACAAAACTCAGCTCCTTTTATCAATAGAATATCATAATGAAAGCCAATAAAATCGGAACAGTAATTCGATATACAAAAACTACTAACCAATATAACTTGCTCGAGATCTGTTTGCGGAGCTAAAAGCCTACTGAACCCCTTAACAAATAAAATTTAGAAGGTTTATTTTGGTTACTGCTACCACATCGGATCAGACTACCTACATCTACAAAAGACACTTAATACTAAATCACATTTTTAGGGTTCTGTAGCGGAATGGCAAAATATGGAACCCTTATAGTTTCGTCAAGTCTGTCTGGCTGTCTGTCTGTCCGTCCGTCCGTGTGTCACAGCCATTTTATTCAGAAACTATTACGACTATACACATGAAACTTGGTAGGTAGATGTATTCTGTAAACCGCTTTCCGATTTTAAGAAAAAAATAAAATAATATTTAAAATTAAGGGGGGCTCCTCATAAATGGAACTGAAACGGAAAATATTTTTTTCATGAAACCTATGCGTGTGTGGTATCTATAGAAAGGTCTTTAAAAATGACATTGAGGTTTTCAAAACGTCTTTATCATAAAGTCAATCATTTAAAAGATATATGCTTCCAAAGTGGTAAAATGTGTTTTGGAATGAGATCGGGTCAGCAGTTTTTGAGATAATTATGCTATATTTTCTAAAACCGCAAATATAACTTTGTAATTCATACAAATACTACGAAAAACAAAGTTATTTGGCATACATAGATAGATAGATTCTTTATTATACACCATAACAGAATTAAATGAGGACTTAAAAACTACAAAGGGTGTTACAATGGGCAGACTTATCGCTAAAAGCGATCTTTTACAGACAACCTTTGGATGGATTTGACACAGCAGGAGAAAATAAATACGCGGGTACATGGTATACTATTCACATATATGGTATTTGGTGTACTATTCACTTATATACAATAAATAAATAATAACCTACATACTTAATACACATATACATATATATACATTAAAAACAAAGCTGAGATATATAAAAATAGTAACAAATTAAAGAGAGATATAGAGATTTTTTACCATGTCTTTGAAACAAGGAAGGGTCGGTGCTTATTTTACTGATACGGGAAGAATATTTCACAGTCGTACTGCTTGAGCTGCGAACAACTTACCAAAGCAATTGGTGGAGTGACTCGGTACTTCTAGCCCCAAGTTTTCCGATGACCTCAGAAATTTGGCATGTGTGTCATGGAGGAACTTGAAACGTTACTACGGAACCCTTCATGGGCGAGTCTGACTCGCCCTTGGCTATTTTTTTTGTTTTCTATTTTGGATCATGGATTTGATTGCATGTGTAAATATTTGCGGGCGAGAGGCGTGTTGCTGCATACTTTATGCGAAATTGATCATATAGTTTTTGAAGGAATTAATACTAGATATTTTTTGAAGAATTGGTTTTCCATGGATTTCAAGTACATACAGCAAAAAAAAATTGATTGAAAAGTATAAAAATAAATCCCTTTCACCGATATTGTCAATGTTCAACAGATATTGTAATGTATGCAGTAAATGAAATGAAATCAAATATTTATTTTGTAAATAACACTTTTACACGTCATTTTTTTGTGTTTTAAGTTAAGCCGAAGAAGATGAGGCCGGTGTTTCCTAACTGACTACTCTGAGAAGAAACTCAGAGGTCAAGGTCTCTTTTAAAGTCCATAGGTACAATTCGTATTTATCAAACCATATGAGAAGCATGAAGGTTCATGTCTGTTCTGTCTTTTAAGAAAAGGAGCACGCAGATTTGAGCGGACCTGTTCAGACAATGCAAGCATTAGTCAGTTATCGTGTAGCTCAACTTCGAACTTAAGGAGCTCAACGATCTGACGAACAATACCAAAGTAAGGAAGGAAATATTAAATTACATAAGTATATGCGCAAGCACTGGTGTATTTTCTGTCTATAAACATTAAACTGTCTTTTAAGAGGTAGCCCATTCTATGTTTTAATCGTAATCACCGAGTTGATTTTAGTGAGATAAACGTCTTCTGATCTATTGGTTTTACCCTGCAACAAGTACAGCATGTAATTTAAAGAGTATATACATACCAAGTGCACGGCTTCTTTGGATGATAACAAACGACATGGCAAGGGTTTTGTAATCCTATGTCAAAACGTGTGGAATTTATTAGAAATTTCAATAAATTGATACTAGAGACCTAAATTTTCAAATTAAGAAGAACGAACAGAATTATCATGTTATTGGCAAGTGACGTGAAAGTTATTGACCCTTGTAGTGCTGTGACAGGTTTGTTATGATTAGTATTCAAGAAACATAAATGAAACCGATAATTTGGTATCGATTCTTTGAGTCATTTATTTTTAGCTGAAACTGAACTGTGCATATGTTGTCTTCAGCCCTTTTTTGATAGATATGGGGTTTCCGTTAAACGTTGAATAAGGTTGCTTTAAAACAAATCTGCTAAACATTGTAACATGCGTCTTTAAAGAAATAGTGAAATTTTATTCAATTCTATAACCTCGCCTGCGACTTTACCTGCGTAATTTCAAAATAATTTATAGCACTCACTAATTATGTAACTTACTACCTGGTCAGGACTACAATAAGCCAGCGCAACGATAACTGGGGTGTCCGAAACTGTCCACGGTTCGTGGAGCTCTAACGTTGCTTACAACAATAATAAACAAAAGGCTCTTCGGCCTACAACAATCTATAGCCTCTGAGGCTTTATAAATACCTTATTACCACTAACCTTCTGTGCTGGGTTCGCCAAGCTTCGACCTTCCTAGGTCACGCCCAAGTGTGGTTTGTATGTAAATATGAGGTGAGTAAATGAAAGTGTGATGTAAGTCAAGTGTTCTGAACGGTCACAAGGCGTCTGTCTCCAGATGGCGCGGTTCAGATCAGCATCACAGCACAACTTATTTCCAACAAATGCGCGTGCCACGCGGGTGGCGACGAACCGGCGATAAGTCCAAAAGTATCCCAGGGTTTTCGTCAATACTGGATTACAACTTCAAATAATAGTTAATCGCGACCCAATTATCGGTTGCAAACGGCGATTCCAAACGATATTTTTCCAATTACAATTAAATCAACAGGTCCCACGCGGACATTTTCCAACAAGGAAGCAAAGTCTATCTGTCCAGTAGTAATGTTATGTCAAGTGTCAACATCAAAAAGACAATAGAATGTTGCCACACCAAAGATCGTTCAAAAATACATTTGGGACGCAACACTACCAATGAAATAATTTTCGCTGATTGATCATCGAACAAAACGATAGTTAGTTCTGGAAATTATACCCTACATACAAGCTTACAAACAAATTTTACCTCTTTATAATATTTGTCTAGATCCGTTCTTCCCAGTCGCAGAGAAAACAATAGAAGATTTCTCCACCAAAAATTCTATTAAGTTGTTCGCGTGGAGTAATCCTTTTGCTTTTACTCTGCGCAATGTCCGCGAACCCTGACCGCGGTTCCCAACAATCTTGAAGAGCAGACTTTCATTCAAACTTTGGCAATTTTGCTCGCGAAGATTTGAACCGACTCTGACGAGACGGTATTATGTTTTATACTAAGCCACCATTATTTTTCGGAAAGGATGACACGATATATTTTCTTTATCTTTTTTTACGACTTGTTAAGAAATGAATTTTGAAGTTTTTGTGAGCAGCATACCTATAACATTTCTTATTTGAATTCTCAAATAGTGTTTATTTAAACTGAAATACAATATTTTTAATGAATTACATATTTAATAAATTTATAGACTATTAAGGTAATTTAGAAAACGTTTTCATACTTAAATTTTATTAATATGTTAGTGAGTACACTAAATAAAGTGAATAGCTGATATGGATTTATAATTCTCACAAAAGATTTTTACAATGTATGTAATATTCTCAATCCCTAATAAGAGAAGTGGTGGCCTAGTGGTAACGGGCGGGACGTGCAAATTGAAGGATATGGGTTCGAACCCAGTCAAACACATTACTTTATGTAATTGATATCATCACTGCTCTTAAATTAGTGAAGGAAAAAACCGTGAAAACGTGATATCTTAGAACTAAACATTCGAAGTCATATGGCACCCACCAACCACCCACGTGGTGGATTACGGTCCCTTCCACTACCGGTCTACCAGACGCACGGCTGGGTACCATTCACACTTGGTTGATATACCGTCTTGTCGTACCAAGCGCTTCTCCTCCACATTTATTGTGCGCACAGCCAAGTTGTAGAATTCTCAGCCGGTGTAGCGTTGTAGTCGATTAAACTAGAAGTCGACTACCACACTAATCTCTAATGTCTATGGTTTCACGGAGTGACAACACTTATGCAGTGACCGGCTATAAATTCTAACCTCCGGTTCGCTGAGTTCTATTTCATCGCCTACAGTTGCAAGTAACTAATATAGAAACCCCTCTGTGCCCAAGGGTAAGTGCTCGTCGTATCTGGCATTTTCTCTCCATCTTGCCAAATCGTAATCCGCTTATTTCACCATAATCTGCAGCGTTTGTAAATTAATATAATTGCCCGGTTGTCAAGATGGCTTCCGTCTGGAACATAACTGTGTTATTTCATTGTCATCTGTTTTCCACTAGTGTTGCTAAATTTGTGAAGCGTAAGCAGGCCGCAGCATCCCTTTCTTGCTGTGTCATAGCAGCTACGAGCTTAAACGCTTTGTCACGCGGTTATCTTTTATATCGTTGCACGCGGCATGCTTGCGCTTATCTATAATCTTTGTGAACCGCCGCGATGGTGAGTTTTCCATCCGTTTCCCGGGTACTGTTCTTTGGGTTCACGGCTGGGAGACGCACGCATCGCTGGCGCTCGCGATTCCTGGCACCACGCTTACGGAAGCACCCTTCGTGTTGATTCCAGGGTTTTTTTCTTCTCTCTTCACCTCTACTATCAACTACCTCTACTCTCCACTGTGGCGTAGCGGTTTAGGTGGTAGAGGAATGAAACTTAGACCACAGATTTACAGCATTTATTTGAAAAAGGGGGGTGGGTTCAGTTCACTAAGATCCTCCACTGGTCGATGGTTTAAGGAAGGTACTGCCCTGGGCTCAGGCCGCGACGCTCGCAGGCCGGCGGCCGACCCCGTAGCAGGCAGCTCGCACGTGGTAGGCGCCGAGGTTATGCCGGCAGGCCACGCATCAGCGCACAGACAGGCGCAGAGGTTTTGCTGGCAGGCCACGCAACAGCGCGCAGACGGCGTAGTTGTTATGCGGGCAGGCCACGCAATAGCACGCAGACAGGCGCAGAGGCAGCGTGACACCAGTCGAGTGGCGGACGTAGAGGTAGACGATTAAACTAGAAGTCGACTACCACACTAATCTCTAATGTCTATGGTTTCACGGAGTGACAACACTTATGCAGTGACCGGCTATAAATTCTAACCTCCGGTTCGCTGAGTTCTATTTCATCGCCTACAGTTGCAAGTAACTAATATAGAAACCCCTCTGTGCCCAAGGGTAAGTGCTCGTCGTATCTGCCATTTTCTCTCCATCTTGCCAAATCGTAATCCGCTTATTTCACCATAATCTGCAGCGTTTGTAAATATAATCTAATAAATCTAATAAGAAATATAATCTAATAAATCAAATAAATATATTAAATCTAATAAACATAATACAATCTGATAAACATAATACAATCTAATAAATATAATATAATCTAATTATAATATAATCTAGCTCTAAAGTTGTTGTTGACAACCATGCAGAACCCACGGCAGGTCATCTAGGCATTTTTTTTTTAACTTATAAAAGACTAACTCTTCGTTACTACTGGCCAGGAATGCACAGTGACGTAGTGAAAGCTGTAACTTCATGTAAAATCTGTCTAGCTCATAAACAAATAAACCATGCCCCACTGGAGGTCATGGGGAAACCTAAAGAATGCTCTCAACCATTCCAGATGCTCAGTATTGATATTGTTGGTCCTCTGCCTGTCTCTAGACGCCAAAACTCATATCTTTTTGTAGTGACATGCAGTTTCTCTAAGTATTGTCTTCTTTTCCCAATGAGGAATGCTAACGCTAAAACTATCTGTAAACTAATGGAGGATAATGTATTTTGGTACATGGAATACCTCAATGTATAATTTTAGACAATGGCACTCAGTTCACTTCAAATGAAACTAAAAACTTATTCAGTAAATATAACATACCTAGCATACACTATACTCCTAGGTATGCACCACAGATTAACACCGTGGAAAGGTACAATAAGACAATCATAACAGCTGTTTCTACCTACATTGATAATGACCAACGCTCTTGGGATCTACATATCCCAGCTGTACAATTTGCACTTAATAGCTCAACTAGTGAAGTTACTGGTTTCACTCCTGCATTCCTTATATTTGGTAGGGAATTAGTAGCTGACGGTTCCATCTACCAAAAAACTGACTTAAAGGAAATAATATCCCAACCTAGAGACCAGTATGCAGAAAACTTAGGTTGCCTTTCTAACATTTTTGACCAAGTACAGTCTGCCCTACTACGAGCACATTCTAGAAATGCTACAGACTACAACTTACGACGCAAGAATGTAGAATTCAATGTAGGTGATGTGGTCTGGAAACGTACTTACTACCAGAGTGATAAAGAAAAATATTTCAGTAAAAAATTAGCTCCTAAATTTACTAAATGTAAAGTATCTGCCAAACTCTCCCCTATAGTTTATGAGTTGGTAGACATGCAAGGAAAGCCTTTGGGTGAGTGGCATGCTAAGGATCTAAGGCGAAACAGCCCACCCTAATTCCCGTAGGCCTAGCTAACTAACTAGTGTTTGACCCCATACAGGGTCACACGATGCCAAGGGAACACACACCCACGACTGCCTACCATACTAGTCGTGGAGGGTCGACTTGTACCTAACTACCTAAGTTAACTATAACTCTGGTTATAGCTATCCTAGTGTCATATTTCACACCCACCTGCAGTGTGGTAATCCTAATTAAAACCTACTGACTAAAGTTACCAAACTATTATTCTAAAATTAACTATATTTATTTATCTTTTAACAGAACTAAATACCTTGACTGCATGGCAATAAGCCAACATAACTTCAGTTCTATTACCACCTTTCTGCTGACCACACACACACATACACTACACATCTAATCTCTTTGATTATTTTTCTCTTCACGGCGTGACTATGAGAGGCTACATAGTGGGCCCTCAGGGCGATTCTTTAGTATCATGGCAGAGTAGTATCCATAGTACACTACCTTTAACTTTTATTTATGTTATTATGTCCTCATGGATGTCTTAAAGACGGCCCCCTGAAACATGGGTGTCCGCACACTAGTTAATCAACATTAATTCCTAAACCTACTGTTCTGAAAACAGCTTCAAGCCGGTAAATTTCTATACAAATACCGTACCTACCCATTAACTACTTGCATAGTAGTCTATAACTTTATAGTCTAATTATAACTGTAAAACTTTCTCACTACTAACCTTAAAACTATTCATAAAACACTATATAGCATAGTCCATTGTATTGTTTTCAACTAAACTGTTGGTGATCTGCCACCACAGTTAAACTATATTCCAGCCTACCCTGGTAACAAATCTAACCTTAATCTAAGCACTAAACCCGAACCTAACTGGCACATCATCTCATCGTTTAATAATAGCATCTACATGAAATATTCTAACAACATTTTGTCTACAAACTTATCTAATTTCTTTTACCTAAACACTAATCCAGAAACCTAACTTGAACTTCATAACACCTTTTAGTATTTAACACGCCTATCCTGAATATCACTTAGATTCAACCTGCCCTAATTAAATTAATTAATTCTCTTAGAAAATATTTCCGCGTGTTTCATAACATAACCTAATTAATTCAAGATCATTGACATATTATATTTTGACATTTACGTACTGACTTTGACATCTCGACGTAGTTACCAACCTTGGATACTTGTCTTTTAGAATTACGTCTATAACGTTCGGATATTCTCGCAACAGTATGGATATGGACTTAATTTTTTTTTTTTTTAAATTTCACTCACGTTCGGAAACTCACTCGAATAGACTTTGACATAAGATGCGTGTTCCAGTAATGAAACTTAAACCAATTTGAACATATACTTGGACCATTACCAAAATTTTTTTTAAACCTTAACATTTTTTTTTAAATTTCTTTTAAATACTCTTAGCTTTGAACTTTAACATAATTTAATTTTAAACCTAAATATAAAATAGAACTTTAACTTATTATTAAATTGTTGTTAGAACTTTGATAATTTAAAATTCAACGATGAACTTACTTCTTGCTTAGAAACCTAACATTAGCTATAGCCTGCAACAGTCCACCAAGTTTACCTAACCCTATGGAGATACACTTGCTTTATCTTGCTGTTTTTCCTACTGACTGTCTCGAGTTAAACTACTCTATAATTAGCTTACCTCTCGTATGTAATTGTACGTCACTGACTTAGGACTACTTCCAAGTCAGGGATGGACATAGAATGGATGGATGAATGATTAATAGTATGGAAGCACATGAATGGGATGTATGAACGTATAGGTAGTCAGTAATAGTGGTTTAGGCCTTCTAGCGGATTTATCCTAGGGAAAATCCTTCGCTAACAGGCGGGGTACTGTAGCGTTGTAGTCGATTAAACTAGAAGTCGACTACCACACTAATCTCTAATGTCTATGGTTTCACGGAGTGACAACACTTATGCAGTGACCGGCTATAAATTCTAACCTCCGGTTCGCTGAGTTCTATTTCATCGCCTACAGTTGCAAGTAACTAATATAGAAACGCCTCTGTGCCCAAGGGTAAGTGCTCGTCGTATCTGCCATTTTCTCTCCATCTTGCCAAATCGTAATCCGCTTATTTCACCATAATCTGCAGCGTTTGTAAATTAATATAATTGCCCGGTTGTCAAGATGGCTTCCGTCTGGAACATAACTGTGTTATTTCATTGTCATCTGTTTTCCACTAGTGTTGCTAAATTTGTGAAGCGTAAGCAGGCCGCAGCATCCCTTTCCTGCTGTGTCATAGCAGCTACGAGCTTAAACGCTTTGTCACGCGGTTATCTTTTATATCGTTGCACGCGGCATGCTTGCGCTTATCTATAATCTTTGTGAACCGCCGCGATGGTGAGTTTTCCATCCGTTTCCCGGGTACTGTTCTTTGGGTTCACGGCTGGGAGACGCACGCATCGCTGGCGCTCGCGATTCCTGGCACCACGCTTACGGAAGCACCCTTCGTGTTGATTCCAGGGTTTTTTTCTTCTCTCTTCACCTCTACTATCAACTACCTCTACGTCCGCCACTCGACGGGTGTCACGCTGCCTCTGCGCCTGTCTGCGTGCTATTTCGTAGCCTGCCCGCATAACAACTACGCCGTCTGCACGCTGTTGCGTGGCCTGCCAGCAAAACCTCTGCGCCTGTCTGTGCGCTGACGCGTGGCCTGCCGGCATAACCTCGGCGCCTACCACGTGCGAGCTGCCTGCTACGGGGTCGGCCCGCCGGCCTGCGTGCGTCGCGGCCTGAGCCCAGGGCAGTACCTTCCTTAAACCATCGACCAGTGGAGGATCTTAGTGAACTGAACCCACCCCCCTTTTTCAAATAAATGCTGTAAACCTGTGGTCTAAGTTTCATTCCTCTACCACTTAAACCGCTACGCTACACCGGCTTCTGTGTTCCCTGCCACATATGACCTTTCAGCCTTTAAAGCACGAGTAAATAGGCATCTTCTGGGCTCGCTCGTCCCATCTTAGACTTCATCTATCGCTTACCATCAGGCGAGATCTAGGTCAAGATTGGGCTCAATAGTAATAAAAAAAAAATCCCTCTTATAGAGAGGAGGCCTGTGTCCAGCAGTGGGAAAGTACGAGACTCAATTATTACGAGTATGTAATATCTCCCAGGCTCTTCAATCTTTATGTGAATGACCTAATAGACGAGCTCAGCGGCATGCGTGTCGGATGCAAGGTACAAGGTGTAAGTGTCAACAATATCAGTTACGCTGATGACATGGTGCTGCTGGGCCCGTCTCCGGGGGCAATTAGGGAGATAAGTGTGTGAAACTTACGCTGCTACACATGGACTGATGAATGCCAAAAAATGTGAATACATGGTTTTAGGGGCCTCTGGTAAACGTAGGGATAATGCTCGTGAACTGGCTGTAAATGGCACGTTAGTAAATAGAGCCACAACAATTAAATATCTTGGGCATGTTCTAACTGAAGACCTTAGTGACCATGGTGATATTGAGAGGGAGCGTAGGGCACCGGCGGTCAGGGGTAATATGTTGGCTCGAAGATTTTCTCGGTGTACTGACCAAGTTAAAATAACTCTTTTTAAAGCATATTGTGAGAGTTTTTGCACCGGCAAACTTTGGGTCAACTACACAAAAAAATCGTTAGATATTCTACGTGTCCAATATAATAACGCTTTTAGGGTGTTGTTGCGACTTCCTCGCTTCTGTAGCGCCTCAGGAATGTGTCGCGATAACTGATACTGATGGGTTTCATGCATTCCTCCACAAAAGACGGCCTCACTCCTGAGAAGAATAAGAGGAAGTCCCAACGGTATCCTGAATGGGTGATGACGGGTGATAGTTCCTCCGCTCTGTTGAGGCACTTTATACGGAGACTAATATCTACCTAGTTCCATGCATTTGTGCCTATTTAGTTACAATTATTATATTTGTATAGGTTTAAGTTACTAACAATAGAATTTTAAGTTAAAGTCTGTAACTAACAAAATATGGATCTTATAGTTATCCGAAATAAAACGATTGAATTGAATTGAATTGAATATCCCTAAGAGTCGAGGTCTTTAGTTTTGTATTTTAGTTTTTGGTACCGACTTCCGAAATTAAACGACTGCTCTCATCTTTGGGATGGATCTGCCAAATACCATCTGGACGCGCTTAAGTCTATCGAGAAAAGGGCTAAGAGACGCATTGGCAACGACTCACTGGTCGAATCAAAGCTCCATAACCTTGAACATCGACGACGAGTTGCAAGTCTATAGGTTTTCTATCGGTTACATTTCGGGGAGTGTGCGATGGAATTACACAATCTAATTCCGCCAAGCCCGTTCCATCATCGGACTACAATACAAAAATCCCACCCATACGCACAAAACGTTTTGGGAATACTTTCATTGTCCGTACGACCAAGGAGTGGAATTCCCTGCTGGAGTCTTTAAGTCAAGAGTGAATAGGTTAGTTCTAGGCAAGCGTGCTCCATCTTCGACCATCATCACTTACCATCAGGTGAGATGGTGGTCAAACGCGAGCCTATTATCAATAAAAAAATTAAAGTAATTTTTCACGTTGCAGTGTTTTTTTGGAAGTCAGTGAATTTTATGTTAAAAAGTTTTTATTTCTCTCTTTTTAGTTGGTCGGTTTGTAATGTACCTAGTTACAAAAGCCTAAATGTATATGTAGCCTTATAAAATTTTACAAAATATTGCTTTTCCCGATGCAAACACACACACAACACTCCTCAAAAATTAACGGCCCACTCTCCTGGTATTCTACCATCAGCTTCACTTCACCATAATTATGCATTGTGACCCATGAAATACTACTTCTTGAGTAGTTCCGGTGGCCATCTGTGGTCTTCATCATCAGTTCCACTTCACCAAATGGTGCTTTTCCAATGCAACTGCACAAGTTACTACATTCAATATTCAAATCACTATAGGTGTGCTTACAATATTTGAAGAGTTCCCTCGATTTCTCCAGGATACTATCATCAGATCCTGTATTGGTGACAATAGTACTACACGGGAAGCACCATCTTTCAAATAAAAAAGGAATCATTAAAATCGGTTCACCCAGTCGAATGTTATGAGGTAACAAATATTAAAAAAAAATACAGTCGAATTGAGAACCTCCTCCTTGTTTTGAAGTCGGTTGAAAATATAACTATTATTATATAGCGTGGCATAAATTATTCGGCAGCTCCATCGATTACTTTTCTGGATCTAAGAAATCAAATTATAAGTACTTTAAAGTAATAAAATTCTCTAAAAGAACGGTGTGAGTCGCCCTCGTTTTAAAACTCAAAAGTTATGGATCGTTTTAACGGAACAAGGGGAAAATTATGACCAGATTTAGATGCCTCTGTTAAACTTTTGGATAACGTCTGCTAAATTTACTCAAACATTTTTTATTATTTAATGATAGGTACGTTTTCATAATTATTATATAATAGACTTTCATTGATACTCTTACAATTTTTCTTTGTTTATTAAGCAATGTAATTTACACAAAGTACGTCTCAAATATCTTAAGGGAGGAAATCGGGATGTTCTACTATCATAAAAACCCGAAGACACGCAACAACCACTAACCCGCACTAGGCCTTTTTTTTCTGGTTGGGAAAATCATCGAATGACTTCTCCCTCTCTGGGAGGGGAGGAAGGGAGTGTCAGACTTCTACTGACTAAAAACCCACCGTGTTTCTTCAGCTGCCCTGATCCTTGCCGGACGGTGAGCTACCCCGGCTCGCTGTCGGCCTCCTCCTTTTCTAGCATGACTGCTTCGCACGCGGAGGCGACTGCATCCCTTTCCCTGTCGCTCCGCACCATGGTCTGAACCAGGGTCGGGCACGAGAGGTCACCGCCGCCGATTGCCTCCATTAACCTGCACTGGGCCTGCGTGGTGGTTTGCGTTCCATTCCTTCCCAAAGAGAGGGAGGCCTGTATCCCAGCAATGGGAACGCAATGGGCTCAATCATTATAAAGTGAAGTAATTGTTTCAGAAATGATAAAAATTGGCCAAGTGCGAGTCAGACTCGCCCATGAAGGGTTAAGATAAGATAACTTATATTTGATCAAAACACGAGTATACACATACATGGCAAGCAAGATGTTACATAAAATTAAATCACAGTCATGTTTTGCCCCAACGGCGCACAAATACATTATAATAATATAATTATATGCTGAATAACAATAATAAATCAAGCAATATTTATAGTCGAGTAATAAAACAGTAATTATTAAATTAATTGACAATTAAAAATATGAATTAACATTAAATTAAATACAAAAATAAAATATAAATCTAAAAATGTAAATATTACTTACAACAATGTCTTGATAAAAAATTAGGTGTTTACATAAAATCAAGTCCATTTTTCAGGGTTCCGTAGTAGCTCCGCCAAATAACTTTGTTTTTCATAGTCCGATCTCGTTCAAACCGATTTTAGTTGATAGTTTACATTAAAATCTATAGCATATGTTTCTTTTAGATTTTTAACTCCATTATTACAGAAGTTAGAGGGGGGACACACACATTTTACAACTTTGGAAGCGTATATCTTTTAAACAATTGACTTTATGAAAAAGTTGTTTTACAAACCTTAATGTCACTTAAAGACCTGTCTATAAATACCACACACGCATAGGTTTCATGAAAAAAATATATTTACAGTTTCAGTTCCATATATCGAGAGCCTCCCTTAAATATAAATATTTTTTATTTTTTTCTTAAAATCGGAAAGCGGTTTACATAATACATCTACCTACCAATTTTCACATGTATAGTCCTAATAGTTTTGGAATAAAATGACTGTGACGTACGGACGGACGGACAGACAGACAGACAGACATGTCGAACCTATAAGGGTTCCGTTTTTTGCCATTCGGGTAAGGAACCCTAAAATAGTCTAGAGAGAAATTGTTTCTGTTAAAATTAATGAATTGTATTTTGTAACTGTGTGTTTGTTGTCAATAGAAAAAATCTGCGAAATTCGAGTAAAAAATGCTTAGCTTAGATTACTTCAAGTCGATACACTCAATAATACAATATCATATACAATTTAAGTATACGTTTAACAGAATTTCTTTAACCAACAAATATTATTTTTGCCGTCGATTCATATATTTTTCTACGTACTGTGTAACATTTTATTGAAGTTGCTCTGTACAATTGAAATGGGGGTAGATTACACAAAGTAAATATATTATTTGAAGGGTTCTCGAATTGAAGTGATATAGACTTATTGAAGTGGAAAACGTATCAGAGTTTTTTGCTCCTTTTTCTCTCGTCTTGGAATTGTGAAGTCACCTGAATTCATGATACTTTAGACGGGTCACATTTTCATTCAATAATTCAATAATTTTTCAACAACTATATAAAATGTATGTTATATGTGAATCGCAAAATCACATTAGAATTATAGTGATTCAAACATTTTTTATTATTTAATGATAGGTACGTTTTCATAATTATTATATAATAGACTTTCATTGATACTCTTACAATTTTTCTTTGTTTATTAAGCAATGTAATTTACACAAAGTACGTCTCAAATATCTTAAGGGAGGAAATCGGGATGTTCTACTATCATAAAAACCCGAAGACACGCAACAACCACTAACCCGCACTAGGCCTTTTTTTTCTGGTTGGGAAAATCATCGAATGACTTCTCCCTCTCTGGGAGGGGAGGAAGGGAGTGTCAGACTTCTACTGACTAAAAACCCACCGTGTTTCTTCAGCTGCCCTGATCCTTGCCGGACGGTGAGCTACCCCGGCTCGCTGTCGGCCTCCTCCTTTTCTAGCATGACTGCTTCGCACGCGGAGGCGACTGCATCCCTTTCCCTGTCGCTCCGCACCATGGTCTGAACCAGGGTCGGGCACGAGAGGTCACCGCCGCCGATTGCCTCCATTAACCTGCACTGGGCCTGCGTGGTGGTTTGCGTTCCATTCCTTCCCAAAGAGAGGGAGGCCTGTATCCCAGCAATGGGAACGCAATGGGCTCAATCATTATAAAGTGAAGTAATTGTTTCAGAAATGATAAAAATTGGCCAAGTGCGAGTCAGACTCGCCCATGAAGGGTTAAGATAAGATAACTTATATTTGATCAAAACACGAGTATACACATACATGGCAAGCAAGATGTTACATAAAATTAAATCACAGTCATGTTTTGCCCCAACGGCGCACAAATACATTATAATAATATAATTATATGCTGAATAACAATAATAAATCAAGCAATATTTATAGTCGAGTAATAAAACAGTAATTATTAAATTAATTGACAATTAAAAATATGAATTAACATTAAATTAAATACAAAAATAAAATATAAATCTAAAAATGTAAATATTACTTACAACAATGTCTTGATAAAAAATTAGGTGTTTACATAAAATCAAGTCCATTTTTCAGGGTTCCGTAGTAGCTCCGCCAAATAACTTTGTTTTTCATAGTCCGATCTCGTTCAAACCGATTTTAGTTGATAGTTTACATTAAAATCTATAGCATATGTTTCTTTTAGATTTTTAACTCCATTATTACAGAAGTTAGAGGGGGGACACACACATTTTACAACTTTGGAAGCGTATATCTTTTAAACAATTGACTTTATGAAAAAGTTGTTTTACAAACCTTAATGTCACTTAAAGACCTGTCTATAAATACCACACACGCATAGGTTTCATGAAAAAAATATATTTACAGTTTCAGTTCCATATATCGAGAGCCTCCCTTAAATATAAATATTTTTTATTTTTTTCTTAAAATCGGAAAGCGGTTTACATAATACATCTACCTACCAATTTTCACATGTATAGTCCTAATAGTTTTGGAATAAAATGACTGTGACGTACGGACGGACGGACAGACAGACAGACAGACATGTCGAACCTATAAGGGTTCCGTTTTTTGCCATTCGGGTAAGGAACCCTAAAATAGTCTAGAGAGAAATTGTTTCTGTTAAAATTAATGAATTGTATTTTGTAACTGTGTGTTTGTTGTCAATAGAAAAAATCTGCGAAATTCGAGTAAAAAATGCTTAGCTTAGATTACTTCAAGTCGATACACTCAATAATACAATATCATATACAATTTAAGTATACGTTTAACAGAATTTCTTTAACCAACAAATATTATTTTTGCCGTCGATTCATATATTTTTCTACGTACTGTGTAACATTTTATTGAAGTTGCTCTGTACAATTGAAATGGGGGTAGATTACACAAAGTAAATATATTATTTGAAGGGTTCTCGAATTGAAGTGATATAGACTTATTGAAGTGGAAAACGTATCAGAGTTTTTTGCTCCTTTTTCTCTCGTCTTGGAATTGTGAAGTCACCTGAATTCATGATACTTTAGACGGGTCACATTTTCATTCAATAATTCAATAATTTTTCAACAACTATATAAAATGTATGTTATATGTGAATCGCAAAATCACATTAGAATTATAGTGATAAACTCAATAATTGCTATTTTTTGAAAAATCATTTTTTTTTTTCAAATTTGTTTAAATAATTATAGCCTCGCGTATGACCATAGCACATAGATTACTTCTAGGCAAGCGTGCTTCATCTTCGACCACATCATCGCTTAATATCATGTGAGATGGTGGTCAAACGCAAGCTTATAAACAATATAAAAGAAATCTTTCCATTAGCAATGTTAAGTACATACATTTAAAATTAATTGTTTATTATTAACACTTTAAAAACTTAATAAAAACCCTAAAGTACATAATATGTATATTATATACATCTATACTAATATTATAAAGAGGTATAATTTGTCAGTTTATAAGTTTGTATGTAGGGGGTAATCTCTGAAACTACCGAACCGATTTTGAAAATTCTTTCGCTTACAAGTAGCTGCATTATCCCTGAGTGCGATAGGCTATAAATTATCTTTACATCATGCATATTAGCCGAGCTATTATAATCTTTGTCAAGCAAGTCGGGGACGGGATCCCGTGGAATATTTTCGACTTCTACGCGGACAAAGTCGCGGGCTGAAGCTAGTCTAAAAATAAACTAAAATATGGCATCCAGAAATTTGTGCGCATCATTAAGATTGCATTGCCATACAACGTGGGAATGCCGCCAGTCTTCTGGGCACATTACCAGTGGACAGCGATGCGCACAAACTGAATGCCATATTTTAATATGGATGACATATTTTAGTACCTAAATTTAAATGAACATACATATAATTGAATTCCGTGACAGATGTTTAAGCTGTCCCTTTATTGCTCGTAATTCGAACACATTATTACCCCGGAATTTTAGAGTGGTGTTTAAATTAAGTTCGTTTAAGTGCCTCGTTAGTCTAGCTGTCGCAAGTACGACTACTAATCATGAGGTCTCATGTCAATTCCCGGGTCAGGGAAAAAGTGCAATTGGGTTTTTTCTGTCAGAAATTTCTCAGTGGCATTCGAAAGTTATGGGTAGTTTTTAAGGATGGGAAATCATCCAATGACTGCCTCCCGATCTGGGCGAAACGGGAAGATGTGTCAGATTTTGACTGACTAAAACCCATCCGTGTTCCATCATATGCCCTTCGTGTTCCGAGGCCGCGGTAAATCTTTCGAACAATTCCGAAACCCGGGCAGGTAACGGCCCTCTTGTGGGCCTCGACAATTTTGCTGACACTCTTTGAGGCGCGCGTGGAACACTACGCGCCGTCTAGATGGGCTTGGTTTCAGTCAGCCCGCAGGCCCGCGCCTACAGTGGCTGGGAGTCACCCTGCAACTTCTGACGCTCGGAGCGTCTCCTGCGGCGGCTGGGACGCAAAGGCTGTGAGGGCCTAGTGACTCGCCTCTCCCTCGCGCGTCCCGCCACCTCCTTCGCTTGCATAACTGCTTCGCAGAAAGAGGTGGCTGCTTCCTCGCCTCCTCGCGTTCTCGCTGCCTCCTCGCTCCGTACCATGGATTGAACTAGGGTCGGGAGCGAGAGTTGCCTTGAAAAGGATGTTAAGCCGTTGGTCCCGGTTATCATTTAGCCATCTTTGACAGTCTTTATGAATAGTGATATGACATAAAATCTTTTACTGGCCTGGCCAAGGGACATCGTGTAACTTAGCTGCTGGATTATGGGGGTCATTTAGGCAGCTTAATGCAAAATACTTATATTTAGCTGCATCTGGTCAGACTGAAAGGTGAAGCTAACATGGATGAGAAACGGCAGAGCAGATGATGTTAAAAGTCAGTTTTTATAAAAAAACCAAGGCTACAGAAATGTTTTCTTAAACGCGCGTTTGTAGCGATACAGACGCGCTGGTGCCGCGCATTTGAATCGATGCAAACGACAACAAACTGCTCTGTAGGATAAAAGCGCGCCGCGTCGACGGCGCGTTTAAAAAACGTTGTGTGCATAGGCCCTTAAGTCTCTTTTATTCTTGGAATTGGTTGAAAATTTTATTTTAAAATTCAGACTTACTGCATCACTGTTTATCTACCAGCTACTTCATATACCGAGGACAGTATTACCTACAGATTGATGGTGTAGCAATGGGCAGTCCAGTGGCACCCGTAGTAACCAACATCATGTGGATGGAGCATTTTGAAGAACTAGCCATTTCAACTGCATCTACATCAATAAAATTGTGGAAGAAGTACCTTGATGACATATTTACCGTCATTGGAGGGGATGAACAAGAACTGAAAGTATACTTGACACACCTAAACAGTATACATAGCAAAATTAAAAATTTGCTAACATGTTTGAACACATTTTAGATAGAACGTAATATTTACTTCATAATCGTATTTGCAAGACGACTTATATTTAATCATTACTTTTTCTATAATTCGTGGAAAATGTTGTGGGTTATTCACTTACTCACTCTATATGAATTGTCTGTGTATAATTTTAGTGTGTAACTGTTTATTTTCCCAAAAAAATAAAATAAAATAAACTAAAACAAAAATTAATTTTACTTACAAGATGGAAAATGAGAGGATCATACCATTCTTAGATGTAAAAGTAGGTACTAGGTCATGCTGATGGTTCTCTAGGCCACTTGGTCTACAGAAAATCCACTCACACGGATCGATATTTACGAGCTGATACCCACCACCATCCGAGACATCTTAACTCTGTAGTGACTTCGCTTACCAACCGCGCATATGATTTATGTGAAGAGGAACATTTACATAATGAGCTCACACATGTTCAGAAGGTGCTACGGAGGAATGGATATGCAGTGAATATCGCATAGCGTAGGCAAAAACCTAGTTCTAGACACCGGAAGTGCGAGGTTGAGAGGCAGCCAGCATTCTTGCCATACGTGAACGGACGGACAGATAAGGTTGCAAACATTCTACGGAAATATGCCGTAAAAACTATCTTCACTCCGTTCAAAAAAGTCTCCCAGATGCTGCGTTCGCCGAAGAACAACTTCCCTCTGGAAAAACCCGGTGTCTATAAATAGTGGACTGCAGCTGTGGAAAGTCGTACATTGGTCAGACAAAACGTACCGTAGCTTGCAGAATCTCGGAACACATTAGAGCGATTAAAAATAATGATGTTTCTAAAATCTGCGATAGCACAACATCTTTTAGACGCAGGATCGAACCATTGGATTGAGTTACATAATCCTCAGGTCATCTCGACAAAACGCCACTATATACCCAGACTGGTAAGGGAAGCGATTGAGATTAGGTACCAAATACAACAATTTCAACCGGGAGGATGGGTTTCAACTGTCGAGGGCGTGGAATCCAATGGTTCAAATGTGTAAAAACCGAAAAAGTTCCTTAAGTTCGCGGGTCGACATGGTGTGTTTTGTGTGTCGGGAACATAATCGAGTGTTCAGTGATACATGTGACAGTGGTAGCGGTGTCGATCACAAAAAACGAACGAGAAACAGGGTAGACCGATTTGTCTGCTCATAAACGACCTCCCGCAATTACCTACTTCAGTTCATTCGTGATCGGCGCTTGCAACAGAGCTTCGAAACAAAAATACATATGGTAAATATTCCGTTTGATACTGTTTTTCTAATATTCTGAAATAACATAAAGTTAGTAACTTTGTATTTTTAAGAGCCGATGAATGGAATAGTAATACTAATATAATGTCTACCCTTTCATATGAACTTAAAATAAACAAAATGGAACAATAAAGTTTCAAGAAATGGTTGAATTGCTTCTTTCACTGTGGGAATAGGCTGAAGGTCCTTAAAACAGTTTACTCAGTAATCTAACTAGGACATCGGAAACTAAACTGTTACTTACTCTAGTTATTCCTAATTAAGATTGTAACAACATTGTACAAACTTTTGATGAAATTAATTATTACATTGGTATTGTTCATCAAATCGGTGTAGCTCCTTAAGGTTCTAAGTTGAGCTACGCGATAACTGACAAATCCTTTCTCTGGAACGGGCCTGCTCAAATCTGTGTAATTCTGTCCACTAAAGGACGCCGCAGATATTAATTAATCTATATGACTCTCATATGATTTGATTACTACAGATTGTACGGACTTCAAAAAAAAAAAGTTGACCTCTGAGTTTGTTTCAGTGTTTCTTCTCAGAGAATTTAGTTAGAAACATCGGCCTCATTTAGTTTACATTTACGAAAAACAGTTGGCCAAGCGAGAGTGAGACTCGCCCGTGAAGGGTTCCGTAGTAACTACGCTTATATATATGTCGTACTGTTGCACGTGCTAAGTCGCCAATTCCTCGCACTCTGGCCGCGCTTAATGATCTCTTGGATTCTAATCCAACAAGCGATCTGTTTGCGGATGGATGGATGAAGATTTTATTGGTATGTCAGATGTACTGTGAGAAGAATTCATGAAAGTGTTGTTAAAACGTTAACCTACTTTTTACTTTGTTTATTTTGTATATTTTAGAATGTGTTATAATTGTCTCTTTTAATTTTAGTTACTGTCATTGGTTGTAAACATAACCGTTGTAATTAATTAAATAAATAAATAAATAACTAATAACTTTGTTTTTCATATTCATTCATTGTGTTTGTATGAATTACAAAGTTATAATTGCGGTTTTATGAAATAATTATGCTTTTTTATTGATAATAGGCTCGCATTTGACCACCATCTCACCTGATGGCAAGTGATGATGTGGCCGAAGCTGTATCTCAAATACTGCTGACCCGATCTCGTTCAAAACAATTTTCGTTGAATGTATATTTTAATTTAGATTTTTTCACTCCGTTATTATAGAAGTTAGGGCGCATTTTTTTAAACGATTAAGTTTTCGAAAACGTAGTTATATAAACCTCAATGTCATTTTAACGACCTGTCTATAGATATCATACACGCATAGGTTTCATAAGAAAAAATATTTTCAATTTCAGACATACGGACGGGCAGACAGACAGACAGACAGACATGACGAAACTATAAGGGTTCCGTTTTTTGCCATTCGGCTACGCAACCCTAAAAGGTACATATTACATACTAGAATACTTCCCTAAAATATATTATTTATTACGTCACTTACATAATACAACAACCAACATCAAACAACGCGGTTTTTTAACCGACTTCAAAAAAAGGAGGTTTACAATTCGTCTTGAACTTTTTTTTTTT
The DNA here is from genome assembly GCA_943138885.2 of Tholera decimalis. NCBI lineage: Eukaryota > Metazoa > Arthropoda > Insecta > Lepidoptera > Noctuidae > Tholera > Tholera decimalis. The sequence goes on from OW964573.2 coordinate 5,081,097, forward strand.
TTATGTATGTTACCTCATAACTCGGAGACGGCTGGACCGATTTGAAAAATTCTTTTTGCGTTTGAATAGGTAAAGTTTCTAGTTGGTCCCATTGTCACGAAATCAGGATCTGATGATGGGATCCTGGAGAAATCGAGGGAACTCTTCAAATATTATAGGCACACCTATAGCGTTTTGGATATTTCTTATAGTACCTTGAGCAGTTGCTTCCGAAAAGTACCATTTGGGGAAGTTGAACTGATGATGAAGACCACAGATGACCACTGAAACTCCTCAATAATAAGTATTTCGTGGATTGCGATTCCATTACTTGAGTACTGATGTTAAACACGTTATGCTCGTCACAATACATATGGTGATGTAGAGTTGATGGTCAAGTACCAGGAGAACTCAAAAATTAACGGCTATGCATCAGGAAAAGTAATATTTTGTAAAAGGTGATAAGTTGTTGATATTATGGCTTTTGTAACTAGATAAATTACAAACCGACCCACTAAAAAGCGTGACAAAAAAATTTTTAGCAAAAAATAGAACCGACTTCCATATCAAAACACTACAAAGGCAAAAATAACTTTAATTTCGGAAGGCGGTGTCTTTAGTTTTGTATATATTTTCGTTTTTGACACCGCCTTCCGAAATTAAAGTTATTTTTGCCTTTGTAGTGTTTTGATATGGAAGTCGGTTCTATTTTTTGATAATTTTTTTTTTTATTAAAATAAAAATGACGTGTATTTTTTTTTCTTTTATTAAATAATCAAAAAATTAAGATGGTACAGTGAGTTGAAACTACGCGTGATTTCATACCGTGTTATAGTTTTTAGCCCGATGTAAGGTCATCAGATCCCACACCCGAACTTTGAAGCTGATCGTTGTTAATTTATATTGATTTGAAAAGGCAAAAAGTACGTCGGACCAAATGGAATAATCATTATGAAATCCAGGACCCCATATTGTAGATTTACACCTAATACTTACGTAGATTAAGAATATGTACTTTTTATTATCAGTTCTCAGTCTCACGTACGTATTACACCTGCCACTATCTCTTCACCACTCATGGTTTGCTGGTAGAGAATGCCTACGGCATTCAGTCCGCCTTCCTTCACCTATGTGCATGAAGTGTAAATAAATAAATTAAGATAGGAATAATAAGGAATGAGTCTGTATAGTCCAATAAATAAATAACTATATTTTCAGTTTTTCAAACCTGACTAGATAACGCCATGTATACTAATAAAATTAGTTACACTTTACAAAAATAATGTCAACTGGGGACAAATCCAAATTCATCTACTTAACCGTTTCTCAATAATGAGGTCGGCTTTCTTATGAAGCCTTAGTGCAGATTCTTCTAAGTTCTGTAGTTGTAATAGTTTCGGAGTAAAGTAGCTGATACTAATATATAGACCGACATGACGAATCTATAAGTTTTTTTTTTTTGCCATTCGGCTACGGGACCTTAAAAATCAATACATACAATCTTAAATTAATTTATAAAACTTTTCCCAATAGGTTTTATAACTGCTGAACTGAACGATAACTGTGCAAACAGTACAAGTTACTAGCCTCGGGGTAGGAAACAATGTTCGAGCAATTTTGAACCCATTTATAGCGGAGGCGAGCTGTGGTTTGTAACTTTATGAAGTTTTCAAATCGTTCAAACCCGACTTGGCAAAATATTTTTATTGGTATGATCCAGTCGTACGTATACAGTATGTTAATTAACAGAGGGCGTTCCCGTTAACCCGCAATAGTATAGCATCCATACATGCTAAAAATAATATTACCATTCGAAAACAAAATGTTCTTATTTTTGTAATATTAAAATTTTCACTAAAAATGTTAAATTGATACATAAACGAAACACTCTGTACACGCGTATGCATTCATAAATAAATTGCGACATTGCCGTCCTTCAAGTACGCGTGTACAGAGTGTTTCTTTTACGTATAAATATTTTTTTTGTGAATATTTTAATATTAAAAAAATAGAATCATTTTGTTTTCGAATGGTAATATTTTATTAGCATGTATGGCTCGGGCACGCCGCAATTGCGGCGGTAAGACCCCTCTTTGAGGAGTGGCTAGATCGGCGTCACGGCGTCCTGACCTACCGCATGACGCAGGTCCTCACCGGACACGGAAGTTTCGGGAGGTAACTGTGTCTGATGGGAAAGAAAGAAACGCCTGGGTGTCACCACTGCGAGGGTCGCCCTGAGGATACAGTAGAGCATACGGTGCAAGACTGCCCCGTCTGGGCAGAGCACCGACGTGTCCTCACGGCGGCGATAGGCGGAGACCTCTCGCGCCCGGCATTGGTCGAGGCCATGCTGCGGGGCGAGAGGGAGTGGGAAGCGGTCGCCTCCTTCTGCGAAGCAGTCATGCTTCCGAAGCAGGAGGCGGGCCGTGTGAGGGAGAGGATGGCGTCCTCCCTCCAGCCCAGCCGCAGTGGTAGACGCCCACGGCGTTGGACGTCGGCCGCCGATCTCCGGCCACCGTAGGCGCGGGCATGCGGACAGCGAGTAAAGGGCAACTCGCTGTCCGACCATGCACCATGCCCGGGTCGACGGCGCGTTGTGTTCCACGCGCGCCTCAAAGAGCGTCAGCAATATGACGAGGCACCCCCTGTAGAGGGCCGAAGCCTGCCGGGGTCGTGGGACTTATCCATTACCGTGACCCCGGTACGTAAAGGGTTATTGAAGGAACACCATGGATTTTAGTCGGTAAAAGTCTGACAGTCCCTCCCGCCCTGCCCGGGGTGGGAGGACTTATTTGATAATTTTACCACGTTAAAAAAAAAAGCATGTATGGCTGCTATACTATTGCGGGTTAACGGGAACAACCTCTGTTAGTTAACATACTGTATTGCAAAAACTTGTATCACCTTCTTCTGCTTAGCCTTTTATGTCGGATTCAGCTTCCAGTATAAACGAATGTAGCTGAATATTAGTATTTTATACGGCTTCTGTGCTCCTTGCCACCTTTCAGCCTTTAAAACAAGACAAGCAATAGACATCTTTAGGGCCCGCTCGTTCCATCATAGACCTCATCTATCACTTACTATTAGGCGACATCGAGGTCAAGAATGGGCTCATCCGGAATAAAAAAAAAAAGGTTACCTATCTGACCTCCACATCTTAGAGGCTGGATAACTTTACTTCTTGGCAAGACTAGTGTTAGTTTCCCTGGCTTCTGACGACGTAACGATTGTCAAAGTGTCCGAATTACAGCCGGATGCAACGGCTTAATTTGCTTTCTCGGAGACTCGTAAGACTCTGAAAATCGTCCTGTGTGGTATTATTTGGTAACGAGCTACTTAAAGCCAAACCAAGTTGTGTATGACAGTACATAAAGTAAGAGGAAATGGAGTTCACGAAACCGTAGAGGAATAATAAAACAATGATGTTTATTTTTCAAATCCGCTATAATAACACTTTATCACGTATTTTTTTCATAAATGTAAACTATAGGAGATCGGTGTTTCCTGACTACTTTGAGAAGAAACACCGAAATAAACTCAGCGGTCAGTCTTTTTGAAGTCCTTGCCTGATCTGGGCGAAGTGGGAGGATGTGTCAGACTTTTACGGACTAAAACCCATCCGTGTTCCGTCATTTTCACTTCGTGTTCCGAGGCTGTGGTAACTCTTTAGAACAATTTCACAACCCTGTCAAAGGTTAATCTAGGTCTGTGGTGATCTTTTAAGAACAGAAACTCACAGATTCAGCAGGCCCTTTCAAACAGTGCATTTGCCAGTTATCGCGTAGCTCAACTTAGAACTAATAGACTAGAATAACTAGAAGATAACGAATAAGATCATAATAATGCGTCGATCTTAAATGTCAAGTAACGGTTTTCAAATCCGGTTTATGGTATTTCATCATATCGATATTTCTCGGTGTCTTAGAAAGCATTTTATTTATTTATTTATGAAAACTTTATGCAACACAAAATGTACGAAGGCGGACTTAATGCCATAGGCATTCTCTACTAGTCAACCATTGGTGGTGAAGAGATAACATGGCAGGTGCATAAAAAAAAAAAAACTAAATATATTATATATTCAAAGCAAAAGTCTTATTCAGTTGGTATCGGCTGTCATTAATTGTATCATCGATAAATTTGAATTGTGACCAAGTAGGTCGACATTTGTTATCAGCCCTGAATTATCAGTCTGTTGGTATTTAAAACGTCCTACAGTACATGCCGCACCATGCACTGTAAAACGGTTTCAAAGGATTTATTGTCAGTGTGTCATGAAATGATTCAAATTTGTTGATTGCACATCTTCGACATAATATGTTTCGAGTAGTTAGAAGCCCGAAAACAAAAATCTTCTTAATCGTGGATGCATTTACGGGCATTTAAATTCACTTACACAAACACCCAAATCTGAAAGAATTATCTATATGCCATACATTGGTTTCGAAGCGGGAATCGTACCCGCGATACGCAGCGTAGCAACCGATCGCTCAATCACTGCGCCAAACGTGTTCCCAAACCAATTCAATATTAAAACTACGAACTTTTTTTTATTAAAGTTGGTAACCATAAATTATTGAAAAGAAAACAACTAACATACACAGACGCAAAAAAGTGAAGTTGTGTTTTTGTCGAAATTAATAAAACTTGTGTTTGTTTATGCTGAGTCTATGACATTGTCAGGATTAAGTGTTTTTTTTTTGTTATTTGGGTTCCGTAGAAGGGCAACCTACGGAAGCCGTAGCCGAATGGTAAAAGACGATGAAACCCTTATGCATAGATTCGTCAGGTCCGCATGTCACAACCATTTTATTCTGAAACTATTAGAGGACTACTGAGTTGAATCTTAGGCGAAGAGCAAAACATAGAACCCTTATAGATTCATCATGCCTGTATGTCTGTCTATCCGTCCGTATGTCACAGCCATTTTATTCCAAAACTAGTAGGACTTTACAGTTAAAACTTGGTAGGTATTCCGTGAACTGCTTTACAGTTTTTACAAGCTTAAAAATTAAGGGATTCTCTCCATATATGAAACTGAAACTAATAAAAAAATGGTTTGAACGAGATATAGTCAATAGTTTTTGAGATATAGCACATTTTGAACACCCGCAAGTATAACTTTGTCATTTATACAAACACTATGAAAATCAAAGTTATTTTGCGTAACTACTAAGGAACCCGTCATGGGCAAGTCCGACTTGCACTAGTAGCACTTAGCCACTTATTGTATGATTATTGAAACCTTAATTAACATTAAAATATCGTTTATCAACTAACGACATTTTAATTAAATTTTTTGAGCATAGGAAAACTAAATGGTATCAATAGATTTTATTTTTGTGAATTTGTGAATCTGGTTCCGTTTTTTGCCATTCGGCTACGGAACCCTAAAAACCTTATCAAATGATAAACACTTTGAACAAGTCGAAATATATAAAAGCGAAATACCACTCACTGATTAATCACGAAATCTCAGAAACTACAAGCTCTCAAATTTCGCATGGGAAATCCCATGCGAAATTTGAGAGCTTGTAGTTTTTCTTTTAGTACGTAGATGCTCGCTAAGACGGGATTTTGTGAAATTCTTACGGGATCGGGATTTACACGGGAAAAACTTCCCACGCGAACGAAGTCGCGAGCAACTGCTAGTTCATCAATAAAATTAAATATTTCTGTGAAATCTTATTGAACATTATTTATATTGCTTTTCTAAACCTTGCCAATTAGTTTGTAAGCTTATTACTGACTAAACAGAGACTCGAACTTGATGATTGAGGAAGGCTATAGGTTTCTATTTACTCGAACGCAAAAGAAGGAGGTATTATGTTTTTATCGTGATAATGTCCATCCTATGCTAAACCTGTACTAATATTATGAACAGTTTGTTTGTTTAAGTGCGCAAATCTTCGAAAGTGCTTGGTGGATTTGGATGAAATTTGGTATCAAAGTAAATCGAAAATGCGAAAGATTATAGGCTACTTTTAACATGAATGCAAAAAAGGGGGATTATTTTTTTTATTGTGAGTAAATACACCGGATCGAATATTATTCAAAATTTCCGCAACCCGAGATCTATAATACACTTCAACTATGAAGCAGCGTAAAGGACATTGCAACATGAGTCAGCCCTAAAAGTAGATACAATATTCCAATAAAACAAAACTGGAAGAGGTAAAGTTTATTTATTTACATACAATGTCGTTAGCAAGAAGAAATACCGGTTCATAATATCAATAATTTTCCTTATAAAACGTGAATATAATGTACTTGGCTCAGACGGCGTCCGCAGTTGGTGTCCGAGCTATAGAACAAAGTGGTTCAGTGCAAACAGTGAAACAAAAATGTATTTAATACCGGTTGTTGTGTCTCTAGGCGTTTTGCTTGTGTTTGGACGTAAGATTGTTTATTTAATTATTAAAACTTTATGCAACACAAAAAGTACAAAAGCGGAAAAGATAAACTAATTCTAGATAATATATTCAAAATAAAAGTCTTATAAAATACAACAAGTATATAATAATAATAATTTATTTCAAAAAAAGATATTTTTAATACATTAATGGGAAGTAAATCTAAAATTTGAACTACTTAGTAGTACTTATAATATTTTACAAATCTGTTGGTGTGGTTCTGCTCTCCTAGGTAAGCTGCGATTCAGCCTGTGTTTAGAAGAAGCAGTGCCCGCCCCATTATTGAATATAATTGATTTCCTAGCAATTCCTAGCAAAGACGTCAGCTCGTTGAGCTCCTTAGTAGTCCAAAGTTGAGCTTACAGACTAACTGACAAAGGCTTGCACTTACGGGACGGGCCTACTCATATCTGTGTGGTTCTTTCCTCAAAAGGCCATTTTTTAGACTAATATACATAATCTTCATAAACGATTGTGAATATGTGAACCATGTAGGTTATTTTATTCCAGTTAAACATGATGCAGTTTGAGTGCTTTTGCGGCCTACCCAAACATCCTTACCTTGGTATTGTTCGTCAAATCGTTAAGCTCCTTGTTCTAAGTTGAGCTATACGTCATTTGACAAATGCTTGCACTGTATGGACAGGCCCACTCAAATCTGTGAGCATCTTTCTTCAAAAGATCGCCTCAGACTAAAACCTACAAGGTTCCCATATAATTAAACCAGTATAGAATGTATGGACTTTAAAAGAGACAGACCCCTGAGTTTGTTTCGGTGTTTTTTCTCAGTGTAGTCAGTTAGGAAACACCGGCCTCATCTAGTTAATAATTACGAAAAAATGACGTGTAAAAGTGTTATTTAATAACCAATTTGCCAAATAAAGATCATTTATCAATTAAATTAAGGATTAATATCTATCTTTTAATATCTTTTACAATTAATAAAATAAAATCTTAATCTTAATTTTTACATAAATAACTATTTATCTTATTATTATTTATTTTATTGGAAATAGGTTCGCGTTTGACCACTATCTCACCTGATGGTAAGTGATGATGTGATCGAAGATGGAGCACGCTTACCTAAAAGTAACCTATTCACTCTGGACTTAAAGACTCCTAGGTTGTAGCTATCGGGAAACACAGACTTTCAGGAATTCCACTCCTTAGCCGTACGCACAATGAAGGTATTCCCAAAACGTTTTGTGCGTATGGGTGGGATGTCTACCATGTAACGATGAACTAAAATAAACTACATACATATTTATCATAATTTAGCTTGTGGCTAAATAATAACAGCCGCATGGGGTTGATCTTCGAAGTTAAACAACGCTTTATTAAGGGGGTCCGTGGATGAGTGACCTGCTTGACATATGTAGTTATCGAAATATTTCTCCGTGCTTAAGAAAGCACACTAGGCTGTTGGTCCCGACTGTCTTTCGTACATCTTGTAATTTTTTTTAAGTTACTTTGTCGCATTAAATTTATTATTATTTATAATAGCAAAGGAAACATTTGGTGATTAAATAAATCTTGGGCAGTGGATACGGGTCAATAATCGTAAGCACGCTACATAGAGTTACCTATGGGAACAACAGGTTTTCTTTAAATACATTATAACTGCTAGGTACTTTAAGTGTCAATAGCCATCCACCGAACGCACAAACTCGTGAACGACTACACAGAAGCCAATCGCTAACTAACTGCGCCGCGCACAGATCATACAAACACAATATGATCTCTGGCGCCGCGTGTAGTCATAATATTATAATCAACACACCTACTTATAAGCAAGAAATAATAATTTAATGAGTAAAGATCGTGTAGGAATCCATAGAATTGTTTTGAAAATAAACTCACTATCTATTGTTAATATTCTTATAATAATAATAGATTCTTACCACACTAACCACGTAGCATAAACCCAGTGCATACTTACAAATGCATGTAGTTTTGTAAGGATGAGAAATCATCTAATGACTATCTCCCGATCTGGCGAAGCGGGAGGGTGTGTCAGACTTTTACTGACTAAAACCCATACTTTTTTTTATTGATAATAGGTTCGCGTTTGACCACCATCTCACCTGATGGTAGGTGATGATGTGGTCGGAGATGGAGCACGCTTACCTAAAAGTAACCTATTCACTCTTGACTTGAACTTAACTCTTAAAGACCCCTAGGTTATAGCTATCGGGAAACACAGACTCCGGCAGGGAATTTCACTTCTTAGCCGTACGCACAATGAGTGTTCCCAAAATGTTTAGTGCGTATGGGTGGGATGTCCACCATGTAACGATGGCGCATCACCATTTGTCTTGTAGTCCGATGATGAAACGGACTTGGACCTGTTACGTCATTTGCCCTTCTGTTCCGAGGCCGCGGTAACTCTTTCAAACAATACCGCAACCTAGGCAGGCAACGGCCCCTATTGGGCCTCTACAAAATGCATGTAGTAATTTTCTTTTAAGCGTAAAATTAGAAACCACTACTTAAGGGACCGTTATTCTTAGTTTGGATAGTTTATTATATATATATTTTATTCGTATCATGTATATTATTTCATTCCATTTTCTTGTAAACCTACCACAATGTGGGTTTTTTTTAACCCAAAGGTTGACTGGTAGAGAATGCCTTGCTGTATTAAGTCCGCCCATGTAACACTATTGTAGGGGAACCTGTTGTACTTAGGGCAGTTTTTAGAATTTTGATTTATTTTTAAATAATGGTGCTAGTTAAACTTGTCTAGTGTGCATGTATGTATAGATCATTTAATTAACTACATAATTCATTCACAAAATTGTACAAATTTAAAAAAAAATTGGCAATACTAGCTGCTACAAACAAAAAGGGAAAACTGTCCTAGGTACAACAAACTAGATGTACCTTGGACCGTGTACGTTGTACCTTAGACAAAGCAGATTCAAATTAAAATAAACACTTGTATTAGCTTCAATTTATTTATTTTTTGTTTAATTATTATTTTAAATAATTAGATAATCATTTTAGAATTTACAACTCGCAATTATTCCAGTTATTAGCAACAATAATTAAGTAAAAGTATTTTTTTTAAAAGAACCTCACCCATCTTTTCAACCGACGCCAAAAAAAGGAGGAGGTTATCAATTCGACGCGCATATTTTTTTTTATGTATGATCATCGAGTACTCGAAGACGGCTGGACCGATTTGGAAAATTCTTTTTTGTTTGATAGGGTATACTTCGAAATTGGTACCATTTGTCACCAAGTCAGGATCTGATGATGGGATTCTGGAGAAATCGAGGGAACTCTTCAAATATTATAGGCACACCTATGGCGTTTTGGGTATTTCTTATAGTAACTTGTGCAGTTTCTCTCAAAAAGTACCACTTGGGGAAGTGGAACTGATGATGAAGACCACAGATGGCCGGCGAAACTACTCAATAATACGTATTTCGTGGATTGCGATTTGATTACTTGAATATGGATATTAAGCACTTTATGCTCGTCACAATGCATATGGTGATGTATAGCTGATGGTGAAGTACCAGAAGAACTCCTCAAAAATTAACGGCCCAGCATTGGGAAAAGCAATATTTTATAAAATGTTATAAGTAGTTGACATTTAGGCTCTTGTAACTAGGTAAATTAAAAATCAACTAACTAAAAAGAGTGAAATAAAAACTAAAAACGAAAATACAAAACTAAAGACACCGACTACCGAAATTAAAGTTATTTTTCAATTTGCAGTGTTTTTTGGGAGTCGATTTAATTTTTTCGTAAAAAGTTTTTTGTACCAATTATTCTTCACAATATTTTAGCAACAAATCACGTAATTTAACTTGCAATCTAGTTTTTTTTTTCTCTTGTCATTTAACATAAATTCTAATTCATAAATTCTGAATCTTACTTGCTTGACTCCAGTTGGTATCAAAATTTTTGGAGAGACGTGCACTGTAGTCAATCCTGTCTCATCTATATTCCAATGTTAGCTGCATGAAAATCTGACGGGCATTTTGATAGTTTTCTTGTGATGATTGAAAGTCAGTTCAACAGTGTGTTTATTGAATGCCGACGAACGCGCCAACGCGCTCGTGGCTTCTGGTTTACGAAGGGAGAGCTCTTCTTTGTAACATTTCCTGAATAAACGCAGCCAATAGTATCCTGCCATTTTTTTGGAGTCTCATGTAGAAGTGTATTTCATTTTATAAACCTTTGCGAACTGGTACGCCAGTACTTTGACGTCGTTTAAAGTCAAGCTAAACTGAAGGTTTGCTGCATCCTTGATGTCCACTAGCAATTTTTCTTGCTCTTCATTAAAAACTTTTTTGACTGCTAGATTATCACGAAAATCTTGCACTGAGGAGCCTTTTTTTATCATGTGGCGGTAGTACCGTCCCAAAGTAGTTCAAGGAAGGAATAAAATTCTAATAAAACGTATGAAAATTATGGTTGGCCGTATTAGTGACCAAAACGATGTACCTTGGCCAGTGACCGAGGTACATCGTTACTTGGGTGATCAAGGTACAACATTGCGATAACTTCACATAATAAGCTTAATAAACCCACTTATGATTTAGGTTAAGAACTGTCACTAATATCATCCAGTAGCTAGATATACAATGATTATATCTATACTAATATTATAAAGCGGAAAAGTTTGTTTGTTTGTTTGCTTGAACGCGCTAATCTTCGAAAGTACTGGGTGGATTTGGATGCAATTTGGTATGGAAGTAGCTTGAAACTTTAGGAAGGTTATAGGCTACTTTTTACGCGACTGCAAAAAAGGAGAGCTATGTTTTTACCGTGATAGAATCCACGGGAGCGAAGCCCCGCGTGAGTACTAGTTCTAAATAAAACAGTTTTGTCAAAAATACAACATTTTTAAAAAATCGGCATGAAGTAAACCTCCAAAAACTTACTGTTTCAGTGTAAAATAATATTTTTTTTAACTGTACTCACACGGCGCCGGCGAATCGTAGGTAACTTCACGTTAATGTTGATAAATGACGTATCTAATACAATAGATAGCTGTTCATAAAACCGCAAAATTTAAAAAATATATGCAACTGTTTTAGGTACAACTCTGTCCAAGTTTTCCAGGTTCCCCTACATAAAGTTTAAATAAATATATGTCGTTTAGGTTATTCTCAGAGAATAACGTGCAGAATTTAAACACACATTTGAACGTACTGACTTCGATTGTTACCATTTTCAGACGCCAGTCCTCCACCAGCAAATGACAGTTGTCAGGCCAAGATGACTGCATTTCCCCTCGAAGATGGTTCTAGATGCTGTACCCATTTGGCCAATAGCAAGTTAATTAATGGTAAGTAAACAAAAACACGCTCCTTCGCCTGATCTATTTATTTATTTATTATATACTTATTGTACCTACACTTACCCTACACTTTAATCAAAGTTTTGAAAATTCTTCCAAAGGATGTCTAGAAGATATCGCTTTCAGCGATAAGACCGCCATTGAACCATGGAATAAGCAATTATTGTAAAACCAGTAAAAAAAAATTGTGTTTCACTTTTGGTGTACAATAAAGTATTTAGGGCTGTCAAATCTATTTTATTAATATACTATAGTCGAGCGGGATTCGCTCTCGTAGATTTTATCACGTTCAAAACATAACCCTGCGTCTGCCATAGTCGGGTAAAGTAAAAAAGCCTAATTCATTAAAGAAACTTCCAAATCCACCCAGTGCTTTCTAAGATAAGCGCATTTAAACAAACTTTTCCGCTTTATAATATAAGTACAGAAATATTATAACTAGCAATCGTGCGAGGCTTCGCTCCCATGGATTTTAACAAGATAAAAACATAACCTCCTTCTTTTGCAGCCGGGTAAAAAGTAACCAGTAACCTTCCTCAAGCTTCATGCTACTTCCATACCAAGGTTCATCCAAATCCACCCAGTATTTTCGAAGTTTATCAAACAAACAAACTTTGCCGCTTTATAATATAAGTATAGATGTGTGTAAGCGCATAACATTTTAGATTAGTAAGGCGTTACAGTGCAATTTAATACAATTATTAAACAGAAATAAGACAACAATAATGCGGTAAAACTAGTCATCCTACTACTCGGCTCATCAATCTAGGGCATTAATTAGAATAAAATAAATTTCTGGGGCATTACAGCCAATGCATATGAGCGGTTGACCGTAGAAAATATTAATATGACGCGCCCCAGTATTTTTTTTTTCGGCCTGCTCTGTCTAACTCCTGGGCACATTGTTCTCTCCACTCCTTCCAATTCTCATGAGCCCACACGTCCTCTCTCTAGTTCCGACGGAAGCTATCCAGTTTGTCCCGCCATCTCCTTCGTGATCTACCGCGATCCCGCCTCACTGTCTCAGAGCTCCTGTTTTTGCCCACAGTTGGTCCGGCATATATGTCCTGCCCAGTCCCACTTGAGTTGGGCAACCTTTTGAGCTACATCAGCTATATTTGTCTTAAAAAGCAGTAACTACTTTATTGTACACCGTACAATATATTTATGGATACAAATAATAAAACTAGTGTACAATACGCGCCACGAAAAATGAGACTTGACGAGCAGCAATAGTGGGGAGCTAGCGCAGGTAGTCATGTATGAAATAGTTATCCATAATTTGTGTATCTAGTCAGTGATTTTTCGATGACATTTAGACTAAAATTATTAACAATATTATAATATTTATTACGAAATAATAAAGTTTAAGATAAAAGTCGAGTCTCATCTTTCGTGGCGCGTATTGTACAATGGGTGGTTTTATCGCACAGGGCAATCTCTTACAGACAACCATTGGATGGATAAAACTTAAAGGAGATAGATTTAGGGATATCAGTGTGGTGTACAACATCATAAATAATATTACTTATACGTAATAATATAAAATACATACCACAATGTATATTATATACCAAAATCAAAATAGAGAAAGGAGAGGAAAAAATTATAGTGAGTGCTAATGCTCCTTCACCATAATTTTGAACGCAGGTAGCATTTGAGCACGCCTCTCATCTATGGGTAATGCATTCCACAAATGGGCCGCTTGGATAGTGAAAGATTTATCGAAGAAAGAAGTGGAATGCATACGGATACTTAATCTAAATTTTCCGATGATATCAATCTCTAAATCCCTATAATTATGTATTAGCTCTGTTTTGTGTAGGTAAACCGGAACCAATTTCCAGTTTTCTATGCACCCTTTGACACTTTGATGCTATTCTATCGTTCTTCTAATATTTCGTCTTAATTTTTCAGGAAACAAAACAGAAATCGACCAAGATCCGTGGGTAGCACTCATAGATTATGATATTAAAAAAGGCAGCGGAAAGCGATTGTGTTCAGGAACTTTGATCAGCGGAAAGTATGTCCTGACAGCGGCTCATTGTGTCCTTGGACCAGTGGAGAATATAGCAACACCGTAAGATAAACCCTTTTGATATTTATGTATTTGATTAGCGATAGCGATCGTCGAATTAGGGGTTCGTGGTTCAATAAGAACAGCCGTACGGGTCGAACTTTCACTGTCCATGACCCATCATTTTGGGTTGGAATAAGACATCCGTGCCACACATGTGGGTCACTGAATAGGGTAGTTTCCTAAAATATTTTATTTAGTCCGTCACGTAGTTTAACAAAAAACATTGGACACGTATTTTTTATTTTTTCACGTAATTGAAAATTTAAGACGATACAGTGAGTTGAAATTTCGCGTGACGTCACACCTCGGTATAATTCTTAGCAATATGTGACGTTAGCAGCCCCCACTCCTGTACTTTGAAGCTTTCCATCTTTGTGAATTTTTCTCGACTTGAAAAAGCAAAAAATACGTGACCAATATTTTTTGAATTTCTACCTAATGGACCAAATAAAATTATTATTTTGTAACACACGAAACTACCTTATTATCTGCTTCTACGTCCGTAATATACATGTGGGTCACTCTGCAAATTGGGGGTAAAGCCCCCCCTACTTTTATGGCTCTTATAGACCTGAAGTGGTATAAAGGCAATTATTTCAGTAAATAGAAACGAAAAAAATCTAAAAAACCCGACTGCTCAACTGAATGCATTTCAGTTGAGCAGTCGGGTTTTATAGGTTTTTTAAATAACTTTTTTTTTCAACTTTTTAGTTAAAATATTAATTAACAATTTTTTATTTTTCCCGGTCTAGTCACATTGGCACTCCACCGGATTCAGAAAGTGAAGTCCATATTTTTCAACTTTCTCATTGTGTTATTTTGCTAGTATTACACTAATGATAAACATGATATACCTTTTTGAAATCCTTGTAATAATCCCTTTAATTTGATACCCATATTACAGTATTCGAAAAAAAAAATTTTTTTCACCATGTATAATGGCTTCGCACAGCCGCCTTGTTTAATTTTTTCAAATGTCACCTATCTAAGAACACTTGGGCTGCTAAGACGAACCTAACGATACCTAAATTGTGTGAATCCGTTCAGTGGTTCTGGAGATATGAGGTAATAAAGAATATTACATACATACATACATACTCGTACTACATACATACAAGATACGTGCGAAAAACATAACCCTTCCTTTGCAGTCGGGTAAAAACTAAATTGGACGTGAGACATAATTTTAATATTGCGGTTGAACAGTGAACGTGTTACGGTTAAGCAACCCTTTCCAAGGTTGATCTATGGATGGGTGATTATCTTGATATATCTAGATTCCTAGTCACGTTAAGCCGTTGTCCCTGCTGTCATTTGGACATCTTTGACAGTCGATAAGGGTACTCAGAAGCTAGAAAATAAGACACTGGTTTTGCCAAGGAGTATGAAGTTACCCAGTTACTGGGTTGTGGAGGTTAGATGGGCAGTCGCTCCATGCAAAACACTAATAGTCAGCTGCATCCAATTAGACTGGAGAAGCTGACTCTAACACAGTTAACGAGATTGTTGAAGGGCTGGAGAATGACATAACGTCGCTTTAGAATGAATACCTCGTATGTCAAAATAACATTTTTTTCTTTTTTTTGTAAAAAATGTATGGAAACCACGTATTTTATAATACGGTGAAACTGTGAACCCAGTATATGACTACAAGTATCATAAATGGAGTAAAACGAAAACCTCTTATCTGTAGAGACATGGGCGTTTAAACCAAAACTACGTAGAAATAAGAACAGAAAACCTCTTATATCATTTCTCTAGCATAATCCAGTTAAGTAACGCATTGGTTAATAACATAAGTAAGTCCTTTTTATCATTCAAAACATGAGACAAAAGCACATAAGAATATTTTAAATATTGACAAAATTAACCGTCTTTTTTTTCGTTTCCTGTGAAGTTTGAATTTCTGGACATACGAGGTTATCATTCTACAGCGACGATAAGCTACTTTAATTTCGCTTAAAAACCATTTCACGTGAGAGATGAAACAGGTAGAAACTAAAAAAAGAAATCTAGAGGATTTGGGCCACAACTTATACCAACAATAGAGCATCATATAAATGCTGATTACCATAATATTTTGCACAGACGAAAATCAGTTTTAAGGATAACATCTTTTCAAATCCAAATTAATCCGACCTTGAAGCTTCTTAATTTGTTATTTAGGTACGTGATATATGTACCTACACTACGCTAATATAAAAACACATGAAACATATAAACGGTAACCGGCTATGGTAACCGGAGTCCGAGATATTATTGTTTTTGCACAGTAACATATCGACGCCTTAGAGTGAAAACCTCGTAAGTGAAAAAGGAGTAACTTTTCAGGAGGAAGAAAAATCTGCGTGTTGTAAATTTTTTGTATGGCTTCTTTTATATATGTTTTTTAAATTATTTTATATGTAAATTTAACCCGCTTGTATATCCAGAACTGTTTGATATTATACATAATATCGAACAGATCAGAAATGCAAAATCGATGTTCTGATTACGGCAAACTGACGATGCGATGCGAGTGTTTACGAGTTTCTCACTTACTTTCATAGATAGCGTTTCGAGTATCAAATAAACATATTATTAGATCTGGATGTGCGTTGCTACGTTTTCTTTCTGGAACGCAATAAAAAAAATTGGACAAAAATCCACCACCATCTCACCTGATGGTAAGTGATGATGTGGCGTTTTTCTCGCGTAAAACTCGATCCAGTGAGAAGTATAAATTTAAAAAATTACTGCTAAGTGCTTAAGAAATATTTTTTTGATCTTACTACGATCTAGAAAGTATTTATTTCAATGATAAGTGTCACCTTAATTGATAGTGTGGCATCGAGTTACCACGGCTAGCATACCACAGATAAACCCTCGATGAGTGTATATTCCCGTTTGAGTGGTATATTTCCGTTTGTATTAATAGATGTACTCGCATGTTTTAAAATAATAAAAAAAGACATACATACCCGCCAGATTCATTCAGTAATTTTTGCGTGAAAGAGTTACAAGCATCCCCACAAACTTTCGCATTCAACAGTAAAATTTACTCATCATTAGACGACAACTAATTGTAACTAAAACTTTTAAAATAAATTAATGAAATTTCCTTCATTAATTTTATAATGAGTTGTAGTATGCAACTGATTATAAAACTAATGAAAGAAATTTAAACAAAAATAATAATTATTATTAATATATATTCTTGTTTGCGTCAATATACTTTCAATTGTAATTTGTTACAACTTCTTTTCCAGAACTAAAGTGCGCCTTGGAGAATATAATCTGAATAACGAAGGTCCGGATTGCGTAACAGTGGAGCTAGGTTCTTCGGACTGAACTGACGGAGCCGTCACCATTGATATAGAGACGATCATACCTCATCCCAAGTATGATCCTAAAAGCACTTCAAAGGCGAACGATATTGCTTTGATCAGATTAAAGGAGGCAGCTCCTTATACAGGTAAAAGCCACATTCATTCAATTAGCTTACTTAATTAGTCTTCTTTTTAAGGAATTGTCTCGCCGACTAATCAATTTCTTGCGTGACCAGAGGGTAGGATCGTTCTTTGCTCAAAGAATAAACATTGCCAGACAACGTGGAAATGCTGCCAGTTTTCTAGCAACGTTTCCGGACGACAGCAATGTGGAGGAATACTTCGAAGGCTTAGTTTATGTTATGTACAAGTCAGGTTCATAAGTGTAGTAAAGACTAAACTTGGAACTCTACTTGCATAATCAAATTAGAACAGGACATCACGAAAAAACAGGGCACTAGGCGCGCGTTTGACCGTTAAGTTTGAGTCAAAGATGGAGCATGCTTACCTAGAAGTAATCTATTCACATACACACACATTACACCGGCCTATTTGGGCACTCATAAAATGTTTGAAGCTAGTGTATAATTCAAATAAGTCGAATCCTATGGAGAAGAGCTGCAAGAAACTCCATGGTTACTATTTTCAAAACTAAATTGATTTTCACAAAATTGACAATTGCTTTCATTTTAGATTTTATCCGCCCCATCTGCCTGCCAACCACGAATCCGGAGACCAATCCTCCTGATTATCCTATGCATGCTATTAGTTGGAATAAAGACAACGAAAAAATTATTTATTCAATACCCTTCGTGAACCAAGAAGTAAGTAACCACATGACGTATTAAGATGTGTGTCTCTTGAGAACCCAACTCCCATTTTTATAACTCGCAATGAAGTGTATAATTATGTTATGTTCGCGACAAATCTTGTAAAGTTGTCAAAAATGAAAGGCTCGTTTTGACAATTGAGAAAGATCCTAGAATGTAACTTCGAACGAAACTGAAAGAAACAATTAAATAATAATTAATTACATAAAGTGTTTTAAAAAATTACATAATTTTTTGGCGGGTTAAATAATATGATTTAATAATATTGGTTCACTAGATAAGTTGCGATGACAAATGTCAAAACGGGCCTATTACATTTTACTTATTTAATGAATTTTAAACCAGTTATCCTCAAGCGGTGAAGATGAATGTTTGCATACACGTTTAGTTTGCATGACAATGCATGATTAATTAACGTTCATTTTAAATGCAATATGGCGAACGGCCCAAGAAGGCGGATTTGTTCTTTTTTGTGCACTGTCATGATATGGGTAGCCAATGAAAGGTTTTGCTGAGAAGAATAAATAAATAATAAAAACGTTGTTTTTTTTTTAAAATATTGAACAAGTCAAGAATAAAAATACACACTGGCTTTTAGAGTAATCCATTTTTGATAAAAAAGAATGCGTGCATTTTTAGTTGGATTGTGAAACACAAATGTAAGAAATAGTAAGCTGTATCTACATAAAGTTTCATTATTTCTTTTCCTTACCTTACCGCCTCATAAAACCCGAGGACGAGGCGTAGTACTGGCAGGACAGCGTGGGGTCGATCTCGTAGTTGTTCACAAACACCGGGTCCAAGTACTCCGACCACGCGATCTGGTTCTGAACCTCACTATCTGCGACAAATCTTTTATTTTCGTGCGGAAAAATCATCGAATGACTTCTTCCGCTCTGGATGGAGTGGAAGGGAGTGACCTGACCATGAATTATGAATGAACAAAATAAAGGGACAAAAAACATTACAAAAAATGAAAATGGAGCACACTTCATGCGGAGGCGTATGATCAGCCTCGGCCTCGGCATGAGGTGTTCTTCATGTATAGGAAAGCATGTTTCTTATCTAATCAGCCTCTGAAAGAAATGCCTATTATTTGTTTTGTGGCCTCCGAATATCGTTAAAACTTTTTTACAGAGTACGACTGATAGATTTATCTTACTTTATGTTCTGCTAGCTAATCTAATAAGAAACTTTATCGTTTTACAGAAATGCAAACTCATCTATACCAAACCTCGTTTCAACGTGGGTTTGGGACAGGGTCAGCTGTGTGCAGGTGGATTAGAAGGTCAGGATCCCTGTAGAGGCGATGGCGGTGGACCTTTAGTGTACGATACTAAAGAAGGAAGAGCAGAATTAGCTGGCATCGTCAGCTTCGGACCAGTTCCATGTGGTCAAAAAGATATTCCTTCAATTTACACCAATATTTACGAATATCTTGATTGGATTAAAAGTGTTATTGTTGAATAAGTGGTTTTAGAAACTTGTACGACTGATTATACCGAGGGTGGCGCTGAAGAATTTACACAGCAGTCACAATGGATAACTTATAATACATTTTACTTTACAAGTAACCTTTACTTAAAATATGATGAATAAAAGACATTAAAAAAAGAAAGAAAACATACCTTTCATTTCTTACTACCTGGGAATTCATTCGTATGGGATTTCGGGATAAAAGTAGATTATCAATATTATCTACTTCTCTCACTGGAAGATAACAGGAGAACCCCTAAAACCTATATATTCCTCTATATTTCAGTGAAAGTCTTATTGAAGTCAGTTCAGCTGTTACATCTATTAGTCCGGACAAACAAACAGAAAGACACTTCAAATATGTAGGTATATTATGTATTTCTAGGGTTCCGTACCCAAAGGGTAAAAAGGGAGCCTATTACTAAGTCCGCTCTCTGTCTGTCTTTCACCAGGCTGTATCTCATGAATGGTGATAGCTAGACAGTTGAAACTTTCACAGATAATGTAATTCTGTAGCCACTATAACAACAAATACTTAAAAAAAAAGTATTTTAGGGGGCATTATATGCAATTATATGTACAACAAACGTGATTTTTTTGCCGTTAGTTATAGATAATGGTATGCAACCCTTCGTGCGCGAGTTCGACTTGCACTTGGTTGTTTTTTTTTACTATAATCACTTCTAGAAGGGGCCTCTCTAGCCGGGTCATTATGCTCAACTGGTTTACGAAATAAGGATGCTAATCGCTTCCATATGACGTTCATAGAACCGGGCCATGCTGGCTTCTGCGAACATCTCTAATATGCTGCACAGAGCAATACAGAGGTAGCCCCTACAGAGTGTCTTCATTTAGATTCACCGTAGAACCGATCTCCGGCTATCTAGGCACGGGCTTACGGTCGGCGAGCAGGAGTAACTCACCGTCCGTTAATGACTAGGCCCAGGTTGGCGGCACGTCGTGTTCGAAGCGCGCCTCAGAGAGCAGTCAGCAGCATTGACGGGGTTCGGTGAGGCCATTGCCAGCTGGGGTTACGAGAATGTTCTAACGAGTTACCTGGCCCAGAACCATAAGGGCACCTGAAGAAACAGGGTGGGTTTGTAGTCAGTAGAAGACTGAAACTCCCTTCCACTCCACCCACAGCGGCAGAAGCCATTTGATGATTTTCCCACCCAGAAAAAATGCACCATCTGAGTGTCTTAATTTTGATTCACCGTAGAACAACGCTATACATTAAATTATGTCAAGAAATGAAACAATCAAAGAATGTCATGAAACACAGCAAAGTTTTTCAATATAGACTATCACACACGAAATTTCACAACTAACCTTGTAAGACCGATACAAACTATTACTAAAACTACGAGTTTTAATCTTGCACATTCATTGGTCTAAGTTTACTATGTATGTGGGTAGTCCAATACGTAAGAAATGGCGATTTTATAACTATACAACGTGTAATTTAAAGGGTATATACATACCAAGTGCATGACTTCTTTGGATGATAACAAACGATATGGCAAGGGTTTTGTAATCCTAAGTCTACGTGTGTAGAACTTATTACAAATTCCAATACACTGATACCAGAGACCGAATTTTTCAAATTAAGAAGAACGAAATGAATTATCGTGTTATTGGCAAGTGACGTGGAAAGTTATTGAATCTCGTAGTGCTATGACATGTTTGTTATGATTGGTATTCAAGAAATATATGAAACCAATAATTTGGTATCAATTCTTTGAGTCAGTTATTTTGTGCTGAAACTGTGCATAGAGACTCCATACCAGATGTTGTCTTCAGCTCTTTTGGATAGATATAGGGTTTCCGTTACACGTTGTATATTGTTTTTTTTTTTTTGTAAAGCCCTGATTATTGGATACTAAGACTGAAATGTGGACGGGCACGCCGCAATTGCGGCGGTAAGACCCCTCTTTGAGGAGTGGCTAGATCGGCGTCACGGCGTCCTGACCTACCGCATGACGCAGGTCCTCACCGGAAACGGAAGTTTCGGGAGGTACCTGTGTCTGATGGGGAAGGAAGAAACGCCTGGGTGTCACCACTGCGAGGATCGCCCTGAGGACACAGTAGAGCATACGGTGCAAGACTGCCCCGCTTGGGCAGAGCACTGACGTGTCCTCACGGCGGCGATAGTCGGAGACCTCTCGCGCCCGGCATTGGTTGAGGTCATGCTGCGGGGCGAGACGGAGTGGGAAGCGGTCATGCTATCGAAGGAGGAGGCGGGCCGCGTGAGGGAGAGGATAGCGTCCTCCCTCCAGCCCAGCCGCAGTGGTAGTCGCCCACGGCGTCGCCCGTCGGACGTCGGCCGATGATCTCCGGCCACCGTAGGCGCGGGCATGCGGAGAGTGAGTAAAGGGCAACTCGCTGTCCGACCATGGACCATACCCGGGTCGACGGTGCGTTGTGTTCCACACGCGCCTCAAAGAGCGTCAGCAAGATGACGAGGCCCCCCCTGTAGAGGGCCGAAGCCTGCCGGGGCCGCGGGACTTATCTCATCACCGTGACCCCGGAACGTAAAGGGCTATTGAAGGAATACCGTGGGTTTTAGTCAGTTTAGGTCTGACAGTCCCTCCGGCCCTGCCTGAGGTGGGAGGGATCATTTGATGATTTTACCACGTTAAAAAAAAAAGACTGAAATATGGAAACATCCATTGAAGACTGCTATTGTAACCCAAATTTTAGCAATACTTTTATTTAGGGTCTTTCAATTTTTGGTGTACAATAAAGTATGTCTAATATCAGCTAATTAGAGTCATAGGTCGATGATAAATGCGAATGCTGATTTTTTTTTAAATTGATAATTGGCTCGCGCACTTCCTGGTGGAAGGAACTAAAACAATAAGGCATGGGTGGTCCCATGCCTTATTGTTTTAGTTAAGTCCTGTATAGGTTTATTGATTGAACTGCTTCATATTGAGCTTGAATATTTGTTAACCGTATTTTCATTTAAAATATCGCCTACCCTTTTCACTCTTTCTATCTGTTCTTTCTATATGTTTTTACATAATAAAAAACTTGACTGGAGAAGATGGCTTGAGCAACAAGTTCGCTTTTATACATTTGTGCTCGTAATGATTTAAATCTATGCGAAAATTATAAACTACGAGTTGGTTGGCGTATATTTAATATGTAAACCTATATTAAATCATCCCCTATTTCAACCCTTTAGGGCTTGATTTAAAAAAAGTAACCTATGTTTGTCTTTGGGTCTTCAACTATTTTCATTCCAAATTTCATTCAAATCAGTGCTGTGGTTTAGCCTTGAAAGCGTGACAGACAGATAGACGGACAGACTTTCGCATTTATAATATTAGTATGGATTTCTCATATGTTTAGGTGTATATAGGATGTAAGTGCGTATAAACTGATGTATGTTGTTAAAACATCTCTCATTTAATTTATCATAGTATAACCATACCCTGAGAATAATGAATTACTAAAATTATATTAAAATACAGATGCCAATTATAGTAGATAAATCCAGTTATACTGTTAGGTAATGTAATACCTATCTGAACTAGGTATTTACTGTAAGCAATTATTAAATAAATTCAATATTTATACGAGAAGGAATGAAGGTAAAAACATGAATTTAAAGTTCGCAACTTGACTCTTATTATCCGAAATTTGGTACCTACTATTAAATCTTGGCAATTTAATAAAATATGATTTCAAAATAATACTCTAACATTTATTTAAAATGTTAACAAAATGTTTATGGATACATAATTGTGGTCACATTTTTATCATCTGTGAACGTCTATCAATAGACTTAAAATTTGCTCGCTCTCCACTACTTTTTTTGGGTAACGCGGGACGGAGGTAGAAAACAAATAAAAGTGAGGTGAAGATAGTCAATCTAACTCTTCTGGCTGTGAAGTAGTATTAAGATAAATAAATCTGTACAAATGTGTCTAAGTGAACAACGATGGTGTGTTTATTTGTTAATGGTGAGAACAGTCAACAAAATATATTAAAAGCAAAATAAAGTACATACCAATATGACCAATGATAAGCCGCCTTCCTTTTTCCGTTGGGTTCCTTAAACCAGTGGATAGACCTGCACAATGTGTTTCTTTTGAGGAGTTAATAGTGTTGTCTTGCCATATTCAACTTTTTATGTGACTGTATGCTAAAAGGTTATTTTGAATACAATAAACACAAAACAAATGAATGAAATTATGTTGTACTTTTTTAACTCTTCTAAATAATAATTCTAGTTAATGCAGGATGTCAATACATTTTTTGGTGCATAAACATAGTTAAAATATATTAGAAGCGGTGTACCTTCATTTAGCCAAGTCTCATCTAAATAATGATATATGTTTCTTCCTTCATTTATTAGCCTTATTATTTCATGAAGATATTTTAGTATCCGTAGAACGATCTCCTATTTGTCAATGAGTGCACTTTTTCTGCTCCATATATATATATGTGAACTTTATTAGATTGCAGGCGACTACATAGTGGCCCGAGATACGCCTATAAATCTATACTAATATTATAAAGAGGTAAAATTTGTAAGTTTGTAAATTGTACGTTTGTATAGTATAGGGTAATCTCTGAAACTACCGAACCGATTTTGAAAATTCTTTCGCTTACATGTAGCTGCATTATCCCTGAGTGCTATAGGCTATAAATTATCTTTATATCATGCATATTAGCCGAGCTATTATAATCTTTGTTAAGCAAGTCGGAGACGGGATCCCGTGGAATATTTTCGACTTCTATGCGGATGAAGTCGCGGGCAGAAGCTAGTAAGAAATATGTTTTAACAAAATGCATGTTGCTTGTTTGAAGCATACATACACACACACATCGCGTTAGAAAAAGCATCCATCGTGCGTCTCTACTCGAAGACTACGAAGACTACAAGACGTTTAAAAGAGTTAGCATTTAGATTTGCACATATTTACCCTGAAGGTGCACATATATTACTGAATCACTGTTATGTAGATTATATTTGTACTGGTAATAACGATTTAAAAATTATTACTTGATATGAAAAACCAATTAATTTCCATTTTAAAACTTGGTGGATTTAAACTTCATAAATGGAGTTCAAATAGTGAATATATATTAAGTGACATTCCTTGTGCTTTACAGAGTTCAAATGAAATTGATTTATGTAAAGGTGACAATCAATATGTGAAGACTGGGCATCAAATATAACACACAAACGGATACATTGAACATTTCATGTCCACAAACCGAGTTGTTGGATGTCTATACCAAACGTCAGACATTAAGTTTCATTGGCAAACTATTTGACCCACTTGGTCTAGTAGGTCCAATTATTGTACTTGCAAAAATAATCATGCAGCAAACATGGCTAGAGAATATCTCATGGGACTCACCATTGCCATATAACTTAAATAAAAAATTCAGAAGTTTTGTTGAGAATTTATCAGAAACAGGTTGCATTCCAGTAAAAAGAAATATTGACACACAAAACTCAACATGTATTGAACTAATAGGGTTTGCAGATGCCTCTCAGAAGGCTTATGGTTGTTGTGTTTATTTAAGGACTATTAACAGCAATGGCCAAGTAAAGGTTGAGTTGTTATGCTCAAAATCAAGGGTAAATCCCATAAAATCATTAACTACACCAACATTAGAGTTAAATAGTGCTTTGATACTAGCAAAGCTGTCAAAAAAGTTGTATGATCAACTAATTAAAAACAATTTTACCATTCAGGTACATTTATACGTAGATTCTCAAATTGTTCTTGCTTGGCTCAACACAGAGCCCACAAAGTTGTCTGTATATGTTGCAAACACAGTCAAACTATCCGTGATCTCACACAAAATACCTCATGGTCATATGTAACTACTGATGAGAATCCTGCAGAATGTTTCTCTAGGGGTATAGAACCTCAGTTTCTTAAAAACAACCAGTTATGGTGGCATAGACCACAATTTTTACATAGTAATAATTACACACATGAATCTACAAGTGTCAAAATACCTAAGGAAATTCCTGAGCTTAAACATTGTAATATTACACTGACTTCTGAGTCAAATAAAGATTTCAGTTTATATTCTAATTATTCTGATATGAACAAGTAGTAAAGAATTATTGCCTATATTTACAGGTTTTTTAATAATTGCAAAGTAAAGAAAGAAGATAGGGTCTATATACATCTAAAAATAAAAGAACTTAAATTTGCACTCAATAATATATTTAGACAAGATCAAAAACAACATTTTAGTGTAGAAATAACTTGTATCATGTCCAAGAAACCAATTAAATCCAATTTAAAATCCTTAAATCCATTTGTAGATGGAATAGGTATCCTCAGAGTAGGAGGTAAGTTACACAATGCTAACATACCATATGATCAGAAATATCCTACCATATTACCCAAAAACTCATTCATTACACGTTTAGTAATTAGTAATGAACACAAATGTCTGTTACATGTGTTGGTGTAGAATTTTAAAGGTTTTGTGTTGTGTTATTGGGCCTCCTTTGCATAGCTGACAACTTGAAATAGTGAATGTGTGGGTTGTATGTCAAGGCTTTCAATAGATATAAAATTCTATTAAGCTAATATTACAACATCCCCTCTGAATTTTATGTTTATTGAAAACCTTGACATACAACCCACCCATTTATTACTTCAAGTTGCCAGCTATGCAAAGGAGGCCCAATAATACAACACAAAACCTATAAAATTCTACACCAACATCCACTCTGAATTTTATATCCTGACCATCACTAAACACACATGTTCATACAAAAGTTACTCATCATTTATAAAACTCCTGACTTATCTTCTTCGACTCTATATAAAATTAACTCTTCGCTATCTTCAAAAATCTCATTATCTTCAACACAAACTCCTAACTTATCTTCTTCAACTCTATATAAAATTATTCAACACTATCTTCAACACCTACTCCTAACTTATCTTCGACTCTAAATAAAATTATTCAACGCTATCTTCAAAAATCTCTATCTTCGACATCAACTCCTCGAACTTCAACCGCTATCTTCAATAATCTCTATCTTCAACATCAACTCCTCAAACTTCAACCGCTTCACCTCCTCTCTCAAATTATTATTTTCTCCAACACCTCCTCCCTTGCATAGATGCATATTAATATTTTCTTTTGTTTCCAACAATTATAATAATTATCATTTAATAATTTTATTATTTCGTCCGCCATTTTTTATTTTCTATTTGTTATTTTGTTTCTTTTAAAATTTTCATCCGATTTTCACAATTTTAGGGCTTCATGATTCTGCTTCAAAACTCCTCTTTCCAAACTAATCAGCGCAGGCCCATAATCTGTTGAGTACCGTCTTACTGGAAACTCTATCAACTAGTCACGAGGACTTTTCACATCGTCTCAAGGCCTTACCAAACGGCACTAGGCCGGATTCCATTTGCGCAGTGGAAGCGTGCTGGGCCTATAACCTATTGATTGGGTATTTTTTCCATGATCCAGGATCCCTTGTAAATGAAGCTTTTCTTTAACATGTATATACTTACTTTAATTTATTTATTTAATCAATCCAATAATGACAATGACATTTTATTATTGGGTGCACCAATCCTTTTATTTTCTTTTAGAACACTTATAAAACAAAACCGGAACATTAAAATTTACTTCTATAACAAACCTTCATCTTTCTAAAACACAATACAATTCCGAACTTACTCGCAAAGAGTATGTAAAACCTAACGGCTTACTCGATCACACACATTTTTCCTATTAAATTGGCTTTGACATCCAACTTCCTCATCTATGATTTTTTTTAACTGCCAGCTATGCAAAGGAGGCCCAATACCTCAACATAAAACCAATATAAAATTCTACACCAACAATCTAATTTGTTCTTTTGTTTCTTTTCAAATTTTCATCCGATTTTCACAATTTTAGGGCTTCATGATTCTGCTTCAAACTCCTCTTTCCAATCAAATCATAGCACAGGCCCATAACCTGTTGAGTACCGTCTTACTGGAAACTCCATCAACAAGTCACGAGGACTTTTAACATAGGCTCAAGGCCTTACCGAGTGGCACTAGGCCGGATCTAATTGGTGCAGTAGAAGCGTGCTGGGCCCATAACCTTTTGGAGTTGTGTGTTTCACCTGATCCAGGATCCTTTATATAATAAATGTCTTTAAACTTTTGTATACTTCATTTATTCTTCCAAATAAAAGACTTGTAACAAATCTATACTAATATTATAAAGCGGAAAAGTTTGTTAGTTTGTTTGTTTGTTTGTTTGTTTGCTTGAACGCGCTAATCTTCGAAAGTACTAGATGGATTTGGATGAAATTTGGTATGGAAGTAGCTTGAAGCTTGAGGAAGGTTATAGGCTACTTTTTACCCGACTGCAAAAAAGGAGAGTTATGTTTATACCGTGATAGAATGTACGGGAGCGAAGCCCCGCGAGAGTACTAGTATTTAATACCACTCTAAAAACTATTTCACATGGTTGTTGCTAAACAAAACTGATTCCGAACTATCTCACTTCAAACTAAAACATATCAACAATTTCCAACATACTTCAACAAAAGCTAATTTCTGACTCATATTTTTCATCACACACGATTTCTTTTTACACCTGTCAAGACATTCAAAAATTTTCCCAACATAACACTTTTAAAAACCATAGACTTTAAAACCTGCCAGCATTTAATAGACATAAAATTCTATTAAGCTAATGTTACAACATCCCCTCTGAATTTTATATCCTGACCATCACTAAACACACATATTCATACAAAAGTTACTCATCACTTATAAAACTCCTAACTTATTTTCTTCGACTCTATATAAAACTAACTCTTCGCTATCTTCAAAAAACCTCATTATCTTCAACATAAACTCCTAACTTATATTCTTCAACTCTATATAAAATTAACTCTTCGCTATCATCAAAAATCTCATTATCTTCAACACCAACTCTTCGAACTTCAACGCTATCTTCAAAAATCTCTATCTTCAACATCAACTCCTTGAACTTCAACATACAGAAAATCATCACCAACAGCTCCTTTGCATCGCTTACAAATTTCAACTACTACATCTACTTCCCCTCTGAAAATATTATTTTCTTTTGTTTCCAAGTGACATATTGTCTTTCTTGACAATTTTGAAACTTCAGTCATTTTCAACAAATTTAATTCTCAATTATAATTTCTCTTGTACTCCAAAGAATTTTTAGACTATTTTTTCAACGATCTTCTTACAACATCTGGTTAATTTGCCCGGGTGCAGCCCATAACCTGTTGAGGATATAAAAATTGTGTTTTTTTATTTATTTATTTCATTTGGCTCTTCAACAATGAAAACACTATTACATACACAATTTTACATCTTAATCTATGTTTAAGTGCTCCATCACTTAGAGAAGAGCACTGCATGCACTATTTTATACGCGTAAACTGTTAAACAAAATGAATTACTTAATTAATCAATTACAATAAATAAAATTATGTGTTAAAAAAATTTTACCTAATTACAATTTAAAATTCTCTTCATAGAAGACACAGGTGTAAGGAACAAATCAATGTCTTCATCGTGGCTATCATACACAGTATACATTCTCGACAATGAGCAGTGCTGCCTTAAATTCGTATGACTTTTTGGCGTCCTGAATAGTTTCCTATTAGATCTTCTTGGTAGATTCCGTGGCACATGAAAAGACACTTTACTGAGCAACTCCGGACAATTCAAAGAGCCTGTTAGTAGTTTCTTAAGGAAAATTAAGTCAAACATGTCTCTACGTTTCTCTAATGAAGCCATTCTAAAATATTTTAATCTGTCTTGGTACGATTTGAGCTTTTTTCCCATATTACAATAATAAGTCAGATGCCATATGAACCTTTTCTGCAGGCGTTCGATACGCTTGATGTGTACATTATATCTAGGAGACCAGACAACACTGCAGTACTCTAGGTGACTTCGGACTAGCGAGTTGTACATAACTTTTTTTGTTCTAAAATTTTTGAAATTTTTGCACTCGCGCGTCACGAAGCCAAGTATTTTTGTAGCCTTTAATATAACATTGTCAATATGATCAACAAAACGTAGCTTTTTGTCAAATTGCACGCCTAGGTCTCGTATAGATTCCACTTCTTCCAGCTGGTGACCGTTAATGTTATATAATGTAGGTACCACATTTTTTCTTTTTGTAAATTTGATGTGCTTACACTTACCAATATTTAAAGACATTTTATTATGTTCGCACCACTTACTCAATCTGTCTAAATCACCCTGAAACTGTACCGAATCAGCCGGCGTTCTAATCTCCTTGATTGCTTTAAGATCATCGGCAAACAGATAAATATTAGAGTTCAGAAAGCACTTGTATATGTCGTTGATGAAAATAATGAATAAAGGTGGTCCTAAGTGAGAACCTTGTGGAATTCCAGATGTGGCTATGTATGAATCTGAGTTGCAGCCATTGACCACAACTCTTAGCGTCCGCTTTGACAGATATGACTTGAACCAACACAGCAAGGGATCCGACACACCGTACATCTTAAGCTTTGCAACAAGTAAATTGTGATCGACTGTGTCGAACGCCTTGCTGAAGTCAGTGTATACTGCATCAATTTGAATACGCGCATCCACAGCATCAATGATTCCTTCAGCATAAGTCACCAAGTTTGTAGCCGTTGATTGTTCTCACCAAGATGTTGTAAGTGTAGGATCCTTTATACAAATAAAGTGCTACATTCAATCATTTCACTGCTGTTATTCCATACTAAAACTCTTTCCAAAATTCTTAATAGATCCAATACATGTTTGGTATAACTTGATAAAACAGCTCTAAAAATCTAAAACATATGATCGACCATATTCAACTTTACTCAACTGATGCAACTGAACTACTACTACAATTTTTCTCACTTGACTTTTCTTTTCATCTATATTGTCATATTCAAAAAAAACTTCCTAACAACATTAGGTTTTAAAGACCATAGACTTTAAAACCTGCCAGTAATTCATAGACATAAAATTCCATTAACCCAATATTACAACATCCCCTCTGAATTTTATGTTTATTATAATTAGAATAGCATCTCCTATATAACGCCCATCAACTCATTTTAAAAACCAACTCAATTAAACCACTACTTCAAGTTGCCAGCTATGCAAAGAAGGCCCAATAACACAAAAAAATCAGGTGAGATGGTGGTCAAACGCGAACCTATTTTAAATAAAAAAAATAAATAAAAAAAATTAACTACATGCTGGAAAAAAGTTGACTCTAGCTACCTCATCTAAATAATGATATGTGTTTCTTCCTTCATCTATTAGCCTTATTATTTCATGAAGATATTTTAGTCTCCGTAGGACAATCTCCTATTTATCAATGAGTGTACTTTTTCTGCTCCATATATATATGTGAACTTTATAGGATTGCAGGCGACTACATAGTGGTCCGAGATACGCCTATAAATAAGAAATATGTTTTAACACAATGCATGTTGCTTACAAATATATTTTTATAGTAATCATTTTATGAATCATCCTTACCAACAACTTCTGCGGGTTTCTTTATCAACTCAGTTTTATAAGTAGGAGAACCTGCAGGCCAGGACTCCTTATATTGCTTTAAAATATATTAGTAAGTGTTTGCTTTTCTACAGCATGAAATAGAGTTTGTTTCTTTCTGTTTTTCTTGGGAGACATTAATAAGTCGTCGTGGTCAATTTTGGGATTATGTCGTCGTTGGTTTTGGTCAGATTCGTACCTTCTATTTTGTAAGGCAGGCCCGCATGGAGATCACCCATACCGCAACAAAACGTAACGTTTTGTATAAAACAACCGACTAATAACAACACTAATAGCTTAAACTTAAACCAAAACGAATAACAACTTAATCACGAAAATTAATTATATTAACAAAACAAGGCATAGCATTCGCAAGTTGCCCTGGGATCTGGAGGCGACTGCCCTCCAGCGCGTCTATGAATGGCGCGTGGAGGCGCAGCGCCGGGGCGTATCCCCGCTGCCTCGAGAAGTCGAGGCGTGGCGGGAAGAGCTCCGGCGCGATCTCAGGGCAGTATGGAGGGAACGACTGTCGCAACCGACGGCCGGGCACGCCGCAATTGCGGCGGTAAGACCACTCTTTGAGGAGTGGCTAAATCGGCGTCACGGCGTCCTGACCTACCGCATGACGCAGGTCCTCACCGGACACGGAAGTTTCGGGAGGTACCTGTGTCTGATGGGAAAGGAGGAAACGCCTGGGTGTCACCACTGCGAGGGTCGCCCTGAGGACACCGTAGAGCACACGGTGCAAGACTGCCCCGCCTGGGCAGAGCACCGACGTGTCCTCACGGCGGCGATAGGCGAAGACCTCTCGCGCCCGGCATTGGTCGAGGCCATGCAGTGGGGCGAGAAGGAGTGGGACGCGGTCGCCTCCTTCTGCGAAGCAGTCATGCTTCCGAAGAAGGAGGCGGGCCGCGTGAGGGAGAGGATGGCGTCCTCCCTCCAGCCCAGCCGCAGTGGTAGACGCCCTCGGCGTCGGACGTCGGCCGACGATCTCCGGCCACCGTAGGCGCGGGCATGCGGACAGCGAGTAAAGGGCAACTCGCTGTCCGACCATGGACCATGCCCGGGTCGACGGCGCGTCGTGTTCCACGCGCGCCTCAAAGAGCGTCAACAACATGACGAGGCCCCCTCTGCAGAGGGCCGAAGCCTGCCGGGGTCGTGGGACTCATCCCGTTACCGTGGCCCCGGTATGTAAAGGGTTATTGAAGGAACACCGTGGATTTTAGTCAGTAAAAGTCTGACAGTCCCTCCCACCCTGCCCGGAGTGGGAGGACTTATTTGACAATTTTACCACGTTAAAAAAAAAAAAAAGCATTCGCAAGTATTCACTAGCAAATGACATAACAATCACAGAACATTTACGTCAATTTCACAAACAACATAAACAGGTAAAATTAGAAAAACCCGGCTGTCACAGCTTATAAAGGGATTAGGTAAGATTTTAAATTTGGTAGAGTTATAGTTAAACGATAAAAACCCAATACTGTTCACTTCTGCTTCTTTTAGGTTTTTAGGATTGTCAATTTAATTTTATATTGGATTGTAATAATATATTTATATAAAAGCCACTTAATTTCAAAAGGTAAATTGTTAAAATGATTACAATGAAGTGTGATAGCTGGTATATAAATAGATTTAAATAAATTTAGCGTCAATTGTAACTGTAGCAAGTTTATTGGTTTTTTATTACAAAGAACCTTTTTTAACTTCTGTCTAATGCTATTTTAAATGGAGTATAGCAATGTGGGTAGAATTCACATTGCAAGCAATCTTGTTAACCCCTCCAACTAAGCCAATATGCTTGTGTCTGGAGAGGTTCGAACCCATGCCCTCATGCTCATAATTCCGACACCTTACCCATTAGGCCATTGACACTTTAATGTTTTGCCACCAGCTCTTTTCTACCCTGGGCAAATATGCAGCAAAATATCTAGTAAATAAATAAATACTCCATCGCTTCGCTAGTACATTTGGGTCATCACCTTAAGTGGGGGACGGGTAGGGCGGGTCCCCACATAACAATCGTAGCTATTCGACATTAACGAGCGAACTTCAACCATTAAATGAGATTACTCTGCCAGTTAAAATACTTACAGAGCTGGTAAAGGATTTTAGAGGTCTGAAAAATGCGACAGAATAAATCGTGGATTGCAATTCTGTCCGTGGATCATTGGACCTGTAATGTCTTTTTGGAGAAATAGCTGATGGGTCTGTGGCGGGTCTTAATGAACTCAGTAATGGAATCATTTTGCTTTCCTGACCAAGATCTTAGAAGATTTTAAGTTAGGAACAACGGATAGATAGATAATATACACTTTATTGTACACCAATAATTGAAACACTCTTAAATAACTATATAAAATTTGGATACAATGGTGTTCTTATCGCTGAGAGCGATATCTTCCAGACAAGTCCTTTGGAAGGACTTTACAAGCTTTAATTAAAATGGGGAGGGCTATATTAGCGTACTACAAATACTCATAAAAACAATTTAAGTAAGAAACCGGGTATGCACGCCAAACCTGACTTTTGTTCCTTTGGAAATCGTTTTTTCTATTAGCTATAATAATATTTTTTTATTGATAATAGGCTCACGTTTACCACCATCTCACCTGATGCTAGGCGATGATGTGGTCGAAGATGAACCATGCTTGCCTAGAAGTAATTAGTTTACTCTTGACTTAAAGACCTTCTAGTTATAGCTATCAGGAGACACAGACTCTTCATTTCTTTCTTTTTTTTTTGTTTATTCTTTATACACTTCCACACATCCTTACATTATTATAAAACAAAGTCTGGATCCCGCTGTCTGTCTGTTTGCGATTAACTCAAGAACTACTGAACAGTTTTTCATGTGGTTTTCACTAATGGAGAATACTTTATTAAGGTTTTAAGAACATTAGCAGAATTGAGAGTATGCGATGCAGGGCCTGTTTTTAGTTATTTTATACTATTGGTTGGCCCATAACATATATATTTTAATGCATTATTACCTAATATAAAAATTTTAGTTTTCTACACTTCTACTCAGTGTCAAATTTCATATTCCTTCGTTCGCGTAATTTTCGTAAAAAGGTATGTAGGTAGGTACTTTACGTTTTGTATAATTATGTATAATATGCTTTTTATAGTTGTAATTTTATTTTATTTTGAAAAAAGTGTGTTGACTTCATATTACTAGCAATTTTGTTAACCCTTCCAACTAAGCTAAATATGCTTGTGTCTGGAGTGGAATGGCAATAGTGTAATGTCTGGGATTCGATCCTGCGAGCTCTCTATCACAAATCCAACACCTTAGCCATTAAGCCTATTGATGCTTGCGTATTGCAATTGTATACTCATTAGAGGTGTTCTTTACCGTAATTCTCGAGCAATGTTAGTTTGTTTGTCTTCATACATAAGCACAGCACAGACAAGGATGGAATGTGAACTCTGATACAGGATAACAGATAGGTAGGTAGATACTTATGATAGACAAGTTGTATGCCCGAGGAAAATTACAAACAAACTTTGAACTTTTTGTTAGAGTTTTTAAGGGTGAGTTTTCAAATATCCTGTCGTTGTCTGAGAACTCAACGAAATAGAATGTTTAATTACATTCTATTTCGAGCAAAGGCGTTAGATGAATGATTAACACCCAAGCGGGCGCGTAGAGCCTTAAGATTTTAGACTCTTAAACTACAATTAATTTAAAATGTTTTTAAGGTTCCGAAGCCAAATGGCAAAAAACTGAACTATCTGTATGTCCGTCTGTATGTCACAGCCATTTTATTCCGAAAAAATTAGAACTACACAGTTGAAACTTGGTACAAAATACGCATACCGTATTCTGTGAACCGCTTTGCGATTTTTATTCAAAAATAATAAAAAACAAAGCACTTTAAGCTGCGTAAGAATGCGCGAGAATTCCCCGGAAGACGTGCGACCATTTTTTTTCTCTTATTTAGTTTGTATGTTATACAATTGACATAACGTTTATTATGATATGCACAATTTCCTTGCAAAAAGTCGCTTCCCTTTCATTCCGCGGCAGTGTAAACTGAGCCTTAGTGCATATCAGATTTAAAAACTTCTGTTGTTTTTCAATTTTTATCCATGAGAACCAGTACTTGGCTTTATGTTAATTATACTACTGCAATAAATATAGATTAGCTGTTGGTTCTCCTTTTTAATTAATAAATAAAGAAGGAAAGCCATGATTATCATAATAATGATGGTGTCATACCGTCATTACCGTGGTCATCATTGTTAACAGCATTTTAATAAATCCAACAGCAAAAACAAAAGACTATCCCAAATGTTTTAATCCCCACATTATACGCCCTTACAAATGTCATTGGACCAACGATTAGCCAAATGGGTACGTAACCACGTGACGGATGAGTACAGAAGTTCAGTTAGCAACACAGAGTTGCAAACCTATAAGTAGAAGTCTTCCACTCCACCTGCAAAGGGAGGAGTAATTGGATGATTTTCCCATCCATTACATTTCGGAGAGTGCACAATTTAACTTCATCAAGCCTGCTCCATCATCGGACTACAAGACGAACTTCAAGCTCCATCGTTACTTGGTAGACAGCCCACCCACACGCACAAAATATTTTGAAATACTTTCATTCTGTGAAATGAAATTAAATATTTAATTTGTAAATCCATATCCATACTTAATATTATAAATGCGAAAGTAATTACCTTTTTACGCCTAAACCGCTAAAGTTTGGCATGGAAATAGTTTAGGACCCTGGAACGGACATAGGATAGTTTTTATTCCGATATAAGGATCCCGTAGGATAGGTTTCGAATTGTATTTTTCTTGATCTTTCACGCAAAAACGACTGACCGGATCTCAATGAAATTTGGCAAGGAGACAGTTGACATCCTGAAAAAAATACACAAGCTACTTTTTATTTCGAAATTCCCACGGGATCGGGATTTACGCGGGAATAACCACGCACATGAACGAAGTCGCGGGCAAAAGCTAGTTGGTTATAAATAACACTTTTACACGTCATGTTTTTTGCGTGTTAAGTTTAGCTAGATGAGGCCGGTATTTCCTAACTGACTACTCTGAGAAGAAAAACCGAAACAAACTCAGAGGTCATAATCTCTTTTAAAGTCCATACAATTTTTATTTGTATATGAGCAGCATGCAGGTATGTCTGTGGTGTTAAGCTAAGTGGTGTGAACAGCTAAGGAGTGAAATTCCCTGCTGGAGTCTGTGTTTTCTGATAGCTAGCTGTGGGTATTTAAGTCAAGAGTGAATTAAGCGAGCTTCATCTTTGACCACATCATCACTTACCATATTATATAAAATATAATAATATAATAATCTTTCTTTATTAGCATGAAAAAGGTTATAAATGTAATAGCTTCGCTTTTGTTTCTGTTTAGTGTAAATAATAGACTGTAAGTTTATAATTTGTTAAATATTATTTTTGTGAATATGGTTTATGTACGGTGATACAAGATGAGCTGCCGACAAACTGTTTTAGAGTTTGGCAGAATTAAAAATTGTATTGTAATTGAATAATTTGAGTTAAATAAATAAAAAATAACCATTATGTAAGATAGTGGTGAAGCGCAAGTCTTTCAAGAATCAAAAAGTTTCCTTCACGTTCAGCTCAGAGAACGCTGTACGTACGTAAATGTATGTATATGTGTGTGACGCATGTGTGCATATGATTTTGTACGTTGAGGTTTGAGATTTGAGGTTGCCCTTCTGGTTCTTCCTATTACGTGGACAAACAATCCGAAATGCTAGTCAAAAAGACATTATGAGCAATTATTAGGATCTTAGGCATTAATCTTAGGATTTGTCTAATACTACAAAAGATTTAGGGAGTGTTTAGTTGTTTAAGGATCTAGTGGATTTAGGATAATTGTTTATAGCACGAAATGAAGAGGGAACCCTTGGAATCTTTGTTTATTTCGTGTTTTTCTCTTGATTCTGAATAAGACGTCAAGCATTTATTATTATTGACTTCTGCTGTTCATAAAATTTTCATTTATTTTTAAAGCAGCCCATATTTTGCAGCTCAGTGAGAATTTTTTATCCCGTGGTTTATCGCTAAGCCATTAGATAGAAACACACGATCCCTACTGGGTTAAAAAACCTAGTATTCATAGCCCCTTATTAAAATACATAGATATTAATAGATTTTTTTTTTAATTTTAATGCCTTGCAATTAAAAGCAACGCTTGATGAGGTCAATCTGGGGATGGGAGACAATCTTAATATACAAGGTGTAACAGATTAAGCGCAATACCTCTGAAACCCCAATTAGAATATTAAATTATAAGTCTAAAACAACATCCGTAACTAAATAAATTGAAACCAAACCTAGAATTTTTTTTATAAAATAGTTATCCTTACTAAACGCAAAACGTATGTGCATCTTACAATATCCTTACGCAGACGCATTCACTCATGCAATATTAAAGGCCGACACGTACACGAGCGCATTTCTTTGAATTAAGGATTGAATTAATTTGTCATGATACTGTGTTTAACACAGAAGCCTGTAGTATGTATTTAGTATCGAATGTATGTTGAAAAACAGTTTTCTTTAGATATATTGATATTTTTTACGAATAATCATATTAGGTAAGCACGGCACGGTTGGTGTAGAGGTTGAGCGATTGGCTGCTGTGGTTCTTGGCACAGGTTCGATTCCCGCACCGTGCTTGTATGGCCTATAAATAGTTGTTTCGAGTCCAGAATTTGTAATTTAAATGCACTCACAATAAAGGAGAAATTCCCAGTGTGGAGCAATTTTTGTTATTCTAAAAAAGCACTAATTCTGTTATTTAGCCATATCATTTTATTGAAAGGCGTAGGAAGTTGTTAGAAGGAAAGATTAATGATTAGGCTGACTGCTCTTCCAAATTGTGACAAAACGAGAAGGAAGATACCACCTCTCTTTCCCCTTATTCCGAACCTGCATAATATTATTGTTTTGAATTCATTAATTTGAGTGTTGGAGTAACTTAATTGAGTGTAAATTGGTGCTGCGCCAAATTTCCTTCCTTGTTTTACACTCGTAAATATACGAGGGCAATCCGTTTGTGTAATAATTTTATAATATAGGTGAAACGGTGAGTAATGCTTTGGCTGTTAACGTGGAGTATCGCTGATTAAATACTATTGAAAGTTTTTTATACTATTGGTATTTAATTTTAACTGGAAAAAAACAACTAAATAAAATGTCTTGGCTTCATGCACATAAGTACAAAGACGAATATAACGCCGTAGGCATTCTTCACCAGTCAACCAAGAGTGGTGTAGAGATAGCGTGCTGTATGCAATCATTAAATATTAGAAGTGATATTTAGAACAATAATAAAAAAAACAGGAATTACTTGTGACTTAAAACATATAAACACGGATATAATATAATAAATACTTATATGAATATATAATATAATATTTATATTAATATAAATATACTAGCTGACCCGCCACGACTTCGTTCGCGTGGTATCCTACCCCTACCCAACCGATACCACTACCTCTATCCTACCGATACCCTACCCATACCTTACTCAACCCCTACCCTACCCAAACCCTACACTACCCCTACCCTACCCTACCAATAGCTTACCTCTACCCTACCCTACCCTACCGTACCGTACCCTACCCTACCCCTACCCTTGAGACCTTTCCTACTTTTTTTTCATAAGAACCTTTTCCTGACAAAACCAAACACAACAAAAAAAGGATCAGCCAAATCGGTCCAGCCGTTTTCGTGTTTTGGGCTTAGCAACACATTTAGTGATTCATTTATATTATACAACGTGTAATTTAAAGGGTATATACATACCAAGTGCATGGCTTCTTTGGATGATAACAAACGATATGGCAAGGGTTTTGTAATCCTAAGTCTACGTGTGTAGAACTTATTACAAATTCCAATACACTGATACCAGAGACCGAATTTTTCAAATTAAGAAGAATGAAAAGAATTATCGTGGTATTGGCAAGTGACGTGGAAAGTTATTGACCCTCGTAGTGCTGTGACACGTTTGTTATGATTGGTATTCAAGAAATATATGAAACCAATAATTTGGTATCAATTCTTTGAGTCAGTTATTTTGTGCTGAAACTGTGCATAGAGACTCCATACCAGATGTTGTCTTCAGCTCTTTTGGATAGATATGGGGTTTCCGTTACACGTTATATATAAACTTAACAAATTAATGAAAAATAAAACGATGATCTCGAGATTATTTCATTACAGAGGAAAATTTACGGAATGTGAAATGAAGAAGTAACCAAGTTAGAAGTATGAGAAGGATGGAGAGAGGATTATTGGAAGAACGTAGATCAATCGTGTAAAGAACAAAGATATAGAAAATGAGATTAGATAGGAGGAGGATTTTAATTGTTGTTTTAAAGTTACCTACTTACACCTTGTTTTAAGATGTCCGCTCTACCTCGCTTTTTAAATCTCCGATATCTTTTAAGCTACTCTTTTGAATAATAATTCAGATCTAGAATAAATGCAAAACGTTATTAAATGTATAAGAAATTGTATTGTTAAAAACATAACCCTTCCTTTGCCAAATATTCCATTATTATTTTTTTAAGTTATAATCGTTAATATGGGTTATCCTTACAAGATCCTTTAAGAATAAATAATTCCGGTCTACACAATTTTAATTTATCTCGTAAGGTTTAGCGAGCGTTTGAAATGTATACACACAAAAATACGTTTTGCGACATCACATTACAACGTTTCTCTACAAGAAAGCATAGAAAGAAAGAAAAATGCATATATTGGCAGTAAAGAACTTTAAACTTTGTTTAATTTTAATAAAAAAAACGATTAATAAAATTAATAAAACAATTACTGCTAAAAGGGACTCAGCTCAGCGTAATTATGGCAGATAGACACAAGCTATGCCACCTGAAGCTGAATTTCAGCTGAAGCCCACGAGTGCTATACGCTCAAAAATATAACACGTACCTATTATAAATAAACTAACACAATAAATAGTTATTAAAAATACACGACAATAATTATAATTATAGCGTAAATAATGTTAGCAAGGGTGAACTTAACGTGCAAAGTAAATCAAAACCAATAACATACAACACAACAAACCAGGTAGAAATAAAATGATGAGAATTATTAAATAACTAGCTTCTGCCCGCGACTTCGTCCGCGTAGAAGTCGAAAATATTCCACGGGATCCCGTCCCCGGGATAAATAGTATGCTATGTTTTATTCCAGGACATATTTATTTATCTGTGTGCCAAATTTCTTTCAAATCCGTTCACCCGTTATAGCCTGATTTAATAACAAACATCTATCCAAATTTTCGTTTTTATAATATTAGTGTAGATATAGATTTACAATCCCATTTTTAAATATGAAAGATTTCGCCTGTGACTTCGTCCGCGTGCAATTTTTACAGGCTGCATTTTTTTTTCGAGTTAAATACAATACTAATCTAAGAGCTTTCAGCTCTTTAACGTCCCACGGCTGGACAGGAGACTCAAAAGTAATGTAGGCAAATTATTTCAATATATCCCGCTGGCTAGATAGATTTAATAGAGTGTTTTTATACCGTAACTATACTGATAATAATATAAACGTAGGTAATATTTAATAACATAAAAATTAAGTAAGGGCCCCGTTTAATTTAAAGCTTCTCTGTATACAATATTTGAGGTCTTTTTATTTTCCGGTAACAAAATAATCTGCTTTCAGATGATCCAACTCGTGATAGAACAGCATATAATTGCCCATTGGCTTATATTTATTAGTTGTTAACATTAAATTTTTAACACTTTAAACACTTAAATAAAAACCCTAAACTACATAATTATACATCTAAAAATAAACTAAAATATGGCATCCAGAAATTCGTGCGCATCGCTGTCCACTGGTAATGTACCCAAAAGACTGGCGGGATTTGCCCATGGGAAAAACATTATTTCCGTAAGTCAATGCCAACTAAAGAGAAAGTTTGTCCTTGGGACTTGTTTATAGTCAGGGCAAAAGATGTTTTTATGGGAAACTGGAGTCGCTTAAACCCTATAGGCAGGTCCGTAGGAATCATTGGAATTCTCGGGATATGCGCCAACTGGCCAGCTCCTGGTCCGATGAGAATAGTCGCCACAATTACGTTATCTTTTAAATCTTTAATTAGTAGCCTTGTGCCATTACACAGGTTGGGCGGGCTTAAATTCCTTAAAAGCATAATAGGCGTTCCAGTTTTCAAGAGCAGTTCGTGAGGTGGCAGGCCAGATGGATTCAAGGAATTTAAAAATTCTTGCGGATAATGGACTACATCCTCGACATTGCACACTGTATCAATGGACTTGTAAATTTTGAATTGACCGGGGACTTTTTGTAAAATTAGGTTATTGATTTCATTGACTGTATCGTTTCTAGGTGAGACGATAGTCCTTGAAAAAAGCCAATGAATGTCTCTATCTAATAAATATTCAAGGTCTGGATAAACTGCATCTATGAGTTGCTGCAAATTGTGAACTATTCGGCCCACAGTCTCATTTATAACGATTTCCGCAACTTCAGTGCCCAAGGGTTGAGAAGAAAAAGACCCTTCTCCAACTAGCTGCTGTGGAAAATCGTTATCTGTATTTCCGATTAGGTGGGCTCTCCTATTAGTTCGTAAGTTTAAAGTTTGGACCATACTCCATAGAGGTGACGATTTAAGACACGCCTTTATGATGTCCGCACGGGTCCCTTTTGTGATGACGGGAAGTGTCTGCCGAAAGTCACCAGCAAACACAAAGGTGACACCACCCATGATAGCAACTGAATTTCTCAAGTCCTTAAGCGTTCGATCCACTGCTTCAACATGAGCTCTATGGCTCATTGTGCATTCATCCCACATTATCAGTGACATATTCTGTAATAACTGTCCAAGGGGACCATTTTTGCGAATTAAACATACCCACTGCTGCTCCAATGAAACTGAAACGTAAGTATGTTGAAAAAGCTTTATTTTACATAAATCCTCCTATATCTGCTAAAATATAAAATATAATTATTTAAGACGGACCAGATTGCCATGCATTGTTTTCAGTTTTATGCAACTGTTTAGCCAGCACATGCAAATAATTCTATTTAAAGAGGTACAATTTTCCGACTTGCTTGACAAAGATTATAATAGCTCGGCTAATATGCATGATATAAAGATAATTTATAGCCTATAGCACTCAGGGATAATGCAGCTATATGTAAACGAAAGAATTTTCAAAATCGGTTCGGTAGTTTCAGAGATACATACAAACTTACAAATTTTGCCTCTTTATAATATTAGTATAGATAATTATATAACAAGCATGTATGATAAAAATATAAACTTTCCACTTGAATCATTCTGTCAAAAAATCCAAGCATAAAGAGTAAATATAAACACAACAATTTTCAGCCAAAAATAACTACTAAAGACCCGACAATATCATTATTTACAAATATGCTCCAGACAGATAGCGACTATTTCATCAAATATTGAGCTCGGAATTAAAATTGAAGCTTTCAGCTTTGAACAAATAAAAATGATTGATTATTTACTGTTCAAACAAAGACACGGTTTAAAAAAATACGCTGCAAACACCAATATTTAGTTTTTATACTGATATGGTGATTTATTTACATATCGACACGTATGTTGATGATTGTTATGTACCTATTGGTTGTGGTGCTTTCTTGAGTTATCTTATGTAAAACGGAATATTTTAAATTATTGTTTTTAAGATGGTTTCGTCAAAGTGGAGAAGAAAAAGAAGTTCTGACAAAGAGGCCTCCTCTTTGTCAGAACCAGTGCGGTACCGCGCTGGTAGGACCCAACAAGCTGCTGCGTGCAGCAGCTGAACCATCAACGCAGTTGTATGTGTGCAGGTTGCATCTCTCTAAGGAGATCGTGGAGTACATTCGCGTGAAGACCAACTCGATTTTGAAGGTGTCTCTACAATCATGTGTGGAACTTATTAGAAATTTCATTACATTGATACCAGAGATTGACTTTTTCAAATTAAAGAAGAGAATAAACGTGTTATTGGCGAGTGACGTGGAAAGTTTTTGACCCTCGTAGTGCTGTGACAAGTTTGTTATGATTGGTATTCAAGAAAGATATGAAACCGATAACTTGGTATCAATTCTTTGAGTCACTTATTTAAGCTGAAAATATGCAAACAACTCTATACCAGATGTTGTCTTCAGCCCTTTTGGCTAGATATGGGGTTGCCATTACACGTTGTTTAAGTAGTCTATTTTGTACTAAAATATATTTTACTCGTATGGGCCAAGTTGCCTATTTTGTAAATAGAAAAATAAGTATTAGTTTATA
Source organism: Tholera decimalis (assembly GCA_943138885.2). NCBI lineage: Eukaryota > Metazoa > Arthropoda > Insecta > Lepidoptera > Noctuidae > Tholera > Tholera decimalis. The sequence goes on from OW964573.2 coordinate 5,124,364, forward strand.
GTTACTTACTATTATTTATTTATTTAAACTTCATGTACATAGGTACAAAGGCAGACGTAATGCCATTGGCATTCTCTACCACTCATCTATGAGTGATGAAGAGATAGTGTGCGAGGTGCAATAAGTACGTTATTGTGAATGTATTTTGTCTACCACCACATCATCGTCTAAGTTGGCAAAAAGGTACAAGGCAAGAAATAATGTCCACACGTTCGACAAGTTCGTTGAACGCCAATGCAGACGACCAATGTAGAAGAGGGTCTGTAGAGCTGCCCACACGTTGGCCGAGCGCAGGCAAGCGCCTTTGATTTGTGACCAAAAACCGACACCGATCCGAAGTGAGGCAAGTGATCACGAGCAACGGCGAGCGAAGACGAGTGGCACCAAATGAGTATACACGTAGGCGTTGGCCTACACTCGGCCAACTAGGCAAGTGACACCGAGCGATAGCAAGACAAGGCAAATAAACCGTCTACATGTTGGTATTGGCCTTCACTTGACAACGCTCGGCCAACGTGTATTGCAGACTTAACAATGTTGTCACAACCTAGGCGTAAATACAGTTTCGAAGAAGTTCTCCGTATGGTCACCAATTGCACCAAATAGAAAAGCCTAACGAACCGCTGAAAGCTGAAGAATAGTGATCGCAATCTTTATCCATTTAAGATCGACTGCAGAGAGAGACATATCTCATAGAAAAGGCTGAAATTTTGAACACGCGTTTAATTTGGATGACAACGCGCGGCTAGATAAGTGACATCATGTAATCTAACATGATATGGGTATCTAATGATTTAGAATTTGCTGAGAAAAAAGAAAATGTTTTTAATAGTAGAGTTTTTAATAACAGGGGTTATTATTTCAGGGGTTGATTGAATCATCCTACTACTAAAATAAAGTTTTATGTTTAAAATAAAGTTTTGTGTTTTTGTCTTCATAAAGGATTCGACCATGAATAAATATGAGACAGTTTAAGACGTAACCTTCATTAAAACTTCATTTTATTAAGTAGTTCATATTTTTTTTGCAATGTTGCACAACAAGCAAAGTAATTTGTTAAATTACTCGTTATGATGGTAAAAAGATAACTTAAGTAAGATCACATAAGTAAAAAAGATGATATACCTATGATACCATTTAATATCTATTATCTATTTCATATTATTTCTATACATTCTTTCATATTATTTTATTTACCGTCGTCCGTGTATCACTGCGGAGTGCCAACTGAAAACCACCGTTGGGTATCTTTTTCCCAGGAAATGTTGAGTTGGTGAACCCCTTTCGATCGGACATGCTCAACGCAATTTTTGTTGTTTTTATGATGTGGTAACTTTCTATTGTAGTTGTTGTGGGTCTGTACTCTGTTCGCTATACTGATTATTTTTAATACCTTAAAAAATATACCAATATAAATGTAAAGAAAAAAAAAATTACAGCCATTGGCTACATTACTTCTTAAGTAAGAGTTTATTTTATTTTATTGTAATATAAATTTGACACATTTCACCGGTTCCTGTTACTGCCCTTTTTGCACAAAAATATCCTGTTTTTAACACGCTTTTATTAGGTCGACCTGTATGTAACTAACTATGTAATGGAATCTAAGGTAACTAATTTAACCATCTTCCAAGGGTCGTAGCGTAATGAAAATTGGCAGCTGTATGTAGTATTGATGACAATACATTAATATGGTACTATCGAATTGATCTGATGATGGAGCTGGAAGATATGAACTGGAACTTCATAATGGAAAATCGTATCATAGCTTTATTGGATTTGTTAGAAATCTCTTGTAATGAACTTTGACCACGATTAGGTTTCAAGGTCTGATGATGAAGCCGGAAGATAGGCACTGGCATTCCATGATGGAATATCGTGTCATAGTCGTGTTTGCACTTGTGAGAAAGACCACGTAATGGACTTTAAACACGAGGTTTCAAGGTTATAAAAAACCTAAAGAAACTCCGTTATCGGTTTTCTTAACCTTTTTGAATTACCGCGCAATCCATAGATTTATTTTTTTATAGATGTCACTTTCAAATCCTCTGGGAGGATCGAACGTTTAATTGTTCACTACTCGTGGGAATAATATGGCAAAAACTACAAAAAAAGAAACAGCAACATTTGTTTTTACGTGCATTTATAAAAGCGTGTTTTTCTAGTGTTTTTTAAACTATTAATTTATAAATGCAATAAATACTTGAGTCACCTTACCGGTACACTATATTTATGTAATTTTAAGCCTATTGGATCAAGTGAGGCCCGAGTATGTATCACTTTTTCAATGACATGTCTCACTGACTGATGAAATGAACTAATTTATTTATCTGGGGGCACGGCAGTGCCCCCGCCAAGTCGAGCAAAAAAGCGGCACGGCCGTACCATTCTTTTCTCGAAGCAATTCAGGCCATTTTCGACCCCCTATAACTTCGTTGTGGATAAAACTAGAAGCCTGTATTTTCAGTAACCAAACAGGCATTGTATAAACACGGTATATTTCAAATTTCATTCAATTTGAACCAGTAGTTTAAGAATTATAACGAGTCAAAGTTCCTTAATTTTGTTAATTTTGTCACTCACTGACTGACCGATCATCAAAAGTATAAGGCACTTCTAGCAGACATAGAAGCTTCAAATTTAGAATACAATTAGTGTTTAGTATATGAATCAAGGAAAAACTATAATATTTTTCAATTTCGTTCCAGTTTTCTAGATACATCAACTGCATAAATAACAGTGTAATCCCATATAAATATATAGGATAGGATTACAAAGATACATTTGCAGTTAATTAATCAGTGTACCTGTATAATATAATGAAATAATAGATGTAGATGGGTACTTTTTTTTTTCTTGGTGAAAAATATCATCGAATAACTTCTTCCGCTCGGGTGTATCAGAATTCTACTGACTAAAAACCCACTCTGTTCCTTCGGAAGCCCTAAAGTTCCGGGGCCGCGGTATCTCGATGGAACTTTCCCGCAAACCCCGACAGGCAATGGCCCTATGAGGCCCCGTCACTGGTATTAACAGCTTTTTGAGGCGCGCGTGGAACACAACGCGCCGCCAACCCGGGCCTGGTCCTTACCGGACGGTGAGCGACCCCTGCTCGCCATCCGCAGGCCCGCGCCTACGGTGGCCCGAAATCGACTTGCGATCCACGACGCTCGGGGCGTCTCCCCCGGCGGCTGGGGCGCGAGAAAGAGAGTTGCCTCTCCCTCGCACGTTAGGCCTCCTCCTTCGCTAGCATGACTGCTTCGCAGCAGGAGGTGACTGCATCCCATTCCCTCTCGCTTCGCACCATGGTCTAATCCAGAGCAGGGCGCGAGAAGTCACCGCCGCCGATCGCCTCCATGAGGATACGACGGTGCTCCACCCATGCAGGGCAAACCTGGACCATATGCTACACCGTGTGTTCCAGTGTAGATAGGTGCCTATATATAATAATTATGCTCAAAGGTAACTTGTTAAATGGTCAACGGAATAAAAAAGCAAGAAGTATTAAGAGTAGTACCGGAAAATAAACAATTTAATTTATATATGTATTACTTGTGAGATATATTGTGTTTTTATGCGATGGCCGAGTCAAGCTATTTATTTAAAACGGTAAAGATTTTTAATATTGATATGGTCACTATAAGATGTCGTTAGGTTAGATAATTACGTATCAACTTAAGACAGAAGGTCCCTTAAGTAGGGACTGAATAAATTAATAATCGACTTGGTATTACATGGATCTCACAACTTTTTACGGTAGAACAACTAAGTTGCGAGACTTGGTTTTTTGACAAGTATTGTTTTTTTATGGGACTTATTTTTATTTAAAACTTTATGCAACACAAAAAGTACAAAAGCGGACTTACTCGTAATTCCATAGGCATTCTCTACCAGTCAACCATGGGTGGTGAAGAGATAACATGGCAGGTGCATAAAAAAATAATCTAAGTAGACAATATATGTAAAGTAAAAGTCTTATTACAACTATATATACATAAATAAAATGCGATAAATAACTAAAATAAACTTACATACACATTTATCATCATACATATCAAATATATACCTATTAATAAAAATCCATAGAAAGGGGGTTATGAAAACTCTGCTTCCACTATTTGTTTTGAAAATAATCCCGCAACTTTCTCTTAAACGCATACTGACCGGTGGCCGTCCTGATATCAAGAGGTAGTGCATTCCACAAAAGAATAGACTGTATACAAAAGGAAGAATGAATAAAATCAGAAGTATGATAAGTACAAAGTAAGAGAAGATTATTGGAAGAGCGCAGACTTTTAGCGTGTGAAGAACATAGAAATTGAAAATGAGAAATAAGGTAAGAGGGAGGGTTAGGAAAGTTTAGCAAAGAGAAAAGCGTATTCAAGACACGCAACCTTCTTCTCTGGTGAATGAGCATCCATTTGAGCTCGATTCGCTCTTTGCCCTAATAATAAGCAATGCCATACATCGTGGCAATGCTGCCAGTCTTCTGGGCGTATGTTTGCTGACGAGTGGCTACGTGGATGAGTTAGGTATTTCGACACTTTGCTTTGTTTTGTTTTGTATTTAAGAACGTAATTAGGTTTAGTAGTTTTTAGGTTACTTATGAACATTTGTAAGTAGTTAAAAGATAAATAAATAAACAACAATACCAAACTTAAACAAAAGCCCAAATAAATTCTATTATATTGAAATCGAAATGGAGTAACAAAAGCCTAATTATTCCTTAAGTAAATATAACGTAATTAGGTTAATGTGCCCCGAATAAAAGCAGCTTTCATTAACGTTTAAAGGAATCCGTTAAGGGTTTTAAGAGCCCTTCAGGCGTTTGGGAGCTCAAAGATCGCGTCTTTTGAAGAAAGAGAAAAATATTGCAATTACACGAAAGGTTAGTTCTGGGCAATTTTAGAATAATAAATAAATTAAATCTGTTTATTTCGGACCATAAAATTCATAAAGTGTTAGTAACGTATGCCTAATAGCTTATTATGTAGTGTTTGTACCCATCACCCGCCGCACAAACTGTTTCATAATCGGAGAGAGAGTGAGAGTACACTCTGTTTAGAATCGAAGCTATTTTCTTGCAAATAATCGCTTGAAATGTGTCCATACCAGCTTGTGCAAACATCTCAGTAGTAATACAGCAACGAAGCTGTCACAAAAGCATCCCAAAGATACGATTATTCCCGATGTCCACCACTTGTCTGGCCACCACTGGGGGACAGCGAGACAACTTTAAAACATTATTATCGTAGTCCACCACTGGGGGACAGCGTCACAACAACAGATTTGTTGACAAACCCTCAAGTACCTCTACTCGTAATGACTGTAATTCTCCATAACGAAATCCGCAAGCGGTCAGTTGATTAATAAATTCATGACCAATTGATTTTCATTGTCATAATCCAATAAATTAATATTTATTTAGGCTCTACGTAATTTATTACACAAAGCCTAAGTAAATATTGCCTAATTGGGTCAATAAGAGAAGTTTATAAAGGGTTCTGTCTACAACTAAAATGTGTATGATTTAGCCAGAAAATATGTATACTGATAATACTGAGCGAAATATAGTTTTGGATTTTTTTTGGTAAGTTTTTGGCGGTTGCTGATCAAGGGCTTTGGCTAGTAGTCGGTTATTTTCTTCTTTTAAATAGATCATAAATTATTCATAATACCTATTTTGTTACATGAAACCACTGCTTATTTGATTTTGGTTATCATGAATTCCTTAGGCAAGACTTCCCATGCCCTAGAACTGGCTATTACTTTGGCCAAAAGTCAAATGCCAAGCTTCAGGAAACCCACTCAAATTCGCTCAAAAGTTTCAATAAGTTCTTTTTTTTGTAAATTGGTTAGAAATAAGCTAAATGAGGCCGGTGTTTCCTAACTGAATACTCTGAGAAGAAACACAGAAACAAACTCAGAGGTCAATGTCTCTTTTAAAGTCCATACAATTCGTATTCGTCAAATCACAAGAGGAACATGAGGACTCATATCTGTGGTGCTCTTTTGAGTAAAGAAGTACGCAGATTTGAGCGGACCTGTCTAGACAGTATATGCCTTTGTCAACAAGCTTTTTTAATGAGCTCAACTCTGACGAACAATACCAAAGTTTACCTACATTTAGGTAGGCCATACAAATACTCAAACTGCCAGACATCAATTTATAAATTATAATGAAAATAACATAAAAAAAAAATCTAACCTACATAAATATTCGTCCCATTCACAATAATAATAAACCTACAGAAAAAGAAATGATATTTTATTTTCTAAGTCTTTATGTAACCAAGATACCTACTACAAATAATCTTGAATTCAAATAATCCCAAGCATAGTCGTGGGACACAACCGGCTGTCCAATAAAGTCGATATGCCAAACTGAAACGAGAACCCATTGCTTTGGAGAATTTTTCAATATCATTATATTGCATTCTCGTGATCACAAATTGACAATACACTTTAATTATTTTGTGAAATGTGGTTTGAATACAGTAAAGAGAGGAATGCATTTATTTTTGCATGGAAATTTATTTTTGTGTGGAAATTGCTTGCGGGAATGTTCTAACGAGATACCGGTGCCCCGGAAAGCAAGGGAAACTGAAGGAGAAGGGTAGGTTTTTAGTCAGTAGAAGTCTAATACTCTCTTCGGCTCCACACACAGCGGCCACAGTGGGAGGAGTCATTCGATGCTTTTTCCACCCGATAAAAAGTCATACTAGCCTGTAAGCCCTTGTATTGAATAACCCGCTATACCCTTACTTACTCTTGAGCATCCCAAACCGTTAATCTACAATTTGATTAAAAAATCACTTTTCATAAGTTGCGTTGAAAATGCAATTAAAATATTTTAATTAGTTATTCAAAATGTTTAAACGAAAAATACAGTTCAATTTAATTGAACTAAATCCCATTGATTCAGGAGACTTCAATGAACGAGAGGTCGTTCATTAAATTCAATTACAGGATCAATTATTTATTTAATAAAGGAAAGGATTATTTGGTCGACGTTGTAACAGTTTTGCCAACGACTCCAACATGTTCAATAATTAATTATACACCTTCTGTTCATGTATACATAAATTGAAGAGTCTGTTTTTGATTTCATAATAACAGTTTATTCTCAAGTTATTTTACACGATAATAAAACACGAAAAAAAAATGTTTTTGTTTATCTGTCTGTATTTTTGTTTGTCCGGTCTAGTCTCTAGAAAAGGTTAACAGATTTTAATATGATTCTAAAAAGTGGCTTAGAATATTGTCAGCTTGTAGCTTTGTATTCAGCTAGTACAAAATAGGAATAAACCTTCCTATGACAGGTTCCATTAAAATCCGTTTAGCGAGACAGACAGACAGCAGCTTTCCAACCGGTCAGATATGATAAAAATTATTTTAACTACTAAATATAATATATCAATTTGGATTTATTTAATGAAATATTATATTTTCAGTAACACGCGTTGAGTAATACCGAACAAAGCGAACAGAGGTACTAACTAGTACCGTGATAAGGAACTAAATCGTTTCCTTTAATTGGCCTGACAATGTCTATTCTTAAAATAAAAGTAAATACCAGAACTGTATCAAACAGCCTGAAAAGTAACTTATTTGATGTTCATTCCAACTTTCCTCGTATATATCTATCTCATAACACAGTGAAAATATGAGGATTTAGAATCTGACAACTAAAACGGTTTAATAATGAACAGTGTTATCGCTATAAGCAATATTTTACAGTCAACCAACCTTTGGATGGATTTATCACAGAAATATTTTTTCATTTATTATTTTTTTTATAGTAACAATAAATAATAAATAAAATACATTTCTATATAAATATACAACGTGTAACAGAAACCCCATACCTATCCAAAACGGCTGATGACAACATCTCTATGCAAAGTTTCAGCTCAAAATAAGTGACTCAAAGAATTGATACCAATTATAGGCTTCATATGTTTCTTGAATAACAAACGTGACAACTTTCCACATTACTTGCCAATAATACGACAATTCGGTGTCTGGTATCAATGTATTGAAATGTCTAATAAGTTCCACACATGTAGACACAGGATTACAAAACCCTTTGCCATATCGTTCGTTATCAGCCAAAGACGTCATGCACTTGGTATGTACCCTTTAAATTACACGATGTATAATAATAAAACAGTACAAAAAGTGTGTCTGTTTATTGAATACATATTTATAAAAATAATTGAGGAAGTTTATGGTGAACGCAGACCTAGCCGCACCGCACGCGCCGCAGTCTTTGCATTCGAATTCTATGAAGTTCTATGCAACCTCGCACACCTACCCGCGCCGCAGTCGCCGCAGTCCCTGAAACGACCGAACTCCCCTAGCCGCAGCTGATGACGTCATCCGCACGCAGCGCGGATGACGTCATTCGCATCCACGGCGCACAGTGTTGCCAGAGTTATAAAGTAGACAGAGAATCTCTGTCAACGGTTTATAATAAAATTACTTATTCTCGTATAAATAATTACTTGCTTATTCCCTATTATAGCACCTACAGATATAATTACACAAAAGAGCAAAATACCAATACCAAATACAGATTTTTCAAATCTTTGGATAGATAATGCTTTCAAAAATCTGGCGAATCTGACTGACGGGAACGACTGCAGCGACTGCGGCGCGGATAGGTGTGCGAGGCCATTAACAAAAAGCGATGACTGCGGGGACTGTAGAGACTGCGGTGCGGCTAGGTCTGCGTTCACCTTTAAGAAACAGTAGGTAATGGAGCAAGAATAAAAAAAATATCTGTCTGTTTACCTATTTGTACACTCTAATATCTGATGATTTCAATGAAACTTATTTTGTTATAATATAGCACTTAAGTTTAGGCAATATATAGGCTATAATTGGTTTCGGAAACTAGAACATCTAATGCAGATAGATACACATACAAATTCTAGGAAAGAGTAATTTTTCATCGTCTTTTAAAACAACAAGTAGCAGAAAATGCATTCAAAAAAATAACATTTCAAGAGAATTTCTTTCCTACTCTTTGCACGCTTTCTTCTATAATCGGTTCACTGACCCCATAGGAAATGCAGTGTAACTTGCAGACACCGTCTTAATCCCGATTGTAAGTTCTTTTTTTTTAGTTGATAGGCTTGCGTTTGACCATAATCTCACCTGATGTTAAGCGATGATGTGGTCGAAGATGAAGCACGCTTGCCTAGAAGTAACCTATTCACTCTTGACTTAAACACTCCCAGGTTATAACTATCAGGAAACACAGACTCCGGCAGGTAATTCCACTCCTTAGCCGTACGCACAAGTATTCCCAAAACGTTTTGTGCGTATGGGTGGGATGTCCACCATGTAACGATGGCGCATCGCCGTTTGTCTTGTAGTCCGATAATGGTACGGGCTTGGCGAAATAAGACTGTGCAATTCCATCGTACACTCCCCGAAATGTAATCGATAGAAAACTGACAGGCTTGCAACACGTCGTCGATAGTAAATAGTTTTATCTAGATATTTTAGTGTTCAACAGCGATATTCTGAAATCGGATTAGTTTTAAAAATAGAAGCTTAGGTCTGTGTTTTCGAATTTGGAAATTTTATATTATGGTATATTTGACTGAATCTATACTAATATTATAAAGCGGAAAAGTATGTTCGTTTAATCGAACTAATCTTCGAAACTATTGGGTTGATTTGGACAAAATTTGGTATGGAAGTAGTTTAAAGCTAGAGGAAGATTATCGGTTACATTTTACTTGACTGAAAATAAAAAAATAAAGAGTTTAAGTTTTTATCGTGATAAAGTCCACAGAAGCTGAGACCCACGCAACTGTTACTTATTAAATATAGGGAATGCTCCGTCTCTACTCAATCAAGAAATCAAATCTTTGTCGCCGAATACAATGCATTATTGCACTCCATTCTACTGATCTACAAACGCCCATTGCACCACCCTATTTAGCGGTTAAATTCTTATTTAATTCTGTTATGGTGTACAATAAAGAGTATATTATCCATCTATCAATCTAGACATGCAAAATTATAAAATGCAACAAATTAAAATATAAAGCCACAAATACAAAATTAAAAGTAGGTACCTACTTACTTAATATAAATGTCACAAATAAAATTAAAAATCCGTTAACAAGTATGTCATAGGTAAAATATAAATAAATTACCTAAGTTATATCAGAAAAACTTGTAATCTATAAAATAAATAAATTATAATTCATAATATTGGTTGTTATCCCACATTGCTCTCACATTCACAATATAGCTTTTACAAAAAATATATTACTTGAAAAAAGAAAATAATATTGTCATCTTGTATGTACACACAAAATTAAAAACGATAAAGTAAAAAAAAATATAAATATATCGCTTAAATCCCGATCCCGCAGGAATTTCGGGATAAAAACTATCCTATGTCCTTTCCAGGGTCCTAAACTATTCCCATGCCAAATTTCATCTAAATCGGTTCAGCGGTTTAGGCGTGAAAAGGTAACACACAGACAGACAGAGTTACTTTCACATTTATAATATTAGTATGGATTACTTAAAAAGTAAATAATATTGTCATGTTAAAATGTATATGAAATAATAATTAATTAAAATAAAAAAAAATAAGAAAAATCAAACAAAACAGAATTACAACAAAATGTAATTGGAGCAGCTCAATCCCAAGCATTTTTGTCTGCAAGATAGTATTTGACAGAATAAAAAGCTTTCTGGCAAAGTTAAAGTACAAGTCACATTTTGCAAATGAATTTCAACGCAGCTATACCATACCCATTGACCTGAAATTTGGCATCTAAACATTTAGTTTAGATAGCAATGCACGGTTAGTTATCTAAATGGCGTTCTTTTCAATCCTCTACGACGGACTTGCAAAGACGGTGGGCCCCGTCGTTCAATTTTCCTGTAACATATGTAGTCGCGTTTACAATCAGTTTAGTTTACTTGCAGTAAAACACACATGGAACGAATATGTACCCCATACAAATTATGTTCCAAATACAAGTTATGTTCAAATCCCAGCTACCGTACCTACATAACATTAATATGCATTGTTGTAATTTACTTCATTTATTCATGATGATTTTTCTAAAGAGAACTTGCAATGTGGGTAGAAATCAATTTACTAGCAATCTTGTTAACCCCTCCAACTAAGCTAAATATGCTTGTGTATGAAATGGGTTCACGGCAATAGTGTAATCGGTGGGGTTCGAACCCGTGACCTCTCGATCACAAGTCTGACACCTTAGTCATTGACGCTTCATTAGATTATTTTGGCATAAACTTGTAGAAATTAGCTAGACGGACAGTGTTTAATTAAATAACAATAAACAAATATTAGGCGTTTTACTATACGAGAATAATTTGCAATGACGCGACAAGCTTGTGTTCTTAAAAATAACTACCTTATGGATCAATCAAAGACTAAATCGTAGTCGGTGTATACAACGTGTAACGGAAAGGGTTTATACATACCAAGGGCACGGCTTCTTTTGGTGATATCAAACGATATTGGAAGGGTTTTTTAATCCTATCTCTACATGTTCGGAAGTAATGAGAATTTTTGATACATTGATACCAGAAACCGAACTTTTCAAATTGAAATAGGCACATCACAGAAGAGATTTATCGTGATATTTGCAAGTAACGTGGAAAGTTATTGACCTACGTAGTGCGGTGACACGATTGTTATGATTTAAATTTAAGAAATTTACGATACCGAAAATTTGTTACCAATTTCTAGAGTATTTTATTTTGAGTTGAAACCCTTACAATATCGTTTGATATCATCCAAAGAAGCCGTGCCCTTGGTATGTATATACCCTTTCCGTTACACGTTGTAGATCGGTGACCATTTTTTTAATCAATTTTTCAAACTAAAATAAACCTAAATTACGAGCTGATAATAAGCCCTGGCTGGAGGCTTTAATTAATTTATTAATTAAGGCAACCACAGGCAAGCCCGGTTAAGCAACCGACAACTTCAGAGGTTGACCTGCGAGATGCCACACACAAAAAAAGTACCTATCTTGCTTACTAGTATTATAAATGTCGGGCACGCCGCAATTGCGGCGGTAAGACCCCTCTTTGAGGAGTGGCTAGATCGGCGTCACGGCGTCCTGACCTACCGCATGACGCAGGTCCTCACCGGACACGGAAGTTTCGGGAGGTACCTGTGTCTGATGGGTAAGGAAGAGACGCCTGGGTGTCACCACTGCGAGGGTCGCCCTGAGGACACAGTCGAGCACACGGTGCAGGACTGCCCAGCTTGGGCAGAGCACCGACGTGTCCTCACGGCGACAATAGGCGGAGACCTCTCGCGCCCGGCCTTGGTCGAGGCCATGCTGCGGGGCGAGAGGGAGTGGGAAGCGGTCGCCTCCTTCTGCGAAGCAGTCATGCTTGCGAAGGAGGAGGCGGGCCGCGTGAGGGAGAGGAGGGCGTCCTCCCTCCAGCCCAGCCGCAGTGGTAGACGCCCACGGCGTCGGACGTCGGCCGACGATCTCCGGCCACCGTAGGCGCGGGCATGCGGACAGCGAGTAAAGGGCAACTCGCTGTCCGACCATGGACCATGCCCGGGTCGACGGCGCGTCGTGTTCCACGCGCGCCTCAAAGAGCGTCAGCAACATGACGAGGCCCCCTCTGCAGAGGGCCGAAGCCCGCCGGGGTCGTGGGACTCATCCCGTTACCGTGGCCCCGGTATGTAAAGGGTTATTGAAGGAACACCGTGGATTTTAGTCAGTAAAAGTCTGACAGTCCCTCCCACCCTGCCCGGAGTGGGAGGACTTATTTGATAATTTTACCACGCTAAAAAAAAAAAAAAAAAAAAAGTATTATAAATGTGAAAGTTTGTCAGTATGGATGTTTGTTACTCTTTCACGCAAAAACTACTAAACGAATCTATATTAAATTTGGTATGTAGATACTTGACATACTGGAATCCACCGGATCTGGATTTACGTGGGAAATTCCTCCCATCGCAAACGAAGTCGCTGGTAGAAGTTAGCCGTTATAACTATACAGAAGTTTACAAATGATTTCAGATTAAGTTATGAAATAACCTAACCATGTTACATAAAAGATTAATATAAAAACAAAAAAAAAAAACAAGCTTAGGCGTCAAAGTACTCTTCACATCGCTGTCGTCCGGAAACGTTGTTTTCTCTTAAATTAATAAAAACATCACCTAAAAAAAGTTATGAAATACATAATAAGTTTATCCTGTTTTGCTCTACAGGACTAGACTCCCACCCCCTTTTGCCTTTCCTCTTCCCCCAATTATACTACTAACATAAAGCTAACTCACATTAAACTTCTATATACAATACCAAGAACACAAATTAAGGCATATTTTATACCAACTAAAACTTTCTGATTTTATTAGAAGTAGTTCATATTGTCTTTAATAACGTTAATTACCAGTCACAGTAATCACTTATCCAAGTTAAAGTAATTATTTTTCCTTTTACAGAGCTTCAAGGATTTGGTAAGCCAATCTTAACTGTTACTGAGGAGAATTTATTCGGTACTAGCTTTTGCCTGAGACTTCGTTTGCGTTGGAGGTTTTACACCGCGTAAATCCCGAACCCGTGGGAATTTCAGAATAAAAACTATCCTATATCCTTTCCAGAGTCCTAGACTATTGCCATGCCAAATTTCGTTTAATCAGTTCATTGGTTTAGGCGTGAAAAGGTAACAGACAGACAGATACACAGAGTTACTTTCGCATTTGTAATATTAAGTATGGATATGGATTTTATTTTGGAAAAAGCCCAATTACAATTGATAAAATGATTCTCAACAGGATTTGAGGAGCTCGTGGCTTAATAATAATAGCCACACAGGACGATATTCAAGGTTAAGTAACGGTTGGCGAGGCCGCTCCGTGGATCGGTAACTATCTTAACATATTTTTATTTTATTTTATATAATATCGCGATTCTTCCATGCCTCGGAAAACACGCTAAGCTTTTGATCTTAGAAATCATTTGGTGATATTTGAGAGTTGTTAAGTGTGGTCAGGAACCAAAAATTCGGATACCAAACAACCAAATAAATAGGTACAAAATACAAAAAATATTATTTATTAAATAAAAAAAAAAACAGTTATACTGAATTACTCACCAAACAGTTCCAGTTCCGAAAATCACTTTTTGATGTTCAATTTTTATTATTTTATTTTCATAGGTGTTAGTTTTTTGTTTGTGTGTATTATTATTATGTATAGGTATAACTGTGCTTTGTGTTTTGTATTTGTTTTTTTTTATGTTGCACCTGGCAGGTCAACCTCTGAGGTTGTCGGCTGCTTAACCGGACTTGCCTGTGGTTGCTTTAATCAATAAATTAACTAAAGCCTCCAGCCATAGATTATTATAAATCTTACAAACTAGGTAACTCACACTAAGGGCATGCCCTGTGGGGTTCGGACCTCGGCTTAGGGCGTCGCAACGGGGAGGGTTGCTAGGGACAGGTCGGTTGACCAGTAAAAATGTATCAATAAAACTTGTCCAAGTTTATAACTTGTTCTTGGGTTGTGGAGGTCAAATTGTCAGTCATTCTATGGAAAAAGTTAAGATTTCAATGCATTCAGACTACGCCATAAATGTATGAAAAACAAAACTTAATTACAGACAGAAAGAAAAATACTACAAAAAAAAAACAAGGCATCATTATTGTCAAATAAGATAAACAGTCTCCGAGCTGGTGTCATTTCCAACAAGCAACATATCAACGTGTAGGGCTCCAGAGACGGCAGGAAACGGAAGCTGGCTTATCTCTTGTCTCGTTCTGTCTGTGGAGTAAGGTATGAGAGAAAGCGAGATAGAAAATTATGGTAATTACCATTCGAGGTTCGTACAAAAATCCTTGATAGTTTGAGATCGCCAATTGTTAGTAAGATCGTGATGGTGTAGTATGTGATTCTCTGTTTAAGGTTATACTAGAGACGTAGACGTAGTTCGCAGTCCTAATGAACACGTTCACGTATGTACTTCATATAAAATGTATTCAAATTTCATAAATTTGTGTATAGGAATTGTTTATCTAAATATTTATATGTACTATCAATTTTTAAATAAAATTGAGTATTCTGTAAAATAATGAATTATCATCAATTAGAAGCAACGTTTTAAATGTAAAGAAGCGAGCTGCCTGATCTAGATTTATGAAAACCTATGTTTCAGGCATGATTTTACAATAAAAAAGATAACAATTATTTATTAGAAGATTTCGATTTATGGTATTCTTAAACTAGATTATGATCGATATAATAATATTATGTTCAAATATACAAACGAAAAGATTGAAAGCAGATACGGTAATATTTTATTTTAGTTTATTTTAAATGTTCTAGTAATTTTCCATGTCTGTATACTAACAATATAAGTTGTATATTCAATCATTTTCAAAGTTGCCTTTCCAGCTATAGTCATTTTGAGGAGGAGGACATAAGGACACGCATGTGAGTAACGGAATTATTTTAATCCTGATGGATGCAAAAGTAGAGTAAGGCCAAAGAAAAGATGGAAGGAAAGAAGGAATGCTTTTCTTATTGTTTATAGACTCGCGTTATTTGACCACCATCTTACCTGATGGTAAGTGATGATGTGGTCAAAGATAGACCATGCTTGCCTAGAAATAACCTATTCACTCTTGACTTAAAGACCCCTAGGCTATAGCTATCGTGAAACACAAACTCCGGCAGGGCAGCACTCCTTAACTGTATGCACAATGAAAGTATTCCCAAAACATTTTGTGCGTATGGGTGGGATATCCACCATGCAACGATATGAAAAATGGAGTAAACGATGCCGTGACGTCTAATAGGGAAGAATGGAAGAAGAAAGCGTGTTGCACCGACCACAAGCAGATGACTTAAGGCTAGGAAGAGCCTATTCCTAAGAGCTCTTCGGCGTTTCACACCGCGGTCCGAACCACTCGTGGTGCGAAACGACGATACACCCGATGAATTTACCTTTCTAGAGGCATATTTGATAATGTAATCATTCTTTGACTTGGACCAACCGCGCAGCATTAGATGTCATGTTCGTCTCTACTAACGACTTTATGTCATAATTATTAACTTGCAAGTGGATTTGAGTGAAGCGCTTAAAAGTTTCAAGTTACTTAAACGCTTTCATTATTAGAGGATAGATTTAAATGTTTATTATCTGTGGATAAAGTTCTATTACAGCAGCGTTTATATTTTTTGATTTACTAGTATGTCCATTTTTATATTTAATTATTGCATCTACTAAGCTATCTCTTCACCAACCTCGGTAGACTGGTTAGTCCCCTCTTTGAAGAGGGACTTCCGCCTGACGCAGGTGCTCACCGGACACAGTTGTTTCGGGAGCTACTTGTGTCGGATTCGACGAGAGGAAACGCCCGGATGTCACCACTGCGAGGATTGCCCTGAGGACTCGGTGGAACACACGGTGGAGATTTGCTGCTTGGGCAGAGCCCCGCAATGTAATTTTAATGGCGATAGGTTGCGACCTCTCGCTCCGGGCCCTGATTTAATCCATGGTCCGGAGCGAGGAGGCATGGGAAGCAGTCACCTCTTTCTCCGAAGCAGTTATGCAAACGAAGGAGGTGACGGGACGTGCGTGGGAGTGGCGGTCCTCAAGGCCATCACAGGCGCGCCGCAGCCGCCGCAGGAGATGCTCCGGCTACCGTAGGCGCGGGCCTGCGAGCTGCAAGCAATGGGTAGCTCGCCGCCCGACTGAAACTAGGCTCGTGTAGACAGCCCGTCGTGTACCACACGCGTCTCAAAGAGTGTCAGTAAATTGTCGAGGCCCAATAGGGGGCCGTTGCCTGCCAGGGTTGCGGCATTGTTCGAAAGAGTTACCGCGGCCTCTGAACACGAAGGGAAAATGATGGAACATGGATGTGTTTTAGTCAGTAAAAGTCGAATCAGATCGGGAGGCAGTCATTGGATAATTCCCCATCCTAAAAAAAAAGATAACTACATTTAGATTAGTTGGAGAGACTAACAAGATTACCTTATTTAGATAGATTATATACCTTTTTTAGTAAATAAAATAAAAACGCGAAGGTTCTCTTTTCTATATTTAAAAAAATTATAATTAATTAGCCTTATCTACCTAAGCAGCGTCAGTATTTCAAGCTAAATACGTTGCAGAAAAACACGATGGAATCCTTACAAAACAAATTCTTGACTCGAGGGAAATCCATCAAGATTCCCTTTCGGAATTAATTATTT
The DNA here is from genome assembly GCA_943138885.2 of Tholera decimalis. NCBI lineage: Eukaryota > Metazoa > Arthropoda > Insecta > Lepidoptera > Noctuidae > Tholera > Tholera decimalis. The sequence continues at coordinate 5,141,597 of OW964573.2, forward strand.
ACAGGAAACGATTCCCAACGGTGTTCGAATTAAGGGCGAGAATCCTCTAAACAGAAAAGATGAGTAAAAACCAGAGTTGGAGACAATGTTTTTATTGTTGTAAAAAGTTTTTTTTGTTTGTCAATAGGCATCGGAAATTGGTTAAATTACTTATTCAATTGTATATTAGAATGGAAAAGGGAATAGACGTCAATAATTGGGACTCTTTTGGATATTTTTTTCCTTTTCTTCCTGAACTATAATGGAAACCGTCTGTTTCTGTTTTTTTGACTTTTGCAACACCAGAATTGATCAAAGCAAGGGTAATATGATGGCGCAAGTTATGTCCTGACAAATAGGTACACTTTTTAGGTTCACTTTGGTTTCGTATCATAAACAATCTTGCAAAATTTAATGATTCTAGTTGAATGGCATGTTATGCCATGCAAATTTTGCTGGTGATGAAAAATGAGGCATCGAAAACCTTTCTCCCATTTGAAACCATCCTACCTGAGAAGGGACCCAAGTTCCCTATAAAAAAAAAAAAATTGTTTTTGGGAATATGTATTATCAAAAACATTGTAAAAACATGGTTATACATTAATTATAAAAGTGCTATTAATATACGGGACCAAAAATTAAAATAAATGGAAAAAAAATATGCATTAGTAATTACATAAAACAAAAGACGATTAATTTAATAATTGTATTTAGTAAATTTATCTTATTTTGTTTGTTGTTTTGTTTATTGTGACAATAATTACATAAAATAAGAAACTATAACTGAAATTTAAACCAACATGGAATAATTTATCATCATTCTACCTAAGCCAAAAACAGGAACCACAAATTGTACCTTCAAGATTTGCCCACCGTCTTCGATCGTAGCGGTAACGGTAACGTTTTTTTAGCATTCGCTTGCAAAAATATAAAAGTCAGTGAGCAGAAAATGTCTAGATCCTAATCAGGCTCACGAAGTATTGAAAACTTTCCTAACACCATCTTCAAAGGATTTTCAACTCATTCTCATTTCGTCCACAGTTTTAACAACTTTTTAGGGTACCGCAAGTCTGTGCAAAAAACTGAACCTTTTTGATGTCACTTCTTTTTTAAGAATAACTCACCACATTATTCCTTAACACTGAAACTCTTGATAGCCAGTTTGAACAGCGTTGACCACCAGAAGAATAAAGCTATACCAATTTAACTTGACGAGTCCTGGAGAAACAATGAAATTTTGACTCCAGCGATGAAATTAAAATTGTCTTGACTTCGGCAACGAAATTAATCAGAACGGAACAGCGTAGCGGTAAGGAAAAAGGATAAGTTCCACTTACGACGTCATTTGTGTCTCTGTCTACCAAAGCCAATTATCTCAAAATCTTTTTCACATTGCGACGTTTTATAGCATTTGAATCATTTATTTATATATACTTTATGTACAATAGTGTTACATAGGCGGACTTAATGCAGCAAGGCATTATCTACCAGTCAATCTTTGGGTTAAAAAAAAACCACATTTTGGTGTATTTAATACTAATAAAATACTTATATATGCTAAAATTACAAACTAATAAATATGATGCTTTATAATATTCTCTCTGATTAAGAGAGCTCATAATAATTATGACGTAGACCGAACTAAGAATACGAGTAACAGCCCCTTAAGTAGTGGTTTTTAATTTTACGCTTAAAAGAAAATTTTGAATCAGCCTTCTTGATGTTACGGGTTAGCAAATTCCAGGGTTTAATAGTAGAAATAGCGTAAGAATTAGATAGAAGCCCGGTGCGATGAGCAGGAATGTGAAGAAGTAAGTTTTTGCATGCGCGAATATTAAGACCATGAGAACTGCCTAACAATTAAAAGTTTTGTTTTAAGTAAACAGGAGCACAAGGATCGTTCATAAGTCATCTGCTTGGCTTTTTCCTCACTATGTAGGAGATAGCTTCTTGTCTCACTGGATGCCGCTGCATACGAATGTTCTACATGGAGCGAATACCTATCTGAAATCCACAACCCAGAGACTGGGTAACACTATAGCCCTTGGCAAGACAGTTTTCTGTTTTCTGACTAACCGTAACGACTGTCAAAAATGTCCAAATGACAGCCCTTAACGTGCTTCACCAGGAATGAACAGGGCCAGATTAACCATTAGGCGGAGTAGGCAACTGCCTAGGGACCCCACATCAATTAAGGGCCAGTGCACGCACCAAGAAAACATGTTTCTTCAAACGAGAATTTGCTGTGCGTGTGAACTTAGGGACCTCACTGTCTCACAAAATACAAATCGTTAGATTTAGTAGTAGAACTAAAACAATTTTAGAACAAATCTGGGAATAAGTAAACAAATATATTAAAAGCCCTTAATGTGCGTTTCGGTCAGAGTTACTTATTTATTTTAAACTAATTGATGTGGTGAACTTATAACCACTTTTTTATCTTATGTAAATTTATTTCTTGGAAAAAACTCTCTTGGAAGTTAAGCGTATACACATTGAAATTATTTTGACGATTCAAGCTGCCTTTTGATGGTCTCATTGATCATTTTCATGCGTTGACGTTAATTTTGGTTTAATACGAAATACGAATCGAATATGTAATAGTACAGAACCCCATGCACATGGATCCATGTCGCACTTGTTTTTTTTTTATCGATCCTCTAATAAAAGTTTCAGCAGACCAGGGCTTTTCCATTTATATGCTAATTTATTCTTGCTAGCTACTTGTGCAGGGTTATAGTGCGTTTTTAGGGAAGACCGGTAAATGGAGAATAATTTAAATAATTTGGAAAGGAAACTCCTGGCAGATAGTTAATAGCAATTTGATGATTTGAGAATGAGAGTGTGAAAATTACAGCAGGCGTTTTATTTATTAAAAGGTACAATGGTGGACTTAATGGCGGAGGCATTCTCTACCATAGGATCAGGCCCACGTAAGCATCGCCTCTTGTTCCACGTGCGCCTCAAAGTCACATCAGCACTAGAGACGGAGCCCTATACAACGGTAACGGAAAGGGTATATACATACATACCAAGGGCACGGCTTCTTTGGGTGATATCAAACGATATTGGAAGGGTTTTTTAATCCTATCTCTACATGTTCGGAAGTAATGAGAATTTTTAATACATTGTTGATTTACCGTGATATTTGCAAGTAACGTGGAAAGTTATTGACCTACGTAGTGCGGTGACACGATTGTTATGATTTCAATTTAAGAAACTTACGAAACCGCAAATTTGGTATCAATTTTTAGTGTATTTTATTTTGATTTGAAACCCTTCCAGTATCGTTTGATATCATCCAAAGAAGCCGTGCCCTTGGTATATATATACCCTTTACGCGTTGTATAGAGGACTATTGCCTGCCGAGGTTGCGGAAATGTTCTAAAGAGATACCGCTGCCCCTTTTTCACATCATACAGCAAGTAATTAAAAGCCGCATGGGTCGATCTTCAAGGTGATCTTGACATGTCGAGATTCTTTTATTCCTCTTAAAGTGCGCTAAGCCGATGGACTGAGCCGTCATTTGTGCATCTTTGAGAGTCGTTACGGGTCAGAAGCCGAAAAATCTGTTTGTTACCTAGTTACTGGATTGTGGAGGACCAATTGGCTGTCGCATCATGCAAAACGCTAGTACTACATTCATACAGCTACATTTGATAAGTTGATAAATGCTTGTTAAAGTTTAAATACCTGGGACATCTCTTGACCGCTGACCTCAAAGACAATGATGACATTGAGAGGGAGCGAAGGGCATTGTCGGTTAGAGCTACTATGATAGCTCGCAGGTTTGTACGTTGCTCACCTGGTGTAAAAATAACCATATTCCGTGCATTCTGCTGTTCTTTTTTACCGACTTCAAAAAAAAGGAGGAGGTTCTTAATTCGTCTTGAACTTTTTCTTTTTATGTATGTTACCTCATAACTCGCAGATGGCTGGACCGATTTGGAAAATTCTTTTTGTTTGAAAGGGTATACTTTCTAGTTGGTCCCATTGTCGTCACGTTTGGATCTGATAATGGAATCGTGGAGAAATTAAGGGAACTCTTCAAATATTATAGGCACACCTATAGCGTTTTGGATATTTCTTATAGTACCTTGTGCAGTTGCTCTTAAAAAGCACCATTTGAGGAAGTGGAACTAATTATGAAGACCACAGATGGCCACCGAGACTACTCAATAATAAGTATTTCGTGGATTGCGATTAAATTACTGGAATATAGATGTTAAGCACTTTATGCTCGTCACAATGCATATGGTGAAGTAGAGCTGATGGTGAAGTACCAGGAGAGCTCCTCAAAAATTAACAGCTCTGCACCGGGAAAAGCAATATTTTGTAAAAGGTAATAAGTAGTTGACATTATGGATTTGGTAACTAGATAAATTACAAACTGACCCACTAAAATGCGTGAAATAACTTTTTAGCAAAAAATAAAACCGACTTCCATATAAAAACACTACAAAGGCAAAAATAACTTAAATTTCGGTGGTCGGTGTCATTTGTTTTGTATTTTCTTTTTTTTTTTTTGACATCGCCTTCCGAAATTTGTGCAGCCTGTGGGCTGCATATACTCGTAAATCGTACAGTGCCCTTCGCGTTCAGTATAATAATGTGTTCCGGGTGTTGATGGTACTGCCCCAGGGATGTTTGCTGAAGCTCACGTTGACTGTTTCTATGTGACGATGCGAAAACGATGCGCTTCGCTGATGCGCCGGGTGCGGGCCAGCCCTAACATAATCCTTCGTTGAGTGGCGAGCAGGCTCGACTATGTGTTCGTGAATCGCTGCTGCAAGCTTTCCACGTCAGTGTTGAGCTTGTAGCTTCGATTTGCGAACCAACCTTGTAATTTAAGTTAAGTACTCCCAGGATTAAGAAATTTTGTTACTAACCAATTGAGTTTTGTTACTTGAAAATAAATAATATTGAATAAAACTGGTAGCCCACCTTAATATAGTTGAAAAAAAAAAGCTTAGCAGTTGATGTACAGCAAGTCGAATATTGAATTTAGAGTCACTATAGCTATAAAATAAAAACCCAACTCTTCAAATGTTTCAGACTATGAAAAATCCAAATCCTGGAGGTGCAATTAGAAATTTAACACAAAACGTTTGACCCAACTCGGAGTTCGGCCAATATAATGTTGCCTAAGGGAAATCAATCTTCACTTTATTGGTTCCACTCCACAATTCGGACTTTTTAAGAGTAGGAAGTAAAACAGATAGATTTCGATATTGAATGGAAGTTTAAATGTAGCGATTTTATGTAGTCTATAGCATTTCACGTGTTCGTTCAAAAACAAATGATTATTGTTAAGCAATATTCCTTATCCCTACTAATATTTTAAATGCAAAAGTAACTGTGTCTGTCTGTTACTCTTTAACGACCAAATCACTGACGTTTATTTGATTAATTTGGCACATATTTATGATGGAATTGGCAGCGATTTGACCTCGGAAAAGGACGTATGGTACTATTTTTTTATTGAACTATGTTCTGGTCGGTTGTCAGTCCGGATACAACTGAGTGTTATGGCGACACGACACCCCTTGGCAAAACCAGTACCAGATTCTCTGGTCTCTGACTACCAATCACGACTGTCAATGATGACAGAGATTTTTTTTATTAACAATAGGCTCGCGTTTGACCACCATCTCACCTGATGGTGAGTGATGATGTGGTGAAGACTCTCAGGTTATAGCGATCAGGAAACATAGACAACACTATTTAAAAGCTTTATAGATGAGCGAAGCCGGTGGCAGAAACTAGTATTTACTCCTTTTTATGTAAAACTTTACGTGTATTCTAAAATATGGAGCCTTTGGCGGTTAATACTTTTAAAAAATTAAGCTCTCCACCACCGAGTGTTTTCGAATGAAACCTGCTTTGGTTTACAACAGATTTTTTCTATCGCATTTTTTGGAATTTCATTTTCTTTTTACTCGCTATAAATCTTATCCTTCCTTTCTATGCTAGTTTCGTTAAAATCTAAGTGCTTTTTCACACATTTGGTAATTGGTTTCCTTATAAAAGATTATGGACTCTTTAATGTGTGTAGCGTAGGTACTTTTATTTAATACAGGCTTCGTGGGAGAGTAAATACAGTTGAGTATAACTCTAAACGGTTGTCATGTGATTTAATCATTACGGGTTGTATGGAGTTCAAACAGACCTCAAACGAAACGTTGATGTCTGAGTTTATTTCGGTATTTCTCCTCAAAAAGTCGGCTAGGAAATCCGGCCTCATCTCAATTTAATTAAAGAAAAAATGACGAGTACAATTATTATAATTGGCAAATAAATACCACTAATTCTTTTTCTCCTATAATATACTGTATCTTGTTAACTAATTACTGTGCTATGGAAGTCAGCTATACTGACAATCAATGTAAAATGCTAAAATATAGCTGCATCCAGTTAAGCTGGGGGAGCCAAACCCAATACACGAACAAGCCTACAGAGATTGGTCCGTCCATTTATACAACGTGTAACGGAAACCCCATATCTATTCAAAAGGACTGAAGACAACACCTGGTATGGAGTCTCTATGCAAAGTTTCAGCTCAAAATAACTGACTCACAGAATTGACCACAAATTATTGGTTTCATAATATGTTTCTTGAATACCAGTAATAACGTGTCACAGCACTATGAGGGTCATCACTTTCCACTTCACTTGCCAATAAAACGATAATTATCTTCGTTCTCCTTAATTTGAAAAATTCGGCCTCTGGTATCAATGTATTGAAATTCCTAATATGCTCCACACATGTAGACATAGGATTAGAAAACCCTTGCCATATCGTTTGTTATCATCCTAAGAAGCCGTGCACTCGGTATGTATATACCCTTTAAATTACACGTTGTATATCAAAAATCTAGTGGGAACAAAACAAAAATACAGCAATTCAACTGTAAAAGCTTTTTGTCTTTATACAATATCTTAATAGCTGGGTAGGGATACGTTTTTGTTATTCCTAGAACTTTTTGTTTTACTAACTCAATTTTTTTATCCCAAGAGTAAAACAGCGTATTAAACTTCTTTGTTATTCTAATTCAACATTGTTTTACTAGAATCGTAGCCGTAATAAAAAAAAAGTTGATATCCAGGTTACAATCTTATTTAGCCTATAATATTCCCATTGCTGAGACACAGGATTACTCTCTATGAGAGGGCATGGCCTGTAGGGCTATATTTCACCGGGACACCATGGCGGCGCAAGCAGTCGCCGCTATCAACATAATGTATACAGCTCTACAGAGAGTTACTCACCTGGTATCCGTTTGGTTGCGCAACCAATTTGGTGGCGCGACCAGCTTGGTTATTTCAATTAGTTGTTTCTTAATTGTATACGACGGATAATTTCGATACACAAAGGTTTATTATCGAAATTCAAAGCAGATCATCAATTTGGGATAATTCCTCATCAGATTATTCCAATAGAAATTTGAAAAAGAAATGTTGGGAGGAAGTTGTAGATTTGTTTGGAGAACAGTAGCAAACCGTTGAACAGAACCGTTTCGTACGTACATACAGCAGTAGTGCTATCTCTTCGAGGTCCATTTTGATACTGTTTCAGTGTGGTGTGGTGACTCTGGTGTCTAGTTTGGTAGCTTACGGACACCATGGTGGCGCGACTGGTTGCGCCGCCATGGTGTCCCGATGAAATATAGCCCTTAATCTACCGCGCGGGCCAAGTGTTGGTTGGTTGCTGTGGGATCTGGAGGCGGTAATTGGCGCGCAGAGGTGCTAAGCCGGGGTGAAACTCCACTATCGCGGCAAAGCGGACAGAGCCCCGGCGCGATCTGACGGCAGTATTGGAAGAGCGGCTGTCGCAACCGTCTTTAACGAGTGACTGGAGAGACGCCACGGCGTCCTCACCTTCCGCCTGACGCACGTGACCAGACACGGGTGTTTCGGGAGTTACCTGTTTCGGATTCAGCGGGCGGACACAACATTGCGAGGACTACCCGGATGACACGGTGGAGGACCTCGTGGCTTGCCGTCCGCAAGCCCGCGCCTATGGTGGCAGGAGTGACGGTTTCCTCAAATTTATTTATTTTAATTTTTGTTTATAGTACGTTGTATTTATTAGTATCTTGATATATTAATTAGTTTATATCAAATTAAATTAATTTCATTATTTTTTTATAACTATTTGTCAGTTGTTGCATAACTTAATTCAAAATTTTAATTGCACTGTTTAGACAAGCTGATTTTCGGAATCGTGATCTAAATTTGAAAACGGTGTGCGTCACAAACATTCGTGACGGATTGATTAGCTTAAATCTGCAGAAACTAAAATCTGTGTTAACTGAAATAACCCATAATCTGTAGTACATTTCATATAGTGCCATGTTGAGGTCACACAATATAAATTTGGAAATATATTAAACTCTACCCCGATTCGGGAACTAATATCGTTTTCCTTTTACTTTCTATTCTGTGAGTTATAATAAAGAATAACATTCGATTTCTGGATCTAAACATTATGTTATTGCTTGACCTTTTCCGTTTAAACATCTTTTATAGATTCAATCAGTTGAAAAGACCACATTATATAAAAAAAAAAAAAACAATTTTAAACAAAAATAAATTAATTATATAAAAAGCTTATGGTTTTAATTATGATGACAGACACCCGGATCGCTCAAAGTCAATCAACACTTGCTGGGTTTGGTCTGGGTGAATGCTTTAACGTGCAAAGTCACTTACCATCAGGTGAGATGGTGGTCAAACGCGAACCTATTATCAATTAAAAAAAAAGTCTCCACTGCATCTAGAAAATCAAGATTGGACGCGTCATTAATGGCTAAGGTGTTGGCCTTGAGATCGCGAGGTCGCAGGTTCTAACCCCATCCATTACACTATTGCCATGAACCTACTCCAGAAACATGCATATTATTACGCTTAGCGAAGTACGTCGAGAAACTTCGATAGAAATCTAGAATGTTCGAGACACTAACGCCAGCTGGCGGCGAGTAGCAGTACTGAGTATATCGAGAAACTTCGACCGAATTCTAATACGTTCGAGACACTAACGCCATCTAGCATCTCGAGTAGCTTCTGGAATATACTTGGCAGTATAGGCAGTGAGTCGATTATACAAGAATGTTCTAGAACACATAGTTCCGGGTATAAATAGATCGCAAAGGAACGCAGACGCCAGTCTTATTTCAAGATATGAAGCGATATAATAGAAACTCTACAAGTGAATTTCAGTGCGATTTAAGTGTTACGAGTAAGTGAAAAGTATTGTAGTGTGAATAATTGTGTTAATTTTATTTTGTGTTTATTTAATTAAAGTGTTAATTTTGGTTTAATTGGCGTTAATTACTTCTATCTCGAACCCCAGCTCGTAACAATATTTAGTTTAGTTCAAGGGGTTGACATGATTGCTAGTAATATGAATTCGACCCACATTGCTAGCTCTTTACTCAAGACTTAGTGACACTAAAAGCCGAACAGCAAAAAAAAACGGGCCAAGTGACAGTTGGAGTCGCGAGCAAGGGATGATTATTTTCTTTATTAACTTCTTCATTACAGACTAATAAGGCCCGTACAGAAGTTCCCCCTTTCTATGACTTTTTTATTAATATATATATATATATACAACGTGTAATTTAAAGGGTATATACATACCAAGTGCAGGGTTTCTTTAGATGATAATAAACGATATGGCAAGGGTTTTATAATCCTATGTCTACATGTGTGAAGTATAATAGAAATTTCAATATATTGATACCAGAGGCAGAATATTCAAATTAAGAAGAACGAAGATAATCACCGTGTTATTGGCAAGTGACGTGGAAAGTTATTGACCCTCGTAGTGCTGTGACACGTTTGTTATGATTGGTATTCAAGAAATATATGAAACCGATAATTTGGTATCAATTCTTTGTGTCACTTATTTTGAGCTGAAATTGTGCATAGAGACTCCATACCAGATGTTGTCTTCAGCCCCTTTGGATAGATATGGGGTTTCCGTTACACGTTGTATATATATTTGGTATGTATTATGATAAATATGATTGTATGTTAGTTTATTTTACTTATTTGCTTATTGACTTTTACTTTGAATATCTTCTTAGTTTATTTTTTTTTATGCACCTGCCAAGTTATCTCTTCACCACCCATGGTTGACTGGTAGAGAATGCCTATAGCATTAAGTCCGCCTTTGTACATTTTGTGTTGCATACATTTTAATAAATAAATAAATATTAACGTTTTTCAGATTTTTATTTACATGTGCTGTAAGAAATTTCTTCAAGCCAAATTGTATAATTCTAAGACAGCAGGAGGTGCTTTATAGGGTTTTGATTCCCTTGGGAAATCGCAAAGTATGCGACATAATCGGTCATATCTTTTAATCGCGTCGAACTGCAAGTTTGTCTTTTCTACAGCAGAATGAGAGTGTATCAAATATAATCTTTCAGTTCAATATCTTTACCCATCTCTGAGAATGGATCTGTATAGACGGATGGTCAGGTGAACCGATGGAAAACTAAGTGATCATATTATTATAAAAATAAAAGTAATTGTCACTTCTGTGTTCCCTGCCACTTATGATCTTTCAGCCTTTAAATCAAAAATGAATAAGCATCTTCTCGTGTAATCATCGTGTGTCATCTGAGTGTAAAAGCGTGGCCGTCTCCGTCAAACCTGGCGTCGCACCGTGGTGGCAGAAGCGGCGGGCATCGGGATGACATGGAGCGAAGTGAAGTGAGAAGCTCAAGATCGATCGCAATGGATGACTACTGTGGACGTCCTCTGCCCCATATAGGGGTCATAGTAAATTAAGTCAAGTAAATCATAGTCACCCATCACACTTCCAAACACATGACACTTACAAAAGAAAAAATATAAATACAGACAAGAGTACAAAAGCGCTGCTTATTTCCTAAGAAATTTCTTCCAGCAGACCTGCCTGCTCTGACTTCCTGCGACAGGAGAGTTGAAGAAGAGCTTAGTAAGCATCGGTGTTTAATTTCTTAATTCAACTACATTGTCAATGACCCTTACGGATCAAAACACTAACATTGATTACGTAAACAGAATCAGTCAAGAGCGATGATTAAACCAGGATCAATTAGTGAAATCAATTGTCCGCCATTGTGTATCGACACACTTTTGTTGAAAATAGACAGGAGATGACTTTTGAAACACTAGCTTTCGCCTGCAACTATGTCCGTGTGAATATCGGATATCGCGGTTGCATTGTGTGGATCAAATGTAGCCTACCTATATCCTTTCTTAGGGCTCAAACATGGTTTGTCCCACATTTCATCGATTTCGGTTCTGTGTTTAATTTCTCATCTCATCTACATTGTCAATGACCCTTACGGATCAGAACACTAACATCGATTATGTAAACAGAATCAGCTGAGAGCGATAACTAACCAGGTTCAATTAGTGAAATCAATTATCCGCCATTGTGTACCGACAGACAGAGAGAGTCATTCAACCATCTTGATTAGATGACACTGTACACTTGTTGATGCTGATTATGTTCAAAGGGAACTATTGTCAATAGTGTTTGGTGCTGTGGCAATGCTTTAGTGATTTACAGAATTTCCTCGTAAAAGAATTTGTGCATTACTGCACAAATTCTTTTACGAGGAAATTCTGTATATTTAAAAGATACAAGAAAGAATTTTAAAAAAGGTTCTTTTTAGGGTTCCGTAGACGAATGGCCAAAAAAACGGAACCCTTATAGATTCGTCATGTCTGTCTTTGTCCGTCTGACCGTCCTTATGTCACAGCAACTTTATTCCGCAATTATTAGGACTAGATAGTTGAAACTTAATAATTAATAAAATATTTATTTATTAGACACATAAGTTATCGAGGAAAGAGAGATACAAAAGAAACAAACAGAAGCAAACAGTAAGTATTTGGTAGGTTATTCTGTGAATCGTTTTACGATTTTTAAAGCCATGCGGGTAATAATAATAATAAATTTATTTCACTAAAAAATGTTTCATACACAATCACAAAGTAGTTTACAGTCTTATTATGGGTAGAATTTACATTCCTATCACAATCTTATTAACCCCTTTAACTATTATTATTATTATTATTATTATTATTTATTATAAATCAGACTTAAAATCCATAAAGTGTTAGTAAGACAACTTATACTATGTTAGTAACAATTTGTCAATAAATAATCAATTACATCAAATTTAAATTTATTTTTCTCGATCACAAGTTTGACACCTTAGCCAAGGTTATTAATGCTTTTAACTATTTTTTTTTAATGTTGATCGGCTCGTAGTTCACCACTTTCTCACCTGATGGTAAGCGATAATGTGGTCGAAGATGAAGTACGCTTTCCTAGAAGTGGACATCCCACCCATACACACAAAACGTTTTGAGAATACCTTTATTGTGCGTACTGCTAAGGAGTGGAATTCCCTGCCGGAGTCTGTGTTTCCCGATAGCTATAACATAGAAGTCTTTAAGTCAAGAGTGAATAGGTTACTTTTAGGGATATTGTATGACGCACATACGTTTTGCGTTTAGTAAGATAAATATTTTATAAAAAACGTCTATCTAGGTTTGGTTTCAATTTATTTAGTTACGGTCTACGGATGTTGTTTTAGACTTACAATTTTCATATTCTAATCTTAATCTGTTACACCTTGTATACAACGTGTAACGGAAACCCCATATCTATCCAAAAGGACTATATTTCCCGATAGCTATAACCTAGGAGTCTTTAAGTCAAGAGTGAATAGGTTACTTTTAGGTAAGCGTGCTCCATCTTCGACCACATTATCACTTACCATCAAGTGAGATGGTGGTCAAACGCGAACCTATTTTTAATAAAAAATTAAAGTAACCCATTCACTCTTGACTTAAAGTAACTTAATTTTAAACATTTAGTATGCATGAGTCCTGCATTACAAGTAAGTCCAAAACTAAATTACTTATTCAAATATAATTATACAATTTAAAATATTCACATTTCTTCTTCAAGAATAAAAATGTTTGCAATGAGAATCCAACTCCTCTACGGTACCTAATTTACGTACTTATTACATCTAATTCAAGAGCTAGTTTCTTATTCATTTCTAATTTTACGTAACTCTTTTTAAGTGCAACGTCCACAAAGCTTGCAGAGTTGATCTTACAACGGCTTCAGAGTTCAGACAGTATTATTACGCTCTTTATTACAAAATTACTTTGAGGACTAATATCACATTTATAATTATAAAAACGGTATGGGCTCCGCAAGCTTGTCACTTTAAAAAAATAAAAATGTAGTAAGTTCTTGCATTTAAATTAAGCAGTCAGCTTTTTTAAAACACTGTTTGTATTATGACAATATTTAGTTTAACAAAAAAAACCACCAAATATAATTGTTTGGAGCTTGATTGTTACAGAAAGCCTGCCCGCTGATTTGTTGGAATAAACACTTCTTCTTCTTACCGTGTCGATAGCAAATGGCTAAATTGAGTCTGCCCAGAACTGGGCAACGAGTTTGGCAAACAAGATTTACTTTGATTTCTAGGGATTTATCACAATGACATATTGAAAACAAAGATGCCAGCGAAAAATAAGAGAGAAAAAAATTACTACAGAAAGAGATAGACAACATCGAACATGCATCGAATCATGCCATGTCATGTGTCACTGTGATATCATTACTGACGTTAAAATTACAATCTTCCAAGAATACCACAGATGATATTATTATGTTTACTAATCTTCAACAATGTGTGCTCGCATGGTTTCAGTTCAAAAAATATTATTTATCATTAGTGACCCGGCTCGGCTTCCCATGGTTTCATTCTGCTTATTCACTTTAAATTGTAAAAAGTTACCCTACCCACTGGTGAAAACCGCATAGAAATCTCATCAGTAGTTCCTGAGTTTACCGAGAACATATAGATAGACAGAGAGGCGTGGGAGGAGACTTTTTATAATATGTAAGAATTATAACTGTTGACTAAGATTCAATAATATGAAATTTTAATATAAAAATCTACACTGCATTTATAAAAGAAAAAACTTTGTGCAGATTGATGGAGAGTTATTTTTATTCGTTTCACGCTAAATCTAAGTACCAATTAGGATAAAATTTGAACACGTATACATTTAAAGCATGTTATAATCTAGATTAACATATAAAATACTTTTTAGTCTAGCGGCTGTTCCCTCGGGATATTTTTTTTGTTTCTACGAACGTGAATCTGCTGACAGAAGCAGTAAATTAACACATCAAACTTTTTTTGTATTATCTTCGTAATATTCTATTTCATATTACCATATAACGTTCGCACTGCTTTGACGCAGGCCTCTTCGCTATGAGATATATACGTACCTACATCATTATGTAATCCAATCAAATCAAATCGTGTATTTGTGATACATGAGTTGCATACGTGTTCATCACATAATTATTATTATTCATATTGTTCATTCCATGATCAGCCACTTGAGCATACAAATTAATGCGTGATAATAAGAGTACAATTATAATATTCTAATACATTCATATTAATTATATTGAAAATGTCATATTATTATTAAATTCTACTACTAATCTTACACATACATAATAAATACAAACTGTAAACAACAATAAAATTACAGTCAAGTGGATATGAAACATATTTTAAATAATTCTAGTCGATAAAAATTCAGCAACAGAGTAATAATAATCTTCCACAAGCAATTGGAAAAATTTATGTTTAAAGACATGAATATTGCTACATTCTTTTATGTTATTAGGGATCTTATTGTAGATCTTTGTGGCCATAGCAAACACACTTTTTCCAAAAAGGGTAGTCTTATACTGAGTAGTAAGGTATACAGGGTTAATTTTAAAACACCAAAAACCTCTCAGGACTACATAGGCCTGAGAGGTTTTTCAATTGAGGCGTTCAATTTAAATATTTGTATTTTTGTATGAAAATCTGGTGAACTAAAATATGACGAATTCTTAAAAGTCATAGAACAAAAGTTGTTGATTATGATGTTAGTAACATAGTCCTGAGAGGTTTTCAGTGTTTTACATTTAACCCTGTATAGATAGGTGTATGTAGGTAGGTATACATATTATTATATATTATGCATCATCGCTTACGCATCCATTGAAGCTCTGGCATTCCGAAATGGCTACATAAAAAGAAAGGTTACTACTAAGGTCCCAAAGCGTACCTTTACAATGTAGTTATCTTATCAAATGCCTCCTGGAGTGGCAGGGAGTGTCAAACTTATACTGAAAAATAATTTAACAATAAAATTAATAGACTTCAAAATAAACTAAAACACTACTGCACTACAAAAGACAAATAACGTTAAAGATTGTTATATTCGATGTCTAATTCCATTCAATATAAGGGCTAGATACTAACATGGCTGAAGTCGGTGCCAAGCTAATGAATAGTTTTCATAGGATAAGTACGCTGCATTCTAGGGCACGCCCGATGTGATCAAACTTATTCATTTATCTCCATTTTTGAAGTCGGTTAATGAAAGCCCACCCTGTTCCTTTCCGTTCGAGGGCCAGGTTTTTTCGTTACAACATTTCTGCGACCCCGGCAGATAATGGCACTGTCGGACACCGTCAATGCTGCTGACTGCTCTCTGAGGCGCGCGTGGAACATGATGCGCTGTCGACCCGGGCCTGATCCTTACCGAGCAGTGTGCAGCTTCCTTTGCTCACCAATAGTGCCAATTGTTCTGTTTTTAGTCGTCATGTTAGTGCTTGGCACGTCTGTATAATCATCTCTTTCTTTAATGATCATCATCATCATCTAACCGGTTTTGCCTAGAGAATTGTATTACTCAGCTTTTGTTCAGGTTCAGTCACTTCATGTAAAAACATTATTACACCGTGGACTACCCACGTATTTATTTTCTCCTGTGTCAAATCCATCCAAGGGTTGTCTGTAAAATATCGCTTTTAGCGATAAGACCGCCCATTTTATCACCCTTTTTAGTTGTAAAGTCCTTATTGTTTTACTGTTATGGTGTACAATAAAGAATATATCTATCTATCTATCTTATTATTATTAGGCACATTTTCATCGCAAGGCTTTGGTGAAAACACCCACACATTTTCACAGCACAGCTAGACATCCTCGCACGACACATTTCCATCGCACATCTCTGGTGGAAACGCACCCTAAACTTGAAGTTACTGCCAGCTTTCAGTCAGCTAGGGTCAGCTGTGTAACCGATTGTAGCGGAGTAGGTACTGGTGTTTTTACATAAAGTGGCTGTCTACCCGACTTCTAGTAGCTGGGTAACACGGTACTCTTGGCAACACGTAACGCTGACTACACGTAAATCCTGTCGAATATGTACAAATGACAGCTGAGACTTTAACATGCTTTCCGAGCCACGGTGAAATCCCTATGTGTGAAGGTGGCCAGCAGATCACGAGCCGATCTCAGCATCTTGATTAATCTCGAAGATCACCAGAGTGGCTATTATTATAATAAAAATAATGCATGTAATTCGAGTAACTTAACTGATAACATTAACATAATTGGAGGTACAGACGCCAGCACATCAAGCTACAACAATCTGTCTTTCTTTAACAGATTTTCAACTTTATTGTTAGAGAAATTAGATTCAAGGTTGATTGGGAAAATTTGACAGTTTCGGGTAGCTTCATGTGCTGGCGTATGTACACACACCAAATATTATTTTCAAAGAATAAATTAAAATAACAATTACAAAAGTAAGTAAATGAAATAAAAATGACAGTAAATAAAATAAAATCATAATAAAAAAATTTTCCGTAGTTAAATTGTGTTATAATTGAAGTGAGAAACATGTATCCATGATTATGTAACCACGAGCTCCTCCATTACTCTATTGACAACATGAATCTAAAAATAAGTCACTGTTTATTCCGTTACGACCTACTTAAATTGATTGCACAGTAATGTCATTATCAACGCGAACAATTAAGCTAACATTGTCATCAAAGCAAGTTGATTGAATCCGTTTAGTAAACACGATGTATAGCCGATCCTCTTAATTGGTCTACTTTTGGAATTAATTATGGATATCTTGGAGTTACTTATTACGATGTCGACTTTGCGTGTTTTCGTTTCTGTTCCGACTTTTCATTTCATTAATTTATTTAAAAACTATTTTAAGTGTAGAACATATTATAAGAATACCTAATTATAATAAAAACAGTAAAAAGTGTTTCTGTAGGTACATTGAACCTAGGGGTCTTTAAATCATGAGTGAATAGGTTACTTCTAGGTAAGCGTGCTCCATCTTCGACTATACATCATCACTTACCGTCAGGTTAGATGGTGGTCAAAGGCGAGCCTATACTGAATTAAAAAAATACAAAAAAATAATATGTAAGAAGGGGGGTTTATAAACAGTAATAGAGCAAGAATTTAATATAAAATGTATGCACTGTTTGTACATGTTAATCTCCGGAACTACTAGACGAATTGTAATTAACTTTTGGTTTTATAGCTATTAAGTAATTGTAACCATATTTTGCAGTATTGTAAATCAAGTGTTTGTTTAAATTATTGGTGTACAATAAAGAGTATTCCATCTATCTATCTAAGTCTAGGCAACGTATAGGCTATAATTAAAACTGAAATACCTGATTTACACGCGAGCGTTTAGCTTCTGCCTGCGGATTAGGTAGAAACTAGTATATTATCATGATTGTAAGTTTATAGTGAGCAATGATGATCCAGTGGTAACAGGCACATCTTAAGAGCGGTAAGTCGCGGATTCTAACACAGGCAGACACAATGCTTTTCGGACACGGTTGTTTCGGGAGTTACTTGTGTCAGATTCGGCGGGAGGTATCGCCCGGGTGTCACCACTGCGAGGATCGCCCTGAGGACAAGGTGGAACACACGTTGGAAGTTTGCCCCGCTTGGGCAGAGCTCCGCCGTATCCTCGTAGGGGTGAGAGGCGACAACCTCTCGCTTCCAGCCCTGGTTCAATCCATGGTCCAGAGCGAGGAGGCATGGGAAGCAGTCACCTCCTTCTGCGAAAAAGACGGCGGAAGGTGGCGGGACGCACGAGGGAAAGGCGGGTCTCAAGGCCCTCACAGTCCTTGCGCCCCAGCCGCCACAGAAGACGCTCCGGGCGTCGGGAGTTGGAATTGTTCGAAAGAGTTACCGCGGCCTCGGAACACGAAGGGCTTATAATGGAAAACGAATGGGTCTATTCAGTAAAAGTCTGACACCTCCCGCTTCACCTAGATCGGAAGGCAGCTATTGGAAGATTTCCCATCCTTATAAAAAGGCAGACTCAATACTTTGTGCAAATTAATATCGTCATCACTGCTCAAATTCTGAAGGCAAACACATCATGAGGTGCTGGCATGTTCTAGGACCGATAAATGCAAAGATATGCGACATCTGCAAAAAAAAAAAAAAGTGGAGGCTTGTGTCTGAACAGTGGAACATTATATTGATATTCATGCTATTATTGCTATATTACTGCTTTCAAATAGGTCAAGAAAAACAACATGAGGAAACAACATATCCTATTTGGTTTTCTTTTTTTTTTTCTGGGTGGGAAAATCATCGAATGACTTCTTCCACTCTGGGTTAAGCGGAAGGATGTGTCAGACTTCTACTGACTAAAAACCCACCCTGTTCCTTCGGCTGCCCTAAAGTTCCGGGGCCGCGGTATCTCGATAGAACTTTCCCGCAAACCCCGGCAGACAATGGCCATATGAGGCCCCGGCACTGGTGTTGACAGCTCTTTCAACATATCCTAGGACGAAATATGCGAAGACATGTGACATCTAGGTACCCTCACTAGGCCCACGGCGTGGATTACGGCACACACCCTCTCATAGGAGGCCTGTATCCCTGTAGTAGAAAAGTAATATTCTGCATTATTATAATAATCATAATTCAAAAAGTATTGTTAAATTTGAATGCTGAATAATAAAATTGGGGGTTTACACACGGTCACACAGATGGACAGACATGACGAATCTATAAGCTTTTCATTTATTGTCATTCGGCTACGGAAATCTAAAAGCATATACCCGTAAAATAATACTGAATTGAGAACTCCTTTACATTTTAGAAGCAAGATCCATTATCAAATACTACTACTAAATACTCCCTTTCCGCCGAATTTTTTTCCAAATCGTTATTCAAGACAACGTATAACCTCCCACATACAAAATAAATACTTGGTAAATCCAAAACCTTTGTCTCATTTACATTCCACAGTTAATACCTTTACCAAGAAGTGCGATAGCGTTAAACTAACGGCTTATGTTCGTGGACTTTTGGTCTTTAAGGGTGGAGTTAGTGGTAGCGTGGAGTTCCTTGCAGTACATTAACATGGCTTGTAGCTTTTATACTTGAATTTTATACCTACTTAAAAAGACATAATGATTGAACATACTATAAAACAAAGTCTGTCACCATATCTATCTATCTGTCTGTTCGGGATAGCCTCAAAAACAACTTAATATTTTTTTATGCAGTTTGCAATTATTGCAAACGGCATGACTGACATGGCTATCAACAATAAAAAAACATTTATGTGACACCTTTGTCTGTGACTTCGTTCGCATGGAAATTTCAGACATTGTTTCGAGATAAAAAGTACTTAGGTACTTTTTATCTCGAAACAATGTCTGAAATTATTTATTTATTTAGAATGACGCGATTGAGTACCAACCATAAATCCATCTTTAGGTCCACCTCAATTTTCGCATTGGAAATACTAATTAGGTATAGATTAGAATTCAAATGCTTACGCTATTTCTACTATTAAACTCTGGAACTTTGCTACAACTTTGACATGAAGAAGGCTGAGTCAAAATTTTCTTTTAAGCGTAAAATTAAAAACCATTACTTAAGGGGCTGTTATTCTTAGTTTGGTATTCGTCGTAATTATTATGAGCTCTCTTAATCAGAAAGAATATTATAAAGCGCCGTATTTAATTATTTTTATTTATTTATTTAATTATGTACACACATGGCACTTATTAGTTTGTCATTTTTTTTATTAAAAATAGGTTCTCGTTTGACCACCATCTCACCTGATGGTAAGTGATGATGTAGTCGAAGATGGATCACGCTTACCTAAAAGTAACCTATTAATTCTTGACTTAAAGACTCCTAGGTTATAGCTATCGGGAAACACAGACTCTAGCAGGGAATTCCACTCCTTAGCCGTACGCACAATGAAGGTATTCTCAAAACGTTTTGTGCGTAAGGGTGGGATGTCCACCATGTAACGACGGCACTTCGCCGTTTGTCTCGTAGTCCGATGATGGAACGGGCTTGGTGGAATTAGACTGTGTAATTCCATAGAGTCTCGCGCGCGCACGCTTCCGAGTACGTCGCGTAATGTTACAAATTCATCGCTAGTGAATCTTCGGTTATTTCGAATATGGCTGTTACACTAAAATGTAATAGCTGTAATATTGTTATTGATGAGCTGCTGGCTTATGTTCAGAACAAGATATCGCTCTGTGATGAAGAAAGTCTAGTCAGAATTTGTGTATCAGTGTTTAGTGGCGAGGAGATTGAAAAATCAAAATCTCTGCTATTCGATTCTTTGCCCGCGGATAAACGTAAACCCGTGCGCAAAGGGCATGGGAAAGAAAATCGTGCACTCAGTGATATCATCAGTGTCTTCAAAACCCTGCCTGACTTGTTGCCAGTGTTTGTTGCACGAAATCTAGAAAAGCTTCCGCCTATAACGTTTGATCATCTGGATGTATCCGATCTTCTTAAAAGACTTACGTTATTGCAGGGTGAGGTGCAAAATATTAAAGCCTCATATGCATCACTCCAGCAGTTAGAGGAATTAAGAACGGAGTTCCAGAGTTCACGTAATAATGTGAGTACTATGTGTGACTCAGAGGATATGAATATGAACTTATGGGTTAACACGAAACGTGGCACAGGTATGCAGGAAAGGAATGTGGTGGAGTCGCCCATGATGGTTGGTAAACTGCGTGACCAAACTAATTCAAACCTGGGATCAAAAAATCGAACTCACGTTCACAATATGGTTGTGGAGGGTCAGAGAGTATTTAACCTAGAGAGCTTATAGGCCGATTTCTTTGAAGAACACAACTCACCAATACGGGTTGGGAGGCGAGGAAAAAATGCGCTACTGCAATTGGTCAGTTCAAAGTCAAGCTTCATAGATATGCCGAGTTAGGGATTGCTCTACTTGATTGAGGGAAAGTTATCGATATCGATAAAATGAAGTTTAACATTATAAAATTACTCAATAAAATCACATAATAATATTTAATGATTATCAGTCTCAATTACAAAAAGAAAAACAAGTATGCTGTTATAATTGATTTTTAAAATGAATTAATTTGGTAAATATTTTTCGAATTAAAGTTTTAGGGTCCTGATTGTTTTTGCTACAAAATGATAACCGAGCGTCTACATATTTCTGAATTATGCATCTTGCTAATTCAATCAAATGATTGGTAGTTTCTATTTCATATTGATGAAAATTAATATCCGGGAATAAATTATACCCAATCAGTGATTTTAAAAAGGATCTCATAAAATAATTGGAATTATATTTCTGAGACAGCACTTTCGAACCACTCTCGTTGATCGCCCTTTTAATATAAATTTCACAACGACAATAAATTTCTATTACTGTGGTGGATCCGTACAATAACTTGTTTTAGTGTCTTTTTGAAATTGTAGGGCGTTTTGATTTGTAACACCAATCAACGCTCCAATACAAGTTAGGCATTTTATTTGCTTTATCAGAGCATGGACAATGTAGCCGGCCATATATTATTTTATATTTTATTTTTTTATATTAATTTTATATTCCATAATAAATATATTTTCATTAAAATCAGATGTGTCAACAACTGTAGCTTCAGCAGGCACTAGGTAATAATTATTTTTTGGTGGTACTCACCACCATTAGACGATTTATCTAATGACTCCTCCCTCCTACATACACTTAACCCGTGGACTCGACATCGAAACAAAGGAACCTGTTTCTTTTTTCTGAGATGGAAAATCATCGAATGACTTCTCCCGTTCTGGGTAAAGTGGAAGGGAGTGTTAGACTTCTACTGACTAAAAAGCCACCCTGTTCCTTCAGCTGCCCTTAAGTTCTGGGGCCGCGGAATCTCATAGAGACCATTATCGCATCCCCGGAACCAAAGTAACTAACGAGGGCGATATTGTAATGCAAAGGTCCAAGTTAATTAATATTAGACTCCGTCATACTATTTGAAGCCTAGAAAGATTGGATATAGGTATCTTATATTATTTTGACTTTTCTCAACATTATATCAATAAAAACCAAACTAGAAACCAATATTGCCTAGTAACCTTATCCATCCACTTTTCTTTTTAATATGGAATCTTGGGAAATCTAAAATGAAAACATGCATGTCACACAGAAGAAAAAATATCAGAACTTTCTCCTTTTTAGGGTTCCGTAGCCGAATGGCAAAAAACGGAACCCTTATAGTTTCGATATGTCTGTCCGTCTGTCTGTCTGTCTGTCTGTCTGTCTGTCTGTCTGTCTGTCTGTCTGTTCGTCCGTCCGTATGTCACAGCCATTTTATTCCGAAACTATTAAAACTATACATGTGAAACTTGGTAGATAGATGTATTCTGTAAACCACTTTTCTATTTTAAAGAAAAAAAATTAAAAATATTTAAAATAAAGGGGGTCCCCGTACATGGAACTAGAACTGAAAATATTTTTTTACATGAAACCTATGCGTGTGTAGTATTTATAGACAGATCTTTAAAAATGATTTAAGGGTTTCTAGAACCACTTTTTCATAAAGTCAATCGTTTAAAAGATAAAGTCCAAAAAGTCAAGTCTTCCAAAGTGGTAAAATGTGTGTCCCCTAACTTCTATAATAATGGAGTGAAAAATCTAAAAAAGATATATGTCTGTAGATCTTAATGTAAACTTTCAACCAAAATTGGTTTGAACGAAATCGGCTCAGCAGTTTTTGAGATACAGCATATTTTCTAAAACCACAAATATAACTTTGTAATTCATACAAACACTATGAAAAACAAAGTTTTTAGCGTAGTTGTAAAAATGTAAATAAATAAGCTAGTTTTAAGAAATTTTAAGTTTATTTTTATTCGTCAAATAAATATACATAATTATTATATTATATTATTATAGTTACTACGGAACCCTTCATGGGCAAGTCTGACTCGCACTTGGCCATTTTTTTTTAAAGTCGGTTAATGTAGATAGGTATTTTATGACAACTATCTGAATTGAATTACAAAAAAATAAGTTTAATTTTATAATTATCGATATCGTATCCAGCCGTTATAGGTAACAGCACAGATTTTTACGATAAAAATACAGATGAAAAGACAGGGATAAAAGAATTAGAATTTCTTCATGTAAGAAAGAGACATTTCCAAAAGACATCAACGCGCGATACAATTTTGTCCTTGACCACCCAAACCACCATTTTAAATGGACCTCTGCGGTAGCTTATAATCGGATTAAATGATAAATAATTTTCATATTATTTCATTACTGATGAATAGTTATGTCATCCATTTGGTATCTAGATGTCTGGGAATGTTTTCCACACCACTTCAACGTGCATGAAAGCATTATTATGCGTTATAAATTGGATACAAAAATTTAAAATTTGGAATTGTTTAGCATGCACACAGGCCTAATACTTGGTCACAACTAAAATGGTTCGTGTATCGTAGCCAATATATAGGAGCAAAAACTCGCATAGTTTTCGTGCGTCGGAGCAATGTATGTGCAATCAAGTGGTTTTCAAATCAGTGTGGAGGGTACACCTAAAACGGCGTTACCTACGACGGCTGCGACATCAACAACGGCCGGATTGCCAGTATTATCGCGAGCGAGTGAGAGCGAGACGGCAAGAGCGCCGTCTGTATGTGAGCCGCCGCCGGCGACAACCGCAGCGAGTAAACAGCTGTTTGATGCGATTCCGGATAATATTGAATCTCCGGATTTAGTGTTACCTTCGGAACGACCCACTGATGGTCAGTGGACTACAGTTACGTATAGAAGACCGAATAATAGAAAACGGGTTAGAGGTAAATTCGGTATAGCCTGTGATTCTTCAGGCAATTTCAAAGCGGCGGAACGTAAAGTTCCGATATTTATCTCAAACGTTCACGTGAATACGACTGAAAAAGACATTGCACAATACATTACTACTAAAACAGACTTGTCTGTTAAGTTGGAACGAGTTACGTCGAAGAAGCAAAACCTTCATAAGTCTTTTAAGTTCTATGTGCCTGAGTCTATGGATAAAGTGTTCCTAGAAGATAATTTCTGGCCTCACGGGATTATCTTTAGACGTTTTCTGCATTATAAGAATCCACATTCGGCCAATAATATTATTGGCGACGGACCCAAGCTAATTAGTTAATGGATAAAGTCGTTTATAAGATAGTGAGTTTTAACTGTAAGAATGTGAAACGTTCCATTGATAACATACGGGATCTTTGTACTCATTATGATATTATTGCACTTCAAGAGACGTGGCTATTACCTGAGGAGCTTGATTACTTGCATACTATCAGTGAGGATTTCGGCTGTACGGGTACCTCGGCGGTGGACACTACGGCGGGAATGTTGCGAGGCCGACCTTACGGAGGGCTCGCCCTACTCTGGAGGAAAAGTGTATTTAGTGATGTGTCGGTGGTTCCGTGCAATAATTCGCGAGTGTGCGCTGTCAAAATAGTGCTTAATGCAAGGTCAGTGCTAATATTCAATTTGTACATGCCCACGGATTCGGCGTGTAATCTGCCCGAATTCACGGATTGCCTGAGCTTGGTGAGTGCTGTGATTGATAATTATAGTATAGAAAACTGTTACATGCTAGGGGACTATAATGCGCACCCAACAGAGAAATTCTATAGCGAACTAGTAAATTTTTGTACCGAATTAGATTGGAATTGTGTTGATACTGAGTTATTAGGTATGAACTCAGACACGTACACCTTTGTGAGTGACGCTCACGGTTCTCGTAGGTGGCTGGATCACTGTGTGGTTACGAAGGCGGCCCGCAATTCTGTAGTTCGAGCGAGTGTTATTTATGATGTGTTTTGGTCTGATCACTATCCATTAGTGTTAGAATGTTTATTTGATAAAGTTTGTGTTAAGCAATGTAACTCATTTTGTGTACAAAATAATGTATTGTGGGGAGAGAGAAGTCCGGAACAAATACAGTCTTTTACCATGGCATGTCATGAGAGACTGCGACTTATAGACTTCCCTGATGAGCTAAGATTTTGTTGTGATAAAGCCTGTCAGCAGCACTGTCATCGCCACACGTTAGATCGTATGTATGACGATATTGTGCGAGCCTTATCTGAATCAGCTGCGGTGGGTCGAGCTAGCAACCGTCGTAGGAAAAAGAAGGTCGTGTTAGGATGGAACAGGCACGTTGGTGACGCTTACAGGGATGCCAGACTAAAGTTTCATATGTGGAGTGAGGGTGGTAAGCCATCAGGAGGTTCCCTTTTTGCTGATATGTGCGAAGCTAAGAAGATATTCAAGTCTCGATTAAGATGGTGTCAATCTCACCAAGAACAAATACGAATGGATATTTTGGCTTCGCATCATTCAAATAAGGATTTTCGTTCCTTTTGGAAGCACACAAACAAGTTAAGCAGTAAGCCTGGCCTCCCTGTGTGCGTCAACGGTGTGAGTGATTCAGTAGGCATTGCGAACCTCTTTAAGGAACATTTCACTGTAAAATCACCACTGGGCCCCTGCGAGTCTGTGCCTGATACTACTGATTGCTGTTATGATCTAGGAACTAGATTCACTGCCAAGGAGGTCAAATGTGCTATAAACGCCATGACGGGCGGTAAGTCTCCGGGTCATGATGGTCTTAGTGTTGAGCATCTTAGGTTTGCTGGTGCCCATTTACCAAGAGTGTTGGCAATGTTCCTAAATTTCTGTATTAGTCATGCGTATTTACCTAGTCAGCTAACTAGAACTATTGTGGTTCCTATAGTTAAAAGTAAAACTATTGACCACGCTGACCTTACAAACTATAGGCCAATTTCCCTAGCTACAGTAATAGCGAAAGTGCTTGACAGTCTGCTTAACAGACAACTAGCCAATCATATCCAGCTGCATGATAATCAGTTCGGTTTTCGTGCAGGCTTGTCTACGGAGAGTGCTATTTTGGGGCTGAAGTGGGCTGTCAAGTACTATACTGATAGGAAGACACCTACTTATGCTTGCTTTCTTGACCTATCCAAGGCGTTTGACCTGGTCTCTTACAGTATTCTTTGGAATAAGCTTAGGAAAGCTGGAGTCCCTTCAGGGTTGGTGAGCACTCTTAGGTACTGGTATGGAGACCAGGTCAATCAGGTTCGATGGGCTGGAGAATTGTCGGAGCCGTATAGGTTGGAGTGTGGGGTGAGGCAGGGTGGGTTGGCCTCACCTTTGCTCTTCAATCTATACGTCAATGAGCTAATCGAGGCGCTCAGCAGAGAGCGAGTGGGCTGCTATATTGACGGGGTGTGCTTTAATAATATAAGTTACGCTGATGACATGGCGCTGCTGAGCGCCTCGGTCTGCGGTCTTCGGAAGTTGGTTGCCATCTGTGAAGCTTATGCTAAGCGTCATGGATTGGTATACAACATAGGAAAAAGTGAGATCATGGTGTTTGAGGCCGGTGGTCGGAGCCCTGAAACTGTACCACCAGTCAGGTTGTATGGAGTAGCTCTCAGGAGAGTGTTAAAGTTTAAATACCTGGGACATCTCTTGACCGCTGACCTCAAAGACAATGACGACATTGAGAGGGAGCGAAGGGCATTGTCGGTTAGAGCTAATATGATAGCTCGCAGGTTTGTACGTTGCTCACTTGGTGTAAAAATAACCATATTCCGTGCATTCTGCTGTTCTTTCTACACGTGCAGCCTGTGGGCTGCATATACTCGTAAATCGTACAGTGCCCTTCGCGTTCAGTATAATAATGCGTTCCGGGTGTTGATGGGGCTGCCCCGCTTCTGTAGCGCATCAGGGATGTTTGCTGAAGCTCGCGTTGACTGTTTCTACGCGACGATGCGAAAACGATGCGCTTCCCTGGTGCGCCGGGTGCGGGCCAGCCCCAACATAATCCTTCGTTGTGTGGCGAGCAGGCTCGACTGTGTGTTCGTGAATCGCTGCTGCAAGCTCTCCACGTCAGTGTTGAGCTTGTAGCTTCGATTCGCGAACCAACCTTGTAATTTAAGTTAAGTACTAACATAGGATTAAGGAATTTTGTTACTAACCAATTGAGTTTTGTTACTTGGAAATAAATGAAATGAATGAATAGCACACTCCCCGAAATGTAACTGATAGAAAACCGATAGACTTGCAACTCGTCGTCGATGTTCAAGGCTCTGGAGCTTTGACTCGACCAGTGCATCGTTGCCAATGAGTCTCTTGACCCGCTTCTCGATAGACTCAAGCGCGTCTAGTTGGTATTTAGCACATCCATCCCATTTTAGCATAATTATACATATATGTATTTTATTAGTATTATTATATATTAGTATTATATTTATTAGTATTTACATTATTTCGTACACCTACCACAAATGCTGCATTAAGTCCGCCCATGTAACACTATTGTACATAAAGTTTAAATAAATAAATAAATTAGTTAGTTTTATCTTCGACCACATCATCGCTGACCATCAGGTGAGAAGTGGTCAAATGGGAGACAATCATCAGTATAAAAGAACAACTAGAGAGAGCGCTTAAAAATATTGTCCTCTGAAAGTGCAACCACACCCAAAGGATAGGATTAAGATTGTCCGAACTTAATGATGCTACGCAGTAGCCCGATAAGACTTCGTGGAAAAACTCCGAACTAAAAACTTTGCGCGCATCACTGCAACAATCATAGCGGCAAGGGCGGATCCAGCTTTGGTGCCAGGGGGGTCACATAATCGCGGTCAAGTCACAAAAAGTTATAATTTGTATTTCCTGACTCCGCTGCCACTTGGCCATCCACTGCCTATAGTCGCTTACAACGACAGAAACTGGAGTATTATCTAGTAACAATGTTTAAAAATTTTAATTCTGGTCCACCTAGGTCCTGGACCCAGCCCCCTGGATCCGCCCTTGCATAGCGGTCTGGTGATGGCCGAAAAAGGTTATGAAAACTTTTAGATATGGTTTTTGGAAGGTTTTTGCTGAAATGAAGAGCAGCTCGTGACTAAAACCTGCCACAAATGTCAATTTTCAAGGTTAAGCAATGCTTACGGAAGTCAGTCCGTGGATGAGTGATCTTCACATATTTAGATTCCTTGGTGCCTTGGAAAGCACGTTAAGGTGTTGGTCCCGGCTGTCATTTATACACCATTGACAGTCGTTACTGGCAGTCAGGTAGTGGTAGTCAGAAGCCGTAAAATCTGACACCGCACTTGCCAAAAAAGCCAGTTGGGAAAAAGCTAAGCAGATAGCTATAACCTGGGGGTCTTTAAGGGCTAATACTACCTCAGCGCTTCTCACTCTTTACCTCGCTTGCACACTACTGGCCGCGGTCACGCGAGCAGGCTAGCCAAGGAGTCAGGGAAAAGACTCCAATACACCGATAATTTAGTTTATTTCTTTTTACGGTGAAAATAATGGTAATTTAATAAAAGTAAATAACATAAGACCTGCTTTATAGTTAGTTCAATTAATATGCAAAGTTTCATTATCTAATTTGAAGTTATTTTTGAATACCAGCGGTTTATTGTTCGGTTTGGAGGTAACTTTGGATTTTTTTTCTATGAAGAAAATTTTATGGAATCGTGTTTTCGCCAAACATAGTACCTAACATTAATCTTCAACTTTACCATATATTTAGTTCAAAATTATTGCTGCAGTATTTTCGACATAACGGAGGATCATGCTAAGCCATTTGAGGTAGTATAGGCCCTTAAGTCAAGAGTGAATAGGTTACTTCTAGGCAAGCGTTTTCATCTTCGACCACATTATCACTTAGGTGGTGAGATAGTGGTCAAATGCGAGCATTTCATTAATAAAAGAAGATGATGTGATGACCTGTGTTTTGAGGATGAGAATATACCCGCTGCCTGCGGCTCTGATTGAATGCAGACCCTGTATACCCGTTTTGAGAAAAAATACGCAGTCAAAACGAGTATGAAATTTAGAACGGTTGAAGTTAATAAGGAGAACAATTGCTGATTATATTTCTAAAATAATGCATTTGAAATTATTTTAATAATTGTCAAATTTCGACCAGTGTGCGATTACTGGTATAAATGTCTCTCCGATCGTGACGGTTTCCGCCACGGAATAGAAAATACAGGTTTCCGCCCATCGGGTTATGAGAGTATAGGAACAGGAAGTGCACCTGTACCTGCACACACACAGTGTACTGCACACATGTAATCACCGCTATTACGTAGAGGACGGTATCGAGTTAAAATTAATATCAAATACATTTTACCTATTTAAAATAGTTCAATCATCATAAAATAATATCAGATCATGGCTTCAAACCCAGGCAGGCAGATAACTCTGTGTAAATTTCATCATCACTACTGGTCTCAAAACGGAGAAGGAAAATACCGTATCGAAAAACTTCTCCCACTCTGGGTAAAGCGGAAAGCAGTGTCAGACTTCTACTGACTAAAACACACCCTGTTCCTTCAGCTGCTCTTAAGTTCTAGGGCCGCGGTATCTAGTTAGAACATTACCGCAATCCCGGCAGCCAATGGCCTTATAGGGCCCCTTCACTAGTTCTGACAGCTCTTTGAGGCGCGCGTGGAACATGACGTCGCGACGCTCCGCCGACCCGGGCCTGGTCCTTACCGGACGGTGAGCTACCCCTGCTCGCCGTCCGCAAGTCCGCGCCTACGGTGGCTGGAGATCGGCTCGCGATCCCTGACGTCCGGGACGTCTTCCGCGGCGGCTGGGGCATGAGGAAGAGAGTTGTCTCTCCCTCACGCGTTGGGACTTCTCTTTCGCTAGCATGACTGCTTCGCAGAAGGTGGCAACTGCATCCCATTCCCTCTCACTCCACACCATGGTCTGAACCTATCATCATCATGTCCTAGGACTGAATAATTTGATGACATGTGACCTCCACTAACCCGCACTGAATCCGCGTGGTGGATTAAGGCCTATTCCCTCTCGTAGAGAGTAGGCCTGTGTCCAGTTGGAACGTTCTAAGCTGTTTCGTTACTCTCTAGGTGTTGATCTAAAAAAAACCTTTATTTTACAGAATTTACCCAATGCATTGCTCCTTTTTGAGATAAAACTGTAAAGTCTCAGGTAGAAATTGCTATTACTTGAACGGGTGTACAATCTTCCTTGCAAGCGGGCTACGACTGATAAGAACTTTAGCAGAAAAACTTTGACTAAAAACTTTTTAGAAGAAAAACTGTTTCGCTGCGGGGATTTTATGGAGAAAAGGCTTACATGATGAGTAGGTATGATAGTAAAGTTTCTTTACGAATTGCTAGAATTTGTAAGAACAAGATATTATTATAGTATACTGCTGGGGTTGCGAGATTGTTTTAAATATATACCGAGGCCCCGGATCGCATGGTCAACTGAAGTGACACAGTGGATTTTCAGTCATTAGAAGTCTGACACTCCCTTTGGGAAGAGATATATGATGTTTGTAAAGAAAAAACGCAAAAAGTACAGCCTCAATTTCAAAAATGTTTCACCATTAGAATGCTACGTTATCAGTGAGAAAAACTATTCACGCCAGCTAAACCGTGGGCTGAATATAGTGGTAATATTTATGTGTGAAATTTGAAAATTCTTAATTCTCCTTGAATTTGTCTACACGAATTTTGAAACAAATAGACTATGAGCTCGAGATACTAAAACCAACGTCACACCAGACTGATTTTTTAACTGAGTATTCAGAACTGAAAAAGTAATAACACCTAAGTTTTGACAGCTTTTCAAGTTTCAGAAGATTTCTAGGAATTCTCGACTTCTATAATTTACAATTCAAAGTTAAATTAAACATGAAATAACTTCCATAATATCACTTCTGTATACTACGAAAATGTAGGCAAACAATATACAATATTCAAAGGTCTATTATTCAAATTTGACTGTTAGCTATCACTTCTTCAACATCAGTCTTCCTTCTGTCATACTTTTTTTTCCGGGTACAAAAATCATCGAAAAACTTCTTCCGCACTGGGTGGAATGGAAGGAAGTGTCAGACTTCTACTGACTAAAAACCCACTATGTTCCTTGGGTTTCCCCTGCGTGTCAGCGTGCCAGGACAGCGATATCTCGTTACACAACCCGGCAGGATATCAAATTCATACAGTAACAGAAATCAGGTCGTTAACATGCAGTAACATTGCTATAAAACGCAATGCGACGCAACTAAGCAAGATCTGAGCGTTCCGAGTATTAGGAAGGCACTGCAATTGTGAAGCCGCTTTATTACGAATGATTCCTTGGAAACCATCTGTGTTAACTGCGACATACATGCTCGATGCACTACAGTGACC
This sequence comes from Tholera decimalis, assembly GCA_943138885.2. NCBI lineage: Eukaryota > Metazoa > Arthropoda > Insecta > Lepidoptera > Noctuidae > Tholera > Tholera decimalis. The sequence goes on from OW964573.2 coordinate 5,173,027, forward strand.
CAGCATTTGCGACAGTATTCTGAACGCATTGTTGTAGTGTACACGCTGGACATTGTAGGTTCGGCTAGTATATGACGCCCACGGGCCGCTCGAGTAGAAAGACTGGCAGAAGGATAAATTATTTAATTAACTTTAGGCTTTAGCGCAACACGACGCCGTCTATTCGTGACTAGTTTTTGTTTTTATGTGTTTTAAATTTGTTATGTATTAGTTTATTTATAACATTTTGTATTTGTTTATTGTTTTTTATGGGCCTAGTTGCCTGAAATAAAGGATATATTATTATTATTATTTAATAATTGTCCAAATTTCCAAATTTTGATCGCTTGAGTTTAGGTAAAAATCGGCATGTGTGCGTGGCGATGCACACATAAACAACACTAATAGTGTAGAGCGAGTGTCGAGTCGGACTAAACAATCTTGAGCTGTTATAATCGTCTTTATAAGAAAGAGATTTGATTACTTAAATGACATAAGATTTAAAAAATGAAAGACATGTATTTGTTGTATATAGTATATATTTAAAAGAAAAATGTAAGTTATGGGACAACCGACTTCAACAAAATTAAACTCAAAAGTGTAAAATCGGTGTTACTTAACTAAGAAAAATCACACTTTTTGTGTCGAACGTTATGAGTTGTAGTTTTCGATATTTATTTTTTAATAGACTGTTTCAGAAGAAAGGTTATTTTTTACGTTAAATTGTAAATGATAATTCTTTCTAAAAATAGGTTACAAGCAAGAAAACGTGTTAGTATGTCCATATAAAAATTCCTGTCATATTTGAACCATATGCCGCTCCTTGATTTAGATTTTTCATTTGTGTTGGGGAAGTTTTTAGAATAAAGCTAGATACACACACCTTACATTTGAAGTAAAATTTGGATATGAGACCCATCTGTATCTTTTTTTCTATTTTTAGATTGCTCATATTGTAGCCGAACTTTTCACTGTGTTTGCTTAAATTTTTTAATTGACTCCAAAAGTACTGAAAATCTATTGTTCGCCTTCCATGCACTTTATAATTATTCTAAAAAATAAAAATAAGCATTTGAGAAATTTTACTTTGATTTCAATCGACATAGTACAGATACACAGTGTAATGAAATATACATACGTAAAACTGGAAAAGAGGTAATTGTAATATGAATATCTTTTACTATGGGACCAACCTTAAAATTGCGAAAAAGAACAGACGACCTCGATCATTTATAAGTGTGCATAACTGGACAAAACTAAACAGCTGATTATTTTTCACGTTCATAATAATGAGTACAATAACTCCTATTAAGGGTTTATGTATATTCCGTTATACCTTGTATAACATGTTTAAAAATGTAGTACCCTAAATTTTGTTAGTTTATCTTTAGACAAGTAGTTGTTACACTACATATCTGAAGGTTTTTGTACGTTCAAAATTTTCTACCTATGCAATCATGATTATGCACTGGTGCTGTTTCATATATATAGTTGTAGACTACCGCCGTTATTTACATATTTTAAATTTTTCGGCTTTTTACCAGGTACCTTTTATTTGAGCTCTGATAACTTCCTACCTACTTTATCTATAATGTTTAGTTCTCTTGGTACTTCACAATCAGCTCTACTTCACCATATACAGTGTGACGGGCATAAATTGTTTAAAAAATTTATTCAAGTAATCGAATTGCAACCCACGAAATACTTATTATAGGTGTGCCTATAATATTTGAAGAGTTCCCTCTATTTCTCCATGATTCCATCATTAGATCCTAACTTGATGATAATAGAACTCACCTTGAACCCTTTCAAATAAAAAACGAATTTTCTAAATCGGTCTAGCCATCTACTTAAACTACAATAAAAATACAGTCGAATTGAGAACCTCCTCCTTTTTTTTAAGTAGGTTTAAAAACAAATCAATAAAGAAATATGACATTCGTTAAATTGTATTTATAGTTCTACAGTACTGAACAACAGTTAGGGTTTAATTTATTTAAAAGTGCTTCTATCTTTTGTGGTTATTTGTGATTTTTTTTTTCAAAACGGGTTTAGCCCTAAATTTAGACTAGATAAAAGTATTACTTTATATTGTAAATGCAAAAAAGCTTTTAAACAAAAAATAAAAGCGACTTTACTTTCGTTCGTCGGGTTTTTGTTTTCGTATTTTCGTGTTTGGACACCGACTTCCAAAACATTAGTTAAAAAGTGTTTTTAACGCTTTTTAATTTGTAATTTATCAAGTTACGAAAGCCAAAATGTCAACTACTTATCACCTTATACAAAATATTGCTTTTTCCGATGCAGAGCCGTTCATTTTTGAGGAGTTCTCCTGGTACTTCACCATCAGCTCTACTTCACCATAATTATGCATTGTGATGAGCTTAAAGTGCTTAACCATATTCAAGTAATCGAATCGCAACCGACGAAATACTTATTATTGAGTAGTTCCGGTGGCCATCTGTGGTCTTCATCATCAGTTCCACTTCACTAAATGGTGTTTTTCAAGAGCAACTACACAAGTTTCTACAAAAAATAACCAAATCGCTATAGGTGTGCCTATAATATTTGAAGAGTTCCCTCGATTTCTCCATGATTTGATCATCAGATCCTGACGTGATGACAATGAAAACAATAAAAAAGTGTACCCTATCAAACAAAAAAATATTTTTTTTAAATCGGTTTAGCCGTCTTCAAGTAATCGGGGAGCATACATAAAAATATCCGACGAACTGAAAACCTCCTCCTTTTTTTTGAAGTCGGTTAAAAAAGATGTACCTTGCTTCATGTGCATTCTTTAATGATGCAGAATTATTGCGTTTCCCTTTTTTGCCACAATGGTATACACCGTGCCTGTTCTCCATAGCTAAAACAATTACATATAAAGCACTAAAAATATTTCTTACAAAAAATACGAGTATCAAAACCCGCGTAGTCTTAGTATAATTAGCGTTCTCGATACGTGCGCTCGATTGTCGGGACGCAGAAAAAATTGACACAGGTCCTACTCTGGCGGGCGCTCGGGCCATACTAAATGGGGCTATTTTTTTTTTTTTTTTTTGTGTGTGGCATCTCGCAGGTCAACCTCTGAGGTTGTCGGCTGCTTAACCGGGCTTGCCTGTGGTTGCCTTAATTAATAAATTAATTAAAGCCTCCAGCCAGGGCTTATTAAAAAACTTACAAACTAGGCGACTACACGCTAAGGGCACCCCCTGTGGGGTACGGACCTCGGCTTAGGGCGTCGCAGGGGAGGGCAGCTAGGGACAGGCTGGATCATATCATTATTATTATTAATAAGGGAATTTAAAGCTACTGGCTCAGCGTCGCGGGCTGGCTCTGGCAAGGGTCGGGGTGGACTATTACGAGGACGTCGCGGCGGGCCTCGGCGGCGAGGACGGAAGGACGGTCGGTTTTTGTGTTTGTGTGCCACTGTACTTGTTTCCCTACGGCTCTCTTGGAGCAGGGTGATTGCGTCATCGGGAGTGACTAGGGTATGCCTTGGTCGGCGAATCTTAGAGATACGCGAGGGTTCATATTGGGCGGCCGATACGATAAGGGGATTCCTATGTTGGATTGAAGTTTCAAAGAAACGCTTGGAGACGCGTTTCATGAACTGCTGGATGGTGGGCATCTTGAGGTCTACGTGAAGAAGCTCATTTCGAACATAAAAGGGGGCTCCCGTGACTCTACGGAGGAATCGGTTTTGGAGGGTCTGCATCTTATGGAGGAGGTAGGGCTTTGCGTGTGCGAAAACAACGCAGGCGTAGGTCATGATGGGACGGATGGCCGTGGTGAAAATACGCAGCTTGCACCTGAGTGATAACTTGCTGCGAGAGCTAAGAATGAAGTGGAGCCTACCTAGAGCGAAAGCGGCGCGCGAACGTGCCTGCTTTATATGCTCAGCGAAGGAGAGGTGTCTATCGAGGACCACGCCTAAGTATTTGGCTTGCTTTTCCCAAGGGATCGGCTTGCCGTACATGGTCATTGGACGCGGGGAGGGTGGGTTTATCCGCGGTTTAGAAAAGAGGACTGCCTGGCTTTTGTCTGGGTTGAATTCGATTCTCCATTTCCGGAACCACTTGGCCAGAGTGTTTGCGGAAGTTTGGAGAGTGCGAGCGATGGCATCGGGTTTAAGACCGGTATAATAGATAGCCGTATCGTCGGCGAATAGGGCTAGCTGGGTATTTTTATGCTTGGGAATATCACTAGTGAATAGCGTGAAAACGAGGGGGGATAGTACGGAGCCTTGAGGAACTCCTGCGCGAATGGGATGGGGGGAGGAGAGCTCCCCTTCAATTCGATAACGAAAGGTGCGATTTGATAAAAAGTCCCGTAGGACGAGACGGTCAGGCACGCCGAGTTGGTATAGCTTATAGATTAAGCCATTGTGCCAGACTTTGTCTAACGCTTTCGCTATGTCGAAGAATAAGGCTCCCGTTATTGCGCCCCGTTGGAAGCCGGCGCTGACGTGTTCTACGATGCGGTGGACTTGTTGGATACATGAGTGTTCGGTTCTAAATCCGAACTGCTCATTGGGTATTAGACTCTTTGCTTCGGCAAAATCTTTGAGCCGCTTATATATAAGCCTTTCATAGATTTTACCGAGGACGTTGAGTAAGCTAATGGGACGGTAGCTAGATGGGTCAGACTTGGGCTTGCCTGGTTTGGGAATACCTATGACGGTGGTCTGTTTCCAGGTTGTAGGGAACATATTATTGCTCAATGCGCCATTGAAGATGGCAGTCATTAGCACTAGAAGCTGGGCGGGGAAAAGTTTGAAAACCCTATTGGTGATGCCGTCGGAGCCAGGGGCTTTTCGCGGTTGGAGACTTTTAATGATATCCTGGACCTCATCAGGAGTGATGGGGGCCAGTGGATTATCGGGATCTTCGACGGGCGGAAGGGAAGTTCTACGTTCGACTTCGGCGTTCACCATATCGAGGTGGGCTTGGTCTACTGGTTGAGAGTTGGGAGAACACTGGGACTCTAGGCTGTCGGCTAGGTATTCTGCTTTTTAGAGTTATCGAAGGCGATACTCTTATCGGGACGAATGAGAGGAGGCATTGTGGCCTCTTCAGTGGATCGTAACTTCCTCTGAAGCTGCCAGAAGGCAAGATGGGTGGGCTCAAGTTCGCTCAGCATCTTGTCCCAGCTCGCATTACGCTGCTCGGCAATGCGTTTCCTTACAGCACGCTGTAAGTTGCGCATGTGAGCTTTGTTTGCGGCGCAGGGAAAAGCGCTGTACGCGCGGATGGCTGCGTTCTTCTCGGTTATCAGATTCCGTACATCGTCCGGGAGTTTCCAGCGGTGGTCTTCCACTACAGGAACTTCCATTGAACAATCGTTCAGGACGGATTGTACGTGATCTGTAAGCGAGTCGATCGCCGCCGTCGTGTCAGCGACTGAGACTATGTGGTCAGGAATGGTGTCCAATTGTGGCGACGTGGTGGATTTCAGTTTTTCACTTACTTTCCTCCAGTCGGTGATCAATTGGGTTGGAGGAGGTTGGGTAGGATCATGGTTACCCAAGCGGGAACCTAGGTGTAGGATAACGGGACGGTGATCCGAGTTAAGCTCGTGAAGCGCTTCTATGGAGTGTAAACGGAGGTTTACATTCTTTAGGAGCGCCACATCGAGGACATCGGGCCTATGGTTGGTGTCGTGTGGGTAGTGGGTGGGAGTCATCGGAGCGATGACGTCATAGTTTAGGGTCGCGCCTAGGTTATACACGATTCTGCCTCTGGCATTTGTCGTGTTGCTGTTCCAAGCGGGGTGTTTGGCGTTGAGATCGCCCGCTAGTAAGACGGAGTCACTTAGGCCGAAGAGAGTCGTGAGATCGCTGGTGAGCGCGATAGGATCGTCTGAAGCAAGAGACGCGACCGATGGTGGGGGATGGTAGGCAGAGATGATGGTTATCGGAGGATGACCAGTCATGCCTAGTCGACAGGCAGAGTACTCTAGGTGAGAGAGAGGCGCGGGTGGGGTCAGAGGCATGCAGTATAACTCCTTCCTATAATAAATAAGGGTACCGCCGCCGTGGCAGCGTGTTCTGTCATTGCGAACTAGACGGTAATTCGCAATTTTGGGGTCAGCGCGGTGGGGTTTCAAAAGGGTCTCCTGTATAAGGAGGACGTCTAATTGGTGGTCGCGGAGGAATTTAGTTATTTCGGCGCGTTGGTTGAAAATGCCATTGGCGTTGAAAAAACCTAATTTGAGGGATCGAGGCCTAGTGTGATTTGTGCGTTGGGAATCCATTGGATCAGTCCATCGCATCCATCTGGTCGAGGCCTAGCATGACATCACTGTGTGTGCTGAATATTTGGCTGTACATTTCCGTCGTAATTTTGCCGTTATTCTGCTGCTCGGCAGCCAGAAGGGCATCGCGGAGAGACCTGGCTTGGCGGGTCATAAATATTTTATAGTGGCGCAGTAGAGTCTGGGCGCAAGACTCGCCGTTCCCGACGGATGAGGGTTTGGGCGGTTGTTTGGCTGCAGGAGCAGCAGTGGTTTGAGGCGCGGGTTTGGGACTGGTTGTGGCCTCTGGAGCCACGGCTATAGGCAGGATCTGCGCTGTGATGGGTATATCCATCAGTGCCTGCAAATGTTTGGCAGGGGCCAAGGAGGGAAAGGCTTTTTCGTGGTTTAGCCTGTTCCACGGGGATGGTCTCTGAGGAGCTAGACGTTGGGGAATTTGAGAAGAAGGTGCCTCTCTTTGTTGGCGGGTGTTGGCGCGCTTTGCTAATTTAGGAGCGAGTTTGGGGGCTTTGGGACAGCCGCGGTAGTTTGCCGGGTGACCGCTCTGGCCGCAGAGAACGCAGCTGGGTAGTTCCGAACAGAGGGTTCGGTCTTTGGGCCGAGGGCAGTCCGCAGTGCTGTGCTCGCCCAGACACTTGACGCATCTGGGAGTCGCATAGCAGTTGCTCTGCGCATGGCCATACAGTTGGCAACGGTGGCATTGTCCCACTGTTGCGGTTTTGTAGGGCTTTTCAATTGAGATACCGGATAGGGAGCAAATGGACTTAATCTTGAAAATCGGGTGATGACCTTCGGTTGGTTCACAAATGACAAGAACCATGTCGTACAATTCACCGCCTCTCGCTTTATGTAAGCGATGGACGGCGATCACTGGTATACCTTGATCGGCAAGGTCGTCTTTAATATCCTGTACAAGGATTTCTTTAGGGACACGTTTAATAATTACACGAGTGGGCGTGTCCTCGGGGAAGGAGAAAGTGTGAAAGGAAATATTCCTTTCACGGAGGGCGCGATATAGTTCCCTATAATCGTTCGACGTAGGGACGGTGACTTTAATGCCATTTTGGCAGGCACGGGCGTTTGTGTAGTTGATCTTTCGATCAACACACATCTTGGACACATCAGTCCATTTCCCCTTGTCTTGGATGTAAAAGGGGGGTGGAGGGCGTTGCTTCCTTTGGGCTGAGGAAGTTTGGGCTATCGGGCTGGGGGGACGACTATTCTGCACGCGAGCAGAGGTAGTTGGGATGGGGCTAGCGGGTCGAACGGGAGTTTGAGTTGAGGACGGGGGCGACGCGGTGGTCTTTTTGGCCTTGCTGGCCTGGGAGGTTTTCCCTTTCTTCCTCTTGCCGCCGATGACGACTTGAAAGTCGTCTTCCGAGGACGAGGGGCATGATGACAAATCATTGTCAGAGTTGTTATTGGACACAGGTTCGGTGGTGTCCATTTCACGGAATTCAACTGCAGCGCACACCTGCGCGGCGTCCATTGTTCTATGAACAATAGGATTAGTAGGTTGGCCGGAAACAATGGATGATTTCGGGAATTGGGCGGTCGGCACGACGTTGTCGGCGGGCGGGAGCGATAGAGGGCTATCTACCTGGAAGTCGTTCGTTGTTCGATGAACAATGGGATCAGAGTTGATAAACACTTCCGTGAATTGACCAACCGGAATGCCTTGATCAGCAAGCGGGGGAGATAATGGGCTGTCAAGCGCGTCACTAAAATCAGCGACGTTGGCTTCGGTAGCCGGAGGACAGTTAGCGATTTCACGCTGGATTTTTCCGCCATATTTGGCGGAAATAGCAGGGTTTTCCTTAAGTATTTCTAGCAATATCTCCAAAATATTGGAGTTTGCCATGATTGGCGAATGAATCAAAAATTTTTATGGGGAAATTTTGGAGATTTCTCTCCCGCGGGGGACCTATTTAAAGCCTAACTGGCCTAACTCCCCGGATGGATGGGTCCGGGGATGTGTAACCCTCCCAGTCGGGTAGAGACTGGGAGGTGAGTACCTAATGGTGAGCCCTAAGCTTGTAACCGGTCGCCAGTCTTATTGTGCGAGCCGGGCCCTATTGGGTCTAGTGCGAACGGGTAGACACACCCAACCGACACTAGGTGTGTAGCTGAAAAGGATACTCAGTAACTAGGTATGACTAGGAGATCCCCCAAGGCCAAAACCTAGCACTCGACTCCAATTGACTGCTTCACCCTGAAGGGGATCAGCGGGTGCGTCGGGTCAGCACCCCCTTGGTATTGTTGACACCGTGAGGTTTCCAACCAAGGACCACGAAACTGTGGTTTTACCCTGAAGGGGCCAAACCAAATTGTTTTTGACGATACTCTGTTATAGAAACAGGATATCCTTCACCGCCTCGAAAAAGGCGGATCCGGACCAGGCGTCGTAGTCGGCGACTACGAGTGACGTCACGGCGGGCGTGACGAAGCGTAGCGATGACTCAGGCACGGAACGATCGAGAGCGCGGAGCGGTACGACCGTCGCGGGCGAGCGTCGGAAGCGGAATCACTAAATGGGGCTAGCTTGGGCAACGTAATATATAGTAATTTAGAGCGTTCTTAAAATCATGTTATTACAAAATTACATGATCGCATTGTCATAAAAATTATTTATTTGAATTCTTCATAGATCAAAGTTTATTTTGACATAATTTTTTTTATCGAAATTACGCCTTATTAAATGCGAATAATCGCGACAAATTTGCGCTACAGCACCTAAAAATAGACAATAGTTTTTTTTCTGAATAATGCAATAAATAATCCTGAATATCGAAAATTAGTTTACAAATCAAGTATATTTCTTATACTATCCATATTTTTTTCACCTGAATTTGTGAACATTAGTCATACATTCTGGAATCTGAAGTTGACTCTACGATGATTTTTCAGTTAACTACTTTTGGGAGATTACTCACCATAAAGCAATGCAGATGTTTTAAGTAAATGTTAAGCAATAAATCACTTCATTAATAATTGATCTATTTCAAATATGTATTTTAAAATTTCAAAGTATGACGTAGGATGGTAAAGCAGACGATTAAAATCTTAGAAATTTGCGAGAAAACGTTTAATGCCTCTTAATAACTATACCACCTCAAATGGCTTAGCATGATCCTCCGTTATGTCGAAAATACTGCAGCTATAATTTTGAAATAAATATATGGTAAAGTTGAGGATTAATTTTAGGTATTATGTTTGACGATAGCACGATTCCATAAAATTTTCTTGATAGAAAAAAAAAAACAAAATTACCTCCAAACCGAACAATAAACCGCTGGTATTCAAAAATAACTTCAAATTAGATAATGAAACTTTGCATATTAATTGAACTAACTATAAAGCAGGTCTTATATTATTTATTTATTTATTATATACTTTATTGTACACCTTACAATACATTTAAAGATACAAATAATAAAACTAGTGTAGGTACAATGGGCGGTCTTATCGCACAGGGCAATCTCTTACAGACAACCTTTGGATGGACAGAAATGAAAAGAGACAGATTTAGGGCTGTCAGTGTACAACATCATACTAATCAAACATAATAATATAAAATACATACCATATATATGAATATAATATATACTAATACATATCAAAATCATAATAGAGAAAGGAGGGGAAAAATTAAATTATAGTGAGAGGTAATAATTATTCACTTTTTTAAATTACTATTATTTTCACCGTAAAAAGAAATAAACTAAATTATCGGTGTCTTGGAGTCTTTTTCCTGCCGTCCTGTCTCGCTTGCTCGCGTGACCGCCGCGGCTAGTAGTGTGCGAGCGAGATAATGAGTGAGAAGCGCTGAGGTAGTATAGGCCCTTAAGTAAAAGTAAAGTGACGCCTGATTCCAATCTGTATTATAGGAATTGTGGCCACTATACACATCAAGGCATTAACAAAACAAAAAAATAAAATCGTAAATCGAAAATTGAAAACCTCGTGTAACTGTGATTTAATTGAACAAAAAACTTTTTACCAAAAAATTAAACCGACTCCCAAAAAACACTGCAAAGTAAAAAATAACTTTAATTTCGGTAGTCGGTGTCTTTAGTTTTGTATTTTCGTTTTTGGCACCGACTTCCGAAATTAAAGTTATTTTTTACTTTGCAGTGTTTTTTGGGAGTCGGTTTAATTTTTTCGTAAAAAGTTTTGATTTCACTCTTTTCAGTTAGCCTATTTTTAATTTACCTAGTTACAGGAACCTAAATGTCAACTACTTATAACCTTTTACAAAATATTGCTTTTCCCAATGCTGGGCCGTTAATTGTTGAGGAGTTATCCTGGTACTTCACCATCAGCTCTACATCACCATATGCATTGTAACGAGCATAAAGTGCTTAACATCCATATTCAAGTAATCGAATCGCAATCCACTCAATACTTATTATTGAGTAGTTTCGGCGGCCATCTGTGGTCTTCATCATCAGTTCCACTTCCTCAAATGGTACTTTTTGAGAGCAACTGCACAAATTACTTTAATAAATACCCAAAACGTCATAGGTGTGCCTATAATATTTGAAGAGTTCCCTCGATTTCTCCAGGATCCCATCATCATATCATGATGTTTATGAAAATGGGACCAATTTCGAAGTATACCCTTTCAATCAAAAAAATAAATTTTCAAATCGGTTCAGCCGTCTTCGAGTAATCGAAGATCATACATAAAAAAAAAAAAAATACGCGTCGAATTGATAACCTCCTCTTTTTGTCGTCGGTTGAAAACAACATCGGTGGATCAAATTATTTCATCAACAACAGATTATATTGAAAAGGCATCAAAAAGGAGGAAAAGTTCGTAATAATAAATCAATCTCAACTTGACATCTGAAAACGAAATCCTGTAAGGAGCTGTCATTGAATGAACGTCATTTTCAATTTCGTAATATTGAGATCATAGATGTTCACAAATAAGAGCATGAGTACTGTGGGCCGAATACTTCTGGCAAGCTAAGTTATCATAAAATCCTAGAAAAGGAAATTCGTCTGGTAATAAAAATATCCTTTAATGTGTATCATGTATGTTTGTTATTTGGACATCTTTGACAGTCTTACGGATAGTCAGAAGCCAGTAAATCTGACATTGGTCTGGCCAAGGGGTATCGTGTTACCCAGTTACTGGGTTGTGGAGGTCAGATAGTCAGACGCTTCATGTAAAACACTAATACTCAGCTGCATCTGGTTAGACTAGAAGTCGATCCCAATATAGGTAGAAAAACCAAACAGATGTTGAACGTTTATAATGTACATCAAACAAATGTAATCCTTTCAAGGTACTTTTGAATTGCGAAGTACGAAGTTTTTTTTTTTTTTTATAACAGGTAGGGCCACTCGTAGATCAGCTCACTAAGGCTGTGCGTCTACTTAACCGGTCTGTCCTGTGCTGACCTCTAATAAATTAAAGACCCCCAGCCAGGGCTTACAAACTAAAATACACTTACAGCTAATGACCGCACGCTAAGGGCACTCCCTGTGGAGTACGGGCCTCGGCATAGCGGGGTCATTTGGGGAGGGCAGCAAAGGGACAGGCTGGGTCATATTATTATTTAAGGGAGTATTTATTGCTACTGGCTCAGCATCGCGGGCTGGCTCGTTTGGCAAAGGTCGGGGAGGATTTCCGTTACAAGTACGCGGACGTCGCGATGGGCCTCGTCTGCGAAGTACGAAGACGGTTGGTAACCTTTTAGGTATAAAAGTACCCACAGTCACCCCACTGACAGTCTGCCCCACACTGACCCACAGTCTGCAGGTATGCAGACTGTGGGTCAGATACAGTATGTTAACTAACAGAGGGCGCTCCCGTTAACCCGCAATAGTATAGCAGCCATACATGCTAAAAAAATATTACCATTCGAAAACAATTTTTTTTTAATATCAAAATATTCACTAAAAATGTTAAATTGATACGTAAAAGAAACACTCTGTACACGCGTACGCATTCATAAATAAATTGCGACGTTACCGTCCTTGAAGTACGCGTGTACAGTCTTTCACGTATAAATTAAAAAAAAATGTGAAAAAATTATTATAAAAAAAATATTTTGTTTTCGAATGTTAATATTTTTTTTAGCATGTATGGATGCTATACTATTGCGGGTTAACGGCACGGCAGAGCCGGATTAACCCTGTCAGTGGCCCTAAGGCAATGGCATTCTCGGGGCCCTTTTCTTACTTTGACTGACCAAATCGTGTATGAACTGAGGAAACGCACATTAAGGGCTGGGGTTTTTAATATATTTGTTTACTTATTCCCAGAATTGTTCTAAAATTGTTTTAATTCTACTACTAAATCTAACGATTTGTATTTTTTGAGATAACAGAGAGGTCCCTAAGTTCACACACATCAAATTCTCGTTCGAAGAAACATGTTTTCTTGGTGTATGCACTGGGCCTGGGCCCCTAGTTGATGCAGGGCCCCTAGGCAGTTGCCTACTCCGCCTAATGGTTAATCCGGCCCTGGTTAACGGGAACGCCCTCTGTTAGTCAACATACTGTATACGCAGAAAACTTTCAACGCCCTGCGTGTCCTGTGCAATAATGGGTCCCGAATGTTGTTGGGGTTGCCGCGCTTTTGCAGTGCATCAGGTATGTTTGCCAAAGTCAATATTGAATGCTTTATAACAATAGCACGTAAAAGAGTTGCCTCCCTGATGCAGCGTGGGCGCGGTAGCGCCAGCAGCTTTCTGAACACCATATTGGATAGATTAGATTGTCCTGTTGTGTCTGAATACTATCCACGTTTCCGGCGGTGCTATTTTTAATCTAAAGTAAAATAACTCGATCATTTTATTCGGAATTTGATTAATTAATTTATTGTTTTATTTTTATTCGATTCTTAATTAATAATGTAAGTATTACTAACCTATTTATGAATGTACCTAATCTGAAATAAATGTCATGATAAGTAAACAATTGGCCAAGTGCGAGTCAGACTCGCCCATGAAGGGTTCCGTAGTAACTGCGCCAAATAACTTTGTTTTTCATAGTGTTTGTATGAATTACAAACTTATATTTGTCGTTTTAGGAAATATGCTATATCTCAAAAACTGCTGACCCGATCTCGTTCAAACTAATTTTGTTTTATAGTATTCATTAAGGTTTACAGCATATATTTTTTTTGAATTTTCGCTCCATTATTATAGAAGTTGGAGTGGGGGCAACACACATTTTACGACTTTGGAAGCGTATATCTTTAAATTTATGAAAAAGTGGTTTTTGAAACCACAATGTTATTTTTAAAGACCTATCTATAAATACCACACACGCATAGGATTCATGAAAAAAATATTTCCAGTCTCAGTTGCATGTGTGGGGAGCCCCCCTTAATTTATAATATTTTTATTTGACGTAACAACGCGAGAGAAAAGAAATAGAAAAAACCGGTCAAGTGCGTGTCGGGCCACGCGCAGTGTAGGGTTCCGTAGTTTTTATAACAGCCAAGTGCGTGTACCATGCTCTAACTAAAAGCCAAACATGACTACCTAACTAATTTGACTTCCTATACAAATCCTCACCTGATCCGACAATTTTGCACGGAAAGTTTCAATTTTTTTAGAGATTTGTATAAAACTTGTCATAGCCGGTGTTTTGAATTTAAATACGGATACAGAGCCACACTACTCAATCGTCACAAGAAGCTAGCACGATACAACTGGCGCTTAGCGCCATCTATCGACATTTCTATAGAGTTGTTCGAAATTTTCGAGTCAAATACAATTGGTCGACTATTACTCGTAAACTTGTAAAGCCCACTTATGTGTGATAGTTTTCCTTTAAATTTCGTTATATATAGGTACTACTGCCGTGACATTTGAATTTCTAACTATAACCGTTTAGTTGATAGAGGGGGGGGACACTTGACTCTAACGAAAATTGGTACTTTAAAGCTTGATAAGTCACGAACAGTTTACTTAACAAAAAACGGTCTAACCAAACCCCTAATATTTGTAAAAGACCTATCTAACGATATCCCACACTATGGGAACAAAGAAAAAAAAAAAATCATCCCACTTTACATGTATGGGAGGTACCCTAAATAATTGTTTTTTTCAAAATTTTATTTTACCACTTTTTTGGCGTAGTTAACGTGTATACTCATGCCAAAGTACAACTTTCTAGTACCAATAGTTTTTGAGCTAAACCACGGACAGACGGACAGACAGACGGACATGGCGAAACTATAAGGGTTCCTTGTTGACTACGGAACCCTAAAAAGGCTCTTAACAGACTGACAGGCAAATGGACAACGGAGTGTACCTATAAGGATACCGTTATTGGGGTTCTATAGCCGAATGAAAAAAACGGAACCCTTATAGTTTCATCATGTCTGTCTGTCTGTCTGTCCGTCCGTCCATCCGTATGTCACAGCCATTTTATTCCGAAACCATTAGGACTATATGGACGGACAGACAGACAGACATGACAAAACTATAAGGGTTCCGTTTTTTTGCCATTCGGCTACGGAACCCTAAAAAAGAATCCTAATCATCTTTTATAATATTCCCACTGCTGAGCATTCACTATCTGAGAAGGAATAAGGTTACACGCGCGGGCCCAGTGTGGGTTGGAGGATATGTGTGCTTAGTATGAGTTTGAAATACTTTTGTCGTTTTCGAAAACTATCGCTTTGTCTCTTTCACACGTACTAGATTAGTGTGAAAGAGACAAAGCTATAGTTTTCGAACACGATAATAGTATCGCAAACTCATACTAAGGCCGATGATCTTCGGGTCCTAGGAGTCCTAGGAGGCTCGTGTATTCTAGCGCTGCGCGTATGTGTGCGAGTGTGTGTGCGCCAGCACTGGGAACTGGGAACGTAATAGACTAGTTATTAATATTATAATTAAACATAATAACACCTATACATTTTTATGTATGTATGTCCCATCCTGCCTTTCAACCAAATATGCTAGCGTGTAACTACAAAATTGCAACATAGCTATAATTTATGATCTTTTTCAGACTTCCAAAGCTTTTTCTACAGAATCCAAGACACGTTACAGCATGTTAGGTAAATACTTACCTACTCATAATTATGCAGTTCAAACAATTTAAACTGTAATACTAATCATGAACATGTTACTTTAACATGTCACTGTCATCTTTGATATATGCTTTAAAAATTCAGCGCAAGGGCCTTTTCAACCGACGACAAAAAAGGAGGAGGTTATCAATTCGACGCGTATATTTTTTTTTTTTAAATGTATGGTCACCGAGTACTCGAAGACGGCTGAACCGATTTGGAAAATTCTTTTTTTTTTTTTTGATAGGGTATACTTCGAAATTGGTACCATTTGTCACCAAGTTAGGATCTGATGATGGGATCCTGGAGAAATCGAGGGAACTCTTCAAATATTATAGGCACACCTATGGCGTTTTGGGTATTTCTTATAGTAACTTGTGCAGTTGCTCTCATAAAGTACCATTTTGGGAAGTTTGTAACTGATGATGAAGACCACAGATGGTCGCCGAAACTACTCAATAATAAGTATTTCGTGGATTGCGATTCGATTACTTGAATATGGATATTAAGCACTTTATGTTCGTCACAACGCATATGGTGATGTATAGCTGATGGTGAAGTACCAGGAGAACTCCTCAAAAATTAACGGCCCAGCATTGGGAAAAGCAATATTTTGTAAAATGCTATAAGTAGTTGACATTTAGGCTCTTGTAACTAGGTAAATTAAAAATCACCCAACTAAAAAGAGTGAAATAAAAACTTTTTACCAGAAAATTAAACCGACTCCCAAAAAATACTGCAAAGTGAAAAATAACTTTAATTTCGGAAGTCGGTGCCAAAAACGAAAATACAAAACTAAAGACACCGACTACCGAAATTAAAGTTATTTTTCACTTTGCAGTGTTTTTTGGGAGTCGGTTTAATTTTTTGGTAATTTTTTTTTTTTTAAATCTCTTGAGAAGTTGTTTATGTTAGTTATCTGTTCTGTGTGTTTGTTTGCTAGCAGTAGCTAGCAAACAAACACCGCCGAATAAATATATCGATATCGAAAGCCGCGGGCAGTAGCCCGCGGCTTTCTTCGGATATCGAATGAAATAACTTAATATGTCACTCTCCAGTCTTTTAAATATCTCCTCATCAAAAAAAACATGTTTTTTTTTTAATTTTATGATAATTTAATAACATGATAATGTCATGGCCTGAAAGAATTTTTTTTATACTCATCATGAGTTTGAATTTAAGTAGGTACTGATTTCAATAATTCAAGAAGTTATTTACTCCAGCATAAAAGCCTGAAACATTTGTATTCTTAATTATCATAATATGAATATAATGACTTTTTTCGCTATCGTGTTTTAGAAGACTAATTGGAACAAAATTTGAATGAATATTAATTACAATGTAATAATAATTACTTACATATAGTACAATACGTAAGTACCTATCGTGTTTTATAATGTCTATATCTAGGAATTAATAGTTTCTGCAGTAGAGAAAGCATATATTGAGATTTTTAATACCCTATTTTATAATACTGTGTACTTTTATTTTCTAATGATAATACAACATTTATCTATTATTTGCTAATAATGTAACTTTATACTGGTGAAAGAAGTTAAGTTATAAGTCATTTATTGCGTAAAAATATACATGGTGTAGAAATTGTGTAAAATAAAACAGTACCATTAAAATATATCAATCCAGTAATCGATCCAGTAGTTTTTTAATCAAACAATGAATAAGTGTTACATTTTACATACTTACCTACTTACGCTGGGTGTTGTGCATTGTAGGTATATTTGTACTTACCTACTTATAAGTGACTATTCTGGCGCTTAGGCAATCTCAAAGCCTTTTACACTAATAAGTCTGAATGAAAATCTTCCACCAAAAATCAATAAAGAAAGTGTCTTAATTAATAAACACACAATAATTCAATTACTCCAGCCGCAAAATATCTTGTTATTGCCGTCTCGCTCTGATAACACTTTCTTATTTTCCTTCTCTTTCGCACGCGACCTTCGCAGAAATGTGAGCTGTTTCGCGTGTGGCGTAAGTGGGAGGCGGGCAGCGGGTAGTAATTATACTTTCTAAACTTCGTACCTACCAATGTTTTTTTTTTACTATTTCGTTCATCGCAAGCGGGTATCAAGGACAAGAAAAGCCTTGTTGGATTGTTTGCGTTACTTAGACGAAAAAGGCTGGGATTACGTGTGGCACAAAAGTGTTAACAGATAAAGAAGCATCTAGAAATCGACTTTAGGAGTTGATATATTGATATATATTCTTTTAATAAATCGAGCTATTAGCACTGCCAAGGAAATAATCATACCATATTTGTTCAATAGAGAGAAAAAAATACTTATTTTTTAGAGTTTAGGTTTCTAAATTCGACATACGGCAATAATCTATAATATCTATAAGTTTCAATGTCTATAAGTTACTGAAAATCTGATTTCAGACGTAAACATCTTTGTATGACAATAGTGCGGAACTTTTCGGGATAATACATTGTTAATACGTTTCCATATTGTATAAAGTTTGTTGTTTTTTTTTTTATCGTGGTAAAATTATCAAATAAGTCCTCCCTTCCAGGGCAGGGTGGGAAGGACTGTCAGACTTTTACTGACTAAAATCCAATGTGTTCCTTCAATTACCCTTTACGTACCGTGGTCACGGTAATGGGATAAGTCCCACGACTCCGGCAGGCTTCGGCCCTCTACAGGGGGGGCCTCGTTATATTGCTGACGCTCTTTGAGGCGCGCGTGGAACACAACGCGCCGTCGACCCGGGCATGGTCCATGGTCGGACAGCGAGTTGCTCTTTACTCGCTGTCCGCATGCCCGCGCCTACGGTGGCCGGAGATCGTCGGCCGACGTCCGACGCCGTGGGCGTCTACCACTGCGGCTGGGCTGGAGGGAGGACGCCATCCTCTCCCTCATGCGGCCCGCCTCCTCCTTCGGAAGCATGACTGCTTCGCAGAAGGAGGCGACCGCTTTCCACTCCCTCTCGCCCCGCAGCATGGCCTCGACCAATGCCGGGCGCGAGAGGTCTCCGCCTATCGCCGCCGTGAGGACACGTTGGTGCTCTGCCCAAGCGGGGCAGTCTTGCACCGTATGCTCTACTGTGTCCTCAGGGCGACCCTCGCAGTGGTGACACCCAGGCGTTTCTTCCTTCTGGTCAGACACAGGTACCTCCCAAAACATCCGTGTCCGGTGAGGACCTGTGTCATGCGGTAGGTCAGGACGCCGTGACGCCGATCTAGCCACTCCTCAAAGAGGGGTCTTACCGCTGCAATTGCGGCGTGCCCGAAGTTTGTTGTTAGTATGGTTTTAGATTTTTTTTTAATGCGAACAACATTAATTATACTGATACGTTAACCTTGTCTGCTTTATTAATATTTTAGATATGGATATTTGTAATTAATCTTTCACGCAGAAATTTAGTAATTAGATAGTTGACATCCTGGAATAACACTTAGCCTACGATTTATTCCGAAATTCTCACGGGAACGGAATTTACGCGGTAATACCCTCTCACGTAAACGAAGTCGCGGGAAGTTATCTAATTTCATACTTCTCAAATTGGTTTTTTGTTTAGGATAGTAATTATATAACTGACATATTTTCTTAAAAAGAAAAAAAAAACCAAACATTAATACGTTTATCACTTACACCGTATCCCAAAGACAATAAGCGCAGATCGCGTCGCGATTACATACCGTCTCGTGTAAGATATTCGGTCAAGTTTAATATAGGAGAACGAGCGCTGTATTTTAAATGTTTTGTTTATTTTTTCGCTTTTTGTTAAGAAAATTGTCACGTACTGTGATGAAAGACTTTAAGTAAGTAAGTTCTTTGCAATGATTTAGCTGCGACGTAGTCGGCGAAATGATGTTAATAGCTATTTTATTGTAAACTACCTAGTGCCCGCGATTTGGTAAGCACGATTTTTCACACAAACTTTTGTCCCCTATTTCTATACCCACTTAATATAAAAAAAAAATGTTTTTATGTTGGTGTATATGTAAGTTTGTTTTGTTTTTCGAAATTGCTGGACGGATTGTAACGTAGTTTTTATCCCTACAATTAGCTAACAAGATTTAAAATTCTGGCTATGAATTAGCGGGCACATTTAGTTAATTACGTACCAATCATCATCTGTTTACTCTTTTTAGGGTTCCGTAGCCGAATGGCAAAAAACGGAAACCTTATACCTAGTTTCGCCACGTCTGTCTGTCTGTCGTCCGTCCATATGTCACAGCCATTTTATTCCGAAACTATTAGGACTATACACATGAAACTTGGTAGGTAGATGTATTCTGTGAACCGCTTTCTGATATTAAGAAAAAAAAAATTAAGGGGGCTCCTCATACATGGAACTGAAACTGAATTTTTTTTTCATTAAAACTATGTGTGTGTGGTATCAATATACAGGTCTTGTGGTTTCCAAAACTAATTTTTGAGAAAATGAATCGTTTAAAAAATATATGCTTCCAAAGTGATAAAATGTGTGTGTGTGTGTCCCTCTAACTTTTATAATAATGGAGTGAAAACTCTAAACAAAATTAATGCTATAGATCTTAATGTAAGGTTTCAACGAAAATTGGTTTGAACGATATCGGGTCTGCAGTTTTTGAAAGAAGAAAAAGAAAGAAAAGAAAAAACGTTTATTGACATATGCCACAAGTATACACACGTAAAAAAAAATAAACAACATCTTATTATTACTAAAAGAAATTATACATTAAAAAAATAATAGAATTGAACACATCTAGGACTGTTAACAATACTGTGTGACTCATGGCTGCGCCAAGTAGCATATTTTCCAAATCCCCAAATATAACTTTGTAATTCATACAAACACTATGAAAAAAAAAAGTTATTTGGCGTAGTTACTACGGAACCCTTCATGGGCGAGTCTGACTCGCACTCGGCCAATTTTTTCAACTATGTTTGGGTCAGCTTCCAGTCTTACCGAATGCAGCTGAGTATTAGTGTTTTACATGGAACGTCTACCTGTCTGACCTCCACAACCCAGTAACTGGGTAACACGATACCCCTTGGTAAGACTCGTGTCAGATCTTCTGACTTCTGACTACAAATAACAGCCGAGACTGACGGCTTAACGTGCCTTTCTTTGGAGGCGAAGAAATCTGGATAAGATTGTAACCAATCCACGGACAGACAGGTAAGCGTTGCTTAAAATGGTAAGCATGACTGTTATTATTTTGTTACAAGACCCTCATATAACAATCACTTATGAACAAATTGTCATTTTAGTTGGAATAACGTGGCGTTTGGTATTTTTTTTTAAATTACCGTGCGATTATAGATGCTGGCGGGAAACATTCCGAATCATTCCCGTCGAATACTTCGGAAGTATTCTGAAATATTCCGAAACTTTGGGAATATTTCAACTGTCAAAAAAAAAACAGGAAATTCGACCTTTGAAGTCTGTTAATATACCAAAACCTGCTCCTAAGTAGGTAAGAACAAATACTTTTCTGAAAACCGCATCAAAACGTGTTTGCTTGCAAGGTTTGCCTTTATTTGCTTTTACTGACTGGGCTGTTATACGCGTTAAGTAGGTAGGTAATGATTAATACCTACATATGCGACTCGCGAATACTCGCGATGCGTACAGAGCTACATACAAACTAACCAAAAACATAGGTAACCCTTTTTCAAATAGCAAATCAAATATGCTTGGCCTGGTTTTTTTATTTCACAACTGACATTTAAGGCTATAATCACATAGCACGACTTACAACTCGATCGCCTAATGCATGTATTTTGACCAATAGGATGTACGAAGCGTATTTTAGTAGTGTTCGTAATAGTATGTATTAATATAATGTTACACGCCCTGTACTCACAAAATGCATATTATTTCTAATTGGGCGAAAACAGGAAGGGATGTGGTTTGTCACTAGCTGCGCTTGCGCAGAAATATTTTCTTAAGTGAGTATGCGTATCTTTGGCCGATATTACCTACCTAAAAACAAAAGAATAAAAATCCTGTTAATCGCAGGCTAATAAATCTACCTATAAAAATATCAACATATACTTAATCAATCCCATTTATAATAAAATAAACATTTATATTTTACTCTCGTAGCGTACATACGTACTCTCGCAGTGAACAATAATTAACTCACCCACCACACAACAAGCAAACATATTTATTCCCATTGAATTATTCGGGCGAAATATTCGGAAACATTCGATTGCGGGGTACGAATATTTCTCGCGCGGGTGAAAACTTCTCCGGGGAGGAGCATCCCCTCCCTCTTACCGCACCCCGCACCGCCATCGCCTGCACGCACGACTCGTGGCCGGTAGCGGTGGGCGAAACCATTACTTTTTTGTCACCGTCACTGTCATTCCTGTTCCATAAAAGTCACAGTGACAAATCAACGTGACTTTGTCACTGCGGTCACTCACGTTACGAAATATGATTCTGTAGATAGGTATTTGATCCCAACAACGTTCACTGTGATTTTTGTAACAGGAACGACAGTCACAGTTTTACAGGCTTAGGAATGTCGGAAATTCTTTTGAATAACTATGATATGTATTTATTTAACATTTATATTTACTTTTTTTTCAAAATGTTTTTTCGAAACGTAGCCAGATATATTTTTAAAAGCATGTTTTACACAAGTTTTTACTATTGGTTCAAATAACAAATTATTTAATTATCACAAGTTCACATTTCAGAATTATATAAAAAAGGCTATAATATTTTTTTGCGTTGTGATATGCTCAAGTCTACAAAAATCTTATTTTTATAATATAAACATAAGAATGTTATTTTTTTTTTAGCAAATTAGTATTCAAGGCGCGAGGGAATGAGCCAGAAATACGGAATCAATCGCTATCTCACTCCTGGGTTATCCGAAAATGCCCGATTGCGCGTATTACATCGTTCGTTAGAGAGATGGAACGCCATGTCGTGACTCGTTCCATGTCGTGACACGGTCACTGTCGTGACACGGTCACCGTCGTGACTCATGTCACTGTAGTGATTGTAGTGTCTGTGTTATTTCACCACTGTTATTTTGGAACGTTGTTCCTTCATGATCAGTCACAGTAATCATTTGAGGAGCAAGATAACAACGTTATTTTTGTCGTGACGTTATATTTCGCCCATCTTTAGTGGCCGGTGGCAGTCGGGTGCGCGCGTCGCGGTGCCAGCGCGGCGGCAGCGGCCGGCGCACAGTGATCGACGATCGATGCAAAATACGATTTTTCAGCAAAAAAAGTTGAAATCTTAATAAATAATTAAAAGTTTCTTTAAATCAGAATGATTCAAAATGAATTTATCATTTTGAATAATTCCCATTTAAAGAAACTTTCCCCGAAGTATTCCGGAATTATTCGGAATTATTCAGAAGTTTTGCAACTATAATTGCGATATATGAAACACCTTATAACGATTGCATTCACTTTCATTCACTTCCCCTTATCAACCCTTTATATAAATGTAACCGTATTAAATTAATCTACCCTTATCAACCCCTTATTATAACATATGTACTGTGCCATTCTTAATGTTAAATGAATTAAATATAATTTAAAATTATAATTATCGATCACACTTTAATATGATTGTAATAAAATGATATTGTAGTGTAATATTAAGGTAATAGAAATGTTATTTTAATGTAATTTAATTGAATAGAAATGTAACGTAATTATAATGTTAATTGAATGTTATGTAA
The DNA here is from genome assembly GCA_943138885.2 of Tholera decimalis. Classification (NCBI taxonomy): domain Eukaryota; kingdom Metazoa; phylum Arthropoda; class Insecta; order Lepidoptera; family Noctuidae; genus Tholera; species Tholera decimalis. The sequence continues at coordinate 5,195,970 of OW964573.2, forward strand.
AAGGAAAAGTGTTAAGCACGCAATGCTGTGAATGCTGAGCACTTCTATAAGTGACGTGCTCACTATACCTACAACTGTTTGTGATTTCTTTGTATGCCTTAGTGAGTAAGTCGTTGAAGTGCCTAATCAATCAATAAATAAATAAATTACGAATGAGCCCGCTCTTGACCTCGATCGCACCTGATGGTAAGTGTAAGATGAGGTCTAAGATCGAACGAGCGAGCCCAGAAAATGCCTATTCACTCTTGCTTTAAAGGCTGACGGGTCATATGTGGCAGGGAATACAGAAGCCGGCAGAGAGTTCCACGCCTTGGCTGTGCGCACAATAAATGTTGAAGAAAAGCGCTTAGTACGACAAGACGGTATATCGACCAAGTGTGGATGGTATCCTGCGGTACGTCTGGTAGACTGGTAGACCGGTAGTAAAAGGGGTTATTTTCATAAGTGGGCTAGAAGCATTATAGTGCGTATATTTATTTGATTTTACTTAGGACTTACATCAGCTTAGCACGTTACAGTAAAGCTTAGAAGGTGCCATAGCACCTAAGAGAAGATTCAATAAGAAAAGTCTATCTACATAATTGTACATAACATTAAGAAGATCAATAATTAACATTTACCACAGAGACTACAATTAATGATAAATTATCTATAATAATAATAAATAAATAAGTTTATTTACCACAAGTTTGATGTACATTGCACAGATTTATATGTTAACAAATTAATTACAGATATTATGTACACTAGTTTCAACCCTGCCCCTTAAACTAGGCAAAGCCTGTATCTTAGGGGGCAGTATCCGACTATAGGGTTACATTAATATAAAATTCACATAGCGGACGTGCAAGTGGAATGTGTCAGCACTTCAGCAGTAATGCGCATTTATGTGGCAAACTTGACGAGTGCGTGTGTGTAGTAGTGGCAGTGTTGTGTGCCGGTGCGTGTGTGTGTATGTTTGTGTGTGTGTGTTTGTATATTTGTGTGTGTGTATTTGTATTATTATTAGAGATGGGCCGAATGTGGTTTGAACCGAATCCGAACTTCGGCCGAACATTCGGTTAAAATGAAAAGTTCGGCCGAAGTTCGGCCGAATTTCGGTTCAATTTTGCGCGCTTTCTCGAGAGCGACACGTCGTGACTTGTTTACGCATTTACTTCAATCTCGAATATATTTATCGTCTCCTGGAAGCTCTGTGTTCTGAGCAACCTTTATCGGAGGCAGGAAACGTATACGAAAAAAAAACGTAACGAACTTCTGCCAGATAAGGCAGAGTTTTTGGTGTTTTTAACACCATAGCCTGCCTCTATTAAAATTTAATAATTTTAATAGAGGCAGGCTGTGGTGTTATTATTATGTCAAATTAATTAGGCAGAGATTATCAAGACTAATAAGAAAAACCGATTTAATTTAAGATTTACATTTACAATGTTCGTAACTAAAATAAATGACCATGAGTGAGTAAAAGACATAATTTTATAACAGTAATGCTATTCTAATTCTATAAAATTTTAGTCAAAATAGTGCAAGTAAGTATTATTTTTCTTGTGCCGAATGTTCGGCATCTGAACCGAATTTCGGCCGAATGCCGAAGTTCGGTTCAAGCTGCCGAAATTCGGTAGAACCGAATGTGAACCGAATTTCGGCCCATCCCTGATTATTATAAATATGGTGAAGTTAAGCAAGTGAGATGTCAAGTTATTGTGGGATATGATGTTTTGTGTAGTTGTTTATTACGTGATGTAGGTTAATAGTGACTCCGTTTCATAATAGTCGAGATTGAGCAGCCATTCTTTTACTGTGCATTTTAGTTTAGACCTAGTGAGACCAAGAATATTTAATTTCTTGTGTGCTTTGTTGTATAAGTGCCTGCTTATTACGTAATTTTTTTTTTTTCTGTAAATTGTATTCAAATCATAATTTTACCTTGTAGGTAAATATTTAGAACATTCAATTATATGACTAGTCACAACATGAAATGGCGAATTTCACGAGCTTACTTCGACAGGTACAAGTTTTAGCTATGTTAGGATAAGAGCGTAAAAACTATTTATGTTATAGTTTGGGAGAGAAAATATTATTATCTATTAGCTTTTCCCACTCTGGGTGGAACGAAAACAAGTCTCAGATTCCTACTGACTAAATACCACCCTGTTCTATCAGTTTCTCGTGCTTTCCGGGGCCTCAGTATTTCGTTAAAACATTCCCTCGACCCCGGCAAGCATTGACGGGACCAGTCATTAATGTTGACTGCTTTTTGAGAGCACCAAGACTTCAGATGCAAGTTACGAAACATTGGCATATTGCAGCATCGTTCCGGTCTATAAGTGTTATCGCCTACCTATTTCAGTACTTGGTATATAATAATGGTCTATCTGATTGGGTTTCATTGTAATTTGTTAATAAAAGAGTGTTACCGAGTAATATTGTGTGGTTTGAATTGTCTTTTTTATTATTTAATTAGTGGTTACGACCGCGAGATGGTGGTAACTTGCAATAATCTTAAAATATCGACGGCATTATTTTCCTGAATCCAATTTTGATGAAACAAAGTATGTAGTCTACTTTCATTAATACCGTATGCAGTTGTGAAAATCCGTCTGGTAGATAACTACCAGACGGATTTTCCATCCATCATCCATAAAGATCCATAAGGATATTTCTACTAAGTATTGTTGTTGTTACTTGCCATGCTGTGACGTTCCGTTCTGGGTCATAATAAAATTAGTGTTGCAAGCCTATCAGTTTCCTATCGGTTACATTTGGATGATCTAATTCCACCAAGCCCGTTCCATCATTGGAGTACAAGATAGACAGCGATGCACTAACTTTAACCTGGGAGTCTTTAAGTTAAGAGTGAATAGGTTGCTTCTAGGTAATCAAACAAACATTTTTCAAGCAGCCAAATATACTTATTTTATAAAATGATACCTTTACCAACGTGTGCAATAAGCGCAGTATGCCGAGTGTAAATCAACCGACCGCGTTGATGAGGCTTATAAGACCCTCAAAACATAAGGTACCCCTTTTTAGAGTTCCGTAGCCGAATGGCAAAAAATGGAACCCTTATAGTTTCGTCATGTCTGTCTGTCTGTCCGTCCGTCCGTATGTCACAGCCATTTTATTCCAAAACTATTAGGACTATAGATGTGAAACCTGGTAAATAGATGTATTCTGTAAACCGCTTTGCGATTTTAAGAAAAATATTTATAATAAAGGGGGGCTCCCCATACATGAAACTGAAACAGATTTTTTTTTTTCATGAAACCTATGCGTGTGTGGTATCTATAGACAGGACTTTAAAAATGACATTGAGGTTTCTAGAACCACTTTTTCATACGAGGTCGAGTCTGCAGTTTTTGAGATACAGCATATTTTCTAAAACCGCAAATATGTTTTTTTTTTCTTTGTGATTCATACAAACACTATGAAAAACAAAGTTATTTGGCGTAGTTACTACGGAAACCTTCATGGCCGAGTCTGACTCGCACTTGGCCAGCTTTTTTGGGACTCCTCCAACTCAGGAGTTCTGGAGCGTCTCCCGTGGTGGCAAGTTGGTATCATTGGACAGCAATTCGGGGTTGCGACAGACTGCAAAGGAGATGGCAAGTCGACCTGGATGGTTTCCTTAAGACTTGGAAGGAATAGGTGCAAAATCGATAGGTACCGTAGTTAGAAAGAATAAAAGGAGGCCTCACACACACATATATTATTCTAAAATGCTTGCTTGAGTTGTTTTAATATGACCCAATAAAATCAAGGATCAAATCTCATCATTTTATGTTATTATTAGTATAGGTATCATTGTATCTCCTAATTAAGTAATTAAAATTCTTATGAGTTCAGGTTCCATTACAGATGAGAATAAAATGATTACCATTTCGACGCCTCCTACGCATAAGGTCGGAAGGCTAAAAAAACATTTTTACAGGAGAGCATTTTTTGTGTACGTTAATGATAAAATTTATTGTGAAAGATTTTCTTCAGAAGTTTTTGCACAATGCTGTCAATTATTAGTTAAATAATGTATTCCCAGGCGCTGGACATTATAAGGAATTGTAGTTACCGAAAAAAACTCGTTTTACTTACATACGACCTTATACAAGTTTAAAAAAGGTCGTATCTTATTGTTACGACTGTATGCGTTCATAAACATGATACAAAAAAACACAAACAAAATCGTAAGTTTGAATTACGACTATATGCGACGTGCAAACTATCTTATCTCTGTAAAAAGGGGTCGTAATAAGGTACTTGATTAATAAAAACCACCATAAAATTTCAGTTCAAATTAATTTCATCACAATAATTTTTATCATAGGAACATAATTCAATCTTCTTAACTCACAACTCACGTTATTACAAACTTTTATTAAAAAAAAACACACACACTCTGTAAAAACTGGCAGCGGCTATTCAAAACTTAATAAAAAGAGTGTAATATCTTCGACATAATATTATAATAAAATCAATTTAAAAGGAAATGAAATTAAAATGAAATAATAATTGTCTTCTAAATTAAATGAAAATCAATTAAAATTAATCATTAATAAATATCTCTTGAACGTAACACAATAATTATAATAGAAGTTAGAACATTTGAAACAAAGCAACAAATCATCAATTACGTATATTATGCATAAAGTATTTGATGATTAGTCAGAGGAATCACGACTGTTCTCTTCAGTAACAGTACAACTGTATGTCAACTGTTGATAAAAACTATGGTACACTTGGGGTATTATACGTCCTTGACCCTAGACTTAGTAAATCATTAAATTTTGCCAATGTAATAGGTAAATTATCAGAATAACATGTTGTCCGACCAAAATCTGAATAATTTGGCGCCGCCTAAAACTTTACTGGCAATAAATTTGGATAAGCAACTTGCTACTTCGCAAGCCCCGTGTTTTCCATTAATTTCAGGCCACATGTAACAATAACCTTATTGACTCGCTAGGTCAAATATTGTAAAATTATAAATGGACTAGTATTTGCGTGTTGCGCGAGGTGCAAGCACCTCGCGTGCTTGTGAAAAAAACTAAAGCATTGCCCCTCTAAATCAAGTATTTGCGTGTTGCGCGAGGTGCAAGCACCTCGAGTGCTTGTGAAAAAAAAAAAAAAAAAAAGTGGGGGGGGTAATGGGGGGGGGGGGTTGCTGAAGTATTTTGACTAAAGCATTGCCCCTCTAAATGAATCTGAAAAAAAAAATGTTACAAGTCTCTTAGATTCCGAGATCCGCCTAAAGGGGGGGAGAAGGGGGGCGAGGGGGGGACTTTGAAAAATGGTTTTTACTTTACCGAGCCTCCTCTATACGAATCCATAAAAAGAAAAAAATACGGGTCTCGTAGTTTCCGAGATACGATGGGGGGGGGGGGGAGAAGGGGGGAAAAGGGGAGGTTTGGCACTTTTCCCGTAGGTTTAAGAGTTACTTGTTTACGAATCTGTCAAAATATACCCACCTCCCCATCCACCATCTGGGAGAACAATTATGTCAATGAGTGAGTCAGTGAGTGGTAATCTAGCTTTACATAATATAACTAGTATTTGCGTGTTGCGCGAGGTGCAAGCACCTCGCGTGCTTGTGAAAAAAACTAAAGCATTGCCCCTCTAAATCAAGTATTTGCGTGTTGCGCGAGGTGCAAGCACCTCGCGTGCTTGTGAAAAAAAAAAAGTGGGGGGGGCGGGGGTGATGGGGGGGGTTTAGTATTTGCGTGTTGCGCGAGGTGCAAGCACCTCGCCTGCTTGTGAAAAAGAAAAAAAAAAAAAGGGGGGGGGGAACTGGGGGGGGGGGTTGCACAATTATTTCGACTAAAGCATTGCCCCTCTAAATGAATCTGAAAAAAAAAATGTTCCAAGTCTCTTAGATTCCGAGATCCGCCTAAAGGGGGGGAGAAGGGGGGCGGGGGGGGGACTTTGAAAAATGGTTTTTACGTTACCGAGCCTCCTCTATACGAATCCGTAAAAAGAAAAAATACGGGTCTCGTAGTTTCCGAGATACGATAGGGGGGGGGAGAAGGGGGGGGAAAAGGGGAGGTTTGGCACTTTTCCCGTAGGTTTGAGAGTTACTTGTTTACGAATCTGTCAAAATATACCCACCTCCCCATCCACCATCTGGGAGAACAATTATGTCAGTGAGTCAGTGAGTGGTAATTTAGCTTTATATAGTATAACTAGTATTTGCGTGTTGCGCGAGGTGCAAGCACCTCGCGTGCTTGTGAAAAAAGAAATTGGTATTTGCGTGTTGCGCGAGGTGCAAGCACCTCGCGAGCTTGTGAAAAAAAAAAAAAAAAAAAAAGAGGGGGGGGGGGGTGATGGGGGGGGGGTTGCACAAGTATTTCGACTAAAGCATTGCCCCTCTAAATGAATCTGAAAAAAAAAATGTTCCAAGTCTCTTAGATTCCGAGATCCGCCTAAAGGGGGGGAGAAGGGGGGCGGGAAGGGGGACTTTGAAAAATGGTTTTTACTTTACCGAGCCTCCTCTATACGAATCCGTAAAAAGAAAAAAATACGGGTCTCGTAGTTTCCGAGATACGATAGGGGGGGGGGGGGAGAAGGGGGGGAAAAGGGGAGGTTTGGCACTTTTCCCGTAGGTTTGAGAGTTACTTGTTTACGAATCTGTCAAAATATACCCACCTCCCCATCCACCATCTGGGAGAACAATTATGTCAATGAGTGAGTCAGTGAGTGGTAATCTAGCTTTATATAATATAACTAGTATTTGCGTGTTGCGCGAGGTGCAAGCACCTCGCGTGCTTGTGGAAAAAAAAAAGTATTTGCGTGTTGCGTGAGGTGCAAGCACCTCGCGTGCTTGTGAAAAAAAAAAAAAAAAGGGGGGGGTGATGGGGGGGTTTAGTATTTACGTGTTGCGCGAGGTGCAAGCACCTCGCGAGCTTGTGAAAAAAAAAAAAAAAAAGAGGGGGGGGTTGATGGGGGGGGGTGATGGTGGGGGTTGCACAAGTATTTCGACTAAAGCATTGCCCCTCTAAATGAATCTGAAAAAAAAAATGTTCCAAGTCTCTTAGATTCCGAGATCCGCCTAAAGGGGGGGAGAAGGGGGGCGGGGGGGGGAACTTTGAAAAATGGTTTTTACTTTACCGAGCCTCCTCTATACGAATCCGTAAAAAACAAAAAATACGGGTCTCGTAGTTTCCGAGATACGATAGGGAGGGGGGAGAAGGGGGGTGAAAAGGGGAGGTTTGGCACTTTTCCCGTAGGTTTGAGAGTTACTTGTTTACGAATCTGTCAAAATATACCCACCTCCCCATCCACCATCTGGGAGAACAATTATGTCAATGAGTGAGTCAGTCAGTCAGTGAGTGGTAATTTAGCTTTATATAGTATAATAATTTTCGTTTATAATAAAATAAACCGACATTGCCATGAGGACAGTTTAATATTTTTTGGAAATCAAAACACGCTGTAACTATTTTTCCTCCACTTTCCAATGCTTCTTTTTTATCATTTGTCTTCATTTTTCTAGCTTTAATCTTGTTATTTATTTGAAATTCTTGTTTTTGTTTTTCTTCTTCCGTCATCGTATTTTTGTTTGCATTGTATATATGGCACTCGGTACATATGTCTTTTTTTTGGCTTGTAAAACGATATATTTAAATTTTGGTTTATTATATCACGATACTGTCTAACTGTCGATACCTTTTTGGTGATATTTTCATTTATACACCATTCATTGTACAAAGAAAACATTTTTGTAAATGTAAGGTCGCCGTTTAAGTTAAATTTACTTATATCTTTGCGTACATAATGAGATTCAACGGGCTGGAACGTGTTGACATGTCTTAAAACACCCTGTTTTATTTCGTCATCTAAGACTAAAGTTCTAGTTCCACCGCGTCGATCAGGAGAAATAGAGCCACCACCAGAGCGCCATTTCGCCAAAGCTGTTTGAACAGTTCTCTCTCCAATAGAAAGTGTATTTAGGAACATATTTTTGCAAACAAACACTTTATTAGGTAAGTCAGAACTAGATTCAATAAGAGGTAAGCAATACTTAATAGATCTTTTACGTCTAGACACAAGTTTTGTCGTAGAAGGATTCTTAGTATCACCTACTTCGGTATGGTTGACGATGTAATCCCACTGTCGACAGTGATCTCTAATTTTGCCAAAAAGAACTAAATATACGTTCCCGTTAGTGTGCATCAAACTATTGAAAGCATTTAAGGCGACAAGTATCCGGACATGGCTGTTTTAAAACCTTTCCATCTCTTTGAACTCCATTCGTAAATGTTTAAAGATTTAGGAAAAGCGTATTTGAGTAGTCAAATACGCTTTTCCTAAATCTTTAAACATTTTCGTTTGATATCTTCCACTCATCACGGCGACGGTGACGTTGTCTTGCAACTCTAGCTGACGGTGTATTTTCAGTTGACGAGCAAATCGAAGAGTCCTGACTCGAAGCGTTACTGGGCTGTAGTGTATAGGCTCTACTAGTACTACTAGATGAATTACCAGTATCACCAATCGATAAATTTCTGAATAGTGGAGTCGAAGTGGCCATCAAAAAATCGTTATTTGGGGAAGGAATTGGTGTTATGTCCAGTGAAGGTTCTATTATAACAGCTGATTCGTGTGAAAATTCTTCAACACAGTACTCTGAATCCATGCGTTCTGTAGAGTTTTCATTTGGTATCGGGGATGAAATTGACGGTAATATTGCGGCTGGATTATTTATTACCTCGGTAATAGTTGGTATAAAACTGTTGTCAATGCTTGTTGTACTATTAATAAAAGATTGCCCAAACATCGTCTTGTACTGATTCCACTGCTCTTCAGCTTCAAGCGGTACCGGCGATTCTAAAAATACAATTCAATTAGTTGAATCAAACATAACATCACGGCTTTTATTCCCCAAAGCGATAGGTAGAGTTAAGAAAGGTAAGAGATAGGAGAACATTATAGTCCACCCACTTTGGGCTATTTATTTGTCCCATTATAATGCCTATTGTCAAATAGTAGGCACTATTCCAGACTCCATGTTATGAGGATTTCGAAATTGAAAAACCCAATAACAATTGCCCAACCCAGGAATCGAACCCAATACATCGTGGCCGGCAGTCATCCTTGCGGCCACTAGACCAATGAAGTAGTTAGAAAGTTAATTTTAACGATATTTCAACAATAATTTAAAAAGCATAGAATCGTATCTTATTTTTTTATCGGAGCAAAAAGCCGTATGTATATGATACGCCTTTATTCGTTTATTCATTGTTATATTTAAATATCGCATATGGTCGCAAGAATAAGTTACGACTCCTAAAATTTAATTTTTGTGTAGTATAAAGTCGTAACTGATCACTGCTAACGTTTGATTACAGCGCATATAGTCGTAACATAAACGTTCCAACGTTATGCGTCGGAACAGTCGTAATCATTATTTTATTTGGTTAGACCTATTAAATTCTATCACATACTAATTATTATATTAGTACCACACATATAAACAAGTAGAATAAAAATAATATAAGACAAATCAATAAAACTTACCATTTCCAAAATTATCATCGACCGTTGATTCACTATTTTGGTTTATTTGTTGATTTAACACTAGTTTCATAATCTTGGAAGCACGTACGTTACTCATTTTAATATAACTATTACTAATATTCCTAAAACCACATAAACTCCTAAAAAAATAACGCACACAATCAATATTGTTTTATTTTAAAAAGCAATCTTCTCTATTGTTGACATACGACCTGACGTCGGGGTCGGTACTGCGCTCTGATTGGCCGGCCGCGGTTCAATCGATCGGAGCATACCGTCGAAACTAACCGTGCGACTTTATGCGCGGGAGCGTTTAAATGTTAAGACCATTATCCATTAAAAAACTCATTATTTATATAAGATATTAATATTTGGATTTCAGTAATACATAATACTATTCAGGTTGGTTGTAATGATACAAAAAAACGATTTTAGTTAAAAATAGTGTTCCGACCTTCTGCGTGGGAGGCATCGATTTATTATTTATTTAATTGTAAACATTGTCTTAAATGTCTGTAATATTATATTTAATGAAAATGGCTCTTGGGGTAGGTATAATAATAGAGAGAGGGAGATCTCGAGCTTTCTCCCATCTGTTCTGTGGTTCTCCCGGCCCGCAGAAGGCGCACCGGGCGTCGACAGAGGACAGACAATGCCCTCTGGCAGCCCCCCTGAATGGGTCCAGGGACGATGGGCTTGGGGATGCCCGCCGTCCCCTATAACAGTAGACCCGAGGTGGGTGGGGGCGCGTTCTGTTCCACGCGCGCCCTTCTCAGAAGTCCCAGGGGGAGCCAAACACCTCATTCCCCTGCTTAAAAAGATGGGGCCTGCAGAGGCGGGCCGGCACTAGTCGGGGGCCGCATTGAAGAATACATATGTGTTCCGGCGTACCTATGTGTAGGAGGGAACACAGGGTGGTTTTAGACAATGTATTGTGTGGGACCAATGTATTGTGTAACTAGTGTTTGCTTTATGGCGACTATTTCATTTTTTTATATTGTAACATTTGTAACCACTGTTCGTCACAAATGTAAATTTGTTGAGAAGAATAAATAAATAAATAAATAAATAAATAAGAATCTGACAGACCCTTTCGCCTGCCCCTGGGTGGAGGACATCCATGAGAATATCCACCTCGAAAAAAAAGGTATAATAATAGAGGTAAAATTTAACTCTACCTATAGCCTATTGCGTATCCACGCGGGGACACAGGCCTCCTCTCTTGTTGATGGATGTCACATATCTTCGAATTTTTGGTCCTAAGATATGCTGGTTTTCTCACAATGTTTTCCTTCCCTGTTCCGGGAGCTGTGGTGATGAAACAAATCACACTGACTGGATTTCAACCAACTCTCAATACTCATAATTATATATGGTCTTATTTCTAATAGGATCAACTGTATGTTTAACTGCCTCCGTGGTCGTGCATGAACACGCAACCCCGTTGAAATACTACGCAACACAAATATCTTTAACACAAATAAGCATGGCAGAAGTAAATACCAAACGTCGCCAAACCGGAACGTTGCAAGATGATTTGCAATAAGCCAGTAATCTTGGCAGCCCTGTAATAGAAAACCCACTGTTCGTTTACTTAATGTAGTTATATTCATCATATTTTAACTGTTGTACATATGTAATTAAATTATATATTGTATTGTTAATATTTCATTTGCATTCTTAGATGTAAAACGTTTTGGGAATACTTTCATTGTGCGTACGGCTAAGGAGTGGAATTCCCTGCCGGAAGTGTGAATAGGTCGTTTTTAGGTAGGCGTGCTCCATCTTCGACCATATTATCACTTACCATCAGGTGAGATGGTGGTCAAAGGTGAACCTATTTTCAACAAAACAAAATAAAAGTTTGGGACGCAACTTGTGTCAATACTCTCGCGCCCATCCCAACCCATCTTCCCAGTTCATCGAAGTATCGAAAATGCTCGTTGACGCTTCCCGTGACTCAAAGGCTGGCTATTTCTTTGGCCAATGGCTAAGCATTGCCATACGAAGTGGCAAAGCCGCCAGTCTCTTTGGTTGAGGATGAATTTTGTTGTGCTTTATTTTAGTTTGTATTTTAAGTATTTTTGTTTTGCTTTATGGATATACATATTCTAAACTTAACGTTGTGATTTTATTGTTTGTTTGGACTTATTGTATTGTCTGTCCGTGTGGGACGTTTTACCATACGTAAAATAAGTACTAGTGTTTTCTTTTGTCTATTCTATGATAAAGGCGTGATAAATTATTATCTCAGAAATAGCAGTAAAAAAATTTATTTGAACTTGTTTAGTTGCGTGTTGATCCGGCAAAATAAACGATATTTCTTACTTTTTTTAATATATTAGATGACCTCCATCTTCTTTTATACCTATAGGTACTATCTAACTGACGGAGCATCAGTGTATTGCGCGGTTAATATCCAAATTCGTTGCAAACTGACTGTTAGATGCAAATGATCCAATGGATTCCTGGTTCCTTCGCAAGACTGAAACGGACGGAAGCGAGTGTATCGGACACAAATATTTGGTAGATTCAGGAGTCATTGCTGCTGTGCCTTGCACTTCACGTAACAGAGATGACATGCGCTTGCATCTTATTGCGTTAAGTCATCCGAGATATCAACTCGAGATATTAATATCCGATATAAATCAACCGCTATATTATAACATCCTGAAGACGTTATTGTATTGTACCCGCAGAGCACTGTATGTCTTCTGTGTATAATATTAACACAAAGGCTGCTCGTGTAAACGGACTAGCAATATGCTTCAAATACCACTATCTTAGCCTCAGCCGAACAACGAGCAAAACTGCGTTCACGTTCAATACCCTCATTGTGTTTCATAATTTCATAGGTAATTGTAGTAAAACTAAATTATTCATAAACTTGTAAAAATATCTCCAATAGGTTCATCGATATAAGTACATACGTCATGGTTAATTAACCAAGTAATTACTCGTCAGGAGTTTTTAATCGCAAAGGAAACTATATACTCTCAGGAACGCCTAAAAGTATAAAGTTGAAATTAATACCTAATACGCAAGTTTATGATCGTTTTGAGCTGTAATAAAAGGAAGCTTCTAAGTAAACGCAATAAAAAATACGGTCATTTGAACGACGTTTTGATACTTATCCTTGACCTAAAATCTGAAAATTGGCAAGGGACAACGGCTTATTAAACAAATAACGGAATTATGACGAGGAAATGTTGAAAGTACCAGCTTTCGGAAATATAGGAATAGAATTGGTTTTGGCAGACGTATATTATTTACAAATCGTGTGGAAGAGCTCGTGTCTAAATAATAACATCTTCTTATTTTCAAGGTTAAGCAACTCTTGCCTAGGACAGGTTGAGGATGGGTGACGATCTTAACCTCTAGAGCCCCAGCGGCACAAAAACGTGCCATTAAACCAGTATTAGTTGAGCCCCGCTGGCTTACGATAAGAGCCCGCCCGCGGTGCTTGACGGATGGTTGACGTCATAATGGTGGTCCTTGAGAGGTTAACATTCCGAGATTTTGTTTTATTCCAGATAAGCCCACTCTTGACCTTGATCTCACCTGATAGTAGGCGATAGATGAGGTCTACGATGGAACGAGGGAGCCCAGAAGATGCCTGTTCACTCTTGCTTTAAAGGCTGAAAGGTAAGTGGCGGGGAACACAGAAGCTGGCAGAGAGTTCCACAGCTTGGCTGTGCGTATAACAAAAATTCCCCCGTGCCTAGGCAAACATGATAATCCGTTAGTCCTGGCTGTCATTCATCATCATACACACAAAACCTTTTTGGAACACTTTCATTGTGCGTACGGCTAAGGAGTGGAATTCCCTGCCGGTATCTGTGTTTCCTGATCGCTATAACCTGGGGGTCTTTAAGTCAAGAGTGAATAGGTTACGTCTAGGCAAGCGTGCTCCATCTTTGACCACATCATCACTTATCATCAGGTGAGATGGTGGCCAACGCAAGCTTATTGCCAATAAAAAAAATCGGTCTTCATTGACAGTCGTGATTGGTAGTCAGAGACCAGAGAATCTGGCACTGGTCTTGCCAAGGGGTGTTGTGTCGCCATAACACTCAGTTGTATCCGGACTGACAACCGACCACAACATAGTTGAAAAAAAAATGGCCAAGTGCGAGTCAGACTCGCCCATGAAGGGTTCCGTAGTAACTATAATAGTATAATATGTATATTTATTTGACGAAAACAAAAAACTTACAAATTTCTCAAAACTAGGTTATTTACATTTTTTCACAACTACGCCAAATAACTTTGTTTTTCATAGTGTTTGTATGAATTACAAAGTTATATTTGCGGTTTTAGAAAATATGCTATATCTCAAAAACTGCTGACCCGATCTTGTTCAGACTAATTTTTGTTGAAAGTTTACATTAAGATCTACAGCATATATTTTTTTTAATTTTTCAGTCCAATTGAAGTTAGAGGGGGGACACTTTTTAACATTTTGGAAGCGTATATCTCTTATACGATTAACTTTATGAAAAAGTGGTTTTACAAACCCCTATGTCATTTTTAAAGGCCTGTCTATAAATATCACACACGCATAGGTTTCATGAAAAAAATATATTTTCAGTTTCAGTTCCATGTATGGGGAGCCCGCTTTATTTTATTTTATTTTTTTTCTCAAGTCGAAAAGCGGTTCACAGATTACATCTACTTACTAAGTTTCACATGTATGGTCCTAATAGTTTCGGAATAAAATGGCTGTGACATACGGATGGACGGACAGACAGACATTCAGACAGACATGACGAAACTATAAGTGTTTGGTTTTTTCCATTCAGCTACGGCTGCGCAGATGATTTCTTTATTCGTTTATCCTCGCATGATAAACACCTTGCTGCAATGAAACCAGGTTACAATCTATTAATTTGGTTAATATCAATTTTCGTTGAAAATTTCACATAGATAGATAAATGGAATATACTTTATAGAACACCAAAAATTTAAACACAAATAACAATATTGCTAAAACTTTGGTTAAAATGGCGGTCTTATCGCTGAGAGCGATATCTTCCGGACAACCTTTACAAGCTTTAATTACAGATAATCATCATAATCAGAAGATATCTTTACTAATACTATAAAAAGAAAAATTTCTTTTTAAGTTTGTAGGTAATTTCCGAAACTAATGAACCGATTCAAAAAAATGTTTCATTCGTCAGTAAGGTGCATTATTTGTAAGTGCTATAAGGCTATAAATTGTTCCAAAATCGACGCGGACGAAGTCGCGGGCAAAATGCTAGTTAAATCATAAAGTAATCTAAAACGAATACCTATCATTTTGAAATTTTTGTTATTTGTAAAGCATAAACTCAAAGCAACTGAAACGATTTCAAAAATAATTTCACCAATATAAAGCTACATTATCGACGGGTCACGTGGTTATTTTAATTTTGCAGAAAATATATTTCAGCGAAGCCGTAGGCAGAGGTTATTTATTTATTAGGTTGCCGTTTCGTTAAAAATAGTCTTGGTAATTTTTTACTTGGGGCGAATAATTTAGAAGGGCCTCGTTTATAAGTTTAGCAAGCTAGTTAGGAAATACAATGTGCTGTTATTATGCAAAGACGGTACTTTCGGCGCAGTGGATAAGTGAATGGCTGCTGTATTGCGTACCGCTAGGGTTGCCATCCGTCCGGGTTTTCCCGGATTTGTCCTAGTTTTGAGAGCGTCCGGGGGCGTCCGGGGGAATTTTCCCAATGAGCGTCCTGGTAAAACCCGGACACACATTGGTCTTACGGGTACCAAAAATCACTATCTTTATTATTATTTTCCTATGGTATTTCATCTCATTGTTTATGTTACGTTGATTAAATGAAAAGGAAGGGACTGTTATTAAAAAAGTTCTAAAGTTATAGCTTTATCAGTAAATAAAAACCATAATTATACATCGTTGTTTTTAGTTTCAAGTTCAAAAATGTATTTTTCTACGGTGTCCGGGGAAAAACTGAGATTTTACACAAATGTCCGGGGTTTTATAAGTCTTTGTCTGGTGCCGGCAAATTTGGTGATGGCAACCCTACGTACCGCACCATATTTTACATGCCCTAAATATAATGGGCTCTTACACATTAACACGATGTGGCGTAGTGGTTTAGGTGGTAGAATAAAACAGAAGACCACAGGTTTACAGCATTTAATTCGTAGCGGGGTGGATTCAGTTCACAAGGGTTCCTTCACTGGTCGAAGGTATTGGATGGTACTGCCCTGAGCTCAGGCCGCGACGCACGCAGACCGGCGAGCCGATCCGAAGCCGGCAGCGACCACGTGTCCGAAGCAGAGGTTGTGCAGGGCAGGCCACGGGAGAGGATGTCTCTCCTCCTCACCCAACTCGCACGTGGCAGGCGCAGAGGTTATCGCAGGTAGACCACGCGACAGCGCGTCTCTCCAGCAGTAGTACGCGGAGGCAGCGATGACGCCCGTCGCGTGGCAGACGCTGAGGTAGTTGGTAGTCGAGACGAAAGTGTAGAAGAAGAAAAGAAAACGAAAACCCTGGAATCACACGAAGGGTGCTTCCGTAAGCGTGGTGCCAGGAATCGTGAGCGCCAGCGATTCGTGCGTCTCCCAGCCGCAAGCCCAAGGAACAGTACCAGGGAAACGAATGGGTACTCACCATCGCGGCGGTTCACAAAGGTTATAGATAAGCGTGCGCATGCCGCGTGCAACGATATAGAAGGTAACTGCGTAAAAAAGCGTTTAAGCTCGTAGCTGCTATGACACAGCAGGAAAGGGATGCTGCGGCCTGCGTACGCTTCACAAATTTAGAAACACTAGTGGAAAACAGATGACAATGAAATAACACAGCTATGTTCCAGACGGAAGCTATCTTGACAACCGGGCAATTATATAAATTTACAAACGCTGCAGATTATGGTGAAATAAGAGGATTGCGATTTGCAAGATGGAGAGAAAATGGCAGATACGACGAGCACTTACCCTTGGGCACAAAGGGGTTTCAATATTAGTTACTTGTAACAGTAGGCGGTGAAAAAAGAACTCCGCGGACCGGGGATTAGAATTTATAGCCGGGACCGCATAAGTGTTGTCACTCCGTGAAACCATAGACATTAGGGATGAGTGTGGTAATTCGATTCTAGTTTAATCGACTAACACGCTACAACGATATGAAGTTCTTTTTTCTTGTTCTTATAAAAGAGAACTAGTAACGTGCGTATAATTCAGATTACTACCAATATTGTTAACCCTTCCAACTAAGCTATAATGCTTGTGTCTGTAGTGGGTTCACGGCAAGAGTGTAATGGGTGGGGTTCGAACCCGCGACCTCTCGATCACAAATCTGATACCTTAGTCATTATGCTTTTGACTTTGTTTATTCGTATAGTTATGTTATTTTGGCATTTGGAATATATGATTGTAAGCAATAATAACATGATTATTTTAATTTAATTTTATATGGGCCATGGACCTGCAATATATGTATTTTATTTTATTTATTGACGCTTCTAAGTTAGTAGTTGTCCCTATGACATGGTATTCAATTCAAATACTGTGAGCAACAGACGACCTAAACCTGGAGGTCTTAAAGCATTAAATTATTTGTATAATTTCATTCTTTAAAACCTACAGGTTTAAAATGATTTTGTGATATTTATTTTATTTTATTTAGGGGACAATAAACAGCTACAATATATGTTGAAACAGAGAACAGGTAATACATGATCTGAACAATATTGCAGCCCACTATATTATCCGCATATTAACAAAAGAAAATATGATAAAGAGTGCCACTAGATAGGTAATAAATAAATAAATACATCACATTAATTATAAATTAATTAAGTACATCATGCAAAATTGAAATTGAAAATTTAAATTAATTGAAATTGAACATAAAAATTGATTGCAATTAATAAATAATAATAAAAATCTAGACTAGCTTACATTCCTAATAACATTAATGGGGAATAATAATTTTCATAACATTACATTTAAATTTGGATTTTGAGCGTACAAAAATATCAATATTAACATTATATTTTTTACTCATAAAATCAAGTAACAATTGAAGTAGTTGATAATTCATTAATTAGAATATAAGCTATTTAGATATTTAGTTATTTATGTCACATTGACCGTTATACGTTTTACAATCTGCTTACCTACTAACTGAGTTTTTATTTTTATTGTACACGATAACAGAATAAAACATTGAATTAAAAAAAAACACTGCTTAACCTAACTACATAAAAAATTAAAATAAAAAACAAGCTTAGGCGTCAAAGTACTCCTCCTCATCGCTGTCGTCCGGAATGGCAGCATTGCCATGTTGTATGGCAATGCTTATTTTTTGGGCAAAGAACGAGCCAGCCCACCAGTCACGCAAGGAATCGGTCAGAATTACAAGTAATTACAATTAATTAATTAATCAATTAATTACAATTAACAAAATTACAAGTGATCATGATCATGTTATACAACAATACGACGATTGTGTGTAACAATCCTACTCAACATTTGCTTACCCTGTTCCTAACTATGGTAGGGTTGGCTCTAATAGAATGCAGCTGAGTATCGTGGTATCGCGTTACCTAGCTTGGTAACGCGATACGGAAATTCGGAAATCAAAAAGGCAGTATCATAAGAACTCAAAACGGGACATTTACCATGTGTATTTATTGTTTCGAGTTTCAGAGGAAACTTAATCGATAGATTCGGGACTACGTTGAAGACATGACTGCTTCGCGATGATTCCTTCCTTCTGAACATGTGGCTTCCCTGGCTTATTGTAATTGCGTTATAGACTAGTGTATTAACAACTCCACTTATGTGAGTGTTTATTTTTATTTTTCCCTACGATAATCCATCCGATTTGACAGATTTTCTTTTTGTTTCATTTTTATTATTAATTTATCCTTCACTATTGAAGTCTAATGTTATCTCTTCTCATATAATATAAAGCTTTTTTGTGAATGGAAGAACACTGTAGACTCCATTGTATTAATTGGTCTATACTGTCCTCTCATACCTAGTTAACCTGTATTATGGATACATTGTAAAAATAAGATTTTGATTTGAAAAGAGTAACTGTGAAGTTTCTTGTCGGTTCTTCTCCATAGAAAACGACTAATTTCGAACCGTGCCCTAACTGCTGAAGTTTTGTAAGTGCCCATGTGGGCATATGTGAAATAAAACATTTTGAGTTTGAGTTTGAATCCCGTTTTAAGTTCTAATGACACTGTTAGTGACCACTTTAGCTTATAAACATCAGAAAGGCAGTCGATCTATGTAAAACACTAGTACCTACTAAGATGCATCCGGCTAGTTTTTTTTTTTTTATTGATAATAGGCTCGCGTTCAATCACCATCTCACCTGATGGCCCTCAATACAACGTGTAACGAAAAGGGTATATACATACCAAGAGCACGGCTTCTTTGGATGATATCAAACGATATTGGAAGGGTTTCAACTCAAAATAAAATACTCTAAAAATTGATACCAATTTTCGGTTTCGTAAGTTTCTTAAATTGAAATCATAACAATCGTGTCACCGCACTACGTAGCAGGCGCGTGCATAGTGCGTGGCTGTGGCTATGCTAAAAATCTATAAAAGAAGAAGTTTTTGTGTGTTTATACTCCGCCGCATGCCCTGTCATAATCCTATGCACGCCCCTGCTACGTAGCTCAATAACTTTCAACGTTACTTGCAAATATCACCATAAATCTCTTCTGTGATATGCTTATTTCAATTTTGAAAAGTTCGGTTTCTGGTATCTATGTATTAAAAATTCTCATTACTTCCGAACATGTAGAGATAGGATTAAAAACCCTTCCAATATCGTTTGATATCACCCAAAGAAGCCGTGTCCTTGGTATGTACATATATACCCTTTCCGTTACACGTTGTATATGTAGTTGAGAAAAGGCTAAACAGATGACTATTTCACATTCTTCGTTTCCACATTCTGTATTTCCACATGTAAAATACTATTGGAAACTCAAGTTCACGAATCAAGAATACAATTAGCACATACACACAGGTATCATGCATGACTACCCGTTGCATAGGAAGGATACTATTGCGAAAACATTGTGCCGTAGTACCGTACAATGTTAATAGGAATTATATGTAGTAATTGTAGATAACTTCGATATTAATAAAATTTATTTGATGAACAACTTGTTCAAATGTTCTCGATTGCCTAATTATAAAGCGGAGAAGTTTGTTTGCTGTTTTGAACACGCTAATCTTGGAAAGTACTAGGTGGATTTTGATAGAATTTTGTATAGAAGTAGCTTGAAGCTTGAGGAAGGTTATAGGCTACATTTTACCCAACTGAAAAAAGGAGGGTTATGTTTTTACGGTAGCGATGCACCGCGTCACTGCTTGTCCGAACATATTATTGCTGGCCAACTTAAATACAAAACTTAAGCAATGATAGATCACCTAAAACGTTTATTTAATTATTCCTCTCACTAAAATTTTTGCCCCTCCTTTCCCTATTATTAATTTGATATGTATTAGTATATATTTATATACTAATACATATCAAACATAATAATATAAAATACATACCACTATATATACAACGTGTAACGGAAACCCCATATCTATCCAAAAGGACTAAAGACAACATCTGGTATGGAGTCTCTATACAAAGTTTCAGCTCAAAATAAGTGACTCACAGAATTGACCCCAAATTATTGGTTTCATATGTTTCTTGAATACCAGTAATAACAAACGTGTCGCAGCACTATGAGGGTCATCACTTTCCACGTCACTTGCCAATAAAACTATAATTCTCTTTGTTCTTCTTAATTTGAAAAATTCGGTCTCTGGTATCAATGTATTGAAATTTCTAATATGCTCCACACATGTGCACATATAGGATTAGAAAACCCTTGCCATATAGTTTATTATCATCCAAAGAAGCCGTGCACTAGGTATGTATATACCCTTTGAATTACACGTTGTATATAGTGGTACGTATTTTATATTATTATGTTTAATTAGTCTTATGTATTATGTTGTACACTGACAGCCCTTAATCTATCTCCTTTAATTTCTGTCCATCCAAAGGTTGTCTGTAAGAGATTGCCCTGTGCGATACGACCGCACATTGTACACTAGTTTTTATTGTTTGTATCCTTAAGCATTGTAAGGTGTACAATAAAGTATATAATAAATAAATAATAATAAAAGGTACAATTGCGGACTTAATGCCTAAGGCATTCTCTACCAGTCAACCATGTCTTAAGTTAAATATTTAAAATATGAATAGTTCGTTCTTTATCTGGGAATTGAACTGCCTCGTTGGTCAATTGGTTGCAAGCGCGACTGCTGGGCACGAGGTCTCAGGTTCGATTCCCAGGTCGTGCAAAAAGTGTTATAAGGTTTTTCTGTAAGGAATTTCTCAGTAGTAGTGCGAGTTATATTATTATTATTATTACGGATGAGCCCGCTCTTGACCTCGATCTCGCCTGATGGTAAGCGATAGATGAGGTCTACGATGTGACGAGCGAGCCCAGAAGATGCCTGTTCACTCTTGCTTTAAAGGCTGAAAGGTCATAAGTGGCAGGGAACACAGAAGCCGGCAGAGAGTTCCACAGCTTGGCTGTGCGCACAATTAATGTGGAGGAGAAGCGCTTTGTACGACAAGACGGCATATCAACCAAGTGTAGGTGGTACCCAGCCGTGCGTCTGGTAGACCGGTAGCGAAATGGAGATGGAGAAATCAGGTCATGGTCATGGTCATATTACATTATTGATCACAATCAAATGAAATTATGATGTAAATTAAGTTTAATTAAAATGAACCCTATTTATAAAAATTGTAATTAATGATTACAAAATAATTTATCGTTTATTTATTTGTTTTAATTTCATTTTACTTTTTCTGTTAATGTTATAATTAATATTAATCAAACTTAATTATATTCTAATAATTTAGTGTTATTTATTGTACGAGTATTCTGACTCACTGAAATTCCAATGTTATCTTTGCTTCGTTTCAATGCAACTTAGCTCAAGATTTTAATGTTATCTTAATTTTTAATTTAATTTAATTTACTATTTATACAAGTGCTGTGCACACCTATAAGTGACGAATTCACCACAAACTATTTCATTCGTCTTTTTTTTTTTAATAACTAGTGAAGGAGTCGTTGGTGTGTCAATAAATAAATATTGACATCTTTGAGAGACGTTACGAGTATTGTGAGTAACTACTGGGCTGTGGAAGTCAGGAAGGCAGTTGCTCCATATTTGTAAGACACTAATACTCTGTTGCAGTCAGCTGTTCCCGTGACACTGAAAACTGACCCGACCATAATTGGAAAAAGGCTTAACAAATGATGACTTTGTCTATGCTTTTTTTATTGTTTATAGGCTTGCATTTGACCCGGGGTCGCGGGAATGTTCTAACGAGATACCGCGGCCCCGGAACTTAAGGGCAGCTGAGGGAACAGGGTGGCTTTTTAGTCAGTAGAAGTCTGACACTCCCTTCCGCTTTACCCAGAGCGGGAGATGTCATTCGATGATATTCCCACCCAAGAAAAAAAAGGCTTGCATTTAACCAGCTCCTTTCATAGTACAAATTACTTCAGGTATCAAAACAATTGCAATCTTAGGATTATCAGAAACAAGCCAATAGCATTCTTATGTCTTTACCTTGACACCCTAATCTACAACTTACAACACCCTAAAGAATATACCACTAACTATTTACTCAAACCACGCCTTTATAAGCACATATATGAATAATTAAGTAATTTCATTACATTTTACTGGAATTTACGCGTTAGCCCCTTCTTACAAGACGTTGCGTAAATACTGGGCCAGTGGTATTCGCGCAGTTTTAACGACAGTTGAACGGATTGCATAGGAGCGATGTGGTGGTTCATAGTGTTTTGTGTAGTTGGTGCATTTGCACAAAATGTTACGGAAAGAGGTAAGTCGAAGATTTTTAAGACAATGTAATAAAATCTATGAGTCTGAATTACACGCACTTCTAATTGTTGTATCATCATGAAACTTGGCAATTATACGTAGATTAGATGACAATACAATATTATGGTACCATCGAGCCGGTCTGATGATGGAATTGGAAGGTGGCTGATGGCACCTTGGACTGCCTACTAGTAAACATCGATTTTAGGCTCATTAGATTGTCTGAATATATTTTGTCCATTTCTCCTGGTGACGAGGACATATCTGTACCTCAGAGGTATACAACATTATGTGATAAAACGAAAATTTTACAGGAGAGGCAAAAATGCGCGGAGTAAAACTTTGAATGCAATTTTGACATAGTTGCTTTAAAGATATTGAAACACACTCGACAGTATTTTTTATTATTATTAAATGGAATTATTATGTATCACACAAAAATACAATAAAGTTAATTCTTATTTTCTTTCGCGCGAAGTTTAAAAGTAAATAATCTTATCGTCATTTGAGGTCCTATACCCATTCAAATATTCATCCACCCTACGTCCTATATTCATTCCAAATCCACATTAGTGGATTTAATGTAATATACGATTGGATATTTCTTTAAATAGAAGTTATAGGACTTATGTCGTATACTATAATGCAGAACTGATTCTTGCGATTTGAATGGTGCAAGAAACATATTTTCAAAAAAAGTGGAGTTACTATTGTATACATCTGCGCTACAGATATTATTTAAGCGTGTTTTTAGTTCTTTTTTTTTTAATTTAATGAAGACAAGACAAATAACAAAACTGTCATCTGATAATTTCATAGCTATGGATATTGAAGTCTTCAGGTTTTTGTTAGGTTTTTAGAAATTGCAATGCTTAGGGTTATAGGTCGGACACCGGTAAGTTTATATATTTACAAAGAAACAGATTTGTCCGCATTTTTTTTTTTTATTTTATTTAAGTATTTTTCGCTTTTTAATGCAATTGCTAGTTTGCTTTTATTATATCTAGTAGACAAGATTCTACAAGAGGTGTTTCTAAGCAGGATGCGTTTATAGACTAATATTTAAATGGTGGAACGTTAAAAATTTATGTAGATAAAAATATTTTGAAACTGGAAATTGTGAGCCAATATTTTGGGCAGGCAGTTTACAGTAATATACTAATTTGGAATAAAGTCTTTCATAAACCTGTGTTTTAGTCAGTCAATACACAAGTTATAAGTACATGATTGTGCGTTTGAAATTGTCAATCATAAATCAGAGAATTTAATTTTAAAGGAAAATTGCATTGTCCTATGATAGTTCTTTAGCACTTATTACTCTAATGCACTGGTTTCCAAACTGTGATCCGTGAATGGGAAAAATATCGTCCGCGAAAGATTTAAATATCAAACTTATCAACTGAAAGGTAGCATTGTAGTAAACTTATTTAAGTTAATAAGTTTCTATCATAAATATTTTTTTTTTTATTTATGATCAAAATCACAGTATACATATCGTTCTTATACTAAAAACCACAAAAGCCCTTACTGGTTTATTTGGGTTATAAATATTTTTAACCGACTTCTAAAAAAGGAGGAGGTTCTCAATTCGGATGTTTGTTTGTTTTTTTTTATGTTTGTTCGGGCATAGCTCCGTCACTTGCCAACCGAATTGAAAAATTCTTTTTTTGTTGAAAAGGGTATACTTCTCAAATGGTCCCATGAAAATTTTATCGAGACAAGCCGTTTCTGAAAAATCAACAAAAGTCTAAAAAAAATATTTACGTTGTTGATCTTTTCGTTTACTCTGCATTGCGTTTTTTGTTCGCGCATAGCTCCGTCATTTACGAACCGATTTGGAAACTTCACCGACCCACTAAAAAGCGTGAAAATAAATACTTTTTTGCAAAAAATAAAACCGACTTCCATATCAAAACACTACAAAGCCAAAAATAATTTTAATTTCGGAAGGCGGTGTGAAAAAAAGAAAATACAAAACCAATAACACCGACTACCGAAATTAAAATTATTTTTGGCTTTGTAGTGTTTTGATATGGAAGTCGGTTTTATTTTATGCAAAAAAGTTTTTAACAGTAAGTGAATTTATAAGTTTCACATTTAAGGATGTTAGTAAATAAGCTTAACTAATTGATTCTGTTGCAAAAACAGAATTCTTTTTTAATTTACATTTTGATTTTTTAGGGTTGCAGAGGTATTAATTTTGTATGTCCATAGGAAATTCATTGTGTTTCTCTCATTCATAGTTTATTATGTTTCTATTGATTTCAGTGAATAATCAAGCTAGAATTTTTTATTTCTAGTTATAGTATAATTTTCTTAGGGACTTCTAGTCGTTGCTATTATAATATATTGAATATTATATTGCTTGCTTATATAATATTAAAACCAAATTGGCCTCCTCTCTGTAAAAGAAAAGGAGGTGATCTGCCACTTGGGACCAGCGTCACTTGGTGGATGGGATATATCTTAAATTTTTCCGAGCCTACATGTCAGTTTCCTCATAATGTTTTTCTTTACCGTTTACATAGCAGTGGTAATGATGGAAATTACAGAAACTAATATCGGTTTGACGCAGTTTGTGCACTTCGCAAAATGTACACTTGACGCAAAATGAGCATTTCGCATAATGTGCACTTGACGCAAAATGTGCATTTCGTATAATGTGCACTTCACTCAAATTATGCTCATTTTGGGAATTGCTCATTTTGCGAAGTGCACATTTTGCGAAGTGCACAAACTGCGTCAAACCCACTAATATTCCTCCCCGGTTCGAATCCATGACCTTCGTCGTAAGTCGTGTTTGTAACGACTGGGTCATCATTGATACAAGTAGATCTTAAAACAAAATTAGTTAAGAGCATCTTTTTTGTGGGAAAATCATAATCTAAGAACCCACCTTTTTCTTTCAACTGCTCTTATATTCGGGGCCACGGTTTCTCTATAGAAGAGTTAAGAATGTCTTGTTTTGTAAAAGTAACGACAGCCAAATACTAGTGGAACTCTACCCTCCTACCCACGCTTGGGCTATTGCGTCAATACTGGGCCCGCGGCGCACGCGCATTCTTAGATAGTAGAACTAAGTGCATAGAAGCGATGTGGTGGCTCACAGTGTTTTGTGTTATTGGTGTTTTTGGACAGAATATTACGGATAAAGGTGAGTTTAGACGAAGATAATTTTTATATTCATATTCCAGTTTATTTATTTTTTAATTTTTTCTTAAAAAAGAACGAGCAATGTGGGCATAATTCACATTACTAGCAATCTTGTTAACCCCTCCAATTTAGCTAAATATGCTTGTGTCTCGATCGGGTTCAAGGTAATAGTGTAATGGGTGGGGTTCAAACCCACGACCTTCGTCACCTTAACCATTAGGCTATTGGCGTTCAAAACCAACGTAAATAAAAACTATTTTTTAGTAGATATTTTGGTCAATAATTTGGGGTTTTTCTTATAATTTGAAAAAAAAAACTTACCTTTATTTCATGACTTTATTAGGTGAACACAAATAAAAACTAAATAAGTTGACAGCTTATATTAAAATTTACATAATGCTCCGGTGAGCTGCAATTTTTTTTAAAATTTGATTAATGGCAGCTTTGTCCAACATCTCACCAGATGGTAAGCGAAGTTGTCGTCGAAGATGAAGCACGCTTACCTAGAAGTAACCTTTACACGCTTGACTTAAAATACCGTAGTTTTTGACTTAAAATCAAATCGGTCGAGTCAACCCTATTTATGTGTTTGAGTTTTTTTAAGACCTGTTCCCTGATTCCAGAATGGAAATATAGAAGAGTCACTAAATCAACACAAGTCAATGTAACAGATATATATTTTTTTCTGTGGAATATCATGAAATGAGTGCCTGACTGACTGAATATCTGGATGCAAGGGAAGGGAAGATCAAATTTTTACGGTCTGATAACCCAACCTGTTTCTTCAGTTGTACTCGCTTTCCGGGGCCCCGAAATTTCGTTTGAACATTCCCGCATATACATATTATTTTTTTTATACCAATGAATCAAAAAATATATTACACTAGGATTTTCTCCTGTATCGTGAGTGAATTTTTACAAACAGCCAGACCCAAAACAATAATTTGAGGCCATAACTATAATCATTGGTCCTGTTGTGGGAATCGAATCCGTGACACGGAGCGCAACAGACGATCGCTCAACCACTGCGCCAACCGTGTCAAAAGAGTAACATTCGAGAAACCGGGCCTTAGTCACTGCAATTGAAATTTTATCTATAGGTTAGGTCATTAGTTTCAACTTATGAGTACCTAGGTATGAAGGTTTCATTGTCTCATATGTTCGATTTAATAACAAACAATGCGAACCATTGTGGATAATTTAATTGTGACCATTCTTTGTAACGTGTGATTACTTTTTCGCATTGTCAAATTATCTGAACAGTGGTGTGTTATGTCTCAGATTCAACTATATAACGTGTAACAGAATAAACGTAATTCCTGAACATGGTTCAAAATCGGCTTCTGAATCGATTTCCGTCATAAAAAATAGGTGTTAAATTTTTACGGAAAAATCTTTCATTTAACTTAAAACAGAAACACAGTATCATGACAAATTAATACAATCCTTAATTCAAGGAAATGCGCTCGTGTGCATGACAGCCGCTAATATTGCATGAGTGTATGCGTCTGCGTAAGGATAATGTATGACGCACATACGTTTTGCATTTAGTAAGGATAACTATTTTATAAAAAAATGTCTAGGTTTGGTTTAAATTTATTTAGTTACGGATGTTGTTTTAGACTTATAATTTTCATATTCTAATCTTAATCTGTTACACCTTGTATAAATGATATGCAATATTACATAAGAATGAAGAGGAGCTCTTAGTAAATAGTAACACAGCCAGAGGGTCGATCTGTAAGGTGAAGCAACACTTTCCGTAGTAACTCCGTGGATTTTAACATATAGAAATTCCTCATTCGCTTCGGAAAACAAATTAAGCAGTTGCTCCCGGCTATCATAAAAGTACATCTTTAACAGTCGTTATGGGTATTGAATCTAGTCTTGCCAAAGCCTATCGTCTTATAGGCCTACCACACGCACAAACTTCACCACAGTTTTGCCTGCGCAAGCTTCTCGCATGAAAAAACTTTACACGGACGGCATTACCACACGGCACAATTAAGTACGCAGGCCACATTCTTGTCGAAATCGTTGGCGTGGAAAAAACCATGTTTCCCAGTGAAGAACTATTTTTTTCTGCTACTATTTGTCAAGTGTTAGCTAGCGGAAAAAAAAACAACGCAAAAGTCAGGCAGAGATCAAGCAAGTACGCGCAGGCCGGGCTTGCGCAGGCAAAATTTCAAGCAAGTCGTGCAATGCGCAGGCCGCGCTGTGGGGTTGGCGCGTGATTCAGTTTTACCAACCGCACGCATGGTGTTCCGTGTACAAACCGGCTTGCGCGGGCAGAACTGTGGTGAAGCTTGTGCGTGTGGTAGGCCCAAAGAGTAAAGTAATATACAGGGTAGGCCCTTTACGTAGCTACTGGATTGTGGAGGTTAGATAGGTAGTGAGTCTATGTAAAGCACTAGTACTCAAATGCTACCCGACAGACCCAACCTATATGTATATATTATTATTTTTTTTAGTTTACTTGCAATGTGGGAAGAATTCACATTACTAGCAATCCTGTTAACTCCTGCAACTAAGCTAAATATACTTGTGTCTGGAGTGGGTTCACGGCAATAGTGTAATGGGTGGGGTTAGAACCCGTGACTCCTCGATCACAAGTCCGACACCTTATCCATTGGGCTATTTGGGATAACTGTAAGCAGATAATGATGTAGCATTACTTAATATTACTTATGTACAATAGTTATGTATAAATTACCCTATACCCTAGGCTGACTTAGGTACTTCTTACTATATTATAGGTAAATGCGAAAGTTTCAGAGAAATCTATCAATTCTAACAAACTTTCTCATAATTTATGATATTGGATGGATGGATGTTTGTTATTTTTTCACACAAAAGCTACTGAACGTATCTTTTTTACCCGACTACGGCAAAGCCAAAGGATGGATATGGAAGCATATGTAAAAATAAAAATAAGATAGATACACCGTGTTTGGTATCATTTGAAAGGGCTTCACTTGAACTTATAAAAAATAAAATAAATAGTATAGAAGCACAGTGATTTAACACCAAAATAGTTTAAATAATAAAAAGTAAAAAAACTAAAACCCGACTACGACAAAAAAATCGATGCTAAAAAGGATGAAACAAGATTTTCAGGATGCTGAAATAAACAAGGTTACTGGAAAAACAAGAACAGAACAAAAATAAAAGCCATAGTCATACGTTATATAGGATATCAACCGTAACAAAACAATTAATAACGTGTCGTGTGACTACGGCTTTTATTTTTGTTCTGTTCTTGTTTTTCTAGTAACCTTGTTTATTTCAGCATACTGAAAATCTTGTTTCATCCTTTTTAGCATCGATTTTTTTGTCGTAGTCGGGTTTTAGTTTTGTTACTTTTTATTATTTATTGATAATATGCTCGCGTTTGACCACCATCTCACCTGATGGTAAGTGATGATGTGGCCGAAGATGGAGCACGCTTGCCTAGAAGTAACCTATTCACTCTTGACTTAAAGACTCCCAGGTTATAGCGATCAGGAAACACAGACACCGGCAGGGAATTCCACTCCTTAGCTGTACGCACAATGAAAGTATTCCTAAAACGTTTTGTGCGTATGGGTGGGATGTCCACCCTGTAATGATGGCGCATCGCCGTTTGTGTCGTAGTCCGATGATGGAACGGGCTTGGCGGAATTAAATTGTGTAGTTCATCACACACTCCACGAAATGTAACCGATAGAAAACCGATAGACTTGCAACTCGTCGTCGATGTTCAAGGCTCTGCAGCTTTGATTCGACCTGAATCGTTGCCAATGAGTCTCTTGGACCGTCTCTAGATAGAATCTGAATGAATTTGGTATGTAGATAGTTAACATCCTGGAATTCCCACGGGATAGGGATTTAAATTTAGAAGCTATTGTAAAATAAATCAATTAACGAAACAAAAAATATATTTTGGGTATTTATTTACTCCGGATAACGCGCTGTTGACCGATTTCGTATTAGCGTTCAAACAAAAGACTATTGATCAACAAACTATGCAACCAACGATCGCGATTGGTAGTTATTTTTCGGCATCGTGATTGTCGTTGTATTGTTACATATTTTTCTTCTTTTTTTAGTTTAAGTAAGTGGCCGAACGTTGATGAAATTGTTTTGTAAGTTTTTCACGAGAAATGCTCTGGATAGTGTTGTAAGCGCTGTTTATTCTGTGAATGAATAACTTTTTTTCGGGGGGAAGTCATTAAATGTTTTTCCCGTTCTGGGTGGAGCGGAAGGGAGTGTCAGACTTTTACTGACTAAAAACCCACCCTGTTCTTTTAATTGCCCTAACGGGACATCGGTATCCCGTTAGAAAATTCCCAAAACCTCCGCAGGTAATTGCTAGCATTACTGCTTTACAGAAGGAGGCGACTGCGTCCCATTCCCCCTCGCCCCTTATCCTGGCCTAGACTAAGACTGGGTGCGAACTATCGCCGTCGCCGATCGCATGAACAAAAATTAATACCTTAGGTCTATTAATTATTTTTAGGGTTCAATTACATAATTGAAACTGTTACTCGAGAATATCGTTTAACCGTTTCTGTTCTACCTATATTATTTAAATACCAGATAATTTCGATAATAGTCTGACTGCTGGTCGTATCTTATAAAACGATCAAAGAAAAGATCATTTATTAAAATCATCACAATATCTATATATATAAAAGAAAGTCGTGTTAGTTACACTATTTTTAACTCAAGAACAGCTCAACCGATTTGGCTGAAAATTGGTAGCAAGGTAGCTCAAAACCAGGAGACGGACATAGAATACTTTTTACCCTAAAATTCCCACGGGATCGGGATTTACGCGGGAAAAACCTCCCACGCGAACGAAGTTGCGGGCAAAAGCTGGTATCTTTTATAAAAGAAAGTCGTGTTAGTTACACTATTTATAAGTCAAGAACGGTTGAACCGATTTGGCTGCAAATTGGTAAAGAGGTAGCTTAGAACCAGGAGAAGGACACATAAATTTTTATCCCGTAATTCCCACGGGATCTGGATTTCCCACGCGAACGAAGTCGCGGGCAAAAGCTTTTTTTTTTTTAGCGTGGTAAAATTATCAAATAAGTCCTCCCACCCCGGGCAGGGTGGGAGGGACTGTCAGACTTTTACTGACTAAAATCCACGGTGTTCCTTCAATAACCCTTTTCATACCGGGGCCACGGTAACGGGGTGAGTCCCACGACCCCGGCAGGCTTCGGCCCTCTACGGGGGGGCCTCGTCATATTGCTGACGCTCTTTGAGGCACGCGTGGAACACGACGCGCCGTCGACCCGGGCATGGTCCATGGTCGGACAGCGAGTTGCCCTGCGGGAAAAAGCTAGTAATTTATATTTAGTATACAGTACTCTATGTAGTTCCTAATGTCTGTGGTTTCATCACGCATAGAAATAATATGAAACTAGGAATGTACGTGAAGGCACCTCATAACACCGAAACATTTAGTTTTAATCGTTGAGCAGTGAGGAGCCTAGTATAACAGTATAGTAAATAGTAGTTTTATTGTGTTATTATAAAATATGTATTACTTTATAGTTACTTATTAAGTATATTGTATAGTTTTCTATGGGCCTTTGGTAGCCTGAAATAAATAAATAAATATTACTTAGCGGATTAATTTTGTTATAAGGTACGATGGGGTTGACATATCCTTATTGGACAAAAACCCTTAATAAAAAAGGATACAAAAAAATAACACCGAAATACCTGATATCGTGGAAATATTATTTTAAATTCTCGGAAAATATCAGACTTATTATATATTTTATTTTGAATTAACTTATTATATATATAATTTATTTTGAAAAATGGACAAAGTACTTTCAATACTTACGCTAAGAATTGGTACAAAATCATACCACAACGTCTGATTATGGATTGTAATCACTTAATCTTCTGTTATTATCTTTTCTACGCAAGACTCAAATAATATTTTTATCGTTTTTGTTCTTGTAATACTTAGAAGTTGTTTGACTAAATTTAAACGTTACAAAAGAAAACACGAATTATGATTTCCTTTTTATTTTTAGAACAAATTTGAATTTATTAAACATTAAAATTTTTACTGATTGTCTGATTTTCCGGCATTTAACTTTTATGCATTGTAATTAAAGGATATTGCATTATTTATTTAATGGATTTGCGTGGCTTTTCCTTGCGTGTATAATCCATTCTTACTCATAGCTAGTATACAATACTACATACATAGTATATTATACAGGGCGTCTCAAAAGAACGTTTATATTTGTTTGGCTTATTTTGTGAATACAATGATTAGGATGCGTTTCCACCAGAGATGTGCGATGGAAATGTGCCTACGAGGATATGTAGCAGAGCTGTGAAAATGCGCATTAATGTATGGTGCGAGGATGCGCAAACCTCGCAACACATCCTTCTCAACACACATTCCTCGCAACACATCTCTCACACACATCCCTCGCACACATCCCTCGCTTGTTTGGTATGCGCAAAAATCCAGCTCCGCTGAGCCGTTTCCACCAGAGCTGTGCTGACCGAGGCGAGGTAAATGAAGCAATTCTATTGGTTCCTTACAAACACATCCCTCGCTACGCATCCTCGCACATTTCTGGTGGAAACGCAGCCTTAGGAGGAACGCGGGGGATATGTCAATCAGTAGCCTGACTCAGGGGAATTCAGAAGTTATGGAACGTTTTTTTGGGAGCAAATCAACCATTGTATTTATGCAAATTTTACAAAATGTGTAACGGCACATCAAGCTACAACAATCTGTCAAATTTCTTTAATAGATTTTCAACCTTATTGCTAAAGAAATTAGGTTCAACGTTGATTAGGAAAATTTGACAGTTTCGGGTAGCTTCATGTGTGGGCGTCTGTACATACACCATTCAATAAATCAACTATGTTGGGGTGGGTTCCAGTTTAACCAATTGCAGCTAAGTACTAGTAGTGTTTTACATGGAGTGACTGCCTAT
This sequence comes from Tholera decimalis, assembly GCA_943138885.2. Classification (NCBI taxonomy): domain Eukaryota; kingdom Metazoa; phylum Arthropoda; class Insecta; order Lepidoptera; family Noctuidae; genus Tholera; species Tholera decimalis. The sequence goes on from OW964573.2 coordinate 5,228,521, forward strand.
CTGACTTCCACAACCCAGAAACTGGGTAACACGATACGCCTTGGAAAGACTGGTATCAGATTTTCTGGCTTCTGACTACCCGTAACGTCTCTACAAATGACAGCCAGGACCAACGGTTTAACGTGCATTCCGAAGCACGAAGAAATCTCGATTTGTTAAGATGGTAACCCATCTATGGATTAACCTCGGCAAGCGTTGCTTAACTTTAAAGATCGTCCCGTGTGGCAGGTTTTATTTAGCCACAAACTACTACGACTGAAAGTGTTTTTCTACTCAGTATACAACGTGTAACGGAAACCCCATATCTATCCAAAAGGGCTGAAGACAACATCTGGTATGGAGTCTCTATGCACAGTTTCAGCTCAAAATAAGTGACACAAACAATTGATACAAAATTATCGGTTTCATATGTTTCTTGAATACCAATTATAACAAACGTGTCACAGCACTACGAGGGTCAATAACTTTCCACGTCACTTGCCAAAAACACAGTGATTCTCTTCGTTCTTCTTAATTTGAAAATTCTGCCTCTGGTATTTTGCTGTCATTTATTGAAATTTCTATTATACTTCACACATGTAGACATAGCATTATAAAACCCTTGCCATATCGTTTATTATCATCCAAAGAAACCGTGCACTTGGTATGTATATACCCTTTAAATTACACGTTGTAGAGGTAAACATGTAACCCACACCAATGTCCACGGAATAATCTATTAAATAGACAAAACAAAATTACGTATCCGGAGGCGATTTGGGTTAGTTAGAATAAGTGATAATTATTGTGCAAGCAACTGAATAGCCATCTTTTTACATTTTGATTGAGATAATGAAAATTTATCAAGATCGAAAAAGTGTGTTATTAAATAAAGCTACATATATCCTTTATTAGTTCATGTAATATTTACGAAACTAATTGCGGTTTCAAATAGTTTTTATTAGTTGTACAACTATCTTTGTGTAATCTTCTTAAACCAAAATTTACTTTTAGAGAATTTCTAATCTATGTAGCAAAGCATTCTCTATGCACATTAGCGGTCCGTGTTTATGTAAATCCAACAAAAACATTTTCATGTCAAATGTTGCCAAGACGAGACCATAGCTAGCACTGTCAAAAAGTTGTTAGATCTCATGTAATAAAGTACAATCTATCTATCTATAAATCAATCCATTGCATTCCCACTGCTGAGAAACAGGTTTCCGCCCTATAAGAGGGGATGGGCCCTAATTCGCCACGCGGGCCCAGTTTGGGATGTAACATGTCTTCAGATTTTTGGTTCTAAGTCACGTTGCCTCTCATTGTTTTCTTTGACCAATTTGAAAGTGTTACGAGGTGGGATTCGGGATATAAATAATTCACGCTAATAAAACCAAAATTAACACTTTAATTAAATATGCGAAAATTAAAAATTAACACAGTTATTTACACAACAATATTTCTCACTTAACACTTAAATCGCACTGAAATTCACTTGTAGTTGTAGATCTCAGATTATATATATATATCGCCTCGTATTTTGAGATAAGTCTATCCTTTATCCTTTGCGAGCTATACATACCGCGATGTATCTTTTCAAGAAAATTCATGTACAATCGACTCACTGCCAATACTGGCAAGAATGTTCCAGAAGCTTCTCGACATATTCAGTACTGCTACTCGCCGCCAGGTGGCGTTAGTGCCTCGAACGTTCTAGAAGTCGATGTTTCTCGACATACTCAGTACTGCTACTCGCCGCCAGGTGACGTTAGTGTCTCGAACATTCCAGATTTCAGTTGAAGTTTCTCGACGTACTTCGCTAAGCGACTGGCGTAACAAATCAATTGTGATTATGTAACTTATACAAAGTAATGTGCCCGACTGGGTTCGAGCCCACGACATGAAACTCGTATATCAGGCCCGTTACTACTGAGCACCATCATTTTTATTAAAGCTTTTATTACCCGCCTGCAAAGGAAGGGTTATGTTTTTCGCGCGTATCTTGTATGTATGTATGTATGTTTGTAATATTCTTTATTACTTAATATCTCCAGAATCGCTGAACAGATTCACATAATTGAGGCATCGTTAGATTCGTCTTATTAGCCCAAGTGTTCTTAAATAGGTGACATTTGAAAAAATGAAACATGACGGCTGTGCGAAGTGAATTAGGTAATGAAAAATAATTATTTTTTTCGAATACTGCAATATGGGTATCAAATTAAAGGGCTTAAAATAAGGATTCCAAAAAGGTATATGATGTTTATCGTTAGTGTAATACTAGCAAAAACAATACAAAGAGAATATTTAAAAATATCACTTTCTGGATCCGGTGGGGTGCCATTGTGACACGACCGGAAAAAACTATAAAAATGTTAATTAATATTTTAACAAAAAAGTTGAAAACAAAAGTTATTTAAAAAATCTAAAAACCCGACTGCTCAACCGAAATACACGAAACAAGCATATTTTTATTTTAAAAAGTGACAAGTAGGCGGACCCATCCCATTAAAAAAGAGTTTAATTGGAGCAGTCGGGTTTTTTATATTAAAAAAAAAAAAATACACTACACTTTCGCTGAGTGACACCAACGACTTTTTATCCGGAAAAGAAAATACATTTCTGCGTGCAAGTAACAGATGCAAAACCGCGGGGAAGAATATAGTTTGTTTAATATAAATATGCAGATCTGAAGATGAAATTGGGAAATGCATTTTCATAATCGCGTAATGTAATTTGTCTGAAGAGCTGGAAAATAATGGAATCTGTTGTTTAATATGCATTCAGATTTTTAAGAGGATCAAAAATTCACGACGTTTACTCAGTTTTTATTTATAGGTTTTTTAATCATTGCCTCACACCAGGAATTTCTTCTGTGTCCTGAGTGTATTAACACACAGACTCGGGATAACTTTTACACGATTACTGAGTAATGCTTGCACTGTCTGGACAAGTTCACTTAAATCTGTGTGCTTCTTTCTTCAAAGGAGCACCACAGACATAATCCAAAATAGTTTTGATATGATTTGACTTTAAAGAAGACCTCTAAGTATTTTATTAATTATTGGCTCACGTTTTGCCATCACCTCACCTGATGGTAAGCGATGATGTGGTCGAAGATGAAACACACTTACCTAGAAGTAACCTTGAGTAGTTTATTTCTCCTCACTAAAAGACCCCCAGGTTTCTGTGTTTCTTCTCAGGGCAGTCACTTTAGAAACACCGGCTTCGTCTAGTTTAACTAAAATCATAAAAAAATACATATAAAAGTGTTATTTATAACCAATTTGCAATACAACATCGTATACAATTATATTTAATTAGTAATTTCATCGTATACATCGTACCTAATTTTGTTCCGGTGCCGGAATCAATCCCATTACCCTCCCCGCGGTACTTCATCGTTTAATTATTTCACCAACCATGTCGTCAATGAAGATAGAGATAAAGATTGTCAACAAATGATTACACAAACTAATTATAAATCACTCATCTAGGCCAAACTCCATCATAATACTCTTTTCAATTCTAGTTAACCGAGACACAAGCAATAATTTTCTTATTCTTTATTTTTTTTTTACTTTCATTCGTTTTTGTTTTTAGGGTTCCGTACCCGAAGGGTAAAACGGGATCCTATTACTAAGACTCCGCTGTCCGTCCGTCTGTCTACCTATGCCTTGCTGCATTAAATCCGGCCAGTAACCTCTATTGTACATAAAGTTTAAATAAATAAAACTCACCTGTAACCTCTGAGCTACCATTAATGTAGTATTTACAGAAATCGTAATTTATTATGTACTTACATTACCAAACATTACTAGCTTTCAGCCTTGTACTATATTTATAATATTTACTTAAATTATTTCGTCACCAACATTTAGTTTAATAATTGCATAACAATAGGTACATAATCTTACATCAAGTTACAAATATGTCGTTCCGATCTTTATACTTTTTATTTTATTTGAAATACATTAAAAAAAATTGTCATAATCGGCTTAGCAGTGTCATAAGTCCGTAGTGATAAATGTCATAGGTTGGGCAGACTTCTATGTGGTATATGCTTGGAAGTTTCGTACCGTCCTACACCTTGAAGGTGAATTTTGAATTACTAATCAGCCTTTTTAGGATTCCGTAGTTAACAAGGAACTTTTATAATTTCGCTATGACCGTCCATCTGTCCGTCCGACTGAGTGCGGCCTAAATCAGAAACTATTGGCGCTAGAATACTAACACATACTAACTTATCTGTAATGTTTTTGCAACTACTAACAACCTACTATTCTATGTAATGATTCTATGGGCCCTCTGAAATAAAGATAATAATAATACTGAAATATGGCATGGATATACATATTAATTACGCCGACAAAATGGGTAGGTAAAACAAAATCATGAAATATTTTTTTTAGGTTAAAAAAAATCGTCCCCTCTTTACGCATAGGGGGAGTCCCCTATGCGTAAAGAGGGGACGATTTTTTTTATCTCGTCTACTCTACCCCATATTGTGGAGAACCATTGAATAGGTCGTTAAAACTATTGGGAGTGTGAGAACACCAATTTTCGATTAAGTGATCAGTTTACCAAATATTAAGCTTCAAAGTGTTAATTTCTTTTTGTTAGTTACGTCACGGTAGTAGTACCTAATATAACGAAGTTAAAAGGAAAACTATCAGACCAAAGTTAGCTCCACAAATCTACGAGTAATAGCCAACTAAGTGTATTCTACTCGCTTTCGGACACATTCCATTGAAAACTATTTTGATAAAGTTCTTTTTGTATAAAACAGAGTAGTTTGTTTTTGCTAAAGCATAGTAAGGAACTCTCGGTCAGATAATCCGACTCGCACTTGGCGTTGCAATAAATACAGAACCTTATATTGCCCGACACGCACTTGGCCGTTTTTTATGTTTGTTATTGTTTGTGCCGCTCACTGAGAAGGTTGTTGTTACTGGTATGCAATATTTTTCCTTTTTCTTTTGTACCTATTTTTCGCTGCCAGGGCAAATTTTTAAAAGACGCCTGAATTTTTGAGGAAAAGATTAGGGAGTGTGGGATTTTTACCTCACTAAAATCACCCTGGTGATCACCATCAGCACATACAAGGGGACTCGTAACCTCTTTTAGACTGCTGCAGAGCCCCCTGTTCAACGCCTATCAGGCCATGTCTATGGAGAGACTGTAAATGGGTCTCTTCTGTTCCTTGCTATGCACGGCGGTACGTCATCACTGTGCCACCATCCGAAGACGGTGGCACAGTGATGACGTTGATATAATATATATATATATATACGTGATACGGGATAATGGTTGACGCATGCGTCAACCATTATCCCGCACTTCCCATTCATAGTTTTTTTTTCCAAGCTGTAGGAACATACAGGCTGATTATGTAGGTCAGTGTAACTGCAAGTCTTGTTTTGGGCAAAATGTAATTGGTATTTTAAATACGTACGTGATGCAAGCATATTCAAAAATACATGTTTTTTTGGTGGGAAAATCATCGAATGACACCTCACGCTCTGGGTGGAGCGGAAGGGAGTGTCAGACTTCTACTGACTAAAAAATCACCCTGTTCTTTCAGCTGCCCTTGCGTTCCGGGGCGGCGGTATCTTTTTAAAACATTCCCGCAACCCCGGCAGGCAATGGTACCTAATAGTTGAGGAAGACTTTTGCCGACAAATTACGTAAAATAAGAAACAAAACCAATGCAATTTAAATTATAAAATGTAGTTAACCTTTAACTATGGACGTCATGTTTTCATTACACTTCTATGGACAAACGGTCTCTGAGGCCCATGAACTTCAAGGACGAAAATGAAATGATATTTTGGAGCGAGGGGTAAAACTATGTTATGAATTCATTAATTGGGTTGAAATGAAACGAAAAATATGTAAATCAACTGTATTCTTTACTAAATTATACTTATTAATACCAATTATTCGTCTTTGAGGCACATTTTTAGACTATAATGACATAAGATCACTTTTAGGAACATAAATCTTTAAATAAAGCTTACCAAACAAAAAGTCTTTCTGTTTGTAAAAATATAAACTATAAAAGGTAAACAAATATAAAAATAAACGCTATACATTTAAATATAAAAATTTTGACAACGGTTAAATCTTAGGCAATTATTGGCCATCTTTACACAGTGGCTTTGAACATTATAAACAAACTGGTTGTTTGCAACCAACACATGTATGTGTTGTCTTTCAATTTAGTTTTGGAGGGCAAAGTCTACATATTTTACGAGCTCTAGGATCCATTTCTTCACTTATAGGTGCAGTGGCATATCGGGGCCCCAAATGCGAGCCATGAGTAGTTTGGTAATCTCATCTTCAGCCGTAGTGTTGTCCAAACAGAAGATTTTCTTTGCCACAGAACTACCAGACAGTTGGCATGACCGTTTTATTCCAGACGTGCTCGGACGTATATTATTATTATCCATTTTTATGAAAAAATCTATAACAAAAGTTTAAAAAGTTGTAAAATACTTTGTATGAGAAACGTGGACATAAGGTCTCACAGGCCGCGATCAAATTATGAACGTCAAATACTCACGTGTTTTGCAGCCAGCAACACAACCATCTCCGTTCACAATCGTTTCATGACTAATGTGAAAGGTACTGAATGGCACAGAGTCGGGGGACGCGGGGAACTAGTTAATTTGCGGATTCTCAGAAACGTCGCGGCCTCTGAGGCCTTATGTCCATAGTTAAAGGTTAAGCAATAACATTTTTAGATTATATTATTCAGAAATGATAACCTTATAAAGGTGACATTTTAATCTTATGTTTTTAACAAACTGGTTCAAAGTCTGGCTCTAGATTAAGTTATTATTTAAATATTAAGCAAACAATTGTTCACCAAAAAAATACTTCACAGTATATTTTATTATCTACTTATATTTTCAAAGTACTACCATCACCAACACATTACTGTATAACTTTATTTAGTAACCACAAGTTTGTAGGTCATACAATGTTAATGCCTGTTCTATGCATAATCTTGTATCACAGGAGGGAGAGGACCATTGGACCAACAATATGCAACATTTACGAACAGATTTTTTTAAACAACCATTACCATGATAAAGCGGTAAAAATATGTTATTATAAATCTTACTCACTATTATACCGTTTGCAACAACCTTTTATCGATTAAATATTCAACACAAAACTAAGTTATCTAAACACCAATCTTACGTCATAAGTAGGCACATTTAGGAACGCTAATTTAAAGAACCAGTCAAGCCTCTGATCTCGAAAGGTATCAATCAGTTGGTTGGACATGACCTATTTAGGGTTATTTAGTGAACAAGGAACCCGAAATCACGATAAACAATTTTTTCAGGTTACTAAAAAATCATTTACGTGTACACACGTAAATATGAGATTTTTTTTTATCTCGTCTACCACATAGTGTGGGGTATCGTTGGATAGGTCGTTCAAAGTGTGGGAAAACTAGTTTCGGATTATGAAATGCTGCGGCAAATCGCGGCTCAGTGGACAGAGCTCTGGCACGATCTCACAGCAGCATGGAAAGAGCGACTGTCGCAACCGAAGGATGGGCACGCCGCAATCGCGGCGATAAGTCCCCTTTTTGAGGATTGGCTGGAGAGATGCCAAGGCGTCCTCACCTTCCGCCTGACGCAGGTGTTTACCGGACACGGCTGTTTCGGGAGGTACCTGTTTCAGATTAAGCGGGAGGACACGCCCGGGTGTCGTTATTGCGTGGACCACCAGGAAGACACGGTGCCCCACTTGGGCCGAGCTTCGCCGTGTCCTCGTTGAGGCAATCGGCGGTGGTGACCTCTCACGCTCAACCCAGGGCCGGGCGTCACAGGACATCATTCAGACCATGGTGTGGAGCGAGAGGGAATGGGATGCAGTCGCCTCCTTCTGCGAAGTAGTCATGGTAGTGAAGGAGGATGCCGAACGTGTGAGGGAGAGGCAGCTCTCTTTCCTGACGCCCCAGCCACCGCGGGAGACGCCCCGGGCGTCGGGGATCGCGAGCCAATCTCCGGCTACGGTAGGCGCGGACTTACGGACAGCGAGCAGGGGTAGCTCACCGTCCGGCAAGGACCAAGCCCTGGTCGGCGGCGCGTCGTGTCAACACCAGTAATGGGGCCTCATAAGGCAGGATTGCGGGAATGTTCTAACGAGATACCGCGGCCCCGGAACCTAAGGGCAGCTGAAGGAACAGGGTGGATTTTTAGTCAATAGAAGTCTGACAGTCTCTTCCGCTTAACCCAGAGCGGGAGAAGTCATTTGATGATTTTTCCACCCAGAAAGCAAAAGACTATTGACGCTTCATATATATGTATTAGATATTATCGTTAGATATTATCATGGGCATCATTAATAATAATTAAAAACAGAAAAGAGATGATTAAATAAAAATTATTCAAGAATCAGAGTTTAATTCATAAAGCCATTACAAAATCATTTCAAACAAAGATATTATCTATAAATAATAGTAGCAAGTCATAATGACGTTTTAATTTCTTTTATATCAGCTTGAACCGGTGTAGCTCGATACACACACATACAGCCTAGCCAGATATAGGGCTTGGGGTCTTTAAACCAAGAGTGAATAGGTTACTTCTAGGTAAGCGTGCTTTAGCTTCAACCACATAATCGCTTACCACAAGGTGAGAAAAGAAAAAGAAAAACATTATAAGGCTTATAGACAAAAATTGCAGTCCATAAATGTGCCGCGAAGGCCAATGCTAGTAGATACGGGTAGGGTGGCTCATTGTGATGCGGGTCGCACAATAGGAATGATCACTACAGCCAACATGTCAAGAGTGTAACAACAATAAAGAAGAAGGACCAATAAAAGTTATTTAAAAAAAAACTGAAAAACCCTACGGCTCAACTGAAACGCAAGAAACAAGCACATTTTCATTTTAAAAAGCGACAAGCAGGAGGTAGTCGGGACCCTATTGAAAATAATAATTTAACCGGTGATATCACGGAAGGCCACCGGTGGCCATAAAGGCGTTTGTGACGTTTCAAATTTGAGGGATTAAATTAATAAAATGGATTGGCTCCCGCCTGCTTGTCACTTTTTAAAATGAAAATGTGCTTGTTTCTTGCGTTTCAGTTGAGCCGTAGGGTTTTTTAGTTTTTCTTTTAATAACTTTTATTGGTCCTTCTTCTTTATTGTTGTTACACTCTTGACATATTCAGCAGTCGGGTTTTTTTAGTTTTTTTTTAAATAACTTTTTTTTATTTTCAGCTTTTTAGTTTAAATATTAACTAACAATTTTCCAGTCCTTTTATGCGATTGAATTCCATTTTAAAACGTTATATTTCGTAAACGGTTGCTTAAAATGAAAAATTATGAAAGGAACCTCAAAATCATTTTTAAAGATCTATTTAATGATACCCTACTTGACTTACTGACTACTTTGGCGATTTTAGGTTTTTTATTTTTGACTGGTTTGTCTGGTTGTCGTTGTGGTGATTTGTTTTTATTTTAATGTCACCAGTAACACTCGCCAACGACGTATCATTTATCAAAATCCGTTCAGTGGTTTAATAGTTACGAGGGAACAAAGGAACGGACATACATACATATATCCGCGGTAAAAACATAACCCTCCTCCTTGCTTCGCCGCAGTCGGGTAAAAAATATCTTAACACTTTCTTAGTTTATAAACTACTACTTATTACATTAGATTGTTTTGTTGGTCTAGTGCTTGTTGATAGTGGCAAACGCGACTGCTGAGCAAGATATCTTGGGTTCGATTCCTGGGTCGGGCTTAAAATTGTTATTAGGCTTTAGAAAGTTAGCGGTATGATACCCCCATGCCTCAAAAATCACGTTAACGCCAACGCGGTAAGTGCTGACCGACAGTGAGCTTTCCCTTCAGGCCAAGCAAAAATCGCAGTTCAATCCAAATTTAGACCAAATGTTTTTTTTAATTGTTGGCTTGACGGGAAGCCAACCCCAAAAAAAAATAGATACTTATATCTAATGTCCAAATGTATGTTTTCATTAACAAAAGTCAACTTTAGTCATTAATTATTTAATTATGGAGATATTAAACGTCGGGCAGCACTGACCGACGCGGTCCGAACGGCAAGTCTAGTTGTCGGCCATCACTGACCGACGCGGCCCGAACGGCAAGTCTAGTTGTCGGCCATCACTGACCGACGCGGCCCGAATGGCAAGTCTAGTTGTCGGCCATCACTGACCGACGCGGCCCGAACGGCAAGTCTAGTTGTCGGCCATCACTGACCGACGCGGCCCGAACGGCAAGTCTAGTTGTCGGCCATCACTGACCGACGCGGCCCGAACGGCAAGTCTAGTTGTCGGCCATCACTGACCGACGCGGCCTGAACGGGAAGATGCATTTTTTTTCTTGGCGTTCAACGTATTAAGCTGTTGGTTCTGCGCCTGATCTGAACTCTCTCCGGTCCTGTCGGCTTGCTGTGCCATTGGACTATGAGAGTAAAGGAACATAGAGTGCTATTTACCTGCACAAATAGTTGTGCAATATAATATCTCCTAGGCAGATGGCTAATCTTTGCTGAGATTGGTCGCGGTGCTCAAAAGTCAGAAAGACAGTTATTACTTTAGATATTGGCAGAATAGTTTACATTGGCTCAGTTTACCATTAACAAATAATAGAATTATGTATTGTGTAACGTATCTAAAGTTTCCATCTTATTTTTGGGATAAACGTAGCATAATTTTCCTCCTATTACATAATTATAGGTACATTATCACCACAGTTATCAATCACGTCTATCTAACCTTATTATTAATATAAACTAAGATTTCTTGAAAGGCATCAACGAATAATAAATGCTTTTGTGTACACTTTTTATTGCGTTTCATATCTTAATGTTGGGTAATATAGATTATTAGTTTGTTACTAGTTCCTTAAATCAGTAAAACTAATTGGAAACACTAATTATTTATTACGCTTGCACTCTTCACTAGTCACTACTTTATAACACTAAATCAAGTATCTTTAGTAAACTATATTTATTCCCCTATAGATTCTTAGCAGATTTTAAAACAAGGGACGACGATATACGATAGAGTAATAGGTACAATAACATACAATAATATAATATACATTGTAAATGTGTACATTTAATTAAGACATACAAATTTATAAGTGACACATTAGGTGTCATTAGATTACGTGATTTAGAAAAAAAAAATTATTTTAAATTAATTAAATACATGAACAGAAAAAATGCACGAACAAAACAAATACAATATCAAAATGTAAAAATGCATCATTGTAATAATTGGTCGGTAATCTTACTTACTTCTTATCTTATTAGTAGCTTCTGCCCCCGACTTCGTTCGCGTGGGAGGTTTTTCCCGCATAAATCCCGATCCCATGGGAATTCCGGGATAAAAAGTAGTCTATGTGTTATTCCAGGATGTCAACTATCTACTTATCAAATTTCATTCAAATCCGTTCAGTTTTTGAGTAAATAAACACACATCCATCCATCCTCACAAACTTTCGCATTTATAGTATTAGTAAGAAGATAAGATGTTTATTACACTTTCACGCAAAAACTACTGAACGGATCTGAATGAAATTCGCTATGCAGATAGCGGAAATAAAACTTTAAAACCCGAAATTTCCACGAGGACAGCATACATATAAGCACAGTTAGTCACTATTAAACGTCGTTGCCAAAGACACACCAATGTATTTTCGATTTCGGCCTTTGGTGACATGTGAGACATCTTCACTCGTTTCTATATAAGCTTAGACTGATGTACTTTCTTTCTTGATTCCACCATCTTCCTTACCTCGGAAAGCACATTAATCATCTCGTTCTAGCTGTCTTTTGTTCATCTTTGCATTTATCAGAAAAACAGGCACCAGTTTTGCCAAGTCGTACTGTGTTACCCAGCAACTGGAATGTCGAAGTCAAATAGGCAGTCACTTCATGTAACACGAGTACTCAGCTGCATTTGGTTAGACTCGAAATTGAGGAGCTTGCAGCAAAAGGGAGGCAAGTCCAAATTTCAATTAAGAAAAAAGGGTTTTAAAAATTATTGGTTACACTAACTGTTACACATAACAGTTATATGGTATAATATAATAAAAACATATTTACATATTTTACATTTGTTTTTAAGTAAATGAATAAATTTTTGAATTTACTAGGATTTTTAAACGTTTGAAACTGCCTCCGTTTTACGCCAAAGTGAAAGAAAAATACTAACCTATTTTATATTTTTTTAGTTCAACCACTATTAATCAGCACGTGAAAGATTAAACAATCAAAAGAAAAACACTTTCACAAAAATTACTAATTTAAAGGTCAACTTCAGCTTGATCATCGTCGTCTTCACTAGAAATATCTACTGCCGCTCCAACAGCTTCACTTTTAAGGGCCCTGTAGAAATCATCGTTGTCTTCATTAGTTTGGTTTTGAAATATTAACAAACCAAGATCGCCTCCATCATCACTTGAACTTGAATCGTATTCAGGCGGCTGGTAAAGATCAGATGATCCGCTGCTAAACGGTTCACAGTCACTCATTTTATGCACCTGATGCAGGTATTCAATGTTAAACAATTATTTAATTTATTTCAGTCCGGACCTGCTGCCTTCTTTCACCAAACGGAATAGGGTGGCAGATCTAAATTTTGTTAGAGCGCACTTGTTTTTCGTCGGATTTGCCTCGTTCATACATCAAACGATAGCCCTAATTTTTGTTAAAACTGTACGTGAAAAATACAGAAACGGCAAAATTATGGATCTGCCCCCCTTTTGCTGCAAGGTCCTCAATTGACTCCGACATAGATGGGTAAATAAAGGCTGAGCAGATTATAAAGTCTTCTACATAACATTTATTGTTTTATTCTATGTCTGTGGCCGTTGCTCGAAGAGAACTGTTTTTAGGCTTGCTGATATGTTATTGTTTTGTTTCCTCCATATATTTAAACGAAAAGAAATTATGCACCAGTATTGACGTCTTATTTTGTTCCGGTTTAACGGGTCTTGGTATCCAACTCTTCAGGAGATAACTTGTCAGATACCCGACAGCAGATGTCGAGATACGAAGAGCAATAGCCAGCATTTATATCTTTGTCTTCGCTTGGATTGCAGAGGTAATAGTGAACGCATTCTCTACCATCTATTTTAGCGCATTCTGTGCTTGATTCAGTAACCAGAATATCAGAATATTCGGATGTTAGAATATTATCGGTGGTGTCTGAATTCGCCGGGGTAGTTCGAAATATATCATTCAACGCTTTCTCTAGGTCATCGTCGATACAATACGCTCCTGCCGTCAGCATAAGAATGCATAGTATCTTAAACATGTTGTTACACTGTCAGTAGGTCTATCACAATATTATGTTAATGTTGTCTCGTTTAAACTTTTTGAGCTACCTATGGTCAGTGCTCGATGTAAACTGTGTAAACTCGGCGATGCTATTCATTATATAGCATCTGAATATATTTTTATAATGATAAAAACCACAGTGCAAGAGGAAAAATCCATAGCACTATCGATATGTCTATTGAGAATATATTATCAGGTCAGGTTTTGACGTAATTAAAAGTGATAAGTAATTGGTTTGCCCAAAATGATTAAGTTTATGTTGTTACTTTTCCCTATATTGCGCGTAGCCTGACACGCACTTGGCCGTTTTTGTGTTTATTATTGTTTGTGTCAGTCACTGAGAAGGTTGTTGTTACTGGTATTCAATATTTTTCCTCTTTCTTTTGTACATATCTTTTGCTGGCGGGGCCAACCTTCAAAAGGCGCCTGAACTTTTGAGGAAAAGACTAGGGAGTGTGGGGTTTCTCTTTTTACCTCATTAACCCCCCCCCCCCCCCCCCCCCCCACCCCTGTGATCACCATCAACACATGCAAGGGGACTCGTAACCTCTTTTAGACAGCTGCAGAGCCCCCTGTTCAACGCCTATCAGGCCATGTCTCTGGAGACACTGTAAAGGGGTCTCTTTTGTTCCTTGCTATGCACGGCGGCACGTCATCACTGTGCCACCGTTTTCGTAGACATGCGTCATCCACCCCGACTGTCCGTTTGGTAAATTACAGTCCAATCCCTCTCATAGTTTGTAGGCCTGTTTCCAGCAGTAATATATGATTTATTACTCATATAATCATTAATTCATGTGGCTTTTGGTACATACAGAATGTCAGATAAAAATATGAAAATGCTCAAGTCTACCCATTGAGCTTACACAGGTTAATAATGTTACAAAATTATTAATAAAAAATCACAAATTGCTCAAGTAATATAAAATTAGGAATTAAAACAATGTCAAATTATCCAGATTAAAAAATATAAATATCAAGTCAAAAAAAATGTGATTGAAGACACCAGTGTAAAATTACATATAAACAAGTCATTATCATTATATTATCAAATGTCAGAATTAAATTTAGAATAATAATTATATTCAATAAAATAATATAAAAAAGTAAAAAAATATATATTACATATTACAGCAGTATTTTGTCCTCCAGAAACTCCGAAATATTATAATAAGATCTACTAATAAGAAAGCTCTTTAAATGTTTTTTTTTTAATAAAACTACGTTTAAGCTTTTCATTGTTTCTGGTCATGGATGATTGGCGCCATGCAAAAAAGACTATTACGCATCAGTGCTGTTTTAGTAAGTTCTCGGCTTCTTTGGATGATCCCAAACGATATGGCAAGGGTTTTGTAATCCTAAGTCTACGTTTGTAGAACTTTTTACAAATTCCAATACACTGATACCAGAGACCGAATTATTCAAAGTGACGTGGAAAGTTATTGACCCTCGTAGTGCTGTGACACGTTTGTTATGATTGGTATTCAAGAAATATATGAAACCAATAATTTGATTCTTTGAGTCAGTTATTTTGTGCTGAAACTGTGCATAGAGACTCCATACTAGATGTTGTCTTCAGCCCTTTTGGATAGATATAGGGTTTCCGTTTGACTGCAAGTCTTGTTTTGGGCAAAATGAAATTGGTATTTTAAATACGTACGTGATACAAGGATCTTTAAAAATACATGTTTTTTTTTTGTGGGAAAATCATCGAATGACACCTTACGCTCTCGGTGGAGCGGAAGGGAGTGTCAGACTTCTACTGACTAAAAACTCACCCTGTTCCTTCAGTTGCCCTTGCGTTCCGGGACGGCGGTAGCTTTTTAGAACATTCCCGCAACCCCGGCAGGCAATGGTAACGAACTAGTTGAGAAAGACTTTTGACGACAAGTTGCGTAAAATAAAAAACCAAAACAAAGTAATTTAAAAATGTTGTCATGCAATAATATAACGGCGACTTTTAAATCTTGTGTTTTTAACAAACTAGTTCAAAGTCTGGCTCTGGATTAAATTATTATTTAAATATTAAGCAAACAATTGTTCACCAAAAAAATCTTGATAGCATATTTTTATCTCTATATTTTAGAAGCACCACTATCACAAACACATCACTATATAACTTTATTCAGTAACCACAAGGGTTAAATTATAAAATGAATCCTAATGAAACTTTATAGTTCATACAATGTTAGTTCTATCTATATAATTAAATATAATCAAATCATTAACATAATAAAGTGGTAAAAATATGTTTTTATAAATCTTACCAGCTAACCATTATACAACAACATTTCAACAATTTACCAACAAAAATACATTCATACTAATATTATAAATATAGATGCGAAATTCTGTTTGTTTCCTTGTCCTTGTCCTCCGCTAAAATAGCGCATCGGATCAATGTGATTTTTCAACGGACGACAAAAAGAGGAGGTTATCAATTCGAAGCGTATATATATATATATATTATTTTTTTTTTATTATGATCACCGATTACTCGAGACGGCTGAACCGATTTAGAAAATTCTTTTTTTTATTCAAAGTGTATACTTCGAAATTGGTCCCATTTACATAAAAGTCAGGATCTGATGATGCGATCCTGGAGAAATCGAGGGAACTCTTCAAATATTATAGGGACACCTATGACGTTTTGGGTATTTATTATAGTAACTTGTGCAGTTGCTCTCAAAAAGTACCATTTGAGGAAGTGGAACTGATGATGAAGACCTCAGATGGCCGCTGAAATTACTCAATAATAAGTATTGAGTGGATTGCGATTCGATTACTTGAATATGGATGTTAAGCACTTTATGCTCGTCACAATGCATATGGTGATGTAGATCTGATGGTGAAGTACCAGAAGAACTCCTCAACAATTAACGGCCCAGCATTGGGAAAAGCAATATTTTGTAAAAGGTTATAAGTGGTTGACATTTAGGCTCTTGTAACTAGGTAAATTAAAAATCGACCAACTAAAAAGAGTGAAATAAAAACATTTTACCAAAGAATTAAACCGCGCGGAAGTCGGTGCCAAAAATGAAAATACAAAACTAAAGACACTGAGTACCGAAATTAAAGTTATTTTTCACTTTGCAGTGGTTTTTGGGAGTCGGTTTAATTTTTTGGTAAAAAGTTTTTATGGTACAGAAATAGCTGATGGGCTGGAGAATGATATAGGCTACATTCTCCGCTGAAAAAGCTATTCACGCAAACAAAGCCGCGGGTAGAAGCTAGTACTTGTATAAACCATGTTATAATAAACTAGCTTCTGCCCGCGACTTCGTTCCGCGTGGGAGGTTTTTCCCGCGTAAATCCCGATCCCGTGGGAATTCCGGGATAAAAAGTAGCCCATGTGTTATTCCAGGATGTCACCTATCTACTTACCAAATTTCATTCAGATCCGTTCAGTAGTTTTTGCGTGAAAGAGTAACAAACATCCATCCATCCTCACAAACTTTCGCATTTATAATATTATATTATAATATTATATTAAAATTAGTAGGAAGGATTTAGGTGACTGTGATATCATTTAAAAAAAATATGGATAAGCCCAATCTTGACCTCAATCACGCCGAATACATAAGTTCCGCAAGAAATAATATAGTTCCATATTGTTTTACTTTAACTGTTTAACAAATCAATCAAGCATCCGAGGTTTAATTAATAAAGTCATTATTAAACAATCATTCCAAACATAGAGGTATATATAAGTAATAGTAGCGTGTCATAATGACGTTTTATGTTCTTTTATATCAGCTTGGACCGGTGTAGCTTAATACGCACACATACAGCCTAGTCAGATCTGGGGGCTTTAAGTAAAAAGTGAATAGATTACTTCTAGGTAAGCATGCTCCATCTTCGACCACATCATAGCTAATCATCAGGTGAGATGGCCGTCAAAGCAAGCCTATTATTAAAAACAAAATGGCCTTACAAAAGTTATATTTGCGGTTTTAGACAATATGCTATATCTCAAAAACTGCTGACCCGATCACGTTCAAACTAATTTTCTTTGAAATTTCATATTAAGATCGAAGAAGCTTATATTTTTTTCAGATTTTTCCCTCTGTTATTATAGAAGTTAGAGGGAAACACACACACACACACACACACACATTTTACCACTTTGGAAGCGTATGTTTTTTAAACGATTGATTTTATGAAAAAGGGGTTTTAGAAACCTCAATGTCATTTTCAAAGACCTTTCTATATATACCACACATGCATAGGTTTAATGAAAAAAAAAAAAAAAAATCAGTTTCAGTTCCATGTATGAGGGGGAGGGGGCTTCTCATACATGGAACTGAATCTGAAAAGTTTTTTTTGTGATATGATTCGGGATGCTGTTCACAGAATACATCTACCTACCAAGTTTCACATGTATAGTCCTAATAGTTAGAATAAAATGGCTATGACATACGAACGGACGCACAGACAGACAGACATGACGAAACTATACGGGTTCCGTTTTTTGCCATTCGGCTACGGAACCCTAAAAAATGAAGTCCATGAATGTGTCAGGAAGCCGCCAGATAAAAATATACATTATCAGGCTTGTGCACATGGTGGACATCCCACCCATACGCACTGAACGTTTTGGGAATACTTCTCCTAATTCTATTTTTATTCTTAATCCATGCCGGTGTCTGTCTTTCCCAATATCTATAACCTCCCTCAGTTCTTTAAATCAAAAGTGATACTTCTAGGTAAACGTGCTCCCTCTTTGACCCTCTTTGACCTCATGGCTAACCAGCAGGTGAGACCCAACTAGCACAAATGGGCTGCATTAGGGCTTTGGAGCGTATCCGATTATTACTTATGGTAATAGACGTAAGCGCTAGAGCGTCTACTACAGACTTAAAGCAGCCGCTTTAGCGCTATTTGGGCGCCATTTTATGCAACGTAAAGTTCCATTTAACCTGCACAACGGTTGCATAAAGGTTCCTTAATAGCTATAACGATTTATTAATGCTATACTAAAGCTCTAGTAGCGCTACTTTTGAATGATTTTGAACTACTTTGAACGAATGAATTGATTATAGTTCTTTATTGTATATCTTCAGTTGACATTATTTGTAATATTTTGGTAAAGTGTTTTCGTCGCCATCATGAAAATAAAACAAAAAGAAGTAAAAGTTTGTATTCTGTATTAGCAAGACATATAAAGATACTTAAAACGCTGTCCAGTTTACTGTAGATATATAAGATAATTTTCGAGTAATTTTAACGCGCTTTTATGATATTTAAAAAATTAACAAAAGATTTGTGATATTTTTTATTTGTTTTACAGAATAAATTTTATTTCCGTATTTTTACGTGTCGATAACTTACTATTCGCAAGTGGCCGATTGTTTACCGGTACATTTAATGCACATTTAACTGAAAAACCAATGTATATCAACTCAATTTTGCAAGTGAATTATAAGTTTTCTTAAAAAATCATGGCGTCATTGTAATGTAGTCATAACCTGCAGTTTTAGCTCTAATAACTCCCTTTTGAGAATCATAGCGCTAATTTTCACCCTTCTAACGCTTCCAGTGATTTTTGTTCCCCTAGTGCAACTCACAGCCACAAAAAGCTCCTATTTTCCTGTTTTTGAGGTTATGAGAACTAGTTACGTACTTATTCGTTTAGCATCCATTTTTATTAAATGTTTTATAATAGTTACAAAAGCGGCTGTAAAATGGCGAATGGATTGAGCCTGCAAGGAATGACTATTGCTACTAAAGGCCTTAGTTACATTGATGATTTTTTTGTAACTATAGTATGCATAAGAGTTTCTATTATTTCTATAATGAACCTTATAGTAGTATAATAGTGGTTACTATAACTATAACCTATAAAAGTTACAATGGAAACCACTGTGCAGCTGTGAGTGGCAGAATGACCTTCGTAACTCTCATATAAAGGTGTAAGTGGTAAATGAGTTCTACCGTGGACTACTGTGAAGGCTAGGGTAGTATTTGATTCAGCTTATGGCACCTTAAGTAACTTTTATAGCTATAGACGTTTACGGATGCAGATATGCAACTTTGAACTGCTTTTTGAACCCTTAAACCGCTATTTTACAACCCAAAGTAACAAAATAGGTTGCTATTTCCACTAATGTGCTCGTTGGGGATGGTGGTCAAACGGGAGCTTATCAACAATTCAATAAAAACATTATCAGGCCTATTAACAAAAAATGCAGCCCATGAATGTGCCAAGAAGGCCACTGCTACAGACCCATTGTGAGGCGGGTCACACAACAGAAATGACGACCACGACCATACTGTCAAGGGTGAAATGATGAAGAAGAAGAAGAAACAAAAAATATCTTCATAATTTCTAAGTTTATAAACTAACTAGTATTTGCGTGTTGCGCAAGGTGCAAGCACCTAACGTGTTCACTTTAAAAAAAAATATGGGGGGGCTTGTTGGGGGGTGTTGCACAATTATTTTGACTAAAGCATTGCCCCTCTAAACGAATCTGAAAAAAAAAATGTTCCAAGTCTCTTAATTTCCGAGATCCGCCTAAAGGGGGTGAGAAGGGGGGCAAGAGGGGCGACTTTGAAAAATGGTTTTTACTTTACCGAGCCTCCTCTATACGAATCCGTAAAAAAAAGAAAATACGGGTCTCGTAGTTTTCGATATACGATAGGAAGGGGGGAGAAGGGGGTGAAAATGGGAGATTTGGCACTTTTTCCGTAGGTTTGAGAGTTACTCGTTTACGAATCTGTCAAAATATACCCACCTCGCCATCCACCATCTGGGAGAACAATTATGTCAATGAGTGAGTCAGTGAGTGGTAATTTTGCTTTATATAGTACTAGTACTCACGCGGGGCTTCGCTCCCGTGGATTCTATCACGGTAAAAACATAACTCTCCTTTTTGCAGTCGCGTAAAAAGTAGCCTATAAGCTTCCTCAAGCTTCAAGCTACTTCCGTACCAAATTTCATCCCAATCCACCCAGTACTTTCTAAGATTAGCGTGTTAAAGCAAACAAACAAACAAACAAACTTTTCCGCTTTATAATATTAGTATATTAGTATATAGTATAATACTAATATTATAAAACGGAAAAGTTTGTTTGTTTGTTTGCCTGAACGCGCTAATCTTCGAAAGTACTGGGTGGATTTGGATGCAATTTGGTATGGATGTAGCTTGAAGCTTGAGGAAGGTTATAGGCTACTTTTTACGCGACTCCAAAAAGGAGAGTTATGTTTTTACCGTGATAGAATCCACGGGAGCGAAGCCCCGCGTGAGTACTAGTTATTTTAGATTTCCTGGTTGGTCTAGTAGTCGCAAACGTGACTGCTGAGCAAGATTTCTCAGATTTGAATCCCAGGGTCGAGCTTAAAAGTGTTATTGGGTTTTGGAAAGTTAACGGTGTGGATACCCCGTGCCTCAAAAATCACGGTAAGCTGTTGGTTCTACGCCTGATCTGATCTCTATCTGGTTGTGTCGGCTTGTCGTCCCATCGGACTATAAAAGTAAAGGAACAGAGAGTGCTGTTTACCTCCACAAATAGTTGTGCAATATCTCCTAGGCAGAGGGCTAATTTCCTCTGGGGTTGGTCGCGGTGCTCAAAAATCAGAAAAACTATTATTACTCTAGATATTGGCAGAAAAGTTTACATCGGCTCTGTTTACCATTAACAAACAATACAACGTGTAATTTAAAGGGTATATACATACCAAGTGCATGGCTTCTTTGGATGATAACAAACGATATAGCAAGGGTTTTGTAATCCTAAGACTACGTGTGTAGAACTTATTACAAATTCCAATACACTGATACCAGAGACCGAATTTTTCAAATTAAGAAGAACGTAAAGGATTATCGTGTTATTGGCAAGTGACGTGCAAAGTTATTGACCCTCGTAGTGCTGTGACACGTTTGTTATGATTGGTATTCAAGAAATATATGAAACCAATAATTTGGTATCAATTCTTTGAGTGAATCTTTATCAATTTTGTGCTGAAACCTTAGATAAAATAAGTAAGTAGATGTGGTCAACAGAAGAAATTATATCGGAACCGTGTGTCTCCAGTTAGGCGCTGGGCGGGGCAACAACTACACATGCAGTTTAATAAAATCAATAGATACGCACTCGCGCACACACCCGCATTTCCTAAATCAGAACGTACTATACAATCAATAATAAACCTTATTCCGTCAAACACAGCGTGTATTTACCATGCACCTTAGAATTTACCCACACAAAAACATCGGTCGCTATCGTTGTGCTGTGCAAAAGCAATTTATTTTACATATACGCTAGTGATTGACTATATCGGAAAGTTATCGATTCTTCCATTTGTTATTGTACATTTTTTTTGGGCACCTGAAAATGAACCAAATAAAAAATGGCATGTCCAGAAAATATTATAATAACAATAAACATATTATTAAGAACATAATATTACATAATTATTATTAAGTACCTACTACCTACTAAGTATTAAGTGCTACCCTGGCGCTTTCGACTTAAATCTATATTTAATTATCATAGTGATAGGTCAAATAGAAGTTGATGTTAACTTACATTACGCTCTTGATCGGAACATACCAGCCGTATAGGTTGTATAGAATCCTGAAAAGTTGAATGACTGATTTTATGAATGCCCTAAAACATGAGAATAGCTTTCAGTAATAAAATAAAATTTAACCCACTTCCGCAAAAATCAGTTGTACTCTTAATTTTGGAATTGTCCATTCAGGCTGGAATATTTCTGCGCTGAAGTGAACCGAGCATTTATGGTGCTATTTTTTGTAGGGTACCAGTTAGGTGGCATGCCTATGGCATCAATCCATTCCTTTTTTATATTACCATCTTTTGGGAAGCTGAAAAGTACGAAAACCACTTATTTATCATTTACATACATCCTAAGCTACTTCTAAACGTCACCATATAATAAGCATCGCAATAATTACGTAACACTTTATAAATCAAGATCTGAATGATTTTGACGTATATTGCTAATCCATTGCTACATATGTTCGAAATATTGGTCTGCTCAACAACGTAAATACCACAGTGAGTGTTGTTGATTTAGCATAATGAAACCGATTCCTACTGTAAGTGTGTTACGCAATTACCCCGCAGGTAATAGTTTAGTAGGTTATAATAGGTTTTTGTTATAAGAAAAATCCAAGTTAGTAGAGAAATTGTTAAATATATGAAAACAAACACATCCATGCCTAACAAATAAATAGCATGAATATATTGACTTATTTTAAGCTAAATTGACAAATATATTATCTGAACCATGCTGATTATTATAACGCATTCGAAGCTTCAACGGAAGTAAAATACAAAAACCATAAAAAAATAAAGAAACAGCAACATAGGATAAGGCATAACATACGATAATTCTAAACCGAAAAACATCACCGATTATTAACCTAAAATTAAAGTAACTTACTTTACGAATATTGGTTACGCATTTCTCTACTACTCTGTAAAAAAATCAAAATAATTAAAAAAACATTATTTACACCGGGCTAAAACGGTTGACAGATTGAAAAATAAACTATTGTAGCGACAGCGACGTCGGAACGCATGCTGCGGGCGTAAAATAAATTGTTTATTTTTTTTACTTTTTTGTACACTTGACATTTCAACGTATTTTTATTTCTGTCATCTGATGTAAAATAAAAGTTAAACATATTTTCTTAGAGGTTTCCGTATGTTATAAAAAACTTATTACCAAAAAATTAAACAGACTCCCAAGAACACTGCAAAGTGAAAAATAACTTTAATTTCGGAAGTCGGTTCCAAACACGAAAATACAAAACTAAAGACTAAAAAGTTTTTATTTCACTCCTTTTAGTTGGTCGATTTTTAATTTACCTAGTTACAAGAGCCTAAATGTCAACTAGTTCTATACTACTTCTATATTAATTTACAAAATATTCCTTTTCCCAATGTTGGGCTGTCATTTGTTGAGGAGTTCTCCTGGTAGTTCACCATCAGCTTCACTTCACCATATGCATTATGACGAGCATATTGTGCTTAATAACCACATTCAAGTAATCGAAGCGGAACACATGAACTACTTATTATTCCTACTTATATATTGAGTAGTTCCAGTGGCCTTCGGTGGTCTTCATCATCAGGTCTACTTCACAAATGGTGCTTTTCGAATGCAACTACACAAGTTACTATAAAAATACTTAAATCACTATAGGTGTGCCTAATATTTGAAGAGTACCCTTGATTTCTCCAGGATTCCATCATCAGATCCTGACTTGGTGACAATGTGACCAATTTCAAAGTATACCCTTTCAAACAAAAAAAGAATTTTCCAAATCGGTTCAGCCGTCTCCGAGTAATCGGTGATCATACATAAAAAAATAATAATAATATACGTGTCGAATTGATAACCCCCTCCTTTTTTTGTCGTCGGTTGAAAAACCCCTAAACTATAATAGCAATATTTCATTCGTCAATCGACATTGCTCTCGATAGCCTACGTTAGTGGATCTGCACAAGCACATCACTAATTCGTCGCAAGAAGTGGCGGCCTCTCTACGCGATGAATCCGCGTAATACAGTTTCGTACGTTATTTTTACATTGCTTGTCCAGTTACTTAGTGACGAACTCAGGTAGTGGTTAAGGAGCAATGTATTTATAGCAAAAGTAGTACAGTCGTTCTGATATTTGAAAACAAAAATAACATAGTAAAACCAAGAAATATTTTACGATTTATTGTTTTTCATGATTTTAAAGACAAATATTGTAAAATACTTGTACTTAGGTACATATGGTAAGTGATTCCATGATTCACATAGTTTTGATTTTGGCTTCGGTTTTTACAAGATACCACAGAACAGCTCGGCATTCATATATGTTATCACGATCGCCGTCGAAAGCGCACTAGTTCGCAGAGACGGTCACTTGCCTGTGACATGAGTCCTGTGGCCATGTCGCGCGGACACCGATACGCCCCCTTACCACTTCTCCTATATTTTTGATTTCTGTGGCTGAAACTGTGCATAGAGACTCCAAACCAGATGTTGTCTTCAGCCCTTTTGGATAGATATGAGGTTTCCGTTACACGTTGTATATTTATTTATTGTGTAACATGTCTAAAGTTTCTATCTTATTTTTGGAAACTAAGATTTCTTGAAAGGCATCAACAAATAAATGCTTTTGTGTACACTTTTTATTGTGTTTCATATCTTAATGTTGGGTAATATAAATGATTAGTTTATTATTAGTTCCTTAAATCAGTAAAACTAATTAGAAACACTAATTATTTATTACGCTTGCACTCTTCACTAGTCACTACTTTATGACACTAAATCAAATGTCTTTAGTAAACTATTTATTCCCCTAAAGATTCTTAGCAGATTTTAAAAAAATGACAACGATATACGAAAGAGAATCAATATCTTAATCGATCAGTTTATTTATAAAACATACGTGTTTACATAAATGTATACATTGTAAATGTGTACATAATTAAGACATCCAAAATAAGTGACTCATTAGGTGTCATTAGATTATGTGACTTAGAAAAGAAATATATTTTAAATTAAATAAATACATGAACAGAAAAAATGTACGAACAAAACAAATACAATCTCAAAATGGAAAATGCATCATTATTGTAATAATTGGTCGGTAATCTTACTTACTTCTTATCTTATTAGTAGCTTCTGCCCCCAACTTCGTTCGCGTGGGAGGTTTTCCCCGCATAAATCCCGATCCCGTGGGAATTCCGGGATAAAAAGTAGCCTATATGTTATTCCAGGATGTCAACTATCTACGTACCAAATTTTATCCAGATCCGATTGCATGATAGTGTAACAAACGTACCTACATCCATCCATCCATTCTCACAAACTTTCGCATTCATAATATTAGTAAGAAGATTTTTTTTTTTTTGATAATATGTTCGCGTTTGACCACCATCTCACCTGAATATGGTAAGTCATGATGTGGTCGAAGATGGAGCACGCTTACCTATACCCTATTCATCTGGGCTTGAGATAAAGTGTAAACAAAGAAAACAAGGTTTCTCAAACTTTTATTTCACTGTTTTTATTTCTATTTTATTTAATGTAAAGTTTCCCATTTGTGTATCTAGCAGCTAGCTATATTGTTCTTATGTTGTATTGTCTGAAAGCCTGACTCCAAGATCAAAAACTATGCTTTTAGTTTCTGTACTTTATCTTACATAGTTCACCCGTACAAATAAATGCACAAGTTTTGTTAGAAGGTACCTAACTAAGAGGATAATAAAACCAAAGATCTCTCTTACTTAATTATTTATTCAGAGAATTCTGAAGAACTGTCACCAACATGAATAACGAAACGGTCAACTACAGTACTACTTTCTTTGCTTCAAATATCAATTCTCCTCCTTCCAGAAAGTCTGAGTTTGAGCCTGTAAACATATTATGATTGAATTATAAATATCCGGAAACTTGATTTATGTATGTATCAAAATTTACTCGCCCCCTATTCTATGGGATTTCAACATAAACTAATGAAATATGGGTGTGTACTATACACCACTGCCCACTCCGGGGGAATCCAGGTATGTTAGGTATTGTCAGGAATGCTATGTTTGTGTTGTATTAAAATTAAACTTTACCAATGTGAACTACAATGAGTCGTTTTCCTTTTCCACTTAGATTTTTTAAACCAATGGATAAACCTTGATGATGAGCTTCTTTCATTGACTTTATTGACTCGTCCTGCCAAACTTTGTTCATAGTGTCTCCTGTAACAGATTTGATGTTAATTAAGAGTATTAATTACAAAATAAATTCTTTGATTCATAAATATAAAACATTAAGTACTTTAAAATAATTTTATACTTTTAAATGAACTATTATCCAGGTCTCCAGTAATTAAAAACAGGCATATGTAATAATTGAAGTATATGATTGAAGTCTTAAAATATGTTTAAACTAACCTTCATTGAGCCAAGTTTCATCTGTGTAATAAATGTTATGCCTTCAGTCCTTAATTTTGTTATGGTGTTTAAATATTTGATACGCCATAACACTATATAATTTCTGTCAATGAGTGTACTCTTGCGGCTACATTTCACATTATTTAAATTGGAGTTTGATTAATAATTTATAAAATGTAGTTCTTTTAAAACTGGGCAATGTATCATCTGAATTTACAGCCTCCAGCACCTTATCAATGGTAGGCAGTTCATTTTTAAAGTAAAACATGTGTACTTTACGGCGTATTCCATCCAAATCTATATTGATTAAAGTGTTAATCTTCGATAGTCTCGGTGATGGTGGTGGAGGTGATCTCAGGCAGCCTGTGGATTTTTTCCTTTATAAACCTGTTTACAGTGGCTCGTGATATTCCCATAATTTCAGCGGCTTCATTGATAATATCGGTTTTGTACGAATACAACGATACGAATCCTTCGGCCACGTTTCTTCTACGTGTTTAAACACATTAATAACAGCCACCGTTTCCGTTGAATGCATTGGAGTTTCCTTTTATCGCTTTTTCTTCGGCAAAGAAAATCTGCAAGCGCTGTTTGGTCCAGGTTCACTCATGTTTTAAGCACGAAAATGTCAATATAACAAAAACAAAACAATCCACAAATAACTTTAAACTGAACAAAATAAGAAACTTAATGAAAACAACAAAAGTAACAACGGAATAACAAGAATTCAACGAAAATATTTGGAACTTATCAACAAGTTGATCGATAGTAAAGATGGCGGATATAACCCGACCGATGACAAAACGTCACATTTTTATGTAAAATGTTCGCAGTACCTGTGGTATATAATTTAGTAGTATTAAAATGCGTTCGAAGTTTGGGAATCAAGTCTGTTTTGGATGTTTTTACATGTAAACGATTTAATAAATAATTTAAGAAAATAATTTAAGGCATTTATGATATTCAAATTCAAATAAGTCTGAAAGAATTTCAGAAGTTCTACAGACATCATTCTAAAATATCATTTACAGTGTTGTCAGCGTATTATTCCGTAGTTATTTTTATAAAATATATTCACTTCATCAATCGTGACCTTTAAAGTACCCTTTTTATGGTTTGTTTACCTTTTATCTCACGGCTTCCTGAATACGGTATAGAATAAACTATTCACTCTTGACTTAAAGACGCCCAGGTTATAGCTATCGGGAAACACAGACTCCGGCAGGGAATTCCACTCCTTAGCCGTACGCACAATGAAAGTATTCCCAAAACGTTTTGTGCGTATGGGTGGAGATTATAAATGCGAAATTTTTTGAGGGTAGATGAGTAGATGTTGGTAAATCTTTCAAGCAAATGCTATTGAACGGATCTGAATGAAATTTGCTATGCAGATAGCGGAAATAAAACTTTTAATCCCGAAATTTTCACAAGAACAGCTGGCATATAAGCACAATTAGTCACTATCAAATGTCATTGCTAACGACATACCAATGTATTTTTGATTTCGGCCTTAGGTAACATGTGAGACATCTTCACTCGTTTCTTTATAAGTTTCGGCTGATAATACCTTCTTTCTTGATTCCACCATTACATTGAGAAAAACGAGTCCCAGTTAAGTAATATTGTTGTAATTACCCGACTACGGCAAAGCCAAAGGAGGGTTATGATTTTGACAGGCTATGTATGTATGTATGTATGTGTGTATGTTCATCTGTTCCCTCATAGCTCAAAAGCTACTTATCGGAACTCGACAAGTGAGGTATCGTTAGAACCGCCTTGACCGTGCGCTGAATATAGGCTACGTGACGTGTCACAAAACCCAATGTGGCGTCCTCTAGCGCCCAAAAAGTATTGTGTTAAAAAATAAAAATGAGATAGATACATTGTGTTTGGTATAATTTGAAAGGGATTCACTTGTACTTATAAAAAATTGCTTAAATTTAACGTGGCGCCCTCTAGCGGTCAAAAAGTCATGTGAAAAAATAAAAGTAAGATAGATACACCGTGTTTGGTATCATTTGAAAGTGCTTCACTTGAACTTATAAAAAATAAAGTAAATAGTATAGAAGCACAGTGACTTAACACCAAAATAGTTTAAATAATAAAAAGTAAAAACTAAAACCCGACTACGACAAAAAAATCGACGCTGAAAACGTATGAAACAAGATTTTCAGGATGCTGAAATAAACAAGGTTCCTGGCAAAACAAGAACAGAACAAAAATAAAAGCCGCAGTCACACGTTATATAGGATATCAACCGTAACAAAACAATTAATAACGTGTGACTGCGGCTTTTATTATTGTTCTGTTCTTGTTTTGCCAGGAACCTTGTTTATTTCAGCATCCTGAAAATCTTGTTTCATAGGTACTTTTTCAGCGTCGATTTTTTTGTCGTAGTCGGGTTTTAGTTTTTACTTTTTATTATTTTCGGGTTGTATTCTACTGTTCAACACCCTCGCAACTCGCGTACCTATCGCCAAGCGTTTTGTCAATCATTGTGTTCCGCATCACAAATACAGTCCACTAAAATAAACTAAATTAGCCCGCCGCGCCACCTTTTTTTTTGGTATCTTCACAAGGATCTTCCCTGCAGACCAAAGTAGGTGGCTTCATTTTAGCAGCCACATACTTTGATCTGCAGAGATAGGCAACGCTAGACTGGACCGTGGATAAGTGACCATATTAACTTGACGAAATTCTTCCTTACCTCGGAAATAACATTAATACTTTGTTTCCGGCTTTCATTTGTACATGACAGTTGTTACGAGAAGCTAGAAAATCAAACACCAGTCTTGCCAAGTCATATTGTGTTTATTTATTTTATATATTTTGTAAAGCACTGCCACATCACGCATATTTTGAATTCACAAAAAAAAATACAGGTAATTGGTCTGATGTACATGACAATTACGGCGTACATAAAAATTACAACTATAATCGGTTATGCTAAAAGTAAATTATTCACAAAATATAATAAAAATATTAAGTAACTTGTAATTTTGATTATGATAAAAGTGACTAAATACATTTTTAAATGAAAGAAATACATTATAGCAGATTTATGAACAAATTAGAAATCAATTGTAAATCTATACTAATATTATAAAGCTGAAGAGTTTGTTTGTTTGTTTGTTTACTTGAACGCGCTAATCTCAGGAACTACGGTTCTGATTTGAAAAATTCTTTCAGTGTTAGATAGCTCATTTATCGAGGAAGGCTATAGGCTATATATCTTCACGCTAAGACCAATAGGAGCGGAGCACTAATGAAGAATGTTTCAAAATCGGGGGATTTTTTTTTCCACGCGGACGAAGTCGCGGGCGAAAGCTAGTTAGATATAAATTAATTAATTTTTATGTAATACTTTACTAATTTTCTTTTTAAATATAATATGTAGTTTATCGCAGAACACATCTAGATTGGGCACTAGAGTTACCAGTGAGCGGTATTCATCCAAGATCCTACGAATTAAACTATTCTATGTCTGTGGCCGTTGCTCGAAGAGAACTGGTTTTAGGCTTTGGTATATTCGGATTTTGGAATATTAACGGATTGGTATTTTCGCATTATCGTGGAGGCCGGTCCAAATATATCAGTCAGCACTTTCTCCAGGTCATCGTCGATACAATACGCTCCTGCCGTCAGCATAAGAATGCATAGTATCTTAAACATGTTGTTACACTGTAGGTCTAACACAATATTATGTTAATGTTGTCTCGTTTAAACTTGTTTCTGAGCTACCCACGGTCAGTGCTCGATGTAAACTGTGTAAACTCGGCGATGGTCTTCATTATATAGCAGCTGAATATATTTGTATTATTTTTATATTGATAAAAACCCCAGTGTAAGAGGAAGATTCCATCCTACCAAAACATCCTGTAAAAACTAGCCAAGTCTCGATGGAAATCCCACCAAAGCATCCTGTAAATAACTAGCCAAGACTCGATGGAGCTGCTTGTTTCTCTATAAAAAGTAATGAAATCTTTAAACAAAGCCAAGCCAGGTCTAAGGTTCTTTACTGCGATTTCTTTATCAATATAGTTAGATTTTATGTGACCGGCCGTTGAACATTCTTTATGCACATTCACTTCGCACCTTTAGAATTACAATGACACAAGTGCAAATACCATACACTCGAGAAAATTGCATTTGAAACTTTATTTTTACTCTTTCCTCAATATCTTTTTTTACGATAATATTTATAGTTAATTAATATTATACAAATACCTGATTATATATACTTTAATATTAGTTAAACATAATGTCTTTGTATTTTGTAGTTTAATTAATACAAATTTTCGAAATACGGGACACCTACAATTAAGTCATTGTTCCACTAAAATATATATGAAATTGTAAAAAATAGTGACGAACAATGACGTTAAGGTACAGTAAAATAAAAAAATATGTTTATTACTATCTTAATAATTATATGTCCAAAAAGAAAAATAAATATTTAAATTTTAAATAAAGAAATTCGTGTTATAAAGAAATACGTTAATAGGGTGCTGCTTATTGCAGAAGATAAATAAAACATAGATTATAAAAGAAAATTACAACAACGACCTAATTGTAATAAACGTCACTGTTTTTAGAATTTTTTTACTGTCTGAAAAATTGCGTAAGTTATTATTTGAGTCAATGTTATTCTTATAACAATAACAAAAAATGGCCTAATTACCTTAGCGTCGTTGTAGCACCATGAAGCAACAAACTCTTCCCGCTCCCCGCGAGTGACTGACCAATCAGGCGTTGTTGCTTTCAGGTCTCGCTCAATTTGACGTTGACACTACTTCTATTTGCGCTGTTCCATAAGATAGTTTGTTGCTTTTTACAGCGTTCGTAATACCTAACTAATTTTAACGATATTTTGCACTTGCGTCATTGTAATTCTAAAGGTGCGACTTGTTGACACATCCAAGTCAACGGCCAAGTCACATGATATCTAATTATAAATTGGATAATAAATTATCCATAAACTAATGGTCCTCAAATAGGTGCCCCTATTTGAGGCCTATTTTAAAATACGCCGAAATGGTTCCAGAAAAGGATGGTACGCTAGTGTTTGCTTCGCGCTCGACTTGGCGAGGGCACTGCCGTGCCCCCAGATATATTAGGAGAATATTTTAGTCACTATTTTCCTGTTAGCTAACAAAATAATATAATAAATAATGTATGATTCCAATGCACAATAATTATGTTAATTTCTTCCTCAAACGAGTTATTTTTGTATGATAATGAGCCAGTCGTACCTTCAACGAACTTCACATCAAAATGTATACATGTTCTTTGAGTAAATTCGATGGGATATAGTTATTTATTATATTATGTTTACGAGAATAATACCTAACTAGAAATTGTGTTATAATCAGAAGTCGGAATTAGGTAAAGTTATTTATGTACTTAAACTGATTTCATACAACGAAAGAATAAAGTGGAAATGCCCCAAATCCCGGGATTAATTTTGAAGAGCATAAAAATTCCGTGATTCATTAAATAAAAAGTCATTTAATTTTACACAATTTAAACCACTGCACGCGCGACGTTGCCAAATTTACATAATATTGTCGGTCACACGGGATTGTCTATTAGAAATCCCGGGAAGATCCATATAAATATCAACATTTCGATGCAATTACATAAATAACTCTACCTAAAAATTCCGACTTCTGGTTATAATTCATGAATTTTGTGTTGAAATGATACTAAGAAGTAATAAGTTACATATTGCATTTTGATGTAAATATAATATTAGACTGGATGCCTACTTCTACATATCTGGAAAATAGGGTAAGCAGATGACGACGTATATCTTTTTTTATGAGTGACCGTACTATCGCAGTAAGCCCCTGTTAATATAATTTCAAGGAGATAAAAATAAATCATCAACATCATTTGCTTAGTAGTCTTTTTCAATACACTTGCTCGAAAACTGGCTCTTATCGCACTATGATTAGGTTCAACATGCAATGAATTTCACACTCGTGGATTGCTTTCATTTTTCACACACGAGGGTTTACCATTCCAGATATTGCCACAGATAACATTAAACAACTATTCAATTCCCTATATTCGGCGGTGATTATTTTTTTCACAGCAAAGAGGCGCATTTTTTTAAGGCCTTATATTTAATGAAAATGAAAATTGTGTTTATGAACAGAATATCAGAAATAAACATTATTATTTATAAAATAATTTTGCTTTTATCAACAAATTAACATTTATTTGTGTTCTAAATTTAAAAAAAAATATTTTATTTTAATATCAGGCTATTTTGCGGCTTCTTCTTTAACCCGCGAAGGTAAAGCGCGGGGAAAAAGTAAATTAAATCTTATTAATTTGTGTTTTTTTGCGTGAGTATGTCGAATTTAAGTTTTGATGAGAACAATTTAGATGCTACGCCGCCAGATATTGTGATTGAGGCTCAAAATACTTGCTTGCCTGTTGCCATCTAAATCGAAGCTAAAATATATGGCAACTTTGCATAATTTTCTTTAATGGAAAACAAATAAAAATGCGTCGTCATTTTCGGAGTAAGTATTTTTAACGTCGTTTGATACGAGTAGACATTTGTTACTGCAGTACTCGGCTTCATAAACCCTCGCCTTGCGACTCGGGCATAACTCCGCCTCGGCCGCAATAACAAACTTTCTCCACTTGTATCAAAATGTACTATTCTCTACTAAGTCGGGGCGGCTTGCTGACTAACCAGTTACAAATGAGTACTACTATATAACATGGCACGACTGCATATCTGAACTGCACAAACCGATGGTAACACCATACTCTTTGACTAGAGGCTATAGTCAAAGATGAACTAATGACAGACGGAACCAATGTCTTAACATGTTCGCTGACCGTACGTCGTTAGGCGGGAAAGTAAACTAGCGTTATGAGTTTATGACAGTACGTCGAGGGACGGGGCACTTATTTTTAAGAGTACGTCGTGGAAAATTCTACTGTCGTAATGTGGTGTCACTGTCAGGGTAAGTGCTCACTGTCAGCCAACGTGTTAACATGCTTTCCGAGGCATGGAGCTATCTCGATATGTTAAGATGGACTATTAAATAGATAGATAGATAGATACATTCTTTATTGAACACCATAACAGTAAAACAAATATGGACTTAACAACTAAAAACGGTAATACAATGGGCAGTCTTATCGCTGAACGCGATCTTTTACAGACAACCTTTGGATGGATTTGACACAGAAGGAGAAAATAAATACGCGGGTAGTCCACGGTGTACTATTTATCTATATAAAATACAAAAATAATAAATAACGTTCTCAAAACATATACAACGCGTAACGGAAACCCCATATCAATCCAAAAGGGCTGAAGACAACATCTGGTATGTAGTCTCTATGCCCAGTTTCAGCACAATATAAAAGACTCAAAGAATTGATACGAAATTATCGGTTTCATATGTTTCTTGAATATCAATCATAACAAACGTGTCACAGCACTACGAGGTTCAATAACTTTCCACGTCACTTGCCTATAACACGATAATTCTCTTCAATCTTCTTAATTTGAAAAATTCAGTCTCTGGTATCCAGGCGCGTGCATAGGATTATGACAGGGCATGCGGCGGAGTAAAAACACACAAAAACTTCTTCTTTTATAGATTTTTAGCACAGCCACAGCCACGCATCGCCACCATGCTACGATGCGTGGCTGTGGCTATGCTAAAAATCTATAAAAGAAGAAGTTTTTGTGACCGATTACTCACAAAAACTTCTTCTTTTATAGATTTTTAGCATAGCCACAGCCACGCATCGCCACCATGCTACGATGCGTGGCTGTGGCTATGCTAAAAATCTATAAAAGAAGAAGTTTTTGTGTGTTTTTACTCCGCCGCATGCCCTGTCATAATCCTATGCACGCCCCTGCTGGTATCAATGTATTGAAATTTCTAATGAGTTCCACACATGAAGACATAGGATTACCAAACCCTTGCCATATCGTTTGTTATCATCCAAAGAAGCCGTGCACTCGGTATGTATATACCCTTTAGATTACACGTTGTATACATATCAAAACAAAGAAACAAAGACATACATAATAACAACAATTTAAGGAGAGAGATAAAGATCTTTTATTAAGTCTCCCATCCATGGACTGACCTCGTTTAGCGTTACTTAACTTTGAAGATCGATATGTGTGGCTGTTATTATTATCAAAACCTCCTCACATATTAGGTTAAAAAACATGATACCGCTGCAAGCAGCACCACACTAGCCTTAAATCCATTTCTCATAGTAGGGCCCAGTCAACTTGTATAAAGAAAACGGCTACGGGTGATTTATATACAATGTGTAATTGAAAGGGTATACACATACCAAGTGCACGGTTTCTTTGGATGATAATAAACGATATGGCAATGGTTTTATAATCCTATGTCTACATGTGTGAAGTATAATAGAAAATTCAATACATTGATACCAGAGGCAGAATTTTCGAATTAAGAAGAACGAAGAGAATCACCGTGTTATTGGCAAGTGACGTGGAAAGTTATCGAACCTCGTAGTGTTTTTTTTTTTCTTTTTTTACCCGACTGCAAAGGAAGGGTTATGTTTTTCGCGCCTATTTTGTATGTATGTATGTAATATTCTTTATTACCTCATATCTCCAGAACCGCTGAACGGATTCACACAATTGAGGTATCTTTAGATTTGTCTTAGCAGCCCAAGTAATCTTAGATAGGTGACATTTGAAAAAATTAAACATGGCGGCTGTGCGAAGCCATTATAAATGGTGAAAAATTTTTTTTTTTTTTTCGATTACTGCAATATGGGTATCAAATTAAAGGGCCTAACACAAGGATTTCAAAAAGGTATATTATGTTTATCACTAGTGTAATACTGGCAAAATAATACAATGAGAAAGTTTAAAAAATATGGACTTCACTTTCTGATTCCGGTGGAGTGCCAATGTGACACGACCGGGAAAACCAAAAAATTGTTAATTAATATTTTAACTAAAAAGTTGAAAAAAAAAAACTTATTTAAAAAATCAAAAAACCCGACTGCTCAACTGAAATGCAAGAAACAAGCAGATTTTATTTTAAAAAGTGATAAGCAGGCGGACCCATCCCATTAAAAAAAATACGTTCAATTGGGTCCCGCCTGCTTATCACTTTTTAAAATAAAAATCTGCTTGTTTCTTGCATTTCAGTTGAGCAGTCGGGTTTTTAGATTTTTTTAATAAGTTTTTTTTTTACGTGGTAAAATCATCAAATAAGTAGTGTTGTGACACGTTTTTAGGGTTCCGTAGCCGAATGGCAAAAAACGGAACCCTTATAGTTTCGATATGTCTGTCCGTCTGTCTGTCTGTCTGTCCGTCCGTCCGTGCGTCCGTATGTCACAGCCATTTTATTCCGAAACTATTAAGACTATACATGTAAAACTTAGTACGTAGATGAAATTACGTACGTAAATTGAAATAAAGGGGGGTCCCCATACATGGGACTAGAACACTTGTGTGGTATCTATAGACAGGTCTTTAAAAAGGATATGAGGGTTTCTAAAACCACTTTTTCATAAAGTCAATCGTTTAAAAGATATAAGCTTCCAAAGTGGTAAAATGTGTGTCCCCCCTCTAACTTCTATAATAATGGAGTAAAAAATATAAAAACAATATATGTTGTAGATCTTAATGTAAACTTTCAACCAAAATTGGTTTGAACAAGATCGAGTCAGCAGTTTTTGAGTTACAGTATATTTACTAAAACCGCAATTATAACTTTGTAATTCATACAAATACTATGAAAAACAAAGTTATTTGGCGTAGTTGTAAAAATTGTAAATAAGCTAGTTTTAAGAAATTTGTAAGGTTTTTTGTTCTTTTTTTTTCAAATAAATATATTAAGTATATTATATTTATTATAGTTACTACGGAACCCTTCATGGGCGAGTCCAACTCGCACTTGGCCAATTTTTTTATGATTGGTATTCAGGAAACATAATATGAAACCGATAATTTGGTATCAATTCTTTGAGTCACTTATTTTGAGCTGAAACTGTGCATAGAGACTCCATACCAGATGTTGTCTTCAGCCCCTTTGGATAGCACGTTTCCAGGGCTTAAGAAACACGATTAAAGAAGTGAATGCTCAAAATGTCGAATTAAGAAATAGCGTTGAGCTTATATCAAAAAAGTACGACGATTTTTTGGCAAAAATATCGCAATTAGAGGCGGAACAAGCAGAAGATAAAAAAATCATTAAAGTACTGGAAGAAAGGCTGGAAATACAGGAGCGTAAGGCACGCGGCACAGGAATCGAAATACGCAACGTACCAAAGACCAACGGAGAAACCAAGGACAATCTGTGCAATAACGTCATCAAGATTGGGCAAACACTAGAACTCCATATTGATTGCTCAACAATTCGGGATATTTATAGGATTCCGGCAAAAGATGGATCAAATCCAATCATTGTCGAGTTTACCACAGCCCTTACAAAAGAAAGTGTCCTGCGAGCAGTTAAAAGTTTTAACAAGTCAAAAACAAACGAAAATAAGCTTAACACGACTCACATTAACTCTGCTTACCCACTAAAACCAATTTATATTTCGGAAACTCTAACCCAAAAGACACAAAAATTGTATCATCAAACAAGAATGTTTAAGAAGAGCTACGGATACTCATTTTGCTGGACTTCAAACGGTATAGTGTATCTCAAGAAAAATGAAGGTGCTCACCAGATACGCACAACCAATGATAATGATTTAGCAAAATTAAGAATCTCGGTATGACTAACCTTAGTTAAGCATTTTTATAGTTGTTTAAGCATTTTTATACTTCATGCTTATCTTATTTTTTCTATGTTCTATACACGCACACTCTACACAATACCCGCTAATTCAAGTCTGTCTTGCGGACAACTTTATACACACGGGAGTAATGGTAACCACATCATAACTAAAACTACTTGTTGTTCTGGCCGCCCAGTTGTTTTAAAAATGCCAATTTTCTCCAGAAAACCAACCCTCCATTGTTTCGCTTTTCTTAGACGTTTACAGCATTTAACAGGTGACTATTTTTGCTCAGATTACAAATTATTTAACAGATACTCCTTTAGCATATTTTATCGTATTTCGTGCAGTCTAGTAATAAGTATTACTTTTATAAAAAATAAGTTTATGAAGGAGTATGTCGAAGAATGTACCTTAATAATTAGAATTCAACAATCTTAAAGATTTGTCGGAAGATGTTGATAGGGTGACAGTTTCACAGTCACTAACTGCTGACATTGAAGATTGTCACAGGGTTATAGCTTCATCGTCGGAACATCTTCTGGTTCTAACACAAAACATACGCAGCATCAACTGCAATATGCCAGGACTAGAAATTTTATTAACAAGGCTCAAAATTAATTGCGATATAATTATACTTACTGAATGCTGGCTCCAACGCACATCAATTATTCCTAGTCTACCTGGCTATCGCTCTGTGGCAACCAAAAATAATTCGAAACAAAATGACGGTGTGGTTATTTACTACAGAGAAAACCTCCGAATAAAAGTGATTGAACCCAACTTTAAGGAATGTAACTGTTTAGTGGCTACTATGGAAAATTGTACAGCTATCATCGCCATGTATCGATCACCATCATTCCACAACTTAGATCCATTCTTACAGTCATTAGACGACGTGCTCACAAACTACTCCAGCTATGAGAATATTATTGTCATGGGAGATATGAATATTGCAATTAACCATAGCAAACTTGATATAAACGGCGAACACTACCTTACCCTTGTTGCTTCTCATGGCCTTCTTCCAGCCCATACTCTTATAACACGTAGTGTAAGTGATAAATGCATTGACCATGCCTTACTTAAAACTAAAAGTCCTTCTGTGACCATTGTTCCTCATGCATCATTGACAGACCTTTACCCAGTTTTGCTAGATTTAAACTTTAAGAAGATAACTCAATTCTCCTTTACATCAATTAAAAAAGTTGACACGCATAGTTTAGAACACGATATCAAAAATATTGACCTAAATTCGATTTATAATTCATCAAATCCTAATTTTTCTCTTAATTATCTCACCATAAGTCTTCGGGAAGCCATAGTAAAAAATACAAAAGTATTAACTCTGTCAAGACGCAAGAAGATAATTAAGCCGTGGATTACACAGGGCCTCCTACGCTGCATGAAAAATAGAGACATGTTACATCAAAAAGCTAAACTTTCACCAGAAAATTTCACCGTAAAAACTACGTATACGCGATACAGTAATTTTTGCAATAGCCTATTAAAAAAAGTTAAACGAGCCTTCGAAAAAGATAAAATGCAAGCGGCGCAAAGTGATAGCAAGAGATTATGGAAAGTAATAAAAGAAATCACTAATACTTCAAAAAACACAAACTCTTCGTCTGAGTTACTGTCGCTATCGACGTCACCTCAATCATCACTAAATGCTATCAATAACTACTTTGTGAATGTGGGTAAGTCACTTGCGGATAAGGTAGAGCAAAGGAGGGTTGGCAAATATCCTAATAGCAGCTCTCAATTACAAACCCAGTTGAATTCGTTCGTTTTGGAGAGTACCACGGAAGATGAGGTGGAACGTCTCTTAATTAATCTAAAGACAGATTGTGCTACGGGTTATGATGAAATAAGCAGTTCCTTTTTAAAAACACATAAAAAAATTCTAGTTCCTCCGCTAACATTCATCTTCAACTTATGTCTTCAAAGTGGTGTTTTCCCTGACAGTCTAAAAAAATCTGTTTTGTGCCCAATCCACAAGTGCGGTGACCGAGGTAATATCATAAACTATAGGCCGATTTCTATCCTCCCTGCACTATCTAAGATTCTGGAGAGAGTTATTAATACAAGATTGGTAAAATTTCTAGAAGCTAAACGATTGCTTTCATCAAACCAATACGGTTTTCGTGAAGGTAAATCGACAGATCAAGCTGTTAATGATCTCATTAGCTTTGTTAGTGATAACCTTGACAAAAAACTAAAATGCCTTACTATTTTCCTTGACTTAGCCAAGGCTTTTGATACTCTGTCCATTCCAATCTTACTTAATAAGCTGGAAATACTTGGAATCAGAGGTACTCAACTAAAGCTTTTTCAAAGTTATTTAACCGGTCGCCTTCAGAGTGTTCGCATTGGCAACTTCAACAGTGGAGATCTTTCAGTAACGTATGGGGTTCCACAAGGTAGCATCCTGGGTCCAACCCTCTTTCTCTTATATATAAACGATCTCACAAATCTCAAGCTCTTCCATGGCAAAGTAATCTCCTATGCAGATGATACTGCTCTTGTTTTCTCTGCCGACACATGGGAAGGGGCATTTAAAGCTGCCCAAGCTGGTTTTGATGCAGTGTGTGCATGGCTTCAGAGCAATGTTTTGACTCTTAATGTGGACAAAACTAAGTATATTTGCTTCAGTATACGGTCAAACTCAGAAAAAAAATATGATGATTATAACATCCTAGAGTAAACTGTTCATGTCCAAACTTAGAACGTGTTGAATCAATAAAATATCTGGGCGTTATCATTGACAGCAAACTCAACTTTAAAGACCATATTAAAACCCTCAGCGGTAGGATCAGGAAGTTGATATACATTTTTAAGACCCTCCGATACGTGACTGATCCATTTATGCTGAAGCGAATATACTTTGCTCTCTGCCAGTCCCTCATCACATACTGCATATCGTCATGGGGTGGGTCTCCCAAAACCATCTTAAAGCCGGTTGAGGTTGCCCAGCGTGCCATTTTGAAGGTCAGTACTTTTAAAACAAAGCTATTTCCGACCTCTCTGTTATACGAATTCTGTGAAGTTTTAACAGTAAGACAGCTTTTTATTTTAAATATTATATTATTACAACACAAGAAACTCATCTGCAACCCGATCGTTATGAATAGGCGCACGCAATACCTGGTTTGCTCGCAAACGACCAGTTACAAGACAAAGTTTGGTACTAGATTTCCTTCATTTATTGGTCCCTACATCTACAATAAATTAAATAAAACTCTCAAATTTTACTCCATGACAAAGCATTCATGCAAAATTATTGTAAGTCAGTACCTTCAAAAACTCACATATGAAGAGACAGAAGAATTGCTTCAGGTCCCTACTTAATTTTAAACTCCGCAAACTTACACACCCTCTAACACTCAAACAAGCACAACTCCATCAAGTACACAAAAAGAGGACAGCTTACACAATTATGATTTTAAAATTATAATTTTAATTGTGATATAAAATTATGATTGCGATTTTAGTACTTACTTATTTTATTATTCATTTTGTTTTTGTTTAGTTTTTCATAATATTTCATAATTTTGTTTCCGTTTCCGATTTTTAATTTAATATATATATTTGAAATCATTTTAATTCCTATTGATTGTAATAGAAATTATCGTCATTGTAAGTCGTTCTTTCACTTATTTTAATGTTTTGATTATTATTACTATCTTTTAAGTTTTTGTACATTATTTTAGTTAGTTTGTATTTATATGAAGTTTGTAATTTAACCGTAAAATCTGGAGGTCGGGCGATTTGAGGGCTGAAATACAGGTTTATGCCTAGTTTAGCCCCAATAGCTAACATTTTCGTGTACTTACTCATACTTTTAAGAAATTAGTGTATTTGGCAAAACAGTGTACAATTCTTTTTTTCTTGTGGAAATAAATTATAATTAATTATAGATATGGGGTTTCCGTTACACGTTGTATATGGTCAGTACCTAATATCGTTTGTATTTCAAAGCACAGATAAACGAAACACACAGATACATCTGGAGCTGCAGTCGATATTGTTTCAGATTTATTTATTTCCTAGCAGTCGTACTGGGATTCGCTTCTATGTATCACGATAAAAGCATAAACCTCTTTGTTTTACAGTCCAGTAGCATATTACCTTTGGCAAGCTTCAAGCTACTTCTGTACCAAATTCCATCGAAATCCACCCAGTACTTTCAAATAATTTCATTGCTGGGTTAGGGATGTTCATACGAGATATACCGCGACCCTGGAACGCAAGACCAACAGAAGCAACAGGCCAGGTTTTAATTCACTAGAAGTCCATCACTCCCTTTCACTCCACCTAAAGCCGTATAATGATTTTCCCACTAAAAAAAGCCATACGACAAATCCAGCAAACACGTATTTTGATTTTACTAATTCTTCAGTAAATATAACTTTCACTAAGACAGAGGCAGTTTAAACTTACTAAGTACTTTGCGGTCAAAAGTAAATATTATTGTTATAGTGACGACGTCTGTTTGTTGCTCTGAGAAACTTCTATATTAACATAAACTTGTACTAAACTAAACTAATGTTATTTTATAAATAACCTGAGTGTAACTATTTTGAATACAATCCACGAGTAATCAGAAGTTAGAAAACCTAATAACCAAATTTAGAAGTATAGTGTTACGGAGTATATAATGTGGATAACAGATAGGTAGTCATATACCAGAGGTTGACATATACTGTTTTTAGGGTTCCGTAGCAGAATGGAAAAAACGGAACCCTTATAGTTTCGTCATGTCTGTCTGTCTGTCTGTCCGTCCGTCCGTATGTCACAGCCATTTTATTCCGAAACTATTAAGACTATACATGAGACTTAGTAGGTAGATGTATTCTGTGAACCGCTTTCCGATTTTAAGAAATAAAACTTGAGTGGTGTCCAGGGACACCCGGATGGAATGAAGTTCCTTTCGATTAATTAGTGAAGGAATTGTAATAATTTTTTTTAAAGTTATAATAATATTTGTTTATTATTAACAAAGACGAAAGAAAGAAAGAAAATTAAAAAATGGATGATTGACGAAACGAAAATATCCGGCTTGCTTTCTATAAGAGAGAGAGAGAGAGAGACAGAGAAACATGGGCACGCTACACGGCTTACAATAGCGTACTATAGCAAAAAGTGTCGTTACAACTTTTCGTCTTAATTTTTTCCGTCTAGCCCCCTTTCGCAACACGTGATATGGAACTTCGTTCCAAAAAAAGTATTTCAAATAAAGGGGACTATATATGTAGGGGAATTAATCATTATCCACCACACACAGCCAGTACGGGTTAGTGGATGTTGCATATCTTCAGATTTTCTGTACTAGAACATTCCGGTTACCTCAAAATATTTGCCTTCAGCGTTTTGAGAGCAATGATATTGATAGAAATCACACAAAGAAAGGAATTTATTTATTTATTAAAACTTTATGCAACACAACATGTACAAAGGCGGACTTAATGCCATGGGCATTCTCTTATAGTCAACTATGGGTGGTGAAAAGATAACATGGCAGGTGCATAAAAAAAATAAACTAAGTAGATAATATTATATTAAAGTAAAAGTTTTATTACAAGTGTATATATACATATATAACTAGTAATGTACCTGCGTAGGATTAAACCTACGTCCTACAACTCCTTAGTCGTAGTTAAAATATCGTAAAACATTTAACACGTAATTGTTACATCGTTAATTTGCAAAATGACAGGTATACGTGTAAAAAATAACAAAAATAAAAGATAACATTTTAGGAGTGAATAAAAAGTCTAAGTTGATCCGTGTTCCGTGTGGACATTGTACATATACTATTTAAGATGCATCCGGACCTCATAAAACGCGTTTAACGGCTCTTTGTATCCAACTCTTCGGGAGATAGCTTGTCGGATACCCGACAGCAGATGTCAAGATACGAAGAGCAATAGCCAGCACTTATATCTTTGTCTTCGCTTGGATTGCAGAGATAATAGTGAACGCATTCTCTACCATCTATTTTAGCGCATTCTGTGCTTGATTCAGTAACCAGAATATCAGAATATTCGGATGTTAGAATAGTATCGGTGGTGTCTGAATTCGCCGGGGTAGTTCGAAATATATCATTCAAAGCTTTCTCTAGGTCATCGTCGATACAATAAGCTCCTGCCGTCAGCATAATAATGCATAGTATCTTAAACATGTTGTTACACTGTAGGTCTACCACAATATTATGTTAATGCTGTCTTGTTTAAACTTGTTTTTGAGCTACCTATGGTCAGTGCTCGATGTAAACTATATAAACTCGGCGATGCTCTTCATTATATAGCATCTGAATATATTTTTATATTGATAAAAACCACAGTGCAAGAGGAAAAATCCATAGCACTATCGATATGTCTACTGAGAATATATTATCAGGTCAGGTTTTGACGTAATTAAAAGTAATTGGTTTGCCTAAGTTTATGTTGTTACTTTCCTGTTTACCAACAAAGTAACATGTGATGTGTGATTTCAATGCACAATATGTTATTTTCTTCCTTAAACGACTTATTTTTGTATGATGATGAGCCAGTCGTACCTTCAACGAACTTAAAATCAAAATTTATATGTATACATGTTCTTTGAGTAAATTCGATAGGATATAGTTATTTAATTTTATTATATGTTTACGAGAACAATACCCGACTAGGAGTTGTGTTATAATTCATGAATTTTGTATTGATACTAAGAAGTAATAAGTTGCGTATTGCATTTTAATGTAATTTTTTTTATACTTATACTCAGTTCCACCAGTTAGACTAGAAGCCGTTTTCTACATAGCTTTGAAATAGGGTAAGCAGATGATGACGTATATATTTTTTATGAGTGACCGTACTATCTTTATAATCTTAATATCTTTTAAGAAAAAATAAAAGTATTTCAAATAAACGGGACTCCCCATACATGGAACTGATACTGAAAATATTTGTTTTCATGAAACCTATGCGTGTGTGGAATCTATAGAAAGGTCTTTAAAAATAACCTTGAGGTTTTTAAAACCACTTTTTCATAAAGTTAATCGTTTAAAAGATATGCGCTTCCAAAGTGGTAAAATGTGTCCCCCCTCTAACTTCTATAATAATGGAGTGAAAAATCTAAAAAAAATGTATGCTGTAGATCTTAATGTAAGCATTCAATGAAAAAGTTTGAACGAGATCGGTCCAGCAGTTTTTGAGATACAGCATATTTTCTAAAACTGCAAATATAACTTTGTAATTCATACAAACACTATGAAAAACAAAGTTATTTGGCGTAGTTACTACGGAACCCTTCGTAGGCGAATTTGACTCGCACTTGGCCAATTTTTTTTTCCTGGGTGGGAAAATCAACGAATGACTTCATCACTGTAGTTCACTCCACTGTCGGTGGAGCAGGAGGGACTGTCAGACAGCTACTAACTAAAACCACCAACAAACCCAGGGTGGGTTCG
Source organism: Tholera decimalis (assembly GCA_943138885.2). Classification (NCBI taxonomy): domain Eukaryota; kingdom Metazoa; phylum Arthropoda; class Insecta; order Lepidoptera; family Noctuidae; genus Tholera; species Tholera decimalis. The sequence continues at coordinate 5,272,972 of OW964573.2, forward strand.
TTGGTGGTCACTTGAAGAATATTCCTACAACCTGGACAGGCAATGGGCCTATCGAGCCCCGTAAATGCTGCCGACTGCTCTTTGAGGCACGCGCCCAAAGAGTACCGATCACGACACGCCACTGAGCCGGGCCTGGTCCTTGCTGGATGGTGAGCGACCCCTGCTCATTGTCCGTAGGCCCGCATCTACGGTATCTGGACTCTGGAGATTTGCACGTAATCCCCGACGCCCGGGGCGTCTCTCGTGGCGGCTGGGGCATGAGCCTAGTCTCTATAAAAAAGAATTAATCATTATCCACCACACACAGCCAGTACGGGTTAGTGGATGTTGCATGTCTTCAGATTTTCTGTACTAGAACATTCCAGTTACCTCAAAATATTTGCCTTCAGCGTTTTGAGAGTAATGATATTGATAGAAATCACACAAAGAAAGGAATTTATTTATTTATTTATTTATTAAAACTTTATGCAACACAACATGTACAAAGGCGGACTTAATGCCATGAGCATTCTCTTATAGTTAACCATGGGTGGTGAAGAGATAACATGGCAGGTGCATAAAAAAATAAACTAAGTAGATAAAATTATATACAAAGTAAAAGTTTTATTACAAGTGTATATATACATATATAACTAGTAATGTACCTGCGTAGGATAAACCTACGTCCTACAACTCCTTAGTCGTACTTCCATCACTGCTCTGATAGACAGTCAGTTAAAATATCGTAAAAAATTTAACACGTAATTTTTGCATCGCAAATTGCAAAATAACAAGTATACGTGTAAAAAATAACAAAAATAAAAGATGACACTAATTAGGAGTGAATAAAAATTCGAAGTTGGTCCGTGTTCCGTGTGGACATTATACATTTATACTATTAAGCGCGATTAACAGTTGATCCTGGCTATAATTTATTCAGATTTAGTAGTCGTTCAGTAGTCGGTATTCCGAAACCAAAAAATCTAATGCCAGTCTTACAAAAGGGTATCGAGTTACTCAATTACTGGGTTGACGAGGTCAAATAAACAGTGGTTTCATGTAAAACTCAAGAAGCCGAACTAAGAAAAATGTGCATCTCTTTGCAGCCTAAAAAAGAAACTTGTACATAGCATTCTAAACCAAATTGTAGGGGAATGAGAGTTAGTTTCCAACGAAGTGTGTTGAAAAATAATATCCAGATCCCGTATACAACACATCTAAAAATTTACTGAAGACATTTTCCTTAAAATATCAGAAACGGTTTCTATAAAGATTTCTAATGGCGACAACATTTTTAGCTTTATGAAACTGAAAAATACTTTTACAAGATTGCTTCCATTGAATTACGATTGAGCTTTGATATTTACAGAATACTAGTGGCTTCAATTTTTGTTCAATATGTGGATTAAGAACTCACATCTATACCGCAATAACCTCATTTATTGACTTTTACGTATTAATGTACACCTGAAACTTAAAATAGAGAATAACACATACAGACAAACGAGCACAAAAGTGCTTCTAATATTAATTAAAGAGGAAAACAAACTGTTTATAATGGATAAGCTCAAAAAGTACTCAACCGATTTCAAACATTCTTTCAACTATATTAAACCACATTGTCATAGGCTGATTTTAGTCGAAAAATTTATAAGTATGTCCCTCATCAACAAAATGCTTTCGTCGCGTGCACTGCAAAAACTATTAGTGTTATATGAAAAAAGAGTACAATCATATTGAACATTTTACAAATGTGAACAAAACCCGCGAGACAACACATGAAATACCTAATTATAATTAAGCTACAATTAACATGTTTTGTTCAAATTAGAAAACTTCAACACGCATACGTAAAATAAGCGTTTGTATCCTTATCGTGATATGGATCATAATCGAAATCAATTATTGAATCATTTAGGCTGCTTACGTAGAAGTTAATTACTTGTTAAATTATTCAAACCGGTACTTTTGTTCTAATGATTGTCGCGGTATTACAAACCGCTTTGTAAAACAATGTATGATGTATACATGAGAGGCTGGGCCAACAACTTATCGTTTTCTTCCGAGGGACCTAAGAATCTCAAGATAATAATAATAATAATAAGGTAAGGTAACTGAAGGTAACGGAAACCTTCAGTAGCGCCATCAGGATGGAATTCGGGGTGGACAAATGTGCGGTCATGCATGTAAAGCGAGGGGAGATTATGGAATCCGTGGGAACTCAACTTTCGGACTCCATACACCTAAGATCCCTCGGCTCAACTGAAACCTACAAGTATTTGGGTATGTCAGAGGCACTAGGCATCAATGTTGCTTATGTTAAACAATCACTGAAGGAACGCTTCTTTGGCCGCCTGAATAAAGTACTGAATAGTCTTCTATCAGGCGGAAACAAGGTGCGTGCCTTCAATGGTTGGGTCATGCCAGTATTGATGTACTCTTTTGGCATACTCAAATGGACTCAGACTGAACTTGACGCCTTGGACAGGCGGGTCCGCACAACGCTGACTGCAAATCGGATGCATCACCCACGTTCATCGGTGATGAGGCTGTATATCCCGCGGAAGTGCGGGGGTCGTGGCTTTTTAAATGCAAAGACCCTGCATAACCGCGAGGTATGCAGCCTTAGGGAATATTTCCTAAAAGCCGACGTGGGTATGCATCGAGATGTGGTAGCGGTGGACAAAGGCCTCACTCCGCTCTCCTTAGGTAGCGAGAATTGGCGCAAACCTGTAGTATTAGATACTAATGACCGCAGAGAAGTATGGCAGAGCAAGGAGCTTCACGGACGCTATTACCGGGCCCTTCATGGGTCTGACGTAGATACATTAGCGTCCGTAGCCTGGCTACGTTTTGGTGACCTCTTCGGGGAAACCGAAGGTTTTGTTTGTGCGATTATGGATGAAGTTATGATGACGAATAACTATCGGAAATATATTGTGAAGGATGGTACGGTAGACACATGTCGGGCATGTCACAAACCGGGAGAATCCATTCGTCACATTATCTCCGGTTGTTCTCGTCTGGCTAACGGAGACTATTTGCATAGACACAACCTTGTAGCCAGGATTGTTCACCAGCAACTTGCTCTTAAATACAATCTTGTGGAATCAGAAGTACCGTACTATAGGTATGTGCCCGACCCAGTTCTCGAAAATGGCAATATTACATTGTACTGGGATCGGTCTATCATCACTGACAGGACTATTGTTGCCAATAAGCCTGACATAGTGGTGATAGACCGATTAGAGCGTCGCTCAATGATTGTTGATATAGCGGTCCCTCATGACGAAAACCTCGTGAAAGCCGAGAAAGATAAGCAATTTAAGTATCTTGATCTGGCTCGCGAGGTTGTCGACATGTGGGATGTGGATACAGCAATCATTGTGCCGATAGTCGTCTCGGCCAATGGCATAATAGCCAAGAGCCTCGACAAACATCTTAGGAGGCTCTCGTTGGGCAGCTGGATCAAGGGCTTGATCCAGAAAGCAATACTTCTGGACACGGCGCGAATTGTTAGGAGGTTCCTCTCTCAAGAGCCCTGACCACCGGTAGCTTGGACCCTGTACCCGATACCGGTGGGCTACTGTTTTTTATATTTTTAAATGTTTTTTGTTTTTATAGGAATATTTAAAAATGTAAATAATATGTTTGTAAAATGTAATAAATGGAATAATAATAATAATCTGTGGCCCGGTTGTCAAAGAACATGTCAAAAAATTTTTTCCTCCGAATTTTTCAATATAATTTATAAATTAAATAGCCAAACAAACAAAAATAATCATGTTCAACGAAACGAAAATAGTGAAAAAAAAAATCTAGACATGAATAAATAGAAGAGTAAATAGAAAAAACAATAAATGGAAAAATCAATATGTTGACAAGAAACCGGGCACGTTTGATTCTGAACACACAACCAAGACCTGCGGAATCGTCGCTCAGCTCCACCTCGCAGCCGCCGGGACCAGCTCCAGCCGTGAGTGAAGAGACTCCGGCCGCTGCAGTTGCGTCGAGTTCGAGCGAGGAATACTTCTCGCCGCCGACGACACCACCACCTGCGCGTCGGCGAGGAAGAGGCCGCCCTCCGGCCAGCTTCGGACTTCGAGGCCCACCGGCCTCTGATAGGGTCCCCGCTGCCGGTGGAAGTGTGCAGCGCATGCGATGGACAAATTCCATCAATGAAAATGTCATGCGCTCATACTTTGGGGCTACAGAGGGGGGAACTAACCTCACTGCGTACCGTGGTCGGATGCTCTCTCTGTTTCAGGTACTTGAACCAGCTGTCAACGTTTCGGCCCAACGACTGTCGGATCAGGTGCGGGTCATCCAGCGTAACCATATGTTGGATGACGCCGTACTTGATAGACTACGCCTCGAATCACGGTGCAGTCGTGTCTCATCTGCTTCACCACAGGCTGCGGTGCAACTACAACCTAGTATCTCACTGCGACCCGACCACGTCGGTGAAGATGATGAGGACCGGGCTACATCCGTGAGTACCCAGTGCAGTGAACGATTGAGGACTGCTTTGGAGTGTGCATTACGGGAGTATCGCTCCACACCACCTGAGCTGAGACCTCGCCTGCCTCGTTTGCCCATGCATAAGAAAAATAGGGCGCTAGTGTGTGCTCTAGATTCACTGTTGTCAAATTATTTTGACAATAGCGAAGACCTCACCGATACCCATTCGATTCTGTACTGTGCCGCTGTTGCAGCATGTCGGGTAGCTCATGTCAAGTTTCCAAAGACTGACAGAGCTGTTCGACCAGCTATACCAGCTTGGCAGTGCAGGATCGAACGTCGTATCGCTGGGGCTAGAGCACTCATTGGCAAACTTATCTGCTTCAGACAGGGCAACACTCGCCCCAGAGTGATGCGCTTTGTGAGGCGGGCGTTCGTGGGGACTGATATTAATCCTCGGGATTATCTGACCTGCGTCACAGAGCGCATCGACTTCCTGAAGCAGAAAGTCTATGCGTGGGCAAATAGAATTCGCAGATATAAGCGGCGGGTGGAGCGATACACTCAGAATCGCACATTCCAAAGCAATGAAAGGTGGGTTTATAGGACCTGGGAGCGACCTGACCAAGGTATGACTGATACGTGCTTACCGGATGATGACGCCATGTGTTCGTTCTGGCGCAACATCTGGTCAGCTCCTGTCAGTCACACTGAGGGTGACTGGATGCGGGAGATCAGGCACACGTGCGATCTTTTACCAGAAATGGGGACAATCACGATCAGCCCCCAAGATGTAACCCGTGCAGTCCGTCCGTTATCTAACTGGAAATCCCCAGGGCCGGACGGGCTGCACAATTTTTGGCTTAAATGGTTCCAAAGATCGCACGCTCGCTTGGCATTTCAGTTCCAGTCTGCCCTAGAGTCAGGATCGCTACCTCAATTCCTAACTACAGGAATAACCCACCTGCTCCATAAATCAGGCAGTACTACGGAACCTAAAAATTATAGACCGATCACGTGCTTACCGACGGTCTATAAAGTTCTTACTTCCATTTTGAGAGCCAAAATTAATAATCATATTGATGTAAATTCAATCATGTCTGCTTCTCAGAATGGATGTAGGAACGGGTCCCGCGGTACTAAGGAGCTTCTCCTCATTGATATTGCCATTAACCAACAGGTTCGTCGTTCCCGAAAGAATCTGTCGACATGTTGGATAGATTATAAGAAGGCCTATGACTCTGTCCCTCATACATGGCTTATGAAGGTGTTGGAGTTGTACAAAATAAATCCAACCCTACGCACCTTCCTTGAGTCATGTATGGGGCAATGGAAGACGGTCCTTCGCTACCCAGGATGTCGACAGATCCAGGAAAACAGCGAACCGATTAGGATTGAGCGAGGCATTTTTCAGGGCGACAGTCTGAGCCCACTGTGGTTTTGTCTGGCTCTCAACCCTCTCAGTACATTGCTGGAGGGTTCAGGGATAGGCTACCAGTTGAGAAGAGGTGGTCAGGTCATATCTCACATGCTTTACATGGATGATTTGAAACTTTTTGCCCCCAGCAACTTGCAACTCATGGAGCTACTGAAGGTAACGGAAACCTTCAGTAGCGCCATCAGGATGGAATTTGGTGTGGACAAATGTGCAGTCATGCATGTAAAGCGAGGGGAGATTATGGAATCCGTGGGAACTCAACTCTCGGATTCCATACACCTAAGAGCCCTCGGCTCAACTGAAACCTACAAGTATTTGGGTATGTCAGAGGCACTAGGCATCAATGTTGCTTACGTTAAACAGTCATTGAAGGAACGCTTCTTTGGCCGCCTGAATAAAGTATTGAATAGTCTTCTATCAGGCGGAAACAAGGTGCGTGCCTTCAATGGTTGGGTCATGCCAGTATTGATGTACTCTTTTGGCATACTCAAATGGACTCAGACTGAACTTGACGCCTTGGACAGGCGGGTCCGCACAACACTGACTGCAAATCGAATGCATCACCCACGTTCATCGGTGATGAGGCTGTATATCCCGCGGAAGTACGGGGGTCGTGGCATTTTAAATGCAAAGACCCTACACAACCGTGAGGTATGCAGCCTTAGGGAATATTTCCTAGAAGCCGACGTGGGTATGCATCGAGATGTGGTAACGGTGGACAAAGGCTTCACTCCGCTCTTCTTAGGTACCGAGAATTGGCGCAAACCTGTAGTATTAGATACTAATGACCGCAGAGAAGTATGGCAGAGCAAGGAGCTTCACGGGCGCTATTACCGGGCCCTTCATGGGTCTGACGTAGACACATTAGCGTCCGTAGCCTGGCTACGTTTTGGTGACCTCTTTGGGGAAACCGAAGGTTTTGTCTGTGCGATTATGGACGAAGTTATGATGACGAATAACTATCGGAAATATATTGTGAAGGATGGTACGGTAGACATATGTCGGGCATGTCACAAACCGGGAGAATCCATTCGTCACATTATCTCCGGTTGTTCTCGTCTGGCTAACGGAGACTATTTGCATAGACACAACCTCGTGGCCAGGATTATTCACCAGCAACTTGCTCTTAAATATAATCTTGTGGAATCAGAAGTACCATACTATAGGTATGTGCCCGACCCAGTTCTCGAAAATGGCAATATTACACTGTACTGGGATCGGTCTATCATCACTGACAGGACTATTGTTGCCAATAAGCCTGACATAGTGGTGATAGACCGATTAGAGCGTCGCACAATGATTGTTGATATAGCAGTCCCCCATGACGAGAACCTCGTGAAAGCTGAGATAGATAAAAAAAACAAGTATCTTGACCTGGCGCGCGAGGTTGTCGACATGTGGGATGTGGAGACAGCAATCATTGTGCCGATAGTCGTCACAGCCAATGGTATAATAGCCAAGAGCCTCGACCAACATCTAAGGAGGCTCTCGTTGGGTAGCTGGATCAAGGGCTTGATCCAGAAAGCAGTACTCCTGGAAACGGCGCGTATTGTGAGGAGGTTCCTCTCTATGGAGCCCTGACCACCGGTAGCTTGGACCCTGTTCCCGATACCGGTGGGCTACTATTTTCTAATATTTTTAAATGTTTTTATTTTTTATATTAATATTTAAAAATGTAATTCATATGTACATAGATTATAAATGGAATAATAATAATAATAATATTCCACAACTTTTCACACAACGCCATCTAGTCCCAAACTAAGCAGAGCTTGTGGTATGGGTACTAGACAACTGATAAACATACATATATATTTCTAAATACATACATATTATAGATAAATTACACCCAGACAAAGAACAAATGATCGTGCTCATCACACAAACATTTGTCCTAGGTGGGAATCGAACCCACGACCTTGCGCACAGCAGTCAGGGCCACTGACCACTATACCAACGGGCCTGGCAAGATGTAGACATGGTCACCCATACTTGAACGGTTCTTTTTATAAGCCAAGCACAAGCCAATATATTATGAGTAAATGACAAGAATGCATAATAATTTTATGTAGGAACCAGTTTTTTTTACTTGTACTTTGAATATATTATCTACTTAGTTCATTTTTTTTATGCACCTGCCATGTTATCTCTTCACCACCCATAGTTGACTGGTAGAGAATGCTTATGGCATTTGTACATTTTGTGTCGTTAGGACATTCCCGAAACCGCGGAGGTACCATAGCTGGGATTTATTCATAAAATCTTAGAAGAGAATGTCAAGATGCTCTGTGTATTATTAAAAGCAATTCCTTTCCTTCACATCAAAACTGAGCTGCTGAGCAATGGATGATGTAAATACTGATTTAATTTTGATATCTGGAATTTCGCACCGACTTCTAAAACTGTCGCCAGAGCTGAATCCCCAGTATATCGCACTCTAAGGATGCTCAATGCCCTCTTGATTACCAACCCTGAATGTGATGTGTTTGCCGACGAATAGAGTAAAATTATGCGTGCATATCTGGTGTTCTGTTCTCTATGTGCACTTTTTTGCTTAAAAAAATTCTAGTCCCTTAAATGACTGATAGTTTTGGCACCTTTTGTATTTTTATAATATATTAAATAAACGTCTGTGCTGTGGTATCAATAATTTTGCCAAGTTTTTTTTATTTTCAATTCAATAACATGTTTTTTGTTGTTTCCCAAAACCTTACAAAAATCACTTATGGAACTTGGCAGGCGCCACGACGATATATGTTATTTTATTCAATACGGGTCATAGACCTGCAAAAATTGTATTTCATTTTTATATCACGAAAAAAAAAACGGGTACCAATCAGGGATTCTATCTTACCTTATCATTCAAACTTTCATGACTGTATTAGGTACCTCTTTGAAATTAAAGTGTGCAACTACCACAGGAATCAAATAAGATCGTTTTCTTCTACAGATGAACCACCAGAATCGATATTCGACTACCACTCAATGCCAGCGTTGTCTGAGCTGGATGACTTCGACCTGTGTTTGAGGAAACCTGATGCTGTCTACTGCATCGTAGACCTGGTTCTTCTGGAAGACGAGACGCCACTGTACCAGTTTATCAAGGTATGGCATTTTAAATTCTATTAGTATTGACATTATCAGGCGAATGGCATCGTTACACGGAGGACATCCCACCCATACGCACAAAACGTTTTGGGAATAATTTCATTGTGTGTACAGCTGAGGAATGGAATTCCTTGCCGGAGTTGGTGTTTACTGATAGCTATAACTTGGGGGTCTTTAAGTCAGGAGTGTTTAGATTACTTCTAGGTAAGCGTGCTTCACCTTCGACCACATCTTCGCTTACCATCAAGTGAGATAGTGGTCAAACGCGAGCATATCATGAATAAAAAAAAGTATTGACTTCGCTTGTGAGAGCAGCAGTAACTGGAAAGTTAGCGGAATTGTTTACTACCTAATAATATGGTAAACACGAATGGAACTCTGTCCGTCTGTTACACTTTCATGTCTAAACCACCAGACCGATTTTAGTGAAATTTATTACAGAGATAAATTAGATATTGGAGAAAGAAATAGGATACTTTTTTATTTGAAAAAGAATCTTCTTAGAATAGCGATGCCGCAGGCAAAAGCAAAACGAAAGAAAACATGATTTTATAATATACATTTTTATAAATAACATTATAACACTTTTTTTTCTTTGCCTTGACACATCACTAAACTTCGGCCTTTCTGAATTTTCCTGATTTATAAACACACATCGACCCATGTCGAGTTTGTTTTATTTTTAACATAATTATGGAAAAGCTCTATTCTTTCGTCTTTAATTGACTGATATCTTTGAAGAAATGCTTCTACTTTTAAATTCAATTAATAACGGATCAAAGTATGACAGGATCGTTTCAGTGTTGTATCGTTTCCTACGAAAACCGAATCGAAACGTGCAGCACTACTTTTGTCTTTGACTGTGACATGTTGTCTGTGGTTGTCTATCAAGACGCTACAGAACATAGATGATACATATAAATACTGACTACAGAATCCTCCACATAACATTAACATTTTGTGTCGAAGAACTGTTTTAGACTATAAAAGTTATTTTGTCTTCGCCATGCGCTCAATTTTCGCTTAAAACAGTACCTCGTATTTAACAATTTAAAGTCAATAGGTAATATATTATAAATATGAACACACATAGCTAAGCAGCTTTAATTTGTTATATTTTGCAAGCCTAGGAACATTGCTCAGTACGAGCCTATAAGGGTCTCGTTGGTTTCGAGGACATATCGTTTGCGGTTTTAAATAACTTTTTATATTTCCATACAAACATGCATATTTCGTATATGTATAGACATGGCAGTGGTATCAAACCAAGTTTTTAAAATATCGGCTTTCATAATTCATCGGGCTGGCGTCCGTATAATGCGCTAATGCAGTTTTTTTTTTATAACAAAATTTTGTGTTGGTTGGTACTGTTGCCCCATATTATTATAAGTCCATAGCGCAGTATAGATTCTACGTATGCGCGGTTAACTAATATATCTATAGATAGGTTTTTGAAAATTAGGTATATGGAGGTTTCTAAAACCATTTTATCTCAAAGTCAATCGTATGAAGGAAACAGTTTTAAAGTGGTAAAATATGTGTGAGTCCCTCTAACTTTTAAAATAATAGAGTAAATAAAAACTTTCAACAAAAAATAGTTTGAACGAGATAGAGTAGTTTTTGAGATATAGAAAATTTCCTTAACCGCAAATATTACTCTGTCACTCATAAACACAATGAAAAACAAAGTTATTTTGCGTAATTAATAGCTACGCAACCATTCATGGGCTCTCCGCAAGTATATTTAAAATATTTTTTTTAAATAAAATAACAACTCGATCGGTATAGTGAAATGACCACGATCCACGACTTATATACAGATATATTATGTTGTTATAAATCCATGTATATGCTAAGTATGTATTTGTCATTGCATTCTCGGCTCTATAACGCTCTCGCCTTATGTTAAAATTTCCAAATAAAAATTCTACCACAATAGTTTACTCGGAACAAACATCTTTGAAATGCTTAACCACTAAATTGTTTGCGTGATTGCGAAATATATAGACCGGGCTTTAAGCATAGCAGTACAGAAGATCAGCTCCATACAGAGAGCGAAAAAACAGTCGCACGAAAACATACACGTATCATATAATATTTGATTATTAATAATAATAAATAAATAATAATAATATGATCTCAAACAAAACAAAAGAAATTGGCCAAGTGCCAATCAGACTCGCCCGTGAAGGGTTCCGTAGTGACTATGCAAAATAACTTTGATTTTCATAGTGTTTGTATCAAATACAAAGTTATATTTGCGGTTTTAGAAAATGTCCCAAGTAGCACTGGGGGTTCTATAGCGGTTGACTAATGGTACACATTTATTCTTTAAGCTGTCTATGTAAGCAGTATAAGAGCTCTATAGGACCCTATACAGCCCTTATACCGCCGGTTTGGGCACAAATTATTCAGCCTTAAGTTCACAAAAGTTACACAGTAGCAGAATAGTAGCACTTTAATGGCAGTTTAGGAGAGAACAGTGGTCTTAAAGCTGATCAACGGCACTATATAAGATTCCGTATGGTTCTTCTTGGAGACAAGAGAGTTATAAAAAGTAACGAGTGAACAATTATACAGCCTCTATAGTAATTAACGCTCACAAGTGTGCCCTAAAAACTACTATTAGGCTACTTTTTCTCCAAATTATCACTTGAGTACCACATTTTGTAATAAATATATTTTTTTAATATAATACTACGCGCAACATCTGGTCTTGCGAGTGTCCATGTGAATTTTTAATGTGATTTTATTATAACTAGTAAGTACTTGTATTTATTCTATTCTATTGTGTTAATATTATGGGTATTGTAAATTTATTGTAAAGTATATACATATTTAGAGTTAAAATCTTCACGCGCCTCAGGAATAATGACTTTTTATCAAAAAAATATATATAAATAACCAGGGACGAACAATTCAATTTTTCATATTTGTGTTTTTATGGCATTTAAATCAGTCTATGGCTTTTTATTTGAACACTTACTATAAAATTAATCACGAAAACTCCGTAGTATGTGATAAAACTACAATTAATTTAGAGATATTATAGGTTATGAGTGAACAAAATGGTGGCCATTTTCTTCAACTATAGTGAACCATTGTAGTTCCAAATTAATGCTGTGAACTCTTTCAAGTTTCACATGTGTACCATTATATTGTCGTGAGCTCTAGAATGGTTCAAACGTATACCATTATAATGTCAACATATCTGAGGTAGGCTCAAATTCAGCCCTGGGCTGGTATGTAGTTATTCAATAGTTCACGATTTTACTTTTTTAGTTATTTTTTAGCATACTACATTTTAGAGACCCGCATTGAAAATGTAAATTTTCTTTGAATACAACAAGTTAGTTAGTGTATAGTTTTCGATAGTAAATGCAGTAGATGGTATGATTGAATGAATACGTTAATTTTAATAGACGAGTAGGTATTGTTAGAATCCGGACTGATTTAATCAACAAAAAATATACAGATACATAGGGGGGCACAATGTATTTTTTGTTTCGTCATAGGTCGGGTTCCGAAGCCATGTCTTTAAAGTAGATAAAATCTTTTAAAACTGACATCAGGGTTTGATCGTCAAACTTACAATCCACTCCAAAGAAGTAGAGAACTACAACATCTTCAGATTTTTAAACGAAAAATACGGCTTTGGTGGCGCGTGTTTTTCGTTTCATTTCGCTAAAATTTGTTAACTGCCTAGGAGTTGTTAGACAGGACGGTGACATTATAATGGTTTTGTTATTCAGTTTCATTTTGTATTTTTTGTCTTTCAGACGCATAATGACAATAATATAGATGATGGACCATGTTCTGAAGCCAATAATCAAATGATAACGGATGAAACTTTGAATTTGTTGCCTACGCTTGACTGCGATCAACTTATTGGTAATCAAAACCTATTGTTACAAAAAATTAATAACCAGGACAAAATACTCCACGATATTGTTGAACACATGCAAAAACTCACCCAGAAGGTAGCGATGTTGTCCGTGCAAATCAGCGAAGGCATAGCAACAATTACGGAAAAAATTGATCAACCTATGGCCGTTACTTTATTGAAAGACGCTAACCCAGAAGAAAATGAGGCGTTCCGTCTTGAACAGATTGACAATAAACAACAACTTGACAGTCTAGAAAATACTTTAAAGGATAAAGCTGAGAGAGCAAAGTTACTAAAACAGTTATCATTTTTGTTTCAACCCAAGGCAATGGCTTAACATTTGCCTACAAATTGCTCGACACATTGATTACACGCGATTTTATGTGTAAATGTTCTTGGTCTGGAGCAAGTCGTGGAAATTGTTCAAAGATCCCGTTAAAAGATTTTAAAAACTTTATTAGATTATTTTGTGACATGATACGTTCATGGGATCCTACATTTACCATGGAACAGACCGAAAAGATTTTAAAAATATCTTTAAAAAATGCTGTGAAAAGAAGAGCAATGAAAGATTTAAGATCTTCAACAAAACGAATTCGAAAAACTAAACCTAAAAGCACAATTAAAAAAAAAGAATGGAATCAATCCACAAGCAAAGCTTCTACTAACAATCACGACTCTCCAAACGAATCAATAGCGATGGAATTAGAAAAAGGGATAGAAGAGTCTGATGATGAGGATTTGTGTTAAAAACTAGATCATTTTGAAAACAATCCTTTTGATATGAAGTTATTTTTGTTGATTAAAATTAAATAAGAATAATAGTTTCCTCGAGTGTTCCATGTTAAGCTTTTTTTGTTACATTGTATATTATTTTGAAAAACAAGATTTATTAGTGTCTAAATACAAAAAAAAAAACATTACAATTCAATGTTATATTATAACGAGTAACTACGTGGTAAATACGGAGTAATAATATTGGTAGGGCGATAATAATTATTAGTCATACTGAATAACTTTGCTCATGAGACTTAACTTTGGCAAAATCTAAAAGAAGTAGGTGGGTGCGTACATAGGAGCATAGAAAATTACCGATTGTCCTATTGTTTTTTATTCAGATTTAGCCATATTATGTCCCACGAGGAAAGTTGTTCAATACGACTAATATTATCACCCAGCTCAGTATTATCACTCCTGTTATACACGTTGTATAGTAACTGACTAGACTGGTTGAACGATTACAATAATCTTGTCAAGAAACGAAATGTTTCTTAGTGCGTGTGTACTATACTCCATTTACAATAAGATTAGACATTTATAGACAAACCTTTTTTACAGTCCATTCAATCGATTTTAACTTAAATTGCGTTGGTAGCATGACAAATGGCAGGTGGAGTAAACAGTTGTTATTGTAACCACTTTTTTGCCTCTAATGTCATCCTTAAGCCTAAGGAATAGAAGTCAAAATCGGTTGAAGGGACTGTAAAAAAAGGTTTGTTTTAGTCTAATCTTAGTGTAAATGGAGTTTAAATGTTTATGAAAATGTTCGTTATATGTTGATTTTTTGCGGGAGAATTATTTTCTTTTAGTTAACAAATGTTTTATCTAATTTTCGAATTGTGTTAGTTTGAAAATCAAAATTTATTAGATTAAAGAATTAATATACTTTAAGTAGTATATTAAGTGTCATGATGTTGAGTCCTGTATAAAAGATCCTTCAAACAGGCACGACACGCGATTTAATCGCGCGCGACACAAAGGTGCCGATCGTTGCGCGACTTGCGATGCCTTTGTGTCGCACGCGATTGTATCGCGTGTCGCGCCTGTTTGTAGGAGCCTTAAAACCGAATGACTGATTTGAAATTATAATAATAAGTTTATTGCTTACTACATATTATGATCTTTTTGAAAAAGATGGCAAAGAAAAAGTTTATTAAGACGTCTATACATTATTTGAATCTATATTGTAAAAATCTTTGATATTTTTGAGATTTTTTAACCTTTTTTAAAAAAAATCTTATGGGAATTGTGAATTTAAATAAATACAAGGTGTAAGAGGCTCAAAGTATATGTGATTTAAAAATTAAAATGATCAATATTCGTAAAGTTGTATTATTCTTTTAATGTATGTAACAAAGGTATTGAAAGGTATTGAGCTATTGAAATTCTTTGTATTCAACACACACTAATTTACACTTAATATCGTTAGATTCTAAAACAATCAAATTATGATCACAATTATGCTGACTTCTTGATTTGTATATTGCAAGATGAGCCGATTTTATTGGATATGTAAAAACATCTTCTGTGTTATTTATTCTAATACCTCTTAATGAAACCTTATTGTGGTTATTTGCTATGTAATTAATTTTAACAACCTCGATTCTTTTTGTCAGTACATAACTGTCTCTTTTTTTGGTAGAAGTTTTGAAATCTTCAAAATTTATTATATTTATTTTGTTTGCTGTAGTAACAAACGGATACTTATTGCCAGAATGTTTTTGGCAAATGAATTCATTTGTCCATATCTGTATTTTCCTCCATTCTTTTGGCGACTTGTGACAGCGGCTTTTTACCTGATCTGAGCATGCTTTTGATCATAAATAATTTTATCATAAATAAATTCACTAGAAGAACTTTTGAATATAGGCAAACCATCCATATTTATGTTTATTGAAATTGTATCTGGAACATCAATCGAATTTTGCAAATTTTTTTCAAGAGTTTTTGCTATTCCATTATGCCAATATTGACCGCCTTCAATATTTTTAATAGTAATTTGTCTGGGAGTACATAAAATTGATCTAGAATCTGTTGGTAGTATTTCTGGAATCAGTTCGTTAATGATGACTGACAGTTCATTTAGAGCGACATGGCTTATATTATTTATTACAGCCCATATTCTTAATTTTTCACGAAAGGATACATGTTTTTCATAATTGTATTCATATTCACTTTCACTAGAACTGAAACCATCACACTCAGTTTCTTCTACCTTGTGTACGGAACCGTCATAAATTAAGTTTGAATTTACGCTTGAAATCGTTTTGCTGGCCTCAGCTTCAGGCAATTTTTCCTCTGTATTATGTACGGAACCGTCATTAATAAAGTTTGAAGTCGCACTTGAAATCGGTTTGATGGTCTCAGCTTCACATGTCGTCGTAGTACTAACAGGTTGTTGTTCAATGTGTTGATTAGATTGATTATTTGGTCCTACTATCAGCAAATATTGTTTTAAGATTTTTCTTCTGATTCTACCGGTCCTCACTCTCTGTTTCCAATTGTTATTATGCATTTTTATTATTTTCCGGGTATTACATGAATGTCCGTGTTGCGTCGTCCAAGTGTTAAAGAAAACCACGTTCACATAATTATTTAGCTTAGAGGATAAAAATGTGGTACTCGTGAACAAATAAACAGCTGTCAGTGTTACTAGATATCAATAGTGGTGCGTGTAATATACCTTAAACGTACACATGAACTCATTAAACGCTCTTTTACAGAATAATATAAAGGTTGATTAATATATCACAGACTAGACCCACTTACAGCAACAAGCTGAATAATGGTCCACAACAGGTGCTACACAACAGCTTTTGGCTACATTAATGTTCACATGTGTTGTACTAAAATGCCAGCATTATAACACCATACACGTGGACGATTAAATAGCCATTGCCGTATAGTTCTCCTCTTAAAATGCTCTTGTTCAGCTTTTAAAATGAAAGCTGACTAGAAGAGTAATGTTATCCTATTATAACACCAATAGTTACTTAATAGGACATTTTAACACTCCTAAACATGCCTTATACAGGTATAAGTGGATTTGTTCACTTTAATGCAGTCAATGAACCACATGTGGCCATTGTTAATGCTTAGAAATCACCAGTGAACTGAATGTGAACTTTAAAAGAGAACAAAATGCTACTTGGGGTGCTATATCTCAAAAACTGCTGACTCTATCTCGTTCAAACTAATTTTCGTTGAAAGTTTTCATTACGATCTATAGCACGGAATAGATGAATAAGGTTGGAATGGTAATGTGGGTGTGGCAAGCGCACCACATTTATGATACGAAAATCATAGCTCGACCGATTAATTCATTCACCGCGTTTAGTGCGCTTCGGATAACTTCGGAATACAGAGCTCTGCTTTAAAATGCCGTGTTGTGCAATTACAATCTGTAAAACAAAAAGTCAGACCGCAAGTATAGAGCGAGGAGGTATATCTTTCCATTGGTAAGTCGAAAATAACATTTAATCACAATTCTATTTGTAAAAAACATAAAAATATTCTGATTACTATGAAATTCCGAATATTAATAACATTATTGCAACAAGTTACAAAAAATATACATTGCTCGATGTGTATTCGTATAATCAACGCAATGACCAAGTCCGCTTACAATGTACTGCATGCATTGCGTCCTCCATATTTCAACCATTGACGTTTCGTCCTTTGCCCTCATTGGCCGTTATGTACGGTGCATGTTTATCGACAGTGAGTTACAATCAGTAGCAAGCTCTCGATTTAAGTGTTTGTAATTTATTTGTGAGCGTAATTCGCATACGTAACGGGCCTCTTGATTGTAGTCCAGCTAAAGAGTGGGAGACAAGCGGCGACACGTGTTCTCATACAAATCAGGAACTATTTCCTTTCTGACCTCTTTTATCTCATCTGTGATCTACAGCATACATTTTTTTAGATTTTTCACTCCATTATTATAGAAGTTAGGTTACACGTTTTACCACTTTGAAAGCGTATATCTTTTTAATGGTTGATTTTCAGAAAAAATTGGTTTTAGAAACCTCAATACCATTTAAAGTCCTGTCTATAGATACCATACAAGTCTAGGTTTGAAGCAAATAAAAAATTAGTTTTAGTTCTATGTATGGAGAGCCCCCCTAATTTTTTTTTTTTATATTTTGTGCCAAAATCGGAAAGCGGTTAACCGATTACATCTACCAATCAAATTTTATATGTGTAGTCTTTATAGTTTCGGAATAAAATGGCTGTGACATACGGACGGACGGACAGACAGACAGACATGACGAAACTATAAAGGTTCCGTTTTTGCCATTCGGCAGCGCATTGGCTGTATGTGAAGCGTTTCTTGTGTGCGTGTCTTTTATTATTAACCTTGCAATTCGTTTTTTTTTGGAACTCCAATAGAATTAAATTATGTTAAAAAAATTATGATTTTGTGCTAGGGCGTTTTAAAAGTTTGTATCAAAAAATTGTATGTACTATTTTAGATTATGTTATTATAAGGAACAGCATCTGATTTGTAATTTAATCATGTATGCGTTTATTTTTTAACCGACTTCTGAAAAAGGAGGAGGTTCTCAATTCGGATGTTTGTTTGTTTGTTTTTTTTTTATGTTTGTTCGGGCATAGCTCCGTCGCTTGCCAACCGATTTGAAATTTTTTTTTTGTTGGAAAGTGTATACTTCCCAAATGGTCCCATGAAAATTTTATCGAAATCGAACAAGCCGTTTCCGAAAAATCAACAAAAATCTAAAAAAAATATTTACATTGATGATCTTTTCGTTTACTCTGCATTGTGTTTTTTTTGTTCGCGCGTTTTTTTTTTGTAGTTGACATTTTGGCTTTTATAACTAGATTAATTACAAATTGACCCACTAAAAAGCGCGAAAATAAAAACTTTTTTGCAAAAAAATAAAACCGACTTCCATATCAAAACACTACAAAGCCAAAAATAAATTTAATTTCGGAAGGCGGTGTGAAAACAAAGAAAATACACAACCAATAACACCGACTACCAAAATTAAATTTATTTTTGGCTTTGTAGTGTTTTGATATGGAAGTCGGTTTTAATTTTTTTGCAAAAAAGTTTTAGCAGTTGATAGAAAAGTAACAAGGTTTCACAGAATATTGCATTTTGTGCCCCAAACCCTCTTATTTAATTGCTTTTACCTCCCTAAAAAATAATGGCTTTATTTTTTAAATTAAGCGCTCCTGTCGAGTCTCTGAAACGAACTAGTTAATAATTCAATAATATACATCGAACAATAATGTATTGTTCATAATAATTCTGCTAGTTTCGAGAAAAATGCAAAAAAAATAAAATTTTAGTCGCTTTTACTTTCCGATATTTGTTGAAATTTTGTACTAACCTATGCGGTGTTCCTTAGCAAAGCCTCATCATGAAGACTATCTAAGGGTTAGAGATGGTTAATAAATTGGAAATAATTTGATTATAAACACACCTAAGTTGAAAAATAAATTAATTCAAAAAAAAAACGAACACAAAGACATCAGAAGATACATCAGAAACAGTAGCATCTGGTACACGGTCTAGTTTAGCACTATCAGTCGCTAAATTTTCAAACCAAGCATTCAAGTTATTCTTCGGGGATTACTCCTTTTTGCACAATTTTAGCAAGTCGGATTTTTTGCATTTGTAATGGGCAGTGGTGCATTGTACAGCTGATTTAATTTGGTTGGAAAGCTTGCTTTAGTAAGATCCTCGATGGCATTTGTAGTTGCAGCTGCTGAATTTGCTACGGCTTTTTTTTTTTGTTTGGTTCAGAAGCGATGAGCGAGAATGTCGGAACCAGCAGTAGGAGTAGCTTCTACGTTTGTTTCCTGAATTTCAAGATCGAGATCCAAGAAATTCTCAGACATGTCATAATTATACAAAATTTTCATTTGACCCTTTTCGTATTTCATTCTCTTTATCTTTAACCAGTTCACTCTGTCTCCTTCTGTGTTTTTATTTTAGTTTTTCATTATGATGCCTGCCAAAGATTTTAAATCCAAGAAATCATTATATTTTAGCTCTTTCGTGTTATAAGGTTTCGGCATAGTTTTGTTTTTTTTTATCGTGCAGACCGAGCTCGTCGGAAAATGTTATGCTACTGTGCATTGAATCGACCTCCATATACGAGTGGCCAGATTCCAAAAATTTGTGCTCGATTATATTTAAATTGAAAATTTTTTGAACCGCCCATAATAAGAGTGAATCCACATACTGATTTCTATTTTGGCCTCCGCATGTGTCAGAAAAAAAGCTACCTTACTGACGTCTTACGACGTGAGCGTGTACTTAATAGTAAGCTCCTGGTATACCTAGAAGCCAACGACATCCTCAGTGACCGACAATACGGCTTTCGCAAAAACCGGTCAACTGAGGACCTTCTAGCGTATGCCATTCATACCTGGAGTGAGGCCATTGAGAAGCACGGGGAAGCACTTGCTATTTCCCTTGACATCTCCAAGGCCTTTGACAGGGTCTGGCACGATAGCCTTATTGCTAAGCTTCCTTCCTTCGGCTTACCCACTCAACTGTGTGTTTGGATTGAAGACTTCCTGAGAGATCGGTCCATTCCAGTGGTCATTGATGGCTGCTCGTCTGGCCAATTGGCAATTAATGCCGGGGTTCCTCAGGGGTCTGTTCTCTCAGCAACTTTGTTTTTGCTGCACATTAATGATCTGCTGATTCCCGGTACCTTTGGGTATGCAGACGACAGCACAGTTGCTGAGAGATATGTGTCCAGCGCGCGAGCTGGTGGGTCACAGATCCAGTCTCTCCGTGAGGACATGGTTGGGCGCTTGAACTTGTCCTTGAAGGCTGTCTCCGAATGGGGCGAAGCCAACTTGGTCAAGTTTAATGCAGCTAAGACCCAGGCGTGTCTCTTCTCCGCAAAAAGGAGTCAATTCGAACCGGCTCCTACTTTCCGGGGTGTAACCCTGCCGATAACCGACCGTATCGAGCTTCTGGGGGTAACACTAATTTCTACCCTCAATTTTGGCCCGTTTATCGAGGCTAAGGCTCAACTAACATAAAAAAAGTTGAGAATCGTAGCAAAGGTACGACGGTACTTCACACCCGAACAGTTGCTCAATCTCTATCAAGCCCAGGTTCGGTCGTGTATGGAGTACTGCCCTCATCTTTGGGATGGATCTGCTAAATACCAACTGGACGCGCTTGAGTCTATCGAGAAGCGGGCCAAGAGACTCATTGGCAACGATGCACTTGTCGAGTCAAAGCTCCAGAGCCTTGAACATCGACGACTAGTTGCAAGTCTATCGGTTTTCTATCGGTTACATTTCGGGGACTGTGCGATGGAATTACACAATCTAATTCCACCAAGCCCGTTCCATCATCGGACTACGAGACAAACGGCGAAGCGCCATCATTACATGGTGGACATCCCACCCATACGCACAAAACGTTTTCGGAATACCTTCATTGTGCGTACGGCTAAGGAGTGGAATTCCCTGCCGGAGTCTGTGTTTCACTGTTTCCCGATTGCTATAACCTAGGAGTCTTTAAGACAAGAGTGAACAGGTTACTTTTAGGTAAGCGTGCTCCATCTTCGACCACATTACTTACCATCAGGTAAGATGGTGGTCTAACACGAATATTTTTTAATTAAAAAAAAATATACAAACAAATATAAAGAATAGATCCAATTTCCGCGCTTACTTTTTTACTTACCCTGAATTTGAAAGTCTGGAAGAAAGAAGGATCAGCAACACAAGAATCCATTTTAGTGCACAAACACCACAAACACCTTACTATCACTTGGAACTTATGAATGTCGTTTGCGCGAGAGCAACGACGACTATGACGCATGCGCGGTTAGAAACTACAAAATTTAAACCAACTACCCGCGGTTAATCAGTTTTACTTCTCAATTTTTTGTTGGGATCATGATCAAAATTATAGAAATAAAACCTACTAAACCTATTTATTGACAATTACTTCTTTATTTTATGTCAAGTAATAATAAATAAATCAGCAGGTAATAGCTATTATCTTTTAGTAACTGCTATTATCATTGAATGTTAACGCTATTTCCTGTTGTTTCTAAGTACTAAACCATATAATTGGATGTGATCGTTTTTCTTTCTCAAAATTCCGAATATTTTGGAGGTATTTTTTATTTTGATATCTGATTAAATTTAAGTATCTTGTTTGACTTCGATACAAAACATAATTTTTCCGATTAACAAGGAATATTTGTTTCGCATAAAAATTGTATGGTTAGATAGTTGGTTTCACCATTCAGTATCTCCGAAATAAAGCATCGCATGGCTTAATATGTTTTACCAGAAGAAAGTGAGAAAAAAATTGAGTCGGTGGGTATATTTAACTCAATATCCCAAAATCACCGAGTTAGTTGGTTTTTTAATTAACCTGGCGATATTATTTATGTATACTTAATATAATAATTATGATGTTTTAATTTATTATGATGTAATGAATTTAATTTAAGTTCTGACTCATGAAGTTAAAAGAACCATGCAAAAGAATCACAACTATCACGCAAAAACTACTGAACGGATCTGAATTTAGTAAGTAGATTTTTGCCATCCTGGAATAAAATACAGGCTAATTTTATTATTTCCTTTATTAAACACATTTCTCAAAAGTTACATTTTTAAATATTTTTCTATAAAAAACTTACAATAAAAAAACATTTCAAAATATAAAAAATGGCAGTGCACCGGTGTCGGGAGCAGGGTCCAAGCTACCGGTGGTTAGGTCTCCAGAGAAAGGAACCTCCTCACAATACGAGCTGTATCGAGGAGAACTGCCTTCTGTATCAGGCCCTTTATCCAGCTGTGCAACGCCAGCTTCGAAAGATGGTCGTCGAAGCTTTTAGCAATCAGCCCATTGACTGATATGACAATCGGCACAATGACAGCCGAGTCCACATTCCACGTGTCAACAACCTCGTGAGCTAAGTCGAGATACTTTATGTGTTTCTCTTTCTCAGCTTTCACGAGAATCTCGTCATGTGGGATGGTAACATCGATTATCATTGCGCGGCGCACTAATAGACCACCACTATATCAGGCTTATTGGCAACAATAGTCCTGTCAGTGATGATAGACCAATCCCAGTACAACGTGACATGGTCATTTTCGAGAACTGGGTCGGGCACATACTTGTAATACGGTACCTCAGAATCGACAAGTTTGTATTTCAAAGCAAGTTGCTGATGGATAATTCTGGCTACTTGGTTGTGTCTATGCAAGTACTCGCCGTTAGCAAGACAAGAACAACCGGAGACAATATGTCTGATGGACTCACCAGGATGATGGCATGCCCGACACACGTCAATCGTCCCGTCCTTCATAATATGTCTCCGGTAGTTATTCGTCAAGATAACTTCATCCATAATTGCACAGACAAAACCATCAGTTTCCCCGAAGAGATCCCCGAAGCCTAGCCAGGCAACGGAAGCTGTCAAATCTACATCGGACCCATAAAGAGCCCGATAGTAGCGACCTTGTAGCTCCTTGCTTTTCCATACCTCCTTGCGGTCATCTGTGGTAAGTATAACAGGTTTGTGCCAGTTCTCTTTAGCCATGGTCAACGGGGTGAGTCCCTTGTCCACTGCAACCACATCTCGGTGCATACCCTCATCGGCTTTAAGGAAATATTTCCTGAGACTACAAATCTCGCGGTTGTGGAGAGTTTTGGCATTTAAAAAGCCTCGACCTCCACACTTCCGCGGGATGTACAGTCTCATCACCGATGATCGTGGGTGATGCATCCGATTTGCGGTTAGCAGTGTGCGCTGCGGACCCTCCTATCCAGGGCGGCAATTATTATTATTAATTTATTTATTTCATAAAATAAATCCATACAAAGTTTGATAGTAAAACATCTTACATCCCAGAATTCCCACGAGGTCGGGAAGCTTTATAAAATTTATCAAAATCTACCCGAAAAGAAAAGCTTTGACTCACAGGGGGACCTTTTTTCTAACTTGATACCGTGGCCCTGGAACTTAAGGGTAGCTGAAGGAACAGGGTGGGTTTTTAGTCAGTAGAAGTCTGACACTCCCTTCCGCTTAACCGAGAGCAGGAGAAGTCATTCGATGATATTCCTATACAGAAAAAGAAGGGGGACCTTTTTAAATTTTGACTTTCTGTATTTTATTTTATTTCAAAGATGAACAGAATACTGCTTTACTCACTGTTGAAATATAAGGCATTGAAGAAAATACCACAGCACGTAGGCTCTTAATTTGTTTTCTCAAGACACTTCAATTGCTTTGTAAGCTTGCAAGCACTGCCTTGACACAGTATTTTCGACTATAACAACGTTTTTGTATGACTTATATGATGATAACTTAAATAATCTTAATCTAAATCTTTGCGTTGAGTGATCTCCATAACTCCATAGTCGTTCTTGATTGTGTGACTCCACATAGCGTAAAACCCCTAACTTACGAAGTAACTATTTAGTAATCTGTGCCGTAACCATGAGGATATGAAGAAAATAACTTAATAATTTATTATTAACCAAATCGCCTGACTTGAAGAAATTAACACACGTATAACGTGTAACGAAAACCGCATATCTCTCCAAAAAGGCTGAAGAAAACATCTGGTATGGAGTTTCTATGCACAATTTCAGCTCAAAATAAATGACTCAAAGGATCAATACCAAAATATCGGTCTCATAATTATGTTTATTGAATACCAATCATAACAAACGTGTTACAGCACCACGAGGGTTAATAACTTTCCACGTCACCTAACGCGGTACAGTGCGTTTCTACTAATAAGAGGAAAAACTTAGAGCCATGTTGTGACGTCTTAGCTGTCAAATAGAACCATTTGGGTAGAGTGAACAAAACAAGGATTTATTAAATTATTTATTTACAAATAATGAGCGAAACAAAATTCCTTTCCATATTCTGATGGTCAAACGCGAGCCTATCATTAAAAATAAAATAAAAATAAAGTTTTAATAATTTTGACATGACTTCTGGGTCTTTGCACCATGTGTTCTCTTTACCCTTGAATTGGTGCCAACAATGAAAATAAGAGAGAAAAGTACGTTTAGAAAAACGAATTATTATATTCAATAATTAAATATTATATTTACATTTTATGTGAGACTCGGTTCAACAAAGTAAAATAAACCGTTATTATTTTTCACAATTAAGTTTTCTTTGCAAACTGTACTATTTGAGTGACATTATTCCTATTAGGATTTCGACCGCATACAAATTCTCATCGTTCTTCTTAATTTTAAAAATTCGGTCTTTAGTGTCAATGGTGTATGTCTTAAACATATAGATAATTGTATAACTAGGTAGAAAATTGGAATTTCACACAGCCTATTTTTAGTACCAACAAAACAAAACATTATAAACTTTATAATATTAAACGCTGTTTTGGGTTTTCCTTATAAAAAACGTGTTTATTTTCCGTTTATGGTATAATATAATTATTTAATATGTAAGTCAGACTTACACGTCTTGATCGCTTTGATTAGATATCAATACAGTACCTGTAACATTAATTGCCCATCAGTATCCCAACGTAATTAAACGACATAATTGTTCACTTACTTTTTAACCGACTTCAAAAAAAGGAGGTTTACAATTCGTCTTGAACTTTTTTTTTTATGTATGTTACCTCATAACTCGGAGACGGCTGGACTGATTTGGAAAATTCTTTTTGCGTTTGAAAGGGTATACTTTCTAGTTGGTCCCATTGTTACGAAATCAGGATCTGATGATGGGATCCTGGAGAAATCGAGGGAACTCTTCAAATATTATAGTCACACCTATAGCGTTTTGGGTATTTCTTATAGTACCTTGAGCAGATGCTTTCGAAAAGTACCATTTGGGGAAGTTGAACTGATGATGAAGACCACAGATGGCCACTGGAACTACTCAATAATAAGTA
Source organism: Tholera decimalis (assembly GCA_943138885.2). Classification (NCBI taxonomy): domain Eukaryota; kingdom Metazoa; phylum Arthropoda; class Insecta; order Lepidoptera; family Noctuidae; genus Tholera; species Tholera decimalis. Next base: position 5,298,528 of record OW964573.2, read on the forward strand.
TTTCGTGGATTGCGATTCGATTACTTGAGTACGGATGTTAAACACTTTATGCTCGTGGCAATACATACGAGTATGGTGATGTAGAGCTGATGGTCAAGTGCCAGGAGAACTACTCAAAAATTAACGCCTATGCATCGGTAAAAGCAATATTTTGTAAAAGGTGATAAGTTGTTGACATTATGGCTTTTGTAACTAGATAAATTACAAACCGACCCACTAAAAAGCGTAAAAAAATTTTTTTTACAAAAAATAGAACCGACTTCCATATCAAAACACTACAAAACCAAAAATAACTTTAATTTCGGAAGGCGGTGTGGAAAAAAAAGAAAATCCAAAACCAATAACACCGACTACTCCGTCCGTATCCAGTGAGATACATTGCCTTGTTCGTAAGGAATAACTATCTCAGCCGAATGTATCTCACGAGACACACTGCCAAAAAGAGGTAATAATACAAAAGGTTTAAAAAATAATAACTTTTAATTAATGAGACCACAATATATTTGTTAATAAGAAATTATTGGTGATGAAAACTATAAAAACAATTTCTACCAGGTACTAAGCACAATCTGAGTCCACACTTAGTACATGAAACAGTGGTTTGCCCCTTGGTACATAGTTTGCAGCTGCCTTTTGTCCCAAAAGTCGCGAAATGGCCAAATTGGTTTTTTTTTTTATTTAGTATAGGTTCGCGTTTGACCACCATCTCACCTGATGGTAAGTGATGATGTGGTCGAAGATGGAGCACGATCAGGTATGGTCATTGCAAATTTCTGTTGCTGGTCTTGGATTAACCGGCGCCTTTATTAGTTTAGATGGTGTTGGACCCTTCACACTATCGGTGTGATTCATGGTGGTTCTGTGGCGTAACAATAAGTTTTTAGCAATGTTGTACCTGAATTGTTTCAAACTCATTACTTTTACATTACCGATATTTCTCCGGTACAATATCCAACTATTTATAATACATATATCTAACAACGGTGATACCAATGGTAGATACCAGCGGTGCCCCTTTAGCTCGGTTCTATAGAGAGCTATTAGCATATCAGCTAAATCAACACTGCCCATATGGGCGTTGTAATGTTTTAAAATCTCTGGACATTGGCATGGGCACTGCTGACTAATTGCTCTGGAGCGTGTTGACGTTAAAGGAGTCCTTGGAGACTGTGGAACTGTCGGATACTGGAGCTTGTTGTGGAGTCGTTACAGATTGTGTCATATTTTGCGCAGCTAGGGGATTGAGTGGAGATGCTGCCAATGGTGACGCAGTGACCGCTTCTTGGACATCAATTATTTCACCGTCGGATAGCAGGTTGAGATTTTCCATTGACGATGGCAGTGAAGGCACTGGAGATGAATCTTCGTCTGTCCTATGTCGAATTGGATAGTGCCTGATTTCATTTTCTGACTCTGTCGATGAATCATCATTCGATGATTTCCTGCCCGATTCTGGGATAAGCGCGCAAAGCTTTCTGCCTCTTGAGAAGGATGGTTGTACTCCACCCTAAGATAAACATGCTCAGTTAAACCTCCATGCAAAGCGAAAACCTAAACAAACACACATCTCAAAGACAACCAGATCACACAACCAGATCTCAAAGACGAAAGCATACAGTATACAAATCGTTTTAGAGGCCATGAATAAAAATCGTTCTTTTTCTCGACCGGGAATTGAACCCAGAACCTTTTATGCTTTAGCTTAACACCATCACCACTACGCCACCGTCACAACAATGAACACCTAACCATAAAAGTAAAAACAGAACAAACGTGGCAGTGTGCACTACAGGATACATTCCACCAAAACATAAAAAATCAGTAAACACAGCAGTGTGCACTGTGAGATACATAACAATTTGGCATTAGTTTACTAAACCAAATATAAAAAAAAACGCCAATATTTCCTCAATTGACACGTATACACTAATGTACTTCATCGTAATATGCACAATTATTACATTATTGAGTAAAAACAATATAAAATATCAATTTTCTTACCTTTTTCGGCGGGATCGCTTTGAGTCGATTCATCATTTTGAATGTGAATGAAAAACGGTTATGTCAAGCTGACATGACACGATGTAGATGCGGTCAGAAATAGTTACTTTCTTAAACAGTGGAAACGTTCCGTTTCAACCAAATGTATTTTTCTTGGTATGATTTTTCAAAGTAGACTGTATCTGACAGTGCACTCCGTCAAGAAAAGGGTTAAACCGTAATTAAGACCTAATAAACCTACCATACTTATTTTTTATTCAAATTTTATGCAACACAAAAGTGGACACAAAGGCGGACGTAACGGCTTAAGCATTCTCTACCAGTCAACCATAGCTGGTGAAGAGATAACATACAGTTGCATACAATCTGTGATATTTATCTAATGTAGCATATTTATTTCCAACAGAATTTTTCCTCACTCTCCTACAAGAATTATCAGCATACGAAATTGCATCGAGGAATATGTGGCTCTCAGCACTGTGGCATGAACACCAGCCACGCTGACGCAGGGGAGTCAACTGCTGAAGCCTTGAGAAACTGCCTTAATACCACCATACATCAGGGATATGGATTGCAGGTAAGGTTTTTTCAATCTAATATTAGAAATGTGAATGTTTGTGAAGATGGATGGATGTTTTAACTCTTTTACGCAAAAACTACCGAACGGATCTGAATGAAATTTGGTAGGTAGATAGTTTGACATCGTGGAATGACACACAGGCTATTTTATCTCGGAATTTCTACGGTTTCGGGATTTACGCGGGAAAACCCTCCCAAGCGAACGAACAACCCATACAATACACATTTCACGACATTATTAACAATTCAATGTTCTACTAGCGTAAGAAAAAACAACTTATTTCAACAAAAATATTGTTATAAGCAGAAAAGAGAAAACGTACCTAGTAAAGTAATATTTTAATGTCAGTTTCTTCACAATGTTTTGTTTCACCGTTTTGAGAGCAGTGTGATGATGATAATTTCACAAAATACCTATCTGGGTTCGAACCCACGAAATACAACTCGCAAGTTGTGACTTTAACCTCTGGGCCACCACTGCTTCCTTAATTTGATAAGATAATATAACAAATGAAAATTCAAAATAGGATTGAATGACTCAATTGTTTGTATAAAATACTATGAAAATTAAACGCTCTTAATCTCTTAAGAAATTATTTATCTCCCAGAGGTCTAAGCTGAACATTTTTAAATATATTTTACAGTAACTTGAAATACGGACCACAATAATAACAATATTAACAAACTCAGGAGCTCGTAACTAAATAAATCCAAGGTTAAGCAAAACTTCTTTTTTAACGTGGTATAATTATCAAATAAGTCCTCCCACCCCGGGCAGGGTGGGAGGGACTGTCAGACTTTTACTGACTAAAATCCACGGTGTTCCTTCAATAGCCCTTTACGTACCGGGGTCACGGTAATGGGATAAGCCCCACGACCCCGGCAGGCTTCGGCCCTCTACAGGGGGGGCCTCGTCATATTGCTGACGCTCTTCGAGGCGCGCGTGGAACACAACGCGCCGTCGACCCGGGCATGGTCCATGGTCGGACAGCGAGTTGCCCTTTACTCGCTGTCCGCATGCCCGCGCCTACGGTGGCCGGAGATCGTCGGCCGACGTCCGACGCCGTGGGCGTCTACCACTGCGGCTGGGCTAGAGGGAGGACGCCATCCTCTCCCTCACGCGGCCCGCCTCCTCCTTCGGAAGCATGACTGCTTCGCAGAAGGAGGCGACCGCTTCCCACTCCCTCTCGCCCCGCAGCATGGCCTGGACCAATGCCGGGCGCGAGAGGTCTCCGCCTATCGCCGCCGTGAGGACACGTCGGTGCTCTGCCCAGGCGGGGCAGTCTTGCACCGTATGCTCTACTGTGTCCTCAGGGCGACCCTCGCAGTGGTGACACCCAGGCGTTTCTTCCTTTCCCATCAGACACAGGTACCTCCCGAAACTTCCGTGTCCGGTGAGGGTCATGCGGTAGGTCAGGACGCCGTGACGCCGATCTAGCCACTCCTCAAAGAGGGGTCTTACCGCCGCAATTGCGGCGTGCCCGAAGGTTAAGCAACACTTGCCAACGATGTTCTGTGGATGGGTGATCGTGTTTACGTAATATGTAAACATGATGATTAATATTATTAAGATTCCTCTGTGTCTTGGAAAGCACGTTAAGCCATTGGGGACCGTTCATGTATTACGTAAGTACTATAGGGGGACGTGGGGGGGTCTTTGCCTTGCTTATTTTTGATGACGTGGGGGGTGGGGGGATCTAGATGGTGATTACGTCAGCAGTAATTATTAAATTTTTTAGACATATAGCAACACACATTGTCTATGCTTCAAAACGAAATGCATTTTCGGGGATTCCTATAAATAATGAATTGTTGAATTCCGTGTCAGTAAAGTTTATTTAAATGAATATTATGTGCGTTACAGACTTCTATTCCAAACCTATTCCTTATTTCTAGATTTATAACTGCTGCTCATGAATCAATTACGTAAGCATGGGGGGAGGGGTAAGAGCTTTGCTTACTTTTGCTGACGAGGGGGAGGGGTGGGTTAAAAATTGCTAAAAATGTGCTTACGTAATACTTGAACGGCCCCTTCGTCCCGACTGTCATTTGTGCATCTTTAGTCAGAAGCCAGAAAATACGACACTGATCTTGACAAGGTGTATTGTGTTACCCAGTTACCGGCTGTAGAGGTCAAATAGGCAGGCGCTATGTAAACTATTAATACTCAGCTGCATCCGGATAGACTATGTGTAGTTCTTAGAAGAATGTAGTTTGTTTGAGGCAATAAGGTTGTGTTTGGTTTAGCAGGATTTTAGAAAAAATAGACGTGTGTTTGTCGCGAAGATTTATTTCCGACTAGTTTGACAATAAGTTTAAGTGGACTGTATGAGTATTCATCTAAGTACATATCAATAGCTGGCTATAGACAACCAGCGCTATAGACCAACGTTACATTCATTACGGTGTAGGTAAGGTACCTACTTGCGTAAACATTCCGGCCCCCAAAGAACGCAGTTCTTTAATATGAATTTAAACAAAGTAATGGTTATACAATTACAATTTTAAGGTAACAATTAATGATGACTAAGGTAAGTTTTACACCAATACATAATTAACTAATTAGTACCAAGTAGTATTCACACAAGTACAACATAATAATATAATACCGCAAAAGTAAGGTTTACAAGTAGCTAAATTATATCTACATACTTATTATTATATCGATGTGAAGGCCGGGATCGTATTTTACACAGCTGTTTGAGTTAGTTGCTTAACTATCTAATATCGTTTTAAACTAGTAAATTAGGTATTTATCTATAAAAGGTAAGTAATGAGTTCATTAACTTGCACATATAACTTGCTAAACATTATTTCTAAGTAGGTATACATTAAGTATATAAGTAATAGACACGAGTTTCACGGTAAGTTATAAGGATGTTTTATTGTTCTTAGTTTAAAGTACTTAGTTTTAATAATTAGGTAGATACACTATATTACCTTTACAAAGAGTAGGTAGCACTAATCCTAAGTTTTTTTTGTTAATATACATATTTTACTCACAGGGCGTTTAAAAACACTGTTCTTACATCTAATCGATACAACTCTAGTCAGATTATCGGGACCAACATGTTTTTTAATAACTCGACCTAATATCCACTTACTAGGTGGTATATTATCATCCTTTAAGATAATTATGTCATCGATTTCTGGCTCAAGTTGTTTTGTGTTCCATTTATGTATTTTATTAAGATTCACAAGATATTCTTTATACCATCTTTTCCAGAAATCGTTGACCATTTTTTGGACTAACCGCCATCGCTCGAGATTAGTAATATGTTTACAAGGTGTATAATTCTCATCTGATAGGTTTAATAAAGGTTCAACTAAAAAGTGGCCTGGTGTCAGGGGAAGAGGGTCATTGGGGTCATCACTTAAAGCCGAAATAGGTCGCGAATTTAAACAAGATTCAATCTGTGCTAGCACAGTGGTAAGTTCCTCGTAGGTGAGTGTACTATTTCCAATTACCTTTGTGAGATGTGTTTTTGTACTGCGTACCCCAGCCTCCCACAAACCCCCAAAATTAGGCGCATGTGGTGGGATAAAATGCCATGTAGTGCGTTCTAAAGTTAACAACTCTGCTATATCATTAGGAATAGAAGACTTGGCCTTATCAAACATGTCTCTTAGCTGCTTGTCTGCTCCCACAAAATTAGTACCATTGTCACTAAAAAGGTCCTGACAATCTACACTAGCTGATCTGATAGGTCTGCTGGGTTTTACTCGTACCTCTGGCAATTGGCCCATCAACTGTACCGCATTGTTTTTTGTATATCTTATACAAGTTGTACATTTTCGATAATATCCCTTTGCTTGATCCTTCGCTCGCAATATCCAGTACTTCGACCTCAGGTAATTTAGCATTACTTGTGCTGTCTGGTAAATCAGTTTCGCTGCTAGTATAGCGCCACAGAGTTCCAACCTCGGAATAGATAATTGTTTTTCAACAGGAGCAACCTTTGTTTTTGCTGATATTAAATTAACGTGGACTCTGTCTCCCTCGACTACTCGTATATATACTGCTGCCCCATATGCTGCCTGCGAAGCGTCTCCGAAAACGTGCAGCTCTATTGTAGATGTGTGGAAACATTGTAACCACCTTGATATAGAACTTGCCTTGATGTGAGCTAAATTCTCTCTGAAGTGTAACCATTCTGTTAGCAGTTCTCCACTTATGGTGTCATCCCATCTTAGTCTTATTTTCCGTAACTTTTGTATCATCATTTTTGCTATAACAACAACAGGAGCTATCCACCCTAACGGATCATACAATTTAGCAACATCAGAAATAACACGTCGTTTAGTTATTGGTTCCTTTATTTCTGGTAAGTTGAGAGAATATACAAAACTGTCAGCGTCTCGATTCCAATTAACTCCTTGTATTTTAACTGAACTATTGACCTTAAGAGGTAGTTCATGATCATCTCTTTTATTTATACTCATATGTTTTAACACGTTTTCATTGTTACTACTCCACTTTTGCAACTCAAAGCCTCCTAAGTTTATTAGTTTATTCATGTCATTGTAAATACTAACAGCTTCATCTTCTGTCTCACATCCTGACAATAGATCATCCATAAAGAAATCTGTCTTTGCTATTTTAGCAGCAGCTGGATATGTTGATTTCTCATCATCGGCCAATTTTTGCAATGATTTTACTGCAAGGTATGGTGCACATGCGGTACCAAAGGTCAATCTCACTAATTTGTAATGTTTTATTTGCTCAGTCGTTGTTTGTCTCCATAATAACCTTTGATAGTCTGTGTCTTCATCTGCTACATGCACCATTCTATACATCTTTATAATATCTGCAGTATTACAAATTTTATGTGTCCTCCATCTCATTAGTATATGACGTAAGTCTTGTTGCAGCTTAGGAGCTACTAGCAAATTTTCGTTCAAGGAAATCTGATTACTGCCCTTACACGAAGCGTCAAAAACCACCCGAAGTTTCATCGTATCCTTGTCTTCTCTTACTACGCCATGGTGAGGTAGGTATACCGCTTTAGGATTATTAATATCCGCAGAATGTACTTCGATCATGTGATTAAGATTAATGTATTCCTTCATAACCTTACTATATTCTTCATGAAACTTGCAATTTTTTGCGAATTTCTTCTCGAGCAATTCAAACCGTTTCGCAGCTATTTCTCTCAGTCCTTGAGCTTGCCCTTCTGGGTTGTTGTTTTTGAATGGGAATCTTACCACGTATCTTCCCTCCTTGTCTCTGATCGTTGTAGCCTCGTAATACTCTTCACATCTTTCTTCTTCCTTTGATAATCTCTTTTGTATGGTGTTTGGCTCGTTTTCTAACTCCCAAAATAACTTAAGCATCTCATCTTCTTTAAGCTGAATATGCAAACTACTGAAGTTCTTCTCTGCTGAAGTGCATTCTCGTGACATCCTTCCTGATAGAACCCAACCTAGAATTGAGTTTTGTGCTAATAGATTTCTTTCAGGATGTTTGATAACGCCGTCTAACAAGACGTCGCTGTAAACCTCAGCTCCAAGGAGAATGTCTATTTTCCCTGGTGTTTCAAATCCTGGGTCAGCCAGCTCCAAGTCTTTTAAGACTGACCACTCAGGAATACCTAGATTAGTGGTGGGTAGCATTGTTGTTAATGAACGCAATACATAAGCCTCTACCCGCACTGACGCATTAGGATTGTGACATGATTTGACGTAAAGTGTGACCTTGTGTTTGATTCTCATTTGTCTCTCTCCCACACCTGACACCCAACCACTCACAGATTTACGATTAAGATTCAATAATTGCACTGTTGCTTCTGTAACAAACGAAGCTTGTGACCCTTGGTCTAACAAAGCTCTCACAACGTATTTGCAACCATTCCTACTATCTACTAAAACATTAGCAGTAGCTAATAGGACTCTGTTTGATTGTATATGTTCACTAGAAAAGTTGGTTACAATATGCTCATCATTAGATACAGAAATAGGCGTACCTGTAGATTTGTTGATCGCTATACCTGTAGTTGAAGTTGCACTTTCCTTCGGTTTCTCGTTCTGTAGTCCTCTCTCGAAATGCAGAAGGGTGTGGTGCCGCCGTCCACACTTCCTACAACACGATGGCTGACGACACTTGCTCACGGAGTGTGTAGGCGCCAAACAATTGAAGCATAATTTGTTCGTCTGTACAAATTCTTGTCTTTCATTCGTATTCTTGTCTCCAAACTTCTTGCAGGAATAGATGTAGTGGTCACCGCTACACAAAGCACATTTTGCTTCAGGCCTTTTTTCCTCACTGCTGGTAACATTTGAATGGAAAACCTTGGGTTTGACCACTGGTTTGCGTTGCACCGTTATAAACTTAGTACTTTCTATCATTTCTAAAGCTCGAAATCTCGCTTCCAAAAAATCTCTTAATTCCGACCAAGTAGGTATGTCGTTATTACACGTTGCACTAATTTGTTGTTCCCACAATTTTATAGATTCAGAATCTAACTTCGATACAACTAAGTAGGTAGTAACCATATCCCAGGTATCAGTCTGCATACCCATGTTCTTCAACGCCTTCAAACACGTAGAAGTTGTGTCGACTAGTTGTTTAATTGAACTAGCCGAATCCGCCTGCACAGGTTTTTGCGTAAATAAAATCTTCATAATCGCGTTACTATTGAACCTCGTATTGTTATAACGTTTTATTAATTGGTTCCAGGCCTCATCATAATTTGCGTCTGTTATGGAAAAGTTACGTAACAGCACCTCGGGTTCTCCAGATAAGTTGCTTTTCAGGTAATGCAGCTTTTGTACACGTGATAGATGCTCATTGTCGTGAATTAGAGTACGGAACAGGTCGTAGAATGGTTGCCACTCCTCGTACTTTCCGGTGAATGTGGGTATCTGTATATTGGGCAACCTTATTCCTCGATTCATGAAATCACTCACGTCGTTAATTGAAGAGGATTGAGACAAAGCTGGTTGAAATTTTGGTTCTTCTAAAAAGGGCTGAAGAGCTTCTCTTAATGTTGATTTGTAGTTTATATATGTCTCTTCAAATAGTTCATAAGTATCTTGCTCAAAGTAGGTATGTTCTCTTTCCTCATCAGCAACTTTTATAACAATGCATTTATGACCCTCCTTGAACTCTTTCCATAGTTCCTCTAATAAGTCCAACCTTGTTTCTAAGTAGGATCGTTTTATTCTATCTTTCGGCGATTTCTTATAGTTTTTTTCTAACGTTTTTAAGTTTTCCAGTAGCTCATTCTGATACATAATGAGATCCTCCATCGTTATTTATTTGTTCCACTCCACAAGAAACACAGATAGTCACAGTATATAGGTAAGTTCACCGAAATTATGCGTTTAACACGGAATAAAGTCTATTTATTTGTATTCACTAATTAGTTTTAAACCACTTCTCCGAAAAATCCTTATCGCTTAGGAATGCTATTGTTCTCACTCGCGGTGGCCGCTCGCACCTGGGTCGGTCGACGACTTGAATCCGGCTCGATTTAGGACCATATGTTTGAGGCAATAAGGTTGTGTTTGGTTTAGCAGGATTTTAGAAAAAATAGACGTGTGTTTGTCGCGAAGATTTATTTCCGACTAGTTTGACAATAAGTTTAAGTGGACTGTATGAGTATTCATCTAAGTACATATCAATAGCTGGCTATAGACAACCAGCGCTATAGACCAACGTTACATTCATTACGGTGTAGGTAAGGTACCTACTTGCGTAAACAAGTTGTTATTACTTGTTTTGTTGTTGTTTGTTTAGTGGTTATTGTTGTTAGTAACTCAATCATAAAAATAATTCGCATAAAACTAATTAATTTTATGAAAAAGCAATCCATACTTAAAATTATAAATGCGAAAGTAACTCTGTCTGTCTGTATGTTACCTTTTCACGCCTAAACCGCTAATCCGATTTAGATTAAAATCGGCATGGGAATAGTTTAGGACCCTGGAAAGGACATAGAATAGTTTTTATCCCGGAATTCCCACGGGATCGGGAATTATGCGGGAAAAACTTCCCACGCGAGCGCAGTCGCGGGCAAAAGCTAGTAATTTGATAAAAACAGAACCGAAAGAACAATCTCCTGTATCAATTTGAGCTGCCATTTAACCAGTATTTTTAAAGCGCAACTTTAAAAAAGTTAATAAAAACATTGTTGAGAACGAATTGCACTCACAGCAGCTCGTATCAATGGAATAATTTATTATATTCACAGAACACAATACAGTTTTCATTCACATTGCTAAAGTGTTAAAATTGCAGCAGATATTTATAGCAACAAAAGTTCTTTTTTATGCCGCTCCATTTTTTCATTAATAACTTGGCTTGTATTTCTATGAATGCGGAAAAAACAATGAACCACCACAAATAACAATTTCTTTCTTTATAACAGGTGGATTCATTATCAGTTCGGTATTGCAAGACCCAAGATGACTATATACCACCAGATGTACTGGATTACGTGATTGGGGTTCTACTGCTAGGACTATTGCTGGTCAACTTAGGATGTTCAGCGTATTACTTCTTATGGCCCGTCGAAAAAGGAGAAGGTGAGTTTTTAATACTGATTTATTTATTTGGCACGCTTTGTAGCCTAAACGGCTCGATGGATGGAAAATAAAAATTATAATAAATGTTTTTAATGCCTACGACTGCCGCGTATGTGTATACTGTCAAACATGATCATTTAAATTAAAATAAATAATTTGAAATCAATGTTTTACAATATTTAATTTTTTAAATAATGTTTCCTTCTCATATTATTTATACCAAGGATTACGAGAAAATCTAAATTCACACTCACTTTTTATACAGTCTTTTAAACGGTTTTTCAATTTAATTTAACCATATCTTTATCCGAAATATTAAAACATGTAGGATTTATAGTAATCAGTGGTTTTTCGGCTAAAGCCGGCTCTACACGTTGGCCAACACAGTGGCGAATGTAGTGGCCAATGCGTATTGGCCAACGTGTAGACGGCGTGTTTGTGCATGTTGGGTGCAGAAACACCCTTTCTACACGTTGGCGAATAGTCATTGGCCACTACATTCGCCACTGTGTTGGCCAACGTGTAGAGCCGGCTTTAGCCCGCTCTTGACTTCGTTCACGCTTAACGGTGAGCAACTGATGAAGTCTACGATAAAACGAGCGAGACCAGAAAAGGCCTATTCACCCTTGCTTTAAACGCTGACGTGTCATAAATGTGGTAATGATTCGTGTTTGGTGCTTATAAAATTCATTGTTTTGTTTTAGCAAATAAATTCATGCTGGCTTTCTGCGTGCAAAAGAACTGGAAAGCTTTGAAACATGGAGGCAGCGCTGAGGGTGGACTCTTCAAGTGTTTCCAGGCGTTGAGGTAATCACTATATTATAATTATCTTACTAATACATATTACATGTATGGATGTTTGTTAATCTTTCACTTGAAAAATTGGCCAAGTGAGTCAGATTAGCCCGTGAAGGGTTCCGTAGTAACTATGCCAAATAACTTTGTTTTTCATAGTGTTTTTATGAATTACAAAGTTATATTTGCGGTTTTAGAAAATATGCTATATCTCAAAAACTGCTGAACCAATCTCGTTCAAACTAACTTTCGTTAAAAGTTTATTTGTGTGTTGTGTGTTTAAGTGTTACATTAATATCAACATCATATTTTTTTTTGATTTTTCACTCTATTATTATAGAAGTTAGAGGGGGAGGGGGGTCATACATTTTTAGAGTTACGTAGCCGAATGGCAAAAAACGGAGCCCTTATAGTTTCGTCATGTCTGTCTGTCTGTCTGTCCTGTCCGTATATCACAACCATTTGATTCCGAAACTATTAGGACTATACATGTGAAACTTGGTGGGTAGATGTATTGTGTAAACCGCTTTCCGATTTTAAGAAAAATATTTAAAATAAAGGGTTTCAGTTCCATGTATGGGGAGTATAGTTGACATCCTGGAATAACACATTGGCTACTTATGATTCCACGGGATCGGGATTTACGCGGGAAAACTCTCCCACGCAATCGAAGTCACAAGAAGAAACTAGTCTTCTGTACATCTATACTAATAAATAAAATCATAGTATCAGTGTGTAATTTGGAAATAACTATGTTTGACACGCTACGTAATATTATTACAACGCAAACAAACCTTTTTAATTTTTTTGTCTGTGTTTGTCTCTTGATTGCGTCTCTGATTTTAACGGGACTCACTGGGAGATAGAGGAGGTTATAGGGCATCCTGTGGGTAATACATTTTGTTTCTTCTTTTTTCACTGTATATTAAGAAAAGTAACAACTGAATATATATTGTATTACCTACTTTACTATTGTTTCTGTTTTACACTCTGTGTATCTTGAAACATAAATATTTTTATAACTATTCTATGTTCGTGAACCTCGACAAGATGGCTGCCTATTTTACGATTTAAGGGTCCCATAGTAACAGTTTCTATTTTATATTTGTGTGAATATTCCCCTTGAAATAATACGTAGTAATTCGTAGGGAGTTAGTTGTATAACCCTGTATTAAAAGACATAAAACTGTTGATGGTTTTGATATGCATTCAGCACAAATTACTCCACACTGTGATGATTTAGAGTTTAAACAAGTATCAAACAATCTCGCAAAATTTTGCAAACATAAATATGATATTCGTAACAAACCATTTGCTATAAAAGCTATATCAAATGATACATCGAATAGCAGCTAACCGCAATGCCTGCAGCGCAATCATGCCGGTTTTAATCGCTTGGGAATAGTTGTCAATGTTCGTAGCACGATTTTAATCACAGGTGAGTCTGGTGTCTGATTGAGGAGCTGAAAACCATCGTAATTCAGGTTTTTTTTTCGTTGGGATAAGCGTCAAATGACTGTTTCCACTCTGGGTGAGGTAGAAGGGAGTGTCACACTTCTACTGACTAAAAATACTCCTTATTCCTTCAGTCAGTCCTTGGGTTTCAGGGCAGCGGTATCTCGTTAGGACATTATCGCGATGACCTTATCGGGCCCGTCATTAGCGCTGCAAACAAATATTCACTCTTTTTCTTGAGGGGAAAGAAGAATAGACAAAATGCACTACGAAAAAAAAGTTCTTGTTACCAAGATGGAACTATCACCGAAATGTAGTATAAGTTGAATGTAATTATTAGATACCAATAGTTTATTTTTAAAAGCTGAGAAAAGAAAGATAATAGTCTCTAAAAATATGACTTTAATTTTTAGAACGCAGGATAAAGTATCTTATTTTTGAACGCATCAGTAATTATTGTCATTCCTAGAGAAGTCCATCTTTTTTCCAAAGACTAAATCGATTTTATTGCTGACTCAAACTGAATTTGACACAAATCTTTTATTTTAATTAACCGTATAAATCCATGAAAATTATAAAACTTAGATAGGTTACCGATATGTTACTTAGAGGTAAATAGTTTATATAATGAAATTAAAAACTAATGATTAGTAAATTAGTATTAGTATTCTAAATTATTATTCTCACTACTACTTTCCATTATAGTGCAAGATAGAAAAGTAGAGCTATTTAAAGCAATCTTAAAAATTCTATTATTATTTGTTTTGGAGGTTAATTGGTCCACAAAAGATGTTTTTATTTCTTAGAGTGAATAAAGATAACCTAAACCTATCAGATATGGAAAAATTTAGAACTATTATGTACAAGTATGCACATATAGGACCACGATTAGGCATTATGGAAATATACAGTCTTATCTGACGTGTGCTTTACATAATTTAAACTGTAATACCTCTAACTCAAAACGCTACAGATTAAATAATATACTACATAACCTTAAAAACATATTACACAATTACTTGATACTCCCAGCTTTTAAAAATATATTGAATGCCCTGCTTCGTTCTATTTACATAGGCAAATGAAATAACAGATGTTTTATCAAGTTATGTTTTATTAGATTTTACTAGTCCAAGCATGTTAGGCAGATGGCCATTGTTCTTTTAAAATAACCTCACCCGCTTTGAATGGTGCAAAAGAGTGTCAAATTGCTTTCCCTTGCCTTCTGGGGCCGCGGGATTTCGTCAATACATTCCCGCAACGCTGGCTGCTCTAACGCTTGCGTATGACATTTCTTAGTTGTATTCAAATCCGATATAAAATGTTGATTTCGCATAAGATGTTATGGTAAGACGTCAGCTCTTGATACATCCTCGATATGATGGCGGTATATACGTTTTTAGGGTTCTGTAGCCCACTGGCAAAAAACGGAACCGTTATAGATTCATGTCTGTCTGTCCGTCCGTCCGTATGTCACAGCCACTTTATTCCGAAACAATTAGGACTACAGCGTTGAAGAAACTGTAGGTAGATTTGATTTATGAACCGCTTTACGATATTAAAACAAAAATAAAAAAAACTCCTCATAGGTACATGAAATCTAAACCAAAAAATATCTCAAAATTAATCGTTTAAACGAAAGACCTTATATTTCGAAGATTAAAAATAGCAGGTAAAATCCAGTTTTCTTTTCAATTCTGTTGTTTTTTCTCAATGTTTTATACAAGAGTTTCAAGAAAATTTTGCCAGTTTATATTTCATGTTGAAGAATATGAAATAAACGGGATAATTTGCATGTTTTTGTTTCAAATTCGCACTTAACTTCTATGATAATATTACTCTATCAATAATAATATTTAGTAATAAAATCGAGGGTAGAACGAAAAAAAATATCCGAATAGGCGCGGGCGTCTCTACTGCCGTGCATCTAATATTATAGCTGTCAGTTGCATAAATAGTTCTATCAATTTATGTGCTAGTTCTGTTGCACTTTGTTATCTTAAAAATCTAATGCAAATAGTGCAATTGTTTGTTGAGTGATATTGTTAACATTATGCAAAAAAACATGCGTAAGCATGTGTAAAATAGTGGCAAAATTTGTTGAATAATAATAATAATTCAATATATTATTAATAATAGTATTGGGTAAAAACACAAATGCAAAGATAACAATTAAAGTTTCTAAAGGTAGAGTGAAACGTCGATGTTCGAGCTAGTTTGAACTGTGTGACAGAAATCGACGCCTTCCTCCTACACTTCAAGTATTAGGTTATCCCGTAAGGCAATTAAATTTATTATAATTACAAAAAAAAAAAATTAAATGGCCTACATTACGTTTTGCTTTGTGAAACAGTAGGATTCCAAGCTGAAAGTGTGTGAAGTTTTGGACCAATGGAATAATTTGGCAACCAGTAAACGATTCACACTCTCGTGACTGGTGGAAAGGGTTTTGTCACTCTTTCATGTGTAGTCTTAAGAGTGTTGAGTGCTCCACCGTCATCTGTGGGGTCTGAAAGAACCCTTGGAAAAGTTTTGGTCGAACGCATACAAAAAATAGGATTCACCATCTTACAGAGCGACTTAATTAATTTGCTTACGTTCGATCATATTGGCATTAATTGTAAGCCTAAAAAAAGGCTTTCGAATTCGAGCTCAAGCCTGGAGAAGCTGACAGGAATGTTTCAATTTCAATAAAACATTAACCGAAACATTTGAAAGAATCCTGTTTCCTTCCAAAGGATTCCTTTTGTTAATTTATTTTCGGCATTTTCAACGCTAGTCTTTCGTCCAAATGATTGACTTTGAGATTTTTTTTAAATGTTAACATCCAATGAACGCTTTTAAAAAACCCTAAGGATAATCACTGATTGAAAATTGGTTTAGCACATTTTAAAAAACCGCAAATTATTGCTTTGTAATTTAAAAGAAACCTGATCTACTACTCGCCCAAGACTTTTCGGAGTGGTTTAGCACATTTTAAAAAACCGCAAATTATTGCTTTGTAATTTAAAAGAAACCTAATCTACTACTCGCCCAAGACTTTTCGGCGTGTATGTTTTTGAACTTGTGTTTTTTTGCAGATTCTATACCATGGTGATGATTCTCGGCCTACACTCAATGATCTTCATCGGCTATGGATACACGGCGAACCCCGAGTTTATTGAAAATGTAAGTTTCTTTTTAATATCTTCTTTCTTTATTTTAAAAAATGGTCTCATACCAGGATATTTTTGAGATTTTTACAAACACCCAAGCTCAAAATAACTATGCAGTCCTTACAAAAAATTGTCCTTTTACGGGAATCAAACCCAAGACACGCAGTGCAGCAACCAATCAAACAACAGTTTTTTAAATACAATTCACGTCCACAATTTTGTGAGTACTGTAATTGGTAAAATAATCGGAACTCAAGGCTCAATGTTGCCAAAACTTGCCAACGTTGATCCATAAATGGATGACCGTCTTGGCTATTGACATTCCACCGTGCCTGGGAAAGTACAGTCACCAGCACATCAAGCTATCCGAATCTGTCAAATTTACCCAATTGAGTTTGAACCTTATCATGTTGTAATAAAGTTGTAAATCTATTAAATTATTTGACAGATTGGAGTAGGTTGATGTGCCGGCCACCGTACCTTGTACCATGGGTCTCGGCTCATATTTTTACATCTTTAGCAGTCGTTACGGGTTGGTAGTCAGAATATCTGATACCAATCTTGCCTAGGGGTTACCCAGTTACTGGGTTGTGAGTTCTTGTAAAACACTAGTACTCAACTGCAGCCGGCAAGACTGGAAGCCGATCCTAATATAATTGTAATAAAAAGCTAAGTAGATAATAATGAATCGATAAAAAATATTAGATGATACGGTGATGAGATGGTGGTCAAACGTAAGCCTAACAATTATTAAAAAAAAATTGACAAGTGTGAGTCAGACTCGCCCATGAAGGGTTCCGTAGTAACTACGCTAAATAACTTTGTTTTTCATAGTGTTTGTATGAATTACAAAGTTATCTCAAATACTGCTGACCCGATCTCGTTCAAACCAATTTTAATTGAAAGTTTATATTAAGATCTACAGCATATATTTTTTTTAGATTTTTCACTTCATTATTATAGAAGTTAGAGGGGGGGGGGACATTTTACCACTTTGGAAGCGGATTGGATCTTTTAAACGAGTAACTTTATGTAAAAGTGGTTTTAGAAACCCCAATGTCATTTTTAATAACCTATCTATAGGTATCACACACGCATAGGTTTCATGAAAAAAAAAAGTTTTCAGTTCTATGTTTGCCCCACTTTATTTTAAATATTTTTTTTTTTCTTATAATCGGAAACCGGTCAAATAATACATCTACCTACCAAGTTTCACATGTATAGTCCTAATATTTTCGGAATAAAATGGCTGTGACATACGGACGGATGGACAGACAGAGAGACATTCGGCTACAGAACCCTAAAAAGCTAAGCAGATGATAATAAATCGGTGAAAATATCAGATGATATAGAGATGAGATGGTAGTCAAACTTAATTACGTAAGCCTATCAATTATAAAAAAAAATATATATTAAAACATCGAAACAGAACTAACGCTTTTCAACATAAAGCTTATAAATCAAACTTCCAAATAGCACGCAAAAAAATTCATCGACCTTTGACATCAAAAGCCGCGGAATGTCACCGATTTAACAAAACATTCATTAAATGAATCCGTATCGGAGCAATTAATAACTGATGATGTGATTAATTGAAATGCAATTGGTTTGCAATTCATGGAGGATTGCGATAAATAATTCACTGAACTAAAATAATGTCGGATATTGCGTCCATGAAACACTTATTGTATTTTTTTTTTTCGTATTGAACCACTAAGTATCTCACCTCAAAGTAAGCGGTGATGTTGTCGAAATGGAAGAACGCTTAGAAGTAATTCACTCCTAACTTTAAGATCCTCAGGTAGTATCCTCCTATAGTAATCAGACTCTGGCAGGGAATTCGACTCCAGACCTGTACGCGCAATCAAAGTATACAAAATGTTCGTATATATGTATATAACAAATTAATATATGCAATAGGTTACGAAGGTACCTACTGAGTCGTGTTTTTTTTTAATAGTTGATAGGCTTGCGTTTGACCATAATCGCAATTCCGCTCCTTAGCCGTACGCACAATGAAAGTATTCCCAAAACGTTTCGTGCGTATGGGTGGGATGTCCACCATTTAACGATGGCGCATCACCGTTTGTCTTGTAGTCCGATAATGGAACGGGCTTGGCGGAAAAGACTGTGCAATTCCATCGCACACTCCCCGAAATGTAACCGATAGAAAACTGACAGGCTTGCAACACGTTGCCGATGTTCTAGGTTGTTCAGAACATAATTATATCAGAAAACTAACTAACTTATTCCGACTTCGCACATGTGCAATTTAGAGACTTAATAATTATGGTGTCAGTGAGGACTTGAGAAGTGATTAACAGGTAATATTATTTTCACTAGCAGCCACACGGGCGCTCAGTACCGTGGACTGTATCACAATAAAAACATAACACTTCTTCTGTTGCAATGGCGTTAAAGTAGCCGTTAACCCTCCTCAAGCTTCAAGCTAATTGCATACTAAAATTCATCTAAATCCACCCCGCACTTTCGAAGATTAACGTGTTTAAGCAAACAAACAATCTTTTCCGCTTTCTAATGTTAGAATAGATAGTATAGATGCATATTATTCCATTTCTTCGTTTTACACTAGAGAGAGAGAGTAGTCTTCCAGACACATACCTGCTCTGGGTCACAGAGAGTAGGTATTATCTGATCTGTCCATCTCATCGGTGACCTTCCCCGTGGCTTCGTGCCCTCAACTCAACCCTGCACGAGTAGGCGCTCAGTCGAGGTGTGGTCTTTTCTCGACATGTGCCCAAAAAGTGAGAACGCGAGCCTCGACTAGAGAAGATACCGAAGTTCTTCATACCGAGCTCTTGGAGTATGTCAGCACTTGTACGTAATTTATAGCCGGTCACTGCTGCCTCGGATGACTTCGATTCTGTCGTTTTTAGGGTTCCGTTGCCGAATGGCAAAAAACGGAACCCTTATAGTTTCGTCATGTCTGTCCGTCTGTCTGTCCGTCCGTATGTCACCGCCATTTTATTCCTAAACTATTAGGACTACACATGTGAAACTTAGTAGGTAGATGTTTTCTGTGAACCGCTTTCCGATTTTAAGAAAAATAATTTAAAAAAATCTAATACCACTTTTTCATAAAGTTAATTGTTCAAAAGATATACGCTTCCTAAGTGGTAAAATGTGTGTGTCTCACCTCTAACTTCTATAATAATGGATTTAAAAATCTAAAAAAAAACACATGCTGTAGATTTTAATGTAAACTTTCAACCGAAGTTTGTTTGAACAAGATCGGATCAGTAGTTTTTGTGTTACAGCATATTTTCAAAAAACCGCAAATATAACTTTGTAATTCATACAAACACTATGAAAAACAAAGTTATTTGGCGTAGTTGTAAAAATTGTAAATCTAGCTTATTTACAATTTTTACAACTAAGCCAAATAAATTTTAAGAAATAAGTAAGGTCTTTTTTTGTCAAATAAATACCTATATTGTATTATATTTATTATACGCTACGGAACCCTTCATGGGCGATTCTGACTCGCACTTGGCCAATCGGTATGTACTCTGTATATGACAAAAACACAAAGCATAACTGGTATATGTATAACTAGGCCACCAAGATACAGGCTGTGCCTAGTTTGGGGCCTATTGCTAACTCGATTGTGTTTTATTGTAACTCTATGTATTGTATTTTCTGTTTGTATATGTTTCAATTTGTGTGTGTCAATAAATAATAAAACTACTAGTAACACTATACAAAGATCAGAGACTGCTAGATTTACAAGACGAACTAAAGTTTTAACACAAACTATTTCACAACTTGAGTGCATTAGCTGCGCAATAATAAAGCTGCATTAAGTTGTATCTATTCGCGTTGTTGACTTGTTTTACCAACTTCAAGGCTTGGATAATACTGAGTACATGCTAAGAAGTGATTGTCGAGCGACAGGGACATTAGATGCATTATCATTTATATATGTTTTCCTATGAGTATCTAGCTATATTGTTTGATAGAAAATGTGTTCTCTGTTTATGTATATAATCTGCCGCCTAAATCCCGATCCCGTGGGAATTCCGCGATAGCCTATGTGTTATTACAGGAGGTCAACTATCTAGTTACCTAATTTCATTGAGATCCGTTCAGTAATTTTTGCGTGAAAGAGCAACAAACATACATACATGCTCACAAACTTTCGCATTTATAATATTAGTAAGAGTAAGACAAGTAAGATAAGAATTAGTAAGATAATAGGATAGGATGAGACCAGGCATTATTTTTCGGGAAATCTATGACATACCTATGGATATTTTTAGGACTATATTTTGTGGAGGAGCTAGTGACTAAATACTCCCACGCATACGCACAAAACGTTTTGGGAATACTTTCAATGTACGTGTGGCTAAGGAATGGAATTATCTGCTGGAATCTGTATTTCCTGATAGCTATAACTTGGGCGTCTTTAAGTAAAGATTGAATATGTTACTTCTAGGTAAGCGTGCTTCATCTCCGAACACAGCATTGCTTACCATCAGGTGAGATGGTGGTCAAAAGCGAGTCTTTTATCAATAAAATAACTACACGTTGTAGAAGATGCTGCAATATGCATCCTGAATCTATACTCGACACGTGTTTGCACCACGGAGCAACCCCAGGATTAAATAAATATTAGCCGAGTGCGAGTCAGACTCGCCCATGAAGGGTTCCGTAGTAACTATAATAATATAATATAATAGGTATGTATATTTAATTGACGAAAAAAAAAACATTCCAAAGTTTTTAAAACTAGCTTATTTACATTTTTTACTACTACGCCAAATAACTTTGTTTTTCATAATGTTTATATGAATTACAAAGTTATATTTGCGGTTTTAGAAAATATGCTGTATCACAAAAACTGCTAACCCGATCTCGTTCAAACTAATTTTGCTTGAAAATTTACATTAAGGTCTATAGACGTGTATTTTTTTTAGATTTTTCACTCCATTATTATGGAAGTTAAAGGGGGACACACACATTTTACCACTTTGGAAGCGTATATCTTTTAGACAATTGACTTTATAAAAAAGTGATTTTAGAAACCCCTATGTCATTTTTAAGGACCTGTTTATAGATACTACACACGCATAGGTTTCATGAAAAAAAATATATTTTCAGTTTATTTTCATGTATGGGGTATGTATGTATACCTTTATTTTTATTTTTTTTGTTAAAATCGGAAAGCGGTTTACAGAATACATCTACTTACCAAGATTCACATGTATAGTCTTAATAGTTTCGGAATAAAATGGCTGTGACATACGGACGGACGGCCAGACAGACAGACAGACAGACAGACGGACAGACATATCGAAACTATAAGGGTTCCATTTTTTGCGATTCGGCTACGGAACCCTAAAAAGAAAGGCTATAGGCTAAGGCTATGGACAGAATATGCTTTTAGCTATAAGACCGCTGTTGGTAACAACACCCTTAGTAGTTGTCTCCTTGTTTAATTGTGTTACAATGTAGAATAAAGAGTATACCTATCAATCTCGCACAGTATAAGGAAGCGCATTCGCAATTATTTTCATAGAAACGTAAGTGTACAGAGAATCGTGCAAACTAGGCTTAACGTTCGGTTGAGTAAAACAGGTTCTACCGCTCATGCGAGTATGCAATAGTGCACCAGTATCGTGCCATTTATACAGTATTGCGTCAAACTGGTAGGTTAACGACCGACGCTTTTCCTTTAATCCTAGATAACTCAAGTATGGTTGCAGTACATACCTAGTTACTAAACATTCATTGAATGGACTTCGGCTCAAAAAAAATCTACTATACCATTTATCTATACTATAAAGCGGAAAAGTTTGTTTGTATGTTTGTTTAAATGCGCTAATCTTCGAAAATACTTAGAAGGTTTTAGATAAAATTTGGTATGGAAGTAGAATGAAACTTGACGGGTTTTAGACTACTTTTTACTTGGCTGCAAAAGTGGGATAGTTATGTTTATATCGTGATAAAATCCACGTCGGACACCGCGTGACTGCTAGCTAAAAAATAAAATATAAATACAACCGCTTATTAAGCAATAGCAGTCCAAAGTTGAGCTTACAGACTAACTGACAAAGGCTTGCACTGACAGGACGGGTCTAATCAAGTCTGTGTGGTTCTTTCTTCAAAAGGCCATTTCAGACCAATCTACATAATCCTCATAAACTATTGTGAATATGTGAACTATGTAGGGTTGTTTTATTCGATTTAAACATGATTGTCTGGCAGTTTGAGTGCTTTTTACGGCCTACCCAAACGTCCTTATCTTGGTGTTCTTCGTCAAATCGTTAAGCTCCTTGTTTTAAGTTGAGCTATACGTTATCTGAAAAATGCTTGCACTGTATGGATAAGCCCACTCAAATCTGTGAGCATATTTCCTCAAAAGATCGCCTCAGACGGTAATCTACAAGGTTCCCATCAGTATAGATTGTATGGACTTTAAAAGAGTCGAGCCCCTGAGTTTGATTCGGTGTTTTTTCTCAGGGTAGTCAGGAAACACCGGCCACATCTACAACATAATTTACAAAAAAACAATGACGTGTAGAATTGTTATTTAGTAACCAATTTAAAGACCAAGATAAAGATCATTTACCATTTAATTTTAAGGGAAATAATAATGGTTCCGAAAAACAAATTAATCTACAGCAATCTGTGGCCGACTATTATTCTAATTAACCAGCGTTATAATGAATTACCGACAAAAAACCCAAAACATAAACGAATAAAAATATCCAATTTAACAACAAATAAGAGCATGTACAAATTACATTTTCTCCTAAAAAAAATGGATCTTCGAATAACAAAACTAAACTTCCGAATAGAATACTGAACCTCCGACAAAATTACTAAGTTACCGACAACAAAGGTTTTGTTAAAATAATCATATTTTTACAACTTGCATGAACTATTTTAATTTCTATTGTTGGTTATCAAATTTATTTTTTAACTCTCAATAATAATGAAAATACCTCAACTGTACGGCCCGCGCGATCGGGCTCGGGTCGCGTTCGGCTGTTTTCGCGTGCGAGTTCGAAAGATCCGAGCGCAGTGCGCTTGCAACGACCGATCCTTGCGTGTTTTGTCTGTTTATGTTACAAAATTAAATAGTTTTTGTAGCTATTGGTTTCATATTATAATTTCAACGAACTAATAAATCTACTAAGGATACTACTAACTTACTATATCTCTCTATCAGTTTTATAAAAAATACGTTTGTAAACATTTTTTAGGGCTCGCTATTAGATTCAAGTTCGCGACTCCGCCCATGGAAGCGAAAGCACTACCTATAGGACAAAAAAGGAAACGGGGTCGTTCTACTAAATCCAGACCACAGTTAATGATAATTAAGATAGGTACCTACTGACAACTAACTACCTGCCTCCCTATTTAGTTCATAAATACAATTATGTATACCTAACATTTTCTACTACCTATTAAAACTACACTTTCATAATAAACTGAGTTTTGTTTTATTTTTATCTTTGTTCTCGCTGACATTATAAAAACTAGGAAATTTGTCGAATAATAATACAGTATAATAGTAAAATATTCTGGGAAATCAAAGTCTACTTGGTTTTCGATTAAAGCATGGATACGACTGTTCTAACTTTTTAACGCCTGAAATAAGTACCGATATCGAAGCATACCTGTGGTAAGTAAAATTCATGATACATCATTTATCATGAATTTTACTTACCACAGGTATGCTTCGATATCGGTACTTATGTAAAAGTAAAAGTTATTGTTACAAGTACATTTTTATATTTTTTATAAGTTTCTGTATAACCACTCAGAATAATATTTTCAGTATAATGTTACAGTTAAAATAGCACCACAGTTTATGAAATATGAAAGGTCATTTATGAATTAATAGTAGACAAGTAAAGATAAAAATTACAAAGCATTGTTTTCAGTAGAACGTAATTTATGCTGGTAGAAAAGTATTATAGCAATAAACAGTCATGTTTATTTTTCGAAGATTTCAGTATCTGATTCGGTCGTTTCGTCATTTTAATTCGGACAAAAGTAGTCGGAAAGTTAGTATTTTAGGCAGTAGATTTAATATTTTGAGTAAGGACAATTCTTCTTTTTTTGTCGGAGCTTTTATTACTACCCTAATTTTAATGGGTTACAGGACATATAAACACACCTATAGAATGACAAGATTGGACATCATAATATGTTTGTTTGTCTTTGTTATAACTTACTGACAAACATGAGTTGCAAGTCTATCAGTTTTCTATCGGTTACATTCCGGTGACTGTGCATTGAAATTACACAATCTAATTCCGCCAAGTCCGTTCCATCATCGGACTACAAGACAAACGGCGATGCGCCATCGTTACATGGTGGACATCTCACCCATACGCACAAAACGTTATGGGAATACTTTCATTGTGCATACGGCTAAGGAGTGGAATTCCCTGCCGGAGTCTGTGTTTCCCGATAGCTATAACCTAGGGGTCTTTAAGTCAAGAGTGAATAGGTTACTTTTAGGTAAGCGTGCTCCATCTTCGACCACATCATCACTTACCATCAGGTGAGATGGTGGTCAAACGCGAGCCTATTATCATTAAAAAAAAATCCGTTGTCTGTAAAGTCGGTTTACTGACGATAGTTGAACATGACAACGTCATAAGAAAATACTGATGGAATGGTTGCATCTTTCAAAAGAAAATTTTAATTTTACATCACTATTACTGCACTTCTCAAGAGAATGGAAGAATCCCTACACAGTGACGTCATCTCTTTGCCTTTTATGATAGCCTAGTACTTGACTCGTTGAGTCATACATAAATGTCAAAGAATCCCTACACAGTGACGTCATCTCTTACCGTTTTATGATAGCCTAGTATTTGACTCGTTGTGTCATACATAAATGTCAACTTGTAGATCCAATTTGATTTGCTTTGGAACGCCTCAGAGCGATGGAACGCCTCAGAGCGAGGTAACGCCGCATGAGTCATGTATTTTCGTGCGTGCAGCCAGCTTCATCGAATTATAAGATGTTGTCACGTCAAAAATAAAGATCATTTATCACTTAATTTTAATAGGTTACAGGACACATAAGCACATCTATAGAATGACAAAGAAGGACATCATAATACTTTTGTTTGTCTTTGTTATAACTTACGGACAAACAAAGCCTTTTTCCCACAATGTCAGGGTCAGCTTCCAGCCTGGATGCAGCTGAGTACTAGAGTTTACATACAGCGACCAATCTGACCTTAATAACCCAGTAACTGGGTAACACAAAACCCCTTACCAAGACTGGTGTCAAATTGAGACCAACGGCTTAACTTGTTATGCAACGCACCTAGGAATCTCGATGTTATTGGGTCATCCGGAAAGTTCGTGCCGCGCTCGAAGCCGCTCGGATGTTGTCGTATATATTTTTCTTTAATGAAAGTGGAATTAATAAGTTATTAGAAAGATGGGAGCAAGTGATTGAACAAAATGGTCAATATATAATAGATTAATATAAATTAGATTTGTAATATTTTAGTAATTTTATTACAATTTGAACCGGCTCCTACTTTCCGTGCTGTAACCGTGCCGATAACCGATCATATTGAGCTTCTTGGGGTGACTTTAACTTCCACACTCAATTTTGGCCCGTTTATCGAGGCTAAGGCTCAGTTAGGATCAAAAAAGTTAGGAATCCTAGCCACATTGGCGTATCTAGAGATATTTCCCAGGGGGGCCTGGCCCCTAGTAGTAGAAGCGATGATCGCTTATCAAAGTTGCGTCAACTCTTAACGTACGAAATGAAAATTTTCACATAAATTAATTTAACATGTATCGCATAACGGAACCTTGCATGAGTGAGTCCGACTCGCACTTGGCCAGATTTTTTAATTTTTCAGCCATAATTGTTTGTTAGTCAAAATTCTCGGGTGGGCACCAGACCATTCTGGGGTGGGCACGGCCCACCCAGCTCCCCCCTTTCCTACGCCTATGCCTAGCCAAGGTGAGACGGTACTTCACACCGGTACAGCTGCTCAATTTGTATCAAGATAGTGGTCAAACGCGAACGTATTTTTAATAAAAACAAAAAAAAAAAACATCTAATAACGGCACGAACTTTCCGGATGATCCAATAACATGCTCACCCATCCATGTACCAACCTCGATTAGCGCTGCTTATCCTGAACATCGACCCGTGCAACCTATCTATTAGCCACGAGCGTTTGTTTTATTCTTGACAGCCAGAACGCACATAAATAAACATTCATAAAAAGCGTCGATCGAAAGTCTGGTACGGACATTATAATTAAGGTCGATCCACACATATCACAGCCACGCCCGGGCTGGCAAGGGTCGTGGTCTTGAATTCTTGATGAGCTCGTTAACACATGTCCTTGTCACCGTTTAGATACGGACGTGTCTGAACAAGTTCCTTCCTACCTATCTATGTTTTTTTCATCTCTTGGCGGGCCACGTTTTGTCCACAAATCGGGCGTGGCCCTTGTTAGTGTAGTGTAGAACAATCTCCAGTGGTCATACTATAAACATTTTTAAGGTTCCGTAGCAGAATGACAAAAAAACTTAATAACTTTATAGATTCCATTTCTATCTGTCTGCCCATCCGTATGTTACAGTCACGTTATTCCAAAACTATTAAGGCTATGAACACTTTGTAGGTCGATATATTTTCTGAGCCGCTTTACAATTTTAAACAAAAAAAAAAAATAGAGGGGCATTTCCATACATGACTGAAACTAAAAAAAGTCATCAAATCTGTACGTGTTTTGAAATAAATTACATTGAGGTTCCTAAAACCATTTTTTCTTAGGGCGAGTCCGACTCGCCCTTAGCCACATTTTTTTCTTGAAGTGGTAATGCCCACAGATGTCAACCTGGGGCGAGCGAAGGGATTTGTATGATTCTAACTGACTTAAACCACCACGAGTTCCCTCGCACACTCATACCGGGGGCTTACGGAAACACGTATTCTTCAACGCGGCCCCCGACTGACATCATAGACTCATACAACATAACCAGCTTATAATGTACCCGTGTCCCACTGTTGAGATACAGGCCTCCTCTCTAAGAGAGAGAATGGACCGTGATCCACCACTTGGGCCTATGACAGCAAATGGGCATTGGGCCTTTGATTCACCACGCAGCGCGGGCCCAGTACGGGAAGGTGGACGTTGCATGACTTCGGATTTAACAGTAGAGGTGATGATGAAAATGACACAGAGTAATGCCTGTCTAAATTCGAATCCACGACCGTGACAGCTCGTAAATACAATACAATAATTTATTTGCAATAAAATGTTCGACACAATACATTATCTGTTTATTAAAAAAAATGTAACAATACTGTGAGCATAATAATAGTGTGGTACCACCTTTCACCTTTGTTAAGCTGTTAAGAACAACTGTTAGAGACGCCGGATTGCTTAGCTCTACGTTTTATTTTAATACAATAATATAGAGACATAATCATTAAACAGTGTAGGGATATAAAATAGCAATGCAAATAAGTTTCGGACAACGCGAAACAGATCCACAGCATGTAAGAATCTATTAGTTCTCCAAACATTTGCAGAAGTTTGTAGCAAGTCAACGAGAACCCATAATAAATACGCGAACACGAAAAATGTACATAAGAGTCACCCATGACCTACATTGGTCCTTAATAGTACGCAAATAAAAACGAAAATAAACAAACCCACTTGTCGCGCAACTTTACCGTGAAGACTGTTGACCTAGACAAGTCAACGAACTTTTGCGTAACAAAACCGGTCAGAACTGGATATAAATTGAGTGTGTATTTATATTACAATAATAAACAATTGTTATATTGGTTATTAAATAACACTTTTACTCGTATTTTTTGTCGTAAATTTAAACTAGATGAGGCCGGTGTTTCCTAACTGCGTACCTACCCTAAGAAGAAACATATAGGTAGTTGGGAGCAGTGATGGTTCAATGGTTATAGACGCGATTTGCGAGTTGTAGGTAGGTCGTAGCTTCGATTCCTTGCAGGCATATTACAGCGTGATTCATCTAAGAATAGGATCGATTTAGCACCATATTATGACGTTGTAGCTGTCTAATCAAACCAGTTGGGTAGATTGAGCAAAACAAGAATATATTAAAATGTTCACGAACAATAAATCCTATTTCTTTATTTGGGTGGTCCAACGCGTGCCTATAATCAAAACATCGTATAAAAAAATCTTGCACCATGCGTCTTCTTTAATTTCAGGCGAATTGGTGCCAACAATTAAAACAAGAGAGAGAGGGAGATAAGTATGGTTAACAAAATTACTTATGACCTTAATTAATTAAATATTGTATTTAATTTTAATGCAAAACTCGGAAAAACAAAGTAAATTAAACCGTTATTCATTTGCAAATAACTTTTCTTTGCAAACCGTTCTTTTCAAATGACATTTGACAGATACAGTTCATTGACGTTTCTATTCTAATATGAATCGCATAGCACTTTGTGTTATTTACATCATCATTGCTGCTTTCAAACATAGTACGGCTACTGGGATCCAGCAGAATACTAGCGTCAAGCATATTTGCCTGGCACATGCTGAACTGGACTCCCATTTGGTGCAATTCAGAGACACACACCACACCGATTTTCCGTGTAACATTTTTAAGTTTTAATTTTCATTTATAAAATTTTTGATTATATGTATACGTTTGTTCGGTTTTTTTTTCTGTAATTTATGTGTTATATGTTAATTTGCTTTTGTGTGTTGTGTCTTCTCTTGACCAATAAAAGTTTTATCTATGTATATTATTGTGTTGCAGTGGTCGAAGAAGGTCCAGGTTACTTTTGTATTTTGTTGTGTTTTTACGTATTTCACTATATTTTCCCATAAAACGCGACACAATAAGGACATGATTCCATTCGGAGATATGCATTCCTGAACATCTTGTAGTTTTCGTGTAGAAATATCAGCATTTGCTACAAATATTTTATTTTAGTCTTTCTTCTTAAATTTCAAAACTTCGCTGCTATAATCCAAAAATCTTTAAGTTTTTTTTAAAACTAATTTCATTTAGACATTGTCCTACACTGGGACTCTGAGGTGGATTGTAGCCCATTCCGTCTCATAGAGAAGAAGGCTTCTGTCGCAGCAGCGGTTATAGGCTGATTATATTATTGACTAGTATTTGCGTGTTGCGCGAGGTGCAAGCGTGCTTGTGGTAAAAAAAAATGGGAGGTGAGATGGGAGGGGGGGTTTGCACAATTATTTGGTCTAAAGCATTGCCCCTCTAAATGAATCTGAAAAAAAAAGTTCCAAGTCTCTTAATTTCCGAGATCCGCCTAAAGGGGGTGAGAAGGGGGCAAGGGGGGCGACTTTGAAAAATGGTTTTTACTTTACCGAGCCTCCTCTATATGAATCCGAAAAAAAAAATACGGGTCTCGTAGTTTTCGAGATACGATAGGGAGGGGGGAGAAGGGGGGTGAAAAGGGGAGGTTTGGCACTTTTCTCATAGGTTTGAGAGTTACATGTTTACGAATCTGTCAAAATATACCCACCTCCCCATCCACCATCTGGGAGAACAATTATGTCAATGAGTCAGTTGTAATTTAGCTTTATTATATTATTGATATTTTACGTTAATTTGGTTGACAACCGCCCGCGCCATGGAAAAATATGTTTTAAATAAAAAACCTTGCATTTTTTTTACTGAATAGCCCGCTCTTGACCTCGATCTCGCCTGATGGTAAGCGATAGATGAGGTCGACGATGGAACGAGCGAGCACGGAAGGTGCCTGTTCACTCTTGCTTTAAAGGCAGACGAATCATAACTGGCAGGGAACACAAAAGCCGGCAGAGTTCTTTATTTGAAAAAAGAGCCCAGTTGAAATACCAGGCCTTATTTATTATACTTGTTAGCTTCATAACATTTAGTCGATTTATTTCTCATGTTGGTAACATTTGAATCGATTGTTTGTAACGTAAATTGTCACATTTGATGTCTATGGACATCAATGTGACCACTAGTAAAAACTGACTGGCCATATTTGAATTGAGTGACTCACTCGATACTCAGCGGTCGAACTGTACGGATTAAATCCAATTAATTCTACGCAATTCGTATTTTATTCAAGTAAACCTGCACTGATCCTTCATCTCAGAAGTGGGATTAGACAGGCTAGCTCTATATTTCTAGCAAAACGCCCACAACTCGAGTTTTGCTATACGTGCGTTTTCAATTGTTTTAACGTGCCAAAATGGAAGATGGAAACATGACACCTACCGAGATATTGGACAATTGCAAATCCTCTTCAAGAAAAAGGAAACAACACGATCGCAAGAATAAAAGAAAACGACGCAGAAGCAGATCAAAAACTGAAGATGAATCGGCAACGGACTCGAGTGTTTCTATGCGAAGAAGTCGCTCTCGGGAACGTCGTGAGCATCATCGCCAGCGACGCACGACTGTTAGCAGCGAAAGTAGTGACGGTGATCATCACAGACGGCGCCAGGAAAACAGCAGAAGCCGAAGCAATCGCCGTGAGCGTCATGGGCAGCGCCGTAGGAGTGGAAGCAGCCGCCGCAGCCGTAGGCAGGTCAGCAGGAATGCGGGTGCACGCGGTAGCAGCAGTCGCTCGAGATCGTCGCGTCATGGTGGACGCTCATCTTCCCCGGTAAGACGTTCCAATAATAGTACTGACAACGTGACACATTTACTATTGACTAAATTAGTGAATACCTTAGCAAATACTCGTCCTGAAGGTAACAAATTTCCAATGTTAGGTAATGTCATACCTGATTTTGATCCGATGGTTAAGGGGCAAACTATACAAATGTGGCTTAGTAAAGTAGATGAGTGTGCGAAATTATATAGATGGGGCGATGATCAGGTCATACACTATGCCTTACCTAAATTAGCTGGTGTCGCAAAAACGTGGTATCAAGCTTTACCCACTATGTCATTTTCGTGGCCTGAATGGAAACGGAAATTATTAGAATCATTCCCTAGTAGTGACGATTATGCCGAGTTACTTACAGAAATGTTGTCTAAACGCGTAAAATATAATGAATCACTAGAATTATATTATTTCGAAAAAATCAATTTGCTGAATCGATGTAATATTATAGGTAAGAGGGCAGTCGATTGTTTATTGTATGGAATTGAAGATCGTTCACTAAGATTAGGCGCGAAAGCATTGAAGTGTCAGGAACCGGAACAAGTGTTAGAATATTTTCAGTCTATCAAACAACAACCGCGTGAAACAGAAAAGCCGCGTCCTTATGGAGACAAAAGATCTAACGCCTTGTCGAACGCAAAACCTACTAGCAATGACGCAAAGACTAAAAGTAGTAGTAATTCTGTTGTTTGCTACAATTGTAACGAACCAGGACATTTTAGTTTTAAATGTACTAAAAAAATACTCAAATGTAATATTTGTAACAGACTTGGACATACCACATTAAATTGTTCAAAACTACCCTCCGATAACAATAATACCGATAAAGGGGGTCAAAGTCAAAAAGATATTTTACGTATAGACGCCGAGAGCACCGCCCAAAACGATTGTAAGTACATCGTGCAATTGATGCTCAACGGACAATCAGTTGTAGGTTATGTCGACCTAGGCAGTCAATGCACTTTAATTCGTTGTAGTGATGCTAGAAAACTAGGAATTAGTTGGTCGAATAACCTAGATCTTCCTACGATGAGAGGTATTGGAAACAACATAGTGCTACCCTTAGGGCTCGCCACTGTCACTATACAGATTCAAAATGTCATGGAAAAAGTAGATGCCTTGGTTGTAGAAGATAACATTATTAAATATCCTGTGTTAATTGGACACAGTTTTACTGAAAAACCTGGTATTATCATAACTAAAACTTACAATTCCTTGATATTTACGCGGGAACTTACAAACAAATTGTGTCTCGAATTAGTCTCGGACACATCAATACGGGCTAAGGAAATGTGCTTGGTCGAAGTTAGTTGTACTGGCGATTATTCAGGGACTGTGTACGTACGCGGTTCACTTCGCGGAAAGTCTGAACATGAATATTATTACCTCCTGCCAGGAGAGTATGAAATAGATAGTGGTCGTGGTCGTTTATTGATTCAAAATATATCTGACAAAATAATTTTATTAAGAAAGCATTCATTAATAACGCGTGCTTTTAAGACAAACGGGTGTTATGACATAAATGTTTTGGATATCAACAACAGTAATTTTTGCTCAGAATTTAATTATGACTTGAATTTAACTAGTAACCAAGTAGATCAATTAAAAAGCTTATTAAATAAATACAAGGAATGTTTTTCGAATAACTTAAACGATTTGGGATTCACTAACATAGTAAAGATGGAAATTGAATTAAATGACACTAAGCCAGTCGTATATCGTCCGTATAGGCTCTCATACCCTGAGCGTCAGCTGGTGCGATCAATGGTACAGGAAATGATAGACGCCGATATTATTTGCGAATCCAATTCTCAATACGCTAGTCCAATATTGCTCGTAAAGAAAAAGACTGGCGAAAAAAGACTATGCGTGGATTACCGCGCTCTTAATAATAAAACGAAGAAAGAGCATTACCCTTTACCACTGATTGACGACCAGCTAGATATGCTAGCTGGAAGTTCTCTCTTTATTACGCTTGATTGTGCATCGGGCTATTATCAATTGCCTATTGTAGAAAGTTCCCAGGATAAAACGGCATTTGTTACACCGGACGGCCAATATCAATTTAAACGGATGCCGTTCGGCTTGGCAAATGCTCCGTCAGTCTTCCAAAGGGCTTTGAGTAAGATACTGGCGAAGTCAAAAGTTGATTTTGCCATTATATTCATGGATGACATTTTAATTCCCGCTAGGTCATTCGAAGAGGGTCTCGAACGGCTAGAGATAGTGCTTAAACTACTCTTTGAAGCCGGGTTAACTTTAAAACTTAAGAAATGTAACTTTTTCTATAGAGAAATTGACTTCTTGGGGTTTCAAGTTAGTGGTCAAGGCATAAGACCGGGGTCACGTAAGACATTAGCTGTTTCAAGTTTCCCCGTACCCAAGAATGTACATGACGTAAGACGTTTCATTGGACTCGCCAGTTTCTTCCGGCGTTTCGTAAAAGATTTTGCTCTCATCGCACGCCCTTTAACTGATCTCCTCAGGTCTAATTTCACTTGGAAATGGAACGAGGAACATTCACAAGCTTTTAATACACTAAAGCAAAAACTTGTTGAACGTCCCATTTTGGCCTTGTACGATTCGAAACTTGAAACAGAGTTACACACTGATGCATCCAAGTTAGGGATTGCTGGTATTTTAATGCAAAGACATAGCGACGGAATGTTTAGGCCCGTAGCGTATTACAGTCGGAAAACCACTAAAGATGAACAAAATTTACATTCATTCGAACTGGAAACGTTAGCGGTGATAGCCTCACTTAAACGTTTCCGTGTTTACTTGCTGGGATTAAAATTTAAAATCGTAACCGACTGCAATGCGCTACGCACGACACTTACCAAACGTGACCTTATACCGAGGATATCTCGGTGGTGGGTGCAGTTCCAGGAGTACGATTGTGATATTGAATACAGATCTGGCGCTCGCATGGCACATGTAGATGCTCTCAGTCGTGCTCCTGTGACTGAGCCCATTACGGGTGATGATGAAACACACGTACTCGATGTTTTAAATATAAATATTAAAGATTGGATTTCCACCGTTCAAAGTAACGACGAGGAAATTGGAAGAATTAGGGACATTTTACGTGACAAAAATACGAATTATATAGCAGATGTGTATAAAAATTATCAATTAAAAGGGGATCATGTGTATAGGATTGTCGGTGATAAAATAAAATGGGTAGTTCCTAGAGCCGTCAGGTGGCAAGTTTTAAGAATGAATCATGACAATGTAGGCCATTTTGGCTACGAGAAAACTCTAAGTCGACTACGCGAAACATTTTGGTTCTCTAAGATGCGACGTTTTACCAAGAAGTACGTTTCGGCGTGCCTTGAATGTGCGCATCATAAGGCTCCA
Source organism: Tholera decimalis (assembly GCA_943138885.2). NCBI lineage: Eukaryota > Metazoa > Arthropoda > Insecta > Lepidoptera > Noctuidae > Tholera > Tholera decimalis. The sequence continues at coordinate 5,333,034 of OW964573.2, forward strand.
GGTGGTGTTAAGGAAGGAATGCTTCATCCAATACCAAAAGCAGATATTCCTTTTCATACGGTTCACGCCGATCACTTAGGTCCGTTCATTCGCTCTAAGAGAGGAAACACTTATATTCTTGCGATTATCGATTCTTTTACAAAATTTATAACCATAAATGCTGTGCGGGATACAAAAAGTACCACAGCCATAAGAATTTTCAGAGACCATTTTAGTACTTTCGGTACTCCAACACGCCTTATTACCGATCGGGGTTCTTGTTTTACTAGCTCAAAATTTAAATCATTCATAGAGAGTACAAATGTCAAACATATACTTAATGCAGTTGCTACCCCAAGGGCGAACGGACAAATAGAACGTTATAATAGAACCATATTAGATGCTTTAAGTACGAAATGCCACGATAAGGGTGATAACACTTGGGATGAGTACGTTGGTGATATCCAGCTAGGTATAAATACGACAATGAATAAAGCGACGGGGAAAAGCCCATCAGAGTTGCTATTTGGTTTTAAAGTTTTAAATCCATCAGAAAATATAATAAATGAGGTGTTAAATGAAGTTATATGTCGTGTTAGTGATAGCGAGTTAGTAAAGATAAGGACAGAAGCTAAATCTAGAATAGAAAAACAGCAGTCTAATTCAAAGAAGGCATTTGATAGGCAAAGAAAAAGGGTGACGTTATATAATATCGGTGACTTGGTTAGGGTTGAAAGAACAATAATAGATAAAGAGCACATAGGTAAATCAAAGAAGCTTATATCCAAGTTTCATGGCCCATATAGAATAACAAAAATTCTAGAAAATGACAGGTTTTTGATTGAGGATACTCCTCTGACTAGGAGAGGTAGTAAAAAGTATGAAAATGTAGTAGCCGTGGATAAGATACACCCCTGGCTGAATTACAAAAATATGTCCAGTGACGGCAGTGAAAATGATAACAGTGGCGATGAATAAAACTTACCAATTCAGAGAAAAACCTAAATAATTATATAACATGATTGTTATAAATTAAGATTGATTACATCAAACTAATATATTATGGAATTTAATGAAACAAAATTAAATAGGTATAAATCATAATTTGAAATAATAATAACATGAGATTATTAGTAAATATGAGTTATTGTTAATGAGAGTATTTGATTAGTAAAGGACGATTAGATTTGCTAAGTTATTGACTAAATTATGGACTAGACAAAAGACTTGACGACGCGATGCTTAGGCTATGAGCAATCAGTGCAGAAAGTGTTTGATATCGGAGATCGATATTGCACAGATGATTGTAGATCATAGCAGACTAAGTATCGTGAAATCTAGGCGCATGGGCTATGAGCTTCCAGTGCAGTATGCGAAAGGTGATGGAAATCACCGCACAGATGGTCGCAGATCATAGCAGACTATGCAACTAGATGACTGAGATATAGAGCATGGGTTGTGAGCGGTCAGTGCAGATTGCGAATGGTGTCATGCAATTGACATCGCACAGATGACCGTAGATCACAACAGACTGTGCATGACGCGATAATGACATGAACTGAATTAGAATGGAACCATTTATTATTATTAGAATATGAAATGTATACTACTTTAAATTATTGATAAAGTTATAACGATTGTGTGTAAAAGAATTAACTGAAGAATGTATTTTTTTTTCTCTTTTTATATTTTGTTTAATGTTAACTGATCAAGTGAGAGGACTCACTTCAAAAGGATGGCCGAGCTGTTAGCTTCATAACATTTAGTCGATTTATTTCTCATGTTGGTAACATTTGAATCGATTGTTTGTAACGTAAATTGTCACATTTGATGTCTATGGACATCAATGTGACCACTAGTAAAAACTGACTGGCCATATTTGAATTGAGTGACTCACTCGATACTCAGCGGTCGAACTGTACGGATTAAATCCAATTAATTCTACGCAATTCGTATTTTATTCAAGTAAACCTGCACTGATCCTTCATACTGTGGTACTAATATGATGTAATAATCTAAACAAAAAACTGAAATGCTAATAAGGTACTTACCAGTAACTGTTGCAAGTACCAACCGCAATCATTTAATAAGTTAAATTGCTTCCGTAATGCCCTCGCGCCGGTTAGCACGTACGGGAAAGTGATTTTTTTTCGTTTGTACTGCCAAAATGTAATACAGCTTGTTTGAAGTTTGGATTTAGTTGTTCGTGGTATTATTTGTAATCGGAATATTGTTAGTGACCTACTGCACGACTTGTGGCTAAGTATAACGAGCGCATGAGTCAATCTTCAAGGTGCTTGCAGTGCAAGCAATTCTTGACAAAGTCAGCCTTTGGATAGGTGACACTTAGTTACATACCGAGACACGGAAGAGTCTCACGGAAGTCTCAAGAAGCTCTTTGAGCTGTTGGGCCGTACTATCTATAGTACTTCTAAGGCAGTCAGAAGCCCGAATATCTGGTACCGTGGATTCTGGAGGTTATATAAGCTAACGCTCCATTTAAAGTACTGATATTTAGCTGTATAATACTGGAAACTGACCCCAATGTAATTGAAATCACTGTGTGAATCAAGGCCAACCATGGTCATCGTATGAGCCTTTGTATTTCTCGTACTGGAAACCCACATGTATGTCATCCGTCCTTGGATGAGCAAAAGAATCTGTCAGAGTCTCTTAAAACTGCTCCATGCTTTTTACAGTCACTGGGGCTGCAGGAGTACTTAAATACTCTCCAACCCCATCCTTGCTAGACCCTCTTTGCATGCATCATTATCTTCTAAACTTTCCGTGTTATTTTTATTGTTCCACCATCTCACCTGATGGTAAGCGATGATGTGGTCGAAGATCAAGCACTCTTACCTAGAAAGTAACCTATTCACACTAGACTTAGACCCCCAGGTTATAGCTATCAGGAAACACAGACACAATTTTCAACTCCCATTCTCTCAGTCACGCTACCATTCACTCCTATTTCTTTCCTTGGTCATTACAACGTGCACGTGTTCATTCATTATAGTGTCGTCACAAAGCATAACGCAATGTTCTTTGCAGAACCATTAACCGTTAAGCAGTCTTCTGTGGTACTTTATCTGATCTGTGTATTAACACTAGTTTTGTTTTTATTAATTTCCTCCTTGATTTTGTTAAAGTATCTTTTGCGTAATGTTTCATCAAATAATAATAGAGATGAGAAATGTCATAGACTAGCTGTGCCCGTGACTTCGTGCACGCGAGAGATGTTATTAGCTACGCGTTTTTTTTCACGTAAATCCAGTGGGCATTCCGGGATGAAATGGAGCCTATAATAATTATATTGCCTATAATTATCCTCTTCTATCTTGCAATGAAATCAGTTTAGCCGTAAAGGTTTGTTTGGCTCGTATAATTAAGACCAGGCACTCTAAAATAATTTTCACGCAAGCTTGCATGCCCCTATTAACCCCGGTTAGGCCGTTGTATGCTAAACGCTATCGCAGCAGTAATAAAGTTGAATATCACGTGCGCTCTTTTGCCATGTTCGGGTTCGAAACTAAATGTCGTAAGACTCAATTCTTATTTCGTTTATAACTAAAGTAATAATAGATCTAGATAAAAAATATAAAATATATCCTTAAAAAATTATTACAAAGAGCAAAAGTTAATCCACAACGAAGTTATACGGGGTCGAAAATGGCCTGAACTGCTTCGAGAAAAGTATGGTACGGCCGTGCCGCTTTTTGCTCGACTTGGCGGGGGCACTGCCATGCCCCCAGATAAAGTATGAACCTATTCGGTTTCCATAGCAACAGCTGTACTGTTAAATAAAATATTTTTAATGTTGATATGGTCACTATAAGATGTTGTTAGGTTAGATAATTACGTAACAACTTAAGGTAGAAGGTCCCTTAAGTAGGGACTGAATAATCGAATAACCGACTTGGTATTACATGTATCTCACACTTTTTTACGGTAGAAGAACTGAGTTGCGAGACTTGGTTTTTTTGACAAATATTGTTTTTCATGGGTTGTGTATTCTTTTACCCTTCATCTTCATGCATATTAAGCTACCCCAATCTTTCAAATTTATTTAATAGTTTTAGGTACAACCTTATTGTCATGTGATAAAGTTGAAAATGTATTAAAGAAATTTGACAGTTTGGGGTAGCTTTATGTGCTGACACTGTGTGAACTCCAACATTTTCCCGCTTAATCACAATATCTTTTTAAGGATGCTAAAAAGACTTATATTTTCTTTTCCAGTCATACGATGACTTCTTCAAATCCCTCCTCTTCAACGCTCGCGTGATAGTGCAGATATTCTTCGTGATGGGAGGGTTCCTCATGGCGTACAAAATGCTGGTGTATGCTGAGACCCATCAATTTTCGTTGAAGACTGTTCCTATGGCCCTGGTTAATAGGTGGTTCAGGTAAGCAAAATTTCACGATTGATTTATATTTTAATACAATAATAATTACCTGCCAACTTACCTTTTTAAACTTCTTCAATCACAAGGAAGAGGTTCATTCGACTGTGTTTATTCTACAAAATCTTCTAGAATGATCTAAACTCTCAAACAGAGTAATTTTTTTGTAAAAAAAATATTATATAATACGGTTGTAGTATCTCTAAAATCGATGTTTTGCTACTTTCCGCCTAAGATGTATTAAAAACCTGAATTGCAAGAACATTTTGAATGTCAGATTTCCATCCGGTGCAGCGAAAATCTTGAAAAATATATCTACTATACTAGATGAGAGTTGTCTAATTTTTTTATGTTTATTGTAAATGGACCCTTATTTTCTACTTTGTACCCAAATTGTTTTTTATTGATGGGCTTTGTCCATTTGATGGTAAGTAATGTGGTCGAAGCACGCTAACCACGAAGTAACCTATTCACTCTTGACAGCTAACAGGAAACACATGACACGGAAAGTGAATCCCACTCCTTTGGTTTTCTTTTATTATTATTGATAGACTTGCGTTTTACCACCATCTCACCTGATGTTAAGCGATGATGTGGTCGAGGAAGAAGCACGCTTGTTTAGAAGCAACCTATTCACTCTTAACTTAAAGACTCTCAGGTTATAGCTATCAGGAAACACAGACTCCGGCAGGGAATTCCACTCCTTAACTGTACGCACAATGAAACTATTCCAAAAACGTTTTGTGCATATGGGTGGAATGTCCACCATGTAACAATGGCGTATCGCCGTTTTTCTGACGTTTGGCTGTACGCACAATGAAAGTCGTCGAAGGTCTCGTCGTACCAAGCGCTTCTCCTCCACATTTATTGTGCGCACTTCCAAGCTGTGGAAGTCTCTGCCGGCTTCTGTGTTCCCTGCCACTTATGACCTTTCAACCTTTAAAGCAAGAGTAAACAGGCATCTTCTGGGCTCGCTCGTTCCATCGTTGACCTCATATATCGCTTACCATCAGGCGAGATCGATGTCAAGTGTAGGCTCCTTCTGAATAAAAAAAGGTATTACCAGAACGTTGTATGTCAGTATATTTTTCTTGCAGGTTAATGCCAGCAGTGTTAGTAGTGATGGGGCTGGCTATGACCTGGGTGCCTCATTTGGGCTCCGGTCCCATGTGGGACGCGGTCGTGAGGCGAGAACGTGATATGTGCCGCATGAACTGGTGGCAACTGGTGATCCTGAGTCCGAACCTGTTCCCGTTCGAAAACCTGTGCTTGCCACAGGCTTGGTGAGTTTATACTACATCTTAATAATAATAATTTCGCCTATTACGTTCCCACGTTTGGGACACAGGCCAGGTATTGGCTTTAACCCACCATGCGGGCACAGTGCGGGTTGGTGGATGTCACTTCGTGAGGGTGTCTTTTTATTTTATTCGTTTTTATTTTCCCTACGATTTTCTTTTCTGTTTCATTTTTTCTTCTTTAGTGAAGTCTAATATGGGCATGCGGACAGCGAGTAAAGGGCAACTCGCTGTCCGACCATGGACCATGCCCGGGTCGACGGCGCGTCGTGTTCCACGCGCGCCTCAAAGAGCGTCCTGCGTCAGCAATATGACGAGGCCCCCCCTGTAGAGGGCCGAAGCCTGCCGGGGTCGTGGGACTTATCCCATTACCGTGACCCCGGAACGTAAAGGGCTATTAAAGGAACACCGTGGATTTTAGTCAGTACAAGTCTGACAGTCCCTCCGGCCCTGCACGGGGTGGGAGGACTTATTTGATGATTTTACCACGTTAAAAAAAAAGTGAAGTCTAATATTGTCATTTGTCAAGTTTTTTTTATTTTATTTTTTATTTTATAAAGAGAACTAGCAATGTGTGTGGAATTCACATAACAAGCAATCCTGTTAACCCCTCCAACTAAGCTAAATATGCTTGTGTCTGGAGTGGGTTCACGGCAATAGTGTAATGGGTGGGATTCGAACTCGGGACCTCTCGATCACAAGTCCGACACCTTATCCATTAGGCTATTGACGCTTAAATTTGTTTTACAAGTTTTTATATTTTGTTATTCCATTGTGCTGTATTAATTGGTGTATACTGACCTCTCATACCTAATTAACCTGTATTATGGATACATTGTAAAAATGATAATTTGAAAGAGTAACTTTCTTGCCGGTTCTTCTCCATAGAAAATGACTAATTTCAAACCATGTACTAACATCTAACGTTTTATAAGTGCCCATGTAGGCCTATATGAAATAAAATAGTTTGAGTTCACATATCTTCGGATTTTGTTGATTTTTTTTCTAGGACATACCGGTTTACTCACGATGTTTTTAGTCACCGATTTTAGAGTAGTTGTGATGATATAAATTACACAAACCTGACTGACTTACGAGATCTCGTCTGTCAGTCGAGCCCATTACAACTGGGCGAACACTGCTCTCATATACAACGTGTAACGGAAACCCCATATCTATCCAAAAGGACTGAAGACAACATCTGGTATGGAGTCTCTATGCAAAGTTTCAGCTCAAAAAAAGTGACTCACAGAATTGACCCCAAATTATTGGTTTCATAATGTTTCTTGAATACCAATAATAACAAACGTGTCACAGCACTATGAGGGTCATTAGCCAATAAAATGATAATTCTCTTCGTTCTTCTTAATGTGAAAAATTCGGTCTCTAGTATCAATGTATTGACTAATACGCTCCACACATGTAGACATAGGATTACAAAGCCCTTGCCATATCGTTTGTTATCATCCAAAGAAGCCGGGCACTCGGTATGTATATACCCTTTAAATTACACGTTGTATAATAACATTAAATAAAACTTTAATGAACTGGAGTTAAACTCTAGATGCCTTACTAGGTCTATTCTCTTTCAATCGAAATGTCATTATAAAAAAAGTGAAGGAATTTAAGTTCTATGTAATATTAAATGAATATTTTACTAATATTCTAAAGCGAAAAAGTTTGTTTGTTTAAACGGCTGATCTTCGAAAGTACTGGGTTGATTTCGATGAAATTTGGTATGAAAGTAGCTTGAAGCTTGAAGTTATTTGAGGTTAAAGAAAGAAGGTTCTTTTGTTATTGACAATAGGTGCGCGTTTGACCACCATCTCACCTGATGGTAAGTGACGATGTGGTCGAAGATGGAGCACGTTTACCTAAAAGTAACCTATTCACTCTTGACTTAAAGACCCCTAGGTTATAGCTATCGGGAAACACAGACTCCGGTAGCGAATTCCACTCCTTAGCCGTACGCACAATGAAAGTATTCCCAAAACGTTTGGTGCGTATGTGTGGGATGTCCACCATGTAATGATGGCGCATCGCCGTTTGTCTTGTAGTCCGATGATGGAATGGAGGTTATGATTTAATCGTGATGAAGTAAGATAAATAAAAATAAACAACTTGTGTAAGTTTGAGGGAAGATGGAGTGTAGCTGTACCGACTGTGTGTATGTGTATCTAAAAAATTAGCAAAAAAGAGTAATCAATTACGAGTGTTTAAAGTAAACTAAAACATACTGGTAAAACATGTATGTATATATATAAAACATGTATACAATGTTTTTTTACCTTTGTCCAAAGTTTGTTATTTACCAGAATTTATGAAAAGGCTGTGAACACAAGGACCCGTATTCAGAGAGATTCGTCTCCAAATGACTCGAAAATATGACGATTTCCTTTGAGGTTACAATATTAACGCCATTTGAGATATTCCGCGTCCGCAGCTCTGGCACAACATGATAAATAGAGGACACGCTATGGCGCAAGAGTGAGATATAAGTTACATCCTACGCAAGGGCGTAGCTACCGCCGTATTTGCCGTATCAATTATACGGGGCCCCCGGGCCATGGGGGCCCCCAAAGTGTGTAAGGAAAAAGAATAAAAACTTTCTAATTTATTTTATTTTACAAATGACAAAATTCTATAAAGCAATTCCTTTTTTTCCCGCCTTAAGCGTGCGTTCAAAAGTTGGCAACACTACATCGTTATGGCGGGCTGCGGGACTTCCCCGTTTTACTTACTTCATCTTCAACTCAGCGGGGAATCCCCGGGAATCCTTCATCGATATCGCGATGTACGTGTACGTTGTTGTACTTTGCATTGGATGTTAAACCACGGAGTGCAGTGCACTGTTTATTTACGCGCTTTATATAAATGTGCATTACATTGTAATTCAGTACAAACAATATTGTTCTTCTGGTTTAGCAGTATTAGTATCGATTTGTAAAAGAAATGAGTGAAAGGAAAAGAGATTATCCCAGCGGCGCTGAGAAAAGAAAAATTAAACAGAAAAGGGACGAGGTTATAAAAAAAGTGCCCAAAATTTCTTCATTTTTTCAGAGACAAGATACTGTGAGTGATTTAGATTGGAAAGGTAAGTACTACACTACTACCCAACCCATTTATTAGGGGCCCGTAGTGATAAACAAGGAAATCTTTTAATTTCGGTCTGTCCATCTGTCCGTCACAAAAAGTTGTCTCCCCCCTCGATTTTCACAATTATACTGTTTTTAGGGTTCCGTGCCTTGATTAAAAAAAACAAAATTCTAACTTATCTATAGGATCGATTTGTTTTGTTGTTTGTTTATCAGTCCGTATCGTATCGTTAATTGCGTGTTGAGAACTTCAGATGTGCAGACTCGCTTTCGGGTTCTCGTTTTGTATGGCCACTACACTACGCGCTGCGTTTAAATAGCACGCAGGTGTATAGTAATGCACGGACGGGCTGCAGGTGATTTTGTATCTACTAATAGGTACGAGCACAATCCGCGTAGAATCTGTGTGCGTCTGAACTGAACACTCTCTAACTGTGACCCTTAGTGACGTTATTTATTTATATATAACTCTTTTTAGTTTAGTATCAAAGCATTCGTATTTATTTTTTAACAATTACTCGTTTATTTTTAGATTCTTCTGAAGCATGTTCTTCGTCACATATCCATCCGGAAATAGAAGAAAGCCAAGCACATACTTTATCGGATGTCCATCCAGAAATCGAGGAACCCCAAGTCAACGATTCTGATATATCTGCAGATAATGCAGATTGTAATATAATTTCATCACATAGAGGAAATTTTGGTGACAATTTAACTGAATGCGAACGAAAAATAATTTTTAAATTGGGTCCATTTAAACCACAAGGACCATTTCCAAAAGTTTCAGAAAATAACCGACCTTTTTCAGCTTATTATTATTCATATTTCAATCAGGCAGGCATAAAAATTATAAGACCATGGTTATGTTATTCTAACGTTTTAAACAAACCGTACTGTCACTTCTGTTGGTTATTAGCAGATCGTCAAAACAAATCGTACTCCTCTGCTTGGGTTAACGGTGTTTCGGTTAGAAGCAATTTCACACAAACTATTCTTGACCATGAAAAGTCACAGCAGCATATTAGTGCCTCACTCTCTTATAATAATTGGTTGCAAGGAAATACCATCGATACTCTATTGAAAAGTGAAATCGATAGTAAAATTACATTCTGGAGAGATGTACTGCATCGTATAATTAATGTTATAATTACTTTAGTATCTTGTAATCTACCTTTGAGGGGGCATGATTCTGATTCTGGCAATTTTATGGCAATTTCACGTCTGCTATCTAACTATGATGCAACTTTAAAAGAACTTTTTCTAAAACCGAAAGGTGAAATAAATTATTTAAGCCCTACGATTCAAAACGAAATTATTAGTTTGCTTGGTACTAACGTTAGGAACAGTATTATCTCAGAAATTAAAAAAGCTCCATTACTGACAATAATTCTGGATACAACACAAGACTTGTCAAAAATTGACCAACTATCTGTAGTTTTTCGATATATCTCGGTTACAGAAAATGATGATAATGTGCCTAAAGAAATAAAAATCTGTGAGTCCTTTTTAGGATTCATAGCAGTAACCGATTGCAGTGCTGCAGGTCTGAAAACTGTCATTTTAAATTTGACTAAAGAATATGGAATTGATTTGACTAAATGTAGAGGACAGGGATACGATGGAGCAAATGTTATGTCGGGTGTGTATGGAGGATTACAAACCCTAATAAAAGAGCATGCTCCAAATGCCGATTATGTTCATTGTGCTGCGCACGCTTTAAACTTGGTTTTGAACGATGCTGCGAGACATGTTCGTGAAGTATCGACTTTTTTCGATAATTTAGAAAAAATATACACTTTTTTTGGCAATAGTATAAAACGCTGGGCTATGCTAAGTGACGATTCATCTGAAAAATATTTGATTACCCTTAAAAAGGTATGTCCTACCAGATGGTCTTCTAGGAACGATGCTTTATTAGCAGTAAAGAAAAATTTTTTACTAATCATGAAAACTTTGTACCAACTAAATTTAATTTCAAATAAAAAAGATGAACGTGAAGAATGTAAAAGTATAATTAATATTTTAGAGAGTTTTGATTTCTTAGTGCTCGTTACATTTTTTTCTTCACTATTTGAAATTATTAATCCTGTTTCTAAAGCTCTACAGCATGATAATAATGACTTACAGAAATCTAGTATTTCATTAAGTAATCTTTTAAATAGACTGTGCCAATTAAGAAATCAGAATTCATTTAATAGTTTGCTAAATGAATCCAAAGATTTAGCAAAAAAGTGGGGGTAACAACTGTTTTTAAAAACAGTAGGCGAAAGATAACGAAGCGTTTTTTTGATGAGTTATCACAAGATGAGAGAATTTCCGACCCGGAATCCTATTTCAAAGTCAATGTATACTATTGCTGTTTAGATATATTAATTTCTCAAACTAAAGAAAGATTTCAGAGCCTTTGCAACCTGAGTAGTATATTCGAAATATTACAACCGGAGAAACTCCTATCTTCTTCAAGCGAAGAGATATTAAACGCTTCCGGAAAACTGTCTGCTAAATACAGTAAAGACATCTCACTTAATCTTTGTGACCAATTAAAGGCTCTAAAAACATGCTTAAATTCTGAAATTAAAAAAAAATATTCCATTAAAGAACTCATTGAATTATTGCTAGTAAAATTCAATAGTCTTGCATCCAGTTTTCCCGAGGTAATCACAGCATGCTTTTTATTCTTGACCCTTCCAGTTACAACCGCAACGGCAGAAAGAAGTTTTTCAAAATTAAAACTAATAAAAAATTACTTAAGAACTTCGATGGGACAAGAACGGCTGTCAGACATCTCACTATTGTCCATAGAGGCAGAAACTTTAGAAAAACTAAAATCATCATCAGCCATAAATGATTTAATAAATCAGTTTGCCGATAAAAAGGCAAGGAGAGTGAATATTTAAAATTCGATTTTTATTTGTAAAATGGGTAAATTATGTGATAAATAAATATTACTTCTCACAATATTTTTTTTCTTTTGTGAAAAATCTTTATACGGGCCTCCAAAAAAATTTTTATACGGGGCCCCGACAAGGCACGCTACGCCACTGATCCTACGCTAAAGGCCTACCGATCTTCCAAGGAAATAAACAGTAATCAGGGATATTTTACGCAAGCGCGTTCCACTACATACCTCATGCATCGTTTACCACTAGGTAAGGTCAGAAACAAGAGTTATCTCGTCAAAATGGTAATAAAGCTAAGCTAAGTGTGTCCGAAGATATTGTATAATCCCACAGATTTACATTTTTATGATGTTTAATTTCACTGCAAATCTCGAGCATCCAAAGTAAATTAAGGTCTTAAAGCACTGATAGAATCAGCCATAGTAATAAAGTGCTCTTGACTAAGACTTATGTAGGTCAGTAATTCAAACGGTCGAGCCTTTCCGCAACTGGTCCAAGGCCGCTAAATGCCAGAATTTTCTATGGAGTGACTTTAAATCGCAGTCGTCGTTATCTGCTTAGGCATTTTCCAACTATGTCAGGATCGGCTTCCAGTCTAACCAGCTGCCTATCTGATCCCTAAAACCCAGTAACTGGGTGACACGAAACCCATAAGCAGGGGTGTAAGTTTTACGGTCCTTTCACTAATCGTAACAAATGCCAAACAAACAAATGACAGTAAAAGCCGACATGTGTTTACGTGTTCTTCGAAAAGTAAGTAATACTTTCGATATGTAAAGATAGCCACCCATCCAAGGGCCAACCTCTTCAAGTGTTGCTTAACCCTAAAGATCAACGTCACGTTCGCCTTCTTATTATATTCGGCCAGTAACTACAACTAATTGGGCTAAAAATAGCATTCCCTCGTTCCGCCTCATTGCGATTGCATCAAAACCAACCATTTCATGGACACTGCTAGTACACAAACAAATTGCCACATTTGAAGTTTACGCGTCTCTGATTAAGGTAACTATTTCCCTTTTCCTTCAGAATTCATTGTTTATTACTATTTGAGTTCATTGACCAGTTTTAATGAAGATGATAAGGTCTTGATTTTAGTGATATAAGTACAACGATATAATTATATCTCTTTTACATTCATGTTACTTTCTAGGTCGGTTATTGCATTATCCAAAGATACCCTTCAAGATTGTAAAATAAAAGAAGAACTCCATTCGCTGCGGCAGTAAAAAATACCTTTATTAGGGTGTTACCACACCAATCGATCGATCGTGGATCGATGCCATCGATCGATGGTAGAATGGATTAGTCGACATCGGTCGATTGTCGATCGATTGTAGAATGGATTAGTCGACGTCGATCAACGTCGACCGATGCCATCGACCGGCAATCGATCGATTGGTTAATCGACCGGTATCCGTCGATCAATTAAAGCTACCACACCAATCGATCAACGTCGACCGATGTCGATCAATGGCATCGATCGACGATCAATTGATTGGTGTGGTAACACCCTTAGCCAGGTGCGGGGGGGTTTTCGTCGCAAACGCCGATAGGCGTCCTCCGCACCTCATAAAGATAATATAAAACGCCGATTGGCGTTTTCAGCACTGTTTAAGGAAATTGATCGTTCTTACGCTAAAATCTTAGAAAAAACAATGTGCACATATTGTAAATATTTTTATTTGTGACTTTTATTGATTTTGGCTAAAATAAAAAAAACGCAATTTAAAACAAAAAACGCTGATAGGCGTGTTCTGCACCTGAATATATAATCGAAAAAACGCTGATAGGCGTCCGCCACAATGAATGGGTTAACATATTGAGACTACTTCGTGCCCAATAAGGCACGATAATCCGTTGGTCCTGGCTGTCTTTTGTTCATGTTTAACAGTTGTTACGGGCTGTCAAAACCCTGCAAATCTGACCTCAGTCTTGCCAAGGAGTATCGTGTTACCCAGTTACTGGGTTGTGGTGGTCAGATAAGCAGTCATCATCATGGGGCTGATTTCTAATCTAATCAGATGCAACTTAGTACTAGTGTTGTACATGGAGCGACTGTTGCACCTATAATGAAGGAGAGACCGGTCTGATAGATCTTGTAGCGGGAATGTTTTAACAAAATACCGCGGCCGCAGAACGTAAGGCCGTAGAACTTTGACACCGCCTTCTGTTCTAACCAGTGCAGCAGGAGCTATTACATGATTTTTCCACCGAAAAAAAGATTTAACATTTAACTTTTTTTTTCACATTTTACGTTTTAACATTCGTTTCGTTATATTTTAGGTGATCATGTTTGAAGCGAAGGCGAACACTGAAAGCGCTGCTTGTCTACGCATTTGTATGGTATACCTAACGTGACCATTAATTCTTTGACTCAAAGCGAGACACTTTATTTAGGTCAATTAACAGGTAGTCAGTGAAAAACAATACCTTTTTAAAAGTTATTTATTCAGAAAAGTCAGTCAGCCGAAATATACCCGAAACGTTTAGTTATATTTATATTTATCAGAGGAAGAAATGTAACAAAGAATGTAACTCTTGCTACGTTTTTTTTTATATTCACCTTAATTATCAACCTTTAGAACTGAAGAGCCGGCTCGACTACCCAAATTTTCTCACGGTTTGAGAAAACGGGACAATTTTGCGTACCAGAGTTCATTTCGGGGACACCGGGACTTGTGAGTATAAGAAGGGACAGTCGCGTTCAAACGGGACCTCCGGTCACGTTAGGTTTACCTAAACACGATAACGATTCGTTACTTTATGGATTCGTTACAAATTTATAACATTGTCTACCAACTTGCGATAATGATGTCGATTGACCACATGAATTAACGCGGCTTATGTCAATCTCATACATTTTAGTCTTTTCTAATTTGGTTATCGTTTTTAGGGTTCCGTAGCCGAATGGCAAAAAACGGAACCCTTATAGTTTCGACATGTCTGTCCGTCTGTCTGTCTGTCCGTCCGTCCGTAAGTCACAGCCATTTTATTCCGAAACTATTAGGACTATACATGTAAAACTTGGTAAGTAGATGTATTCTGTAAACCGCTTTCCGATTTTAAGAGAAAATTTAAAAAATATTTAAAATAAAGGGGGCTCCCCATACATGGAACTGAAACTGAAAATATTTTTTTTCATGAAAACTATACGTGTGTGGTATTTATAGACAGGTCTTTAAAAATGACATTATAGTTTCTAAAATGACTTTTTCATAAAGTTAATCGTTTAAAAGATATACGCTTCCAAAGTGGTAAAATGTGTGTGTCCCCCCTCTAACTTCTATAATAATGAAGTGAAAAATCTAAAAAAACCATATGGATGACCGAGCTTGGGCACAAGCTACTCTTCCCATTCGTATGGGTGGTCTCGGCGTCCGCAAAATTACTAGTATCAGTCTACCGGCTTTTGTATCCTCGGTACACGGCACTGAGAAATTAATCAGGAATATCCTAGCTCCATCACTGGTTGATTTCAATGTGCCGTATTTCACCGAGGCTATAGATACCTGGAGACTCGCTTGCCCGAACCTAAATCCACCCGACAATCCATCATCTCAGAGGCGGTGGGATGAGCCGCTCTGTAGAGCAGTTCAGAGTGACCTTATTGCCACATCTGCTTCGGCTGCAGAGCGTGCGCGCCTGCTGGCTGTGGGTGAATGGGAGTCGGGTCTCTGGCTCCATGCACTTCCGTCATCGAACATAGGCACCTTGTTCGATGATACTACTTTCCGCCTCGCTGCTTCCCTTCGATTAGGTGCTCCCTGCTGTTCTGCTCATCGCTGCCACTGTGGCGAAGTTGTCAACAGCCTCGGTCACCACGGCCTTTCATGCGGCCGCAGCGCGGGTCGCATAGCACGGCACGCGAATATTAACGACATTATCCGACGAGCTCTTGTCACTGTCGGCGTTCCAGCTGTTTTAGAACCCAATGGCCTGGCACGCGACGATGGCAAAAGACCGGACGGTATGTCTTTATTTCCTTGGAAGATGGGTAGGCCTTTAGTGTGGGACGCAACTTGTGTCGATACTCTTGCGCCATCCCATCTTCCTAGCTCATCTTGTTGTGCTGGCGCTGCCGCTGCGGCTGCTTAGAACCTCAAGCGGCGGAAATATAATAACCTTGTTGGTAGTTATATTTTCGAGCCGTTTGGGGTTGAAACCTTGGGGTCGTGGGGTCCGAGTGGTCACAAATTATTTAAAGATCTGTCCAGACGCCTAGTTGACACTTCGCGTGACCCAAGGGCTGGCTTTTCCTTGGACAGAGGTTAAGCATTGCCATACAACGTGGCAATGCCGCCAGTCTTTTGGGCACATTACCGGTGGACAGCGATGCGCACGAATTTCTGGATGCAATATTTTAGTTTATTTTTAGGTGTGTATATGTAGTTTAGGGTTTTTATTTAAATTAAAATTGTATTCTTTCTCAAAAAAAAAAAAAACCATTTGTTGTAGATCTTAATGTAAACTTTCAACCGAAATTGGTTTGAACGAGATCCAGTGAGCAGTTTTTGAGATATAGTATATTTTCGAAAACCGCAAATATAACTTTGTAATTCATACAATACTATGAAAAACAAGGTTATTTGGCGTAGTTGTAAAAATTGTAAATAATGTAGTTTTAAGAAATTTGTCAAATAAATAGGTATATTAAATATATTTATTATAGTTACTACGGAACCCTTCATGGGCGAGTTCGACTCGCACTTGGCCAATTTTTAAATTGTCACTTTGTCTAAGCCCGCAGATATGTCGTGGCTACAAATAAAGTACAGGTATTCAGCTGCATACAGTTAGACTGGAAATCGACCCTAACAAAGTTTCTTTTTTTTCGTGAGGAAAAATAATCGAATGACTTCTACTGACTAAAAACCCACATTTTTCCTTCAGCTGCTTTTGCACTCCGGGGCCGCGGTATAACATTCCCGCTACCCCGGCAAGCAATGGTCCTATGGGGCCCCGTGATTACGTGGGGACGACTCGCCGCCATCCCAACATAGTTGGAAAAAGCTGAAGTGGATGATGGAGATATTCTTTACTTAATTTTAAGTTCCAATTACTTTCCGAACTAGATTCCGTTTTTCCTTTGAACCTTTGCCCGCCCTTTCAAGCCTGTATAATTCCTTTCCGTCTAGACAATTTGACCCCAAAAGTGTTTTCGAAATCCTATTAGTCTCTCAGACATCCCTTATCCAATGCGTATTATTTCTATTTCTTTTCCTACGATATTATTATAATAATTGTCGTAAAAGGAAAAGACTCTCGAAAAGGTCGAAGATTATTTTTGTGACCTAGACTTTTTGCTAATGAGTTAGGGATTTCTGTGTCAAATACGGTTATTAACTTTGGATATTAGATACCGAATAAGATATTAGGAACATAATTAGCTATAAAGTTCCTACTGCCAGGACAGACGCCTAACTGTGAGAGGAAATTGGCCGTAATCCATCACGTGTGACAAGTGGGGGTTGATAGATGTCACGTCTTTTCGAATTTCTCATCACGATGTTTTCCGTTTTGAAAGCGGAGGTAATGATACATACTATATGACATATTATAAAGCCGAAAAGTTTGTGTGTTTGTTTAAAAGCACTAATCTTTGAAATTACGGGGTGGATTTGGATGAAATCTGGTACGAAAGTAACTTTTTTTTTTTTCTGGACTGCAAAGGAAGTAGGGTTATGATTTTATTTTCATAAAGGCCACGGGCGAGGACCGCGTTGCTAGTAAGAAATAAATAACGCAAAGTATTTTGCCTGTCTGGATTCGAAGCCAATATGCGCCACCACTGCTCGATTACTTATTATTGCTTATAATCACATATGTGTTTGAAAGAAGACTTTTCACGTCTCATAAAATGTAACTAATCGCAACTGAAATCAGACGTTTCTTATTCGTCTTCAGTGATGACTTAGTTAGACTGGATAGTCAAGTCAAGACTATTGAATATAGCAGACGCGCAGGGATCCGTTCCCGTTGTCTTTATCATAATAAAAACATAACCTTCTTTTTTGCAGTTGGGTAAAAATTTATGGTCTTATAGTTATAGTATCCTATACCAAATTTTATTCAAATCCACCCAGTACTTACGAAGATAAGTGCGTACAAACAAACAAACTCTTCCGCTTTATAATATTAGTATAGATCCTGTCGGGGTTTCGAGAATGTTCTAACGAGATCCAGAGCCATGAACATCGACTACGAGTTGCAAGTCTATCGGTTTTCTATCGGTTACATTTCGGGGAGTGTGCGATGGAATTACACAATCTAATTCCGTCAAGCCCGTTCCATCATCGGACTACAAGACAAACGGCGATGCGCCATTGTTACATGGTGGACATCCCACACATACGCACAAAACGTTTTGGGAATACCTTCATTGTGCGTACGGCTAAGGAGTGGAATTCCCTGCCGGAGTCTGTGTTTCCTGATAGCTATAAACTAGGGGTCTTTAAGTCAAGAGTGAATGGGTTACTTTTAGGTAAGCGTGCTCCATCTCCGACCACATCATCACCTACCATCAGGAGAGATCAATAAAAAAAAACAGATACCGCGGTCCCAGAACTTAAAGGCAGCTGATAGAACAGGGTGGGTTTTTAGTCAGTAGAAGTCTGACACTCCCGCTCCACCCAGAGCGGGAGAAGTCATTTGATGATTTTCACACCCGGAAAAAAATATTAGTATAGATACCTACATACATAGATAGCGAAGATTCACTATAGACTCGAAGCACTAAGCGAGAAACCTATGCGCTTTCGGCCATAAACATAAAACCAACCGTTTCGCTCAAACAACTTCTGCGTAATCCGTCTTACGCAAAGCAAAGAAAAAAGTAATGACCTTAAATAACTATCTTATGTTTTATTTTCTTATGAACAACACTTTGAAGGCTAATCCGCTTTCCACTTATCTCACCTGACCTCCAAATATTGCATCAAGTAATAATTTTTACGCAAACATAGACCAAATATTTGATATCACATACACAAAACAAACACTACTAACAACTATTTTTTTTTTTTTAATTACTGATGGGCTCACTCTTGACCTCTATCTCGCCTGATGGTAAGCGATAGATGAGGTCTAAGATGGGATGAGCGAGCCCAGAAGATACCTACTAAACTAACCTAACCGTTTACACTACAAATGGTAACAAAACCTAGGGTGTGTCATGTGTGAATCTTACTTCTTTCTAAATATAAATGCGAAAGTCTGTGATGAATGTGCATTTATGGATATTTGTGTTACTCTTCCACGCAAAAACTATTGAACGGATTTGAATGAAATTAGAAAAGTAGATAATTGGCATCCTGGAATAACACAAACGCTACTTTTCAACCGACGACAAAAAGAGGAGGTTATCAATTCGACGCGTATATATTTTTTTTTTTGTATGATCATCGATTACTCGAAGACGGCTGAACCGATTTGGAAAATTCTTTTTTGATTGAAAGTGTATACTTCGAAATTGGTCCCATTTTCATAAACGTCAGGATCTTATGATGGGATCCTGGAGAAATCGAGGGAAATCTTCAAATATTATAGGCACACCTATGACGTTTTGGGTATTTATTATAGTAACTTGTGCAGTTGCTCTCAAAAAGTACCATTTGAGGAAGTGGAACTGATGATGAAGACCACAGATGGCCGCCGAAAGTACTCAATAATAAGTATTGAGTGGATTGCGATTCGATTACTTGAATATGGATGTTAAGCACTTTATGCTCGTCATAATGCATATGGTGATGTAGAGCTGATGGTGAAGTACCAGGAGAACTCCTCAACAATTAACGGCCCAGCATTGGGAAAAGCAATATTTTGTAAAAGGTTATAAGTAGTTGACATTTAGGCTCTTGTAACTAGGTAAATTAAAAATAGACCAACTAAAAAGAGTGAAATAAAAACTTTTTACCAAAAAATTAAACCGACTCCCAAAAACACTACAAAGTGAAAAAATAACTTTAATTTCGGAAGTCGGTGCCAAAAAAGAAAATACAAAACTAAAGACACCTTATTTTTTCACTTTGCATTGTTTTTTGTGAGTCGGTTTAATTTTTTGGTAAAAAGTTTTTTATTCCAATATTTTGACGGGATTTCGATTTACGCGGGAAACCCTCCCATGCGAACAAAGTCGCTGGTAGAATCCAGTACCTTATATAAATAAAAATATAGGTACCTACCTACTCTTCGCACTTGTTTATTTTTAAATATTGTAAGCTGTAATATTGTAATATCTTTAAACATGTCAAACAACAGATTTGCAGCATCAATAGTCTTTGAGTAAAACCACAGGTAAACCACTGAACGAAACTATGACGTATGTTTCTAATTTTACTACGAAACCCTAAATATGACTCCTATTGTGAAAGCCACAAGGTTTATTTTAAAACCGTTGCGTAATTCAGGGTAGGTAAACATTGTGTTTATAATTACATGGCCACGGTTAGCCTTGCTTTTAGTTGCATTCGTAATTACTGTTGAGAAATTTTAAGAAAGAGGGTATCTTGATCTAAATCATGCTCAGTTTGCGGGTAAGTACTATGATAATGGCATTTCCTTGACACACTTGATGGTGAGTGGTACTTAACAATTGTTTTACTGCGTCAAGAGTTGGAAGATATGTTGGAAGTGCTTACTGAAGAATAGACTCGTCATTTCTATAGACGCTGATTAATGAGATAAATAACTAAAATGAATTGGACGTAATATATTATTTATTTACATACACAATTTAAGATAAAACTGACAGTAAATACAATGCACAAAGTAACAGAATACAAAACAATTAGCAATAGGCCCCGAACTAGGCACAGCCTGTATCTTGCCTGTATTTTGTTTGTCGCGGTATGGACATATCATAAAGAAGGCTGACAGGTATGTGACCAAAAGAGTGATGGGTTTGGGAACGTGATGAATGGAAAGTTACAAGTAGAGGAAACTGCAAGTTTCTAAGGCTCAATTTACACCACCGCGGAATGGAATGAAAGCGACTTTTTGCAACGAAATTGTACATAGCATAATGAACTTTGTCAATCGTATAACATAGGTACAAACTAAATAGGAACAAAAAAAGGTAGCGCGTCATCCCGAGAATCCTCGCGCTTTCTCCTAATTCCCCTAGCTTAATGTCGGCGCCGTCTGTAGAATCCGCGGGAACTGGCGCGAACGGGGAGTCGGTTGGGTCGGTCACAACAGTGCGGTGCCAACTAATAGATCTAGACTGAACGTCCCTCATGGCGCAGTCGCGCGAATTCTCTGGAATACGCGAGAATACTCGACATTCCAGCGAATTTGCGCGACTTCTCGTGTCATGAGGTGAAATTGACGCTTCCATTCCATTCCATTCCGCGGCGGTGTAAATTGAGCCTAATTCTAAGTAATGGTAAAAACTGGTTGAAATTCAATCTTAACTTTAATTAATTTGACTGCATATTAAACAAAGATATTTACCTTTCTCTACTGTAGTTATACGATAGATATCACAACTAACAAACAACATCGGGCATTCGCCCAGCAAGCGAAACACCTGTCTGGTCGGAGGATCTTCCCTTTTCAATGGAATTGCAGGACATCAGGTTCCGCATATCCCCAAACCATAAACACTTTAACGCCAAATTTCATACTCCTACGTCCGCGTAATTTTCGTAAAAAAGGGATACATTTCATTTCATTTATTCAGTTCAGTTAACAATTACATTGTGTTGAACAGTGACAGTTACTTACTTACAGTTTTTGCTTCACGTATATACCTACTATGCGATTCAAATAAGAATAGGACCGTCAATGATCTCTTTCTGTCACTGTGTCTTCATAAAAACTAAACTAAACTACTAAGTACGGTTTGCAAAGAAAACTTATTTGCTAACATTAATAACGGTTTATTTTTCTTTGTTTAACTGAGTCTTACATTAAATTTAAATATTTTAATATTCAATTTTTGAAAGTCATATTTTTAAAATATTATTATTCTTTTCTCTCTTATTTTCATTGTTGTCAACAATCACCTGAAAGTACAGACGACGCATTGCGTAAAGGCCTAGAAGCAATGGCAAAATTATTTAAGATTTATTTTTATTTTTTATTGATGATAAGCTCGCGTTTGACCACCAAAATAAGTAAAAGGAACTTCCCTCAATATTCGTAAATAATTATCCCATCAAAAACATAAATGTGAAATGAGAGCCAAGTTCAATATTATTTTATATGCCTTGGTTGTTGACTCAACGACAAAAGAAGTGAAATCTAAATGGGTGCCAAGTTCAATGGTCAGTCCTGAAATTTATATATAACAATATAATATCATTTATTCTTGTAACTTAGGAGAATATATTGTAGCCTAAGGTCTGACTTGGCTAGTTCTCATATACGAATTATTATGTTCGATGGTTAGTTTCTACCAGCAAGCCAAATTTTCGGAATACTAAAATAAGAACCGACAAGTAACTATAATATAATTCGTATATGAAAACTAGCCAAGTCAGACCTTAGGCTACAATATATTCTCCTAAGTTACAAGAACAAATGATATTTTATATTGTTATAAATAAATTTCAGGACTGACCATTGAACTTGGCACCCATTTAGATTTCACTTATTTTGTCGTTGAGTCAACAACCAAGGCATATAAAATAATATTGAACTTGGCTCTCATTTTACATTTATGTTTTTGATGGGATATCATTACTTTTTGTGCATAAATTAGTAGTAGGTACTTATGTATAACAAAATTTATACTAAATGGTTTTTTGTTAAACTACTGTATTTTCCTACGTTTACGGGGTATAATTGTCCTTTTTATGTTATTTTCTATATTTTCTTGTACCTTTGAAATGTTCGGCTGAATTGCCCATTTAGTATCCGGAATTCTTTTTACGCGTTTTGCCTCCATAGTGTAGTGGCCCTCTTAGATAATAGGTGGCGCTAGTGGTTGTAGAATACGGTTAGTTACGCGTAATAAATACGAAAATTTACTATATTCTTATTTATAAGTACAAAAATGGATAAATTTGGATTAAAAAAAATTAAGGGTGGTATTCAACTCATTATATATTCACGTAATAATCTTAAAATCCATATATAGAGATTTACAGGCACTAATTATAAGTTAAGTGAAAATTATAATAAAATGATAAAAAATTACCAGTTTCTGATTTTTTTCTTTGTATTCACCTAATTACCTATCTGCATGCCAAATTTGAACTTTCTAGGTCATCAGGAACTGGGTTATAGTTTTGATCTATAGGTCAGTCATAAAAATGACGATTTTTGGACGTTAATACCTATATATAACTGTTTGAGATATGTTTATAAAATTTGGAAAACATATGTATCTCGCCAGTCTCAATATATGAGCCAAATTTGACAAGTTTAGGTAAAATAGTTTTTGAGTTATGAGGGGCTCTAAAGTGGCTCCAAATGGTTCGTGTAATATTACACACGGTGAGCTGCGCGCCAGTACTTGGCTTGACACGCTCCCGCGTGTCTAGATTTTAATACATTCTTGTTTAACTATACCCACTGGTTCAATTTGACAGTTATGACGTCACAATATGGCGCTGAGTTAATACTATTCTTAGTTGAATTGGATTGTCGATATTTTTTGTATCTATAATTTTATCAATCATAATTATAATCAGTATCCTTCCAGGTACCTCGGCACAGACACCCAACTCTTCTTGATAACTCTGGTAGTCCTGCTTATCATCTGGAAGTGGCCGAAGAGTGGAGTTCCCGTGCTGTCTGCCGTCATGTTCATCAGTCTACTCATACCTTTCCTGCAGAGCTACTTCATGAATCTCTTGCCGATCAGAGTTAGCATATTCCCCGAGTAAGTATCCTTTATTAGGGTTCCGTAGCCGAAAAGCAAAAAACGGAACCTTTATAGTAGATGTATTCTGTAAACTGCTTTCCGATTTTAGGACAAAAATAAAAAAATATATAAAATTAAGGGGGGCTCCCCATACATGAAACTGAACCTAAAAATATTTTTTTTCATCAAACCTATACTTGTGTGGTATCTATAGACAGGTCTTTAAAAATGACATTAAGGTTTCTAAAGTCACTTTTTCATAAAGTTGATTTTTTAAAAGTTATACGCTTCCAAAGTGGTAGACCTGTCTATAGATACCACACACGCATAGTTTTCATAAAAATAATATTTTCAGTTTCTGTTCCATATATGGGGAGCCACGCTTTATATTAAATATGTTTTAATTATTTTCTTAAAATCGGAAAGCGGTTCACAGAATACATCTACCTACCAATATCACATGTACAGTCCTAAAAGTTTTGGAATAAAATGGCTGTGAGTAGTAGTGATTTGCCGGTTCTGGCGCACCAATCCCGTGGCTCACCGGTTCTGGCGCAATCGCGGTCCAGGGCGTTTCAAAACTAAAAAAAAAAAAAAAAAAAAAAAAAAAAAAGGTTTTGGGGTCCGCTGATCACGTTTCTGCAATCCGTTTTCGCGTAGGATGCATGGTTCCGGAGATACAGAAATCAATTAGCAACAATCTGTTTCATTTCCGGTGACACCGTACCCTCGTTATCGACTTTCATTGTTCGCCTTTTCTTATCTATTGTCCGTGCGCCCGGCCACGCACCCTCATTACGATTGCATTGACATATGTATGTATGCATGTATTACTCATTGTTACTGCTACTGTATCATTTTATTGTTCATAAACCATTGCTTACTTTGCTATTCGGGATCAATAAAACACATGCGTCATTCACAAATTTTATTTTTATCTACAAAATATGAGTGGAACATCTCATCCACTAAAATATCGTTGTACAGTGTGTTCCCAGTAAATATGTTTGTAAAACTATGCATTGAACATCCCTGAAACTTATATAGCAAATACATTAAGCAATATTCACCACAAACTGAAGTCCAATCATTCTGAATCCTATCAATACTCCAGCCCCATCTTTTACAATTCCTTTTCAAAAACTCGAGATGATATCGCGCAGGTGTTCGCCCATACGAATCAAAATATTGACCGATGCCATTCGTATCGATATGTACAGCTACCCAGTGTGAACCTGGCTTATCATCCGCATCCAAATTGCATATTATATACGTTGGTGCATGGGTATACATAGGGAGTCTATTAGCAGCATAAACATTATTTTCTAGACTGGGATGAATCTTTTTCAGATGTTTTTGTACTTCTAGTGTATCCATGATATAGCATATTATTACACTACCAATCTATTCAATGGTTGTCATAGGAATGTTCAATTATAGTGATTTGTAAATATTAAATCGCATTATTTTGTAGCACTCACAAAACAGGTTGATGCCAGCAATGTGAGATAAGTTTGTTGACTCATAGAGTATATCAGTTTCCGGAGGAACGTGAGATAATTTTGGTGATTCATAGAGTTACAATCAGTTTCGTTGTATTTAGGAATTTGTTTTAGATAAGAATGGAGCTATATAAGATCGTACCATTGCAGTCATGCAGTCAGTCTATGGTCGTTTGACCGCAGTGGATTGTATACGTCTACCAATACTACGTTTGTGTTACTTCAACGCATCAATGGCCATGGAGGTAAGTGTTTATTCTATTGACAAACTTACTTGTATTCTTGTTGTTGTTTCCTAACGTGTGTGATTAAGTGTAAACAAATTGATATTAACATGATAACTGTCTTGTTGCAGAAATCATTCAACTTCGATGAAAATACCTATAAACAGTATTACTACTCACCGCTCTCCCCTCAACATGAAGAAGAGAACGATGACATCGTTATTAATAACACATGCGATGGTGGAAAAAGGAAATCACAACCGATTGATCATTTTTTTGAAGTCGCACCAAAAATAAAAAAGAAGAAACTGTTATCGTCAACCGTGGCACGAGCCGCTAGAGATGGTGTATCATACATTTCTAGTAATTCTGACGACGGAGACCAAGCGACGCATCTCATAAAAATTGAAATGTACGATATGAAGAAGCTATGTAAGATTCCAACGACTGATCATTGGAAACACGCTACCACGAGGATTAAATATTATGTAAAGAATAATAAGGATAGCATCTACGACAGCACAAACGGGCTCGTATACAACATTACAAAGACAATAGCAGAAAGTGAAAAAGTTAAAAAATACTTTTTTAACAATGACACCCATTAGTTGATTAGTGAATGTGATTCTGTTTACTTAAATTACTTCTGTGTACTCATTAGATTCTACCTGACTCGTCATTAATAACACATGCGATGGTGGAAAAAGGAAATCACAACCGATTGATCATTTTTTTTTTTTGAAGTGGCACCAAAAAATAAAAAAGAAGAAACTGTTATCGTCAACCTTGGCACAAGCCGCTAGAGATGGTGTATCATACATTTCTACTAATTCTGACTACGGAGACCAAGCGTCGCATCTCATAAAAATTGAAATGTACGATATGAAGAAGCTATGTAAGATTCCAACTACGGATCATTGGAAATATGCTACCACGAGGATTAAATATTATGTAAAGAATAATAAGGATAGCATCTATGACAGCACAAACAGCCTCGTATACAATATTACAAAGACAATAGCAAAAAGTGAATAAGTTAAAAAATACTTTTTTAACAATGACACTCATTAGTCGATTAGTGAATGTGATTCTGTTTACTTAAATTACTTCTGTGTATTCATTAGATCCAAGGAGGTGTCGTCTTGTGGTGCTGAGAGAAAAACAAGTTTAGAAGGAAGAGATGAGTGTGGCATACGTGAACAGATCACTTCATTGAAAAGCAAAACTACAAAACTGATTGGAGAAGAAAAAGTGAAGAATATGCAGTACCCAAGAGCTGAATATCCATTTTTCAGTTCAAAATCTAGACGGTTGTTCAGTTTCGGAGACTGGCCACTCGTTATGAAACAGAAGCCTGAAGATCTTGCAGAAGCCGGTTTCTTTTATACTGGTCATGAAGACAGGACCAAGTGTTTCCATTGTGGTGGCGGTTTAAAAGATTGGGAAGATGATGATGATCCTTGGCAGCAGCATGTTCAGTGGTTTAGTCAGTGTGCTTATGTAAAGTTTAAACTCGATCAGTGTTCTGTATAAGATTGAATAGGGTGTTTATATAGAAATAAAAAAATAGTATATTGCATATAATTTGTTTTATTTAATTTTATAATGTTTCCTTTAGTTACATACACATAACCTTAACTACTATAGTCTACAGTAACATTTCTATTTTTATCTATTTCAATAATATTATCAAACTCAGCATAAACAATACAGTTAATTGTTTGTATTAGTGAGGATTCAAATCGTACTTCTAATCTTACACTACCATGCTTTATGAGATTCCAATGAGCTGATGAGTTAGCTGATAAATCAGGAGTTAAATCAAATGCTAAAAGACAGTAACCTTTAGCATACTGTTCACGAGAGATTGCATTTCCTTCATTTAGAAAGTGAATACCAGTCCCCGAGAATAGAGTATGATATGCTGATGTAAATATATTATTATTAAAAGATGGTTGCAAAGCTTTTGAAGGTATTTGTTGACCATCAATATATAAGCTGAAAGAGTTAATACCATAGTTTTCAAAGTTAAATGGATTTTTAGTAAGCGAACCATTAAATGCAGAATTGTTTACAAATCCAATAATACATCTTTTGGGTACCTGTCCTAAGAATATATTATCAAGAGTTTTTCCTTGAACACCTGATGGAATTGTTAAAACTTTAACTTCAGCACGAGTAATAGAATATTTACCAGTGGTAGAAGCTAAAACTTTCTGATGTGCGAGTAATACACTTGGAATAATTCGTGCTCTTCGAACAATAAGAGTTGCGTCTGTAATGCAAACTTTAAACTTTACATCATTTGACCCAGCAATTAAATTAAAACTCTCTCTTGATCGAACTAATTTTACACTCATTTCAACGCCATTCATTAAAAAATTATCTTGATTGAAAATGTCACCATGAAGATGACCAATCATTTCTATTTCCCTACTTTCATTAACTAATTCCTGTCTTTTAACAAATCCTATGTTTTTACCATCTGTGGAATCCATTTTTCCTGCTGTATCCTCATACCAAAGGCTACAAGTAAGATGAGATTGTTTAGCAGCAGGAGCATAGTTTAAAAGAGTTTCCATGTATGCTCGATAGGCATAGGTATTATTAGGTGGTGATACAAGTTTTTGGTTTAAATAAACATCAAGTTGACTAAAAAGTGAATGCAGCCAATTATTTACAGGTGCTACTGCGGTAGCTGATATCAAGTTTGATGAATCTTGATTTAATACTTTTGCCTTTATCTGGAGTAATATATGAGACAAATCTATGTAGTCATCGCCTGTTCCAGGAACTTGAAACTCGATAGGTCCATCATCAGCAAGAGACGAAATTGGTTTATAGTGAATCCACAATCCATTTTCAATGCTTGTTTGTGTAGACGGTAATGCAAATAAATCTAATTCTGACTTAACGCACTCACAAGAATGATAATGAAGGAAAGACATATTTAATTTGAAAATATATCTTCGATGTTTTTTGGTTTTAGACCAAGTTTTTTCGTAGCTTTCACTTTAGCAGTTAGTGGTGGAATGAACGATGCCAATCGTTTTCTTTTAGTTATATATCCAGATCCTGTCATGTTAAATCGATCAATTTTGTTATCAGCCTTTCGTTTTAAGTTCGTACTAACTTGTTTAAGACGATCTTTTATTGAGGCTTCCATAGGACGCGCTTGAACCATATCCGATAAAAGTCCTACTCCAGCGTTTAATGCCTCCTTACCAACCACTCGAACACCACTTGAAAGTAAAGGTAAAACTGATCTAAATAACCCTCCCAAGAAGCTCCCAATACCATGACCGCGTTGGTATGGTGAACCCTTATAAATTACACCAACTCCTGATCCAGCTTGATGTGAATAATAATTTTCATATGGACATTTATGATGATCATGAGGAGAATACATTATTATAATTTGTGGAAATGTAGTTTAATACACACGGTTCCAAACTGGAATGGTATTTTTTGTCCTGTGCTCGATCTTATATCTATTTCCAGCGTATCGAACTCTCTTCGCATAACAGGTAAGTAGTGAGGTGGAGAGAAAACGTGCATTTTATTCGCACCATAAATGTATTTTGAAGGATCTAATGAAATGACTCTTAATAGCGGAGTCATAACATCACCCACAATCTGAGGATCGATAATGTCACAATATAGAAATAGTTGAGATGGTAACCCTAAGTGTAAATTAGCAGGACACTTCCCAAAATTTCTGTCTAGAAGATTTGTATTTGGTTCATAACCTAGTTGTAAACTTAATTTGGGTGATAATGTTACGGATGTTATATTTTTATCCAAAACAGAAATAGACACAAATTTTGTTATTTCATCATAACGAAATTTCAAGTTCTCTCTGATACCATTTAACGCTCTTAAAATATGTTCAACGTTATCATAGTTGGTAGCCGGAATATGTTTTTTGTAGTACACTGTTGATGGTTTATCTTCATTAGGCATTAACATGGTTTTTGTAATGTACACAACATTTTCATGATCTTGAACAGTAAACATGGTGCATGGATATTGAAACTCGACAACTCCAACCGACCATTCACCTTCTAATTTCATAGCTTTTGGTAATTTTGTTGAAAAATTTGTGGTCTTGTTATCAGGAAAGTATTCCATTGAACTATTGCTGAGCAAAGTTAAATAAAAACTTTCTTTATTCATATTTCTTTTAAACTAGAAGCTAAAATCCAACTGTTAAATTTATCTGGATAACCTTTCCACTTCACTAATACTTCTTTTCTGTTACCCGAATAACGAGTACCAATTATTTTATCTATTTTATATTGTGAGGTGGGGTTGTAAGTGACCTTCTGTAATTCTCTTTCATAAAAAGTACCAACTATTGCTTCATCTTGTAAATCTGTTATTGTATAAACAACCCATGGAGATCTATCAATTATTGAAGATATAATAAATATTTCATCACTCCAATTTGATTCATATCCTTTTTGGAAAACATGTTTATATTTAGTTATTCGAACATAATCACCCACATTGAAATTTGGTTTTGGATTTTCTAAAGAAAGTTTGTTTGATCCTCTATTATAAAGATTAGTCCAAACTGTCATAATATTGGCGGAACTTACATCACATGGGCACATCTTAATACTAGAGTGAATGCTGTGATTATAAGAGTATATTAAATCCTGTAAAACATCTATGTATCTATAAGTATTGTTATGAGTGAAATAACGCCACATTTTCATTTTTAGAGTTCTTTGAAATCGTTCAACAATACTAGCCTTAATATCAGGATTGTTAGTGGTATAGTAATTTATCTTTTTGAATTTAAAGTATTTTTGTACATCTTTTGAAACAAATTCTGTACCTTTATCAGATTGTATGTGAGTAGGTGTGGAATTACTTTCAGTAAATATACTTTCAAAACATTCTTTAGTAGTTTCTGAGTTTTTCTTTTTCATTGGTCTTGCAAAAGCATATTTACTAAATACATCAATAACACAAAGTATATAGTTGAAACCATCATTATATTGAGAATAAGTTCGCATATCACTTAAATCAGCTTGCCACAGTTCATTAATATTTGATAGAATGTACCTTTCCTTGTAAAACGTTATGAATACATTCACAAATACAGTTTATTTCTTCTTCATCACATGTTTTAAGTAACGCTCTTTGATATTTTGGTTTAAGCGTATGCAAAGCGCTTAGCAAATGTTTATGCGTTGTGAGTCGACGATGCATCATTTAGAAATGATTTGAATTGTTTGATTCTTGGTGTATTTAAACTCTTTTGTGGGGACGTAGACTGTACAGTGTCCATTAAATGGGAAGACATTTGTCTTGATACGACAAAAATCATTGGTATTCTGTTTTAAATCAACCATTAAATATCCATGCGCTTCTAAAGTTGCATCCCTATAGGCATCTTCAATGAATTTTGGGTTGTCTGGTGACACTTGTCGTGCTAAATATCTTATTTGAGTTTTATCTCGAGGGTTTTTAAAATATATTATATAACTTGAGTTTAAAGAAATGTCTCTTTGACCTTTACCCTGATGAAATAAATTTTGTGTTAAATAAAATACACTCAGATTCCTGTGATGACTACCTTTTGTAAATATATCCACAATTCTTCCATCAGACTCTCTCATTAGATCATCAATAATAACAAGATGTGGGTTTTCACCATCAAACATATTAAGATTTGGAATTCCTTGATGATAGTTAACATTTGGTAAATTATATAAAGGTTGCATTTCATCAAAGCACCATGTGATCTGATTAAAATCACAATTACATATTTCTTTAACTGATTTTATGAAATTTGTTACAAAATTTGACTTCCCACATCCACTTGGCCCTGCCACAATAGCAGTAAACGGATGGATAAAGTGAAACATTTCACACGTCTAGAGTTCAAAGGGATGAAATAAAAAATGAAAATTATGTTGTAAAAATTAAATATATATATTGCTAAAATTACAAAAAACATGTAACTGATGAAAAACAGACTGATCTGTATACTATTTCTAACACAATTATTACTTATCAGAACTTTACAATCTTCTCAAATGTATGTTCACCGTTTTATTATTACTTAGATATCATTATTTACAATCGAATAATTAAAACTAACACAATTAGTACATCAGAATTTTACAATCTCAAATTTAAACCTACAAATAAAAACCACAATTATCTTACATTATTTACAATCAAACAATAAATTTTAAATATGTAATAAACTATTATATAACATTATAGTAATAACATAATTTTACAATCAATATAAATTTTGTATAGGTACAGAAGTAAAAGTAAAAAGTGTCAACTCTTAACGTAATTTATAATGTCCCCAAGCCAATGTATCAATGTTGTTGTCCATAATACATCGTTTGCTATCATTATATGATAAAGATGCTTTATTTATTTTTTGTGTAAAAATAGTGTGTTTGATTGACTTAAACCGAAGCATACTACAATATTGTACATTTTTATTAAACAAACACGATTTGTAATTTTCCATATTCATTTTTTTGGTAACACTTTTGTTAACCCCTTTTGCCTTTGCTATAAATTTATCTTCTACTTCCAAGGCATACATTTTTGATCGCAACCCTACAAATTCCTTCAACACTTTACCATTATTCTCGTCTTTAAAAAAACCTAACTTCTTTTTATTTATTTTTGGATAATCGTAAATATTATTTTCTGGATAGTCTGATGTATCAAAATAGTGAAGCAGGTCAGGTTTTATATCCTCATACAAATTATCTGTAAAAATTTGATATATCAAACTATCGGTATCGGTGTACAATAACTTAATTTTGTTATTAAACTTTTTAACCATGTAGTTATAATGAAATTCGTACATAAGGGTCTTAGATATATCTAAAATACAAAATCCTAAATAAATTGGCTTATCATAAATTAATTTTGTTTTTCGTAATTGTATTGCGACTAAATGTTCTGAAAATATTGATAAACTATGGAATTCTGGTTTTGCAATCAATTCCTGAGCACCTAAAACTTTACCACGATTATCCCAGTGAGTTAGTAGTTTAACGTTTACTCTTTTTTCAATATTTTCCATTGTCTTACCGAAGACAGAATTGTTCATTAATTTAAAAAAGTCTTTTTCAAAGTTTGATTTAGCTAACGTTCTCAAACTAGTATTTAAGTCTATGTATTTCTTTAGCCAAGAACTCTGTTTAAATTTTAAAATTCTATGTACTTTAATTAATTTAATTCCCATTTCAATGCATTGTTTTAAATTCCTGTAGTGAATGATGTATTTATTTTTATTATTTAAATTAGGAACTAATTTAGTTTCTTTAGTATTACCCACACATATGTTTTCAGGACATAATGGAAAGTCAGAATGCAAATTATGAAGTTCATCAGGATATTCCAAATCAACTTCTAAAACATAACCAAAATCAGACGTATTAAACACATTATAATCTGTATTACAATTTATCCATTCGAAACCACCAACAGGAAGGGATTGGGACATTGCCCAACCATATAAATTATTCGCATCAAAATATGTTAGATATGAATTAGGTTTTTCACCATCATAATCCTCCATGAATTTATTATTTGCTCTAGCAAAACGATTGCTACACTGAGATACACCCCCTCTAATACCAGCTTTAAAAAAAGCAATTTTGTCATAGTCCGTTAACAATTCTAATTCTATTTTCGTAAATTTTAACATTGCATCCCAACTTAAACCTGGAGCAGTATAGTAATGGGCAGGATCTAATCCATAAGTTTTAATACATAGCTTTCTGAAGTTTTCGAATACATCGGTCAAAAGTAAAACATCAGTTTTTAAATACAAATCGGAATAATCAGACATACTACTACACTTAAAATGTTGCCAAATATCTTTTGCATGATTATAATCATCATTTGAAATATTTGAATCTGTGAGTGAACTATAAAACTGGTGTTGATCAGGAAGTAACGGATGTTTCAAGCAATCACTATTACGCATAAATTCATAAGGATAAATACCTTTCCGTCTTAAACGTAAAAAATCTTCATTATTAGGATAGTTTCTTTTTAGTTCTTTAAACTGATCGTCATTAAGATTTTTAGCTAGCTGATCTAAACTACATGATAAAAATTTCAATGAATCTACGAATCTTAAACTTACAGGTTGATTATTTATTGTTAACTGTTTTGAAAATGATATGTATCGTTCTTTATTTTGTGGAATAACTTCAACTTTGCCATCATCGAGGTTTAATGCATGGACAATAAAATGAGCATCGTAGTGACCGAGGTTATGTAAAAATATTGGAACATAACGAGGGGTTCTGTACTTAGAACTACACACTTGATGTGCAACACCCCTAAAACTGCCAGTGTACCAATCAAAATCGTAAAAAGGATCTTCATTTAACTGAGTTTCACAAATATGACAAATGTTTGAATTTGAAATTTTAATTTTATCTTCATCTGATAATGGAACGGGACATTTTTGGAAACAATTTTTTTTAACTATTGTTTTCACATCTTCACAAAGGCGATTCATAAACACTTGTGCACAGTTTGGCCCACTATACGTCTCATATTTTGATAATCTGTCATCATATGAACATTTAATGTAATATCCGAAACTATACACTTCATGTTTTTGAATATTAATTGTACTAGGCTTGGATGGATCGTTACTACATGATTCTATCGGGTTCAAAAATGCTTCAAAGTCTGCATAAACCACAAAGGGCATTTCCAACTTTTTCACGAATTTATCAAATTTTATTTTATTATTTGATGTTGCTTTACCGAACCAATCCTTTTTGGAATCCTTACCGTTTGGTAATTCCGTACAAATGTGAGCGCAATCATATTGTTGATGGTTATTAAGTCTTTCCTCTGATGGGAAATGAAGTAAACATGAATCGCATATATAAACTGCGTGATGATTACTCGAGATTTGTGAGCTAACTAACCGCGATAACTTTTTAATATAACAGTAATGATTGTTAGTACCATTCGATAAATATAGTAGGTTGATATGATTAGGTGTACGACATTTTGTTAAATATAAAGGACCTACAACTGAATTACACTTTTTTTCTTTATTATACTCTAAACCAAAAACATTTATACTAATATTGTTTAATTTCTCTACTTTTGATATATCTAAAATTTTAACCGGAAAAGAAATACCAGTAAATTTTAGTTTATTTTCATGAATTGCGTATGATGTTACGCGATCTACACTTTTACATACAGGATATAAACCGGAGAGTAATGCCCATTTGAAACACATATTATCATTATTTTTAACATTGATTACAGCTTTTTTTAATTTAATATCCTGAGGAAGATCGATATATGAACTACCACGTAAGGGGTTGAATTTGTTAACATTCATATCTATGTATTTAATTTGATTAAGACTCCAACCACTATCTTTTTTTTCAAATTGACAAATTTTACCAACAACAGTGTCTATTAATGATGAAAAAAAAATATTTAAGTCATCACCCTGACAAATTATATAATTAAACGTTTGAAAATCAAATGTATTTTTAATATCTTTAGTTTGTTGTATGAAATCAGCATGCAATATGAAGTTTATTTTAAAAATTGTATGTTGTTGAATACATTCATTGATTAAAAATAAGATATCAATTTTTAATGAATTTAAAAACGATTCCGGTGTTTCAAAATATTGCCCCGATTGAATTGTTTTACTATTAATTCTATATGTTAAAATTCGGTTGCCAAAAGCGGTTTCAACAACTGTAACATTTGCTAGTGAATTATGTGATTTTAAAAGATTATTTTTGTGAACATTGCTTTTTAAATGGTTATTTAGATACCTTTTATTAATAAAAACATGACATGTGTCACATTCCACCTTATTGTTGTCCACGTTATTTGTTTCAGTCGATGATGTAGAAGCTCCTTCATCAAATTTTACTTTCTTGGGAACCTTATTTTCGTCAGTAGTGATACCTCGTTTGATACCTCTTCCAACTTGTGGTTGACTGTAACAAAACAGCAAGAAAATTATAAGACAAATCTTAAAATAAAGCAATACAACAATAATCTTTCTTATTGAGTTTGTACTTCTAATACTTACATCAACGCTGTTTCAACCATCTCACAGTGATTATACAACTCATCATCATACGATGAATCAAACAGTTCACACTTCTCCATTTCATCACAAACTTTAGGCAGCTCCTGATCGAATTCGTTGATGAATAGTTCCATATTCTCTTCCATGGGTGCGGAAAAGAAAGCACTGGTACACACTTCACTGATATTTTCCATCTTTATAGCAAAGAAGAAATTAGGTAGCACAGTAAGTAACAGTTAAGTGTTAGTAGACCAACTGATACCCAATTTCAAATAATGTTCAAGATTTCAAATAATGTTCATTATATAGAGTCTAGCAAAGGATTACAAAGTCAGGTAGAATCTAATGAGTACACAGAAGTAATTTAAGTAAACAGAATCACATTCACTAATCAACTAATGGGTGTCATTGTTAAAAAAGTATTTTTTAACTTTTTCACTTTCTGCTATTGTCTTTGTAATGTTGTATACGAGCCCGTTTGTGCTGTCGTAGATGCTATCCTTATTATTCTTTACATAATATTTAATCCTCGTGGTAGCGTGTTTCCAATGATCAGTCGTTGGAATCTTACATAGCTTCTTCATATCGTACATTTCAATTTTTATGAGATGCGTCGCTTGGTCTCCGTCGTCAGAATTACTAGAAATGTATGATACACCATCTCTAGCGGCTCGTGCCACGGTTGACGATAACAGTTTCTTCTTTTTTATTTTTGGTGCGACTTCAAAAAAATGATCAATCGGTTGTGATTTCCTTTTTCCACCATCGCATGTGTTATTAATAACGATGTCATCGTTCTCTTCTTCATGTTGAGGGGAGAGCGGTGAGTAGTAATACTGTTTATAGGTATTTTCATCGAAGTTGAATGATTTCTGCAACAAGACAGTTATCATGTTAATATCAATTTGTTTACACTTAATCACACACGTTAGGAAACAACAACAAGAATACAAGTAAGTTTGTCAATAGAATAAACACTTACCTCCATGGCCATTGATGCGTTGAAGTAACACAAACGTAGTATTGGTAGACGTATACAATCCACTGCGGTCAAACGACCATAGACTGACTGCATGACTGCAATGGTACGATCTTATATAGCTCCATTCTTATCTAAAACAAATTCCTAAATACAACGAAACTGATTGTAACTCTATGAATCACCAAAATTATCTCACGTTCCTCCGGAAACTGATATACTCTATGAGTCAACAAACTTATCTCACATTGCTGGCATCAACCTGTTTTGTGAGTGCTACAAAATAATGCGATTTAATATTTACAAATCACTATAATTGAACATTCCTATGACAACCATTGAATAGATTGGTAGTGTAATAATATGCTATATCATGGATACACTAGAAGTACAAAAACATCTGAAAAAGATTCATCCCAGTCTAGAAAATAATGTTTATGCTGCTAATAGACTCCCTATGTATACCCATGCACCAACGTATATAATATGCAATTTGGATGCGGATGATAAGCCAGGTTCACACTGGGTAGCTGTACATATCGATACGAATGGCATCGGTCAATATTTTGATTCGTATGGGCGAACACCTGCGCGATATCATCTCGAGTTTTTGAAAAGGAATTGTAAAAGATGGGGCTGGAGTATTGATAGGATTCAGAATGATTGGACTTCAGTTTGTGGTGAATATTGCTTAATGTATTTGCTATATAAGTTTCAGGGATGTTCAATGCATAGTTTTACAAACATATTTACTGGGAACACACTGTACAACGATATTTTAGTGGATGAGATGTTCCACTCATATTTTGTAGATAAAAATAAAATTTGTGAATGACGCATGTGTTTTATTGATCCCGAATAGCAAAGTAAGCAATGGTTTATGAACAATAAAATGATACAGTAGCAGTAACAATGAGTAATACATGCATACATACATATGTCAATGCAATCGTAATGAGGGTGCGTGGCCGGGCGCACGGACAATAGATAAGAAAAGGCGAACAATGAAAGTCGATAACGAGGGTACGGTGTCACCGGAAATGAAACAGATTGTTGCTAATTGATTTCTGTATCTCCGGAACCATGCATCCTACGCGAAAACGGATTGCAGAAACGTGATCAGCGGACCCCAAAACCTTTTTTTTTTTTTTTTTTTTTTTTTTTTTTTTTTTTTTAGTTTTGAAACGCCCTGGACCGCGATTGCGCCAGAACCGGTGAGCCACGGGATTGGTGCGCCAGAACCGGCAAATCACTACTACTGCTGTGACATACGGACGGACGGACGGACAGACAGACGGACATGACGAAACTATAAGGGTTCCGTTTTTTTCCATTGGTCTACGGAACCCTAAAAACGTATTGAATGTTACTCTAAGTTACATGAGATTAGGACAGGAAGATCGATGATGAATCGAGGTTTTCTTATTTTTTTTTTTAAATAGGTTCGCCTTTGACCACTAGCTCACCTGATGGAGATAGTAGTCACAGATTGTACAATTAGTTCTGCAAGGCAAATAGTTTTCTTTTCCCAGTACACTTCTCTTTGAAAGAGGAGTAAGGCTACATGATAGTAGCCGCATGGGTCGATCTATAAGGTATAGATGATAGATGGATAACCATCTTAACACTTCGAAATTTCTCCGTGTCTTGGAAAATACACTAAGCAGTTGTACACCTTTGACAGTCGTTACGGGTAGTTGGAAGACAGAAAATCTGACACCAGTCTTACTGGGTATCGTTTTACCCAGTTACTGGGTTGTGAAGGTCAGATAGGCGGT
Organism: Tholera decimalis; assembly: GCA_943138885.2. Taxonomy (NCBI): domain Eukaryota; kingdom Metazoa; phylum Arthropoda; class Insecta; order Lepidoptera; family Noctuidae; genus Tholera; species Tholera decimalis. The sequence continues at coordinate 5,371,091 of OW964573.2, forward strand.
TTCACAAGACAGACTATGTCCATAGTCTTATACAGTACAGTACAGTTGTTAAAACACTTACACCTTACATATATTTTCCACAGTATCAGCTTTATGTATGTATCGGAAATGCTGCCTTTGTATAAAGATTGCACAAATAATATCGCAGATCACTAGGCTCACTCTCAAGTTCATTTTATTATTTTATTGTACGCCACCTGCTCGACGTCTGTAAGTACGGCTACTGGGATCCAGCAGAATACCAGCGTCAGGCATATTTGCCTGGCACATGCTGAGCTGGATTCCCATTTGGTGCAATTCGGAGACACACACCGTACCGACTTTTCGTGTTACATTTTTAATTTCTTTTTTTTTTCTTTTTTTTCTGTAATTTATGTGTTATATGTTAATGTACTTTTGTGTGTTGTGTCTTCTGTTGACCAATAAAAGTTTTATCTATCTATAAGTAGGAATAGAATTAACCTTAAGACATAATTAAAGACGAGGGATTTATAGTCCTGTAGAAAATTATTATTATAACTACACAGCCTCTTTAAAATTTAAAATATATATTTAGTAATTGCTGACTTATAAAATAATTCAAAGGTTGGGGCAGTTATAATCCCAAGAATAATATTACCTTTATTTGCTTAGACTTACTAGTTCAAATGTTTTACTAACCTTTCTATATTATTATTATCTTTCGAGAAAAACGTCTGAAGCATCACAAAATAAACATAACATCAACAAAATGAATTTAAAAACTGACTTTTGCAAGTTATTCACCGGCAAAGACACATATCAATATTAACATAGCTAATATTAGATGTAATGTCATTGAATCATTTTAATTATCTTAATGTAATTTAAAATTTGATGTAAACTAATTAATATTTTTGTATGCTTAACGTCGGAACATACATAAATAACTCTGATTTTATAAATTTTAACACCTTTTTTATTTATGTCCACAAAAATAAATGATTTGAATTTCATTTGATATATGGTGTAGACACGCACAGTAAAATTTTGTACAATTACAACCGTTACACTTCAAACACTTCACTGTTCATACCAGTATACCAACAGTACTTCAATCTCTGCTTATCCCATAATAGAAATCGTGACACACATTACTCCAGTACGTGACTTCGAAAGATATCTGAAATTTTCTCATAATTCGCGTCAAATCCCTTACCAAAACGTCGTAACAAATATTTTTCTAATCAACAAATCTTTGACTGTATTTTCAGGTCTATAAGAGATATATTCGGATACAATGACACGTTCTACCATGCGTATGTGTCGGCCCAAGGCAACTGGGCCGGGTATCATCTGGGAGTGCTAACTGCCTACTTCTATCATAAGGCACAACAGAATAAATGGGACCTGAGAGACTCTATGGTAAGTTCGATCAGATTTCCTTTCGGTTTCAAAGAGCCTATGATTAAATATTAAATTATATCTATTGTGTACATTGGTTATTAAATAACACTTTTACACATTATTTTAGGGTTCCAAAGAGGAATGGCAAAAAAAAAATTAGCAAAAAATAGAACCGACTTCCATATAAAAACACTACAAATGCAAAAAAAATTTTTAGCAAAAAATAGACATTCACGCTTTTTAGTGGTTCGGTTTGTAATTTATCTAATTACCAGAGCCAAAATGTCAACTACTTATCACCTTTTACAAAATATTGCTTTTCCCGGTGCAGAGCCGTTAACTTTTGAGGAGTTCTCCTGGTACATCACCATCAGTTTTACTTCACCATATGCATTGTGATGAGCATAAAGTGCTTAACATCCATATTCAAATAATCTAATCGCAATCCACGAAATACCTATTATTGAGTAGTTTCGGTGGCCATCTGGGGTATTCATCATCAGTTCCACTTCTTCAAATGATGCTTATCGAGAGCAACTGCACAAGTTACTATAAGAAATACCCAAAACGCTATAGGTGTGCCTATAATATTTGAAGAGTTCCCTCGCTTTCTCCAGGATCCCATCATCAGATCCTGATTTTGTAACAATGGGACCAACTAGATAGTATACCCTTTCAAACGCAAAAAGAATTTTCCAAATCGGTCCAGCCATCTCCGAGTTATGAGGTAACATACATAAAAAAAAAAGTTCAAGACGAATTGAGAACCTCCTTTTTTTGAAGTCGGTTAAAAATAACTTTAATTTCGGTAGTCGGTGTCATTTGTTTTGTATTTATTTATTTTTTTGACACCGCCTTACGAAATTAAAGTTATTTTTGCCTTTGTAGTGATTTTATATGGAAGTCGGTTCTATTTCTTGCTAAAAAGATTTTTTTCACGCTTTTTAGTGGGTCGGTTTGTAATTTATCTAGTTACAAATTCCAAAATGTCAACTACTTAACACATTATACAAAACATTGTTTTTCCCGGTGCAGAGCCATTAATTTTTGAGGACGTCTCCTGGTACCTCATCATCAGCGCTACATCACTATAAATATGCATTGTGACGAGCATAAAGTGCTTAAAATCCATATTCTAGTAATCGAATCGCAATCCACGAAATACTTATTATTGAGTAGTTTCGGTGGCTATCTGTGGTCTTCATCATCAGTTCAACTTCCCCAAATGGTGCTTTTCAAGAGCAAAGTATCAGTGGCGAAGGCTCCATACAACTCGATTCCTACCAGCTTCCCTTTTGAAATTATATTCCACAACTTTCACACAACGCCATCTAGTCCCAAACTAAGCAGAGCTTGTGGTATGAGGACTAGACAACTGATAAACATACATATGTATTTTTAAATACAGACATGTTATAGATAAATTACACCCAGACAAAGAACAAATGATCTGGGTGGGTGTGATCCTGGGTGAAAAAGAAGAAAAAATTTGAAATTGACAAGACGGCGAAAATTTTCTTGTCAATTTTCTACGTATTTTTTATTTATTACTGCTTTTATTTTTCTGTATTATATCAAAATTAACCGTGTAAATAAATAAAAAAATGAATACCTATGTTCGTACTTCGGCAAATCACAGTGAAACCTCATCAAATACCGTGCAGTGTCCTCATTGTCCTAGAACCTTCAAAGTAAATGGAATACAACGACATTTGCGCGCCGCCCATACTGAGAATCCACCTCCAGCTATAACCCAGACCATACCCACAACATGCCTAGAAGATGCTTTTGGATCCCCGTTTTTTAATGGAATAGGATCGAAGACAGACATATGGCAAAAACGATGGGAAAAAGTGTGCACCCTTCATGGGAAACTCTATGACCTTCCCTCCAACACTGTAAGTAGAAGATTTATTCACAAATTAGCTGAAGAAATAGAATATCTTGTTAAATCAGACTATCCTTCTGAACGCATTTTGATTTACGTTGCTGTCATGCTACAAAGAGAGAAAAATGTTAAACAAGCAAAAGATATAACAAGATTACTTGACCGACGCCAAAATCTATGGGCCGAAGAAAACATTGATATACTAATAACTGAGGCTATGAAAGCAGACCACTCTCTCCGTAACTCCTACAACAGAAATAATTATAATGATAATAATGAATATGTCACAAAAAATTTCACCCGTCTCATACAGCGAGGAAAAACACGTGAAGCCCTAAATTGGTTAATGACAAAAGATACAAGCAAAATTCTTAAACCTGAAGACGAAATTGATGTAACAGGAAAAACGGTAATGAATGTACTGCAAGAAAAGCACCCTCCCGGATTCAATCCCGATTCAAGACTGTTCACACTGCCTGACGGCCTCCCCGAATTGACTCCATTACTAGAAGTAGACATAACCAGTGAACATGTGGATGTTAAATATATCGAATTGTTCTCTTACCAAGATGTTGTAAGTGTGGGATCCTTTATTCCAATAAATTACTTCATTCTGTAGTTTCACTGCGTTTTATTTCATTCCAAAAAAACCCTTTACAAAATTCTAAATTACATTCTATACATGTTTGATAAACTTGGTAAACAGCTCTAAAAAACTAAATCATTTATGATCGACCATATACATCTGACTCCGACTACGACTATATCTTCGACTCACAATATTTTCTCCTTGACTTTTCTTTTCATCTATCTTGTCACATTTTAAAAACATTCCTAACAACATTTTGGTTTTAAATGCCATAGACTTACAAACCTGCCAGTAAACCATAGACATAAAATTCTATAAAACCAATATTACAACATCCCCTCTGAATTTTATGTTTATTGCAATTAGAATAACATCTCCTATTTAACTCCTATCAACTCATTTTTAAAAACCCAACTCAATTAAACCACTACTTCACGTTGCCAGCTATGCAAAGGAGCCCCAATAACACAAAACCTATAAAATTCTACACCAACATCCCCTCTGAATTTTATACTCTGACCATCACTAAACCATCACTAAACACACTTCACTTATAAAACTCCTAACTTATCTACTTCGACTCTATATAAAATTATTACAAAACTCTATCTTCAACACCAACTCCTCGAACTTCAACATCTTCACCACTAACATCAACTTCAACGTCTTCAATCCTGCGATCAGAAACCTCAGCATCTTCATTACTAACTTCCGCATTTTCTCCACTGCGAAAATCATCACCAACAACTCCTTTGCATCGCTTTCAAATTTCAACCACTATATCATCTCTATTCCCCTCTGAAAATATTATTTTCATTTGTTTCCAAGCCACATATTGTCTTTCTTGACAACTTTGAATCTTCAAATCATTTTCAATTTTATTTTGAATTATAATTTCTCATGTACTCCAAAGAATTTTTAGACTTTTCTTTCGTCGATCTTCTTACAACATCTGGTTAAATTTGCCCGGGGGCAGCCCATAACCTGTTGAATACCATCTTGGTAAGAGAACTATTCGATATCCTCAACAGGTTATGGCCCAGGACGCTTCCAAGATGGTATTCAACAGTGGAATCAGTTGCTAGAAAATTGCACGGTGGTGGAGGCCCAACAGGTACCACATCAGACAATTGGAAAGATTACTTGCTACGATTTGGAGAAGCAAGCCTGCATCTGAGGACTGCAGTAGCACAATTAACAATGCATTTAAATAACAATTTTGTGCCATGGAATCAAATACAAGCTCTTATGTCAAGTCGACTTATCGCCCTAGACAAATGCCCAGGTGTGAGACCGATTGGCATTGGCGAATGCCTACGCAGGATCCTATCCAAATGCATGATTTTAGTCACCGGATCCGAGGTCACCGAAGCCTGTGCTCAATCGCAACTCTGCAGTGGACTAAGCAGCGGTATCGAAGGTGCTATTCACGCGATGAACGATCTTTTCCAAAAAGAATGTCAACCAAGCTCTAACTGGGGAATGCTACTCGTCGATGCAAATAATGCCTTTAATTCTATGAACAGACAGTTAGCTCTCTGGCAAGCAAGAATATATTGGCCACATTGCGCTCGTTTCTTATACAACACCTACAATGGTCACGCAGAACTTGTAATACGTGATTCCGATATGAGATTATATAGCAAAGAAGGAGTTACCCAAGGTGATCCACTTGCCATGCCATTGTATGCCCTTGCAACACTACCCATAATAAACGAACTAAAAAAAGAACAAGCAACTACCCAATGCTGGTATGCAGATGACTCCTCCGCCCAAGGTAAGCTCAGAAACCTACGTCAATGGTGGGATAAAATGAGTAAAATAGGCCCTGAATATGGTTACTTTCCTCAAGATAAAAAATCATACCTAATCATTACCGAGAGCGACAAGCAAACAGCTCAACAGATTTTCAAAGGGATTAACGTAACCATCATAACTGGATCACGCTTCCTTGGTAGTTATATTGGCGAAGGAAAAGAACATTTTGTGAACAAGAAAATTAAAAACTGGCAATCTACAATAGAAAAACTTTCACTTATCTGTAAAGACTCACCCCAAGCTGCTTACACTGCCCTTACTAAAGCAGTTCAATTTCAATGGTCATTCCTTTTAAGAGTCTTAGATGATGTAACCCAATTCTTCGAACCATTAACAAACACACTGCGTACCAATTTTTTACCCACTTTACTAGGAGGCGATATCTCACCTTTGGAAGCTGACCTATTCTCTCTACCCGTTCACAAAGGTGGTCTAGCAATATCCGCTCTATCAAAAATGACAAATATAAACTATGTATGCTCAAAAAAAGGCTGTGCAGTCCTCTCAAATGCTCTGATTGAAAATACACATATGGACCTCTCTCAACATCATAAATCCCTCAAAGATGCACAAAAAGAATGCCGCAACGAGAAAGACTTTCTCAATGACCAACTCTTGGATACCGTCTTAGCCAAACTATCCCCTATCAAGGGAAGAGCGATTGAACGTTCAATTTCGACAAAAATGAAAACTAAATCCTCCAACTGGTTATCTACCTTACCGACTAAGAAGGACCATTTCGATCTGTCACCATTAGAGTTTAGAGACGCACTTGCATTACGTTACCACAGATTACCAGTCTCTATGCCAAAATCATGTGATGGCTGCGGCTGCAATGAATTTAATGTCGATCATGCTCTATGTTGTAAAAAGGGTGGTCTAATAACACGTCGTCACAATGAAATTAGAGATCTGTTCTGTGACTTATGTCAACATGCATGGGGAAACGTAGTCAAAGAACCCATCATCTCCGAAGGAGATTGCGGACTACGTGGAGACCTTTCATGCCGCGGCGTTTGGGATGCTCAGAGGGAGGCGTTATTTGATATCCGTGTTGTACACACTGACGCTCCTTCTTACATTTCACGTCCTGTTGCCTCTGTACTAAAATCCGCCGAAGATGAAAAAATAAGAAAATATTCAAACGCTTGTGAATTGCGACATACTACATTCACCCCTCTTGTTACATCCGTTGACGGAGTCTTCGCTCCACAAATGTCTACTTTCGTAAAACATCTTGGAACTGCAATCGCTGACCGCTGGAACAGGTCCTTCAGCGTAGTGATGGGTTGGTTAAGATCAAGAATCATCATCTCAATAATACGTGCCACTAGCATGTGCATTCGCGGCACAAGACATAAATTTAAACCATTAGCCAAGTTATTTGGTTTCGGCGATGGAGCAGCCCTACCTGGGCAAAACTAATGCGGATGTGGCCGACGAACCATGAAGCTGTCGTACAAAACCTCATTTTAAAACAAATTTAAGTTCCTCTATACAAGTTCATTTATAATCCTAATCTGTTGTTATGTTGCCTAATTGTTAAATAAATTTATTCTGAGTTGTTTTGTCCTGGGTGAGAATCGAACCCACGACCTTGAGCGTAGCAGTCAGGGCCACTGACCACTATACCAACAGGCAAAATATGGAAAATATTAGTCTATTATTTTATATATGAATATATAAATTGTAATCTATTATTTTCAATTAAACAAATAATTATTTACGAAGTTACAAGATTTCGAAGTCAGCCACAGGGCCACAGTTACTGGAATTCACGCATCACACTTGAGCAAGGTAAACATTTTTTGGTCCGGCTTCCCTTTTATGAAAATTCACCCTTCGCCACTGCAAGGTACTATAAGAAATACCCAAAACGTTATAGGTGTGCCTATAATACTTGAAGAGTTCCCATGATTTCTGCATGATTCCATCATCAGATCCTAACGTGATGATAAGGGGACCAACTAGAAAGTATACCCTTTCAAACACAAGAGGAATTTTCTAAATCGGTCCAGCCAGCCGTATTCGAGAACCTCCTCCTTTTTTTGAAATCGGTTAAAAAACCTAAATCCTTATAGATTGGTCATACTAGCCTGTGGAGGTCATATAGGTAGTCGCTCCATGTAAAACTCAAGTACTCAGCTGCTGTTAGCTTGGAAACCCACCTTATCATATTTTAAAGATAACAACCTGGGAGTCTTTAAGTCGAGAGTGAATAGGTCACTTTTAGGTAAGCGTGCTCCATCTTCGATCACATCATCACTTACCATCAGGTGAGTTAGTGGTCAAACGCGAACCTATTCTAAATAAAAAAAAAACCAGCAATGTGGGTAGAATTCACATTACTAGCAACCTTGCTAACCGCTCCAACTGAGCTAAATATTCTTGGATCTGGAATGAATTCACGGAAATTGTGTAATCGGTGGGGTTCAAACCCACATCATCATTATCAGCTGACACCTTAGCCATTAGATAAATAATTGATTGATAGAAAAAAGCCTATGGCTTTCAGGCTTGCACTGACAGGAAGGGTCTACTCAAATCTGTGTGGTTCTATCCTCAAAAAGCCATTTCAGACTAATCTACATAATCCTCATAAGCGATTGTGAATATGTGAACTATGTAGGTTACTTTAATCGAGTTAAACATGATTTTCTGGCAGTTTGAGTGCTTTTTGCGGCCTACCCAAACGTCTTTACCTTAGTATTGTTCGTCAAATCGTTAAGGCTGCTCTCTCGAAAAAAGCTTGAAAAAAGCATTCAGATGAAGCAACTTTTCGTCGGCAATTACAGAGAAATTACATCTGAAAAAAATTGTTAGTAATCTACATGATATGAACCGTAATTTGGTTTAGCCACAATTTTTCTATCGATATCATATAATAAGAAAAAAAAATGCGAAATCACCTCCAAATCATTGAGATGAAACCATTTTACTCCTTAATTTCTTATCAAAAGAGTATAAAAAAATATACTACTGCTTTGCAATACAAATGAAAATAATTTGGTTTTGTTACTTTTTACAAATATGTATTATTTTTATTACAATAAATTAAAAATGCGTCCAATTAAAGACTGCGTTTACATCACCCCCGCACTCGTCCACAAATTCAGTGCGGGGCGCATCGTGTTGCTAGGTCGCGTTGCGAGAGCTCAAGCACTACGAAATAATATCGTAAAATATTACTGCAAAAATTAATTTTGTAAATAGTGGAATAGCTTTTTAACCGACTTTAGAAAAAGGAGGAGGTTCTCAATTCGTCTTAAACTTTTTTTTTTATGATGTTACTTCATTACTCGCAGATGGCTGGACCGATTTAGAAAATTCTTTTTTTTTGATTTGGAAAATCATGGAAAAATCGAGGGAACTCTTCAAATATTATAGCCATAACTATAACGTTTTGGGTATTTCTTATAGTACCTTCTTTAGTTTCTCTCGAAAAGCACCATTTGAGGAAGTGGAACTGATGACGAAGACCCCAGATGGCCATCGAAACTACTCAATAATAAGTATTTTGTGGATTGCGATTAGATTACTTGAATATGGATGTTAAGCACTTTATGCTCGTCACAATGCATATGGTGAAGTAGAGCTGATAGTGATGTACCAGGAGAACTCCTCAAAAATTAACGGCTCTGCACCGGGAAAAGCAATATTTTGTAAAAGGTGATAAGTAGTTGACATTTTAGCTTTTGTAACTAGATAAATTACAAACCGACCCACTGAAAAGCGTGAAATAAAACTTATTATCAAAAAATAGAACCGACTTTCGATTCGTCAAAAAGTTTTATTTCTGATTCTTGTTTATAAGTTAAAGAGTATTCTATGTATCTATAAGTAGTGTTAGTGTTATAAACTCATAGTATTTTACAGTTTTAGTAGTGTTTAAATTTAGTTTGTAAAACATGGGAATAAGCAGAAACGAATGAAGAGAGGTCTAAAAAAATATTACAAACAAAAGGGTATACATTTATTATCAAGGTAAGTTTAAAGTTTTATCTACATATTTCATTATAAACTATCGCTTTACTTACCTCGCATAAAAGTAGATAGCACAGAGTAAACGGACAGAGGGTAAGCTTCATACAACTGCGCTATGATAGGTACACTACTACAAGCAAGGCGCGTGTGTGCGCTTCGTCTGAGCGAGGCCTGGCTTGAGCCGATATGCACCGGTTTCTCTTCGTACGGACGAAGCCGCCAGTTGAGATAGAGAGATAGAGTTAAGATAATGTACAAGAGAAAGAAGAAAACGACAAAGAGAAGGAAACAGAACTAAGGAAAGAAAAATAGATTGATGAGAAAAATGAAGAAAACGAGAACGAAGAAGGACGAAAAGAAAACATAGAACAAGATTTTATATAGCTATCAAAATTTCTAAAAATAAATATATCTGAACACGGAGAAATAAATGAGGATGAAGAAGTTCAACCAACCAAAAGAATAAAAATACTTGCTGAAAGAAAGTTAAATTTCAGTGAATGTTAGTTATAATCTATTTGTTTATAAAAAATGTAACAAATAATATGACATACACTAGTAATAATTATACTACCTATCTACCTTACTCTAAGTTCCTACCTACATACCTACTTTACCTACCTACCTACCATTTTTCTCTTAATAGAAACCTTCCTCAGACTATAACGAATATTCGAAAAAAAATCCGTATTGGTCCAGCCATTCCTGAGTTTTGCGCTTAGCAACACATTTAGCCATTAATTTTTATTTATATATAATTAAGTTAAAAAGATACATCAAGTTGTTTACCTCATGTTTCGAGCCAGGCTGATCTATAATAGAGGTATAGTTTCTACAGTACATACTCAAAGTGCATCTATATCAATAGATACTAATAAAAACAAAATTTGACCACTTTTGATGCGGTACAAATAAAAATGAATTTAACTTTCACGATGACTTGACCTTCTGTGATTTCGATACTCTGTGCCGAGACTAGGCGAAGCGACGACGCATGTTGGCGGCGCAGGCGCGGGCCGAGCGCGCCTTTCTTTTCTGTTGCATGCGGGTAGCGGAGAGCTGCGCGGAGTGACGCGCGGAGAGGGGTCGTTAGCTCCGCCCAAATGGTCAAGGTTATTGGCATGAATACAAGCCTTAAGCTCCTTGTTCTAAGTTGAGCTATACATCATTTGACAAATGCTTGCACTGTATGGACAGGCCCACTTAAATCTGTGAGCATCTTTCTTCAAAAGATCGCCTCAGGGTGAAACCTACAAGGTTCCCATATAATTAAACCAGTATAGATTGTATGGACTTTAAAAGAGACGGACCCCTGAATTGCCCCCTGACCCCTGAGTTTGTTTCGGTGTTTCTTCTCTGGGTAGTCAGTTAGAAAACATTGGCCTCATCTAGTTAATATTTACGAAAAAAATGACGTGTAAAAGTATTATTTAATTACCAATTTGCAAAATAAAGATCATTTATCATTTATGTTGATTATAATTTTTCTCCTGAGAGCATATAATTTAAGAATGTTTTTATACTTTCTAGCTGATGAAACTACTCTTCCTATCCTCAATACCCATCGCAGCGGGAACTGTTCTGATGGGCTGGGACCTTCACCATCGGGAGGCATCAGCCTTTGAGTCCGCAGTCTTCAACGCTTTGAACCAGAATTTCTTCGCTCTAGCCATTTGTGTCTTCATAATTGGATATTTCTATAAATTAAACCGTAAGTATGAAAGTAATGACAGGTAATCAAGTAGAAGTCGCCAATTTCAACTAATTTTGATTAATTGTTTAATTTATTCATAGTTTATCGGTGAACAATCAATCTAAAATCATTATTAGTTACTAGCACTTGACCCGTGACTTTGTGCGCGTGGATTTCAATATATTTTATAACCTATAGCGGTCACAAATAATACACCTTAATACCCATGAAAAATAGTTTGAATCTTTACTTATGGCGATAACCCCTTTTCTGTTTGTAGTATTTTGATCCTGAAATTCTCATGGGAAAAGATATCACGCGCATGAACTCGCGTATCAAGCTAGTCTTAGATATTTTATCGTTACTGACATATTGATGATCAACCTGTTTTTGTCTTTGATTTCCTGTTAGTTGTATTTATCTTCATCTACAGGAATCTACGTAGGTTCCGTGGAATGGGGTCCTCTCCAGCCTCTCGGTAGGATGTCGTACTGCGCTATGTTGCTGCATGCTACCGTATTGAGGACGTATGGAGGACAGATGAGGAGATCCTTCTACGCCACTGATTATACCGCTGTGAGTATAATCTAAAATATAAAGTATAATGATACATATTAAAAGTCATGAAACATGAACCCACTTTAGGCATATCAAACGCGATTGACCACCATCTCACCTGATGCGATGGTGGGGTCGAAGATCATGCACGCTTGCCTAGAAGTAAACCTATTCACACTTGACTTTAAGAGCCCCAAGACATAGCTATCAAAAAACAAAGACTGGTAGGAAATTCCACTCCTTAGGTTTACGATTTAAAACAATCATAATTGTTTTTTAAAGTTCCGTAGCCGAATGGCAAAAAACGGAACCCTTATAGTTTCGTCATGTCTGTCTGTCTGTCTGTCTGTCCGTCCGTATGTCTCAGCCATTTTATTTCGAAACTATTAGGACTATACATGTGAAACTTGGTAGGTAGATGTATTCTATGAACCGCTTTCTTAAAAATATATTTAAAATAAAAGGGGGCTCCCCATACAGGCATACATGGAAATGAAACTGAAAATATTTATTTATGAATCCTATGCGTGTGTGGTACCTATAGAAAGATCTTTAAAAATGACTGTGTTTAGACGACTGCCTCGCAAACATTAGTCAGCTTTGTCCTAACTAGAGCGCGGCAGAAATGTGTCCTAGAAATGCCGCGTATTGCTGCCGCGCTCTTGCTGCACAATGTTTGGATATTATCTCACAATCAATTAGAGAAAGTATACTATTCACATGAGATTTTTTTATAAAAACGTACATTAACCCTCTTACTATAAATCATGCGAGCTTAATCAGAATTACTATGAACCTAATGAAATTTCTCACACCTATTAAAACTGCATCAATGATGTTTATAACTTCTCAATAGGAAACGACCAATTCGAACGGTGCATTCGCTTCTGACGTTATATGTGAGTGTGTAAATTTTGATTTTTTATTTTATCTTCCAGATAATGTTATACGCTGGTATTGTAAGTACGACGTATCTCTTCGCACTCCCACTCTACCTCTTCGTTGAAGCGCCAGCCTGCCAACTCCAGAAACTTCTTCTGGGCCCGAAAAGGAGGCAACAAGAAAGACAAGAGAAAGAAGATGCTAACGCAAACCATGTAAAGCCTGGCATTTCAAATGTGTCGGTTAATACTGTTTCTACTCATATTTAGAAACGGAAGCACTTTGTACAGATGATCCTAAGCCCTCGGTCACGAAGTCAGCGGGAAGCGGAGCGGGAGCGACGCGTCAAAGCTGTACTCTCGAAGACAGCGGTCAGACCACCCGGCGCTAAAGCGGCGCAGTACGTAGAGTACCTACTACAGCTCAACACTACGTGAATGCAGACGCTTTGCCCTGGCTGGGGGCTTTAATTGATTTATTAATTAAGGCAACCACAGGCAAGTCCAGTTAAGCAGCCGACAACCTCGGAGGTTTATCTGCGAGATGCCACAGAAAAAAAAGAATGCAGATACACGGTTTCGCGCCGCTCGTATGTCATTCGCCGCCCGCTGCCCGCGCCGCTGTCTTCGAGGACAGTTCCGTAAAACGCGCCGCTACTCGCGTCGTCGCCCCGCTTCCGCTGACTTCATGATCGCTACCTAAGTTTATTCCGTTATCTGGTCTCTGGTCTCTTTAATTTCTCTAAGATCTATTTTTAATGTTATTTTTAGGAGTAATTGGGATTGTATGAACATAATGAAATTGCTCAAAGTTATTATTTTGGACTGGTTTTACCACTAAAAATATAAAATAACTCAGTCAGGCTAAAACTCTCGTGTAGGGCCTATATTATATGATTTAACGAAAAAAATCTAATATTTCTTAAATATATTCATCCAAATTCTGGAATGTGTAGAAACTCTTTAAACTTAATTTAATAATATAATAATAATAATTTAATTTCCGACTACATATTATGTAAAATCAATTTCATTATAATGTCTGAATGTACATAAAAGGGTCAAAAATACAGTTGCAGTCAGCAATAGCTAAAGTATTTGAAATGTAGGTAATTGTAGAAAATGTTATAATGGAACACAAATTTCTTGATCTATAACATAAGATGTCTGATGTAAAGTAACAGTGAACTGTTTGTGTAAGTGAATTTTTATAAAACTATGAATTTTATACATCTCAGCCTTAAAGCGATAACTAGTGTGTAAAATAACAGGAGTACCAAACCAAGTAAGGATCGAACCAAAGTTCGATCCTAATAAAATATTATATCATAATTCTTCTGTGATTTACAAAGTTTTTACTGGTAGCCAGAATATCTGTCACTATTCTTGCCAAGAGGTATGTTGTTACCCAGTTATTGTGTCGTGAAGGTCAGAAATACGGTAGCTCCATGTAATATACTGATACTCAACTGCGTCTGGTTAGATCGGTAGCCGACCCAAACATAGGCTAGGTAGATCATAAAACTTTATAGCGATTGCTTCTGCAATTTTGATCCTTAAATATACATTATTAAGAGTAATCTTCCTACGAGTATCTATCTCATAAGACTACAGCATGTATCTCATTCGCTTGATGATAGCTCGAGTATTACGATGCCAACAGATGGCAGTCCTGTACATATACGAAAATTACATCGGGGTATTCAATCGTAGATGTTAAGAAAATATATTACGATGTTAAAACTTAAATATAAAACAAGACTTTGTACATAGTGTTAAAATTTAGTACTTATAATAAAAATAATTTTTAATAAATGTATTTTTTTTTTTTTTCAAATAAATAGGTATGCCTTTTCTATACCAATGTGTATTATCTTCACGTACACTTCACTGTTAAAAGACAAAATCCTTAAACGTTATAAAACAAAGTCTCCCGCCACATCTGTCTGCATAATTATAAGCCTATAAACTCTTCTATTTCTGTTCGAGCGTGTCGTTGGCAAATAGCTAAATGGCGTCGGCCCAGGATTGGGCAACAAATTAGGCATCGTGAAAATTTTCATAAATTCCTGTAGTGAACAATTGACAGGACACGCAGGACAGGAAATTAAGTGCGCCATAGTTTGTGCGGCACTAACATATTTACACTCCAGGGCAGAGTCATCAATATATCTGCACCTTACAGATTTTCATTGCTACGACCAACTTGGGTCCGGAGTCTAGTTAAACACTTCCAGTAAGCAAGCGAGTGATTACCGCACTGAGCTTTAATAACAGTAAATATACTACTCTATTTGGAAAATATCCGCGTTTGACGTCATGGGACTGTCAATTATAGACGACTGCGGCGTCCTCGGAACAGACAATACAACGGTGTGATAGAGATGGGCATTTAAGACATTACAGTTAATCGATAATCTACTAACACTCAACTTTTAAAGAGCGTATAGTTCAGTACTATAATATTTTCTTGATTTCTCAAACATAAAAGTTCAATATCAAATGTTTTATTTATTTATTAGTGCAGAATTCGGAGTAAATTAAGTATAACGTAGGTTGCCGTCGTGGTCGATATTCTTGTTTTATTGACTGGTATCTACATCACTACGTGCCCTGTTATGGTGACTGTGGCGTCGAGGACACTATGTTTTTAGAACTTTATAACTGGTTTGCTTTTTTGTCATCTTATGTTACTATACATGAAATCTGACGAAAGCAGTTCACTTCAAATAAATAAAGAAGAGATAAGGTATATAATTAACAAGGGAAATAAATAATACAATGCTGTTTTATGACATTTATTTACGTTTAAAATTCTGTCACCCAGTCGCGATCGTGGCGTGCTGGGCACATTTTGGTTTGTCGTCTATACACAACTGTGGCGGTCAAAAGGTTAACTCAATAACGGGGTTGAAGCTTCAGAGCCAACGGATATACTCGATTTTATTTCAGGGTTATCAGACGTCAGCAGAAGCAAAACTAAGCTTATGATTGTTGACCGCGCCGGCTCTCTTAGTAATATCGACCCTACTTCTGGTATAAAAACTGTAAAAGGGATGTTGTCGACGATATAAGATGCAGGATTGGAATGGCAAAAGATGCTATGACCCGATTGCAGAGAATCTGGAAGAACAGAGGAATCTCTAAAACCACAAAGACCCGTCTACGTCTAGTCCTTGCGCTTGTTTTCCCGATTTTTCTGTATGGTGCTGAAACGTGGACGATCCTAAAATCAGATAGAAAGAAAATAGACACGAATTCGCGATTCGAAATGTGGTGTTGGTGATGCTTGCTCCGAATACCATGGAAAGCGTTTCGTACAAATGTGTCTATTCTTAAAGAGCTCGGTATCGAAGACCGTCTGTTCACAATATGCCGACGCCGCATCCTGGGCTACTTCCACATTGTTCGACACCAGGATCAGAATCTGGAGAGGTTAATCATCTGCGCAAACGTTTAGGGCAAAAGGTCAAGAGGGAGATCCCCGTTACAGTGGTCGGAGCAACAGAAGATAAACAGCTCTCACAGTTTCAAAGAAGTTCTCCGTATGGCCACAGATCGCAACAAGTGGAAAAGCCTAACGAACCGCTGGAGGCTGAATAATTTATTGTGATCGCGATCTTTAGCCATGTAGGATCGACTGCACAGTGAGAGTGAGAGAGGGAGATCCTCCTTATTGAATTCGTTCTGTTTTAAAGCGCAGAATGTTCGCCGTTTGCCCTGCAAGTCTCCTGTTGGCTCTGCAGCAACACGAGGTGGCAGACGCGCGGCAACTTGGATGCAGTTGTCCAAGAGAGGACGACGGAAACGTGGATGATTTGGACTAGCTAGGACTCTGCTTTTACACCGGTACTCAACTATACGAGTAAAAGAATTTTCATATCACTTTGGACAGTCGTTAGTCATGGGCGGCCTATCCCTTTGTATTTTGCCTATTGCGATGGAAAGGCACTTCTTCATGAAATAATAGTTTGTTTTACACGCATTACATGGCCATACCAGCACTTTGTCTGGTCTGATTTCAACGAGTTTCTAAACTCGTTGAAACCAGACCAGACAAAGAAATTTAGTTTATCAGCAATCGGAATCTACCTTGGATATACTCATTACGAACTTTGTCTTAAAAAAAATCTAATTAGAATGTAGGGACGTTGTTATGCTTGCGTATAAGTTGTGTATATTCTGTACTTATTAATTGGATTCCCGGGGAGCGGACAGACGTTAGTCAACCGTTATGAAAGTAAAAACAATAAATCAATTGTGAATGTAGGAATATGAAAGAACATAACTAAATAAATCTAATTTTGGAACTTCGGACTGCTGTTTTAATATAATAATCATGCTTAACAGAGGTATATCCAATCGTAGGACCCTATTATGGAACACAATTTGCAGGTAGATCGAATTCTATCTCCGCTTATTGAATAAGAGCAGATTAATTAATCGTACAATGGAAGCTAACAGGTTGGAACGTGCCAATTGTCGGTCATAACGACCACCAATGATGTGTCTCGACCAGTGATAGAGATATCAATATTATTATATTATGAAATGACACACCCATTAAACAGTCTCTAAGATTATTTTTCGGTTTTAAATGCAGTAGCGTTTTTGTTTGTTTTGAAGGCGTTTCAACTTTTTCTTAATCAATTTTAGTTTACTTAGATAATACTGTTATTCATAAGTTAAGTATCACTATATCACCGTGCACTAACTTCTGACGTTTTATGAGTGCCCATTTAGGCCTATGTAAAATCAAAACCTTTAATGGGTCTGCCTATGGGCAGACCCATTAAAGGTTTTAAAGGCATTAAAGGTGCCGCCCGCAAAAGGGAAAATTTAATTAAAGAATCTAATGTGTCAAGTAAAGAACGTCTGTCTAAATATCGCAAACGTGCAATGCTATGTCTCGTTCTTAAGAATCACTATTATCTCGTCATTAGCATGCATTTGTTGTCACAAAACGTTCAGTGATAACAACAAGTCCTAGGAAAGTAAAATACGCGATATAGTATGACATATTTCGATACAAGAACAAAACTGCTAAAACGATTTCGGGGAAATTCTACTAGACCCTCTCGAAAGTATACTCAATCGAATAAAAAAGTGGGTACGTTAAGATCGGTTTATAAGCAACGAAGATACGGAGGACAATATAAAAAAAATATGTACAGACGAATTGCGAACCTTTTTCGGCAATCGGTAAAGAAGTCGACTAAAAATAACATAGAATAGAAAATAATATGTTTATTGCAAAACTTATAACATAAAATTTTTAACATATTATTCATCGAATAATATGTATAAGATCTTAAAATAAACAGATGTAATAATGATTAGTCTGTTAGTTACAGAATTTTAGCTTTACAATCAAACCTGCTCATATCTTTTAACAAGACTCAAATCTAGCGTTGCTAGCTTCAAAACTAGCTAACACAAATCTTGAACCCCGAACCAACCTCAACAGCAAACATGGTTTGTAAAAAGGTGAGGCCTAGACCATATTTTAATACTAAATATATCGTAAAAGATGCCTTAACACGTTCGCTGACAGCGAGCACTTGCCCTGACACAACATTATGACAATAGAATTTTCCACGACGTACTCTTAAAAATAAGTGGCCCGTCCCTCGATGTACTATCATACTCATAACGCACAATTTTAATTTCCCGCCTAACGACGTACTGTCAGCGAACGTATTAACAACAGACATCCAAGGTTGTAAATCCCATAGCAAGTTATCAGTGTGATGCTCGAACACTATACGTATATAGATTATCAAGACACCGATTAGGGGTGTAACTTGCATAGGATTTGCCTAATTCATAGTGTATGTGTTGTCACGTCAGGCTGTGACGTAGTGTGTGACATGGGCAGTATTTACACAGAAGCGTTACTTTACTCCAAAATGCGTATAGATAATTTTGAGGCTGTATGTGTGTAAGCCGTACAAGCGTTACTGCAGGTGCTGCGAAATTTTGTCAAAAATTTGTCTGTATAGGTGTTCGGGCGCATTCGGCAATCGTCGGGCTGAGATTCGGGAGGCGGCGCGGGAGTAAAAGGAGCGCAAGTGAGATGTCGGACTACGGGATGAGCCTTACATCATACACGCGAAAGTAACTCTTTTATAAGTTTTATTTTACGCTCCTCAAGGCAGGTAGAAGGATATATTTTACTAGATAATATTATAAATGCGAAAGTTTGTGAGAATGAATGTATAGATGTATTGATGGTTGTAACTCTTTCTAGCAAAAACTACTGAACGGATCTGAATGAAATTTGGTAAGTAGATAGTTGACATCCAAGAATAACATACAGGCTACTTTTTATCTTCGAATTTCCACGGGATCTGGATTTACGCGGGAAACCCCTCCCATGCGAATGAAGTTACGGGCAGAAACTTGTTATAGGTACACATTTTCTATTAACATACCACTCGGGTAAAGTACACATGTCTTTCACGTGCAAAATACATATTTGGGAAAAGGCTAACTTTTTCAAAGCCAAGTTGATAGTTCAAGCCAAGCCAAGTAGCCAAGTTAAAACGGACGTGTGCAGCCGAAGGTCGTAGCAACACAAAAGTTTATTGTGTCTTGTATTTATGCATGTTCACAAATCGCTGGAGCATTACTGAAATCGCGCTGACATTCGCCTTAGCGTCAACTAGTAAACACTTTGAAGCAAATATTGCCTAAGGCATATTTAATAAGCTTAGCAATCACATGCGCCTACTAAAAAATAAATGCAACTAGTCACATAACAGCGCAAATATATGCACAAGTATGTACGAACTACATGATTTGTTATAAATAGAATAGACTAGAATCTTTTTATTTCGGACTATAAAATCCATAAAATGTTAGTAACTTATACCTAATAGCTTGTTATCTAGTGTTAGTACCCATCACGCTCCGCACAAACTGCTTCATAATAGGAGAGGACACACTCTCACTCACCGTTCTCAGGATGCTGTTACGACTGTCCCTTACTCTTTTCAGAAGTTCAGTCGTTTTCTTTCGTATAATCGCTTGAAATGCGTTCGTACGAGCTTGTGCAAACAATTCTGAGGCACTACATTAACGAGACAGTCGCAAGAGCATCCTGAAAGCATTATTATACTGGACGCGGAGCACATCTAGCAATCTTTTGGCGTAACTGACTCATAGATTGCCCGTGTACAGACTCTGGCAATAAGCCTTAAAAAGAGTTGTTTGGGCCCCTTAAGTGACCCAAATTAACTTGTTTAATATTTATTTCTACTGTACCTAAGTATTACGTCATTTCTATAATAATAATTAATTCATTTCAAATGGTTTCTATAAGTTGGTATCTGAAGCTATTTGGTTCGCCCGCCATGATGATCGCGCGTTGGGATTCGCTAAAACCTGGCGACACCAGCGCTATAGTTTTGGTTACTGCTCACCGAGCGTCGACCAATGTGTGCAGTTAGAACAAGGTTCTAGAAGAAGAAAATTCTCTCAACGGGGCTGCACGCGTGTTTTTTTGTCTGGTGGAATTAATTATTTTTTCTACGTGATGAACAGCTAAAAGTTTCAAGAAACTTGTTATAAATACCCAGCAGTGATCTGACAATCTGTTTCGTGAACGTGCATCACGGTGTGAGCTGCGGAGGGTAGCTGGTGAGGCGTTCCTGAGCTGGTCTAAAGTTAGTGGACTAATAGTATTTGGTGCTGACGTCGAAACCATTTCTTATTCTTCGGTTCACAGGGTGGGTTTCATAGGAATCAAAACATAACTTTGCACAAGTGAGCCCCGCGTGTGGTGGCTATTTACACGCCGCCACTCCAAGAGTAATTTTCACTAGGTCTGTACACCGTACAAACCTACGGGCCAGCATATTGCTCCGGACCCCTAGAGCCCAAGCTTCTGATATAATTTCGTCACAATTTTGGTTGTATAATTGAAGCGTTAATAACCTAATGGCTAAGGTTTCCGGGTTCGAACCCCACCCATTACACTATTGCAGAGAACCCACTCCAGACACAAGCATATTTAGCTTAGTTGTAGGGGTTAACAAAATTGCTAGTAATGTGAGTTTTACTCACACTGCTAATATTCTTTTTTTTTTTAATTAGTGTGGTGTGATGTTACAGTTCGGTGTGACAACCAGCCTCTATAATCCTAGTACATTGTACCATCGACAACTAATAGATCACGGCTGTTGCTAGTCTACTATATTAACTAGAAGATCCCACCGGATGGCAGGTTTACAGGCCCCGATTTTGGGCATGTTAATTGACTTATCAATACTCAGTTGGATACAGGCTGAGATTGATAGGGAATCGAAATGCGGGCTATTCATGCGAGCGATTTTGATACTCGCAAATGAAAGATATCTGACATAGTTTTAGCAAAACACATAAAGGTAAACCTACTGCATCGCACTTCCTTAAAATACAGGTGTGACTGTGCGACGCTTTCACGAGTCACCTCTGTTAAATATCTGGGAGTAACGCTGGATGACCTACTAAGCTGGACAATACATCTAAAGTTGACCATAGGTAGAATACGGAAAGTAGTGTATATCTTTAAAAAACTGCGCACAGTTTCAAATGGTATTCTTCTTCGCCAAACTTACCGAGCATTGTGCGAATGCATTATCAGGTATTGTATCTGCTCATGGGGTGGTGCAGCAAAATCTCATATGATTGAAGTAGAGCGGGCGCAGCGTTTGGTGATTAAAGCACTTTTATACTTACCATACCGACATCCTACGTCCTTAGTGTATGAACTGGCAGAAGTGTTATCTGTAAAGCCTGCAATACATGTTGGCCGAGTGTAGGCCAACGCGAGCGTTGGCAAATAGGTACAAAGCAAGAAATAATGTCCACACGTTCGACAAGTTCGTCGAACGCCAATACAGACGACTAATGTAGAAGAGGGTCTGTAGAGCTGCCCACACGTTGGCCGAGCGCAGGCGAGCGCCCTTGATTTGTGACCAAAAACCGACACCAATCCGAAGTGAGGCAAGTGATCACGAGCAACGGCGAGCGAAGACAAGTTGCACCAAATGAGCTCTGTACCCGTTGGCGCTGGCCTACACTCGGCCAACTAAGCAAGTGACACCGAGCGATAGCAAGACAAGGCAAATATACCGTCTACATGTTGGTAATTGGCCTTCACTCGACAACGCTCGGCCAACATGTATTGCAGGCATAAGAAAGCTATTCGTATACGACAGACCCGTTGGTATAGTGGTCAGTGGCCCTGACTGCTGTGCGCAAGGTCGTGGGTTCGATTCCCACCTAGGACAAATGTCTGTGTAATGAGCACGGTCATTTGTTCTTTGTCTGGGTGTAATTTATCTATAATATGTATGTATTTAGAAATATATATGTATGTTTATCAGTTGTCTAGTACCCATACCACAAGCTCTGCTTAGTTTGGGACTAGATGGCGTTGTGTGAAAAGTTGTGGAATATTATTATTATTATATTATTATTATACGAAATGCTACGCAGATACCACAAAATAATTGTTCCAAACTTACCCACTACACAAAGGCGCGTAGAATGCTACCCTGTTACAACAACCTTTATGTTTTTCTTTTGTACTATATGTAATGTAAACGTTTCAATAGCCTAGATAATAGTAAAATTTGCGTACGTACAACGAGTGATTTGCTCCAGAAAAAAGCGTCATAGCGACTAAATTCCTTTGAGCTAGGCTACCGATTGACATATCACCCTTGTCCCTCCGTTGTCGTTCAATTGTTCAAAATCATTGCGTTCACACAATAAGCCAAACAAATATAAACTTTCCTTTGAGACAACCTGCATAACTTTACGTAACAACGTCATGGTTTTAAAAGATATAGGTATGTAAACAACACTTAAACTTGGTCTGAAATAAAATAAAAATACATTGGCATTAATTGGCGGTTTTCAAGGTAAATCACAATGTGATCGGACTACAAGAGTACCAAACAGCGATTCGCGATCGTTACATAGCGGCACATATTCCTCACATACGCACAAAACATCTTGGGAATACTTTCATTCTGCGTACGGCTAAGGAGTGGAATTCCCTTAAGGGGTCTGTGACTCCTGATAGTTATAACCTAGGGGTCTTTAAGTCAAGAGTGAATAGGTTACTTCTAGGTAAGCGTGCTCCATCTTCGACCACATCACTTACTATCAGGTGAGATACTGATCAAATGCGAGCCTATTACCAATAAAAAAATCTGTTAATCGACTTCTTGATCTTACAAAAATAATGAATCAGACAGGAAGAAACAGCATGAAACCATGTTTAATGTATATAGACAGATATACTTATACATGATACACATTACATGACATGTTACATATACATTACGTGGTTGGTTGGTGGTTACGTTACATTACGCAATACACAATTAAGTAACTTCAATTCCGTTTAAACCTAAATATCTAAGTTCGTTATGAAAACCCACATACAAATCACTTAAGACAATATATCACAGATAAACACACATTGACATCTAATAATTCATATTAGGTTCAAAATGTTACTGAAACAACCAATTAGGTTTCGTTATCGGTAGTATATTACAAATTTGACATTGTACCATTTGAGTTTCTAGATAATAATTGAAAGTTTGGGGTTGGGTGAGAAAATACTGATTAATATTATAGCTTTACTGAAACTTAAGTTCAATATTCGTTGACTTCTGAATTTTTGTCTTTTGGCATTATAAGTACTTTTTAACCGACTTCAAAACAAGGAGGAGGTTCTCAGTTCGTCTTGATTTTTTTTATTTTTATGTAACTCGAAGACGGCTGGACTGCTTTGGAATTATTTTTTTTCGTTTGAAAGGGTATACTTTCTAGTTAGTCCCATTATTATGAAATCAGGATCTGATGATGGGATCCTGGAGTAATCGTGGGAACTCTTCAAATATTATAGGCAAACCTATAGCATTTTGGGTATTTCTAATAGTACCTTGTGCAGTTGCTCTCGAAGAGTACCATTTTAGAAAGTGAAACTGATGATGAAGACCACAGATGGCCACCGAAACTGCTCAATAATAAGTATTTCGGAGATTGCGATTCGATTACTTGAATATGCATGCTAAGCACTCGTTACAATGCATATTGATGGTGAAGTACCAGGAGAACTCCTCAAAAATTAACGGCTCACCATCGGGAAAAAAATATTTAGTAAAAGGTAGGTAGGTTTTACTTTAATTTCGGAAGCCGGTGTCAAAAAGAAGGAAAATACAAAACCAATAACACCGAATACCGAAATTAAAGTTATTTTTGGCTTTGTAGTGTTTTGATATGGAAGTCGGTTTTATTTTTTGCTAAAAAGTTTTTAAGTTAGCTACTGAATTGGTCTAAATTAAAAAAAACAGCTCGTTAGTAACGGATTTTCATTAACTTTTCCCTCCCTCTCCAGTGTCTCCAGCACGTTAGTAATGAGTTCTCATACACTTTTGCGACCCGCACATTTATACTACAGTAATGACACAGTATAAAAATAATAGACAGACAGTACGGAATCTACCTACAAACGCTCGAAACAGCACGCTCACACAAACATGCGCACCGACGAGACCTCTAAATCTTCGTTACAGTGCTCTCAGTAGTGCGTGTCGCGTCGAGACGATTGGTCACGTTTAAATTTTATTTATCTCCAAAAATGCCAGGAACATATTGCGTTGTGAACTCGGCTTCAACAAAACCGGAGCTATCGTATTTCAGACTTCCTGCTGATTTTGAAAGGCAAAAATGATTTATTTGTTGTATTTGTTATACTTATAATCGTTATCGAATTATAAATCCGCGATCATGATGAATTCGTAATCTTATTACTTATAAATCCAGAATTCGGCGGTTATGAGGATATTTAAAGCCGATAGTGCAATAGTTGTAACAAAATGTAAATCAAAGATGGCGGCCGCAATAGGTATCAATTTTTTCATCATGGGTGTCGTTTTCATGGTATTCGAGGGTGCTAAAAACGATAGTGCTGTCAAAACGTGAATCCAAAATGGCGGCTGCAACAGGTTTCAATTTTTTCGTCATGGGTGCCGTTTTCATGGTATTCGAGGATGCTAAAACGATAGTGCTGTCAAAACGTGAATACAAGATGGCGACTGTAACAGGTATCAACTTTTCGTCATGGGTGTCGTTTTCATGGTATTCGAGGGTGCTAAAAACGATAGTGCTGTAAAACGTGAATCCAAGATAAAACTTCCAAAGGTTACGCCGCCGTAATGACAAAGTTACAGATCTATAGTTCTACAAGTTGTTGTGTGTTAATATTAAATTAATTTTCGTGTTTAAACTATCGTCTATTACTGAGATTAACCGACGCCATGAAATTACCTATTTAAATTGTATTTCAAGCTATGTAGTTAGGGGGCGTTCAAGTATTACTTACCGCAATTTTGGGAGAGGGGGTCTCGTAAAACGTTACGATGCGTTACAGGGGCGGGAGGGGGTCTTTTTTACAACATTTTACGTAACATTGTTTTTTTTTTAATAAAAAATTAGGGAATTAAACCTCCCAAATTGGCAACCCTTTTCATTTACGGGGATTCCCTCGATTGTAGTCTGGTCGTCATTTTTAATTTGTTCTCGCAAGTTGGCAAACTTTTTTGTTTATATTTCACGGGGAATCTCTAGATTGTATTGTACGTCATATAATGTTGTTTTCGTTGTCAGTATTCGTTAGTGTTTATGCAGAAGCACATTGCTGTAGTCGGTGTTATTAAAGTGAGTTCATAGTGTTCATACTGTAATGTCCTCAAAAGAGGGAGATTTGTATCATCAGCTGTTCTTGGCCTATAAAGGCTCTCAGGCTGACTTGCCAGCGCAACTGTGTCAAAAAAATGCCAACGCAATTTGGAAAACGGCTAAAGAAAAACTAAAAAATAAAGAAAAGTTTATAGAAACATTTTCATAAACGATACTGCTGAGACAGTGGTACCATCTCTACCCATCAAAGAATTTTCGATACCCCCAGAAGCTATTTGTAAAAAACTCTCAGAACTTGACTTATCAAAGGGTGCAGGCCCTGACAATATACCCCCCATATTTTGGTCACGATGCGCTCGTAATGTAGCTTCTCCCATGGCAACTATATATAACACCTCATTGAAAACGGGTATTTTTCCGAATACATGGAAAAGAGCGAAGATTGTGCCCATTCACAAAAGTGGTAAACGTGAGATGATATCCAATTATAGACCAATCTCGATTCTATGTACTTTGTCTAAGGTCTTCGAATCTCTAGTGTACCCGGTTATGTACGAACATGTTAAGAATTATATATTCAAAAATCAGCATGGCTTCATGAGCAAAAAGTCTACGAACACCAACCTTGTAACCTATATCACTGATTTAACATCCGCTGTTGATAGGAGTTTGCAAGTGGACGCAGTATATACAGACTTTTCGAAGGCCTTTGACAAGGTAAATCACTCACTATTATTAAACAAGCTTCGGTCCCTGGGTGTCACCGGTACCATACTCGACTGGTGCGAGTCTTACCTTAACAATAGACAATCGTCAGTTGTCGTGAATGGGGAAGAGTCAAACTCATATTTCGCGACCTCAGGTGTACCACAGGGGTCCAATTTAGGACCATTGTTTTTCAATATTTTTGTGAATGACATATCACTAGTATTTAAGAATTCTACACCATATCTTTTCGCGGACGATTTGAAGTTAATCCGTATAATTGAGAGTGAGTCCGATATTCAGTTACTATAAAAGGACGTAGATAACTTATCAGAGTGGTGCGCCAGAAACAAAATGTATTTGAATTGCGCTAAATGTTACCATATAAAATTCACTAGAAAGCGTAACATATTCCAATCTTCGTACAATATCCTGGGTAATACATTAGAAGAGGTGAATGTTATCCGAGATCTGGGCGTTTATTTGGACAGTAAAATAAGTTTTATAGAACATATCGACAAAATGCTAGATTCAGCATATCGAGCTCTTGGGTTTGTCCTACGATCTTCCAAAGAATTTAAAAAACCATGTACAACGCTCCTCTTATACAATAGTTATGTACGAAGTCAGATGGAATACTGTAGCACGGTTTGGAATCCTACATACCAGGTCCATATAGACAGAATTGAGAAAATCCAGAAGAAACTCGTTCGTCACCTCGCTTATCGTTTTAGAGTAAGAAACCTGAGGTCATACGCAGATAGGCTGAACCATTTTAAACTTATGCCTCTTACATCTCGCCGTACGGTCTCAGATCTTATGTTTATTTATAAGTTGCTTAACAATGCGATTGACTGTCCAGATCTTCTGAGCAAAATTCACTTTGATGTTCCTTCTAAAATCCCACGTTACCCCCGGCCACTACTCAAAGAGCCACAACACCGAACTAATCTGGCCAAACATTCACCCATTGCAAGGATGACTCGTCATTATAACAGTGTATCGGGTTCATCAGGTGACATAGACATCTTTTGTAATACCGTAGGAAAATTTAGGTCATTAATCTGTACACACTTAAAAAGTCTGTGAAGATCATCAATCCCTATTTTAATTTCGTCTGAATCTTTTTATTTATTTTTGCTAAAGTTAGGTTATGTATTTGTAATTTTAGATCAATGTCTAATAAAATTATGTATTTGTTATTTTGATTATTGATGAATGAATAAATAATTGTTAATTAATTAATTAAATAACATAATGTAATTGTATAATTTAATTTTTAATTGTCTGTTAGCTATAATTACTATAATTGTTAAATAATTTATTTGAAATGTTCAATGCATGATGTGGTCTCCTATAATTGAAGAAGCACAATGTTATAAAAATCTGTATATTTATTGTTTTAGCTTGTAAGGTGTATTCTCTGTTGGAGATCCAAATTAAATAAATAAATAGAACATATAAATAATGTTATACGAGAGTTGAATGTGAAAGCCACGAAGAAGAAAGCAACAATGCTTAGTTATTTTGCACATGTAAGCATAAGATTGCAATGCCAATTTGCCAAAGGCTAAAAATGTTAATTTATTTTGAGAGTTTATTATTAAAAAATAGCTAAAATAGGAGAATGAAGGACGAAAACAATTGTGTGTAAAGGCAAAAATTTATAAAAAATAAACAAATTACATAGGTTTTGCGGATTAAAAATCCCTTGTTATATTTAGTATTATTATCGCAAAGGCAATTGAAAGTATACCAAGGATAAAAACTATAACATAACTTTTTGCGACTTTAGGGTAAAAATGGTCACTTGAGTGTTACGTAACGTTTAGAGATGGGAGGGGGGGTACAGAAACACGTTACGGTGCGTTACAAGGGGAGGAGGGTGTCAAAAATATTCAAAAATTGCGTTACGTAATACTTGAACGCTCCCTTATTTAAATTCGATGGATTGATCCATAGATAAAATAAATAACTAGATATGGTCAACAGACGAAATTATATGGGAACCGTGTGTCTCCAGTTAGGCGCTGGGCGGGGCAACAACTACACATGCAGTTTAATAAAATCAATAGATACGCACTCGCACACACACCCGCATTTCTTGAATCAGAACGTACTATACAATCAATAATAAACCTTATTCCGTCAAACACAGCGTGTATTTACCATGCACCGTAGAACTTACCCACACAAAAACATCGGTCGCTATCGTTGTGCTGTGCAAAAGCAATTTATTTTACATATACGCTAGTGATTGACTAAATCGGAAAGTTATCGATTCTTCCATTTATTATTGTACAATTTTTTTGGGCACCTGAAAATGAACCAAATAAAAAATGGCATGTCCAGAAAATATTACAATAACAATAAACATATTATTAAGAACATAACATTACATAATTATTATTAAGTACTACCTACTAAGTATTAAGGGCTACCCTGGCGCTTTCGACTTAAAACTTAATATTTAATTATCATAGTGATAGGTCAAATAGAAGTTGATGTTAACTTACATTACGCTCTTGATCGGAACATACCAGCCGTATAGGTTGTATAGAATCCTGAAAAGTTGAATGACTGATTTTATGAATACCCTAAATCATGAGAATAGCTTTCAGTAATAAAATAAAATTCAACCCACTTCTGCAAAAATCAGTTGTACTCTTAATTTTGGAATTTTCCATTCAAAAATCCTGCGACTTTTCTTTAGAGACTAGAACATTTCTGCGTTGAAGTGAACCGAGCATATGGTGCTATTTTTTGTAGGGTACCAGTTAGGTGGCATGCCTGTGGCATCAATCCATTCCTTTTTTATGTTACCATCTTTTGGGAAACTGAAAAGTACGAAAAGCACTTATTTATCATTTACATACGTCCTAAGCTACTTCTAAACGTCACCATATAATATCGCAATAATTACGTAACACACTATAAATCAAGATCTGAATGATTTTGACGTATATTGCTAATGCATTGCTTCATATGTTCGAAATATTGGTCTGCTCAACAACGTAAATACCGCAGTGAGTGTTGTTGATTTAGCATAATGAAACCGATTCCTACTGTAAGTGTATTACGCAATTACCCCGCAGGTAATAGTTTAGTAGGTTATAATAGGTTTTTGTTATTAGAAAAATCCTAGTTAGTAGAGAAATTGTTAAATATATGAAAACAAACACACATCCATGCATAACAAATAAATAGCATGAATATATTGACTTATTTTAAGCTCAATTCACAAATACATTATCTGAACCATGCCGATTATTATAACGCATTCGAAGCTTCAACGGAAGCAAAATACAAAAACCATAAAAAATAAAGAAACAGCATAAGGATAAGAAATAACATACGATAATTCTAAACCGAAAAACACCACCGATTATTAACCTAAAATTAAAGTAACTTACTTTACGAATATTGGTTACGCATTTCTCTACTACTCTGTAAAAAAATCAAAATAAGTAAAAAAACATTATTTACATCGATCTTCCAACCAGGCTAAAACGGTTGACAGATTGAAAAATAAACTATTGTAGCGACGACGGCGACGTCAGAACTCCACGCATGCTGCGGGCGTAAAATAAATTGTTTATTTTTTTTTACTTTGTTGTACACTTGACTTTTCAACGTATTTTTATTTCTGTCACCTCATGTAAAATAAAAGTTAAACATATTTTCTTAGAGGTTTCCGTATGTTATAAAAAACTTTTTACCAAAAAATTAAACAGACTCCCAAATAACACTGCAAAGTGAAAAATAACTTTAATTTCGGTAGTCGGTGTCTTTAGTTTTGTATTTTCGTTTTTGGCACCGACTTCCGAAATTAAAGTTATTTTTCACTTTGCAGTGTTTTTTGGGAGTCGGTTTAATTTTTTGGTAAAAAGTTTTTATTTCACTCTTTTTAGTGGGTCGATTTTTAATTTACCTAGTTACAAGAGCCTAAATGTCAACTACTTATATTCATTTACAAAATATTGCTTTTCCCAATGTTGGGCTGTTATTTGTTGAGGAGTTCTCCTGGTAGTTCACTATCAGCTTCACTTCACCATATGCATTGTGACGAGCATATTGTGCTTAATAACCACATTCAAGTAATCGAAGCGGAACACATGAAATACTTATATATTGAGTAGTTCCAGTGGCCATCTGTGGTCTTCATCATCAGGTCCACTTCACAAATGGTGCTTTTCGAATGCAACTACACAAGTTACTTTAAAAATACTCAAATCACTATAGGTGTGCCTATAATATTTGAAGAGTTCCCTCGATTTCTCCAGGATCCCATCATCAGATCCTGGCTTGGTGACAATGGGACCAATTTCAAAGTATACCCTTTCAAACAAAAAAGAATTTTCCAAATCGGTTCAGCCGTCTCCGAGTAATCGGTGATCATACATAAAAAAAAAAAAAATATACGCGTCGAATTGATAACCTCCTCTTTTTTTTGTCGTCGGTTGAAAAACCCCTAAACTATAATAGCAATATTTCATTCGTCAATCGACATTGCTGTCGATAGCCTACGTTAGTGGATCTGCACAAGCACATCACTAATTCGTCGCAAGAAGTGGCGGCCTCACTACGCGATGAATCCGCGTAATACAGTTTCGTATGTTATGTTTACATTGCTTGTCCAGTTACTTAGTGACGAACTCAGGTAGTGGTTAAGGAGCAATGTATTTATAGCAAAAGGAGTACAATCGCTCTGATATTTGAAAACAAAAATAACATAGTAAAACCAAGAAATATTTTACGATTTATTGTTTTTCATGATTTTAAAGACAAATATTGTAAAATACTTGTACTTACATATGGTAAGTGATTCCATGATTCACATAGATTTGATTTTGGCTTCGGTTTTTACAAGATACCACAGAACAACTCGGCATTCATATATGTTATCACGATCGCCGTCGAAAGCGCACTAGTTCGCGTAGACGGCCATTTGCCTGTGACATGAGCCCTGTGGCCATGTCGCGGGGACACCGATACGCCCCCTTACCACTTCTCCTGTATTTTTGATTTCTGTGGATTGATCACTACAGAACAAAAATTTGAAAAAAAAATAACAATACCAAAATCATTAAGTGACGCCTAACGCTTCAATGGAGCGTAGGTAAGTATGTCGTCAACTAGGCTTAGTTTCCATACTGTCTATTTTTATTCTGTGGTAATGACGTCCTTTCTGTTAAACTTTTTAAAAAGTATTAAGGCATTTTCGGAGCAGGTATAGTATAAACCATATTTTAGACGTGATTTTGCAGCTGTGGTGATATTAATAGGTTGATTATGCTAAACAGTACATAGATGTACGAGGGCAGCAATCGCGGGAGATTTGCTGTTTTAAATTGAAGAGTTCCATCACTTATCGCCGAACATCTTCATCAGAACCTGATGTGTTATGTATTAAAACCTTCCTTGTAAAATATTCTTTCAAACAACGGAAACGCAATTGAAATCGGATCAGTAGTTTCTGAGAAAATCGCGGATATACAAGCATACATATATTGGTCGAATACAGTCCTTTGATCCTTTTTTGTTTGAAGTCGGTTAAAAAGAAATTAAATCAAATCAAATCAAAATTATTTTATTTTACATAGGCCTAAATGGGCACTCATAAAACGTCAGAAGTTAGTGCACGGTTCGAAATTGGTCGTTTCACAATCTGCGGCAAAATTCAAATTGCGGATCCATATTCTTATTTCCACATTTAGTTTTCATTTGCTTCTTAAGTATATATATTTGTATGTATTTAAATAAGTATTTATTCATATATATTATTTATGTAGATTTCTATTTTTTTTATGATTTTTGTGTTATTACTATTTTTTTGTTCTAATTTTACTTTTCACGTACATATTGCACCTCCCACACTATCTCTTCACCATTCATGGTTGACTGGTAGAGAATGCCTACGGGCATTAAGTCCGCCTTTGTACTTATGTGCATAAAGTGTAAATAAATGGGTCGTAGTCCACTACGCGAGCACAGTGCGGGTTGATGGATATCACATGTTTTCGGGTTATACGGTCCAAGGCCATGCTGGTTTCCATTCAACTTTTGAAAACAGTGATGATGATAAAAGTTACACTTATTAATGTCTATACCTGGGTTCAAACCCACAATCTATAACTCACAAGTCGTGTATGTAAATAGTCGTTTAGTTAAAAGCCACAAGCCACTACATGTGGCAACCTTGGCCAGGGCCGGATTAACCATTAGGCAGAGTAGGCAACTGCCTAGGGGCCCCGCATCCACTAGGGGCCCAGTGCAATCGACAAGATTTTTTTTATCGAACTAAAATTTTATGTGCGTGTGAATCTAAATATTTGTATTTAGTAGTAGAATTTAAAAAAAAAATCCCTAAGGTTACCAGGGCACCGTACTTAAGTGCTATAGTTTACAATTACGTACATAATTATGTAGTTTTGCTTTATTTTATTTTTTAATAATAGGCTCGCGTTTGATCACTGAAATAAGGAAAGAGGAATTTTGTTGTGCTCAATATTTTGTCAATAAATATTTTAATAAATGCTTGTTTTGTTCACTCTACCCAACTACTTCGATTTAACAACTATGACGACAAATGTCGGTAAGTCGATCCTGTTCTTAGTTGAAACGCATCATAGTTATATTGAATGTTAAAAAAGTTTCTGTAATTGCGATTTGTGAGATTTAAGATTGTAAATGTAACCAAAAAAAATGTGATTTGTGTTTAAAAACTTTTTACCAAAAAATTAAACCGACTCCCAAAAACACTGCAAAGTGAAAAATAACTTTAATTTCGGTAGTCGGTGTCTTTAGTTTTGTATTTTCGTTTTTGGCACCGACTTCCGAAATTAAAGTTATTTTTCACTTTGCAGTGTTTTTGGGAGTCGGTTTAATTTTTTGGTAAAAAGTTTTTATTTCATTCTTTTTAGTTGGTCGATTTTTAATTTACCTAGTTAAAAGAGCCTAAATGTCAACTACTTGTAACCTTTTACAAAATATTGCTTTTCCCAATGCTGGGCCGTTAATTGTTGAGGAGTTCTCCTGGTACTTCACCATCAGCTCTACATCACCATATGCATTGTGACGAACATAAAGTGCTTAACATCCATATTCAAGTAATCGAATCGCAATCCACGAAATACTTATTATTGAGTAGGTTCGGCGGCCATCTGTGGTCTTCAACATCAGTTCCACTTCCCCAAATGGTATTTTGTGAGAGCAAATGCACAAGTTACTATAAGAAATACCCAAAACGCCATAGGTGTGCCTATAATATTTGAAGAGTTCCCTCGATTTCTCCAGGATCACATCATCAGATCCTGACCTGGTGACAATGGGACCAATTTCGAAGTATACCCTTTAAAACAAAAAAAGAATTTTCCAAATCGGATTAATTATATATTTTATTCATAGAATTTTTTTTAACAAAAGATAAAACCGACTTCTAAAAAATACTACAAAAAGAATAAATTTGGTTAAAAATAACTTTAATTTCGGTAGTCTTTGGTTTTGTATTTTTATTATCTGTCACCGCCCCTCGAAATTAAAGTTATTTTACACATTTGCAGTATTGTTTTGGAAGTCGGTTTTATTTTTCATTAAAAATATTTTTCTCGCTTTTTAGTGGGTCGGTTTATAGTTTATCTAGTTACAAAAGCCTCAATGTCAACTACTTAACGCCCTTTACAATATAATATATTATTGTTATTCCATCGGAACAATAAATATAAAAATATTTATTGTCCAATTCAATTGCTGAAGAGTTCTCCTGGTACTTCACCATCACCTACACTTCACCATATGCATTGTAACGAGCATAAAGTGTAACAACCATATTCAAGTAATCGAATCGCAACCTATGAATGAAATACTTATTATTGAGAAGTTTCGGTAGCCACCGGAACTTCTCAATAATAAGTATTTCATCTGTTGTCTTCATCATCAGTTCCACTTCACCAAATTATGCTTTTCGAGAGCAACTGCACAAGTTACTATAAAAAACTTAAATCGCCTATAACATTTGAAGAGGTCCCTCGCATTCTCCAGAATTCCATCATCTTGATGACAATGAGACCAGTTGGAAGGTAGGCATACTCTTTCAAAAAAATAATCGGTTTAGCCATCTTTGAGTAATCGGGGAACATACTTTTAAAAAAGAGTTTCCGGTGAACTAAGTCGGTTAAAATCACCCAGACTTAAGAGAACAGCCTAGGTCAAGAATCGTACCCAGGATCACGAGGTGACACTGATTTTAGGGACACACGATTTGGTCAGTCAAAGTAAGAAAGGGGCCCGAGAATTCCATTGCCTAGGGGCCCCTGACAGGGTTAATCCGGCTCTAACCTTGGCATTAAGAAACAGGCTTTAAATCTCCAACATAGCCAATGTTCTCTAGCCCCCCCCCCCCCCCCCCTCTGCTCCCGCGCAGTGCTATCTATAATCCTTATTGACACGACCTCTTACGTCATTTCATTAGTCATTTACTTAGTGTTATGCCGTTTCGGATACCTATTGGGTATATCAATGCATATTATTTATTATTTACTTGATACAGTTTAAACTTGCATGTATATAAAATAGTGTACTTAGAATTGTGTTCTGTTTGGACTAGTTTTAATCAAGTAAGAGTAAGTAATAGTTTAAAAACATAAAAGTTTCTTATAAAGGTGAGTGAGTGACTTGTTCTATGTTTTTCCTCTTGTAACATGTGTTCTCGTCGAGTTTAAATTAATATTTGAATTATTTAATTCATTTAAAATAAGCGAAGCTTTGTTTTTGGGCGACAAACTATCAAATGACGCCTCCCGCTTTGGGAAAGGCACTATCTGAATTTTATCTACTCCAACCAACTCCAACTCTCCCGGGTAAATTCAGCACATTAGAGAAATGAGAAACTGAACTGCGGAGTTCCTATCAAGCTCTATTAACTAATAAAACACAGATACATCAGACAAAGGAGCATTTTTTGTCGCTGTCAACAGACTACTGCGAGGCTGAACAATCGAAAAACATAAACTTCTTTCGTAGTACGCTAGTAGCATGCAGTGGAAGTATGCCCCACTTGAGCGGAGCAGCGTCGTATCGTCAGGTGACCAGTGGCGGTCACCTGTCGCGCCCGGTCCTGGTTCGGTGCGGAGCGAGAGGGAATGGACATCCCATTCCCTCTCTCAGTCGCCTCCCTCTGCGAAGCAGTAATGCTAGCAAAGGAGGAGGCCAAACACGTGAGGAAAAGGCATCTCTCTTCCTCACGCCCCAGCCGCTGCGGGAGACCCCCGGGCGTCCGGCATCGCGTGCCGATCTCCGGCCACCGCAGGCGAGGGCTTGCGGACGGCGAGCCGGCAGCTCACCGTCCAGTAAGGACCAGTCCCTGGTCGGCGCCGCGTTTTGTTCGACACGCGCCTCAATGGGGCTGTCAGCAATAGTGACGGGGTCCTATAGGGCCATTGCCTACCGGGGTTGCGGGAATGTTCTAAAGAGTTACCGCGGCCCCGGAACTTAAGGGCAGCTAAAAGAACAGGGTGGGTTTTTAGTCAGTAGAAGTCTGACACTCCCTTCCGCTCCACCCAGAGCGGGAGAAGTCATTCGATTACTTTCCCACCAAGAGAAAAAAAAATTGTCCAAGTGCGAGTCAGACTCGCCCAGGAAGGGTTCCGCAGTAACTACATATATGTATTTATTTGACAAAATAAACCTTAATTTTTTTGTTAAACTAGCTTGTTTATAGTTTTTACAACTACGCCAATTAGCTTTGTTTTTCATATTGTTTGTATAAATCACAAAGTTATATTTGCGGTTTTAGAAAATATGCTGTATCTTAAAAACTGCTGACCCGATCTCTTTCAAATCAATGTTGCTTGAAAGTTTACAAGCATATATTTGTTTAGATCCTTCATTTCATTGTTATAGAAGTTAGAGGGGGAAAAACATTTTACCACTTTGGAAGCGTATATCTTTTAAACGATTAACTTTATGAAAATGTGGTTTTAAAAACCTCAATTTCATTTTTAAAGACCTGTCTATAAATACTACTCATGCATAGGTTTCATGAAAAAAATATATTATCAGTTTCAGTTCCATGTATGGGGAGCCCCCTTTATTTTAATTTATTTATTATTTTTTCTTAAAATCGGTATGCGATTTACAGAATACATCTACCTACCAAGTTTCACATGTATAGTCCTAATAGTTTCGGAATAAAATGGTAGTGACATACGGACGGACGGACAGACAGACAGATTGACAGACAAACAGACAGACATGACGAAACTATAAGGGTTCTGTTTTTTGCCATTCGGCTACGGAACCCTAAAACAGGGGGTCTTTAAGTCAAGAGTGAATAGGTTACTTTTAGGTAATTAGACGTGCTCCATCTTCGACCACATCATCACTTACCATCAGGTGAGATGGTGGTCTATTGCCAATAAAAAAAAAAATTAATTAAAATTCAATTCAAATAGGTGTAACGTTGACATTGCTTAAAGTATGACAATGCAAATTGGAGTAAGGGACAACTATTTAAAAACTCGTGCAGTAAAGCATGTAAAGTATGGATGATATTTATTTTTTGAGATCACAAAGGCATTAGTGTAAGGCGAGTTTTATTATGTTTTTATTTTTTCAAAAACAAACCTTGTAATGGTGCCTAATTCTTTGATTGGGAAGATCCTTACGTTATATCAAGTAGATTGGCGGCGGTAATTACACCATTTCTAGTTGCTATATTGCATAGTTTTTCAGAAACCTTGTTATTATGGGGCTTATTTGAAATTTGTATCCAATAAATCAGTAGGGTACGGGACATTTTTTAACCTAGAATTTTTTCATAAACTCTATTCGAAAGAGCGAAAAGTTCTGTATACTCAACTCATTTTGAGTATTTTGCCCCTTACCGGAATTGAATTGGTCGACGATATTGTGTGCATATTATTAACAAATTATCATTTTATTTCCAGGCTTTTTACACTACATGAATAATGATTTGGCTACTCCTTATTTCTGTTATACCCGGTGGAATAACCGTGATTTTGCCCGGTGGGTTAAATACGGATATTGGAACTGCTCTTTCTCGCCGTCCCGTATGTAATAATCGGTACACTTTTGTCACTTTTGAAACACCTATACCTAACGGACAAAATCAGTACGATTTGAATATAGACCTACCGAATAAAACCTACCATTTGGATTTAAAATTTGATTCAGAAGCGACACTTGTCTTGAAAAAGGTAAAAAAATCTACTTACTTACTATTAGTGCGATTGTTTTCTTGCATGGATGTTTATTACTCAATCACGCCAAAATAACTAACTGGCTGAATCTGGATGAAATATTATGATTAATGAAATAATAATATAAATATAAATCTTGTTCTAGCCGAAGAAAGTCCGAGTTGCATTTGCAATACTCACCGTACCGAGGAAAAATTTCCGATTTGTTCTTCCTGCAGATGAAGAACCTGTCTTTAATGCTCAAGTCTTCGGCACTTCCACTGGTTATATACCATACATTCAAAGCATTCTTGCAGATGGTGAAGAAATTTGTCCAGAACCAGAAGTCGTAAGTATTATTCATTTATATTATGCGTGAGAGTAAAAGTGATTCTCTGGTTGTTGGCACGACTTATGGTTTTGTAGGTTTTGTAGCCATAGAAATATTTTAAGGTGTACAATAAAAAATATAATAAATAAATAAAAAATATTCGAGCGAGATCATAAGAGCGCCGATCCCGCTCGGAGAGGTCTTCTGAAGTAACGGGCCCATTTCTATGTGTGAATGGTAATCGCCGGGGTGTTTTAGTGAGGTAGAAATCCTACACACCCTGGTCTCTTCTTTCCCCCAAAAGTCCAGGCGTTTTTTGAAGTTTTCCCCTCGATAACAAAATTAAAAAAAGGTTGTGGCATATTACTTTATGTAATTTTCATTTTCTGTCTGTTTCATACAGAGTCCTGTAAAACTAATAGCGGATTGCATGTGCCTCTGATTTTTTGTGTGGCATCTCGCAGATCAATGTCTAAGGTTGTCAGTTGCTTAACCGGACTTGTCTGTGGCCGCCTTAATTAATTAAGCCTCCAGCCATGGTTTATAAAAATAATCACAAACTAGGCACCTAAGGGGTACCCTGTGGGGTACGGATCTTGGCTAAAGGGCGTCGCAAGGGGAGAGCAGCTAGGGACAGGCTGAATCAGACAATTATCATTAGGGGAGTTCCTCTGCCTCGTATTGTGGACATTTATAACTGCACAAATTTTTAATGAAATATTTTTAATCTGTTTTATTTTAGGGCTATCTCAGCGAGTTCGGTTTGGAAGAAACGGCAGATGAAATAAGCCCATATGAACTTCCCAGTTCCCAGAACTTGGACAAATCTTGCGGCCGTCGCAAAGTTGAACATACTGCGCTAATACGCCATGGTCAACCGACCAAGTCTGGAGATTGGCCCTGGCATGTGGCTATATCAAGGATTCACAGGTCCACCCTCGTGTATATCTGTGGAGGAACTTTGCTGTCCAAGACTTTGATACTTACAGGTATTATTAAACTGCCGAGTATATTTTTCTCTATTTTTTTTTTATTTAAAATAGGTTCGCGTATGACCACCATCTCACCTGATGGTAAATGTTGATATTTAATTGTGCCTGTGACTTGATTCGCGTGGCAGTCAATTTTGCCTGCAATCAATGTGGGCTAAACTCATTGATCGATTGATTTATTTATTTCGTAAACAATTTTTACATTGTGTGGATATAAAAATTGTGTGCATCCGATTTTAGCATTACTGTAAATTAATATTAAGAAAAGTAACAGTTCTAAAACTAACGTCATGGCTATATTCTTCTATTTTACTAAAATGAAATGACAAAAATATAAATCAATAAATAATCATTAATTAAAATCATAATATAACATTAAAAATTACAGAGGCCAACGAAATTTAACTAAAATCCAGACCCAGAGACCAGACCTAACATACCCGAAGGATTTTGATGCGCTGAGTCCGAATCTGTGCTCAGCATCGCTCCTATACGTCTGGTTTTTTGAGATATCTTAACCTAAAAGAGCAAAAAACGCGTTTTTGCAGTTTTTGAGGTTACGTGACAGAAGGAAAAAATAATGATTATCAAAAACGTTGTATGTTAATTGAAAGTACCACCCTGTTCGTTTTAAACCTATTTAGATTTTATCAAATATATATTTTTTTTTTCACCAAAATATCGCTATTACACTTTAGCGTATTAACCCAACCAAAAAAAACCATTGAAAAAATTTTGTCCGAGACCAAACCATGTTGATTTTGTGTTTTTGGGGTCACTGATTCCAAATCCGAGGTCTAATTAACCCTATAAGCTCAGAATTTTTCGTAAGCTCAAAAAAGCAACCCCTTTTAGCCAGGGTATCCCACCTGACCCTGGAAACAGCAAGTTTAATCACTTATTTTTCTTTAAACAAACAATACTGGGCTGAAATTATTCAATCGTACACCAAAAACGGACTAACCCTTTTAGTCTCATCAGCTTACCCCGAGAAACCGTCGCTATAAGTGGCTGGTTGGGATGAGGTGGGTTCGCCCGCTAGTACGACTCATTTCAAAGAAAATAATCTACTAAACTCCCTGTTCCCAAGGTCAGGTGGGTTAGCCTGCTTGTGGTTTGGTAGGAGTGGTTTCTAGGGGTAAGGTGGATTAGGGGGTGTATTCCCGTTGTCGCCGTAGTCCATGTCCCCGTTAAAGGGGACAAAGGGAATTTAATAAAATAATTAAAATTACTTCCCGTTGTCCCCGTTATGTACATATGGGCAACGGGGACAACGGACAGTTAAGATTTCACGTATCGTTGTCCCCTTTAAATTTTTATTTATTTACTAAATACCTTATTTATTTTGATTTAGTTTTAAATAAAAAGGTGGAATGAAACACAAAGTATTTAAATGTTATACATACAAAAACATACCACATTAATATACCTACTTAACTATAACGTCACACAATTAACATAGTATAAAAACAATTTAGATAATAAAAACAAAAATAGGATTGAACTTAAAGCTTAAACATAATGAAAACAAAAATAATTAAAATGTAATTGACTACAAACAGAACTTTAATGTTATACTTGTTACGCGCATCACTATTAAGGCGAGGTTATTCGAAAAAACGTCGTTTTCAATTGTGTCTTATTCGTAGATAACACGGATTTAAATTTTGAAAAAAACATATTACATAACTCATACTTTGATCTTTCTATTTCGGTCATCCGATACACGATTACTTGCATTTCACTGCATCTAATTAAATCGCAAAGACAAGTCTAAATTACGGTCTTATTCTTATTTCATTTGAGTTTTATTAAGCTTTGAATAATAAAATTTATACCATAATAAAGGTCGTAAAAAATGTCATATATGTCTGTCGTCATAGTGTGAAATTTGAAAATATTTATACCACTAATTTCAAAAATAAGTGTTTTCCTATTATTTTGATGCGCGCGGCCACGCGCCCCGCGTCCTTTAGTCCCGAGCGGAACGTGTTGGAGGTCGGACGTATGCCAATTTTTAGCGAACCTGCCACCCCCGCTAAGTTTGGTTCCGGTCGAGCCAAAAAATCATTATAAAATAATAATTCCTATCGTTTAGTTTTAAATAGTTGTAATATAAATTGTTTTTATTAGGTACTTTAGTTATAATTTTGGTCAGTAAAACTAATGGACAAAATTAACAAAAAGAAGTGGTCATCGCTGGCTCTACGAAGGCTGAATAAACAAAAAAAGTAAGAAGGCTTTGACAATATATAAATATTTAGACCTAGGTATATAAATATTTTTCTTTACTAACTAGGATCTTTCTGTATTCTGAGGTACCTACTTAGCTACGCGGAATAGATTTCGAAACCACAAAATAATATATGTGACTATGTGTAAATAAACACGCCACGCGCGCAAAAGCTATAATAGTTTATTTTTCTCGCGGAATAGATTTGCCAACCGCAAAAAGTGTGTGAAACAATTGAATTTGAACCCTATGTCAAAGCATGTAAAGCCGCCACGTGCGCAAATGTTATAATGTTCTTTTCAAATGTCAGACTCAAAGGAAACTTTGACAATATTATTATAGGTACCTATAATTATACAAATTAATATTTTACTTTACTAAGTAGATAAGTACCTACGCAGAATAGATTTACAAACCGCAAACGTGTGTAAAATAAAAACATTGTTGACTTTCTTTCTCCTATAAAAAAATGAAAATGTTTCTTATTTTATTCAAAAAAATATTTCCAAAAATATCTAAATATAATATAAAAGTACTTTCAATAAAAAAGAAATCACAAAAAGATGTGCTTAGAGCCTGGGTTTGATCCAGAAGACTGACGGTTATCAATCCGATTTTTTACTAAACGCACTAACAGAACGTTAGTAACCACGGTTGAAATAACTGACCGTATTCGACTGTATTAGGTTTTATTTTCGTAAATGTAATAATGGATAAATGGTACAGTCGATCATTCGTCGCTATGACCACAGTATAAAGATCATACAGTAGGTCGACGCCTTTGATCTTGTGGAAAATGCCGGCAACGTCTAGCTCTAGACAGTATCGCAACGGCCAGGGTTGTCACAAGTCAACAATATTTATTACACGCAGCACACTGGTGCCATAGTGTAGAAATATACAACATGACCATTCCCTACGAAAATATCATTTATTATTTTCGGTAAACTTTATAACTCTCTGTCTTCGGTGTTCGTATCAACTTTACGCTGATGTATGCATCTACGCGGGTGGAAAGTTTGTCAGACGCTATAGGATATGTAAACCGAGATTTAGATGCTACAAAACTGGTCTGATTGATTTGGGGTGACTGTAAGCCCCTCAAAGTGTCAGGCCATTGTGATCAGAAGCTCACGTATGATCATTAGAGTGGCAACTAGTTCACTCCTTTCTATCATTTTCAATTAAAGATCTCGACTCTGCTTGGCTGGCAAAGTTAGGTTTGCAGTGTACTGTGTAAGCCAAAGAGTCAACGGGACTATGCGATGCCTGTATCGTTTGTACGGCACGGCTACTTTTTTGAATACTGGTTGCACATTACCT
Source organism: Tholera decimalis (assembly GCA_943138885.2). Taxonomy (NCBI): domain Eukaryota; kingdom Metazoa; phylum Arthropoda; class Insecta; order Lepidoptera; family Noctuidae; genus Tholera; species Tholera decimalis. The sequence goes on from OW964573.2 coordinate 5,413,354, forward strand.
GGCTTCCAGGACACTGGCACCACTCCGGTTTTAATAGAACGCAATACAGGCGAGTACGCGATACAGGAGACAAATCCGGGGTACAACTCTTTAAGACTCGAGCAGGTATTCCTTCCGGTTCACTGGCTTTGTTCACATGTTGACTGGAAAGGGCTTTGCGGACTTCCTTAACATGAAATGCAGTTTCCAGCATTACGGAGCCAAAGTGAGGTATTTTAGGAGGTAAGTTAGACGCCCTGTCGAGACGTAAACTTACCGCAAAGACGGAGGCATTTAAATTTGCTTTTTCTTGTGCGGTGTGAGCCAGTGTTCCATCCAGTTTTATCATAACTAGGAGGCAGCGAAGGACGGTAAAAGTTCGAGTTTCGCTTCGCAGTTTCGGAGTCTGCTGACCCATACTTCTATACTCGCCGTATGCCCCTGGGGCATTTATCTGGAGGAGAAAAGGTAGATGCCGTTTTCACCAGAAAGTGGTCATACGATCCGAGCGAGGCCCAGACCGATACTGACAGTCTCTGGCGACGCAACGTTTGTGAGCACTAGGTCCAAGCCATTGGGCGTGTGGCCGTCGACTTCTGGAATGCAGGTTGCTTGGTGAACCAGCTGGTCGAGATCTAGCGATAAAAAAACCTGCGGGCCTCTCCACCAGCGTGCTCTATTTGTTGGTACGGGAACAACCATTCTTTATGGTGGGAATTAAAATCTCTTAGAAAAACAAGCTTTGCCATCGGATATTTGTGCTGGGCCAGTTCAGCTCCTGCAGCTGCCTCCGTAAGGTGGTCGAAGAGCCTAGTCGTCTCCTGTTCACCGTTATGCAACCAGTAAACAAGACCAACAACGAGCATAGATGGTCTTGAGAAAAGTGCTTACATTTCTTTTTCATGAAAATGATTAATCAGAAAAAGTTTCACATCTTTGTGTATGTCTACTTTTTTAAGAGTTTTCCAATAAAGTATTCATGTACCAAAGGGAAACAGATAATATGTTGTAAAATGTCAAAAATGTGACATATCGTGTCAGGATGTCATCTATGGCTTTTTACTGCATTTCGAACCACGCGCACCCCCTAATGTTCCCCGTCCAATCTCCATTAAATGCCTTATCCCTCTTGTATTTACTCGATTTGTTTATGATCTATGTAGGTTCATTGAGATAAATAAATTAAAGCTGTAGCGTACTGTATTATCGTTTTAACATTTATATGCCATATTTCTAATTTTCTCTTGCCACTGGTAAACTGGTAACACATTGAGTACAAAATAATTTTGTTTTTTTTTTACTTCAATTTTAATACTTTTCATCATCCAAAATCCTTTACCAAACAACCTCCAGCGTTTATGAAATTGTGGTGGGTCCTCCACAAAAGCCGCAAGAGTTGAAGTTGAAGTCGAATCACGGCATTAGCCAGTTGTGCATAAATTATTGTAGTTTTTAGAGAAAAAAAAGTGTGCGGTTGACCCTCGTCGTCTCTCTCGTCAGAAGACAGTCGTAAGTATTAACACTTTTGCGTTACAATTTCTGCCAGTTTAGAAGCCGCGTAAAATAAATACGTTCCAAAACGTGTTTGTGTGTTGCTTTTATTGGTATAACTATTTAATTGAAAAATATTTATATTTATTATATTTTAAACATAATATTTTACACAGAATACGTCTAAGCCCTCTTTCAATATAACAATTGAATTGTAATACAATTCTCCTAATGTAAGTGTGCCTACCTAATACTTGATTTTTTATACTGTGCCATGAAGATTTCGCACCCTTTGGGAAAGTCGAATAGCGCGAGGCGTGTAATTTTGAATCATACCCGTATTCTTGATCTACGTGTCAGTCAGATTTTTTATACACCTTATTCACAAAAATAAATAAATATACTTATTTTTAATTATTACCAATTAGGTTCAAGTTTATACAATACGTACCTATTCTATCTATAAACTTGAAAATACTTACTATTAAAACAAAACAAAATAAACATAAACTAATCAATTCAAGTTGATCTACTGAATTGCTCTATTCTATGACGCATCTTCGTACCTACTTGAGTTCGTGAACTCATGAGCGGTGCGCTTGGCGCGCGCGTCTCCCGCGCGTCGTAATTTGTTACGTTTTGCTATTCGTTGTGGGGGCTGGGGTAAGCGTCGAATACCTACGGTGCTCGGGACAAGCCGGCCTTAAGTAAAGCGCTGACACAGAGTCACGAGGCACGCCGCATGCGCATCATCGATCCAGTTGCTACGAGTGGAAACTGCTGACACAGAACAAGAGGCCCGAAGACACCGCTTACGTGACCGAGCCCGGGCACTTCGTATCCACCATCGATCGAGTCAATTTCATTTTTTATTAATTGTAATTTTTATTAAAATAAATTAGTTTGTAATAAATTCGGTTTTTTTTGAGTCCTCCGGCAGTAGCCTACGTAATTGGCGCAGTCGGTAGGATTCCCGGGTCGTTCTTGCGATTACCGGTATATCGCACCGCGTTCGCTACGATAGACTTTCAACGTCGCACCGGGAGATCCTGAACAACGAGACTACGCCGGAGATCCAGATATCGATACAGCTCAACGGAGACCAGAATGTTCATGTAAGTCCGCTGAATTTTCTTAGTGGTTGCTTGCTTCCTTTTATATGTAAATTTTATATACCTTATCCAACATTTTTTATCCACGTAGATCAAGTACACCTAGGTTAGTTAGTAGTAGGAATATAAGTGTAGATTCTAGACGTAATCTTAATCCTGAAATTGAACCTGAGATGGCAGACTTAGACGGTATATTTAAAGCTCTCCGATTAGTTCCCGATTTTGATGGGAACCCGAACGTACTTACCCGGTTTATCAAATTGTGTGACCAGTTAGCACTTGAGTTCATCCAAGAGGGACAACCGTTATATAAATTAGCGCTTTTAAATGGCATATTGAACAAAATTATGGGACCCGCCGCCCGTCTGATTAATGCTAACGGTATACCTAATGATTGGGCAGGCATACGTAGTGCTCTTATTAATAACTTTGCAGACCAGCGAGATGAGACCGCTCTTTATAACGATTTGGCTTTACTTACACAGGGTGCCAGCACACCGCAGGAATTTTACGAGCGTTGTCAGAGCCTTTTCAGCACCGTCATGACATATGTTTCATTTCACGATACCTTAGATTTAACCATTGCGGCTAAACGCGATTTATATCGCAAACTAACTTTGCAGGCCTACCTCCGCGGTTTGAAAGATCCTTTAGGCGCACGTATTAGGTGTATGAGACCGGAAACTATTGAGAAGGCTCTAGAGTACGTACATGAGGAGACGAACACTATATATCTGCAAACCCGAAATGATAACTTGTCGAATAAAAAACCTTCAGCTCGCATGCCATCTAACCAACAGAACGAATCTAATCATAAAATGCCCGTCCATCCAAATAACATGCTTGTTCCTTTTAAGCCTAATCTTTTTAACATGCCCGGTCCGTTCAGACCGCAAGGACCGCAATTCATGTCACGGCCTTGGCCATCTCAGCACCAATTTGGAATGCCGTTTAATCCATATAACATGCAACCGCATGGCCCGACCCGTACGCAACAAGTATTCAGTTCACCACCGCCTAATAATAACCAGGGTGGCCCCGGATTTAGAGCGCCCCCAAGAAACCCCTATCCAACAAATAATGGCCCCAAGCCGATGAGTGGCGTGAGCCACTTTGTACCCAGGCCCCTGCCTGCTACCAATAGCTGGAATTGGGCACTGCAAGGAAATCCACCACCTTCCAACTATCTTAAAACCCGTGATATTAATGTGAACCAGTGCTCAGATTATGGGGAGGCGTATTATTACCCCGACCTTTCTGACTACTTCTACTTTGACCCCTATAACCAAGATTACCTTTATTTCAATGAATGTACATATGACCACGTCACACCGCAACAGACCGACGAGACTAACAATAAAGACAAGCCGGGTACTGCTGACCAACAGCAGCCCTCAACCAGTCAGGATTTTCAGAAGGCTCCGAAGTCAAACAGCTCAAGATAGAATTAAACCTGCAAACTCAAAGGCAACTACCGTTTATTCGTATCAATGACCCTCTACTTAACTTTCTAATAGATACCGATGCAAATCAATCATTCATTAGTCCAGAAGCAGTTCAGAATTATTTCCCGCATACACCTCTTAACTATGATCCATTCGAGGTTACTAACGTTCATGCCACAAGCAGGAGCGACTACTCTATTAATTTACCGTGCTTTCCCGAATTTGGTGACACAGAACCAATTAAACTATACGTATACAGATTCCACGATCGTTTTGATGGTCTGATAGGAATGGATTTACTTACTAAATGGGAGGCTAAATTAGATTTGAAAGATCTTACATTTATAACTAAGTTTGCAATTAATCCCATCCAAATTTATAATTCGCGTAATTTAAATCTCTATGAAGAAATCATACCAGCGGGAAGTTCTAAATTATTACGTTTACCTATTAATGCTCCAGATAGTGATGTTTTTGTAGAAGAACAGATAGTTTGCAATTGCATTATATCCGAATGCTTAACCACCATTTCTAATAGTCGCGGTATAGTTGAAGTTACTAATCCAACTCGTAACGATATAATATTTTCACTGGACCATGCCACTCAGGCAACTATATTATACTTTGAATGCGCTGAACAATTGTCACCTCGCGCTAAAGATGTTACATCTCGGATACGCACCGATCACCTGAATGAGGAGGAAAGGGCAAACTTATTGGCACTTTGTTCAAAGTACGCCGACGTGTTTTATATTGAAGGCAAGGCATTAACCTTCACTAACAAAGTTAAGCACAGTATTAAAACTACAGACGAAATTCCAATATATACTAAAAGTTACAGATATCCGTTTATACACCGTCAGGAAGTTAGTGATCAAATAGCGAAGATGTTAGATCAGGGAATCATTAGGCCGTCTGAATCTGCATGGAGCTCACCAATTTTGGTCGTCCCAAAGAAAGGTGACGCTTCAGGAAAACAAAAATGGCGTATAGTCATTAACTTTCGGAAGCTGAATGAAAAAACGATTGATGACAAATACCTTATCCCGAATATTACAGACGTCCTGGACAAACTAGGCAAGTGTCAATATTTCAGTACCCTCGACCTAGCATCAGGCTTCCACCAGGTAGAAATGAATCCCTGTGACATTCCTAAAACCGCTTTTAATGTTGAACATGGGCACTTCGAGTTTTTGAGAATGCCCATGGGACTTAAGAATTCCCCTTCCACATTCGAACGAGTGATGGACAATGTCCTCAAGGGACTCCAAAATGTCATATGTCTCGTCTACCTTGACGATATTATTATATTCAGTACCTCACTCCAGGAACACATGAACAACATGGAGAAGGTGCTCCAAAGGCTAAGGGAGTCTAACTTCAAAATCCAGTTAAATAAATCAGAGTTCTTAAAACTCGAAACCGCGTACTTAGGTCATGTCATCAGTACCGAAGGGATAAAGCCTAACCCAGACAAGATCACAGCTATTCAAAATTACCCCATACCTAAAACACCTAAAGAAATCAAACAGTTTCTCGGACTCCTCGGTTACTACCGAAAATTCATTCCAGATTTTTCACGGATTACCAAACCACTGACACAATGTTTAAAGAAAGGGAAAAAGGTAACTTTAGATTCGGATTATATTAACTGTTTCGAGAAGTGTAAGACTCTACTGACCAACGACCCTATCCTTAAATACCCCGATTTTGACAAGGAATTTATCCTAACCACAGATGCTTCCAATTTTGCAATAGGTGCGATTCTCTCGCAAGGTTCCATTGGCTCGGACAAACCCGTAGCTTACGCTTCACGAACACTTAATGAAAGTGAAGTAAATTACAGCACAATAGAAAAGGAATTACTCGCCATTGTATGGGCAACCAAATACTTTCGACCCTACCTATTTGGACGCAAGTTCAAAATAGTAACGGATCACAAACCATTACAGTGGGTCATGAGCCTCAAAGAACCAAATTCACGGCTAACCAGGTGGCGATTAAAATTAAGCGAATATGATTTTACCGTTATCTATAAAAAAGGCAAATACAACACCAATGCCGATGCCCTTTCTCGCGTCGAGATCCATAATGAGGAGATTAGTTCAATTATTGCGAATGCAACTGATAGGCCACCATCCTTACCTAATTCCAACACTCTGACAGCACATACCTCTGAGGAAAACCCTATACTTGAAATACCTATCACCGACGAACCACTTAACAAATTTCACCGGCAGTTGTGCTTAACCGTTGTAGGCGATTTTAAAAGACGGGCTACTGCATCCAAGCCATTTGACACTCACACTCGAACATCCGTCCAGCTATCTGAATCCAATCTAGAAGAAGATCTGATTAACGCTATTAAAGAATACGTCAATCCTAAGATCAAAACTGCACTGTTAATTAATCCACCCCTTGCAATGTACAACATAATCCCTCTGCTACAAAAACATTTTAAAAGCTCATCTATGAAATTGGTTTTGGCAAAAAAGGAACTTGTAAACGTAAAAGAATATCTGAGACAGCAGGAAATTATTCGTCACTACCACGAAGGCAAAACTAACCACCGTGGCATTAACGCGTGCTTCCTGGCTTTATCTGTTAAATATTATTGGCCTAAGATGCGAGAAAACATTACCAAATTCATAAATGACTGCACAATATGTGGGCAAGCAAAGTACGATAGGAGCCCTATAAAGCAGAAGTTTAATATAGCACCCCCGGCCACCAGACCGTTCGAAATAGTACACATGGATAGCTTTTCAGCACAGAACGAAAAATACGTTATATTCATAGACGCCTTCTCAAAGTACGGTCAAGCTTACCTCCTTCGAGATGGGACTGCAGTTAGTATCATACAAGCTTTACTAACTTTCAGCACACATCATGGCTTACCACTAACCATTATTACAGATCAAGGGACCGAATTCACCAACCAGATGTTCTCCGAATTCTGCAAGGTACATAAAATAATTCACCACCAAACACTTGCATACTCACCTAACGCTAACGGTAATATTGAACGCTTTCACTCCACTATACTGGAACATCTTCGTATTTTGAAACTAAAACACAAAGATGAGCCAGTTGTACATCTGATGCCATATGCAATCTTAGCATACAATAGTTCAATCCATTCCTTCACACGATGTAAACCGTACGATCTCATATTAGGCCACACAGACCCACGAGACCCAATTGATATAGATCTGACCGGACACTTACTGCAACAATATACCGAAACACATAGAGAACGCATGCAAAAAGTATACGAACTAATCAACGAGACGTCTCTCGCTAATCGAACGGCGCTCATAGAAAATCGTAATAAAATCCGTGAGGACGAGGTCGATTATGAACTAGACCAGCAAATATTCATCAGTAATCCCACTGCTAGTAGATCAAAACTCGCACCCAGATACAACCAGGATACCGTCCTTGCTAATTTACCTATCCACATTTACACTTCCAAGAAAAAGGGACCTATAGCTAAATCTAGACTAAAGCGCGTTCCTAAAACTGCGAAATTGTTGCAGGATACCCCTGATGCTGTCACTTAGCCTAATATGGGCGCAGGAGATCAATCTAGAACGACTTGAGAATGGACCTGGACTATTACCCTTCAAACTAGGGCCCATGAAACTCATTACTCATTATCATACATTCCTGCAGAACATAGAACTAACAGACATAGATAACAACATTAACGAAATACGAATTCAACTTATTAAAGCCACAGATAGACTAGATAACTACACTTGCACTTTATACGAGCTCCAGATAGATAGTTTAAACGCGAAATTGAATAAAGCCTTGTCCCAACTACAAAGTCTGAAGCCCAATCGATTCAAGAGCGGTTTAGTAGACGGTCTTGGATCCGTAATTAAGAGCATTACAGGAAACCTGGACCACACAGATGCCGTTAAATATGATAACGCCCTTAAAGCCCTCAATGATAATCAGCAGCAAATAACTATTGAGCAAAATCAACATTTAAGTCTATGCAAAAGTTTGATGAACGAACATACAAAAATCATTACAAAATTAGTAGAAAATCAGGTACAATTAAATCATAGCTTGCATATTTTACTTGACGCCGATAAGTATAAACAATACAACCTCATAAAATTTGCAAAGTTTTCGCAAATACTACAAATAATTTGCAATATTGTAGATAGTTTATTAAGCGAATTAAGTAGGTTAGAGAACTCGATAGCACTTTCCGGTCAATTGCATACTCATCATTCCATGATAGGTACAGAAATATTAAGCAATATGATACGCTAACTAAGCGCGCTTTATAATAAGGACCAACTATTAGAATTAGAAATCAGAGAATATTATGAAATTATTAAGCCATTAGCTTACTATCGTGGAAATGAAATAGTTTTTGCATTTAAATTCCCCATAATCTCTCCACTAAAATTCTTATTGTATAAGTTAGTCATTGTACCAATAAAAATAAGCAAGCCATTATCCCGTCCTATCCATTCCTAGCAATCACTGGAAACATTCACGCGTACATAGAGGCAGAATGCCCGAAGGTAGCTTCAGAGTATCTTTGCGAAGAAAAATTCAACCACCAAATGAGAACCCATCCTGACTGCATCTGCGATATTATTGGAAGTCAAAACCCGCGCAAACCATGCAACACTATTACTATTAGCCTGACGAAGCTTGCTTTGGAGAAGTTAGATGACCGCCGCTATGCTCTCGTATTCCCGAAACCAACACAAGTCCAGCTAATCTGTGAACAAGAAGAATCCATAACTCTAACAGGAAGCTTCCTAGCCACTATTCCACATAGCTGCAAGCTACGAACAGAAGAATTCACCATCGTGAACATTAACGACCACATTAGAGGACAACCTTTGAAGATAAGCAACGTGCCAGATGACATCGAAGGATCAACCATGCCACCCTTTCAAATCAGTGCTATTAACTTAAAGAAGCTGCACGACATTCAAGATAGAATAGACTCTCAGAAGCCAATCCACATTGAACCAACCGCAACTATTTATCATACAACAATCCCATTTTATTGTACACTACTTGCCTTACTTGTACTGGGAGCGATACTACTATACCAAATCCACATCCGTAGAAAGAAGCAGATGACAACTCTACATGAAGCCACGCACGCCGAGCCTGAAACATCTGAAACCCGCCAGAACCAGCCGGCATCCTAGGATCAATCTAAACTCTCGACGATATTTCATCTCAAAATCTGAAATAGTCGTCGATCTGAGGGGGGAGGTGTTACGCGCATCACTATCAAGTAAAGCGCTGACACAGAGTCACGAGGCACGCCGCATGCGTATCATCGATCCAGTTGCTACGAGTGGAAACTGCTGACACAGAACAAGAGGCCCGAAGACACCGCTTACGTGACCGAGCCCGGGCACTTCGTATCCACCATCGATCGAGTCAATTTCATTTCTTATTAATTGTAATTTTTATTGAAATAAATTAGTTTGTAATAAATTCGGTTTTTTTTTGAGTCCTCCGGCAGTAGCCTACGTAATTTACTTATTAATAATATCACATTTATTTAGATTACAGAATTGGTAATAATCAACATTTATATATTATCATTTATTTTATTATTATTTTAATACATTCGTAAATTATAAATACTTGTGTCGCAATCACATGTGTAGCTATTATTTAGATATTATGTGGTTTTTTTTTTATTTTATATCTAGTCCTTAGATCCATTTCATTTGTATAGGTCTGTACAATATTCTCTCTATTAAGGCACTCTCACTTCTAATTTTAACTCAACGGGGACAACGGGCATAATTTGAAAAGCATATATTACAAGAAATTAACGGGGACAGCGTACGGGGACAACGGGAAGTAATTTTAATTCTTTTATTAAATTCCCTTTGTCCCCTTTAACGGGGACACGGACTACGGGGACATCGGGAATACACCGATTAGGGGTAGGTGTTTAGTCCAGTTATGGTGTGGGATTGAATTATATTAAGAAAAACAAGCGATTAAACTTGCTGTTTCCAGGGTCAGGTGGGTTAGCCTGCTTATGGTTTGGTGGGGGTGGTTTTTAGGGCTTGGTTTTTGAGCTTACGAAAAATGCTGACTTAATAGGGTGAATTCGACCTCGGATTCGGAATCAGTGGCCCCAAAAACACAAGATCAACATGGTCTGGTCTCGGGCAGAATATTTTCGATGGTTTTTTGGTTGGGTTAATACGCTAAAGTGTAAAATTTCAAATAGCGATATTTTGGTGAAAAAAGAGATATTTGAAAAAACCCAAATAGATTTAAAGGGGGAAGGGTGGTACTTTCAACTGCCATACAACATTTTTTGATAAGCATTTATTTCCTTCTATCACACACCTAACCTCAAAAACTGAAAAAATACGCATTTTTTTCACTTTTAGGTTAAATTATCTCAAAAACCAGAACCAAAATCCGTCGGGTACGATAGGTCTAGTCTCTGGGTTAAAAATTTAAATATTACGTGGTTAATTCAATAAGAAATCCGTGATAAAAAATAGCTTCTATGTTATCTTTTAACCTTCTCTAACTTCCAGTGAAAGTCCCTTCAAAATCGGTTCAACCACACCACCACCACATTTCACATGTTACTATACAGGTCTCCACGTATAGTAACATGTGAAGTTATAAAACTGTGAACGACATAGGACCGTCAGCAGGAAAAGGGTATACTTAATATTACACTAATAACATGTAAAAACCTACAAGTATATAAAATTACATGCTTACTTAACAATATTATTAATTTTAAAAAAATCTGCTCCTGCTTGCACGCAACACATACGAATTCTGTCTATATTCCGAGGTAGCAAGTGGCATTTTTACTGGTGGATAGAACTGTTTAGACTCGACTTGAAGTTTAGGCTTTATCCCCATTTTACTACCGGTCTAACAGACGTACTGCAGGATACCATCCACGCTTGGTCGATATATCGTCTTGTCGTTCTAAGCGCAACTCCTCTACATTTATTGTGCGCACAGCCAAGGTGTGGAACTCTCTGCTAGCTTCTGTGTTCCCTACCACATATGACCCGTCAGCCTTTAAAGCAAGAATTAACAGACATCTTCTGGGCTCGTTCGTTCGATCGTAGACCTCATCCTACACTTACCATCAGGTGTGATCGGGGTCAAGAGCAGCTCATTCGTAATGAAAAAAATATATAATATGTGTATTATTATTGTTGTATTATATTTGTATACATAGATTTATATGGTGTTTTTTTTTTTTTTAACGTGGTAAAATTATCAAATAAGTCCTCCCACTCCGGGCAGGGTGGGAGGGACTGTCAGACTTTTACTGACTAAAATCCTCGGTGTTCCTTCAATAACCCTTTACATACCGGGGCCACGTTAACGGGATGAGTCCCACGACCCCGGCAGGCTTCGGCCCTCTGCAGAGGGGGCCTCGTCATGTTGCTGACGCTCTTTGAGGCGCGCGTGGAACACGACGCGCCGTCGACCCGGGCATGGTCCATGGTCAGACAGCGAGTTGCCCTTTACTCGCTGTCCGCATGCCCGCGCCTACGGTGGCCGGAGATCGTCGGCCGACGTCCGACGCCGTGGGCGTCTACCACTGCGGCTGGGCTGGATGGAGGACGCCATCCTCTCCCTCACGCGGCCCGCCTCCTCCTTCGGAAGCATGACTGCTTCGCAGAAGGAGGGGACCGCTTCCCACTCCCTCTTGCCCCGCAGCATGGCCTCGACCAATGCCGGGCGCGAGAGGTTTCCGCCTATCGCCGCCGTGAGGACACGTCGGTGCTCTGCCCAGGCGGGGCAGTCTTGCACCGTGTGCTCTACGGTGTCCTCAGGGCGACCCTCGCAGTGGTGACACCCAGGCGTTTCCTCCTTTCCCATCAGACACAGGTACCTCCCGAAACTTCCGTGTCCGGTGAGGACCTGCGTCATGCGGTAGGTTAGGACGCCGTGACGCAGATCTAGCCACTCCTCAAAGAGGGGTCTTACCGCCGCAATTGCGGCGTGCCCGAGATTTATATGGTAGCCCTTTTTTTAAGGATGGGAAATCATCCAATGACTGCCTCCCGATCTAGGTGAAGCGGGAGGGTGTGTCAGACTTTTACTGACTAAAACCCATCCGTGTTCTATCATATGCCCTTCGTGTTCCGAGGCCGCGGTAACTCTTTCGAACAATTCCGCAACCCCGGCAGGCAACGCCCCCCTTATGGGCCCCGACAATTTGCTGACTCTCTTTGAGGCGAGCGTGGAACACGACGCGCCGTCTACACGGGCCTGGTTTCAGTCGGGCGGCGAGCTACCCATTACTCGCAGCCCGCAGGCCCGCGCCTACGGTGGCGGGGAGTCACCCTGTGACTCCCGGCGCCCGGAGCGTCTCCTGCGGCGGCTGGGGCGCGAGGGCTGTAAGGGCCTTGAGACCCGTCTCCCTCGCGCGTCCCGCCACCTTCTTCGTTTGCATAATATGGTAGCCCTGTGGTTATAGGCATGACTTACGAGTTGTAGGTCGTTGATTTGAACACGGGCAGGCACATTACTAAGTGTAATTTGCACCATCGCCAACGCTCTCAACGGTGACGGACATCGCGAGGCAATCGGCATATTCTAGGACTGAAAAATCTCAAGACATGTTATCCAGCAACCCACACCGGAGCCGTGTGATGGATTACGAACAATTGAAGCAACCAATCTAAGGTCCTCCCACCCATAACATTATTGCCGTGAACCCACTCCAGACAAGCATATTTATTGCTAGTAATGGGAATTCTACTCACATTACTAAATTGTATTGCTTAAAAGAAACCCTCTCAAAGAGAAGACGCCTGTGTCTTAGCAGTGGGAAGTTAAAGGATAGTTATGTTTATATTATAGATGCATAAATATACAAGCCAAGGTTCATAATACAGCCTAGTTGGTTTCTAGCGGAGTCTCATTGATGAACTTATTTTATTTTATCTATACTAATATTATCAAGCGGAAAAGTTTGAACATTTGTTGTAACGCGCTAAACTTCGAAAGTACTGCGTGGATTTAGGTGAATTGGTATGGTAGTAGCTTGAAGCTTGAGGAAGGTTGTAGGCTACTTTGTACTCGACTGCAAATAAGGAGGGTTATGTTTTTATTGTGTTAAAGTAGATGGGAGCGAAGCCCATGCGACTGCTTATTTACATTTTTGCTTTTCAGCCGCTCATTGCGCATCTATAAGGGGTAGTGCAGTCGTCCCAGAGTCATTGAACGTTGATCTTGGAAAGTACAACCTCATTGGAGGGGATTTTGGATCTCAAATAAGAGAGGTGAGTGTAGTACTGCATCATTACCAACACTCCAAAGCCTATGTAGGCAAAACAATCATTTTGCAATATGTTTCGAATATTTTTGATTTTGTTCATCAGTTCAACGAAAGCAAAAATATTTTCAATCAATCAATTTATTTATTTCCAAAGTTTTGTACAGTCTGTTACATAATAGAGTTTATAGTTATTTGAGCATTGTTAGTAAAAGTGTGGTAAAATTAACAATTATAAGTGGCTCTGGCGGCCTAGCTAGGTGACGTAGTACTCTTTAGTAAAGTCCGCCAGATCCTAATTATATTTCACATAAAATATATATAATATTATATAAATGTTCAATAGCTAGTGCATCGTTCGAATTTATCGTATCCTATGGAGAAGAACTGGAAATAAACTCCATTGTATACAACGTGTAACGAAAACCCCAGATAGTCGAACTTTCCACTACGAAAGCATTTAATCCAAAAACTCACGGTTCGTTCATTAGCACTATAACAGAAAATAGACTTAACAACTAAAAAGGGTGATAATATGGGCGGTCTTGTCTCTAAAAACGATCTTTTACAGACAGCCTTTGGTTAGTGCTGCGTTGAAACTCGTATTCAAAGATGACTCGGATTTTCAAAGTATCTATCTTTCCCATCTAAACTATATAAAAAACATTTGAAAGTCGAAAATGAAATGTTGCAAAATAGAAGGACCTCATAGGTATCGATGGTATCGCACGAAAAAAGTGTTAGTCGAAAATCTCACAACATGAAGATTTTATGTCAACTAAAACTTTCAACTACAAATGGCAGTAGCCATTTGTAGTTGAAAGTTTTAGTTCTCAGAGGAGGTTCTTAATTCGATTGTATTTTATTTTGTTGTTACCTCAGAACTTTCGACTGGGTGAACCGATTTTGATGATTCTTCTTTTATTTGAAAGCTGGTGCTTTCCCTGTGGAATTCCCATTGTCACCATGTCAGGATCTGATGATGGGATCCTGGAGAAATATAGGGAACTCTTCAAATATTATAAGCACACCTATAGTGATTTCATTCAGCACCATTTGGTGAAGTGGAACTGATTATGAAGACTTACTTGAATATGGTTATTAAGCACAATATGCTCGTCACAATGCATATGGTAAAGTGAAGCTGATGGTGAAGTAGTGAAAAATAAGTTTAATTTCGAAAGTCGGTGCCAAAAACTAAAATACAAAACCAAAGACACCGACTTCCGAAAATAAAGTTATTTTTCACTTTGCAGTGTTTGTTTGAAGTCGGTGTAATTTTTGGTTATAAAGTTTTAAACTAATCGGTTTACCATCGATTCGCAAAAAAAGACTTAATCATATGCACGTGTATTTTGTGGCCTCTTGTATTTGCAGATTCTAATAAATGAATAATTAATAAATCATCCACAACATCGTTTACAGTTTAGCTACATAATATTATACAAGTTGACTTTGTCAACGCCCATTGTAATAGGTTATTATACTGGTAAAATACTAAACACAATACTTGACCCGTCGAATCTAAGTAAAATATTAAAAATTTACGATACTCCGGTGATACTAACTAGTCCATTCAGCAGTTTTTTTTTTTTAGATTTCGAGATGAGTTTCATTTAGAAAACTGTTACATTTGAGCAGTAAAATCTACCGTTAAAATATGGATGAAAAAAAAAGTCGTTTCGTATAAAATAGATTTATACAAGGTTAACAGATTAAGCGCAATAACTCAGACACCCAAATTAGAATATTAAATTATAAGTCTAAAACTACATCCGTAACGAAATAAATTACACATTTTTCATAAAATGGTTATCCTTACTAAACACAAAACGTATGTGCGTCATACAATATCCTTACGCAGACGCATACACTTATGCAATGTTAGCGGCCGACACGCACACAAGCGCATTTCCTTGAATTAAGTATTGTATTAATTTGTCATTATACTGTGTTTCCATTTTAAGTTAAATGAAAGATTTTTCCGTCAAAATTTAACATCTATTTTTTATGACGGAAATCGATTCAGAAGCCGATTCTGAACTACTTTCAGGAATTACCTATATTCTGTTACACGTTGTATATGTTTACAGAAAGTACATCAACTCATTTTTTTAAAGAAACCTTGCAATGTGGGTAGAAACCACATTACTAGCAATCTTGTTAACTCCTCCAATTAAGCTAAATATGCTTGTGTCGGGAGTGGGTTCATGGCGATCTCTCGCGCGCGATCTCTGCGATCTCTCGATCACAAGGCCTTAGCTATTAGACAATAATATAATACAGATTTTCCACTACTTTTGTGCATACAATCAAAAATGCAACACGGTACCAATCATAAATGGAAATGATCACCTGTGTCCTGTGCTAGTTAAAAAAGAAACTGTATTACAGGAGACAGGGCCTTTCATTACGAGATAAACATTTTATATCTGTGCAAGCTGATGAATGTTGGAAAAAATAATAATATATACAACAGGATTAGAAACAAGTTGGTATAAAATATAAGAATCAAAATTAATTAACTAAAAGTATGTGTGAAGGTGTATTGTGTGGGATGTGATGCGTAGATGTGTTGTGTAAGTGTCTTATGTGGAGTGTGTGGTTTTGCGTGTGAATGTCTAAAAGACTTTCAGTATCGCTATTAATGTTTGTTTTAGCAACCAGTCACGTAGCAACAACTTGCACTTGGAGAACGAGGCTTCGTATATTTTTAGATTTTTGTTTGCCTTATTGTAAAGACGAGACCCAAGAACATAAAAGTGACGGCTAGCTAAGGTATTCCTATGACGCACGTTGGGACATTCGTGGCTTTTTCAGCTATTAGGGTATCATCGCATATTATTAATTAATTTCTTATAGATCTGTCGTCACAAAAATCCTGATTGTATTCATTATTTTTTCTAGGTGTTTGAAATAATTATCCATCCAAAATTCAATGCCAATGTACTAAACAACGATATAGCCTTACTGAGACTGAGGTCTGAAGCGGTTTTTACGGATTATGTTCAACCGGCCTGCTTGTGGAACCCAAATGATAAGCTTGTTACTGAAGAAGGCGTTGGGACGGTATGTATTTTTGCTCTGGAGAGGTTTATGGCTAAATAATAACATCCGCATGCGTGTTGAGCCGATCCGTGGGTTGGATTACAGTGAATGCAGCTTTGTCTCTTTAGCGTATCGATGGCAAATGGCTAAATTGAGTCTGCCCAGAGCTACCGTCATGTCCTGCAGAGAATAGTTGACAGGACACGCAGGACAGGAAATTATGTGCACCATAGTTTGTGGAGCAGCAACACACCAAGGAAGAGTCGTCAATAGATCTCCACCTGAGCAGATTATCTTTGCTGCGAGCAACTTGGGTATGGAGTCTATTTAAAGACTTCCAGGTAAACCATTGCAGTTCACGTCCAAGTGGTAGATTCTCAGCTGCTGGAACGAATAGGCTCGAAAGGAATAGATAGATAGATAGATAGAATATACTTTATTGTACACCAATAATTGAATCACACTTAAATAACAATATTGTAAAAAAAAAATTGGTTACAATGGCGGTCTTATCGCTGAGAGCGATATCTTCCAGACAACCTTTGGAAGGACTTTATGAGCTTTATTTAAAATGGGGAGGGCTATATTAGTGTACTACTGTACAAATACTCATTAATAACGGAAAAACTAATAAAAATACAACAAAAAAAATATATATACAAATACATAAGTACATAAAATAAATAAATATGCTTTATGCACCGGATGCAGCTGAGTTACTTATCTCCACAATATTTGCTTGCTCGTCAGTAGCTTGGTATCACGATAACCCCGGCAAGACTAGTGGTGGCACGGCGAGCTAATTTAGTTTATTTTAGTGGACTGTATTTGCGGTGCGGAACGAAACAATTGACAAGCGCTTGGGATAGGTACACGAGTTGCAAGGGTGTTGGACAGTAGAATGCAACCCGATATTTAATGGGAGGAATGCACAAACCTTTACTGGAGCCACGTGTCTTCACTGTCACCGTAGCCGAGGTAGTCGAGCTTCAATTTTGCTGTCCTCACAAAAATCACACACTAAACACAAATTGTTGTTACTTAGTCTGTGAAATACGATGAATCCAAGATTGTCAATTGTTCTTGATAAGCGCTGGCTTGAAGCCGCGTGTGCGCACGGCGACGGTTCAAATCGGAAGTGCTCTTGTAACCAATAAAAGCGCGAGGTTTTCGCGAGGTTTTGTGCGGGGTAGAGGGAGGGGTTTGAGATACGGATGTCAATTGAATTCTGAATATGGGCGCAACCAACTAGTGTCATATTTTCTGGCTTTTGATCTCTCATAACGACTCTCAAAGATGAACAGATGATAGCCGACACTAACGGCTTAACGTCCTTATCGAGGCATGGAGGAATCTCATTATATTAATATGGTCACTCATCCAGACACCAACCTCATCAAGCAAGAATAGAATTTACAAATATTAGAATACAGTTAAACAACATTTGCATTATAAAGTTACAAACATTATAAAAATAGCAACCATCATTGCCAGTGGCGTAACAATAGGGTGGCAAGATGGGTTCGAGAAGGCTGGGGGCAGACAATGTGTTGGTTCTATATTTTATTAATTTAATTTACCTAATTAACTGCTTATTCAAGTTTAGCTAAGTAATGTTACTGCAATTTCAGATCAATACACTATTTAAATTCAACGTAACTTGAAACGTATTACTTTGTAGAAGCGTTTGTATGTACGGAGGGCCCCATCCACTGAGTTTTCCACGGGCCCCAAACGGTATAATTACGCCACTGATCAGGGTAATGTTGCACTGACCTTGCCCACACCAAAATGGTTACCAATTTAGCATTTGCTGGGTGAAAAACAACCAGCGATGATTTTTAAGAGTTGACTATGAAATCAAGCGGTGACATTATCGTTCTTATAACTGACTCTTTTTCAGGTGGTCGGTTGGGGGTTTAACCATCAAAATGCTCCGTCTTCCACCCTACAGCAAATAACCATTCCTATTGTATCGGAGGTGGACTGCTTGAAGAGTAATCCAATATTCTTTCATAAGAAACTGGACACCAATAAGTTTTGTGCTGGATTTGCTAATGGTGAGTAATACATAGATATATTAAACAGGTCTGAACAAAATATCTACATGTTTTATTTAATTATGAGGCCTGATCAAACCGAGGTTAATAAAAAAAGTTTAAACATCGCTCGCATTAGACGCCGTGATCAGAAGATGGTTATAAAAAATATCCAATTTTTTTATTACATGTCAGTTCACTCTTGACCATGATTACACAACCATGATGGTATGCGTTAGACGAGGTATACGATGGAACGAGCGAGCCCAGAAGATGCCTGTTTACTCTTTAAAAGCTGACGGGTCATATGTGGTAGGGAATACAGAAGCCGGCAGAGAGTTCCACACCCTGGCTGTGTGCACAATACTTGTAGAGGAGAAGCGCTTAGTATGACAACACGGTCTATCAACCACAGGCCGATCTTCACATTGGAACACCTTGCAGCAATTACACTAATGAAGAACGTTAGAATCTACTGCTATCCAACATCCTATGCACGGTGGAGTCGTGGACATCGAATGGATTGACAATGGGTCACGTAAAACTCAACTGAAATTCGAAATGTCATTCTGACGGTTGGCCACAGACCGCTGTAGCTCGTGTAGCTCACGAAATTATCCACTTATTGTTCACATCAACATTATATTTGGATTACTTAATATCGCGAAAGCGAGTGAATCTACTTTTTAACCGACTTCAAAAGAAGGAGGAGGTTCTGAGTTCTTCGGAAACTTTTTCTTATGTTACTAGACTACCGATTGACATATCCTCCACGTCCCTCCTTAATCAATGCGTTCACATAATAAGCTAAACAAATATGTACTTTCTTTTGAGACACTGTATATGTATAACTTGTTTCAGGAACCTCAGTCTGCAATGGTGACAGCGGAGGTGGTCTCATGACCTTCGTGCCGGACACTTCAGGAGACAATAGCCAGGTGTCGGGTTCGTGGTACGTCCGTGGTATAGTGTCCTTCGCTCGGGTCAAAGACGGAACGAACGTTTGTGACCCTGAGCAGTATACCATCTTCACAGATGTGTCGAAGTATCGGGATTGGTTGTCGGAGTATTTGGACTAAAAAGGTTGTTATAGCTTTGACGCGTCAATGTGTCAAAGTTGTGATCGAGAAGTCGCGGGCTCGAACGCCACCCACTATTGTTGTGAAACCACTCCAGACACAAGCATGTTTGTTTAGCTTGGTTGGTGGGGTTAACAAGATTGCTAGTTATATGAATTCTACAAATATTGATAGTTTTCTGAAAAAATATACTATAAATTTTGATACATAAATACAGTGTTTTTTATTTTGCTGTCTATATAATTTTCTTTTTATATTTTAAAAGAGACGTTGACCTCTGAGTTTGTTGCTGTGTTTCTTCTCAGAGTAGTCAGAAAACACCGGCCTCGTCTCACTATGCTTAAAACAACAAAGAATGCGTTTATAAGAGTTATACAGTATGTTAACTAACGGAGGGCGTTCCCGTTAACCCGCAATAGTATAGCACCTATACATGCTAAAAAAATATTACCATTCGAAAACAAAACGTTTTTATTTTTTTAATATTAAAATATTCACTAAAATGTTAAATTGATACGTAAAAGAAACACTTTGTATGCGTACGCATTCATAAATAAATTGCGACGTTACCGTCCTTCGAGTACTACTACTACCTACTAAGTTCACATGTGTAGTGCTAATAGTTTGGGAATAAAATGGCTGTAACATAAGGACGGACGGACAGACAGACAGACAGACAACAGACATGACGAAACTATAAAATACTCATAAAGTACTAGGAGAACAGAATGATTATACTTTTTGAGTAATTATCTTTTTTTTGGTTTTTAAATTGATCATTACATGATGGACATACCCACCTATACGCAAATAACGTTTTGGGAATGCATTCATTGTGCGTACAGCTAAGGAGTGGAATTACTTGGCGGAGTCTGTATTTCCTGATAGCTATAACCTTTTTCTTTTCCTGGGTAGAAAAATCATCGAATAACTTCTACCGCTCTGGGTTAAGCGGAAGGGTGTGTCAGACTTCTACTGACTAAAATCCCACTGTTCCTTCAGCTGCCCTAAAGTTCCGAGGCGGCGGTATCTCGTTAGAACTTTCCCGCAAACCCCGGCAGGCAATGGCCCTATGAGGCCCCGTCACTGGTGTTGATAGCTCTTTGAGGCGCACGTAGAACATGACGCGCCGCCGACCCGGACCTGATCCTTACCGGATCCCTTGCTCAACGTCCGCAAGCCCGCGCCTACGGTGGCTGGAAATCGGCTCGCGATCCCCGACGCCCTGATAGCTATAACCTAGAGGTCTTTAAGGCAAGAGTGAATAGGTTACTTCTAGGTACGCGTGCTTCACCTTCGACCACAGCATCGCTAACCATCAGGAACGATAGTGGTCAAACGCGAGCCTATTATGGATAATATTTTAAAAAACAAGTGTGACAGCTAGGAATAGTCTTCACAGTAATAGCGAAGGAGGAGGCTGAACGCTTGAGGGACCGGTAACTCTCATCCTCATGGCCCAGCCATCGTAGGTGCGGTCCTTCGGATGGCAAACAGGAGTAGCTCACCGTCCGGTAAGAACCAACCCTAACGCGGCACGTCGTGTTCCACGCACGCCTCAAGGAACAGTCAGCAGCATTGACGGGACCCGACAAGGCCACTGTCTTTGTTTTTAAGGATCTGAAATCATCCAATGACTGCCTCTCAATCTGGGCGAAGCGGGGGGGTGTGTCAGACTTTTACTGACTAAAACCCATCCGTGTTCTATCATATGCCCTTCGTGTACCGAGGCCGCGTTAACTCTTTTGAACTATTCCGCACCCCGGCAGGCAATGCCACTGCCTGTCGGGGTTACGGAAATGTTCAAACGAGATACTGCAGCCCCGGAAAGTAAGGACAATTGAAGGAACAGGGTGGATTTTTAGTCAGTAGAAGTCTGACACTCGTTTTCGCTCCACCCAGAGTGGAAGGAGTCATTAGATGATTTTCTGACCGGACAAAAAGAAAGAAAAAAAAGCGTTGTTTGTTATTTTTTACGATATTTCTCTCCATCATGCCGAAGCGAAAATACGAAAAAAATATAACTAAATTCGTCAAGCCGTTCTCGACTTTTGCGCTTAGCAACACATTTATCAATAAAAAAAACTTCATTAAAACTATGTTGTTATTTAGTCATAATAACGTGAACAGAATCACGAACTAAAAGACGTCGTTTTCAAATAAGTTTTTAAGCAAAAAAAACAAGCCCGCGTTTAAACATTATATTTTGGAGTGAAACTTTTAATGCGGGGTCATTACTCTTGAAAAGTTTGCTAAAAGGAAGCGTTTACTTAGAAACGTACCTTTTTGAAAAATGTTATAAGTTTTGATTGGATTGTTTATGTTATATTAAAGAGATCGTTGCTGGAAAAAAATACAGACGTAAGGGTCGACTATTCCTTACGGGATTACGGGAATGTTCTAACGAGATACCGCGGCCCCTGGAACGCAAACAACTGAAGGAGCGGGGTGGGTTTTTAGTCAGTAGAAGTCTGACACTTCCTCCCGCTCTACCCTCAGCCGGAGGAGGTCATTTGATGATTTGAATTCCCTGCCGGAGTCTATATTTCCCGATAGTTATAACCTAGGGGTCTTTAAGTCAAGAGTGAATAGGTTACTTTTAGGTAAGCGTGCTCCCCGCGGCTCCGGAACTTACGGGCAGCTGAAGGGACAGGGTGGGTTTTTAGTCAGTAGAAGTCTGACACTCCCTCCCGCTTAACCCAGAGCGGGAGAAGTTATTCGATGATTTTCCCACCCAGAAAAAAAAAAGAAAAAAAAAAAATAAAAAAAAAAAAAGGTAAGCGTGCTCCATCTTCGACCAGGTCATCATTTATCATCAGGTGAGATGTTGGTCAAACGCTAACTTATTATCAATTTAAAATAAATTACCACACAGAAAAAAAAAAAGAAAAAAAAAAAATAAAAAAAAAAAAAAGGTAAGCGTGCTCCATCTTCGACCACGTCATCATTTATCATCAGGTGAGATGTTGGTCAAACGCTAACTTATTATCAATTTAAAATAAATTACCACACAGAAAAAAAAAAAGAAAAAAAAGCAGTGGACCATTAAGGCTAAGCAAATCTTCACAGGGTAAGGATTCATGGATAAGAGAGTATTTTCACGTATCAAGATTTTTCCGTGCTTCGAAAAGTACATTAGGCCGTTGACCCTTTTTTTCACTGAACAGATAAAACCTCTTTTATCTGTTTTGTGCTTTTTTCGTGGGAAATATCATCAAACGTGTCCTATCTCTCCGGGTGGAGCAAGGAGTGTCATACTTCAACTGACTGAAACACAACTGTTCCTTAGTTGCCCTTGCGTTTTACGGTGCCGCGGTGTGTCTTGAAGGTCTGGCCCTTGTTGTTAGTTTTGACGATGATCACGGGTAGACTGACATCAATCTTCCCAAGGAAATAAAGAAATAAAATTTATTTTATTAATGTACAATATTAAAAAAACCAGTATTATGCAGATTGTGCCAAAAGGGCTCCAGCTCGGCATCATATCAGGTGGCAAACCCATGTATTTTAATTTATACCATGATTTTTAATTCGATTGAGTAACACAAGTAAATGTCACTTTAAAAAATAATGACACCATACTAATCCACCAAACCCAATAGTAATCGATACAATCAATCTAATAATAAATGAGCGATTTTTAAACGTGAGAAATATAAAACAAATGATAAAATTTACACTATTATCATTTATGGTGATGCGGCATCGTTACATGATGGGCATCCTACCATACGCACAAAACTTTTTGGGAATAGTTTCATCGTGCGTACAGCTAAGGAGTGAAATTCCCTGCTGCAGTCTGTTTCCTGATTGCTATAACCTGGGAGTCTTTAAGTCAAGAGTGAATAGGTTGCTTGCTTCTAGGCAGGCGTGCTTCATCTTCGACCAAATCATCGCTTAACATCGGACTAGATACGCCCAGGAACACGAAATGCAAAGGACAGAACCCAGTTTAAGTGTTTCTTTTATTCGCCACAGGATTGATGAATATTCTAAACAAATTTAGAATTCACTAAAAGTGCAGTCGTGCCATGGTACGAACTTGGGTGATCATGAACCGGTCTGTTCCAACAGTCTTACGACCGAGCCATATGTACTTCGTAGAATTAAACGAATTAGGACATAGTATTGAACAGACCGAGAACAAACAAAGACAGTTACGAATGACTCGATTTTTTCACTGTCACTAACACTTAGTCACTTTTTTTTCTATTGGTAGTTTTTAAGTTTTTGCGCACTTCTTTTGATTTGTGCTAAGAAATTATTTTGTATTTATGGTGTTTATTGAAGATTAGCATTTGTTATTGTTTTGTGGGACGATTATTTATGATTTAAGAGTTTTGTTATAACTTCTCAGATTTTGTATAAAATGTTCATGTCCCTTTAAATCACATTTCACTCTTTGTTAATTTCAAATAGTTATTCTATGTATTTTATTCCCGAATCGATTAATTTATACATTTCAGCTGCAGCATTTTCAGGTGCCACACGTTCGAACATGCAATACCCCACACATTCTAATCTACACTTGAAAAAATATAATTGAATTGGATTATGCCTAAATAAAATATTTATATCAACAGTTATTCATAAATTAAAATAATACTAAATGTGACCAAGACAATGAATATTACGTATTGAAAATAGTAAAAATAGAAATAAATACAATGCATCAATAACTCACAAAATTCCAAAACACAGAGACGACAGTCAGTAACGTACCTAAGTAAAAACTTTTTTTCTGTCTGTCTTTCTGTTTGTCCGTGAATGAATGAACTGATTTTAATGCGACCATGAGGTATTCCGGGTTCGATTTCCGGGTCGGTCCAAAATAAAAACTATAAGAAAGTTCTCAGCAGTAGCACGGAGTTTAGAAGTTGACGGTGTAATACCTCCGTGCCTCGGAAAGTACAGACGCCAGCACATGAAGCTACCCGAAACAGTCAAATTTTCCCAATCAACCTTGAACCTAATTTCTTTAGCAATAAAGTTGAAAATCTATAAAAGAAATTTGACAGATTATTGTAGCTTGATGTGCTGGCGTCCGTACATTAAGGCGCTGGTCCCGGCTGGACATCTTACGTGTTGTGTTACTCGAATCGTGTTACTCAGCTACTGGGTTGTGGAGGTTAGAAAGGCTGTTGCTCCATGTAGAACACTAATAGTCAGCTGCATCCAGTTAGACTGGAAACTGACCCCAACATAGTTGATAAAAGGCTAAGCGTATGATGATAATAATTTCCAACGGGATCGCGAGTCAGGAGCACAGTCAGTTATTTAATTTTATTTATTTATTTGTATCAGACCATTGATCCGTAGTGTTAGTAATACCTTCATATTTTGTTAGTAATGTAGCAGCTAATACTTACGCAGAGACATGCAAATAAGAGGAGCTCGCACCGTCCTGCGCCATGAGGCCGCGCGCTCTAAGTTAGTGTGGTTTAATGAATGCGGACTGGCCGTCCGCAAAATCGCGCTCGTTCACGAGAGCGCGGCACAAGTTCCACTTGCAAACTCACTAATGAGCTATGTACTAATTGTGTATGGGCGAACATTTAAAACATACTTACGAGATATAAAAAATATACAAATAAGACTGCTGAAGTACCTAATTAGTAAAGACACTAAGAAAAAATGTAACAAACATTATGATAAATTATTTACCATTTGTAAAATCTTGCCAGTAGATATGAAACTCGTTTATCTAATAGGGTTGGAACATTATTATAGTGATGAGTACAAAGTGAGTGTTAAAAATAAAGTTAATACAAGGAGTGTGAGAGAGAAAAGACTAGTTCAACCAAAAATAGCAAACTTCTATGGGAAAAGAACGTCTAAGTATTTGGTGCCAAAAGTTTTTAATGACATAGATTTGTTAAGAAATAACCGGAACTTAAGTATAGGTGTGTTGAAATCTAGGCTTAGAAAACTGTTTCTCGGGGACGGAGGCACTGCGTCGGGCTGTGATGGGCAGTGGGCAGTGCTAGGGTGATCAGCACCCGCTGACCACTCTGCTGTGGAAGTCGCTGTCTATTGCAGATTTGGCGCCGGTCTATCGTTGTCGAGGGATGGTTTTCTTAGCCTGGATATCATATGTGTAACAAAATAGAATGTTTGTTGTAACGTAAATAGGTACCTACTTGTAAAATGCATAATTATGTCATGTAAACATAAATGTGAGTAGTAAGTAAGTAGTTAGTTTATTGCTATTTTGTTTAATG
The DNA here is from genome assembly GCA_943138885.2 of Tholera decimalis. Lineage (NCBI taxonomy): Eukaryota > Metazoa > Arthropoda > Insecta > Lepidoptera > Noctuidae > Tholera > Tholera decimalis. Next base: position 5,439,048 of record OW964573.2, read on the forward strand.
TAAGTAACGAGCGATTCTCGCCAACAAACTGCGAAGTTTGACGAGTAAAATATAATTATAAGCCTATTTTAATAATGCAGAAAATTTTAATTTAAAAAAATGTACCTATATTACCGAATTGTGTTAGATATAAGTTATTAATGCACCCCATTTATTTAATTTTTTTATTATTACTGACTTTCATTGTATATTTGGAGCGCTTTCAAATAAACCATACAGATCATTATTCGTCTTCTTACTTAACACATCCTAATACATAAAGTACCTAGAGTATCTAAAGTAAAATACAATAAACAAAAGGAATCATTTAATAGGTGACATTTACGCCTGTGCGCACATGACTACCAGCCCAGTGCTTGACAAATGGCCCATCTTCTATCTCTCTATCTTCTATCTTTTGTCCGCCAGTGTAACCAAAATATTGTTGGGACTACCCCTGAATCGCCGCAGCGCAGATGCACATATATGTATCATCTATGTGCACATCGCTAGTGCATAACAGTATTAAAAACGTTAAGTGACCGAAACGTTAAGTCCGGAGTAAGATAGACCCCTACATCACGTACTTGTGTGACTCGTTCCATTGGTGTATCTTCTACCTTGTACTCATAGCGCAAAGGGGTCCGGGCGCGTGTGAACGTTATTACCGAGCATTTCGAGACGTTGAAGTAGAGTTTATTTTCATGGCTCCACTGTACCACTCTGTTTATGTCATCCTGCAGGCGCTCACAATCCAACTTATCCTTAACCTCGAGTAGCAGTTTAAGGTCATCTGCAAACAATAAACACGAGGCAATCTTGACCACCTTTGGTAATTTGTTTACCATTATAATAAATTCAAGAGGCCCTACATTGCTGCCTTGGCTTACGCCAGACCTGGTATAATATGGTACGGACTCGCACCCATTGTATTCAAAATGCCGTCGATCTTTCATGTAGCTGAAAAATAACTGTAACAGGTGTGATGTATAACCAATTCGCAAGCTTCCTTAATAAGATATGATTTCCAACGGTGTCGAACGCGATTGCGAGAACAATTATGTGTGTGAAGCTCGGAATAGAGTCAGTTTACCTCTTCAGTACACCGTACAAATCTGCGGGCAAGCATGTTGAATTTGGCTGCCAAAGCTCTGGTCTCCCTATCTATTCCTGTCACATAACTGAGGAATTTAAAATGAGTGACAAACTCCAACAGTAATCTTATGGGTGGAATACTTGATGGATTATCTTATTTTATCTTTCTTACTAATATTATAAATACGAAAGTTTGTGAGAATGAATGTATAGAATAGAAGTCTTCATTTGCTTGGAATGTAGGTACATAAAAATAAGTTATTAAATACATAAAAGAATCCATGTACATTCTGCCTTAGTGTGGCATGCAAATATATTATGTTGCATATAAAAAGGGCTATAAAAAATTTATTATAACAGATAAAATTGATTACGACGATAGTTGAATACTCGTTACTCTTTCAAGCGAAAACTACTGAACAGATCCGTTTGAATGTAATTTGGTAAGTAGATAGGTGACATCCTGGATTAACACATAGGCTACTTTTTATCCCGGAATTCCCATGGGATCGGGATTTACGCGGGAAAACCGTCCCACGCGAACGAAGTCGCGAGGAGAAGCAATTTTTATTGCAAGAGAACTATGTAGCTGTTTGGTTACAATTCAATACAATAAAAAAAAAAACACATTATAAGTAATCTTGTTAAGCCCTCCAACTAAGCTAAATATGCATGTCTGGAGTGAGTTCACTGCAATAGTGTAGGGTACGATTCAATATAGATAATAATAAAACGAAAACTTTAAACAACATTTATTTAATCATACGTCTATAAACTCAGTCCAAATACCCTGACACCCAATCACGATACTTGTCTACATCTGTGAAGATTGTATACTGATCAGCATCACAGATGTTAGCTTCAAATTTACTAGGTGCAAGAGACACTATGCCTCGGACATGCCAAGAACCAGTAAGATGGTGTGTGTCTCCCGGCGTGTCCGGCACGAAGATCACGAGACCACCACCGCTGTCACCGTTACAGGCTGCAGTACCTGAAGCAAGATTTTTGTATATTGAAATGAAATAAAATGAAATATTTATTTTGTAAATTGGTCATAAATAACACTTTTACACATCATGCTGTTTTCCGCGTCAAGTTTAGTTTAGCCAGATGAGGCCAGTGTTTCCTAACTGACTACTCTGAGAAGAAACACCGAAACAAACTCAGAGTCAACGTCTCTTTTAAAGTCCATACAATTCGTATTCGTCAAACCATATGAGAAGCTTGAAGGTTCATCATGTCTGTTGTGTCCTTTGAGGAAAGGAGCACGCGGATTTGAGCGGACCTATCCAGACAGTGGAAGCATTTGTCAGTTATTATACCGGGTTAAAAGTTAAGTCGACCTAGATCCGTTAAGAGGTTGTAGTTTCCATCATTTCTGACTGATTTGCCTATGAACACACCCCACCCCAAACCTAACCGTTTTCGAGATATTGGACTTTAAATGTTAAAAAAAAATATCCTTATTTTTTTAAATATTTTGAGCCTCTTATTTTATTGTTTTTGCGATTTTTGTGTAGAAGATAGGTTTGTTTATTATTCTCAACACAAAAATTGCTAATAACTAAACTAACTGGGTTGTAATGGACAACTGATAGTTTAAAAAAGAAATAATGTATTAAAACGTATTTTTTCTTTTTGGTATAATTTAAAAAAAGAACGGTTAGGTTTGGGGTGGGGTGTTTCATAGGCAAATTGGTCAGGAATGATGGAAACTACAACTTTTTAACGGATCTAGGTTGACTTAACCTTGAACCCTGTATATAATATTCCAATACTCATTTAATACCGTATCTCCAGTCCTTAAAAACTACGTCTATCCAACAATTATCATCATCTAGTGAGATACCGTGGTCCCGGACCAAACGGGCAACTGAAGGAATAGGGTGAGTTTTTAGTCAGTAGAAGTCTGACACTCCCCTTTGCTCCACCCAGAGCTCTTGGAGTCATTTGTTGAATTTCCCACAAGGAAAAAAAATCAACTGCCTCGCTTCTTCCCAACTATGTCAGGGTTGTCCGACAGTTTCACCGTAAGCAGCTGATTCTGTATCTGGGGGCACGGCAGTGCCCCCGCCAAGTCGAGCGCAAAGCAAACACTGCCGTACCATCCTTTTCTGGAACCATTTCGGCGTTTTCTCAGGCCCCTCTTTGGGGACCTTTGGATAAATTTAGAACGCTGAAATTATCGTTATCTAGTAAGCTACTAGCACACACTTAAACCACAAAATTTCATGTTTGTAGCTTGTTTATTTTCTAAGTTATGCAAAAGCAAAGTTGTACTATTTCGACATATATAGACTCACTGATCATCAAAATAGAACTAGTACTTCCCATAAATTTAGAGAGCTGAAATTTGGCATAGAGGTAGGGTTTAGTGCCTATATGACGGGAAAACTATCAAAACTAGGACCATGGAAGATCTGGAGTACCTGAGGAGAAACCGTAACAGACCAGCCAAACTATTGAAATTATCGACATGCTATGTTCACAAAGTTTATTGAGCGTTGTTAGTTCATTCTTTTGAAATTAAAAAATTGAAGGTCTGAAGTATCTGATGAAGAACCTTAAGAGCTCATCTGAACTATGGGAGATATGGAAATGCGCCTTGACAAAAGTTATTCAGTTTGACGAGCCCTTTCTACTGATGTTCATAAAAAAATTAAGGTCTGAAGTATCTGATGAAGAACCCTAAGAGCTCAGCTGAACTATGGGAGATATGGAAATGCGCCTTGACGAAAGTTGTTCAATGTGACGAGCCCCTTCTTATAAATGAATATGAAACTGGAGTCTGAAAAATTAAGAAACTAATCAAGTAAAAAATAGCTTTCTGCAAAAAGAAGTGAAATCCCACCAAAAACATCCTGCAAAAAATTTGCCAAGTCTCGCCTAAGCTGCTTGTTTCTCTATAAAAAGTAATGAAATCTCTAAGCAAAGCGAAGCAAAGTCTAAGGATCTTTACTGCAATTTCTTTATTAATATAGTTAGATTTTATGTAACTTGGCCGTTGACTTCGATGTATTAACTAGTAAATGTGCATAGAGTATGTTCAACGGCCGGTTACATAAAATCTAACTATATTAATAAAGAAATTGCAGTAAAGATCCTTAAACTGCTTCGCTTTGCTTAGAGATTTCTTTACTTTTTATAGAGAAACAAGCAGCTTAGGCGAGACTTGGCTAATTTTTTACAGGATGTTTTTGGTGGGTTCTATGGAGCAACTGCCTAACTGAAATCCACGATCATCATCATCAGCAGCAGGGTAGCACTTTAGCCCTTTACAAGATTGCTGTCAGATTTTTTAGCTTCTGATTACAGATAATGTCTAGGACCAAAGTCTGAACGTGTTTTCCCAGACTGAAATAAAAAACTACAGAAATTATCATATTTTTAGATGGTCACCCATCCACGGCCCTCAGTAAGCATTGCTTAACCTTGAAGTTAGACCAATCCGGCTGTTATTATTTCACTACGAGCTCCTTTCGGTCTGACAATCGACAATTACATACAGTATGTTAACTAACAGAGGGCGTTCCCGTTAACCCGCAATAGTATAAGCACATCAATTAGCTCGCCGCACACGCGGCCCGTCATTCATAAATAAATTGCGACATTGCTGTCCTTCAAGTACGCGTGTACAGAGTGTTTTTTTTTACGTATCAATTTAACATTTTTAGTGAATATTTTAATATTAAAAAAACATAAACATTTTGTTTTCGAATGGTAACATTTTTAGCATGTATGGATGCTATACTATTGCGGATTAACGGGAACGCCCTCTGTTAGTTAATATACTGTATAATAATATACTGAAGCGAAAAACATCTAAAAATCAGCCCCGCCAAAGGGTAAGTTATAATCCACTTTACTGGGTTTACAGATTAGCAGTTGCTTCAAGAAAATACACAAGTATTTCTCTTTATGCGACTAGACCTGAAGCCGACCCTAATACAATTGGAAAAGGCTTAATACAAATTATAATTGAATTGATTACAATCTAGGTTGTCTGTAAGAGCCCTGTGCGTTAAGACCACCAATAGGGTAGTTTCCTGTGTTACAAAATAATTATTTTATTTGGTCCATTAGGTAGATTTTCAAAAAATATTGGACACGTATTTTTTGCTTTTTCAAGTCAAGAAAAAATCACAAAGATGGAAAGCTTCAAAGTACAGGAGAGGGGGCTGCTGACGTCACACATTACTAAGAATTATACCGAGTTGTGACGTCATGCGAAATTTCAACTCAGTGTATCGTCTTATTTTTCAATTACGTGAAAAAATAAAAAATACGTGACCAATGTTTTTTGTTAAATTACGTGACGGACTAAATAAAATATTTTAGGAAACTACCCTATTGTACACTAGTTTTTTTATCGACAGAAATATTGTAAATAGTGTTAATCTTTGAGGTCCTCGGAAAACCTAAAGTTTGAGGCACAGATTACTTAATAGTTACTGCGTAAATGTCACCTATTCCCGTGTCGGAATACAAACAAAACTTGTATACGCGCCAGAAAAAAAAATAAGAATGTTGTATATCATAAAGCATTAGAATAATAAACACTTTGTTTTGAAATATTTTTTTTTTATTATTAAATCTAATTCGAATTCAATATTTATAGTTATGACAGGACAACGTCTGTCGGGTTAGCTAGTTTAAAATAAAAATGTTTGAGTTTCATCTTGTTTGGACTTTTCAAAACGTAATCCTACTTACCATTAGCAAAGCCAGCACAAAACTTGTTGACATTCAAATTCATCAGAAAGAATGCTGGGTTACTCTTCAAGCAGTTTAACTCCGACACTATCGGAATGCTTATTTGCTGCAGAGTAGGAGAAAGAACGTATTGTTGGTTGAAGCCCCAACCTACCACCTGAAAATATTGAAGAATTATTACAATATGTTTACCAAAAATCTTGGAAGAGATCGTAGCTAAAAAATAACAACTGCACGGGGGTCTATTAACTATTGGTAATTAAGAATGAATAGGCAGAAAACTGTTAATATACCTAATATCGTAAACGCAAAACCGAAACGGGTAGTTGTACTCACCATTCTATCTACCTAACATACTTACGAAATACATACTCATGGTAGTGAAAAAATATCAATGCTTGGTGGGAGACCATTGAAAAGCATATGGACTTGAAAATAGTATCACTATTCGTCATCTGTGGTAAAGTCTAGGGTTATCGAGAAGCTGTGGGCGAGGGTGCCTTTGCCTACGTCTAACTTCGCCACTGCCACTTTGGTTAAGTGCTTACGTTAAGATACTCTGTTCGACAGCGAGCCGAAAGGCTAAAAGCTTATCATCCTTTTTACAGTTCCGTAGTCTATAAGGATCCCTTATATTTAGTTTCACCATATCCGTCTAACTGTCCATCTGTCAGCGGCTTAACTCAAAAACTATTACCAGATCCGTGGTACCATAACGCTGAATTTGGCATGGGCGTACATATTAATCACGCCGACAAAATGATAACATAAAATCATTGGGACAAATTTCATTAAAAAATATTTAGATCAAGTTCTTTGTAGATTTGTACAAAACTGGGTAGTTTGTTTTTGTTAGAGTTTTTGTCAACTAATCCTTCTCGCACTTGGCGTTGTAATAAACTACGGAATCCTACACTGCGCATGGCCCGACATGCACTTAGCTGGTTTTTAAAGTTGATATTGTGTATGTTATGACCGTACTTATGGCCAATATAAGTTGGTAAATAAAACTAGCTACATACCGTTCCAAATACATTTTCAGAAGGAAACTGGTTATTCGGTTCCCACAAGCAGGCAGGTTGAACATAATTATTAAAAACCACTTCAGACTTCAGTTTCAGTAAAGCTATGTCGTTATGCAGCGTTCTGGCGTCGAAATTAGGATGGACAATTATTTTGAACACCTGAAAAATACAACAAACACACAGATTCAACCATATTTATCTATACTAATATTATAAAGCGGAAAAGTTTGTTTGTTTGTTTGCTTGAACGCGCTAATCTTCGAAAGTACTGGGTGGATTTGGATGAAATTTGGTATGGAAGTAGATTGAAGCTTAAGGAAGGTTATAGGCTACTTTTTACGCGACTGCAAAAAAGGAGAGTTATGTTTTTACCGTAATAGAATCCACGGGAGCGAAGCCCCGCGTGAGTACTAGTTTAATTATAAAAGTCAATTATGAAGTACATAGATTTCAATTAAATAGAGAGTCAACGTATGTCTCTCTTGAACTTATGTGAATTCTGAACGTATGTGTGTTTTGTTTAAACTGTACTTAATTTACCATATAAATTCTATAGGTCTAGCAATATGTCTGAACCATTGGGACCTTGAGGTCCAAATGCGAATCCAGTCATTCGTGACAAAAAACAAACAGTACTCGATTGGTCGACTCTTCACGTGACCTAAGGGCTAGCCTTTTCTTCCGTTAAACGATCAGCATTGCCATTTAATGTGGCAATCAAGCTACTTACTGTTCTGGGCACGTTTTCCATTGACAGCGATATTGACAAAGTTTTCGATGCCTAATAAATTTAGTTTTATATTTACTGTACACATTTTACGATACATTAACACTTTGCCCGCGACTTCTGCTGCGTGGATTTCGAAATAATGTATAGCATGTAGCTCTCACCAATAATACATCTTACTACTAAAGAAAGAATTCTTTGGATTGGATCATTAGTTCCGAAGATTACCCCCTACATACAAATATACAAACTTAAAAACAAATTCACCTCTTTATTCAAAATGTTCTTTTCTTTATATTAAAATATTCACTAAAAATTTTAAATTGATACGTAAAAGAAACACTCTGTACACGCGTACTTGAAGGACGTCAACGTCGCAGTTTATTAATGAATGCGTACGCGTGTACAGAGTGTTTCTTTTACGTATCAATTTAACATTTTTAGTGAATATTTTAATATTAAAAAAATAAAAACTTTTGTTTTCGAATGGTCTTATTAACCGACTTAAAAAAAGGAGGTTTACAATTCGTCTTGAACTTTTTTTTTTTTATGTATGTTACCTCATAACTCGGAGACGGCTGAACCGATTTGAAAAATTCTTTTTGCTTTTTAATGGGTATACTTTCTGGTTGGTCACATTGTTACAAAATCAGGATCTGATGATGAGATCCTGGAGAAATCGAGGGAACTCTTCAAATATTATAGGCACACCTATAGCGTTTTGGGTATTTCTTATAGTACCTTGAGCAGTTGCTTCCGAAAAGTACCATTTGGGGAAGTTGAACTGATGATGAAGACCACAGATGGCCACTGAAACTCCTCAATAATAAGTATTTCTTGGATTGCGATTGGTGAAAGGATAGCCCAACGTCCTTGAGCATTGAACGTGAAACAAGCGGCCAGTGCTGACCACCCCGAGCGCCCGCGCGCTCCCCCGAATGTCATAGGTATCACCGGACGCAGATACGTTCGAAGGATTTTTGTCGCTACCTATTAGCTTTTATCATCATAAATCGATTGAATATAGTCGGACTCAGAACATTTGCAATGCTTGTTTTGGGAACAAAATATTCTTTATTGAGTAGTTATTGTAGTTAGAGTGAATCGTAATATAAAAAATTTTTTTTTTTTTTTGTGAAATTAAATAATAACGCTTTTATCAACCGACGACAAAAAAGGAGGAGATTGTCAATTTGACACGTATATTTTTTTTTTAATGTATGTTCACCGATTACTCAAAGACGGCTGAACCGATTGGAAAAATTATTTTTTGTTTGAAAGGGTATACTTCGAAATTGGTCCCATTGTCACTTAGTCAGGATCTGATGATGGGATCCTGGAGAAATCGAGGGAACTCTTCAAATATTATAGGCACACCTATAGTGATTTGAGTATTTTTAGGGTTCCGTAGCCGAATGGCAAAAAACGGAACCCTTATAGTTTTGACTTGTCTGTCCGTCTGTCTGTCTGTCCGTCCGTCCGTATGTCACTGCCATTTTATTCCGAAACTATTATGACTATACATGTAAAACTTCGTAGGTAGATGTATTCTGTGAACCGCTTTCCGATTTTAAGAGAAAATTTAAAAAAATATTTACAATAAAGGGGGCTCCCCATACATGGAACTTAAACTGAAAATATTTTCTTTCATGAAACCTATACGTGTGTGGCATCTATAGACAGGTCTTTAAAAATGACATTAAGATTTCTAAAATGACTTTTTCATAAAGTTAATCGTTTAAAAGATATACGCTTCCAAAGTGGTAAAATGCGTGTCCCCCTCCCTCTAACTTCTATAATAATGAAGTGAAAAATCTAAATAAACCATATGTTGTACATCTTAATGTAAACTTTCAACCAAAATTGGTTTGAACGAGATCGAGTCAGCAGTTTTTGAGATACAGTATATTTTTTAAACCGCAAATATAACTTTGTAATTCAAACAAATACTATGAAGAACAAAGGTATCTGGCGTAGTTGTAAAAATTGTAAATAAGCTAGTTTTAAGAAATTTCTAAGGATTTTTTTTTTTTCAAATAAATATATTAAGTATATTATATTTAGGTATTATAGTTACTACCGACTCGCACTTGGCCAATTTTTTATAGTAACTTGTGCAGTTGCATTCGAAAAGCACAATTTGTGAAGTGGACCTGATGATGAATACAACAGATGGCCACTACTCAATATATAAGTAGGAATAATAAGTATTTCATGTGTTCCGCTTCGATTACTTGAATGTGGTTAGTAATTTTTCACTTTGCAGTGTTTTTTGGGAGTCGGTTTAATTTTTGGTAACGGTTTTTTTAATGTACTAAAATAATTGGCCAAGTGCGAGTCAGACTCGCCCATGAAGGGTTCCGTAGTAACTATAATAGTATAATATATGTATATTTATTTGACGAATAAAAAAAACCTAAAAAATTTCTTAAAACTAGCTTATTTACATTTTTACAACTACGCTAAATAACCTTGTTTTTCATAGTGTTTATATGAATTACAAAGTTATATTTGCGGTTTTAGAAAATATGCTGTATCTCAAAAATTGCTGACCCGATTTCATCAAACTAATTTTGGTTGAAAGTTTACATTAAAGTCTACAGACATATATTTTTTTAGATTTTTCACTCCATTATTATTATGAAGTTAGAGGGTGGACACATTTTACCACTTTGGAAGCTTATATCTTTTAAACCATTGACTTTATGAAAAAGTGGTTTTAGAAACCCTTATATCATTTTTAAAGACCTGTCTATGGATACCACACACGCATAGGTTTCATGAAAAAAAATATTTTCAGTTCTAGTTCCATGTATGGGGACCCCCCTTTATTTTAAATATTTTTTTATTTTTTTCTTAAAATCGGAAAGCAGTTTACAGAATACATCTACTTACTAAGTTTCACTTGTATATTCTTAACAGTTTCGGAATAAAATGGCTGTGACATATGGACGGACGGACGGACAGACAGACAGAGAGACAGACAGACGGACAGACATACCGAAACTATAAGGGTTCCGTTTTTTGCCATTCGGCTACGGGACCCTAATAAAAAACTTTCCGAGTGCGAGTCGGACTCGCCCATGAAGAGTTCCATAGTAGCAAACAGTTTTTCTTTCAACTTTGTTTTTCATAGTGTTAATAAAATAAATAAATATATTTCAAACGAACGATATGCATGCCGAACGAGCTGTGGGCCTGTAAACCTCAAGATTGGTGCCCTGAAACAGGGACACAAGGTCGCGGCAGACCACGAAGGAGATGGCGGGACGAACTTGATGTCTTCCTTGAGAATTGGAAAGAATTGCCGCAGAACCGGGACCGTTGGAAGGAATGAAGGGAGGCCTTTGCCCAGCAGTGGGACAGTGCAGGCTAAATAATAATAATATTTCAAACAATTGACTTGGAGAAAAAATCGTTTGTGTCATTTGGCTACGAAACAATAAAAACTAAAATATAAAAATAATATCTTTATTTACTTAACATTTAGTTTAGTCCACTCGCAATCAACACTAAAACTAAATATTCACATACGTCCAAGCGCAAACGAAATGTCCGATTTTTAAATAGCTCAACCGTACCACTGTACCAAACGTACTATCTACGCTGTTTACTCTTTGACGCAAAGTTTAAAGAGCGGGGCGCGCTAACATGCGACACAGCCTCCCCGTGCGAACGCTAGGGTGAGACTGGCCCAGGGTCTTTTCACTTAGTACATTCGTAACTTCTACGGACAAAAAGACTTGGGCAATACTTTCATCTTTCCTCAATAGATGGCGCATGTATAGCCAACTTACTCCTATAGAATTTTACAAAAATTCATAACAATGTTTTTTATTAATTATGTTTAAGCATTGAAGCTTATCTTTTAAATTATATGAAAAAGAATATAAAATAAAATAAAGAAAAACAGTATCAATTATACTTTATAGCAACACTGTAAGAAATTAGTGTCGAATCCGTTTCTTTTCAAGCATTTTTTAAACAATTCCAACCTGTTTATTTCTTGGTTTATTTGCATTATTTCTGTTTGGTTGTTTTATTTTATTTAGATAAATCTAAGTTTTACTAACATAACCTACGTCGTTACTTTGCCAATTTAAATACAAATTAAATATTAGCACTAATCTATGAACCTAGAGATAAAATGGAACGTCACTGGCGGCTAATACGGCTAGGGATACGATATCGAAACGAAAGTATCGATACTGTAATCGATACAAGTATAGTATCAAAAGCATCGATACCAATATAAGTATCGCAACAAAAGTATCGATACTATATGGTGCTGCTGAGTCCTACAATCAATGGATTAAGGAAGTTACTCGCGATTTGTGAAGGTTACGCCGAGCAACATGGTCTAAAGTATAATCCTAAAAAGAGTGAACTATTAGTTTTTAGAGGTAGAAATAAAAGTCCATCAATTGTCCTGCCAGTAGAACTAAACGGTTTGCCTCTAAAGAGAGTCACACAATTTAGGTATTTGGGCCATGTTGTTACGGAGGATCTTAAAGATGATCTCGATATGGAGAGAGAGCGCAGGGCGATGGCTGTGAGGGGAAATATGTTGGCTCGCAGGTTTGCTGGTTGTTCTCTACCGGTTAAAATCACTCTTTTTAAAGCATTTTCCCAAACATTTTACACTAGCAACCTGTGGGCTAACCATACCCAAAAAACTGCCAACACCCTGCGAATTCAATACAATAATGCTTTCAGGGCGCTGTTGAGGCTTCCTCCGTATTGTAGTGCGTCTGGGATGTTCGCGGATGCGCATACGGATGATTATTATGCGATAATGCGCAAGAAGGTCGCGTCTATAATACGCAGAGTGAGAGGGAGCAACAATAGCGTTCTGAAAGTTTTTGCGGAAAGACTAGAAGGGCCTACAATGGATAGGTTTATCAAACTACACGTTAGACATAGGGCTTGATAAACCTTCCTCTGATTGTGATTGTGAGTTTTTATTTTTATTTTATTTTGTTTTTGTTTTGTTACCTTATAATTGTCTGTGTATGCCTAATTGTTTCTTACTAACATAGTTATTAAGTAAATTGTTTGACTAACACTATGGGCCTTAGATGCCTGAAAATAAAAGATTTTTATTTTTATTTTTATTTATTATTTATAAGGTATCGACTTTTTTTGCGAACTTTTATTAATAATGATTTTAATTGAATAAATCGCTGGACAGCAAGCTGGAACGTACAATCTTTAGCTAGAATATAGTCTTAATCATCATCATATCAGCCAAGGGACATCCATTGTTGAACAAAGGTCTCCAGCAGGGTCAAGTAACAACATAGGTCAGCCACAACCAATAGAATACAACAAACATAAATCTTAATATCATTAATCTGCTAGTTACTTTTTGATATGGATATTTAAAGGTTTTATTAGATTAGATATGTTTCCGCCCGTTTTTATAGTTTTGTAACATATTTTACGAGTAAAACTGTGCTCGTGAATCTTTTGGAAAGACTTTCAATCATCACTTCTAATCGGGGGTACCATTTTTCACAAAAAACAAACACGGAATACTGCAAGAACTTACGTGAGCAACAACAGAATAAGAAGAAAGGTTACAAGACTACAATTCTACTTACATAAATTCAGTCTACGAGATACCATTATGATTGTTTAATAATTTCTATGTTCCAAAAATCTTGAATATAATTTATTTATTTTGAATGCCTACTATAGTGAGATAAATTATCACGATGAAGATACACAATCAGTCAAAAACTTTCCAAAGACAAATAATCGCGCAATGTGGCCACACTATTACAATTTTGGTTATGATGAGACTTCCCCAGTACTACCTGATAGATACTACTTGATAGTGGTTTACTGAAGGGTATCGATTACATGAGAAAGTGTCCATTCATGTTGTAGTATCGAAAGCAAAGTAATCGATTACAAAAATACTCAATATCGAAACGAAAGTGTCGATACCAATGAGTAATCGATTCTTTTTTCCTATCCCTAAATACGGCCATGTTCGTTTTTTTACCGTCATTGTCATTGGAAATTTGTCAATACTATCGTATTTTCCCGACGTTTGTTATGCGTTTTGAATTTTATATCTTACGACCTAGCTTTGTTTTATGGACTTTCGTGACTGTGTTTTGTTCTGTTTACCTGTGCTCTATCCTGGACTTCGACGATCGTACCTTGTTTGTTTGGACCCCGGCATTAGTTTTTGGATTTCGAATTTTTACAATGACGTCAATATATTATTCATAAAGATGGTCTGTATGGTCTAAATAAAATAAAAAGGTGTGTAATTTTGTGTTTTATTCAACGAAACAATCTAAAACAACTTACAAAAAAAATAATGTGAAATGAAACCCTGTAGACATGCATGCACACATACAACACAGATGACAACACGCACACATGCACAGAATAGATGTAACTTTGTCGTTAGTCACCAGATGGCGCGACAAGGTAAGCTATGCTGATGACTCTATACCCTATATATAATGTACTCTGTGGACTGGCCCTTGCGTATGAGTGAGCGCGCGCGCCGGGCGCTAATGTAATAATATGGTATTATTGATTTAACGGCACTTAAGTAATAATTTTGTAAAATTTTGAATTTAAATTTAATAAAACAATAAATTCTCTATAATTGTGTGAAAGAAATATTTAAATCGGTTCAGTTATTTCAAAGCAGTAAGCAAATTATTGCAAAAATAAAGAGGATATATTCGATTTTTTTCCAAGAAAAGTATGAACAATAATAAAAAAATTAAATTTAAAATTTAAAGTCAAATATGTTACGCGTATTAGGTATTTTTTTTTATCTATTTAGTCCATCCGTCTAGTAGTAGTAGTCCTTCAAAAAGAGGTCTATTTTGTAATTTAGCCAATCCTATCGCCTTAAACGCTTTATGCTCGTCACAATACATATGGTGATGTAGAGCTGATGGTCAAATACCAGGAGAACTCCTCAAAAATTAACGGCTATGCACAGGGAAAAGCAATATTTTGTAAAAGGTGATAAGTTGTTGACATTATGGCTTTTGTAACTAGATAAATTACAAACCAACCCACTAAAAAGCATGAAAAAAAATTTTTTTGCAAAATAGAACCGACTTCCATATCAAAACACTACAAAGCCAAAAATAACTTTAATTTCGGAAGGCGGTGTGAAAAAAAAGGAAAATCCAAAACCAATAACACCGACTTCCGAAATTAAAGTTATTTTTGGCTTTGTAGTGTTTTGATATGGAAGTCGGTTCTATTTTATGCAATTTTTTTTTTTTTTTGTAGCATGTATAGATGCTATACTACTGCGGGTTAACGGGAACGCCCTCCGTTAGTTAATATACTGTAGATACTTAAAAGTTTACAGAAGCTACAATTTACAAAAAATCACGTGTTTACTTTTAGAAAGCTTAATCGAAAATCCATGATGGCTTTTTAACCGACTTCAAAAAAAGGAGGTTCTCAATTCGTATTGGACTTTTTTTTTATGTATGTGACCTCATAACTCGGAGACGGCTGAACCGATTTGAAAAATTCTTTTTGCGTTTGAATGGGTATACTTTCTAATTGGTCCCATTGCTACGAAATTAGGATCTGATGATGGAATCCTGGAGAAATCGAGGGAAATCTTCAAATATTATAGGCACATCTATAGCGTTTTGGGTATTTCTTATAGTACCTTGAGCAGTTGCTTCTGAAAAGTACCATTTGGGGAAGTTGAACTGATGATGAAGACCACCGATAGCCACTGAAACTCCTCAATAATAAATATTTCGTGGATTGCGTTTCGATTACTTGAGTACGGATGTTAAACACTTTATGCTCGTCACAATACATATGGTGATGTAGAGCTGATGGTCAAGTACCAAGAGAACTCCTCAAAAAATCAAGCATCGGGAAAAGCAATATTTTGTAAAAGGTGATAAGTTGTTGACATTATGGCTTTTGTAACTAGATAAATTACAAACCGACCCACTAAAAAGCGTGAAAAAAATATTTTTTGCAAAAAATAGATCCGACTTCCATATCAAAACACTACAAAGCCAAAAATAACTTAAATTTCGGAAGGCGGTGTGAAAAAAATAGAAAATCCAAAACCAACAACACCGACTTCCGAAATTAAAGGTATTTTTGGCTTTGTAGTGTTTTGATATGGAAGTCGGTTCTATTTTTTGCAAAAAAAATATTTTTATATCAAAAAGTTTACTTACCTCTTTTTCTTGCAATTCTATATCTCTTCCGATGAGGTTGTGTTTACCAATAGCGACGACCAATGAGCCTCTTGTAACGGGATTTCCCCTGATAGTTACACAATGGGCAGCTGTAAGACGGAAAACGAGAAAAGTTACAAGAAATATTATTAAGTTTAATTTTTTTTATGTTGCCACGCACTTGGAACTTTTCTGTATTGTGAAATATGTAGCCTACACAAACATTTAGATCAAGTTTGGAATCATATTATCAAAAATTGTAGTATTGTGATGGAGTAGACCATCTGCCTGCAAAGAGTGCTGGAGTATCTCGAACACAAGTACATCGCCAAAAAAGAAGGGCACAATCTGGAGCAACTGGTGGTTACGGGTATGGTTGACGGCAGATGGTCTTTGCAGATGGATAGATCAGATCCGTGCAACCCTGAACACCAACCTTTATAACACTCTCCATGATGCCAAGGACAGCAACAAATGGCGAGATGCCGTCCGGCAGAAAATATTTCTGCCAATAGGGAGTCCCAACTTTACTTTTGAGGAAAAAGATGCCAGGTAGAGGATGGAGTAGAAACATGTTTACCTGTTAGCACACTCGTTTTGGACACCAACGTTCCTCCACAGATATACTCAAGGGAAGCCCCTGAAATCCTTGATATAGCCACATGCCAGGGCCAGTCTCCGTGCTTAGACGCTTGGCCGTTCACTATCAGCTCAGTATGTGCCACTTTGCGCCGACCGCAAGAATTGGCCAATGGTGCATCTGTACTGGCTTTGCTATTTTTTTCTGTTGTGGTTGTAACATTTCCAACGGATTTATCAGAATTATCCTGAAATGAAAAAGTTTCGTGTTCACAGATCTTTTTTGGGTTCCAGAAACGTAATTATATTAGATTCGTCATGTATGACTGTCCATCTTTCCGTCTGTTTGTCCGTCCGTATGTCACAGAAACCTTATTCAAGTTAATGAGAACTAAGTATGCAAACGTGATTTAAGATTACTCACTGCATATGAAGGTGCATGACATAGCTCCAGATTATCTGCTAGAACGCTAACTATAGGCACCAGGGAACCTTCAACACCTAAGACTTGAGCATTGAACCGAGTTGTTTCATTTGGATTAATCCTTAAATAGAAAACTTCCCTCGCAGTAGACAGTTCATTCTTATATTCAGATATTCCCGTTGAAAATGGCTGAAACAATAATGCATGCGGTTTATAATAATCGATTACAAAACATTGAGAATATATTGCGTGTCGATAATAGTTGATGACACGAACAGATGTTAAACACAGAGTACCATTTGATCATCGGACACAACATTCGACATGCCGAAATACAACGCATAGATCATGTGAATATAATAACAGCCACGCCGGACGATATCACCCATTGAGTCCAGAGCTCAGACTGCAGCAAAAAAGCTGGGAATCCTACACAAGGTGAGGCGGTACTTCACGCCTGGACAGCTTCTAAATCTGTATAAAGCACAGGTCCGTTCCTGCGTGGAGTATTGCAGCCACTTGTGGGATGGCTCTGCAAAATACCAACTTGCTGCATTGGACTCGATCGAGCGCAGAGCTAAAAGGCTTATAGGCGACGAGGTGCTGGTGGACAAGCTTCATAGCCTGGCTCATCGGCAAACCGTTGCTTGCCTGTCGTTTTTCTACAGATTGTACTTCGGGGAGTGTGCGCAGGAGCTCGATAACCTGATTCTTCCATCTTCCTTTCACTACCGGTCTACCAGATGCACGGCTGGGTACCACCCACACTTGGTTTATATACCATCTTGTCGTACCAAGCGCTTCTCCTCCACATTTATAGTGCGCACAGCAAAGTTGTGGAACTCTCTGCCGGCTTCTGTGTTCCCTGCCACTTATGACCTTTCAGCCTTTAAAGCTGTAAATAGGCATCTTCCGGGCTCGCTGGTCCCATCTTAGAACTCATCTATCGCTTGCCATCAGGCGAGATCGAGGTCAAGAGTGGGCCCATCAGTAATAAAAAAAAACATATTCAAGATTAAGCAAAGCAGCGCTTGCGCTTGCGTGGTTGGTGAACGAATGACAGCCTTTAATTAGATGGGGAAACTATCAAATGACTCCTCCCGCCATGGGTGAAGCGGAAGGGAATGTCAAACTTCTACTGACTATAAACCCACCTACTCCTTCAGTTACCTTTGCACTCCGGAACCGTGGGGTTTCGTTAGAACATTCCCATACTCCGGTAAGCTATTATCAGGCTTCATCAATGCTGCTTACTGCTCTTTGAGGCGTTCGTGGAACATGGCGCCCCGTCAACCTTTTCCTGGTCCGTACCAGACGGTGAACTACCCCTGCTCGCAGTAGGCCCGCGTCTACGGTAGTCGGATATCGGTTCGCTATCTCAGACACTCGCGGAGCCTTAACATAGATATTCACCGATTCGGTGAATGTTTGAGCAATATGGAAATCTAACGTATATTATGAGTAGATTACGGCACTGTCTGATAGTTTGAGTACTTTATACGGCCAAGCCAATGTCCTTACTTTAGTATTGTTCGTCAAATCGTTTGAGCTCTTTAAAGTTCTATGTTGAGCTACGCAATAACTGACAAAAAATACTTTCACTGTTTGGATGAACCTGGTTGAATCTGTGTGATTCTGTCCTCTAAAGAGCACCACAGACATACACCGACATGATTCTTATATGATTTGATGACTACATATTGTATACCGGACTACAGAACTTCATAAGAGACGTAATCTGGAGTTAGTTTCGGTGTTTCTTCTCAGAGTAGTCAGTCAAGAAACACCAGCCTCATGTAGTTTACATTTACAAAAAAAAAATGACGTGTTGAAATGTTATTTATAACTTATTTGTAAAACAAACATCATTATTTCATAATTTCAATGCCTTGGAAAGCACTTTATGCCGCTGTCATTTGTTTAAAAGATCCTCAAGAATGTAGGCGAATCATGGTCCTGATATGTTTCACAGGAGTCGTGTTACGCAATGCAATTAAGGGTTCTAGATAATCCAAAGTCTGTCAGTGGTAGCGCCAACGGAATTGACAAAAATGCTATTGAAATATCACGTGATTTATTTATCTGTTTAACCGAATGCATATGAGTAGGTAGGTAGGTTTTATATGCAGCAACTGCCTGTCTAACCTCCACAAACCGGTTGGATAACTCGATATTTCTTGGCAAAGCTGGAGTCAGATTTTATAGCTACTACTCACGGAATAGATGAATAAGGTTGGAATGGTAATGTGGGCGTGGCGAGCGCGCCACATTTATGACACGAAAATCATAGCTCGACCGATTAATTCATTCACCGCGTTTAGTGCGCTTCGGATTACTTTGGAACACAGAGCTCTGCTTTAAAATGCCGTTTTGTGCAAATATAACCTGTAAAACACAAAGTTAGACCGCAAGTATAGAGCGAGGAGGTATATCTTTCCATCGGTAAGTCGAAAATAATATTTCATTACAATTTTATTTGTAAAAAACATAAAATATTCTGATCACTATGAAATTCCCAACATTAACAACATTATTGCAACAAGTTACAAAAAATATACATTGCCCGATGTGTACTCACTTAATCAACGCAATGACTAAGTCCGCTTACAATGTACTGCATGCGTTGCGTCCTCCACACTTCAACCATTGATGTTTCATCCTTTGTCCTGATTGGCCGTGATGCACGGCGCATGTGTATAGACAGTGAGTTACAATCAGTATATAGCAAGCTCTCGATTTAAGTGTGTGTAATTTATTTGTGTGCGTAATTCGCATACCTACGTAACGGGCCTCTTGCTTGTAGTAGAGCTAAAGAGTGGGGAGACAAGCGGCGACACGCGTTCTCATATAAATCAGGAACTATTTCCTTTCTAACCTCTTTTATCTGTTCTGTGCTACTACCCGTAACAATTACTGTCAAAGATGTACACAAATTACAGCAGAGACCAACGCCTTAACATGCTTTCCGAGACAGAGGAATCTCGATATGGATTGTATAAAATGGTTTGTGGATGGGTAACTAATTTATCAAAAAACCATACCTTAATCTTGTGGATTGACCCGTGCGTTTGATATTATTTAGCCATGCATTTCTCGTATTTATAAGTATCTACCTAAAAGCCTTAACAAAAAAAGCCACAGTGCATATTTTTTTTACTGATAATAGGTTCGTGTTTGACCACCATCTCACCTGATGGTAAGTGACGATGTGGTCGAAGATGAAGCACGCTTTCCTAAAAGTAAAATATTCTCTCTTGACTCAAAGACCCCCAGGTTATAGCTATCGGGAAACACGGATTCCGGCAGGGAATTCCACTCCTTAGCCGTACGCACAATGAAAGTATTCCCAAAACGATTCCGTTTCGTTCATGCATGAAAATAACCAAAAAATTACTCATCAGACTATCATATGATGAAACAGAGGAAATTCTCAAATGATAAGCAGGGTATGTTCCTATTCAACTCTACAAATGTCTCGCGTTTCAATCATAACTCGTTTTAATAAACCCTCACTGCACAACATTTTATACAATGTGTAATTTAAAGGGTACCTATGTATACATACCAAGTGCATGGCTTCTTTGGATGATAACAAACGATATGGCAATGGTTTTGTAATCCTAAGTCTACGTGTGTAGAACTTATTACGAATTCCAATACACTGATACCAGAGACCGAATTTTTCAAATTAAGAAGAACGAAAAGAATTATCGTGTTATTGGCAAGTGACGTGGAAAGTTATTGACCTTCGTAGTGCTGTGACACGTTTGTTATGATTGGTATCCAAGAAATGTATGAAACCAATAATTTGGTTTCAATTCTTTGAGTCACTTATTTTGAGCTGAAACTTTGCATAGAGACTCCATACCAAATGTTGTCTTCAGTCCTTTTGGATAGATATGGGGTTTCCGTTACACGTTGTTGTATACACAACGCTTACACTAACAACAATACTCACACCACACACTCGAAATACTTAGAACATATTTTCATTTTGTTATTATCTTAGTAACAGTGTTTGAATAAATTGAAATACCTACCTCGTTGATAGTAATTGCAACTTCCGAAATAAATTTCAAAACCATTCTGTGGGTACCCATTGGTATTAATATATCCAAATTATAATGAACTGGTGACTGGTAAGTAATGGTGATTGGGGAGATTCCACAGCTGAAGGGAGTAAGTAGTTGTGAATTGGATCCATCGGGTAAAAACATCATTAGAAGTAGCCAAATCATTGCTTATGTGCTGTAGACGCCTGGAAATGAATTAAAAGTAGATTAATGAAAAAGTTTGTTGGTTTGTTTATTAAAGATAATCGGTGGGTCCCGCGCAAATCACGATCCCGTGGGAATTCCGGGATAAAAAGTAGCCCATGTGATATTCCAAGATGTCAACTATCTACTTACCCAATGTCATCTAGATCCGTTCAGTAGTTTTTGCGTAAAAGAGTAACAAACATCCATCCAACCATCCTCACAAGCTTTCATATTTATGATATTAAGTAAGATTAGTATGGATATCTACTAGCTAGCACAACAAAAGGATACCGGAACGCACACGACCAACCATAAGGTCAATATAATACATACTGGTTATGAGTTCAATTCTAATTTTAATGCCAGAATTTTAAATGTTTTTCCTCCTTTGACCTGCGTTATTAGGTATTGTTGCTAAGATTAGAGACGGTCAATATATTAATATGTAATTTGTATAGTATTACAGTTGCCTGGAAGATATCGCTTTCAGTGATAAGACCGCCATTTTTTTTAAATTCGGAATAGCCTCGCGTTTGACCACCATCTCACCTGATGGTAAGCAATGATGTGGTCGAAGATGGAGCACGCTTACTAGATGTAACCTATTCACTCTTGACTTAAAGACCCCTAGGTTGTAGCTATCTCGAGCATGCGGACAGCGAGTAAAGGGCAACTCGCTGTCCGACCATGGA
Organism: Tholera decimalis; assembly: GCA_943138885.2. NCBI lineage: Eukaryota > Metazoa > Arthropoda > Insecta > Lepidoptera > Noctuidae > Tholera > Tholera decimalis. The sequence continues at coordinate 5,460,745 of OW964573.2, forward strand.
CCATGCCCGGGTCGACGGCGCGTCGTGTTCCACGCGCGCCTCAAAGAGCGTCAGCAACATGACGAGGCCCCCTCTGCAGAGGGCCGAAGCCTGCCGGGGTCGTGGGACTCATCCCGTTACCGTGGCCCCGGTACGTAAAGGGCTATTGAAGGAACACCGTGGATTTTAGTCAGTAAAAGTCTGACAGTCCCTCCCACCCTGCCCGGAGTGGGAGGACTTATTTGATAATTTTACCACGTTAAAAAAAAAAAAAAAAAAAAGGTTGTAGCTATCTGGAAACACAGACTTCGGCAGGGAATTCCACTTCTTAGCCGTACGCACAATGAATTTATTGTAACCAAAGTATTAGCAATATTGTTATTTAGGCGTGTTTAAATTTTTGATGTACAATAAATAACATTCTATCTATCTACAGCTGCGTGTGTTCCAAAGGTACGAAACTGTATCGAACCAAACTATAACCCGGAAACTTGATCTTTAGACTGTGCTTTTACATTAGGTACATTCTGCAAATTATCATCATCGCGGTCTGCTTAGCTTTTTCCTACTAACTATTAGGATCGGCTTCCAATCTAACGGGATCTAGCTGACTACTAGTGTTTTATATGGAGCAACTGCCAATTTGACCACAACTCAATAGCTGAGTAACACAATACCACATAGCCAAACCAGAGTCATGTTTTCAGGCTTCTGACTAAAGCTTTGTTTTCCTAGGATAGCGGTGCTGTCATATAGCGGCCGTAATACAGCGGTGAAAGACGTCACTAGAACGATGTCTATGTAAACAAAATGGCGCGGTTTCCTAGAGAGCGGTAACTGACACCGTAACGTCAAAAAGCGATGCCGCCATTTGCATGACGGCCGTCTTGTCGGTGACAGATGGTGTCGTGAACGTTTCATTGATAGCGATGAAGCAGACTGTGTTAAAACGGCCGTGGAACTTTCCTCGCCATTTTGTTTACATAGACAACGTTCTAGTGACGTCATTCACCGCTGTATTACGGCCGCTATATGACGGCACCGCTATCCTAGGAAACCAAAGCTTAAGCGTAGCGACTGTCCAACATTTTCAAGTGACAGCTGGGAACAACAGTTTAACCCTTAATTTGACATTGTCCGCTAAACCGAACACAAACTTTAAAAAAATCCAAGTCATTCAAATTTGTAATTTATTGATGCAACTTACAACTCAAATATGCAAACTAGCAACTCAAATATTTCTAGTAGAAAAAAAAATATTGACTTAGCAGCACTTAAATGTCAATGGTGACTTAAAAATTCCTGCGAAACTACGCTCTTCGATTTTTGTCACCGTAATTATTGTTTTATTCTGGTTTATTTTTATAAATAACAGTATATTTTATGTTCGCCTTTTCATTCAATTACTAACCTATCATTACAGTTTGGTTAGATTTTTTTCGTTTTGAATGTTTTGGTCGTCACAGCGGATATTGCCAATCACGTACTCGTAGATTGCATAAAATGCAATATACGGCTATGTTTTGTAACGGGGAAAAGCTCCAGAAATTGTTTCCTCAACTTTCACACGAAATAAAGTTTAATTTTACAATATTACTAGCTGCTACCCGCAACTTCGTTCGCGTGGGAGGATTTCCCGCGTAAATTCCGATCCCGTGGGAATTCCGGGATAAAAAGTAGATAGTAGCCGATTCTCAGACCTACTGAATATGCGAATAAAATTTAGTAAAAACCAGTAAAGCCGTTTCGGAGGAGTAAGATAACTAACATTGTGACACGAGAATTTCATATATTAGATTATAATACCCTACTTTGGCAATGTCCGCCACAGAGGACATGTATTTTCTCAAAAAGGGGAAGAACATGATCTTTTTTATTATTTTTTACAAGATCCTTAAATATCCTAAAACACATATTATTTAGAAAAATAAAAAATTATAAAGGGTTAACGTGCTTTCCGATGCACGAGGTTTTTAAACCGCCAACTTCTAAACTCCAGGCTACTACTAAGATTTATTTTTAATAGAAAAAACCAATACCAATTTTTACCCGACCCTGGAATCGAACCCAAGCCCTCATGTTCAACAGTCGCGCTTGCCAACGAGGCAGTTATTTAGAGTAATGTTTGTAAAAAGGAGGAATGATAAATAGGCAAAAAACTTTTGATACACATAAGAGACTTACAGGAGGTATTCCTCGAAGCGCTACCATTTTGAAGCGCACCTAATGAAGCGCTCCTTTTTTATTCCTCGGAGCGCTCCTTTTAGTAGCGCTCCCGATACCATGTTATCGGAAAAGGAGCGCTCCGAGGAATAAAAAAGGAGCGCTTCATTAGGTGCGCTTCAAAATGGTAGCGCTTCGAGGAATACCTCACTTACAGAAATTACAAAAAGGCTAAAACAAAATTAATTATTAACATAGATTAAACTTACCGTTGCACTATTTTAATAAATGAACTAATTTCGAAATATAAACATATCACGAAAATATATTTAAATTTAATTTTCCATTCAAATAAAAAAATATGTCCAAATGTATTGAATTCACATTATTGGAAACAACACCACAATTCTGAGTCAATTTTAAACTGTTCGTAGTATTCGGGTTGGGAAACAAGAGACGAGCTATAGAGGGGTACGGGACGGAGAGGAACAGGTACATTCGATCGCATCTCAGTGGTGACATTAACTTTGATTTATACTAGCATAATACGGCGATTCAACACATTGAAAGCCATTTTATACAAGACTGGTTACTTGGCATGCGTCCTATTATACTGTGACTACAACGTCGGACGTGATGCTTTTTCCAGTATGTGGTATTTATCATTTTATTTTCTAATAAAACTATCAATGTGGGTAGAATTCACATTACTAACAATCTTGTTAACCCCTCCAACTAAGCTCAATATGCTGGTGGGCTCTGGAGTGGGTTCACGGCAATTGTGTAATGGGTGCGGTTCGAACCTGTGATCTCTCGATCACAAGTCCAACACCTTGGCTAGCTATTGATTTTGTTTTAAATGTAATTTTGCCGATTTATAGCTATCCCGTTTAATGTAGTAAAGTTGAATTTTATCATACAAAGACATATTTGTATAGAACTGCAGGAGAGTATAAAAATTGGCCAAGTGCGAGTCAGACTCGCCCATGAAGGGTTTCACAGTAACTATAATAATATAATATAATATGTTTATTTATTTGACAAAAAAACCTTACAAATTTAAAAGACTAAACAGATGATGAAGTATTTCTTTTTTAAAGCCCGTTCCATCATCGGAGTACAAGACAAATGGCGATGCGCCATCGTTACATGGTGGACAACCCACCCACACGCACAAAACGTTTTGGGAATACTTTCATTCTGCGTACTGCTAAGGAGTGGAATTCCCTGCCGGAATCTGTATTTCCTGATCGCTATAACCTGGGAGTATTTAAATCAAGAGTGAATAGGTTACTTCTAGATAAGCGTGCTCCATCTTCGACCACATCATCACTTACCATCAGGTGAGATGGTGGTCAAACGCGAGCCTATTCTGAATAAAAAATAAGTTAGTTCTTGTGCTTAATTTTTATCATAAATTTGTTTCTGAAACACCCATATTTTTCCTCAATGTTATTATAATTGGCAAATCGTTTCTCTAGAATAACCACGAATATTTTAGTTTTCCCCGAATGACAACCGTCAGAGTCCAAAATTAGTAACAGATATGGACGCTATAATAGTGATTGACGTCATGCATAAATTCCATTACAGAGTAGAAATACCTGATTTGAGGTAACACGAATACTAAGACAAAAATCCTTCAAAAGATTAATTCGATTTTGGCTTTTTAGGGATCCGTAACCATATGATAAAATACGTCATGTCTGTCTGTCTGTCCGTCCGTATATCACAGCCACTTTATTCTGAAACTATTAGAACTATAGAGTTGAAAGTCGGTAGATATTGTAGATGTATTCTGTGAATCGCTTTATGATTTTAATACAAAAATAAGTATTTAAGGGGGAGCTCCCCAGTATGGAAGTAAAACAAAAAATATTATTTTTCGTCAAAATTATACATGCGTGATCTTTCAAAATGATATTGAGATTTCTAAAACCATTTTTTCTCATAATCAATCTATTGAAAGATTGACATTTCCAAAATAGTAAATTAGTGTGCTAACTATGAAAATAAGAGAGTAAAAAATCTATTAAAATATAATATATTAGTGGTTTTTGAAAATTTCCTGTATCTTAATGAACAAAATCAACTAAAGGAGGTCTGAACGAGATGCATTCAACAGTTTTTAAAATACATATACTGGTTTTCAACATCCCCACGCGTTTCCGAAATAAATTATCTAGACAGATGGACAGACGGACAACAAAGTGATTCTATAAGGGTTCTACTTTTAGGATTCCGTACCCAAAGGGTAAAAATGGGACCCTATTATTAAGGCTCCGCTGTCTGTCTGTCTGTCACCAGGCTGTATCTCATGAACGGTGACAGCTAGACAGTGGAAATTTTCATAGATGATGTATTTCTGTTGCCGCTATAACAACAAATACTATAAAACAGAATAAAATAAATATTTAAGGGGGGCTCTGATACAACAAACGTGATTTTTAGCCGTGTTTTATACATAGATAATGGACGGAACTCTTCGTACGCGAGTCCGACTCGCACTTGGCCGGTTTTTTCTTTTTGGGGTACTAAACCCTAAAAGGGTATCAAATCGAAGCAAATAAAGTATATCGAGTCATCTTGTACAGTATTATTTTTGGCGAACCGTGGAAACAGCCTGGAAAAATGCTAATTCGATCTAGTATAAAGACACCTTCATACATTATTCAGTAAATTCATTACGATAGCTGCTTGCCATAACAATTTGAGTAGGCGTTTATCAATATTAAATGTTTACAGGCATAAACAACAATCTACTCACTCTCTATTCATGCAATAACAAAACCAAATATTGTTTTGTATGGCTCTTTATTATCCCCGTGGCAATGCATTAAAGCAATATGAGGGTTTTTCATTCAACACAATACGAAATGTGTTGAAATGAGACGCAAATCCATACTAATATCCTACTATCCTACTTCCTACTTCCTACTAATCCTACTTCCTACTTCCTACTTCCTACTCCTACTAATATTATAAATGCGAAAGTTTGTGAGGATGGATGGATGTTTGTTACTCTTTCACGCAAAAACTACTGAACGGATCTAAATGAAATTTAGTGAGTAAATAGTTGACATTCTGGAATAACACATAGTCTACTTTTTATCCCGAAATTCCCCCGGGATCGGGATTTACGCGGGAAAAATCTCCCACGCGGACGAAGTCGCGGGCAGAAGCTAGTAATATTATAAATCTTTGTTGCAGTTTGTGAGTACGTATGTACGTTTGTTGCTCTCTCACACAAAAAGTACTGAACGGAACTCAATGAAAATTGGTAAGTAGATAGTTGACATCCTAGAATAACACATAGGCTACATTGGAAAACTATTAATTACGTGGGAAAAACTTTCCACGCGAACAAAGTCGCGGACTAAAGCTAGTATTATTATAAAACGGAAAAGTTTGTTTATCTTCAAAATTACTTGGTGGATTTGGATGAAATTTGGTACGGAAGTAGATTGAAGCTTGAGGAAGATTATTACCCGACTGCAGAAGAGAGATTTATCTTTTTATGGTAATAATGTCCGCGGTAGCGTAGCCCCGCCCGATTGCTAGTTCATCATATTTTATTTCACTGAAGCCTATTTCACCATCTTCCCTTTCCTTAATTATTTTGGCATCGGCTTTGAGTCTGACTGGATACAGCTGACTACTAGTATCTTACGTATAGCGGCTGCCTATCTGACGTCTGCTAGTTATGGCTGGATAACCCGATGCGCCTTGGTAAGACTGAAGACCTATACGCACTAAACGTTTTGGGAATACCTTTATTGTGCGTACGGCTAAGGAGTGGAATTCCCTGCCGGAGTCTGTGTTTCCCGATAGCTATAACCTAGGGGTCTTTAAGTCAAGAGTGAATAGGTTACTTTTAGGTAAGCGTGCTCCATCTTCGGAGACATCATCACTCATGTATTTCTGGTAGACCGGTAGTAAAAGGGGGATGAAGGGATTAGGTCGTGGAGCTCCTGCGCACACTCTCAGAAGTACAGTCTGTAGAAGATAGACAGGCAAGCAACGTTTCGCCTGTGAGCCAGGCTGTGAAGCTTGCCTGCCAGAACCTAGTTCGATCGAGTCAAGTGCAGCTAGCTGGTATTTGGCTTAGCCATCCCACAAGTGACTGCAATACTCCATACAGGAAATATTTATTTTAGAAAAATATTTACGCTTAACCTTCCTTCTTTTACAATCGAGTAAAAATTACATCCTTACTCAAGCTTTAAACTACTTCCATACAAAATTTCCTTCAAATCCACTCAGCACTTTTACCGCTTTATAACGTTAGTATAGTTGTCATATTTTCCAACAAAATTTACACCCCTTTAATTCCCCACAAAAGAAATACGTCACTTCATTAAGCTGATACAACGCTTAAAAAATAAAAACAGACACGCAACAAATTAATCCGCCAACAAATATCTCACTTGGTGACATTTCCACGTCAAAAATTACTCACTTATAATAAAGAGACGACGTAATTTTTCTCAGGACAACGCGAGGGGTAAAAAAAATATAAATTGCCCCCTTGCTCTTGACAGTACAGTCGTTATGCCCGAGTTTTATGTGCCGCACTTTATCAAAGGATGAGCGGGGTGTACTAGGGGTTTTTGAAAAAGTTAGGTTCGAGGAAATTTGGGGTGAGTTGGGAAGAGTATTAAGGAAAGGGGGCTGTTCGTAGTTTATTTAAAAATATTATGTAGTTTAGAACATTTCGAGATTTCCCAGTGCTTCGTGGTCCTGACTGTTATTTTTGAACATCTTTTACGTTCGTTACAGGTAGCCAGAAGCCAGGAAATCTGATACTATTCTAGCCACAGAAATCAAAAATACAGAGAAGTGGTAAGGGGGCGTATCGGTGTCCGCGCGACATGGCCACAGGGCTCATGTCACAGGCAAGTGGCCGTCTCCGCGAACTAGTGCGCTTTCGACGGCGATCGTGATAACATATATGAATGCCGAGTTGTTCTGTAGTATCTGGTAAAAACCGAAGCCAAAATCAAATCTATGTGAATCATGGAATCACTTACCATATGTAAGTACAAGTATTTTACAATATTTGTCTTTAAAATCATGAAAAACAATAAATCGTAAAATATTTCTTGGTTTTACTTTGTTATTTTTGTTTTCAAATATCAGAGCGACTGTACTCCTTTTGCTATAAATACATTGCTCCTTAACCACTACCTGAGTTCGTCACTAAGTAACTGGACAAGCAATGTAAACATAACATACGAAACTGTATTACGCGGATTCATCGCGTAGTGAGGCCGCCACTTCTTGCGACGAATTAGTGATGTGCTTGTGCAGATCCACTAACGTAGGCTATCGACAGCAATGTCGATTGACGAATGAAATATTGCTATTATAGTTTAGGGGTTTTTCAACCGATGACATAAAAAAGAGGAGGTTATCAATTCGACGCGTATATTATTATTATTATTCTATGTATGATCACCGATTACTCGGAGACGGCTGAACCGATTTGAAAAATGCTTTTTTTGTTTGAAAGGGTATACTTTGAAATTGGTCCCATTGTCACCAAGTCACGATCTGATGATGTCCCATCATCAGATCCTGACTTGGTGTAATTTTTTGGTAAAAAGTTTTTTATAACATACGGAAACCTCTAAGAAAATATGTTTAACTTTTATTTTACATGAGATGACAGAAATAAAAATACGTTGAAAAGTCAAGTGTACAAAAAGTAAAAAAAAATAAACAATTTATTTTACGCCCGCAGCATGCGTAAGGAGTTCCGACGTCGCCGTCGCTACAATAGTTTATTTTTCAATCTGTCAACCGTTTTAGCCCGGTTGGAAGATCGATGTAAATAATGTTTTTTTACTTATTTTGATTTTTTTACAGAGTAGTAGAGAAATGCGTAACCAATATTCGTAAAGTAAGTTACTTTAATTTTAGGTTAATAATCGGTGGTGTTTTTCGGTTTAGAATTATGGTATGTTATGCCTTATCCTCATGCTGTTTCTTTATTTTTTATGGTTTTTGTATTTTGCTTCCATTGAAGCTTCGAATGCGTTATAATAATCGGTTCAGATAATATATTTGTGAATTGAGCTTAAAATAAGTCAATATATTCATGCTATTTATTTGTTATGCATGGATGTGTGTTTATTTTCATATATTTAACAATTTCTCTACTAACTAGGATTTTTCTTATAACAAAAACCTATTATAACCTACTAAACTATTACCTGCGGTTACCCCGCAGGTAATAGTTGCGTAACACACTTACAGTAGGAATCGGTTTCATTATGCTAAATCAACAACACTCACTGCGGTATTTACGTTGTTGAGCAGAGCAATATTTCGAACATATGAAGCAATGGATTAGCAATATACGTCAAAATCATTCAGATCTTGATTTATAGTGTGTTACGTAATTATTGCGATGCTTATTATATGGTGACGTTTAGAAGTAGCTTAGGATGTATGTAAATGATAAATAAGTGCTTTTCGTACTTTTCAGCTTCCCAAAAGATGGTAACATAAAAAAGGAATGGGTTGATGCCACAGGCATGCCACCTAACTGGTACCCTACAAAAAATAGCACCATATGCTCGGTTCACTTCAACGCAGCAATGTTCTAGTCTCTAAAGAAAAGTCGCAGGCTTTTTGAATGGACAATTCCAAAATTGAGAGTTAAATTTTATTTTATTACTGAAAGCTATTCTCATGATTTAGGGTATTCATAAAATCAGTCATTCAACTTTTCAGGATTCTATACAACCTATACGGCTGGTATGTTCCGATCAAGAGCGTAATGTAAGTTAACATCGACTTCTATTTGACCTATCACTATGATAATTAAATATTAAGATTTAAGTCGAAAGCGCCAGGGTAACCCTTAATACTTAGTAGGTAGTACTTAATAATAATTATGTAATGTTATGTTCTTAATAATATGTTTATTGTTATTGTAATATTTTCTGGACATGCCATTTTTTATTTGGTTCATTTTCAGGTGCCCAAAAAAAATTGTACAATAATAAATGGAAGAATCGATAACTTTCCGATTTAGTCAATCACTAGCGTATATGTAAAATAAATTGCTTTTGCAAAGCACAACGATAGCGACCGATGTTTTTGTGTGGGTAAATTCTACGGTGCATGGTAAATACACGCTGTGCTTGACGGAATAAGGTTTATTATTGATTGTATAGTACGTTCTGATTTAAGAAATGCGGGTGTGTGCGCGAGTGCGTATCTATTGATTTTATTAAACTGCATGTGTAGTTGTTGCCCCGCCCAGCGCCTAACTGGAGACACACGGTTCCGATATAATTTCGTCTGTTGACCAAATCTACTTATTTATTTTATCTATGATTCTAGCCAAAGAGTAAATATTTATTATTAAAAAAAATCTCTTCTTCATCTCATAAAAACTGATAAATGATCTTTATTCAGCAAATTGGTTATTAAATAACACTTTTACACGTCATTTATATTTGTAAATATTAACTAGATGAGGCCGGTGTTTCCTAACTGACTACCCTGAGAAGAAACACCGAAACAAACTCAGGGGTCCGTCTCTTTTAAAGTCCATACAATCTATACTGGTTTAATTAGGGGAGACCGGGGCTACAATTAACAGAGGTAAGTATTAACAAGCAAATTTCTCTATATCTATACACACTACACCTCCAGTGCATGTCTCAATTTGACAACTCGATGGCGCCGCATGCCACAGCCGTCGGTTAGTTGCGCTCCGCACGTCATGTGAGTGAGTTGTGTGCCGGTCGAAATTTTTGAGCAGGTAACGATCTTTTTATAGTTCACGATTTTTTGATTTGTACAATAATTATAAAATGTTATGATTATGTTTTTTGTTTCCTTAAAAGCATATTTTATACTTAACAATTCTAAGTTTTTCATTTGCCATTACTATTGACCAATATTTTATTATGTTATTTAATAAATAAAGAGTACCTTTGGGGCTATAATTAACACATGGGAGGGGCTAGAATTAACTTATTAATACCTAGCCCAGATATGGGGGCTAGTATTAACAGAGTAGCTGATTGTTTGTGAATGATTATTTTATATGTTTCTTCTTTATGAAAGCATGAGAACTTATAAACGGACAACTACGCGTGGCTACACATCAATACAGGTCTACGAGCTGGCTGCGCTAGAGATTATTGAGAAGAAAAGAAATAACAGGATGTCTAAAAGAAGAACATAATATTAGAGAAATGAAAAAGAGGAAAATCACATCAAAACACCAAAATAAAGAAAACAAAAAAGATAAGGGAAAAAGTAAAGGAAAGGCAAAAGGAAATGTAAATAAAGACGAAAAAGTAGGAAAAGTGAAGAAAAGGATATTAAATGAAAGCAATAGCTCTAACGATGATGATGACTATTTTTGTATCATTTGCGGTGCCTCCTATAATTAAGATACATCAGGTGGTGAATGGATCGAATGTATCTCTTGCAAGGACTGGGCGTAAGCTATCAAAGGTGATCACAGCATTCTGTTGTTTGAATTGTGATTCAGATAATGAATACTAATAGATACTCTTTCAGTTCGTAGGTATTTAAAATAGTTCCTAATCCTTGATATTTTTTGTTGATTTTGTATTAAACTACATTTTATATACGTTGTTAAAGTCTAAAGACGATAATAATTAAGTTTAAAGATGTTTATTAAAGACTCATTACCTAGCTTTTAAGACAAAAAATTAGCCATTTTCTACCTCATCGTATGATGTTGTTTAAGTAATATGTCTAATTAAGTTTAAATATAAAAAATATGTCCTGTTTAAGACTGATCAATAGTTATTTTACTTTGTTACGTTGAAATATTTAAACGTATTTTGAGATTTCGTTTATGTTCAGATATTTTGTGATTTTGTTATTGTGAGTTTATAAGAATACGAGTTCATGCAAGGCTGTATTAATTACACTTTTAATTAATAAAAAAATATGTCCTAAATATATTTATTTTTCTTTATATTAGTCAGCATAACCTATGTTAATTTTTACCCCTTCTGTTAATACTTGCTTAAAACAACCACCATTTTTGGGAAAAAGCGTTCTATCTACGGCATCGTTACTATGAAGTTTGTTTTGAGATCATTACGTAATACCTGAATGATTTAAGCATCACGTATCTCAAAAATCAAGTCTAAATGTTGAATTATTTCTTAGCTACAACTAAATATATATTTTTTGTTAATTGTAGCCCCGGTCTCCCCTATATGGGAACCTTGTAGGTTTCAGTCTGAGGCGATCTTTTGAAAAAATATACTCACAGATTTGACTGGGCCTGTCCATACAGTGCAAGCATTTGTCAAATGACGTATAGCTCAACTTAGAACAAGGAGCTTAATGATTTGACGAACAATACCAAGGTAAGGACGTTTGAGTAGGCTGCAAAAAGCACTCAAACTGCCAGACAATCATGTTTAACTCGAATAAAATAACCTACATAGTTCATAATTATATTCACAATCGTTTATGAGAATGATGACCTTAAAATATGGAAAAATGTCTGAAAATCATAGTTAATGTTGTCCTAGGATTTATTAAGTCAGTAGGTATCTATTTATGTGACACTAAACGTGACATTTTTGTGCTAATGCATGTAATGAAATCTGGACATTTTTACGCCTTTTGTCGTATAACATAGAGCGCTTGTATTTTTCATAACACCTCTCAATTGTACCTACTTATCTTAACAAATGAATACATGACTTATGGTTTTATAAGTAGGTGGTTTTATGATAGGTACCTACATATATCGTTTAAAAACTAGAAAAGTAAAAAAAAAGATACTATACGGAATCCTTTTCTGGGAAAACCGGCTAGTAGTCTGAGCCGGTTTTAATTAAGTTAGTTTTCATAACACTTGCTACATTTACCATATCTATGAAAAAAACTCGGAAAAATTAAGAGTAGTAGTGATTTGCCGGTTCTGGCGCACCAATCCCGTGGCTCACTGCCGCTTCTGGCGCAATCGCGGTCCAGGGCGTTTCAAACCTAAAAAAAAAAAAAAAAAAAAAAAAAGTTTTGGGGTCCGCTGATCACGTTTCTGCAATCCGTTTTCGCGTAAGATGCATGGTTCCGGAGATATAGAAATCAATTAACAACAATCTGTTTCATTTCCGGTGACCCGAACCCTCATTATCGACTTTCATTGTTCATTGTTCGTCTTTTCTTATCTATTGTCCGTGCGTCCGGCCGCTCACCCTCATTAGGATTGCATTGACGTTTCTATGTATTACTCATTGTTACTGCTACTGCTATTGTATACTTTTATTGTTCATAGACCATTGCTTACTTTGCTATTCGGATCATCAAAACGGAATCAATAAAACACATGCGTCATTAACAAATTTTATTTTTATCTACAAAATATGAGCGGAACATCTCATCCACTAAAATATCGTTGTACAGTGTGTTCCCTGTAAATATGTTTGTAAAACTATGCATTGAACATCCCTGAAACTTATATAGCAAATACATTAAGCAATATTCACCACAAACTGAAGTCCAATCATTCTGAATCCTATCAATACTCCAGCCCCATATTTTACAATTCCTTTTCAAAAACTCGAGATGATATCGCGCAGGTGTTCGCCCATATGAATCAAAATATTGACCGATGCCATTCGTATCGATATGTACAGCTACCCAGTGTGAACCTGGCTTATCATCCGCATCCAAATTGCATATTACATACGTTGGTGCATGGGTATACATAGGGAGTCTATTAGCAGCATAAACATTATTTTCTAGACTGGGATGAATCTTTTTCAGATGTTTTTGTACTTCTAGTGTATCCATGATATAGCATATTATTACACTACCAATCTATTCAATGGTTGTCATAGGAATGTTCAATTATAGTGATTTGTAAATATTAAATCGCATTATTTTGTAGCACTCACAAAACAGGTTGATGCCAGCAATGTGAGATAAGTTTGTTGACTCATAGAGTTACTATCAGTTTCCGGAGGAACGTGAGATAATTTTGGTGATTCATAGAGTTACAATCAGTTTCGTTGTATTTAGGAATTTGTTTTAGATAAGAATGGTGCTATATAAGATCGTACCATTGCAGTCATGCAGTCAGTCTATGGTCGTTTGACCGCAGTGGATTGTATACGTCTACCAATACTACGTTTGTGTTACTTCAACGCATCAATGGCCATGGAGGTAAGTGTTTATTCTATTGACAAACTTACTTGTATTCTTGCTGTTGTTTCCTAACGTGTGTGATTAAGTGTAAACAAATTGATATTAACATGATAACTGTCTTGTTGCAGAAATCATTCAACTTCGATGAAAATACCTATAAACAGTATTACTACTCACCGCTCTCCCCTCAACATGAAGAAGAGAACGATGACATCGTTATTAATAACACATGCGATGGTGGAAAAAGGAAATCACAACCGATTGATCATTTTTTTGAAGTGGCACCAAAAATAAAAAAGAAGAAACTGTTATCGTCAACCGTGGCACGAGCCGCTAGAGATGGTGTATCATACATTTCTAGTAATTCTGACGACGGAGACCAAGCGACGCATCTCATAAAAATTGAAATGTACGATATGAAGAAGCTATGTAAGATTCCAACTACTGATCATTGGAAACACGCTACCACGAGGATTAAATATTATGTAAAGAATAATAAGGATAGCATCTACGACAGCACAAACGGGCTCGTATACAACATTACAAAGACAATAGCAGAAAGTGAAAAAGTTAAAAAATACTTTTTTAACAATGACACCCATTAGTTGATTAGTGAATGTGATTCTGTTTACTTAAATTACTTCTGTGTACTCATTAGATTCTACCTGACTCGTCATTAATAACACATGCGATGGTGGAAAAAGGAAATCACAACCGATTGATAATTTTTTTTTTTGAAGTGGCACCATAAAATAAAAAAGAAGAAACTGTTATCGTCAACCTTGGCACAAGCCGCTAGAGATGGTGTATCATACATTTCTACTAATTCTGACTACGGAGACCAAGCGTCGCATCTCATAAAAATTGAAATGTACGATATGAAGAAGCTATGTAAGATTCCAACTACTGATCATTGGAAACACGCTACCACGAGGATTAAATATTATGTAAAGAATAATAAGGATAGCATCTATGACAGCACAAACAGCCGCGTATACAATATTACAAAGACAATAGCAAAAAGTGAATAAGTTAAAAAATACTTTTTTAACAACGACACTCATTAGTCGATTAGTGAATGTGATTCTGTTTACTTAAATTACTTCTGTGTATTCATTAGATCCAAGGAGGTGTCGTCTTGTGGTGCTGAGAGAAAAACAAGATTAGAAGGAAGAGATGAGTGTGGCATACGTGAACAGATCACTTCATTGAAAAGCAAAACTACAAAACTGATTGGAGAAGAAAAAGTGAAGAATATGCAGTACCCAAGAGCTGAATATCCATTTTTCAGTTCAAAATCTAGACGGTTGTTCAGTTTCGGAGACTGGCCACTCGTTATGAAACAGAAGCCTGAAGATCTTGCAGAAGCCGGTTTCTTTTATACTGGTCATGAAGACAGGACCAAGTGTTTCCATTGTGGTGGCGGTTTAAAAGATTGGGAAGATGATGATGATCCTTGGCAGCAGCATGTTCAGTGGTTTAGTCAGTGTGCTTATGTAAAGTTTAAACTCGATCAGTGTTCTGTATAAGATTGAATAGGGTGTTTATAATGAAATAAAAAAATAGTATATTGCATATAATTTGTTTTATTTAATTTTATAATGTTTCCTTTAGTTACATACATATAACCTTAACTACTATAGTCTACTAATAATATTAATATATTAATATTATTGAAATAGATAAAAATAGAAATGTTACTATTTCTATTTTTATCTATTTCAATAATATTATCAAACTCAGCATAAACAATACAGTTAATTGTTTGTATTAGTGAGGATTCAAATCGTACTTCTAATCTTACACTACCATGCTTTATGAGATTCCAATGAGCTGATGAGTTAGCTGATAAATCAGTAGTTAAATCAAATGCTAAAAGACAGTAACCTTTAGCATACTGTTCACGAGAGATTGCATTTCCTTCATTTAGAAAGTGAATACCAGTCCCCGAGAATAGAGTATGATATGCTGATGTAAATATATTATTATTAAAAGATGGTTGCAAAGCTTTTGAAGGTATTTGTTGACCATCAATATATAAGCTGAAAGAGTTAATACCATAGTTTTCAAAGTTAAATGGATTTTTAGTAAGCGAACCATTAAATGCAGAATTGTTTACAAATCCAATAATACATCTTTTGGGTACCTGTCCTAAGAATATATTATCAAGAGTTTTTCCTTGAACACCTGATGGAATTGTTAAAACTTTAACTTCAGCACGAGTAATAGAATATTTACCAGTGGTAGAAGCTAAAACTTTCTGATGTGCGAGTAATACACTTGGAATAATTCGTGCTCTTCGAACAATAAGAGTTGCGTCTGTAATGCAAACTTTAAACTTTACATCATTTGACCCAGCAATTAAATTAAAACTCTCTCTTGATCGAACTAATTTTACACTCATTTCAACGCCATTCATTAAAAAATTATCTTGATTGAAAATGTCACCATGAAGATGACCAATCATTTCTATTTCCCTACTTTCATTAACTAATTCCTGTCTTTTAACAAATCCTATGTTTTTACCATCTGTGGAATCCATTTTTCCTGCTGTATCCTCATACCAAAGGCTACAAGTAAGATGAGATTGTTTAGCAGCAGGAGCATAGTTTAAAAGAGTTTCCATGTATGCTCGATAGGCATAGGTATTATTAGGTGGTGATACAAGTTTTTGGTTTAAATAAACATCAAGTTGACTAAAAAGTGAATGCAGCCAATTATTTACAGGTGCTACTGCGGTAGCTGATATCAAGTTTGATGAATCTTGATTTAATACTTTTGCCTTTATCTGGAGTAATATATGAGACAAATCTATGTAGTCATCGCCTGTTCCAGGAACTTGAAACTCGATAGGTCCATCATCAGCAAGAGACGAAATTGGTTTATAGTGAATCCACAATCCATTTTCAATGCTTGTTTGTGTAGACGGTAATGCAAATAAATCTAATTCTGACTTAACGCACTCACAAGAATGATAATGAAGGAAAGACATATTTAATTTGAAAATATATCTTCGATGTTTTTTGGTTTTAGACCAAGTTTTTTCGTAGCTTTCACTTTAGCAGTTAGTGGTGGAATGAACGATGCCAATCGTTTTCTTTTAGTTATATATCCAGATCCTGTCATGTTAAATCGATCAATTTTGTTATCAGCCTTTCGTTTTAAGTTCGTACTAACTTGTTTAAGACGATCTTTTATTGAGGCTTCCATAGGACGCGCTTGAACCATATCCGATAAAAGTCCTACTCCAGCGTTTAATGCCTCCTTACCAACCACTCGAACACCACTTGAAAGTAAAGGTAAAACTGATCTAAATAACCCTCCCAAGAAGCTCCCAATACCATGACCGCGTTGGTATGGTGAACCCTTATAAATTACACCAACTCCTGATCCAGCTTGATGTGAATAATAATTTTCATATGGACATTTATGATGATCATGAGGAGAATACATTATTATAATTTGTGGAAATGTAGTTTAATACACACGGTTCCAAACTGGAATGGTATTTTTTGTCCTGTGCTCGATCTTATATCTATTTCCAGCGTATCGAACTCTCTTCGCATTACAGGTAAGTAGTGAGGTGGAGAGAAAACGTGCATTTTATTCGCACCATAAATGTATTTTGAAGGATCTAATGAAATGACTCTTAATAGCGGAGTCATAACATCACCCACAATCTGAGGATCGATAATGTCACAATATAGAAATAGTTGAGATGGTAACCCTAAGTGTAAATTAGCAGGACACTTCCCAAAATTTCTGTCTAGAAGATTTGTATTTGGTTCATAACCCAGTTGTAAACTTAATTTGGGTGATAATGTTACGGATGTTATATTTTTATCCAAAACAGAAACAGACACAAATTTTGTTATTTCATCATAACGAAATTTCAAGTTCTCTCTGATACCATTTAACGCTCTTAAAATATGTTCAACGTTATCATAGTTGGTAGCCGGAATATGTTTTTTGTAGTACACTGTTGATGGTTTATCTTCATTAGGCATTAACATGGTTTTTGTAATGTACACAACATTTTCATGATCTTGAACAGTAAACATGGTGCATGGATATTGAAACTCGACAACTCCAACCGACCATTCACCTTCTAATTTCATAGCTTTTGGTAATTTTGTTGAAAAATTTGTGGTCTTGTTATCAGGAAAGTATTCCATTGAACTATTGCTGAGCAAAGTTAAATAAAAACTTTCTTTATTCATATTTCTTTTAAACTAGAAGCTAAAATCCAACTGTTAAATTTATCTGGATAACCTTTCCACTTCACTAATACTTCTTTTCTGTTACCCGAATAACGAGTACCAATTATTTTATCTATTTTATATTGTGAGGTGGGGTTGTAAGTGACCTTCTGTAATTCTCTTTCATAAAAAGTACCAACTATTGCTTCATCTTGTAAATCTGTTATTGTATAAACAACCCATGGAGATCTATCAATTATTGAAGATATAATAAATATTTCATCACTCCAATTTGATTCATATCCTTTTTGGAAAACATGTTTATATTTAGTTATTCGAACATAATCACCCACATTGAAATTTGGTTTTGGATTTTCTAAAGAAAGTTTGTTTGATCCTCTATTATAAAGATTAGTCCAAACTGTCATAATATTGGCAGAACTTACATCACATGGGCACATCTTAATACTAGAGTGAATGCTGTGATTATAAGAGTATATTAAATCCTGTAAAACATCTATGTATCTATAAGTATTGTTATGAGTGAAATAACGCCACATTTTCATTTTTAGAGTTCTTTGAAATCGTTCAACAATACTAGCCTTAATATCAGGATTGTTAGTGGTATAGTAATTTATCTTTTTGGATTTAAAGTATTTTTGTACATCTTTTGAAACAAATTCTGTACCTTTATCAGATTGTATGTGAGTAGGTGTGGAATTACTATCAAATATATACTATCAAAACATTCTTTAGTAGTTTCTGAGTTTTTCTTTTTCATTGGTCTTGCGAAAGCATATTTACTAAATACATCAATAACACAAAGTATATAGTTGAAACCATCATTATATTGAGAATAAGTTCGCATATCACTTAAATCAGCTTGCCACAGTTCATTAATATTTGATAGAATGTACCTATTACGTGGAAATTTTTTCCGACTGGGTTTATGTAATGTATATGTTTCTTGTGATTGTAACCATTCCTTTACTTGCTTTTTATCCATTTTACCCTTCATGGCTTTTGATAATTTATCAATACTACCAAAACCAGCGGGGTTAGATGGATCATAATAAATCCTGTTAATTTCTTCTAGTACGGGGTCCATTTTTCCCAATCGAGCTTTTTACGTATTTTAGTTATAGATCTTTTATCTCCACTGCTCGGTGTAGAAAACTCTTGAACTTCAATCTCAGAGGTTTAGTTCAGATCTTTTGCTTGAAGTTGGTTAATAAACTCACATCTCTTTGGATTTCCAATATAAGTAAGTGGTACTTTAATATCTTTTAATGCTTTAGCAAATCTATCCCATCCTATCGGATCACTTCTTTTAAGGGTCTTAGTGAATCATTTATTAAATCAACAATATTACTTCCAGGAATTTTTTCATTATCAATTATGACTGTGCCTTCATTATCCCAATGTATTTTACTTTTACTTGTTCCAATTAAGTTTAATAATGACTCACCTTTTTTATTATAAGTTTTTGGTATTAAACTGAGTATTTGAGTTGGTGTGTAAAGTGGATTTGGGTCATTTTCTTTACTTTTAATGGATCCTTTCTCATCCAACAAAGGTTCAGCATCAACTGAACTTTTTAGATCTCTATCTTTATTTTTAAAACCAATTTTAGATTCATTTGAATCTTCATTAGATGTATCAGAATAAATTGGTAATCTGAGTGGTTGACGATCCTCTTCGGTAAAGTGAAGGTAACTTTGTAGTGTTTATAAATATAACATCCACTTCTTGCGGTCTTCCGTCTTACTATTCATAATATTTTGCATTTCAATATCTAATCGAGACAAATTACTATTAACCTTATTTTCTTGTTTTAATTTTTCAATCAATCCAGGTTCAATAAGTATCATTTTCTTTGCATTTTCCATGTTAACTGGCTAGTCCACTTACTAATCCACTCAATATTGCACCTAATATTATTGGTAAGAAAGCCCCTCCTTTTTGTATGATTATATTTTTTCTTAGTTTATGTTTACACTTATGCACCAGTTTACGGAGTATATTTTTGTGTTTATTCAATTTTTGTTTATCTTGATCTTTAAGAGGTACCTTTCCTTGTAAAACGTTATGAATACATTCACAAATACAGTTTATTTCTTCTTCATCACATGTTTTAAGTAACGCTCTTTGATATTTTGGTTTAAGCGTATGCAAAGCGCTTAGCAAATGTTTATGCGTTGTGAGTCGACGATGCATCATTTAGAAATGATTTGAATTGTTTGATTCTTGGTGTATTTAAACTCTTTTGTGGGGACGTAGACTGTACAGTGTCCATTAAATGGGAAGACATTTGTCTTGATACGACAAAAATCATTGGTATTCTGTTTTAAATCAACCATTAAATATCCATGCGCTTCTAAAGTTGCATCCCTATAGGCATCTTCAATGAATTTTGGGTTGTCTGGTGACACTTGTCGTGCTAAATATCTTATTTGAGTTTTATCTCGAGGGTTTTTAAAATATATTATATAACTTGAGTTTAAAGAAATGTCTCTTTGACCTTTACCCTGATGAAATAAATTTTGTGTTAAATAAAATACACTCAGATTCCTGTGATGACTACCTTTTGTAAATATATCCACAATTCTTCCATCAGACTCTCTCATTAGATCATCAATAATAACAAGATGTGGGTTTTCACCATCAAACATATTAAGATTTGGAATTCCTTGATGATAGTTAACATTTGGTAAATTATATAAAGGTTGCATTTCATCAAAGCACCATGTGATCTGATTAAAATCACAATTACATATTTCTTTAACTGATTTTATGAAATTTGTTACAAAATTTGACTTCCCACATCCACTTGGTCCTGCCACAATAGCAGTAAACGGATGGATAAATTGAAACATTTCACACGTCTAGAGTTCAAAGGGATGAAATAAAAAATGAAAATTATGTTGTAAAATTAAATATATATATTGCTAAAATTACAAAAAACATGTAACTGATGAAAAACAGACTGATCTGTATACTATTTCTAACACAATTATTACTTATCAGAACTTTACAATCTTCTCAAATGTATGTTCACCATTTTATTATTACTTATAAATCATTATTTACAATCGAATAATTAAAACTAACACAATTAGTACATCAGAATTTTACAATCTCAAATTTAAACCTACAAATAAAAACCACAATTATCTTACATTATTTACAATCAAACAATAAATTTTAAATATGTAATAAACTATTATATAACATTATAGTAATATCATAATTTTACAATCAATATAAATTTTGTATAGGTACAGAAGTAAAAGTAAAAAGTATCAACACTTAACGTAATTTATAATGTCCCCAAGCCAATGTATCAATGTTGTTGTCCATAATACATCGTTTGCTATCATTATATGATAAAGATGCTTTATTTATTTTTTGTGTAAAAATAGTGTGTTTGATTGACTTAAACCGAAGCATACTACAATATTGTACATTTTTATTAAACAAACACGATTTGTAATTTTCCATATTCATTTTTTTGGTAACACTTTTGTTAACCCCTTTTGCCTTTGCTATAAATTTATCTTCTACTTCCAAGGCATACATTTTTGATCGCAACCCTACCAATTCCTTCAACACTTTACCATTATTCTCGTCTTTAAAAAAACCTAACTTCTTTTTATTTATTTTTGGATAATCGTAAATATTATTTTCTGGATAGTCTGATGTATCAAAATAGTGAAGTAGGTCAGGTTTTATATCCTCATACAAATTATCTGTAAAAATTTGATATATCAAACTATCGGTATCGGTGTACAATAACTTAATTTTGTTACTAAACTTTTTAACCATGTAGTTATAATGAAATTCGTACATAAGGGTCTTAGATATATCTAAAATACAAAATCCTAAATAAATTGGCTTATCATAAATCAATTTTGTTTTTCGTAATTGTATTGCGATTAAATGTTCTGAAAATATTGATAAACTATGGAATTCTGGTTTTGCAATCAATTCCTGAGCACCTAAAACTTTACCACGATTATCCCAGTGAGTTAGTAGTTTAACGTTTACTCTTTTTTCAATATTTTCCATTGTTTTACCGAAGACAGAATTGTTCATTAATTTAAAAAAGTCTTTTTCAAAGTTTGATTTAGCTAACGTTCTCAAACTAGTATTTAAGTCTATGTATTTCTTTAGCCAAGAACTCTGTTTAAATTTTAAAATTCTATGTACTTTAATTAATTTAATCCCCATTTCAATGCATTGTTTTAAATTCCTGTAGTGAATGATGTATTTATTTTTATTATTTAAATTAGGAACTAATTTAGTTTCTTTAGTATTACCCACACATATGTTTTCAGGACATAATGGAAAGTCAGAATGCAAATTATGAAGTTCATCAGGATATTCCAAATCAACTTCTAAAACATAACCAAAATCAGACGTATCCAACACATTATAATCTGTATTACAATTAATCCATTCGAAACCACCAACAGGAAGGGACTGGGACATTGCCCAACCATATAAATTATTCGCATCAAAATATGTTAGATATGAATTAGGTTTTTCACCATCATAATCCTCCATGAATTTATTATTTGCTCTAGCAAAACGATTGCTACACTGAGATACACCCCCTCTAATACCAGCTTTAAAAAAAGCAATTTTGTCATAGTCCGTTAACAATTCTAATTCTATTTTTGTAAATTTTAACATTGCATCCCAACTTAAACCTGGAGCTGTATAGTAATGGGCGTACGATTTGAATCCTCACTAATACAAACAATTAACTGTATTGTTTATGCTGAGTTTGATAATATTATTGAAATAGATAAAAATAGAAATGTTACTGTAGACTATAGTAGTTAAGGTTATATGTATGTAACTAAAGGAAACATTATAAAATTAAATAAAACAAATTATATGCAATATACTATTTTTTTATTTCATTATAAACACCCTATTCAATCTTATACAGAACACTGATCGAGTTTAAACTTTACATAAGCACACTGACTAAACCACTGAACATGCTGCTGCCAAGGATCATCATCATCTTCCCAATCTTTTAAACCGCCACCACAATGGAAACACTTGGTCCTGTCTTCATGACCAGTATAAAAGAAACCGGCTTCTGCAAGATCTTCAGGCTTCTGTTTCATAACGAGTGGCCAGTCTCCGAAACTGAACAACCGTCTAGATTTTGAACTGAAAAATGGATATTCAGCTCTTGGGTACTGCATATTCTTCACTTTTTCTTCTCCAATCAGTTTTGTAGTTTTGCTTTTCAATGAAGTGATCTGTTCACGTATGCCACACTCATCTCTTCCTTCTAATCTTGTTTATCTCTCAGCACCACAAGACGACACCTCCTTGGATCTAATGAATACACAGAAGTAATTTAAGTAAACAGAATCACATTCACTAATCGACTAATGAGTGTCATTGTTAAAAAAGTATTTTTTAACTTATTCACTTTTTGCTATTGTCTTTGTAATATTGTATACGAGGCTGTTTGTGCTGTCATAGATGCTATCCTTATTATTCTTTACATAATATTTAATCCTCGTGGTAGCGTGTTTCCAATGATCAGTAGTTGGAATCTTACATAGCTTCTTCATATCGTACATTTCAATTTTTATGAGATGCGACGCTTGGTCTCCGTAGTCAGAATTAGTAGAAATGTATGATACACCATCTCTAGCGGCTTGTGCCAAGGTTGACGATAACAGTTTCTTCTTTTTTATTTTTTGGTGCCACTTCAAAAAAAAAATTATCAATCGGTTGTGATTTCCTTTTTCCACCATCGCATGTGTTATTAATGACGAGTCAGGTAGAATCTAATGAGTACACAGAAGTAATTTAAGTAAACAGAATCACATTCACTAATCAACTAATGGGTGTCATTGTTAAAAAAGTATTTTTTAACTTTTTCACTTTCTGCTATTGTCTTTGTAATGTTGTATACGAGCCCGTTTGTGCTGTCGTAGATGCTATCCTTATTATTCTTTACATAATATTTAATCCTCGTGGTAGCGTGTTTCCAATGATCAGTAGTTGGAATCTTACATAGCTTCTTCATATCGTACATTTCAATTTTTATGAGATGCGTCGCTTGGTCTCCGTCGTCAGAATTACTAGAAATGTATGATACACCATCTCTAGCGGCTCGTGCCACGGTTGACGATAACAGTTTCATCTTTTTTATTTTTGGTGCCACTTCAAAAAAATGATCAATCGGTTGTGATTTCCTTTTTCCACCATCGCATGTGTTATTAATAACGATGTCATCGTTCTCTTCTTCATGTTGAGGGGAGAGCGGTGAGTAGTAATACTGTTTATAGGTATTTTCATCGAAGTTGAATGATTTCTGCAACAAGACAGTTATCATGTTAATATCAATTTGTTTACACTTAATCACACACGTTAGGAAACAACAGCAAGAATACAAGTAAGTTTGTCAATAGAATAAACACTTACCTCCATGGCCATTGATGCGTTGAAGTAACACAAACGTAGTATTGGTAGACGTATACAATCCACTGCGGTCAAACGACCATAGACTGACTGCATGACTGCAATGGTACGATCTTATATAGCACCATTCTTATCTAAAACAAATTCCTAAATACAACGAAACTGATTGTAACTCTATGAATCACCAAAATTATCTCACGTTCCTCCGGAAACTGATAGTAACTCTATGAGTCAACAAACTTATCTCACATTGCTGGCATCAACCTGTTTTGTGAGTGCTACAAAATAATGCGATTTAATATTTACAAATCACTATAATTGAACATTCCTATGACAACCATTGAATAGATTGGTAGTGTAATAATATGCTATATCATGGATACACTATAAGTACAAAAACATCTGAAAAAGATTCATCCCAGTCTAGAAAATAATGTTTATGCTGCTAATAGACTCCCTATGTATACCCATGCACCAACGTATATAATATGCAATTTGGATGCGGATGATAAGCCAGGTTCACACTGGGTAGCTGTACATATCGATACGAATGGCATCGGTCAATATTTTGATTCATATGGGCGAACACCTGCGCGATATCATCTCGAGTTTTTGAAAAGGAATTGTAAAAGATGGGGCTGGAGTATTGATAGGATTCAGAATGATTGGACTTCAGTTTGTGGTGAATATTGCTTAATGTATTTGCTATATAAGTTTCAGGGATGTTCAATGCATAGTTTTACAAACATATTTACAGGGAACACACTGTATAACGATATTTTAGTGGATGAGATGTTCCGCTCATATTTTGTAGATAAAAATAAAATTTGTTAATGACGCATGTGTTTTATTGATTCCGTTTTGATGATCCGAATAGCAAAGTAAGCAATGGTCTATGAACAATAAAAGTATACAATAGCAGTAGCAGTAACAATGAGTAATACATAGAAACGTCAATGCAATCCTAATGAGGGTGAGCGGCCGGACGCACGGACAATAGATAAGAAAAGGCGAACAATGAAAGTCGATAATGAGGGTTCGGGTCACCGGAAATGAAACAGATTGTTGTTAATTGATTTCTGTATCTCCGGAACCATGCATCTTACGCGAAAACGGATTGCAGAAACGTGATCAGCGGACCCCAAAACCTTTTTTTTTTTTTTTAGGTTTGAAACGCCCTGGACCGCGATTGCGCCAGAAGCGGTGGTGCGCCAGAACCGGTGAGCCACGGGATTGGTGCGCCAGAACCGGCAAATCACTACTACTATTAAGCACTGTTTTTAAATAGCTGTCGTTTACGACTTTTTTCGTGGGGCATTCATAATTTGGCACATAACGAGTATCCCGGGCATAAAAGTAGCCTATAATCTATCTCTGTGCCAAAATATTCAAATACGTTCAGCCGTTATAGCGTAGTTCAGTAACAAACATACACACATTTTAGCTTTCGTATGGTTCCGGATAGAAATAATTAACACCAATCAAACCAAAATTAACACTTTAATTGATTAAACACAAAATAAAAATTTAACACAATTATTCGTACCACAACACTTGTCACTTAACACTTATATATATATATATACATAGTACCGCAATTCGCCGCTAGATGGCGTTAGTGTCTCGACTAGATATACTTAGTACTGCTATTCGCCGCCAGATGGCGTTAGTGTCTCGAACATTCTAGATTTCTGTCGAAGTTTCTCGACGTACTTCGCTAAACGACTGGCGTAACAGTATTTACCAATAAAATTACTAACAGAAGCGCTCGTGGCTTCATAATACCAGCCTAACTACCAACTAACAATGCCTGCCGGGGTCAGTCCGTGGATGGGTAAACATCTTACAATATCGAAATTCTTCCGTACCTCGGAAAGAACGTTTCGACGTTAGTCTCGGCTGTCATTTGAACATGTTTGACAGCCGTAAGAAACCAGAAAACGTGTTACTGGCCTTGCCAAGGGATATCGTGTTACCTAACAATTGTTTATGGCAGAGCTTCCCTAACCGTGCGTCGCGACGCTCTGGGGCTCCGCGGTCATGGAAGAGAAAATACAGTGGAAGTGCATAGTAGGCGTGGCAGGCGTGTCACAATTACGCGCTGTACCGCGCAATTGGCCTCAGTCATGTTCTAACATCGCGTTGAGTTGCTAGTCTCGCAGCGAACTTAATTTTCCGCAGCTATGCCGTATGGTTCCATTTTGGAGTCCAAAAATGATAGTAAGAGAAAAAATCTTAAAAATCGGAGGTGGTTCATACCATCGCTAAGTATGATTTTATTTGTTTTCTAATAAAATCTTAGATAATTTCAATTTACTAATCATTTAATATAAAGTCTTATCAAAATCAACCTTTTGTCATTGAAATAAAGTTTATTTTGGATTGTTTGTATTCACTACATTCACACATTTCATTCTAGAAAGTTCTTCGCTACTCAATTAGTGACGTAGTTGGGTCGGATATTGGTTATATCGATAGATATCGATAAAAAATAACTAAGAATTCCTAACATTCATACACAAAAAATATCTTAAGAGGTTTATTAGGTTGCATATAATACACTTTAAACCAAAAATGTAAGCAAACTTATTTATTAACTTTAAATTATTATTTTTAATTATTGTAATTTTTATAATGCTTGTGACATTGCATAACATTGACGAACCGGTCATTTCAGTGTGTAAGATCCTTCATAAAAGCTCGTGCACCACCATGGTTTTTCCCGCCTCAATGACCTTAATACATATTACGTTGAAACTAGCATAATGGTTTTTTTTTATTGATAATAGGTTCGCGTTTGACCACCATCTCACCTGGTGGTAAGTGATGATGTGGTCGAGGATGGAGCATGCTTACCCAAAAGTAACCTATTCACTCTTGACTTAAAGACCCCTAGGTTATAGCTATCGGGGAACACAGACTCTGGCAGGGAATTCCACTCCTTAGCCGCACGCACAATGAAAGTATTCCGTTTCGTATATACGTTTAGTGCGTATGGGTGGGATATCCACCATGCTAAAAATAATACAAAATAAACATAAACATTTAGAGTAAAATAATTTCAAATTAATTTTATTCATAAAGATGAGTATAATTTGAGGATTTTCCCTTTGTATGGCATCTTTGTCACCTATTGAAATATTTGTATATTGTGAGGACCATAAACATATAAAGACAAATATTACCATAGAAATTTAGCTATGCTGCATTGCATTAATGATTAATATTAAAATTATTGTTCTCCAAGCAATGTCATGAAATCCCTAAACGGACATCAGTAGGTTCCTAATCATAATTTAAAATAATTATAGGTTTCCCAAAGACGGTAGCGTCAAAGAATGAATAGATGCAATGGGTAGAGTTAATTGAATGCCATCCATATCAAGCACGATATGCTCGGAACACCACTTCTTTCGTTTCAGACTTTCGAAACACCAGTTTCTTAAGAAAAACCTTTTATTTCAAGAACACTAAATGAAAAGTAAAATTACTTCAACCCCATTTTACGATAATTTTCACAATTTAGTTAAAATTGCGCATTTAATTATTATCACCCGAGAATTTAGATTATTTTGAAAATATTCAGCAGGTATAAGTATTTTTATTTGGGATTTATTAATTTAGTATTTAAAATACATTTATGTATATAAAGCAAGTTCCAGACCCTGTTGGTATCTAATATTCCACCCACCCACCACTTAATGTTTATATTCGAAATACAAAAGAAATCGGATATCTATCGATATCGATAATGTAATTAAAAATACAATGTGCTGCACTTATTGAGTAGCAACAAATATCGACATGTGACGCGACTGTTAACCTTATTTCTAAGAAAATAAAATATAAAATCGCTTCCACTGAAAATAACGCCATCTATGGTCGAGTAGCGGAATTTACTCGTCAATTGACATAAGATTATAAAACGTCGTAAAGATTTTCTGCACATAAACAAAATAAATCCTATCTGTAGAGCGTCAAGGTTTATTTCCAGAAGTAGGATTTGTGACTTGTGTTGGTTTTGACTAAAATTAAAATGACAAATCAAAATAATTGTTTATTTGTAGTGCATTATATGATTACCGTTTTATATGTGTGAGTTTGGCGACAGCGGTTCCCGTAGTAATGGTGTCGCATCGCACTTCCTCTGTATTTTCTGTTCCGTGTCCGCGGTGTTATTCCAGGGGCGTCGTGAGGTGATCTAAATGTTTTGTTTTTAAGTTTTGTTCTTTATTTTCTAATAAAAAAATTTGATGCTATTTGTAGTTTTTCTGACAAATTGTTATTAAGCTACAACTACATACAATTAGTAGGTAAATGTATGGCAAGAAGGTCAGGGCGTCGCAATAATATGGCAACTTCCAAAGGGCGTCACAGTTAAAATAAGTTTGGGAAGTCCTGGTTTATGGTGTGAAGGTCAAAAAGGCTGTCAGTCCATGTAAAACTCTCAAGCGGTGAGGCTGGAAGTCGACCCAACATCGCTGCGAAAAAGCTAAGCAGATCATGATTATAACTAACTTTTACCGCCACTTGAAATTTTGCACATTTTCAGGAGATAAAAAGATACTTATCTATATATTTCCAAATTGTAATGCGCGAAGTCATCAACAAAACTGTGCCAAGTTTCGTCCAAAGCTATTGCGGAATTGTTTGACAGAGTTACCGTGGCGTCGAAACACGAAGGGCAAATGCGGAACACGGATTATTTTTTATTCAGGAAAAGTCTGACACACCCACCCGCTTCGCCTATATCGGGAGACAGTCATTGTATGATTTCCCATCCTTAAAAAAAATTGTTTAAGGCTTAAGCGATTTTTCGAGGTTAAAACACAAACATCCAAATTAAAGTAGGCTGAGTATATACATATATAACTCTGCCATCCAAATTATAAGCTAACCGAACTCTCATGTTACATGTTTTCTTTTAATTCAGAACCCACCCAATTATAATTATAAAGTAAAGATAAACATTCTGCGTAAAAGGACCCTTCCTATATTTTGGCGCTATAATGAAAAATAAACAAAATGGCTGCACTAAAAACCAGAATATTACGCTTCATACTGTTACGCCAGTCGCTTAGCGAAGTACGTCGAGAAACTTCGACCAAAATGTAGAATGTTCGAGACACTAACGCCACCTGGCAGCCAGTAGCAACACTGAATATATCGAGAAACTTCGATCGTCTTCTAGTAAGTTCAACACTAAAGCAATCTGGCGGCAAGTAGCAGTACTGTGTATCTCGAGTAGCTTCTGGAACATTCTTGACAATATAGGCAGTGAGTCGATTGTACGAGAATGTTCTAGAACACATTGATCGGGGTGTGTATAGATCGCAAAGGAACACAGACGGCAGTATTATTACGACGACGATACGACGCGATATAATCGAAGCTTTAAAAGTGAATTTCAATGCGACTTAAGTGTTAAGTGACAAGTACTGCAGTGTGAATAACTGTGTTAATTTTTATTTTGTGTTTATTTAATTAAATTGTTAATTTTGGTTTAATTGGCGTAAATTATTTCTATCCCGAACCCAAGCTCGTAGCAATACTTCGCTCGTATCTATCCTTTTGCACTGGCAAAAGGATAAATACGAGCACTAAATATCTACTAATAATATTTGCGGTCTTTAGACACGAGATTTTTTTTTTTTTTTTTTTTTTTTTTTTTTTAATAAATGCACCCGTCATCACAGGGCATTGTGAGCTTACTACCTCCAACTTAATTGGAGACCTTGTCATTCTTTATTTCATTACCAGACTTATGCTTTAAAAACTACTTACACGGGGACAATGATGGGGAAAATAGAAATAGCTTTTTACTATGATAACAAGTTGTCTCTTAATATCTAAACTAATTCTAATTTATTTATTTTATAAATCTACTATTCGCAAGTGGCAGTACAATCTTAACTGGGATACAGAACTGAATAAATGTGCTTAGTTACTATACAGTAACTTGTTTAATATAAATTCAAATTTATATCTTACAATTGGTATCTTATAACTAACTTACTTCTATGCTCCATACATTAATTACAGAGTAACATATGTTAGCCTAAATATAGAACTATAGTTACCTAATATACTTTTCTTATGCCTTATTCCTATTATTAACTAATTTACAAATTTTTACACAGTAGTCGAGGAACATATCTCTGTCCTTCCCAGCTATTATTTCCGAGAGGGAATTCCTGTCAATTTTAACCTCCAACATAAACTCCAACCCCTGCCTCTCGCGATCATGGGCCGGGCAGTCCAGAAGGACGTGAAGGACAGACTCCGAACACGCAGGATCGCAGATGCACGATGGACTCTCCTTGCACTTGAAACGATGCAAGTACTCGGAGAATCCACCGTGCCCCGTCAAAACCTGGGTGAGAAATCTTTCCACCTTTTTTTTACCGATGATCCTGTATGCGGCTATCGCGTCAGGGAAAAACACCTTGGTGACACTAGCCGTTTCACCAGCACGATACCGCTGGTTCCAATCATCAAGCGATTGCATACGAATGCTCCGTTTGATGAATGAAACCGGGCAGCTGTCGTAGTCAAAAGCGCGTTTTGACTTCAGCGCAGCCTCCTTGGTCAGATGGTCAGCACGTTCATTCCCCTCTAGTCCTGCATGAGCTTTGATCCAGAACAAACTGACATTTTTGTCCTGGAGCAGAGCCCTTCGCAGATGTCCCCGCGCCTCGACGGCCAGGGGATGGAGGGCTTTCGGATTTTTAAGTGTGAGCAATGCCGACGAGGAATCGGAATAAATCCCGACTGATCCGGCCAAGTGGTCCGCGGCCATCCGCGCCGCCCGGCATATCGCTAGGAGTTCCGCCTGGTATACCGTACAGTAGGACGGCAAAGCAAGCTTGAGGGTTTTGGTTTCGGCGGCGCCGGTCCATACGGATAACGCTGCTCCCACTTTGCCCTCAATCTTGCTGCCGTCCGTAAAGATGTTAAAGGTATTGGCGCAGTTTGCGTTATATTGGTCCTGGTCTACCATGCACTTGAACTCCAGGTCGATATGACAGGCGGGGTGCGGAGACTGCAGAGCCGAGGTCATCCGCTCCACCTCCCGACCCTTTATCACCGGCTGGGGCACCCCTCTCCTCGCCTCGTATAGGGCCGCGGCTTCGCGAACACGGAGGTCGAGGGGAAGTATCCCAGCTAGCAACAGTGCCGAGTTCAGAGAGGTAGTTCGGTATGCTCTGCATAGATTTTGCGCGAAGCCCCGCTGGACCACGTTCAGTTGCTTGCGGATACCGAGCTTGTCCACGGCCGGTGCCCAGACGGCAGCCACATACAAAATCACGGGCTCAACCACCGCTCTGTAAATAGTGCGGATTACTTCAGGATGGAGACCCCAGCTGACCTTAGCCGCACGGGCCAGCTGGTGGTAAAAGGCGACCGCGCGCTTGCAGACGTTTGCGACGTGGGTGTTAAAGGTGAGTTTCCGGTCTATGATGACCCTCAGCAGCTTGATCTTGTTCGCCAGGACAATGTCGACCCCGTCCATATGAAGACGCGGGGTGTCATACTTCAGTTTGCGCGTCACAACCATAGCATTTGTCTTGTGAGGCGCAAACCGAAGTTTATTAGATGCACCCCACGCCCTCACACGTTCGAGGGCGGCATTGGCCCGACGTTCGATCTCGAGGGCCGTCCCACCCTCGAACACCAACACCACATCATCGGCGAATGCCTGAGCGTAGTCGCCTTTGGCCTCCAATTCCTGAAGTAGTGGATCCAGGAGCAGGTTCCACAAAATCGGCCCGCCGATAGACCCCTGCACACAGCCCTTCCCTGTTTCTCTTACGTGCTCCTCCCCCAAGTACCTCACCCTAGCACGCCTGTCGCTCAGGTAACTGCCCAAGAGCCGCCGGATGTTATCGGGGCACTTTTCCTCAGCCAGCCTGACCCTAATCTTGGGCCACCAGGCGTTGTCGAAGGCGCCCTCTATACCCAGTGAAACCAGGACAACAATTCTCCTTCTCTCTAGATTGTGTCTGATGTGTTTGACCAGGGTATAGAGGGCGTCCTCAGTACTTCGCTGGGGCATAAAGCCAAACTGGCGAGTACTTAGCTTGGGCACTAGATGATGTTGTAGCCTGGCGACGAGCATTTTCTCCAAGATTTTCCCAAGCACCGGAAGGAGCCCGATCGGACGATACGACTTGGGAGTCGTATAGGTGGCCTTCCCCGGCTTGCGGAGGAAGATCACCGTGGCCTCCTTCCAGGGCCTTGGAAAATAGTGGAGCTCGAGGCACTTGTTGAAGACGCCCAAGAAGAGCTCCGGGTCCAGTTCAATCGCGTGCAAACATATATCGGCGGTAAAACCGTCCGCACCTGGGGCCTTCCTCGGGTCAAAGGACCGACCAGCCAACTTCAACTCGAGATGAGTGAATGGTGGGTCATCTTGGCCCGAAGAAGTCTCAATGTCGGCCCGCCCGGCCAGGACCCTCATCCGGCGGTGCTCCTCGGAGTCATTCTCTTCGGAGTCCTCCGGGTAGAAGGTCTCAGCCAGGAGTCGGGCCGAACCCCTGGCATCTAACTCCATATCGTTTACCACAAGCGGTGGATCTACGTCTCTTCTGGAAGTTCTACCGAGCACCCTGTAGATTCCCCCCCACACAGATTCCCCGTTCTGGCGCTCGCAGAAGGAGACCCAGTTGCGTGTTTGCGCATGCCTTACCTCGGTCTCATACCTATCCTTCGCTTCCAGGTACTCCCCAACAACCTTGTGACGCCTAATCGGCGCTGCACACCTAATCCTACTTTTCTTGGTGGCCACCTCGCGCTTAAGCGCTGCCAACTCCTCGTTCCACCACGGCATCGAAAGGACCTCCTTATGTTTGATGAGCGGTATACTTTTTATACAAGTTTGTTCTATGATATTTTCTAATTTTACTATTGTTTCGTCCAAATGTGTTGGTGTCTGTATATTTTTGATAGTGTCTATTGTAAAGTGTTCTTGTGTTTTAATTTGACCCAGTTTCTCACAAAACTGGGCCCAATTCGCCTTTTTTGTGTAAAATTTTCTGGTAGTATGCCTAATAGTGTTTGTGTTAATATGTCTCGTGTTGATTAAGAAGGTGATGGCGTTGTGGTCCGAGTTGATCAGGTCTTCGCGCACGCACCAGCCGTTCACCAAGCCCAGTAGGTCAGACGATACAGCAGTTATATCAATATAACTACTGTACCTTTCGCCACCCCGGATAGTGTCAAAGGTGGGGGTTTCCCCTTGATTCAGGAGGCAGAGACCGAGATCCTCCAGGAACCCGTTTAGTTCTTCGCCTCGGCGGTCTGTCACGGGGCTTCCCCACCAGACGCATTTGGCATTGGAGTCGCCCCCAATAACAATGCTCCGAGCTCCCGTCTCAGACACGAGAATTTAGTGGCTAAATAATAACAGCCACTTGGTACTTGGTAAAAGGTCCATGGATCCATCTTAACATATGCAGATTCCTTCGTTTCTCAACAAGCCCCTTAAGCCGCTTTTCCCGGCTGACAACTTTGACATTTATTACGGGTACACAAATGCCAGAAAATAGGACAAAAGTTTTGTTAAAGAGTATAGTGTCCCCATCTACTGGGTTGCGGCGGTCATCTGATCTTCGCATTAGGCAGTCACTTAATATTAAGTACTAGTCTCCTGCGAAACTGTTATATCGCAGAAGGAGCCTGCGGAAAGGGATATGAAGATCTCGAGCGCTCTCTCGGCCCGCAAAACTAAGATAGCGCTATTTAAAGCATATTGCCAGTCGTTTTACACGAGCAGCCTGTGGGTTAATTATACACAGAAGAAATACAGCGCTCTGCGGGTACAATACAATAACGTCTTCAGGATTTTGTTGCGATTGCCACGTTTCTGCAGTACATCCGCGATGTTCCCTGACTTCTACGCTATAAGACGCAAGTGCGTGTCTTCTCTGTTAGGCAGAGTACAGCAGCAATGATATCATGAAGATGATATCTACCAAATTTCAGTGCCATACACTCGCTCTGGGTTCAAATTGTGGTTGACGCTGTGAAGTAAGTAAGTTAAGAGTTTTTAGATTTTTGTGTTTACCTACTAACATAGATCATATGTATTCATTGTTACTAACCATTATGGATCTTATACGTGATAAATAAATAAATTTAATTAAATTGAAAAAGCAAAGCTCAAGTCAAAGCTCCAGATCCTTGAATATCAACGACGAGTTGCAAGTCTATCGATTTTATTATCGGTTACATTTCGTGGAGTGTGCGATGAAATTACACAATCTAATTCCGCCAAGCCCGTTCCATCATCGGACTACAAGACAAACGGCGACGCGCCATCGTTACATGGTGAACATCCCACCCATACGCACAAAACGTTTTGGGAATACTTTCATTGTGCGTACGGCTAAGGAGTGGAATTCCCTGCCGGGGTCTGTGTTTCCTGATCGCTATAACCTGGGCTTCTTTAAGTTAAGACTGAATAGGTTACTTGTAGGCAAGCATGCTCCATATTCGACCACATCATCACCCATCCATCTGACCATCCCACCTGATGGTAAGCCAGCAGGTGAGATGGTGGTCAAACGCGAGCCTATAATCTATAAAAAAAACGTATACAGGGCGTCAGCTGTCCTCAGCTGACGGCCTGTATACGTTTTTTTTTTGGACATTGGCCTCTGGCCTCCTAGTACTTACTAGTACCTACTTGACTGCATCCGCTCAGACTAGAAGCTGACCCCAAAATAAGTGGGAAAGGGCTTAGTAGGTGATAATGATTTGCGGTTCGCGACCTTAATTATGGTTAAAAATATACTGTTTACGTGAGTAAATCCACAAGCATGCATAAGCTAGTAAAAAACTTTTCTTTTTCATATTTAGCCATTAACGCGGATGAGATTAAGAATGTACATGAAAAACACTAATTGCAAATTCACAGTAGGTATAAATTATATATTACCTATGTTTTAATAAAGAGAAACATAATGCTTAAAAGGTTTTTGCGTCTGCGATGTTTTATTTTGAAATCTAAGTTACAGATATATTTACCTCTTTAAGATTTAACTAAAAGGGTTTTTAATGAGACTTTGTCTATTTATCGGTTTTTCAGTTTAGTTTCTACTTTTTAATATAACACTTTTATTTGGTTTAGCCCGCCATCTCTTTCTTATTAGCTGCTCCTGATAGCCAGTATTGACAAAGGCAAACACCAGGAGAGTCAATGGTTAGTGTGAAAGGAACGATTTTACTAATGAATAATGGCACCTTGGCGCAGTAGTTGAGATATTAGCTACTGCGCTGCGTGTTGCGGTTTCAATTCTCGCAACGGAAAAAAACGTTTGAATGCCCTACAAATAGTTGTTCAACGTCTGAAAGTTCAAAAATAAAACCAAGTTACTGGTGGCATTAGGCTTCTTCCATGATTTTCAGGTGGTTCCGTCCAGGGCCAAAGTAAACCACTGGTCGTTAGTTGGGTCCAGCTCGTCCTCTCGTTCTAACTATATCAAGGCTCTAGAAAGTGGTGATTTTGGCCCACAACATGATACAGGAGAAGTTCTCCAAGTGTAAGACAATGTTTTAGAAACATTATTATCACTACTTCTCCATATAATTTCATTTCAGTTTTTATTTTCAGTCATTAATTCTTGGCAGAACATAATCTATGTTTATGGCTCCGTCTACGCCCTATGACATACTTAATATTATCATGAAACTAAAAAACACGAGCAGCGTTGGCTACGATGGTATTGCCACAAAAATATTGAAAGTAGTTGCATTTGAAATATGTACGGACAGCTGTAAATTTTAGTTTATAGAATGTAAGACATTGCCCTCATTGTATATTCTGGAAACAGTTATGTTTATTAAATCTAACCCAAATTTATTTCAGCGTTTATCCGATGCTGTCTCTACCAATAGACGTGATAATTTCAAACTCTGTGTTCACGGCGCAAAAACAATTCTTATGTGTCAGAGCATATTTTGCGTGGATCCAACCATTTTCAATAAATTGCCCAAATCATAAGCACATTAGCTTATGTCAGCTTACTGCATCCAATTAAAAGTTATGGTACAGCTTCTTTTTCTTTGGTTGGGAAAAACAACAAATGACTCCTGTCGCCCCGGGGAGCGGATGGCATTGTCAGACTTCTACTGACTAAAAACCCGATCTGTTCCTTCAATTGCTACTGGAACGCAAGGTCCAGTGCCGCGGTAATTAAGAAATCGTTTGTATAACCTGACGTGAAAATATTTATAGCGCAATGTATTTACACACTGGTTTTAGTTACATTTTTAATTTTAAA
Source organism: Tholera decimalis (assembly GCA_943138885.2). Classification (NCBI taxonomy): domain Eukaryota; kingdom Metazoa; phylum Arthropoda; class Insecta; order Lepidoptera; family Noctuidae; genus Tholera; species Tholera decimalis. Next base: position 5,496,989 of record OW964573.2, read on the forward strand.
TGTAACTATTCTTTAAAAACTTCATTCAGGACTTTTATCTTTAAAGCAGAAACGATTTTAAATAGAAAACCAATAAATGATACTCGACCGACTAAATATCGTTTCGCTCGTCGCCCATTCGTAGTATAGGCTAGAAATTATGGAGATGAAAACTTTTGACAGCATGTAGAGAAATATGTTTAGTATAGAATTATTACCACTTTTTAGTTGACTGATAGAAAACGCTAAAAGCATTAAGTCCACCCATAGATGATACATATAAATACTGAGATAGATGCGCCACTCTATGATTCGAAAATTGAGTTTTTGACCCTGATCGCCAGGTAGCGTAACGCTAGTTTAGTACCGAAAAAATCCGATAGGTGGCGTCTACCTGACATGTTAATAATATTTTCTTATTTTAAAGATTTTAGAAGTACTAGATTGATTGAAATAAATATTCTAATCGACAAAAGATTAAATCTTTGATTTTAGAATATTTATTTCAATCAATCTAGTGCTTCCAAAATCTAAAGATTAGATTTTAGAGGCTGGCAAAAATTAAAACACGGTGAAGATGGATTTAATTATTTTTTATATTTGTGATTTTTTGGATTCATTATAAATCAACGAAACATAACGAACGAACGAACTACTGATTCAAATTTAATTGAGTCTAAAATAGGCAACAAATCATACCACAATTGGAAATGGAGCGAGTTATTTTTAAGCACTGCTTATATATTTTTGATGACCCCTTGTAAGAATGACCATTAAATGATTCGAAGAGCTTATCAAATAATAAATCTCTGCACTCTTCGGGCAGAATGTTGTGTTCTGAAACAAAATATTAATGTTGGTTAATAAAATTTTGCAAAATTTGCTAGGTAACAATAATGATCCAAATATGTGAAATTATAAACATACTAACTTGATAAAAAACGTAAAGCGCTAGACACCTCTGGCTGAACACTTGTGCTGCATATTTTACCTTCATTTTAGGTATTTTATTACTCATCACATGTTTTTCTGTTAATTTATTAATTAATCGAAATTTGTCGAACTGTTTTTGACAGTTTTATATTTTTCTTTTTTCTTTGTTTTTCATAAAGAAGCGAGGTGTATAGAGTCTATGATGCAGTAAAATTATAATGCCATTTAATTTAGTGATTTAGTGAATTAGGTGCCTAAACACATTAAATAATGCTTTATGAATTGTTCGATACAAATAATATTTTTTTATTAATTTTGTTTATCATATATGTATAAATATATCGTAGCGGCTGCCATCTATTATCAAAACATACGCATTACGTACAAAACTAAGTTGACCCCGGACATAAGATGTCACTAGTTTTTTTGGCAAATTTTGTGTCTGAAGTTTCTTCGGGAGTTTCACCCCCCTGAGTCCACCTTACATGATATTCTTTGTCCTTGATAAAAAGAAGACTATGCGAGCCAAAGACTATAAAACTCTCTGATGCAAGCATAGCAACAATAAAGGTTCTACTGTTAATGTGTAATAGTCAGACAGACATATTTAAGCATACACAATATGTATCGTAATTAAAGCACACCCTCAAACACCCCAATTAGAATTTTTAGTTTTACTTGTTTAAACAGTTTTTAAGACTTTAACTTCCTTTGAATGAGTTTCATTTTTCTGTAATGTGTACTGAATGACGGAATTTACATAAATCTGCATTTAAAAAGTTACTACTTTAATTTACTGTCCATAGTTAGTTTGTTTTTACTATACGGGGAAAGTGTAATTTGTAATTTACGTCAATAAAAATCGATTCGTAAACGATTCTGAACAAACTAATTTCAAGATGTACATTAATTATGTTACATGTTGTATATTATTTGTATGGATAAATATATAACTTTAAGTCCACTTCAACGTCATCTATTTAGCCTTTTCCCAACTATGATGGGGTCGGCTTTCAGTCTAACCCGATGTAGCTGGGTATTATTGTTTTACATGGAGTAACTGCATATCTGACGTCCACAACCCAGTAACTGGGTAACAAGATACCCCTTGGCCAGACCAGTGTCAGATTTTCTGACTTCTGACTACCCGTAACGACTGTCAAAGATGTGCAAATGACAGCCGGGACCGGCGGTTTGACGTGTTTTCCAAGGCACGGGGGTATCACACCGCCAACTTCCAAATTCCGAGCTACTATTGAGGAATTCGTTACAGAAACGCCCAATAGCACTTTTTGTACGACCAGGGAATCGAACCCGATACCTCCGACATCCGTACACTCACCATTAGAACCAGTTGAAAACCAGCGTCGGGCACTAGTTGTCCGGCATTTTGCTGAACTGGGCCTATTTGGCGCAGCCGTGAGTCGCACAGTATTATTAATAGTCCTAGATGTGTTGTATTCTATTATTTTTTAATGTATAATTTCTTTTAATAATAATAAGATGTTGTTTATTTTTTTTTTTTTTACTGTTTGTACTTGTGGCATGTGTCAATAAACGTTTTTTCTTTCTTTTCTTTCTTTCTTTCTCGTGCTCAGCAGTTGCACTTGCAACCACTAGACCAACGAGGAAGTTTTTAAAATCCACTTACCAGCGCTAAAGTTAAACAAAGCCGTCTCCACTCTAAGCTAGCAATCACATCGACAGGGCTAGCCAATAAGGAGATATTCAAATTAGACGCCCCATCCAATGCCAACTTTCACTACAAATATTTATTACTTTTTGTATCGGCAAACGTTGACGGGGATCGTAATTATTTTGCTATCGAATAGAATAAATATTTCTAATAGCGCATAGCTCATGACAACAGTATTTTTACTGTAATGTTCTGTAGAATACGGAAATCCTCCTCTTTAGATACAATTTTAAGGTATGATATCGCTTGGCATAATATTTTCCCATAACATTTATTAACATAATAACTGAATAAGAACTAAATAATTCCTTCTTTTAAGAGAACTAGCAATTTTGGTTAAACACTTTTCTAGCAATCTTGCATTAATTAAAAATTAATGCAATATTTTACTTTACTTGGTATTATTATAAATATACGTAATTTATTAAGGATAATTTAATGTCTAACTGCTACTTAGATAAGAAAACCTAATTCTGAATTTATTACAAACAGTTTTTCCTCGTCTCTCCTGAAATATGGGAATACCCAGGGGCGTGCATAGGATTATGACAGGGCATGCGGCAGAGTAAAAACACACAAAAACTTCTTCTTTTATAGATTTTTAGCATAGCCACAGCCACGCATCGTAGCATGGTGGCGATGCGTGGCTGTGGCTATGCTAAAAATCTATAAAAGGAGAAGTTTTTGTGTGTTTTTACTCCGCCGCATGCCCTGTCATAATCCTATGCACGCGCCTGGGAATACCTAGTTCAAGCATAAGGTTTCTAACCGTTTGTTGCCCGTGGTACTACCGGTGGTACTACCAGTAGTACCACGGGCAATTTTTTTTTCCCGTGGCGCTACCAAGCAGTCCAGTAGTACTACGGGCAAAAATAATTTACCCGTGGTACTACTAAGATTTTTATTTATTTTTGTAAAACCTTTTGTAAGAAAATAATATTGGTGACATTACAAGTTCAAATTATTTACACATGTCATTTGCTGTGCTAAATCATTCCTATTTATCATCTATGATCATTCCACTTCAAGATTCATATTGCATTAATAATTATTTTGAAATGAATTAGCTAAACAATTTTATAGCAAAGGTCAAATGTAGATGGTGCTGTATCAACTTCGCGAAAATGTGTGAAACAGCCATGAAACAGCTGAATCTAAAATAACAATGATTAAAAGAAAGGGCGGCAATGTTCTTATTGGCGATGATGGTCATCAGTACTATAAATTAAAAGATTACAAGAACGTTTCTTCGATATGGAGGTGTTGTATGTTTAAGAAGTCAAAGTGCTCTGGAAGTTTGACTATGAAAGTAGGTACGTACGTAACTAATTCTTTAATATGTAATTATAAAAAACTAGTTACTGATTATTACATTATAGGAGCAGCTAATACTGCAAAGAGCATCACACGGGTGTGAACCCAACGTAGCATAAAAGATAGATATCGCTTTATCAAAATTAAAAGAACAAGTTGAAGTAGTGATAAGCCAATACCACGATTGTACGACAATACAGTATATAATTTGGGCGCAACGTTTAGAAGAAAACTTTTTAAAATGAAATGAATAAAATGAACAAAAAATTATTTAAAAACATTTTTCATCATCATTTTATATACTTGTAACGTGACGTAATTCAATAAATATAGTTTTGCACGTATTTTATTTATTGTTTATTAATTTTTAAAAAAAAAACACTAGCTGTATCCCGCGATTACACTCGCGTTAATCAGAATCTCAACAATACATACTTTCATCCCATATTTCAACTCTTTGAGGGACGATTTTTGACAAAAAGTAGGTCAAACATAGGTGCTTGACCCTGGGTCTTCATTCCAAACTTAATCCAAATAAAAACATGCTCATGCATTTTGGGCACAAAAACATAATACACAAACCATCAAAGATTTATCAGTGGTATGTTAGCTGCGGCAACTCGAGCCATACTGTTATTTAAAGAGAAAATTCAAATGTGTTAGAAACGTTTGTTGCCCGTGGTACTACCGGTGGTACTACCAGTAGTACCACGGGATTTTTTTTTTCCCGTGGTACTACTAAGATTTTTATTTATTTTTGTAAAACCTTTTGTAAGAAAATAATATTGGTGACATTACAAGTTCAAATTATTTACACATGTCATTTGCTGTGCTAGATCATTCCTATGTATCATCTATGATCATTCCACTTCAAGATTTATAATGCAGTAATAATTATTTTGAAATGAATTAGCTAAACAATTTTCTAGCAAAGGTGCTGTAAAACTCCGCGAAAATGTGTGAAACAGCCATGAAACAGCTGAATCTAAAATAACAATGATTAAAAGAAAGGGCGGCAATGTTCTTATTGGCGATGATGGTCATCAGTACTATAAATTAAAAGATTACAAGAACGTTTCTTCGATATGGAGGTGTTGTATGTTTAAGAAGTCAAAGTGCTCTGGAAGTTTGACTATGAAAGTAGGTACGTACGTAACTAATTCTTTAATATGTAATTATAAAAAACTAGTTACTGTATATATTATAATAGATTTAGAGTACTTCGGCATAGAATACTTTTAGTCCTATTTTTGTTTTCGTATGTATTAGTTTTCCCTGCATCCGAATATAGATAGGTAGAGCAACTTATAGGTAATTGGTCATGTGAAAAATAACAGTCCTTTTAAATTTATGCCGACTTGTTTGAATTCCGACCCTACGTTTCCTACTAACTAAAATTACAAAGAAACGATAGGATAAACTTGCTAATACAATAACCAAAAATTATAAGAAATAAACATCTATAGACATCTCACCTAGTAATACTTAACCACCTATTATATTAAAATTGATTCACTTAATAAAGATTTTAAATAAAAGAACAGGAAGAAGAACTGGCCTGTTGGTCAAGTGGTTCCAAGCGCGACTCACGCGGGCCAAAAAGAGCTAAAATATAATGTCAGTAGTAGCCCAGAGTTTGGAAGTTTGCGGTGTGATACCCCCGTGCCTCGAAAAGCACGTTAAGCCGTTGGTCCCGGCTATCATTAGATAGCTATCAATAGAACATAAAAAAGAAACTTTAATAGGTAGTAAACACGAAAACTGATATGTACACCTACTCGTTAAATTACTTAAACTATTTAAAAAACCTATTTATTGACATATTATCATAAAAAGAAATTGAATTGTGCCTACACAACGTTAAGAACCGTAAAAATATAGACTACACACGTATTTTAATAACTATATACATAAATGGTACCAAAATAAAACAAATACGAATAAACTAACCTACATTATCTAACAAATTATTGAAATGAAACACTGTTCAGCAAATCTGCAATTGTTGAATAATTAAAAATTTTACATTTTCAACCGACGACAAAAAGAGGAGGTTATCAATTCGACGCATATATTTTTTTTTTATGTATGATCATCGAGTACTCGAAGACGGCTGAACCGATTTGGAAAATTCTTTTTTGTTCGAATGGGTATACTTCGAAATTGGTACCACTATCACCAAAGTCAGGATCTGATGATGGAATCCTGGAGAAATCGAGGGAACTCTTCAAATATTATAGGCACACCTATGGCGTTTTGGGTATTTCTTATAGTAACTTGTGCAGTTGCTCTCAAAAAGTACCATTTGGGGAAGTGGAACTGATGATGAAGACCACAGATGGCCGCCGAAACTACTCAATAATAAGTATTGAGTGGATTGCGATTCGATTACTTGAATATGGATGTTAAGCACTTTATGCTCGTCACAATGCATATGGTGATGTAGAGCTGATGGTGAAGTACCAGGAGAACTCCTCAACAATTAACGGCCCAGCTTTGGGAAAAGCAATATTTTGTAAAAGGTTATAAGTAGTTGACATTTAGGCTCTTGTAACTAGGTAAATTAAAAATCATCCAACTAAAAAGAGTGAAAAAAAAACTTTTTAACAAAAAATTAAACCGACTCCCAAAAAACACTGCAAAGTGAAAAATAACTTTAATTTCGGAAGTCGGTGCCAAAAACGAAAAAACAAAACTAAAGATACCGACTTATTATTGAGTCCGCAATCCACTCAATACTTATTATTGAGTAGTTTCGGCGGCCATCTGTGGTCTTCATCATCAGTTCCACTTCCCCAAATGGTACTTTTTGAGAGCAACTGCACAAGTTACTATAAGAAATACCCAAAACGCCATAGGTGTGCCTATAATATTGGAAGAGTTCCCTCGATTTCTCCAGGATTCCATCTCCAGATCCTGACTTTGGTGATAGTGGTACCAATTTCGAAGTATACCCATTCGAACAAAAAAGAATTTTCCAAATCGGTTCAGCCGTCTTCGAGTACTCGATGATCATACATAAAAAAAAAATATATGCGTCGAATTGATAACCTCCTCTTTTTGTCGTCGGTTGAAAATGTAAAATTTTTAATTATTCAACAATTGCAGATTTGCTGAACAGTGTTTCATTTCAATAATTTGTTAGATAATGTAGGTTAGTTTATTCGTATTTGTTTTATTTTGGTACCATTTATGTATATAGTTATTAAAATACGTGTGTAGTCTATATTTTTACGGTTCTTAACGTTGTGTAGGCACAATTCAATTTCTTTTTATGATAATATGTCAATAAATAGGTTTTTTAAATAGTTTAAGTAATTTAACGAGTAGGTGTACATATCAGTTTTCGTGTTTACTACCTATTAAAGTTTCTTTTTTATGTTCTATTGACAATGATATTTTATAGTACAGATATGTTATAGGCGCGCGCGTCGTGAAGACTCGAACACGAGCTAATTGGAACGTCTTGCAACTAGTCTGCATCGAACGCAACCACAAGCGTGCCGCACCGTAATACCCCTGTCCTTAGATTTTATTTATCAAAATTGCCATCGTGTGAGTTTCGGAAGTGTACGAATTATACTTCCAAAGTAAACAAAATACAAAGGATCTCATATCACATGTGATAATGCAAATATATTAAGATTATATTTTATATTTCACTTATTTTCCAAACTTGCCAATAAATTATGCTTAGGAGCCATATGTAGGTGAAGACAGAGAGAGCAAACTTGTTTTGTCGCGAGAGCGATAAGGATGCGTGCGTGCGGACATAGATTAGTTAAAAGTTTACAAGTGTAGAAGCGATATTGATTGACTTGTTTTAATTTGTTTTGTGTTACAATTTTTTGACTAAAGTTCATTTGACTGATTATTGAGGATTATAACTGTTTTTTTATTGAATTAGGTTTCCGAGGGATCAGTTTCGACTTCAAGATTGGATCGTAATTGTTCGTGAACAAAAAAGCGAATCAGACTGGATAATATCAAAAAACAGCAGGACAATGTAGCAATCACTTCCAAAGTACTAACAAATATGTTACGAAATGTGGTCGAACAATGCTTAAAAAAATGCAGTTCCAATTATAGAGGTAGGTATCTAAAACATTGTATAAAACAATGCTGCCTGCATAATGTTTTATAAAATGTCAGCTACCTGTTGCTTGCATTTTCGCCAAAGTTGAATTTGTTTGGTCTGTATAGGTACCTACAAAGAAACCGCTACATGACATTTCATTATGAAACCTATATTTGTGTCATGAAATTGATTATTTATTGATTACTAGCTTTCCACCTGCTTCATCCAAGATGAAGTTCCGATTTGACGAAGTTTTCGAAACATGCAATTATTGTTATGACTGATCATAAATTATTTCATTAACATAATGACTATTAATTTCTATTTTAGTTTTGAATATAATGGGCTAAGCTGAATACAAACATTAGTGGTAATACTTGATCCGTGATTAACCAAGTTAGATGTTTAATTTCTTACCTACGTACTTACTCTTCAATCGAGTGTCCACTCTGCGGCTATAAAAATGTTATCCTATGGCACAAGGACTCATTTGAAGCGCAATTGTTAGAATTATAGCCATCTCTTTCACTTGCGTGTTGTTTAGTATCTTTCATTCTACTTATAAGTAAAACTTGTCAATGTGTGCCATAGATATCCGTGATGTGTGCAGTTTTTACTACGCGGAACAAATTTCAACGCAAATTACTATGAACGTAACATATCTGTACTTTATAATATCATTGTCTATTGATAGCTATCTAATGATAGCCGGGACCAACGGCTTAACGTGCTTTTCGAGGCACGGGGGTATCACACCGCAAACTTCCAAACTCTGGGCTACTACTGACATTATATTTTAGCTCTTTTTGGCCCGCGTGAGTCGCGCTTGGAACCACTTGACCAACAGGCCAGTTCTTCTTCCTGTTCTTTTATTTAAAATCTTTATTAAGTGAATCAATTTTAATATAATAGGTGGTTAAGTATTACTAGGTGAGATGTCTATAGATGTTTATTTCTTATAATTTTTGGTTATTGTATTAGCAAGTTTATCCTATCGTTTCTTTGTAATTTTAGTTAGTAGGAAACGTAGGGTCGGAATTCAAACAAGTCGGCATAAATTTAAAAGGACTGTTATTTTTCACATGACCAATTACCTATAAGTTGCTCTACCTATCTATATTCGGATGCAGGGAAAACTAATACATACGAAAACAAAAATAGGACTAAAAGTATTCTATGCCGAAGTACTCTAAATCTATTATAATATATACAGTAACTAGTTTTTTATAATTACATATTAAAGAATTAGTTACGTACGTACCTACTTTCATAGTCAAACTTCCAGAGCACTTTGACTTCTTAAACATACAACACCTCCATATCGAAGAAACGTTCTTGTAATCTTTTAATTTATAGTACTGATGACCATCATCGCCAATAAGAACATTGCCGCCCTTTCTTTTAATCATTGTTATTTTAGATTCAGCTGTTTCATGGCTGTTTCACACATTTTCGCGGAGTTTTACAGCACCTTTGCTAGAAAATTGTTTAGCTAATTCATTTCAAAATAATTATTACTGCATTATAAATCTTGAAGTGGAATGATCATAGATGATACATAGGAATGATCTAGCACAGCAAATGACATGTGTAAATAATTTGAACTTGTAATGTCACCAATATTATTTTCTTACAAAAGGTTTTACAAAAATAAATAAAAATCTTAGTAGTACCACGGGTAAATTATTTTTGCCCGTAGTACTACTGGACTGCTTGGTAGTACCACGGGAAAAAAAAAATCCCGTGGTACTACTGGTAGTACCACCGGTAGTACCACGGGCAACAAACGTTTCTAACACATTTGAATTTTCTCTTTAAATAACAGTATGGCTCGAGTTGCCGCAGCTAACATACCACTGATAAATCTTTGATGGTTTGTGTATTATGTTTTTGTGCCCAAAATGCATGAGCATGTTTTTATTTGGATTAAGTTTGGAATGAAGACCCAGGGTCAAGCACCTATGTTTGACCTACTTTTTGTCAAAAATCGTCCCTCAAAGAGTTGAAATATGGGATGAAAGTATGTATTGTTGAGATTCTGATTAACGCGAGTGTAATCGCGGGATACAGCTAGTGTTTTTTTTTTTAAAGTTAATAAACAATAAATAAAATACGTGCAAAACTATATTTATTGAATTACGTCACGTTACAAGTATATAAAATGATGATGAAAAATGTTTTTAAATAATTTTTTGTTCATTTTATTCCATCCCGTTTTGAGACGAAATTCTCGGACCGCGCTTTTGTGCTCACAGCCATTTCAAAGAAATTTCGAAAAGGCTGGTTGACTTTCCCCGTGACCTAAGGGCTGGCTATTAGCTGAGCGCGTGAAGAAGAGGCAACTCTCTTCTTCATGCCCTAGCCACCGCGGGAGACGAGACGACTCGGGTGTTGGAGATCACGAGCTGACCTCCGGCCACCGTAGGCTTGGGCTTACGGGCGGCAAGCAGGGGTTGTTCACGTCTTGTTAGATCCAGGGCCGGGTCGGCGACATGTCGTATTACACGAGCAGCCAGCAGCATTGACGGGGCCCGACAGAGCCATAGCCTGTCGGGGTTGCGGAAATTTTCTTACGATATCCGTGGCCCTGGAACATAAAGGGCAACTGAAGGGACAGGTTGGGTTTTTAATCAGTAGAAGTCTGATAAGGGAGTCATTTGATGATTTTACTACCGAGAAAAGAAAAATATTTTTTTACAAAAAAATTGAACCGACTTCAAAACTTACAAAACAGACTTGCACTACAAAGAGGGAAATAACCTGAAACATTGTTTTATTCGATGTCTAATTCCGTTAAAAATAAGGGCTAGGTCACATGGCTGAAGACGGTGCCAAGCCAATGAATAGTTTTGATAGGCAAAGAACGCCGCATTCTCGGGCACACCCGAGATGATGAAACCTATTCATTTATCTTGGCTTTATACTGATTGAATACAGAACCTCTTTTTTTGAAGTCGGTTAAAAAGGGGTGGCTATGACTTTGACCAAAGGCCAAACATTTGCCATACAACATGGTAACGCCGCCAGTATCTTGGGTACCTAACAATCCGACAGCGTTGAGGGTAAATTTTTTTATTTTTTATTTTAGACTAGCTGCGGCCCGCATCTTCGTTCACGTGGGAGGTTTTTCACACGTAAATCCGGATCCCGTGGGAATTCCGGGATGAAAACCTATGTGTTATTTCAGGATATCAACTAGCTACTCACCAAATTTCATTCAAATCCATCCAGAAGTGCAGAGATTAGCGTTTACAAACAGACAGACTTTTTTTAATTCTTCCTTCCTTCTTCCTTCCTTTCTTCCTTCTCACTATCACCCAAGCATAAGAACAAGAGAAAAACATTCAAAGACTTCTGAAAATACTAAGGAAAGTACGTTTAAATCTATCAGGATAGATAAAAAACCTATTTCAAGCAAAACTAGTGCAACATAGTGCAATTTTACTTGAACTTTTCTGTTTTATATTCTATAGTTTTCTTAGTTTATTTAATTTTTAAGTTATTTTTAATGTATTATAGTTTTAATATAGTTTCTTAAATTTTATTTATTTTAGTTCTTGATATTCAGTAGCAACAGCGATGTGGTTGTTGGTGGTGCTAGTCAACTTTCAACATCGCTGAACACCCTGGAGAGATGCCCGCTCTGTACCCAGGCACGCTTTTTCAAAGGTAAGCGGGGTCTGAATGTGCATATTGGGAAAATACATAAGTCGCAAAATGCGCCTTCAGACTCTGCTTCCATACCTATTTCCACACCTTCTAATACCACTTCCGACCCTTTTTGGAAAACACTTTCAAATTTAAAAAAATCCGTTCCGGTTATGAAGCGAGTTCCCCGCGGCGCCAAACCTCTAGTTGCTCAACACCTGTTATAGTTGCGTTCGGCAAGCTGTCCGGGAGAACTCACAAAGCGCCTGGGAACAACTGCTTACCTTCCCCTACAAAGTTCTTCACGTGAAAAAGAATCCGGCCACAAAAAAGACTTTAACAGCTCAAATTAAAGAAAATTGTAATGTTTCGGCTCCAAGTTTTGATTTCGATTCTCCCTCTCTTAGAATTACCTCTTCACGAGGTATATCCCATTTGGTAGAAACGAAGTTAGGGGACGGTGATATTAGCGGAGCTGCCAGGATTCTCTTCAGCAGCGATGTGGTGGCACCTTGTTCTTCAGAGACTCTCGAAGCTCTGAAGACCAAACACCCTGCTCCAGCGTATGATCTTGCTTTTCCCGACCCTTCTGATCCTGATATTCAATCCCTCACCATTTCAGGTCGAGAGGTAATCACAGCCGTTAGCTCGTTCCGGAGCGGCTCCGCTGGCGGTCTCGACGGCCTGAGTCCGCAGCACCTGAAGGACCTCATTTGTTCAGGCGCCGGGGTAGCTGGTGAGTCGCTCTTTAGGGAGCTGACGGCTCTAGTTAACCTTATGCTCTCCGGCAAGGTAAACGAATCTGTCATCGATATTCTGTATGGCGCCAATTTATGTGCGCTACGCAAGAAAGATGGCGGCATTCGTCCCATTGCCGTGGGAACCACCTACCGCCGTATGGCAGCCAAGATTTGCTGTAATTTTTATGGTGAGGCTGTTTCGGAAAAATTTCAGCCCCTGCAACTTGGTTACGGTTCCAAAGGGGGCTGTGAGGCTGCCGTACACGCGAGGCCATTCTGAAGGTTGACATAAAGAACGCCTTCAATTCAGTTAACAGGGACACTTTGTTGGCTGAGACTAAAAAAGAATTACCCCAAATTTATAGTTTCCTTTGGCAATGCTATAGAAATCCATCCAAATTATTGTTTCGAGACAATCTGTTAGAATCAGCTGTTGGCTGTCAACAAGGTGACCCTCTCGGGCCAGTGATTTTCAGTTTAGCTATTCACCCAATAATTCGAAAGCTAAATTCTAAATTCAATGTTTGGTATCTTGACGACGGAACCTTGGGAGGTGATGTAGAAAATATTTTAGCAGACCTAAATTTCTTAAAAAATGAACTACATTCTATTGGCCTTGACCTCAACCTTTCAAAATGTGAATTATTTTTAACAGATAACACTGACAGACTACTGACTCTCTCTAAATTTAACGAAATAGCACCTGGAATTCAAATTATTGAGAAAAGTTCTCTCCGTCTCCTTGGTTCTCCAATCTTTGATACTTCCTTTCCCGACTTTATTGCAGAACAAATTAATAAATTCAATGACGTTTCGGAAAGATTGCTCTAAATCAATATGCACTCGGCCATCACTATAATTCGTTTCTGCTGTTTCGGCCCTAAATTAACATACTCTCTTCGTGCTTCCCATTTGTGGAAGCACCATCAACTTTTATTTCAAATGGATCAAATTATCAGACGAACTTTGTCCTTAATTCTGAATGTGACTTTGGATGACCGAGCTTGGGCCCAAGCCTCTCTTCCCATCCGCATGGGAGGGCTCGGAATCCGCAAAATTTCTAGTATTAGTTTACCGGCTTTCATTTCCTCGGTCCACAGCACTGAGAAATTAATCAGGAATATCCTGGCTTCCACACTGATTGATTTCAATGTGCCGTGCTTCACTGAGGCTATTGATGCCTGGAATCTCGCTTGTCCGAATTCTGACCTACCTGTTATACCATCTTCCCAGAGGCGGTGGGACGAGCCGAGTAGTTCTGAATAATTTACTAACCACGTCTGCTACTTCTGCTGAGTGTGCTCGTCTGCTGGCTGTGGGAAAGTGGGAATCAGGTCTTTGGTTACATGCTCTACCATCCTCAAATCTAGGCACTTTGTTCGACGACACCACTTTCCGCATCACTACTTCACTACGCCTAGGAGCCCCTTGTTGTTCCCCTCATCGCTGTAATTGTGGAGAAGCGGTCAACAGCCTCGGGCACCATGGTCTCTCTTGCAGCCGTAGTGCGGGTCGTTTTGCACGACATGCCAACTTAAATGACATTATCCGACGAGCCCTTGTGACCGTCGGCGTTCCAGCCGTATTGGAACCCATTGGACTGGCGCGTGACGATGGCAAGAGACCGGACGGCATGTCATTGTTTCCTTGGAAGATGGGTAGGCCTTTAGTGTGGGACGCAACTTGTGTCGATACTGTCGCGCCATCCCATCTTCCCAGTTCATCATGTTGTGCTGGCGCTCCCGCTGCGGCTGCGGAAAACCTCAAGCGGCGTAAATATAGTCATCTCGGTGATAACTATATTTTCGAGCCGTTTGGGGTCGAAACTCTCGGACCATAGGGCCCGTGTGCTCACAGCCTTTTTAAAGAAATATCGAAAAGGCTCGTTGACGCTTCCCGCGACTCAAGGGCTGGCTATTTCTTTGGTCAACGGCTAAGCATTGCCATACAACGAGGCAATGCCGCCAGTATCTTAGGTACGTTGCCAGCTGACAGCGTTGAGGATGAATTTTTTGATGCTTTATTGTAGTTTGTATTTTAGTACATAATTTTGTATATTTGTTGTAAATAAATAAATAGTAAACCTGTTCATGTAGTGACATCTACATGTTTTTAGATTCTTCCTCTATTCATTTTTCTTAACTCCCCTCTATAATTTATAATTGTAAAAATAAAAAATGTACAGACACAGTTTTTTATTGTTTTATTATATGTATAGATTCCAGTTTAGTGTAAATAGTTTATCTTTACATAGTATAATACAAAGTCGCTCCCGCTGCCTGTACGCAACGATTTTTTTTTCCTTGTAACTTTTATTATAGTTGCACCTAATTAAGTTCACTAACCTTAAAGCTCAAATGTCTAACTTATATACTTCTTGAGGGTGGGTGCCTATAAATACAAGATATTAAGTTATCTTAGTTTAGGTATTGGCTGCAACTCTTACATAAACATATGTATTACCTTAAGACCTATTTACATTGTAACATTTTCATTTTACTTGAAGGTGTAAATAAACCATTTTATTTTATTTTATTTTTATTTTAATGCAGTTGTCAGCAATAGATAGAGTGATTCAAAAGGTAGGTTTATATCTGTAACACATGTATGATGTATATTATTAGTAGGTACATTGCACCCATGCGAAACTGGGGCGGGTAAGGGCGGCACCAAACCAAACTCAGAGATCAACGTTTTTTTAAAGACCATTCAATTCGTATAGTCAAATCATATGAGAACCATGTAGGTTTAAGCCTGTGGTGCTTTTAACTTTAATGCAGTTATGAGCAATAGATAGAGTGATTCAAGAGGTAGGTTTATATCTGTTACACATGCATATTATTAGTACATTGCACCCTTGCGAAACTAGGGCGGATAAGGGCAGCCCCTAAACAAACTCAGAGGTCAACGTTTCTTTTAAAGACCATACAATTCGTCTAGTCAAATCATATGAGAAGCATGTAGGTTTAAGCCTGTGGTGCTTTTGAGTTTAATGCAGTTATCAGCAATAGATAGAGTGATTTAAGAGGCAGGTTTATATCTGTACCACATGCATATTATCAGTACATTGCACCCGTGCGAAACTGGGGCGGGTAAGGGCGGTACCGAAACAAACTCAGAGGTCAACGTTTCTTTTAAAGACCATACAATTCGTATAGTCAAATCATATGTGAACCATGTAGGTTTAAACCTGTGGTGCTTTTGATATAACATAGATATATATATCTATGTATACATTTTACATACACTTTACTGTACTCATCACTCCATTATTATAAAAGTTAGAGTGGGGGACACATTTTATCACTTTGGAAGAGTCTATCTTTCAAACAATTTATCAAAAAAAAATTGCTTTGGAAACCTCACCATCATTTTCAAAGCCCTATCTATAAACACTCCACAAGTATGGAATAGACGAAAAAAACTGTTAGGTCCAGTTCCATGTACGGAGATTCCCCCCTTAATGTTCTTTTTTTATCAAAATCATAAAGCGGTTCACAGAATACATCTACCTACCAAGTTTGAAATTTTTAGTCATATGGACGGATAAGACTTTAAGTTTCCGAAAAATTCCAGAACTAACATACTACACCTACGAAATCTAGTACTCGTTCTTGAAAGCCTACATAGATTAAAATACTCGTAAGTAGGTACTCATACTTATATTTTTCAATTCCAACAATATCACCTCCTTTTTTGAAGTCTACAACACCTTTATTATTAGACTAGCTTTTGCCCGCGACTTCGTCCGCGTGGAATAGTTACTTTGGGCTAACGTTAAATTTAACCCCGATTTTGAAGCATTCTTCATTGGCGCTCCGCTCCTATTGGCCTTAGCGTAATGATACAATATAGCTGTGCCCGCGACTCCGTCAGCGTAAGTTAATGTATTGGTAATATTGTTTAGATCACGTTCGCATGAGGCTTAAGTACCTAGAGAACGCTTCGACCGCGAGACGCGTCGAGCGCGGCGACCGATTCTCAAAAATAATCCTTATAGCATGATTCATTATTCACGCGCGATGGCTTATTATCATAAGCGTATTTCATGTATAACTTTGGTGTTTCTATACCGATTTATATAATTCTTTTTACGGTTTCGTAGCCGAATGGCAAAAAACGGAATCTTTATAGTTTCGACATGTCTGTCCGTCTGTCTGTCTGTCTGTCTGTCCGTCCCTCCGTCTGTCACAGCAATTTTATTCCGAAACTATTAGGACTATACATGTGAAACTTGATAGGTAGATGTATTCTGTGAACCGCTTTCCAATTTTGAGAAAAAAATTAAAAAAATATTTAAAATAAAGGGGGTCTCCCCTTACATGGAACTAAACCTGAAAATATTTTTTTTCATGAAATCGATGCATGTGTGGTATCTATAGACAGTTCTTTAAAAACGACATCGGGGTTTCTAAAACCACTTTTCCATAAAGTCAATCGTTTAAAAGATATAAACTTCCAAAGTGGTAAAATGTGTGTGTGGCGGACACAACCTCTAACTTCTATAATAATGGAGTGAAAAATCTAAAAAAAATATATGTCTGTAGATCTTAATACAAACTTTCAATCAAAATTAGTTTGAACGAAATCAGTTCAGCAGTTTTTGAGATACAGCATATTTTCTAAAACCGCAAATATAACTTTGTAATTCATACAAACACTATGAAAAACAAATTTATTCGGCGCAGTTGTAAAAAATGTAAAAAAGCCAGTTTTAAGAAATTTGTAAGGTTTTTTTTTTCAAAACAAATTTATTTGGCGCAGTTGTAAAAAATGTAAATAAGCTAGTTTTAAGAAATTTGTAAGGTTTTTTTTTCGTCAAATAAATTTGCATATTATATTATAGTTACTACGGAACCCTTCATGGGCGAGTCTGACTCGCACTTGGCCAATTTTTTTATGGAATAGTTAATAATGTTAACTTTTTCAATTAGGGGTGACTGAGAGTGTTATAAACGTAAGAGTAGACAAATATTATTATCAGAAAGCTTCGAACTGCTAAGCTATCGGGAGTTACACGTGTTATTGTGAGTCAACCATAAAAGTTAGACATATGCTGTCGTGGGATATTTTTTATATAATTTTAAGGAGAACATTTCCGTCATAAAATGATTAGTGTAGCTTTAACCATTAAGGTTGCAAACGCGACGGAAGCTTAAAAAATGGGGTAACTTCTCCCGTTTTCCCAACATTTCCTTTCACTGCTCTGCTCCTATTGATTGTAGCGTGATGAAAAGTATACTATAACCCGCTCAGGAGTATGAAAAATAATTGTACCAAGTTTCGTTAAAATCCGTCGAGTAGTTTTTGTTTCTATAACGGTTATACAGACAGACAGACAGACAGACAGACAGACAGACAGACAGACAGACAAAAATTTAACTAATTGCATTTTTGGCATGAGTATCGATCCTTAATCACCCCCTGATAGTTATTTTGGAAATATATTTCATGTACAGAATTGACCTCTCTACAGATTTATTATAAGTATAGATATCGGTCATTGGTCCTAACATCTAATGAACTCGCTAAGTATTATGTTCAAATAAAAAAATACTTACAATTTTCTCTCTATGAGAACAACATCTTTCCACTTCAGTAAATTGCCATAAGCATTCAATGTCACGACAATCAGAAAATCTCAGCGCCGAACTCGAATGAAATCGTTGACAGATTCAATCTCTTCCAAGAAAATACTTTAGATATTTCATGGGAATTACGTCAAGTTTCACCATTTGTTATTCTGACGGACCTTCCCGGAAGGGTGCTGATGGATTTCGGAAGCTTTAAAAAAAAATAATTAAATAACAATTTCCCAAATTTTGTGTTTAATTTTGTTTTTTTTTTTGGAACTCACACGGAAGCACTTACTCGCTTCTAATGGAGAAGGCACAAAAAGCTTTACTTAGGTTCCTCTACAAGCAGAATTATGCTGCCCTGCACTATCTAAGAGGCCGTTAAGCCACAAAAGGTCATTTTTCACTTTTTAATGTATACTTAAACTACTTTCGATTCTGTATCTTTTGGTCTAAGAATCATTTTCCTACGATTAATACTTTTCGAGATATAGCAATTTTGCTGAGCAGTTGAACAAAATAATTTTTTTTCACTTCCTTTGTTAAAAAGTGACTAAACCACAATACTTGTATATACAATACTAAAATATAATACAATACTAAAAGACACTTTTATTTACTTTAAAAAAACCTCACATATATTGTGCATAGAAGCTGTAGCCACAAAAATAATTTACCATCGTCCTAGCTAGCGTAGTTTTGTAGAAAAATCATTTCCCACTTATTTTCACGTTTACCCGAAAAATACTTTTTTTTTTTTTTTTTTTTAGAATTGGTTCGCGTTTGACCACCATCACACCTACTTTTTGGGGTTAGCGGCTTTTTAGTTATTGTAGGGCAGTATGGGTATTATCCATACCCCTCATCATCTACTTAGCCTTTTCCCAACTGTGTTGGGAACGGCTTCAAGTCTAACGTATCTGAGTATTAGTGTTTTATATGAAGCGTCTGCCTATCTGACCTCCACAACTAAAGGGCCCCCGAGACGGTCCAACGGTTTGATTCAAACTTCACGTGTTTGATGCTACCGTTTGATGTCGGTTTGAACGGTTTGATTCAAACTTCACGTGTTTGATGCTACCGTTTGATGTCGGTTTGAACGGTTTGATTCAATCTTCACGTGTTTGATGCTACCGTTTGATGTCGGTTTGAACGGTTTGATTCAATCTTCACGTGTTTGATGCTACCGTTTGATGTCGGTTTGAACGGTTTGATTCAATCTTCACGTGTTTGATGCTACCGTTTGATGTCGGTTTGAACGGTTTGATTCAATCTTCACGTGTTTGATGCTACCGTTTGATGTCGGTTTGAACGGTTTGATTCAAACTTCACGTGTTTGATGCTACCGTTTGATGTCGGTTTGAACGGTTTGATTCAATCTTCACGTGTTTGATGCTACCGTTTGATTTCGGTTTGAACGGTTTGATTCAAACTTCACGTGTTTGATGCTACCGTTTGATGTCGGTTTGAACGGTTTGATTCAATCTTCACGTGTTTGATGCTACCGTTTGATGTTGGTTTGAACGGTTTGATTCAATCTTCACGTGTTTGATGCTACCGTTTGATGTCGGTTTGAACGGTTTGATTCAATCTTCACGTGTTTGATGCTACCGTTTGATGTCGGTTTGAACGGTTTGATTCAAACTTCACGTGTTTGATGCTACCGTTTGATGTCGGTTTGAACGGTTTGATTCAAACTTCACGTGTTTGATGCTACCGTTTGATGTCGGTTTGAACGGTTTGATTCAAACTTCACGTGTTTGATGCCACCGTTTGATGTCGGTTTGAACGGTTTGTCAAACAGCACTACGCAGTTTGGTTCGGTACGCTGTCGTAGACTTGTGACGCAGACAAGATGCCCTCGAACAGAAGGAAAAAAAAAGCTTTGCAACTTACTCATGTTTATCAATATCTTCGTCCAACATTTTCGTCACACACAAGCTCACGCTACAAACTCCAACGCAAAACTAAGCCGAGTTTGTTCAAACGCGTCGGAACACGATCAAACGGCGCGTCAAATACAACAAAAATATGAAATTTCATCAAACGTGCTTCAAACTCGTATATGTTTGACAAACCGTTCAAACTACCTTTGTAAACGATCAAAATGGTTTGAGTCAAACCAAAATTTACGTGTTTGAGTCAAACCGTTGGACCGTCTCGGGGGGCCTTAACACGATACCTCCTGGTTAGACCAATATCAGATTTACTGGCTTCTAACTGCCCGTAAGGATAATGAAAAATGTCTAAATGACAGTCTGGACCAACACTGACCACTTCCAAATTCCGGTCTACTAATGAGCAATTCCTTACAGCAAACCCAATTCAGCCCAAATTAGTATCTACTTTGGTAATGATCGTCAAATCGTAGAGCGCCATAAATTCTAAGTTAAGTTACACGATAACAGGCAAATGTTTGTAGGATCTGTACAGGTCCATACAAATCTGTGTCATTATTTCCCTAAAAACTACATGGTCTTCCTAATTACGATTGGGTTATTACAAATTTTATAGACTTGATAATATTTTGACCATTGAGTTTGTTTTTCTGTTTCTTCTCCCAGCGTTCAGAAAGGAAACGCCTCATTTAGTTTAAAGGGACCAGAATATTGAAGAGTATAATTGTTTATATTTATTATTTTTACATAGTTTATACATAAATATCATTTTAACCCATTTAATTTCATTTGTGACATTTATAATTTGACATTGTTTTTATTTATTTTTGGTCATTTTTTAATTTATTTTATTGACATTTTTTATATTTATTTTGTATAATTCTAAATTTAATTTCAATTTCATAACTTTTTTACATGTATTTCTATATGTATAATAGTGTAAGCCGACCAATGGCACGTATAACGTTTCTATTTTATATGTTGAATTGAATGAATTTTATTTTACATTTATTTATTTAATATAGACAACAAAAGTATTGGTATATTTGTAGCTCACGACATTATTCACATATTGTATGTCACTTCAATTTGCAAAATTTGATATATTTAAACAATTAATTACAACAAATATACAAAATTATGTACTAAAATACAAACTACAATAAAGCATCAAAAAAAACTTTTTAACAAAAAATTAAACCGACTCCCAAAAAACACTGCAAAGTGAAAAATAACTTTAATTTCGGTAGTCGGTGTCTTTAGTTTTGTTTTTTCGTTTTTGGCACCGACTTCCGAAATTAAAGTTATTTTTCACTTTGCAGTGTTTTTTGGGAGTCGGTTTAATTTTTTGTTAAAAAGTTTTTTTTTCACTCTTTTTAGTTGGATGATTTTTAATTTACCTAGTTACAAGAGCCTAAATGTCAACTACTTATAACCTTTTACAAAATATTGCTTTTCCCAATGCTGGGCCGTTAATTGTTGAGGAGTTCTCCTGGTACTTCACCATCAGCTCTACATCACCATATGCATTGTGACGAGCATAAAGTGCTTAACATCCATATTCAAGTAATCGAATCGCAATCCACTTAATACTTATTATTGAGTAGTTTCGGCGGCCATCTGTGGTCTTCATCATCAGTTCCACTTCCCCAAATGGTACTTTTTGAGAGCAACTGCACAAGTTACTATAAGAAATACCCAAAACGCCATAGGTGTGCCTATAATATTTGAAGAGTTCCCTCGATTTCTCCAGGATCCCATCATCAGATCCTGACTTTGGTGATAGTGGTACCAATTTCGAAGTATACCCATTCGAACAAAAAAAGAATTTTCCAAATCGGTTCAGCCGTCTTCGAGTACTCGATGACCATACATAAAAAAAAAATAAAAAAAAAAAATATACGCGTCGAATTGATAACCTCCTCTTTTTGTCGTCGGTTGAAAATTCATCCTCAACGCTGTCGGCTGGCAACGTACCCAAGATACTGGCGGCATTGCCTATTAATATAGACCCTCTAACCATAAATACAAGCGTGGTATTAGGTAAGTTTGTTACCTACATAAAACGACACAGACATAATTAAATAACTACAAAGAATTAAATGGAATCACGTGGAGGTTATAATTCATAAAATAATGAGATCCTCTGAGACACAGACATACCTATGTCAACTAGCTCGTGTATAACAAAATAATTAATGTTAGGCCACGGTTACATGAGATTTTTTTCATCACATTTTGCCCGGCGACTGTAATTTCTAACCACTGTAGCATCTGTAATTTAGAATATATAATTACGGTACCCACCGGGCTTGTAAGTATGTTATGCGAAAATTTTCTAAGGAGACTTGTATTATGTTAATCGGTCTATACTATCCTCTCATACCTAAAAAAAAACGATATTATACAAAGATTGTGAACCGTGGAGTTTCTTGCTGGTTCTTCTCTATAGGAAACGTTTTATAAGTGGTCATATAGGCCTATGTGAAATAAAGATATGTTTCACTATTTCTGTGCATAAACGTTATTGTATTTTACTATTGTAAATGTATAGGGCAGTCTGTTTTTTCCGCGATTTAAGGGTTTGTCCCAATTAGTTGTTTATTATGATGACATATGACTACATATTACCAGTGTTTTTATTTTTTAACCGACTTCTGAAAAAGGAGGAGGTTCTCAATTCGGATGTTTGTTTGTTTTTTTTTTTTTTTTTTTTTTTTTTTATGTTTGTTCAGGCATAGCTCCGTCGCTCGCCAACCGATTTGAAAAATTCTTTTTTTGTTGGAAAGGGTATACTTTCCAAATGGTCCCATGAAAATTTTATCGACATCGAACAAGCCGTTTCTGAAAAATCAACAAATGTCTAAAAAAAATATTTACATTGATGATCTTTTCGGTTACTCTATATTGTGTTTTTTGTTCGCGCGTTTTTAGTTTTTTGTAGTTGACATTTTGGCTTTTATAACTAGATTAATTACAAATTGACCCACTAAAAAGCGCGAAAATAAAAACTTTTTTGCAAAAAAATAAAACCGACTTCCATATCAAAACACTACAAAGCCAAAAATAATTTTAATTTCGGAAGGCGGTGTGAAAAAAAAGAAAATACAAAACCAATAACACCGACTACCGAAATTAAAATTATTTTTGGCTTTGTAGTGTTTTGATATGGAAGTCGGTTTTATTTTTTTGCAAAAAAGTTTTTTACTTACACATATGCTGAACCCATACTGTATACATATATCATGTAGTTTCAGTTCAATAGTAATAAAATAAATTAATTAAAGCAAACACAGGTAGGTTAAGAGCTATAAAATATAGTTTTGATTGACGTTATATAACTAAAGGAACTTGAGTTAAATTCCAAGTCATATAACTTAGGCGGGTGTTACGGACCCCGTATGAAGTATTTATAGGGTCATATTAGCAGCTCGTGGCTTGATAAAGCGACAGCTATGCTTCAATTGACAGCCAAATTTGAAAATACTATAAATAAATAATTATTTATTTATAGTAATTGAAAAAAAAAAAAAACAATGCAAAAACATGTAACTTAAAGGGTATATGCGTACCAAGTGCAAGGCTTCTTTGGATGATAACAAACGATATGGCAACGGTTTTGTAATCCGAATTTTTCAAATTAGGAAGAACGAAGAGAATTATCGTGTTATTGGCAAGTAACGTGGAAAGTTATTGACCCTGGTGGTGCTGTGACACGTTTGCTATAATTGGTCTTCAAGAAACTAATGAAATCGATAATTTAGCACCAATTCTTTAAGTCACTTATTTTGAGCTGAAATTGTGCATAGAGACTCCATACCAGATGTTTGTCTTCAGCCCTTTGATAGATACGGGGTTTCCGTTACAAGTTGTATAATATGTTATATCATAGCTAGATAATTCGGCATGATACTATTATTTCTGTATAGTATTTGAATCCAAGTCCACCAATCCTGTTTCATTATACAAAATGTTGCGTCATCGTCACATGTTAGACATCCCACCCATACGTACAAAACGTTTCGGTAATACCTTTATAGCGTGTACAGCTTAGGAGAGGAATTCCCTACCGTAGTCTGTATAAAAACTATAACCTGGGAGTCTGAGATGATGGTTAAAAACCAACCTAACAATTATAATAAAAAATACTTAGCGTGATAACTTTTATCACAGGGTCTAGGGCATTTTTTATGCCGGGGTTGGGGGAATGTTCTAACGAGATAATGTGGCCCCGGAATGCAAGGGTTAGATGTACGGACGCCAGCACATCAAGCTACAACAATCTGTCAAATTTCTTTAATAGATTTTCAACTTTATTGTTAAAGAAATTAGGTTCAAGTTTGATTGGGAAAATTTGACAGTTTCGGGTAGCTTCATGTGCTGGCGTCTGTACTTGCGGGAGCAGAAACAGGGTGAGTTTTAGTCAGTAAAAGTCTGACACTCCCTTCCACTCCACCCCGAGCGGGTGAAGTCATTCAATGATTATTCAATCCGGAAAAAGGGCATTCTTTGTGCACCCCGTAGACCCTTTTGTTTCCATTTTAAATGTTAATTAGTCATCAATAGATTACAGATATTTAGAATTCAACTTCTTAGACAGTGAAAGTACTCCCAATACGTTTTGTCGGTAAATTCCGGGGATGCGGTATCAACTGAAGCAACAGGGTCGATTTTTTTCATAAGAACTCTGACACTCCCTTCTAGCTGCACCCAGAGCGAGAGAATGGTTGTCCCCCCAAAAAAAGGTCTCGGCAAAAAATTGTTTAACCTTGAACCTTGAAATAGACCTCTACATCTTTTATTTCTTAGTATTCTCCTAGTTAAAAATAAAATAATATCTATCCCTTTCATTTTCAGATCTAAGTATTTATGAACCGTAAAAGGAAAATTGTGTTGTTAATTAATTTAAATCTCTCTAACTACTTAATTAGTAATTGGAGAGGATTCCATAAAACATTAATACGTAATTTCAACTTTCACGACGCTGTTCATTTTGTTTTCTGTTGTCTGCAAAAATTTGATAATTCATTTTTGGATTTTCTTATTTTAGAGACCAGAATGCTATAATTATAAATAGCGGTTTTTTATCATGGATAGGCTCACCTTTGCCACTATCTCACCTGATGGTGATGAGGTCGAAGATGAAGTACGGATGACTAGAAGTAACTATTCAATCTTAACTTAAGACCCTCAGGTTATAGGTATCAGGAAACACAGACTCCAGCAGGGAATGCCACTCCTTAGTCGTACGCACGATGAAAGTATTCCCCAAAACGCATTGTGCGTATGGGTGGGATGTCTACCATGTAACGATAACACATCGCGGTTTGTCTTGTTGTCCGATAAAGGAACGGCTTGATAGTATTATATTGTGCAATTCCATCGCACATTCCCCGAAATATGACTGATAGAAAACCGATAATCTTGCGTTATATTGTGAAGGCAGGATACAGTAAATAATACGAATACCTGTCCAAAGACACAGAAAGACAATATAAGCTAGACAATTAATTTTAAATACAATAAAATACTGGGAAGAGTTATTTATGTTAGGGACGAACATAATTGTTGGTTGTCTACGAGTTACTGTCCCGGTAAGACAATAGAATATCACAAAGAAGATCATACACGACATTTATTATGACCACGACCACCAGTGGAAAATAACAACTCAAATATTACAAACAAACAAACAAACATTGTTTTTAATTATGTTATTTATTTGACAAATTTGGATACGGCTGGCGTTAATGGCTAAAAAATTACTTTTTTTTTTAACTATAGTAGGCCGGTGTCTCTTAGCTGAGATAAAAATATCACCGACACTCTGCACATACCTACCTAAGTATATTAACTGTGCGTCAGAAATTGGTTATAACTTCTTTTTAACCGATTTCAAAAAAAAGGAGGAGGTTCTCAATTCGTCTTGAACTTTTTTTTTTATGTATGTTACCTCATTACTCGCAGACGGCTGGACCGATTTCAAAAATTCTTTTTTTGTTTAAAAGGGTATATTTCCTAGTTGGTCCCATTGTCGTCATGTTTGGATCTGATGATGGGATCATGGAGAAATCGAGGGAACTCTTCAAATATTATAGGCACACCTATAGCGTTTTGGGTATTTCTTATAGTACCTTCTGCAGTTGCTCTTGAAAAGTACCATTTGAGGAAGTGGAACTGATGATGAAGACCCCAGATGGTGACCGAAACTACTCAGTAATAAGTATTTCGTGGATTGCGGTTAGATTACTTGAATATAGATGTTAAGCACTTTATGCTCGTCACAATGCATATGGTGAAGTAGAGCTGATGGTGATGTACCAAGAGAACTCCTCAAAAAATAACGGCTCTGCACCAGGAAAAGCAATATTTTGTAAAAAGTGATTAGTAGTTGACATTTTGGCTTTTGTAACTAGATAAATTACAAACCGACCAACTAAAAAGCGTGAAAAATAAGTTCAGCAAAAAATAGAACCCACTTCTTTATAAAAACACTACAAAGGCAAAAATAACTTTAGTTTGGGAAGGCGGTGACAAAAAAAAATACAAAACAAATGACACCGACTACCGAAATTAAAGTTATTTTTGCCTTTGTAGAGTTTTTATACGGAACTTGGTTCTATTTTTTGGTAAAAACATTTTTTTGTACTTTCTTATTTAATTGTTTGACCAATCTGTTACATTATATTTTCTACCAGAACGCCAATATACTGTATCTATCTTGTATCTTGTTTTCAAAAGAGCACGACAAACATAAACCTACATGGGTCTCGTATGATTGGACCAATAAGAATTGTATGGAGTTTAAAAGAAACCTAGACGTCTCTTTTCTTCATACAATAGTTCCTACAATTCTGAGTTTGTTTCGGTGTTTCTTCTCAAGGTAGTCAGTTAGGAAACACCAGCCTCATCTAGATTAAATTAAAACAAAAAAAAAAAAAATTATTAGTATTACCTATAATCCAAATAAAATACCATTTAATTTCCTTTACACTTTAAAATGGAAAATCGTTATAACATTTCAGTGTCAAGCAATGTCAAATACCTGTCAACATGTGCCTATTTAAAAAACAGTGTCTGTCAGTTTGCGAGGACGATGCAATTGCGAAGGTTTAAAAAAAACATGCGCATAGGTAAAACATTAAACATTTATGTATTGTATTTTATATACATAAATACTACATTGGCGGTCTTATCGCTAACAGCGACATCTTTCAAACAACCTTAAGATGGATTTGTCCATCCTAACGCTGTCTGGAAGATATAACTATCAGCGCTAAGACCGCCATTGTAACTATAATTTAAGCAAAATTGTGTTACAGGTGTGTTTAAATTATTGGTCTATAACAAAAAATAATTATTATAGCTGTCAATCTATCTATTAAGTACATTTTAGTAAGTAGGGTTGTAATATTTAATTAAACTCTCACCTCGATTCCAAATCCCCAAATCTCCATACTATAAATGTAACCGTCAATACATCCCTCCATTCAAATAACCCGCAAACTCTGCGAAACTATTGTACAGTCATCCGAAAGATTTTTGCGCTCCGATAGCTTGGAAATCTTTAAAGAAAATTTCACAGTCCGCCCGACCATTTCCACTCCCTTGCTTAGTTAGATTTTGAACGGATTCTCTCACTACTTCAGGTGTATTCAACCGTTTGATTTTCGCTTCGAAGGAGGATGAAAGTTCCAACCAATTTTTCTTGGCAGTTGGCATCCTAACATTTTATTTTTCTTAATAGCCCTCTGCTGGGCAAGAGCCATTTTTCCTTCCAAAGCTGTCTTGTCAATTTCGGCTAAGTCGCGAGCAATTTCGGACCATGTTTGCCCCGTGAACATGATCAGTTCGTCACACCACCTGCGCCGAGTTCGATCTCGACGACTTCCTAACATATTATAAAAACTCCCGCCACGTCTGCCTGTCTGTCACAGAACTGAGTGAGGGAAAATTTAAAACCCACGTCAAACGTGTCCTTATAAAAAAATCGTATTATAAGACTCGGGACTACGTTGAAGACATGACTGCTTGGCGATGATTCCTTCCTTCTGCACATGTGGCTTCCCTGGCTTATTGTAATTGTGTTACCGAGTAGTGTATTAACAACTCCACTTGCGTGAGTGTGTCTTTTTATTTTTCCCTACGACAATCTATCCGATTTGACAGGCTTTCTTTTGTTTCATTTTTATTATTCACTTTTCCTAAAAATAATGGAATATACACTTAAACAAAAACCCTAAACTACATAATCATATACCTACATCTAAAAATAAACTAAAATATGGCGTCCAGAAATTCGTGCGCATCGCTGTCCACTGGTAATGTGCCCAAAAGACTGGCGGCATTGCCACGCTGTATGGCAATGCTTAACCGCTGTCCAAGGTAAAAGCCAGCCTTTGGGTCACGCGAAGTGTCAACTAGGCGCCTAGATAGTTCTTTAAATAATTTGTGAGCACTCGGACCCCACGATCCCAAGGTCTCCACCCCAAACGTCTCGAAAATATAACCTCCAACAAGGTTATTATATTTCCGCCGCTTGAGGTTCTCAGCGGCTGCAGCGGCAGCGCCAGCACAGCATGACGAGCTAGGAAGATGGGATGGTGCAAGAGTATCTACACAAGTTGCGTCCCACACTAAAGCCCTACCCATCTTCCAAGGAAATAAAGACATGCCGTCCGGTCTTTTGCCATCGTCGCGTGCCAGGCCATTGGGTTCTAATACAGCCGGAACGCCGACGGTGACAAGAGCTCGTCGGATAATGTCATTAATATTCGCGTGCCGAGCTATGCGACCCGCGCTACGGCCACATGAAAAGCCGTGGTGACCGAGGCTGTTGACAACTTCGCCACAGTGGCAGCGATGAGCAGAACATTTTCCTTCATTTTTGAAGTCTGAAGAATGTCCAGTTTATATAATATATTTTTAATCTGTTTTGTGAATGGGAGAACACTATAGACTCTTAGATTTGTTTTACAATTTTTTATTTGTAATTCCGTTGTGTTGTATTAATTGGTCTATACTGTCCTCTCATACCTAATTAACATGTATTATGGATACATTGTAAAAAAAAATTTTTTTAAAGAGTAACTGTGGAGTTTCTTGCCGGTTCTTCTCCATAGAAAACGACCAATTTCGAACCGTGCACTAACTTGTGACGTTTTGTAAGTGCCCATGTAGGCCTATGTGAAATAAAACATTTTGTGTTTGAGTTTGAGTTTGTCTTTTCACGATATACAGAAAAACGTGTAAACAGATTTCCATACGATTTTCACCAACGAATAGAATGAAATAACGAAATAATTATGTTTATTTTGCAAATAGGTTATAAATAACACTTTATCACGTCATATTTTTCGTAAATGTAAACTATATGAGGCCAGAGTTTCCTAACTGACTACTCTAAGAAGAAACACTGAAACAAACTCAGAGATCAACGTCTCTTTTGAAGTCAAAATCAAGGACAGAATCACAGAGATTTGAGCAGGGTCGTCAAAACAGTGCAAGCATTTGCCAGTTAAATGATTCATAGAGAAATTTTTCATGTCTATTTCATTAAGGTTTTGTGTGAGCAGAATTCTTTATAAAGCAACATCGTCTGCCTAGCCCTTCTCAAACTATATTGAGGTTGGTTTTAAAATACTGGTGCTTTACTCAATGTAGTTAAGCACCAGTAATTTAAAACCAACTCCAATACCCATTTTACAAAGAGCAAATGCATATCCTACCGCCATAACTCAGTAACTGGGATACCTACACGATACCCGTTGGCAAGACTTATGGCCGATTTTCAGACTTCCGATTAAAGTAACGATTGTCAAAGATGTGTAAACAACAACATGGCTCACAGCTGCTTGTCGTGCTTTCACGATTCACGAACGATTTGCTTCATAAATGTGTGCGGGTTGTTTTTGTCCAGATAGTTTATGAAATGTAAGTGCATTAATACTACTGAAAATTATATTTTCAATACACTTCCTCGAAAACTGGCTCTTATCGCACTACGATTAGGTTCAACATGCAATGTATTTCACACTCGTGGATTTTTTTAATTGTTCACACACGAGAATTTACTATTCCAGATTTTGCCACAGATAACATTAAACAACTATTCAATTCCCTATATTCGGCGGTGATTGTTTTTTTTTTTCACAGCAAAGAGGTACATGTTTTTAAGGCCATACATTTAATGAAAATTAAAATTGTGTTTATGAACAGAATATCAGAAATAAACATTATTATTTATAAAATAATTTTGCTTTTATCAACAAATTAACATTTATTTGTGTTCTAAATAAAAATATCGTTCTATTATTTTATTTCTTCGTAAGTGTATTGTAAAAACTTGTTTGATACACGTGGACATTTGTTACTGCAGTATTCGGCTCCATAACCCCCTCGTTTTGCGGCTCGGGCGTAATTCCGCCTCGGCCGCAATAACAAACTTTCTCCACTTGTATCAAAATGTACTATTTTCACATTACTTTGCATTGCAATTTTACATTTGATTTGTTTTCAAGAGAAAAATAAACATATCGCCATTGACGATACTAATAGTCCTCCTAACCGATTTCGGCCACATATATCATAATTGATTAGCCATCTGCGCAGGAGATATCTCCTACGCACTTGTGTACACACTTGTACTCTGTTATATAACAGAGTACAAGTGTGTGCACAAGTACAGGAGAGTAAAGGAACAGAGTTTCCTTTACTCTCATTATCCAATGGGACGGCAATCCGACACGACTGGAGAGAGATCAAGCGCAAGACCAAGGCTTTACGTACTTTTCGAGGCACGGTAGTTATCACACCACCAACTTCCAAACAACGGGCTACTACAGATAAATTTCTTACAGAAAAACCCAATAGCACTTTTTGTCCGACCTGGTAACTGAACCCGAGACCTCTTGCTCTTCAGGTGTACATGCGATCACTAGGCCACCGAAGTAGTTATAAGCTCGTATCATTAAAATAATCTTCGAACAGTATTTCTATTTACATCCTACAAATACAAATATAATTTTGTGACTGATGTACATCGTAGCGTCCTCTGTTGTTGAAAAGTATCTTTCTGTTTGCGACACTGGCTGAAAGATAGCGACAGTATCTATGGAACATTTGCTAGTTATGAATGGAGTATTGGGTAAATGATTTTGCTTTTCGACGCCAGGGGGTTGAATTATGAATGGAATGAATGAATATTGAAGATATCGGCTCTCGACACTATAGGAAGTACTGTAGCACAACCTAGAATATTCTCGATCTTTCTGGAAGGCGGTAGTCAGAATGTTAATGTAGGCTTTTTCCGCCCACATTTTGTTTCTCAGTTTAGGAGGTCCCTAAGTCTGCTTGCAGCCAGTAGGGTAAACTAGTCTCGTAATGTTTTAGCCGCGTACATATCAAACCGAAGCTATGCTTGCCTTAATTTAGTAGATGTAATACTTTAAACCTGTGGATATGACAATAAATCTGGTAGTAACGTTTGAAATACTCTTTCATTTATTACCAGAAGTCCACTACCTCAACATTGGTCCGTAAATAGCCTGTGGATTTGGATCAGTGTTGTGCTCAATACATTTAATTATCAAGATCATAATGTTTCGACCTGTACACTAAAATACAAAGTCCATTATTTTATAAGCTTCTAAGTATCTGCATTAAAACTTACCTAACGAAACAACTATAAGGAACCCGTAAATCAATTCCCAAAAATCCTTGACCGAGATTCCTTACCTACAATATTAAAATATTCTTATCTGGAACGAAATACCACATCAACTTTTTGAGATAGCTTAATCCACAATTGCCTACAGACCATAAAATACTGCGCTGGCATTGACTAGACACATTTGCTGAGTAATTTTTGACAAGAGTTATAACTATCAGGAATTATTGTTGAGTCATCGATTTGCTATCGGTTATATTTCGGGGAGTGTGCGATGGAATTGCACAATCTAATTCAACCAAGCTCGTTCCATCATCGGATTACAAGACAAACGGCGACGCGCCATCGTTACATGGTGGACATCCCACCCATATGCACAAAACGTTTTGGATACTTTCATTGTGCGTATTGCTAAGGAACTTCTCAAGTTTGTAATGTGCTTTTCTCAGACACCCACTTCAGACATGGTTCTCGTAAAGGACCAGTACAAATTGTGTGGACTTTGAAAATTGCTTTCAAGAAAAGAGCTTCTCAATTCTTGTACTTTACGTTTTATGTCCACATAAATAAAATAATTTACTATTATAATAATAAATTATTATTATTTTATATTTTTTTATTTAATTTTAGGAATAAAAAAGAAATAAAATTGAGTGCTCTGTGGTTCACATGAGTACCTACAATAGGAGTTCAAAGCTCCTTATTTCTAAAGACCCATTGATAATAATAGTTTAGGAAAAGGGTCCCCGATCTGAACGGAATTCCGGACTCCAATGGGAATTAAACCAAATAGTTTGGTAAATCGGGAAGGTGATAAATCCGGTTTGTTGAGAGAGAGAGAGAGAGAGAGACAGTTGTTAGGGTCTAAAAGTCGAGTTATATAAACGGTAATGGATCTATTGATGTTAGAAATAGCTACACAATCTTTTTGTTAGATATATTCATGAATAAACAGTCAAAATTATATTCAGTCTTATTTTTATGAGCCTCAAACTTTTAAGGTATCAACTCGTCGAAATCATTTACCGATTACAGACCCAGGTTAGCCGATGTACATTGTTTAGCTAAACGCGGTAGCCCAGACCCCTCTCAAACGATATGTTAGTGATAAATAATCTTTATTTAGCAAATTGGTTATTGAATAACACTTTTACACGTTATTTTTCGTTAATTTAAATTAAATGAGGCCGATGTTTCCTGACTACCCTAAGAAGAAACACCGAAACAAACTCATGGTCAGTCTCTTGAAGTCCATATAATCTATACTGGTTAAATTATATGGGAACTATGTAGGTTACAATCAGAGGCGAGTAGCTGTACGTAGCTTAACGATTTGACGAACAATACTAGGGTTAGGACGTTTGGGTAGGCCACAAAAGGTACTTAAACTGCCTGACAATCATGTTTAACTCGAATCCCGATGCGAAGCCCCTTTACAAGATATGCCCAACTACTTATCAGGCCTATCTTGCACGGCCATCTGCACCTTGCAGGATTTAAAGAAGGCTGACGTCAGAGCTGCACATTGGTCTGAAGATAAATTCAGCTGAGCATCGGAGATACGAAGAAGAATTCTTGATAAAAGTATTTTGAGGAGGAAATTTTTTATGTAATATGATGATCATCTAACTGAATTGAAATCGTTTATTTTTT
Organism: Tholera decimalis; assembly: GCA_943138885.2. Lineage (NCBI taxonomy): Eukaryota > Metazoa > Arthropoda > Insecta > Lepidoptera > Noctuidae > Tholera > Tholera decimalis. The sequence goes on from OW964573.2 coordinate 5,530,172, forward strand.
ATTGATTTCAGGCTTGTAGGTACTATCTCACCTGATGGTGAGCGATGATGAGGTCGAAGGTGAAGCAGGCTTACCTAAACGCAGCCTATTCTATGCTGACTTTCACGGCTCTGCTTCTGGTCTAATAATAAAATTAGACTCAGATGTAGCAATACTTTGTATATACCGATCGCCTGCAAACGATAATATTCATTCATTCCTTTCTGCACTAAGTCACTGAATAACTACAAAACAGTGATCATAACGGGAGACATCAACATAGATATCAAACACAACTCATTAGACATACGAACTCATGAATATCTCAAAACCTTAGCATATCATGGATTCTTACCCACACATACAGAGCCTACAAGAGGAAGTAACTGTTTAGATCACCTTATAATTCGTTAAGTATAAGCCTTTGACACTTGTCTATGATTCAACTGTAACTGATCATTATGCTTCTCTATTGTGCCTTAACAACATTACTATTAAGACGCTCTCGACACAGTCATGGCAAGTTTAGACTTCGCTCCCATTCAGTCTATGATAGATCCAAACGATACTGCAGACGCTTTTATAAGTCTTACTAAAAAGGCCATAGAGGAATGCTCAACAACAATAAAGGTTTCAGCAAAGAAAAAACTCTGAAACCATGGATAACACCAGGTTTGCTTAGATGTATACGTAACCGTGACTCTCTGCATAAAAAAGTAAAGCAATCGCCTGACAACATCATAATCAGTACCACCTATAAACGATACAGAAATGTTTGTACTGCATTATTAAAGAAAGTAAAAAAATAATTTGATTCTCAAGAATTAAATAAGGCTATGTATAACCCTAAGAAACTTTAGGAAACCATTAATAACATCACAAACACTACCAAAATCAAACACTCCTACTCACAGTTGTTATCAGCTTCATCATCTCCAATACAGTCTTGCAACGACGTAAATATTTTTTTTGCGAGCATAGGAAGAAATCTTGCAGATAATATAAATAACTCACAATCTCTTTCCCGCATTTCACTCCCCCACACGTCTAACTTCGAAAAATCTTTAGTGTTGGAAAAAACAGATCCTGACGAAATTATATCAACCATAAATATGCTACGAACAAATGCGGCTACCGGCTAGGATGACATCTCAACCGTGTTCTTAAAGCGTTATTACGCAATCCTCGCATCTATACTATGCCAAATTTTCAATCTTTGCTTTGACTTAGCCATCTTCCCTACACATTTAAAAAGGCAGCCATACATCCCATTTTCAAGGGTGGCGATGGGTGCCTCGTTAATAACTACTGCCCTATAGCGGTACTTAGTAATTTATCAAAAATACTCAAACGCTTAATGAATAAAAGACTCATTCACTATCTTTAGCATTTTAATATTTTATCACCTCAACAATTTGGTTTCCGTAAAAACAAATCCTCAAATGACGCAATACACAAGTTGATCGATAACATAGTGAAAAATATAGACAGTAATAAAAATGTATTGACGATTTTCTTAGACCTTACGAAAGCTTTCGACACGGTGCCCATTCCGACCCTTTTACTCAAGCTAGAGCGTATAGGTGTAAGGGGCCTACCACTAAATTTATTCAAAAGCTACCTGACAAGCCCTTCGCCATTTGTAACGATGGACAATTACAATAGCGATACAGTTACTATTGAATATGGTGTGCCGCAGGGAAGCATTTTGGGGCCCACATTGTTCCTAGTGTTCATAAACGACCTCTGCAACTTACATATACCAAATGCCCAAATAATTTCGTATGCTGATGACTCTGCAATAACTTTTACTGATGACTCATGGTTAGATCTACAGTCAATATAACAAAAAGGATTTAACTCAACACTAAAATGGCTTTACTCACACACTTTGACCCTGAATACCTCTAAAACTAACTTTATTACTTTTTCAATTAACTCAAATTCCCAGTCAAATCCCTCTATCTCTCTAAAAGCTCACTTTTGTTCTTTAATGTCTCAGCAGGCTTGCCAGTGCCCATCACTTACTCCAGTTTAACAAATAAAATATCTTGGAATTTCCATTGACCAACACTTGAATTTCAAATCACACCTTAACACCTTATCCGGCCGCGTACGCAAACTTATATATATTTTCAAAACACTGCGACATGTAGCTCATGCCTCAGTTATCCGTAATGTATATTTCACTCTTTGCCAATCACTAGTAACTTATTGTATTTCCTGCTGGGGCTGCTAAGACAGTGATGAAGCCCTTAGAGATCGCTCACAGAGCCATACTTAAAGTTGCAACCTTCCGCCATATCTTGTCTCCAACCACCGAACTTTATAAATCCTGGAATTTTTTAAATGTACGACAACAGTACATTTTACATATTATATTACTCCAACATTCCAGGACACCATGCAGACCTATTTCTAAACGTCGGAAAGACAGAATCTGTATTATTCCACCTCCACGTACCTCATTCGTAAAAAGATTCTCTTTTTATCTTGCTCCATCTCTGTATAATAAAATTAATGCAATATGCCCAATATATAAACTCTCACTCCACAATTGTAAAAAATCTGTACGGACATTCCTTTTGGACCTCAATTATGATGACATTGATTATTTCTCACAAAGTAATCACGCACGCACACACGACCAACCAAAACACACACACACACACACACACACACACACACATACACACACACATATACACGTACACACACATACACCCAGACGCACTTACACACATATTGATATGCTATGAATAAAAATATTATACAATTAAAATACAAAAATATGTATATGAATAAATAGTTATAATAAATCGACCAATCAGGGGATCGGCATGGTCTCTCCTTAACACAGGCCGACTTTCGGCATCGGCATTGTATAATATAATAGAACCTAAAATTACAGAATTCCAACAGTTGTGAACATTGCAATCCCATTATGAAATAAATACTATTACTATTACTATATTCACTCTTGAATGAAAGAGGTTATAGCTATCTGGAAATAAAGACTCTAGCAAGAAATTCCACTCTTTAGCTGTACGCACAATGAAAGTTTCTACTTTTTTAGATTTAAATATATTATATGTTTTCCATACTAATATTACAAAGCGGTAAAGTTTGTAAATTTTGCATCGCCACAAAGGTATTAAACTTTTACGAGTAACACTATGCGTTGCGATAATCACACAAATCTTACGCTCACTAACTCTTCGTGATCAATTAACTTAAAATGTTACTTTGTAGAATCTGTAACACATAGTTTTGCTTTAGTTACTTGTTCCAAATATTATGTTTTTCTTATTGTCTCTTTCGCATATTACTTTCGCATTAGTTTCGCATAAACCATGTGACCAATGAAGCAGTCGATTTACTGAACCAATTTTGAAAATTATTTGATCAATAGATACCCAGATAACTCCTGAGTGCGGCTTATCACGCGAGCGAAGCCACAGGCGGAAGCTATTAAGCTATAGAAAATGTATTATCCCATCAAAAACATCCTGTAGAAAATTAGCCAAGTCTTGCCTAAGCTGCTTGTTTCTCTATAAAAAGTAATGAAATCTCTAAGCAAAGCGAAGCCAAACCTAAGGATCTTTACTGCGATTTTTTTATTAATATAGTTTGATTTTATGTAACCGGCCGTTGAACATACTCTATGCACTTTTACTAGTTAATACATCGAAGTCAACGGCCAAGTCACATTCACTTTCACTTCTTTTTGCAGAAAGCTATTTTTTACTTGATTAGTTTCTTAGTTATACCTTTCATTATTTTACGTGGTAGCCACATAGTCCATCGTCGTCTTTCAATTTTGTCGACATTTTTACGAGTTTATTTAAAGTCCACGACCATTTATGGATAATTTATATCGATAAAAAGCGGAAATGGAATACGACTGGTGACTGCTCCCCTGCGTTACCGGGTAGGCTACTTCCAATTAGCAACTGACAAAGATCGAAAACAACATAAGCCCGAAGGCAAGATTAACAAGAAATGGGAGTTTTAGCCAGGCAAGCTGCATTTGAAAGTTGTCTCAACTGCGGACTTAGCCTGTTTCCACCTTCACCATGAGGAGGTACTCCCAGCTTATGTTATTTTATTGAAGTACTTAGTGTGACTCTAGCATATTTTAATGTTTTCTAAGACATTTTCAAATACTTCAGACTACAGTTTCATATTTATTTATAAGATGGGGCTCGTTACATTGAATAACTTTTGTCAAGGCACATTTCCATATCTCCCATAGTTCAGCTGAGCTCTAAGGGTTCTTCATCAGATACTTCAGACCTTAAATTTTTTATACACATCAGTAGAAGGGACTCGTCACTTTGAATAACTTTTGTCAAGGCGCATTTCCATATCTCCCATAGCTCTTAGGGTTCTTCATCAGATACTTCAAACCTTCAATTTTTTAATTTCAAAAGAAAGGACTAACTACGCTCAATAAACTTTGTAAACATAGCATGTCGATAATTTCAATAGTTTGGCTGGTCTGTTACGGTTTCTCCTCAGGGTCATAAGGTACTCCAGATCTTCTATGATCCTAGTTCTGATAGTTTTCCCTTCATATAGGCACTAAACCCTACCTCTATGCCAAATTTCAGCTCTCTAGGTTTATGGGAAGTACTAGTTCTATTTTGATGATCAGTGAGTCAGTGAGTCTATATATGTCGAAATAGTACAACTTTGCTTTGGCATAACTTAGGAAATAAATAAGCTACAAACATGAAATTTTGTGGTTTAAGTGTGTGCTGGTGGCTTACTAGATAACGATAATTTCAACATTCTAAATTTATCCAGAGGTCCCCAAATAGGGGCCTGAAAACACGCCGAAATGGTTCCAGAAAAGGATGGTACGGCAGTGTTTGCTTTGCGCTCGACTTAGCGGGGGCACTACCGTGCTCCCAGATTTATCTTTTTGCTACATAGCTAAAGCGTACAAAACTATAACGTTGCCATACTTATCACCTAAAATATAGTAGTTACATTTATCTAAAGGCGAAAGTTTTATGCGTTATAAAGGGAACTGAATGAACAGCGTGGGTTTTTAGTCAGTAGAAGTACACTCACTTCCGCTTCATCTAGAGCGGGAGAAGTCATTCGATGACTTTCCCACCCGGAAAAAAAAAGAATAAAAGGTATATTTCTCTAAATTCTACACGATACGATACAAATATTAGATGGAATGTTACTTTTTCTTTTATTACTAAATCAAGGTGGATAGAAATATATCTGTAAATAAATTGGCACCATAAAATTTTACGATATACACTACTCATAATAAATGGCGGTAGGGATGGGAAATCGAAAAGATTATTTCGAGATCGCACTTTCTTTAAGATTAGTCCATCGTTTAATACAAAATTCTGGTATCCGACTGCATCTTGTTAGACTGGATGCTTTTTTTTTTTAAAAAAGAGTACGGACTTTTTTGTAGAACTAATAGAGACCAACATTTTTGATGAACATTATACAACGTGTAACGGAAACCCCATATATATCCAAAAGGACTGAAGACAACATCTGGTATGGAGTCTCTATGCAAAGTTTCAGCTCAAAATAAGTGACTCACAGAATTGACCTCAAATTATTGTTATGTTATGTAATATTTCATGTTTCTTGAATACCAGTAATAACAAACGTGTCACAGCACTATGAGGGTCATCACTTTCCACGTCACTTGCCAATAAAATAATAATTGTCTTCGTACTTCTTAATTTGAAAAATTCGGTCTCTGGTATCAATTAATGTATTGAAATTTCTAATAAGCTCCACACATGTAGACATAGGATTACAAAACCCTTGCCATATCGTTTGTTACCATCCAAAAAAGCCGTGCACTTGGTATGTATATACCCTTTAAATTACACGTTGTATACATGTTATGCCATTATTTTTCTCGGAACTTTTTGTTCAATCATAATATAATAAATAGCCTATAGCACTCCTGAATAGTGTTGCATTCTGATTGTGCAAGAATTTTCATGATCGGTTAAGTATTTCCGTAGATTAGCCCTTACAAACAAACAAACAAAGTTACAAACTTTACCTCTTTATAATATTAGTATAGATATATATACCTATATATCTACATACTTGTTTAAATTTAAAAAAAAAACTCTGGTTTATGAGTATATGTAGTAAGTACACTAATTTAGAACTTTCCACTTTAATCAAAGTTTTTTAAGTCTATCTAAAAGTTGTCTGGAAGATATGCCTTTCAGCGATAAGACCGCCATTGTAACCATAGAATAAGCAATATTGTTAAATAGGTGTGTTTAAATTTTGGTGTACAATAAAGTATATTCTGTCTATCTACTTAAATATTACAATATTATATTTTTAAGTAAAATTCTTAATTTTAACTGAGCACCAATGTCCAATGTCTCGCAGTAGACAACTACGAATTTCGGTTCCTTATTATTATTTGTATAAATTTGTGAACAGCCTATACTTCTTAATAGTTATTTTAAGTAAATAAATAAATATTTATTTGGAACAAAAACACATGTTACGTTGTCAATAATATTTATCGATAAAAGCTACATTAGTTACAGACTGTGCTGTAGCTACTAACGCCGTCCTCTAAAATTAAAAGTCAGCGTTCCAAATTAACAACAAATACAAAATAAAAGAACATTACTAAATTAACAATAAGCAACTTACAAACTATAGTATTTAACAAATAAATATAACAATTCAAGATTTGTTAAGTAACATTTAAGTATTAAAGTGATTATTACTTTTTTAAGTAACATTTAAGTCTTTCGAATCCCTTTACGAACTAGATTTTAGTCAGCTGTTGCGTCTGGCCTCAATAGCCCAGTGACTACCCAGTACCCACCCTTGGCAAGATTAATGATACTTTTTCCGAATTCTAACTATCCATAACAACGTTCTAAGATATTTATGTAAATGTAAGCTGGGACCAACGGTTTGTCGTATTTTCCGAGGCAAAGAGGTATCTCAATATGTTGAGATCACTCATCTACGGCCAGACCTCGCAAGCGATACTTAACTTTAGATAGATTTATATATTTGTAAAAATATTATTATAAAATATTACACATGATATGTTGTCCAGAATATTGTAACGAGCTGGGGTTCGGGATAGAAATTATTTACGCCAATTAAACCAAAATTATCACTTTAATTAAATAAACACAAAATATAAATTAACACAGTTATTCGCACTACAATACTGATCGCACTGAAAATCACTTGTAGAGTTTTGATGATATCGCCTCGTATCTTCTAATAAGACACTCTCTGCGTTCCTTTGCTATCTATTTATACCCTGATGTATGTGTTCTAGAACATTCTTGTTCAATCGACTCACTGCCAATATTGCCAAGAATGTTCCAGAAGCTACTCGATATACTCAGTACTGCTACTCGCCGCCAGGTGGCATTAGTGTCTCGAACGTTCTAGAAGTCGAAGTTTCTCGACATACCCAGTACTGCTGCTCGCCGCCAGGTGGCGTTAGTGTCTCGATCATTCTAGATGTCGGTCGAAGTTTCTCGACGTACTTAGCTAAGCGACTGGCGTAACAATATTCTGCTGTTTCCAGCGTACAAATATTTAAAGAATACGTAGAACATTGTGTCAAAATGAAATCAATGAAAACGTTAGCTACTATCAAATATAATGTCAAAAGTTATTATTATAATGTCAAGAATTATTATTAGAATTCGACCTGTGCAGCTCTTTTGTATCCATAAGCTTATTCCTGATAGCGAAATAAAAAATAAGTAGTTTTCGCCCAGAAATCAGACCATAATTAAAATTATTTGTAATGCATTTTTATTAATTAAAAAGCTTTCAGCAAAATTTTAAGTTCCCATAATTTTTTATTAATCCATCCGCTTAACTTTCGTGAAAAGAGTTCAGGTTTAAAAAGTAACTAATTTTCCATTATTACTCATCTCGGTAGGTATCTACCCATGTGGATACAATAATCCATTATAGCAAACATCCAAATATCGATCGATAAATCTAACCTTTCGCATTAATAATATTAGTCCATACATACTTAGTACTTCTTAAAATAAAAAAACATAATAGTTTAAAAAACTAAAAACACGCTTTTAAGACGATCTAATGAACCCAAACTCAATATGTTTATTTACTAGCAGGCAGTCCAAGGTTCCATCAGCCACCTTTCGATTCCATCATCACGAGCTCGATAGTACCATTATGTTGTATTGTCATCCAATCTACATTTAACTGCCAAGATAAATGATGATACTACAATTAGAAGTGAGTGTAATTTAGATTCTTGGTTTTATAACATAGTTTGTTACAACTCGATCTAATAAAAGCGTGTTAAAAATACATTTCTCATTCAAAATGCGTTCTTACATTTTCCAATAACATACGGCAAGACAGGAATCTTATTCCCTCGTTAGCAAAATACTACACAGCCAGATCTAGAAAGAAACTTATTACAAGCACTTTAAAAAGGAATAAAAACCCGGGAAATTTATCATCCCGTGCCACCCGGAACATTCAAATCCCGCGCTGGGATTACGTGCAGCCCAACTCTAGTTTCATTGCTATAATAAAGAAGAATTGGCCTGGTGAACTTTTTACAGTTACAACTTTACAACCTCGGATCGTGTGAATGAGATTTTTATGTTGTAAATATGAAAGAAATATTGAGGATAAATCATGTTTTTTGCGACACGTGTAAATAGAAAAAGTGCGAATACCTCGTGGCTAAACACTAAAACGTACGGGTCGATCTATAAGGTTAAACAACGCTTGCGAAGGCGGACCCGTGGATGGGTGCAGGGCCGGATTAACCATTAGGTGGAGTAGGCAACTGCCTAGGAGCCCCGCATCAATCAGGGGCCTAGGCCCAGTGCACGCACCAAGAAAACATGTTTCTTCGAACGAGAATTTGATGTGCGTGTGAACTTAGGGACCTCACTGTTATCTCACAAAATACAAATCGTTAGAGTTAGTAGTAGAATTAAAACTATTTTAGAACATATCTGGGAATAAGTAAACAAATATATTAAAAACCACAGCCCTTAATGTGCGTTTCCTCAGTTCACACACGATTTGGTCAGTCCAAGTAAGAAAAGGGGCCCCGAGAATGCCATTGCTTTAGGGCCTCTGACAGGGTTAATCCGGCTCTGGATGGGTGACTACTTTCTTCCGTGCCTTGGAAAACAACCGACTGTCTTATCTTTCACAGTAATTTGTTTATGATGAATGGGTACAGCAATCATTTATTTTTATATGCATCAGTTTCTATTATAGTTGATTTCCACTTATAACTTTTTGTAGAACTTCTTCCTGTTATCTTTAACTGTACCTTACATATATATATATACATATCTCTCAGTCTAATTGTCGTAAAAAGAGTTGTAAAGTCGTGGTTCATTTAAATTATTATAGGTAGAGCTCTCCCACTACCAGGGAAGCTACAAAGGTAAGATCATCCTTAGCTTAGTCTTTCCCAACTGCTTATTGTAGCTGGCTAACATAATACCTCTTGGTAAGAGTAATTTTCTTACTAAAATTGTCTGGCTTCTAACTATAGGTAAAGACTGTCTAAGATGTATGTACAAGTGTCAGTCGGGACTAGGGTTGCCATCCGTCCGAGTTTTCCCGGATTTGTCCTAGTTTGAAGAGCGTCCGGGGGCGTCCGGGGAGATTTTCCCGGGGGCCTCCGGATAAAACCCGGACACACATTGGTCTTACGGGTACCAAAAAGCACGATCTCTATTATTCTTTTCCTATGGTATTTCATCTCATTGTTTATGTTAGGTTGATTAAATGAAAAGGTCTTACTTTTCATTTAATCAACTGTAATTAAAAAAGTTCTAAAGCTCTACAATGTTATCACTTTATCAGTAATTAAAAACCATAATTAAACATCGTTGTTTTTAGTTTCAAGTTCGAAAATGTATTTTTCTAAGGTGTCCGGGGAAAAACTTTGATTTTACCCAAATGTCCGGGCTTTATAAGTCTTTGTCTGGGGCCGGCAAATTTGGTGATGGCAACCCTTGTAGAGGAAATTCGATATGTTAGGATGGTCCCCACCCGTGGATCGACCTCAATATTGATCTCAGCAAGCGCTGCTTACACTTAAAGATCGACGCTGGGGTTGTTAATATTTAGCTAAGATCTCTTCAGTTTTTATATAACGATACATTTGTAATATACTTTATTTTATTGATGAAAGGCTCGCGTTTGACCTCTATGGTAAGCGATGATGTGGCCGAAAGTAAAGCACGCTTACCTATAAGCAGGGGCGTGCACAGGATTATGACAGGGTATGCGGCGGAGTAATCGGTCACAAAAACTTTGCCTTTTATAGATTTTTAGCATAGCCACAGCCACGCATCTTAGCATGGTGGCGATGCGTGGCTGTGGCTATGCTAAAAATCTATAAAAGAAAAAGTTTTTGTGACCGATTACTCCGCCGCAAACCCTTTCATAATCATGTGCACGCGCATGCCTATAAGTTACCTATTCACTCTGAACTTAAAGACCTCGTTATATCAGGAAATACAGACTCTCCAGCAAGGAATTCCACTCCTCAGCTGCACGCACAATGAATTTATTCCCTAAACGTTTTGTATGTAAGGTCGCTGTAACTACGACGAAATTCCGACAGAATATAAAGGTATTGTACAAAATTACAGTCATCCAAACATGAATCCAGGACCTAAATTTTCACGGGTTCAAGCCACCCTTTGATGTAAAATATTTCCTTAGATAACAGCGCCCCTTTACAACTCAACTTTTGATTAGAAAATAATTTTAGTGTAACATCGGATAACAGACAATATAACTTTGTTGGCTAGTTTTCAACCATGTTTTCGGTCACTTAAACTTTAGATTTTATGGGTCTCATGAGTATTTCGTTTTGTAAACCAAACATTTATAATGTTCTAGAAACTTTATTTATAACCTGGTGTAAATTATTTTGAGATTGAGCTAAACTTGTATAGCACAAACCTGGACTCAGAACTGCTATCGAAAAAGCTACGCGATAATAGGGTAGTTTCCTAAAATATTTTATTTAGTCCGTCACGTAGTACAACAAAAAAACATTGGACACGTATTTTTTTATTTTTTCACGTAATTGAAAAATTAAGATGATACAGTGATTTGAAATATCGCGTGACGTCACACCTCGGTATAATTCTTAGCAATGTGTGACGTCAGTAGCCCCCACTCCTGTACTTAGTAGCTTTCCAACTTTGTAATTTTTTATTGATTTGAAAAAGCAAAACATACGTGACCAATATTTTTTTGAAAATCTACCTAATGTACTAATAAAATAATTATTTTGTAACACTGGAAACTACCCTATTTACAAATCCTTGCACTGACTGGACTAGTCTGTTCTTTCCGAAAAAAAAAAACACCTTAGAAATTAACTTACATGCTTGGGCGGAACACCGCCATGTCCTACTAGTTGCCGCCATGCTGGCGAAGCACCAGGCCCGAGTCGTCACGTCTCAAAGAGTAGTCAGCAGCATTGTTGAGGCCCGATAATGCTACTAGCCAGCGGGGTTGTGGGAATGTTTTATCGTGATACCGCGGCCCCGGAAAACAAGGGCAGCATAAGGAGCAGGGTATGTTTTTAGTCAATAGAAGTCTAACACTCTCTTCTGCTCCAGCCACAGCGTTAGGAGACATTTGATGGCTTTCCCACCGAAAAAAAAAAAAAACACAGCCGCAATAATCTATTCGTAAAAAGTCAATCTCCAATGGAGCTAGTATAAATAAAAAAACTCCTCTATTTCACACTCTACGACCTAACTACTCTATAGACTCGACCATAATTTCGAATTTGAATAACGTTTCGTAGTAAATTTGAATTTGCCAGTCAGACGTGCCTCAAATATCTCGTTAGTGCGTATTGTTGGCTCTCGACCACGTGGGGCGAGGCCAATAGCGGCCATTTTGTAAGGCCAGGCCACGGTTGATTCAGATCGTGGGCTTGTTACATTGCGTTAGTGCAATCAATTTTGTAGACCATAATTTTTGGCTTTGAATTTAGAATGCATTTAGTGGTAAATAAACTAAAGCTAGCTTTGATTCAGACGTAGGATGTTTTAAACAACGATTTTTTTCCGTTTCTTACGCTGAAAATAAATTACAGGTTTTTTCACATCGGCTTAATGAAAACCGATTATTAGGTTATTTTAATTTGTGTCGTGAATATGAAGAACGTAAAATCAAAAGTGAAACCTTTTATTCGTCATTAAAAAATCTAATTCAAAATAGTCCTGATTAGATATTGGATACGGTACATCCATTTATACACACACACTGATACACTCATACATACCATTTTTTTTTTTCTGGGTTGAAAAAACATCGAAATACGTTCTCCCGCTCTGTGTTAAGCGGAAGGGAGTGTCAGACTTCTACTGACTAAAACCCCACCCTGTCCCTTCAGCTGCCCGTAAGTTCCGGAGCCGCGGTATCTTTTTACTACATTTCCGCGACCCCGGCAGGCTATGGCTTTATGAGGCCCCGTCACTAATGCTGACGGCTCCTTGAGGCGCGCGTGGAACACGACGCGCCGCCGACCCTAGCCTGGTCTTTGCCGGGCGGTGAGCGACCCCTGCTCGCCGTCCGCAAGCCCGCGCCTACGGTGGCCGGAAATCTGCTCGCGATCCCCGACGCCCGGGGCGTCTACCACGACGGCTGGGGCGCGAGGAAGAGAGTTGCCTCTCAATTCAATTCAATCAATCAATCAAAATTATTTTATTTTACATAGGCCTACATGGGCACTCATAAAACGACAGAAGTTAGTGCACGGTTCGAAATTGATCGTTTCCTATGGAGAAGAACCGGCAAGAAACTCCACGGTTACTCTTTTAAAAAAAATCTTGATTTTCACAATCATGCAAAGATTCAATTTTTTTTTTTTTTTGTATGAGAGGACAGTATAGACTAATTGACATAATACAATGTAATATAACTAATCAGAAATGAATCTCAGAGTTTCGCATTCTCATTAAAAATTAGCTTTATTTATTTATTTACAAAACTGCAAAAAAACTAAAGCACACTTTTTATTCCGTTAGTCAAAATGAAGGGGAGGACTATATCTTATCTTACCCCTTGTGTCTACTTAAAACGTTAGCTGAAATGTTAATTTGACGTAACGTACAATTCGAAATTTAACGTAGTTTTAAGTCCATGAACCTTATGTCAATATATTAAAGTGCATTTTTCTATGTATGTATGCATGCCTAGATGTGAGGATAATAATTTTTATTTGATTTTGAATTGAATAGCAATGGGATTTGATTATTTTGTTTAAAATAGTAAAATTAAAATTCCAGCATGCTACGATGGTAATATCTAGTACCTAAGTATCCTTTTCCAAACTATTTTGTGGTCAGCTTCCAGTCTAACCGGATACAGCTGTGTTTAGTACCGAGCGTTTCCGAACGCACCCTTTTGACATAAAGAAATTTGATCTTGACATTACTTGACTTTGACAGATAGACTTTGCTTGGTTGGAAAAAATGCCGGTCGTCGGGACCCTCTTGAGTTAATTATAATTGGTAAAATATCGTTGGATTCGCCTGTTGAAACCGATAATTGGGGCGCGAATTATCTATTGTTGAACTTTGTACTCCCGGATTGACGAGAATCCAGGGATATTTCTCGGATCTATCGCCGGTTGATGGCCATCCGCGTGGCACGCGCTTTGTTGAAAAAAGGTAGTGAAAATTAACTTCTACCACGGTGTGAGTTAGGCTGTGATGCTGTTGGGACCGCGCCATTTGGAGATTGACGCCTTCTGAACGTCCACACACTTGACTTACATCACACGTTTCAATTACTCACCTCATATTACACACATGCCACACTTGGGGCGTGGCCTTGGGAAGGTCGAAGCTTGGAGAACCCAGCACAGAAGGTTAGTGGTAATAATGTGTTCATAAAGACCGAAATTAGTCGCATTAATGTCATTAATAAACATGAAGAGATATCACGATCACGAGAACGTAAAATTGCATTCGGTGTACCACAAGGAAGCGTTTTAGGACCGTTTATATTTATAATATATATAAATGACATGCCCATGTCCATTGACCACCCTTTAACGATGTTTGCAGATGACAGCACCATTACGATTCCTTGTAAAAACGAACTGACATATGAAAATGATATAAATAATTCTCTTGACTCTATAATTAAATGGCTAGACAAAAATAATTTGAATATAAATTTAAGTAAGACGAAAAGAATGCACTTTAGACAACGTATGCCTAGTATACCTAACCTTCACATACAATACAAAACACACAATATTGACGAAGTATGTGTGACAAAATTTTTAGGACTACAAATAGATTACAGTTTAAACTGGAAAGCGCACATAGACGTTTTGTGTAAAAAATTAAGTTCATCTGCATATGTTTTATACAGGTTATCTTCCATTGTCGATATTAAAACACTTCTTGCGGCTTATTACGGTATAGTTGAGTCTTACATGCGCTACGGCGTCATTTTCTGGGCGAACTCAACTGATAAAGAGACAGCATTTAAGGCTCAAAAAAGATGTCTCCGATCAATGTTCAGACTAAAAACTACTGACAGTTGCAAGCCATATTTTAAGCAGTACAATATTTTGACACTCCCTTGTATTTATATTTTCGAAGTAGCTATGTTTGTTAAGCAGAATCCAAGTCGTTTTGAACGTATGGCAGATATATTTCCAAGAAATAGGCGTGACAATACGAAATTATGTCAAGTAAAGTGTCAAACCACCCTGATGCGCAAAAGTGTTTATTGCATGGCACCAAATATATATAATAACCTACCAAGTGCTTGGAAAGAGTTAAACGCGGTGCAGTTTAAGAGTAGACTGCGAAAATTATTAGCACAAAAAGCATATTACAGTGTAACTGAGTTTCTAACTGACAAATTTTTGAAAAATGCCTAGTACTTCCGTAAAGGAAGTCATAATAATGTGATTAAATTAATATAATGTGATTAAGATATAATGTGATGAAATTAATAATAATGTAATAATAATAATGTGATGAAATTAATAATAATGTGAATAAATTAATAATAGTGAGATTAAATTAATAAAAATGTAATGAAATTTATAATTTAAAATAAATAATAATAATTTAATATTTGCATGCTGAATGGCGAAATATGGCTGAGCTGATGTATAAACACTTTCAACTTGTATATGTACTACCCATATTTGCAAAATAAAATTCTATTCTATTCTATTCTATTCTAAAGCCTAGTAGAAGTAGGCCTTTGTAAGAACTTTGTTTGAAAAGCAACGGTAGGCTCCACGTATCGTGGACAGTTCGGACACCCCAGTTATCGTTGCACTGGGCCTATTGCAGGTCTGAACAAAGTGGTAGCAGAGCGCGGCTCTTATAATATAAGATCCACTGGTTTAATTGGAAGTTTTGAATATTGTTAAAAACTTAAAACTTGAGTTTAATTACTTAACACAACTTATAACTTGATAAGTTTGAATATATTGCTTTTTCAGCCGGGCTCAAATAGTACTTGTAGTTTGTACTGTAATTTGTAGTGCTAGCCCCTTAGAATTGAATTGACAAGTAGGATTTATTTGTGAAATTAGGAATTATTAGGTTATAATTTGGTACATAATTTGGTACATAATTTGGTATTTGTTGCAATTAATAATTGAATGTCATTGATCTGAATTTGAAAGGTTATCTAAATAATAATTACACATAGTCTAACATAATAGGACTTGAATTGTGTGTATTGGTTATTGCATTTATAGTAATTATTGGATTGTTGTTAGAGATTGTCCGGAGCAATATTATACTTCAATTGTTGTATTTAATTGTTGGTGTGATCCTGCACAATATATACATTGAATTGTTATTTATCTTGTAACTAGCCATCCTTAGCAAGCTAGATTCATACTTGGAATAAGTACAGGGTCGGATTTGGACTTGAAATAATTGAATTTGAATTTTTATTTTGTTGAGATTATTTGGTCGGCTAACAAGTCATTGCTGTTTGTTTAATATTTGATTGTTGGTTGTTGATTGGTGTTTTGTATTAATATTTGATTGTTGCAATGGCCTCATTAAGGGCAGTCAGGGAGGCTGCTGCGGGATCGACCTCACAGTTGAGATGGTTCACATCGGCAGCTGCAACTGTTGTGCGTGTGGAATTGGAAGAGCTCACCCTTGCTCGGTATGGGCAAGTGATTGAGAGGATCAAGTCAGCTGATGCTGCGCTCACGCGCTTCAACGAGTACATCATGGACGTGGATTTGGGGGTGATGGATCAGACAGCCCGCGATAAGATTTTGGGTGACTATGACCAGATTGTCCACCTGGGTGATGTCATATGTCTACGAGCGTGGGAAATTTTGAAGAGTCGGGTGCCTGATGCGGCCAAGCCGCAGACCCCCGTTGTTGCAGGCCCTGGACTATTGAGTAGGCTGCCCACCCTGGAGCTGCCACATTTTGACGGTCGCTTGGACCACTGGCTGGGCTTCCTAAATCTCTTTGAGAGTCTTGTCGATGCACGCTCGGACCTCGGACCTGCCCAGAAGCTGGCCTATTTATTGTCTGTCCTGGAGGGTGAAGTCAGAGCCTTGGTGCAGCACTTGCCGGTGACGGATTCCTCCTATCCGACCGCTCTGGAGCTTCTCTCCCGACGGTATCAGAACAAGCGCTGCCTGGCTGATGTGCACATCGACCAAATTTTGGGACTACCGGCTATTGTCAGCACGTCGACGTTGCGCACTGACTTGCTGAACCCGTTGGTCTCAGCGACCAACGCCTTGAGACGCTTGGAGTTACCGGTGGAACATTGGTCCTACTTGTTGGTGCACATAGTGCTGCAGTTGCTCCCCGCGGAGTTGAGGTCACGTTTTGAGCAGAAGTATGGTGGGGATAGTGCCACCCATCTTCCCCCCTTTGACGACCTCCTCAAATTTTTGGAAGACGAGTGTTGGTTTGCGGATAACACTCGTGGCGCTACGGGGTCGCCCCCACTACCTTCTCAGCCCAGAGACCAGGGACGGACTAGGGCTCGGGGGCCTGTTGATGTTCCCCCCGCCCCCCGTTTTGCTGGTGCCCGGAGTCCTCGGGCTAGGGGGCCTGTTAATGATCGCCCCGCCCCCAGTTTTGCTGGCGCCCGGAGTCCTCGGGCTAGGGGGCCTGTTGATGTTCGCCCCGCCCCCCGTTTTGCTGGTGCCCGGAGTCCTCATCATTGTGACTTTTGTAAGGCAACGGGGCATGTCATGGCGCGTTGCCAGGACTTTTTGAATTTGCACGTAAGTGCCCGCCGCCGTATTGTCAACGCACGCCGTTTGTGCTTCTCGTGCTTGGGGGCCCACTTTCATCGGGACTGCCCCGACCCCCGCCCGTGTAGAATTTGTAAGGGGTCCCACTTGGAGATTTTGTGCGCCAACGCGAACCGCTCCAGCAGACCATCTTCTGAGGAGGGTTCGCGCAGGGGGGGTACCCCGGAGACGAGCACCGGGCTGAGACCCGCGATTCTGTACGCCGCACTCCACCCCCCGCGCAAGTTGAACGGGAGCCCCACGAGCGCCATTTGGTCTTCCCTCGTCAGGGAGAACGCGCATTGGCTGCTAGGCAGCAGTGGCCGGGTCGGCGCCGCTGCCTTTCCCCTCCGTTGGCGGTACGTCCCCGGCTGGAGTCGCGCCCTCCGCCATTCGGGCATCCGGTGGGATATGCCCCTCCAGTGATGGCGAGCGTATTACTGTTTTACATGGAGCGACTGCCTATCTGACCTCCACAACCCAGTAACTGGGTAACACAATACCCCTTGATCTCAGATTTTCAGGCTTTCAACTATTTTTTTAAATCATTTATTCTCTGGTTACAAAGACCCATAGATATATAACTTAACCTAAAGTATACATAATATAAAAACTTTTTACCAAATAATTAAACCGACTCCCAAAAAACAATGCAAAGTGAAAAATAACTTTAATTTCGGTAGTCGGTGTCTTTAGTTTTGTATTTTCGTTTTTGGCACCGACTTCCGAAATTAAAGTTATTTTTGGCTTTGCAGTGTTTTGATATGGAAGTCGGTTCTATTTTTTGCTAATTTTTTTTTAACGCTTTTTAGTGGGTTGGTTTGTAATTTATCTAGTTACAAAAGCCATAATGTCAACAACTTATCACCTTTTACAAAATATTGCTTTTCCCTGTGCATAGCCGTTAATTTTTGAGGAGTTCTCCTGGTATTTGACCATCAGCTCTACATCACCATATGTATTGTGACGAGCATAAAGTGTTTAACATCCGTACTCAAGTAATCGAATCGCAATCCACGAAATACTTATTATTGAGGAGTTTCAGTGGCCATCTGTGGTCTTCATCATCAGTTCAACTTCCCCAAATGGTACTTTTCGGAAGCAACTACTCAAGGTACTATAAAAAATACCCAAAACGCTATAAGTGTGCCTATAATATTTGAAGATTTCCCTCGATTTCTCCATGATCCCATCATCAGATCCTGATTTCGTAACAATGGGACCAATTAGAAAGTATACCCATTCAAACGCAAAAAGAATTTTTCAAATCGGTCCAGCCGTCTCCGAGTTATGAGGTAACCATACATAAAAAAAAAGTTCAAGACGAATTGTAAACCTCCTTTTTTTGAAGTCGGTTAAAAATAACAATTGTGTTAGTAAATAAATTTAATATGGTTAGAATTCATTTATTTTTAAAGGTTACAAATCACTTATACAGAAATAAATACTTAATATTACTTAATTTGTAAAACATTTGCGTTGTCCAGGAGTAGTAAGAGCTTATTGTGAGTAATTTATACAATATACAAAATATGAGGTTACCTTTAAAAGTTTCACAAATTCATTGTATTGCCTACCGCCGTTCTTCTCAGTCGCTTCACTCTTGACAGAGTGGTCGTGACTCGTGATCGTCATGTGGTCTCTGTGTTGAGTGACCCGCTCTATCACCCGCCGCCATTCTTCCCTGATATTTATGCAACACAATATATTATAGTATTGAGAATGTATCACAAGTCTGTACCCTCAGTACGGGATCTACATCTCTCGTATTGAGGGTATTCAGAGAAAATTTCTTAAGTACCTAGATTATAGGGCGAAACAAGTATCTGTTGATTACAATCACCGATGTAGAAGGTACCAAATTTTGCTGCTTGACCGAAGGCGTAATATTAGTGATATATGTATGTTACTTATTACTATGAAAGGCTGCCAGGCTTAAATGGGATTGGGAGGGTCACGTATACCGCATGCATGACAGTCGCTGAGCAAAACTATCCGCGCACTGGGTGCCTGAGAATGGATGGCGCCGCCGAGGCCGGCCAAGAATGATGGCGAGATGACCTAGACTTCCTGAGGGATCGGTCCATTCGAGTGGTCATTGATGGCTGCTCGTCTGGCCAATTGGCAATTAATGCCGGGGTCCCACAGGGGTCTGTTCTCTCAGCAACTTTATTCTTGCTGCACATTAACGATCTGCTAATGCCCCCCCTCTGTACCTTTGGGTATTCAGACGACAGCACAGTTTCTGAAAGATATGTGTCCAGCGCGCGAGCTGGTGGGTCACAGATCCAGTCTCTCCATGAGGACATGGTTGGCAATACAATGGCATATATTAGTATCACTAAATTGCATTAAGTATTTGTACGTTCCGGTGGCACTTGTACGCGAAAAATCCGTTACATTTCGGGGAGTGTGCGATGGAATTACACAATCTAATTCCGCCAAGCCTGTTCTATCTTCGGACTACGAGACAAACGGCGAAGCGCCATCGTTACATGATGGACATCCCACCCATACGCACAAAATGTTTTGGGAATACCTTCATTGTGCGTACGGCTAAGGAGTGGAATTCCCTGCCGGAGTCTGTGTTTCCCGATAGCTATAACCTAGGAGTCTTTAAGTCAAGAGTGAATAGGTTACTTTTAGGTAAGCGTGCTCCATCTTCGACCATATCATCACTTACCATCAGGTGAGATGGACAAACGCGAACCTATTATCAATAAATAAATAAATAATAAATCCTGTGCCCAAAAGCTTTCTTCCATCACCTGACGCAGGAAACATGTTGGTATACGCACAACAAATGCCTTGAAGTTGACATTGCAATGCGACTCCAGCAGCTGCACTCTTAGTGCGTATTTCGGCCTTTGGCGCCCGTACGTAACGACGTCTTCCGCGTCAGTGGTGTAGTGAAGACGGGAAATGTACATCGGGGTGCGCAGATCTGTGACACTGTTCTGGGATGTCTCCAACTTCCTCTGCACATCAGACAGGCTAGCCTTCAACGACACAATGTCCCTCAATAGGCTTGTAACATCGACATGGTCGAAAGTCACTGCTGGTAACTCTTTCAGATCCCTCGCCACAAACGTCGGCACGTCGTCAGCGTCGGTAGCCTTTAGAAGCGTGATGATATCTTGCACACTTTGCTTTGTCGTAACAACTGTCAAAGTTGTACAAAAAACAGCCAGGACAACGGTCTAACGTGTTTTCCGAGGCACGGAGAATTCTGTGAAGATTGTCACCTGAAGAAACGACCCAGGTGGCTATTCTTATTTAGATACAGGCTCCTCTTATATTGGAACACCAATAGAAACGAAATGGATGTCAAAAAAAGACCAAACCACTATTGCCCCCAAAAAGTCTTAACGTGGCTGTAAACTGTGTTGGTTGCATTGCAGTGAGCTAAACTGTAGAAACAATCGAATTGATTTTGTAAGGCCATTCCTTAGAATAACTTTCCAGTCTGGATTTTTCGGTTTGACTCAAACAACGAGTTAGCAACGGCAACCTCGATCGGTATAAAACAATGATTGAACTATATTAACCTTAATTTACGAGTATAAGGCCGGGAACCATAACAATAATGGATAATAGTTTTTTAATTAAAGCTTGTTACTATTAAACATTTTGTGAGTTGATGCAATGGAATTATAGCGTGCCGTATGTTTCCAAACCTCGACAAAAGTTGGGAACAGCTGTTTTGTCACCATTTCAGTTTGGATGCATACATGTCTCTGTCAAAATAAACTTCCAGTTTGCAGTTCTGGAACTAAATGTATTTGTATTTTTTTTAATTAATTTTATAAAGTTTTTTTTTAATATTGATGATAAGTTCACGTTTAACCATTCCACCTTGGTATTGTTCGTCAAATCGTTAAGCTCCTTGTTCTAAGTTGAGCTATACGTCATTTGACAAATGCTTGCACTGTATGTACAGGCACACTCAAATCTGTGAGCATCTTTCTTCAAAAGATCGCCTCAAACTGAAACCTACAAGGTTCCCATATAATGAAACCAGTATAGATTGTATGGACTTTAAAAGAGACGGGCCCCTGAGTTTGTTTCGGTGTTTCTTCTCAGGGTAGTCAGTTAGGAAACACCGGCCTCATCTAGTTAATATTTACGAAAAAATTACGTGTAAAAGTGTTATTTAATAACCAATTTGCACAATAAAGATCATTGATCATTTACCACAATCTCACCTGATAGTCGCCTGTAGTCAAAACCATAATATACTGAAAGATAACCGATAGGCTCAACACGTCGCATGTAACAGGCAGAAGTTGCAGTGATGCAATCAAAACAAGGGAAAAAACATGTGTTAAATGCAGGCATTGAACACATGCGGGGTTGCGGGCATGTTATAACGAGATACCACGGCCCCGGAACACGAGAGCAACTGGAGGAGCAGGGTGGGTTTCTAGTCAGTAGAAGTCTGACACTCCCTTCCGCTCAACCCACAGAGAGAGGAATCATTTGACGATTTTCCCACCCAGAAAAAAAAAAGACATTGAACATGAACACATGTTTTGTCCATCCACGCCTCATGTATACGCATATTCAAATACTCAAATAAGAAAGTGTGGGTCAGTTAGTCCGATTTCTATATTGCTACATCTATTAAATGTACAAAGATTAAAATAACAACACAGGGTCATTCCCCCACTATATTTTCAATTGAGGTCCGATTTTCTAAGGCCATATTGTGCTCCGTTTCAAAAGTGTGTCCCGAAGCACGCCATTATTGTCAAGCCCTTTTGTGGCTAAATAGTGGACTGCACTCACGTTCGAGGCCAAGAGCTTTGATAGTACTGGACGCAGACATTGAGGCCATTATAAATTTTGTTTTGTACCACTGGCATCTACGCTGTGGTTTTGCTCATCATTTACCTGATAGGATTCGTGCAAGTTTAACAGCTGTCAAAAGTAGGTAGGCTTTTCAAGTCATTTTGGCATTTTTTTTCTATACTTGTATTGTAAAGCGGAAAAGTTTGTGTGTTTGTTTAAGTGCGCTAATCTTTGAAAGTACTGGGTGGATTTGGATGATATTTGGTATGTAAGTAGCTTAAAGCTCAAGGCAGGTTATAATATTTTACCCGACTATAAAAGAAGGTGGTCTATGTTTTTAGTGTGATAATTTCCACGGGAGTGAAACTCCGCGCGACCCTTATTTATGTGTAGCTGTCTTATTTTTCACGTTAAAATACACTTCTGGACACATCTATTGGCCCACCTTAGAGTTTAGGTTTCGATGGCCCCTACCGAAATATGATTGCTAGATTGAACAAAAACTGTTGATGCAGTTTTAAACCTGATACATTTTACCATCTTTTTCGATCGTATAGTTTTAAATTTGAATTCAGAATACCATACGACATGGACCTACGCCTAACAAGTCGGATATGCGCCTTGTTAAAGGCAATTAATTTTTGAATAAAAAACATGTTTTATCAAATAAAGGTTTAATTTAATAACGCGTGTTGCCTCCATGGGCATCTACCACAGCTCTCATACGATTAGGCATAGAGTTTATCAACCGCTCTATGAAATTTTGAGGGATCATCTCCCATTCCTCTTCTATGGCAGTTTTCAACTCCTGCATCGTCTGGGCAACTGGCTGACGAGCCCTAACACGCCTTTTTAGCTCGTCCCACATGTGCTCAATGGGGTTCATGTCTGGGCTTCTGGCTGGCCAGTCCATAACTGTGATGTTCACATCCCGAAGATATTCCCTGACGATGCCGGCCGCATGGGCTCTTGCATTATCATGCATAAAAAGGAAATTTGGGCCCACATAGTCCGCGTATGGTATCACGTGAGGTTCTAAGCACTCACGAATGTATCTTTCAGCATTTAATGTTGGCAGCCGTGGTCCTGTAACAACCTCAAGTTGAGTTTTGCCGCTCGCGGATATACCGCCCCAGACAGTCCATGAGCCACCGCCATAAGCAACCCTCTCTTCAAAGCAGCATTGTGCGAAACGCTCTCCCTTACGCCGGTAGACCTTCTTCCTTCCATCATTGCCATGTAACACAATTTTAGACTCATCAGAAAAGAGTACACGGCTCCAATCTTGCTGTGTCCAATTTAAATGACTGCGTGCGAAATGAAGGCGCGCTGTTCGGTGGGCTCGCTTTAGTTTGGGCCCATTAGCTGGCTTGTGTGGTACCATATCGCGTTCTTTTAACCTTCTCCGAACAGTTCGAGCGATCACAGATACTCCGTGGAAGTCGCGAAGTTGGTTTTGTATCTCAATGGAGGTAAGGTGACGATTTCTCAAGCTGGTCGTCACGATGAATCGATCCTGCCTTTCAGTTGTGACCCGAGATCGTGGCCTTCCTTGGCGACGAACAAAGCCGCCAGTCTCTAGGTACCTCCGATAAACATTTCGGACCGCAGATCGACTTAAATTAAGTTGAGCACTCACGTTTCTTTGGCTGTGTCCGGCCTGAATAAGTGCCACAGCTTGGGCGGTGACTTCAGGTGAAGTATCCATAGATTATTGATAGAACCTCACCTTAATGTTAAGAATAAGTAATGTTTGTTGCAAAAGCAAAGATATCAATCACTTTTTCAAGAATTAAATCCAAGTAAACCAATAAAACCAAGTTTTCTTAGTATTCGATTGTTTGATATCAAAAAACAGGCTCCAAATTGTCTTTTGTTTCTTTAAATTCTGTGTTCGAAATTCAAAAAAAGACTATTGAATGAAATTGTGAATGTGCCAGGTTCAAAACTGCATAAAAACTTTTTGCTCGACCTAATATAAAATTTTAGCTAGGACCAAACGAAACTGAAAATACAAGGTGGGCCAATAGATGTGTCCAGAAGTGTAGTTTCATAGAAATTTAAATTGAAAAAAATTAAATTGAAACACATTTATTCGGACGAAGACACACACAACAACATAGAAAACAAAATTACAAACATTATAAAAAATTGGCCAAGTGCGAGTCGGACTCGCCCATGAAGGGTTCCGTAGTAACTATAATAAATATAATATACTTAATATATGTATTTGAAAAAAAAAATATATATTTGACTCCTGATCTTGCCTAAGTCCATGCAAAATTTCATAAAAATCAGTTTAGTGGTTATAAATATACGTAACATTTATCTCGTCACCGTTGTCTCAAAATTATGAAGGAATATTGTGAGGAAACCGCCGTACTGCCAAACCACACTGGGCATGCGTGGTACATTGTGGCCCATTCCCTCTAACCGAAAAGAGGCCTGTGTCTCAGCACTGGGAACATTTTATGCTGATTGTTTTACACAAATACACCCAGAACAACTATTTGATCATACAACTAGGTATTTATTCCTTGGGGTTGCGGAAATGTACTGATAAATTATATTTTGATTTGAAAAGAGTTCTTGCCGGTTCTTCCATAGAAAACGACCAATTTCAAATCGTGCCCTAATTGCTGACATTTTGAAAGTGCTCACGTAGGCCTATGTGAAATAAAACATTTTGAGTTTGAGTTTGAGTACTAAAGAGATACCGCGGCCCCGGAACTTACGGGCAGCTGAAGGAACAGGGTGGATTTTTAGTCAGTAGAAGTCTGACACACCCCCCGAACGGGAGAAGATATTCGATGATTTTCACACCCAGAAAAAAAAAAACAAAAAGTATTTATTCCTTGCAGGAATCATACCCGTCTAACCCAGTTTATGCTATAGCTATGACTATAGCTTGGCTTGCGTGAGTGGATAGTTTTTTTTTTTCAGCAATAAAAAGTAACCTATGTCACTCTCCATTCCGCGAACAATCTCCGCAACAAAAATCACATCGGTCCGATGCTCCATTTTAACTTGAAAGATGAACAGACAAACACACTTTCACATTTATAATATTAGTAAGGTTATATAGAATCATAGAAGCTGTCTGTATTTTCTCTAAAATAGACTCATCACAGGCGCCTGTGATGCAAGATAATTGAATTATAAACTCGATATTTAGGCTCTCCTGAGAGTCTAGACAGAAGCTGTGACCTATGCGATGTTTTTTGTTTATTTTATTCATGAATTTCTCATATTATTTACCTTTGAAACATAATCTCTAATATCAAGGCTAGATTACGTAATAAAGATAGATGCTAAAGTTAGTACTTACAAATATTTAAAAAACATTTCATGAATACGTGAAGAAAATACTTTGTAGCCATTTTTACGTAAATCACGGAGAATATAAAAGTTGGCATAATTTGATCGGCAACACATCAGAGATGTTTACGCAAGCCCCCACTGATGGCTTCCATGCGATTCTGCGCAAGAAGACAGCATCTTTGCTAAGGCGGGTGAGAGAGAGTCCCATTAGCATGCTAAAAACAGTGGCGGCATGCTTTAACTCGCCAATTCTTAGCCATTTTATTAATAGATTTATAGGTACTATCGTAAGTTAGTGTTACTAATTACTGAAATAAAGGTCTTATTATTATTTCCTTTACTCAAATCATTTCTCAAAAACTACATTTTTAAATAATTTTCTATAAAAAAAAAAAACTTAAAATAAGAAAACCTTTAAAAATATGAAAAATGGCAGTCCACTAGTATCGGGAGCAGGGTCCAAGCTACCGGTGGTTAGGTCTCCAGAGAAAGGAACCTCCTCACAATACGAGCTGTATCGAGGAGTACCTTCTGTATCAGGCCCTTTATCCAGGTGTGCAACGCCAGCTTCGACAGATGGTCGTCGAAGCTTTTATCTATCAGCCCATTGACTGATATGACAATCGGCACAATGACAGCCGAGTCCACATTCCACATGTCAACAACCTCATAAGCTAAGTCGAGATACTTTATGAGTTTCTCTTTCTCAGCTTGCACGAGATTCTCGTCATGTGGGATGGTTTATTATTATTATTTATTAAAGTTTACATGAAGAATAATCTTTAACATGAATATACAGTAATACTTTCGAAACACTTGTAATTATGACTGAATTTCGACCACTGCTACTTCTAGTTATAATAAAGTGGTTGGTAAACTAAACTACACATCAGGGCTATAATACCGGCACAATGTAAATGCAAATTGTGACAGACCGTCAACCTATCATGCATTACAAGTGACAGTATGTGTACGTCCTTATGATATACGGCGTAATTAAGATAGGTTCTGATTCTGGTATATACCTACTCAAATTTGGTATTCATCTCGGATTAGTGAGGACGGAGCCCGTACAGTATAAAGTTCCAATTGCATCACGATTCCGTGGTTAGAAAATAAATTAAAATTTTTAAAATAGTTAACCAAACTATTGAATCTCATCCTTATAGACAAGAAGATCCCACAGTCATGGCGACATAGCTACCTGGTACCATTTTACAAAAACAAAGGAGATGTCAGTGACTGTGGCAACTACAGGGGGTATTAAACTTACGTCGCATACACTGAAAATTTGGGAGCGCATACTGAACAATCGTCTCGGAAAACTAGTATCCATATCTGAAAACCAGTACGGGTTCGTGTCAGGGAAATGCACAGCGGATGCTATCCAAACTATACGAGTTCTTATGGAGAAACATCGGGCCAATAAGGAGGACTTACATCTTGTGTTCATTGACCTCGAGAAGACCTTCGACAGGGTGCCACGAAAATTAGTATGGCAATCTATGAGGGCATAGCAAATTCCTGAACACTACATCTCCCTTGTGCAAGATATATATGCTGATGACACAAGTGAGAAGCCTGGCCGGACTAAGCGAAACATTTGAGGTTAAAGTTGGGGTGCATCAGGGATCCGCACTCAGCCCTTTCCTATTTAACCTGTCTATGGACTATCTCACAAAAAAACATCCAGTCCTCTCTACCATGGTGCATACTGTATGCAGATGATATTGTCATAATAGACAAATGCGCAAATAAATTAAACACCACCCATCAGCAATGGAGACAAGCGCTAGAGGACAATGGACTACGTATCAGTCGCAACAAAACCGAGTATCTTAAGTGCAGCTTCAATAACCAACCAGATAACACCGTGATACACATTGACGGCCAGCCAGTACCAAAAGTAAGCCAATTTAAATACCTTGGTTCAGTATTATCTAATAACGTAGACATAGACGCCGATGCTACACATAGAGTCAGCGCTGCATGGCTGAAATGGAGAACGCTGACAGGAGTACTCTGTGACAATCGAATGCCGATACAACTCAAGGGCAAAGTCTACAAAACGGCCGTTAGACCAGCGATGCTATACGGTTCTGAGTGCTGGGCCGTCAAAAAAGCACACGAACAGAAAATGAGCACAAACGAACTGAAGATGTTGAGATGGGCAGCGGGAGTGACCAGACTCGATAAAGTACGCAATGAGTACATTAGAGGCTCCTTCAAAGTCGCTCCCATTGCAGAAAAGATGGTTGAGAGCCGGCTGAGATGGTTTGGCCATGTCATGAGGCGAGAAGAAGGACATCCAGTGAAAAAGGCACTGGCTATCCCAGAGACCAGAAAGGGCAGAGGAAGACCGCCAGCCACGTGGTGGACAACCACTACCAAGGACATGGAGCGAGCTCAGCTGAAAGCACAGACAACCCAGGATAGAGTGTCCTGGCGCCTTAAAATGAGGAGAGCCAACCCCAAGTAAAGGGAGCAGGCGTGGTAGAAGAAGAAGAAGATTCCCAGTTGTTAATATGTGAAATAGTCATAGATATATGTTCTCATGAAAAAATATTCGACTAGATAATTATAAATGCAGTTATCATTTTATTCTCGTTCAAAAACACCCAGTCGCTTTGTATAAGATGTGTTTACCATGTATTTTTTTAATTAGGAAGCCAAAATCAAAGTCCTTATCAGTTTCATTTTTATAATATTTACGAGAATAAGACGATATTAAAGTATTATCAGTATCACTTGCTTCATAAAACCCGTAGAAGAAAATGATAAGTGAAGAGTAGAATATTTGATTCTGGTCAGACTGTACGGAGAATAAAATGATAATCGACGTTATACAACTTAGATGATGATAATTTAGACTAACTTCTTATTTTTGAAATAATATCTCTATTTTGATACTTAAGCGAATATCACTCAAACATTTAGAACAAACAAAAAATAATGTTCTTTAAAAGCTGACAATCATCTGTCTACGTCTAGTATTTAAGGAGCAATCAACGAAAACATGTTTTTTATTTTTCCTGAAAAGTTGCATTTTTGAAGTTATAATTTTGTTCTCCGGGGACGGTGTCACGATCCTTACATATTTCCCAAACATTGCCTGAAACTAAATGCCTATAAACCCTTACTAGCTGGAGCCCACGACTTCATCTGCGTCAACTCCAGAACTGGCTATAGTTAAATTTAAAAAGACTCCTATAACTTTACAGAGACTAGGTATCTTATGTAACCTAACTGGGGTCAAATTAAGTTTCGCTGTTTCAGGTGCTCATTTAAGCTAATTATTATTATATCTGTAACTACAAGAATATTATTTCCCCACTATAACCTGAAGGGATTAAAATAAGAGATTTAAAGCCTTCAAGTTTTATTTTCGGGGCGAAAGGTAGCCACAATTGGGCGTTCAGGACGGCTCTATTGCGCAAAAGTGTATTCTGTATGGCGTCAATTTTGTATAATACGTTGCCAAAACATTGGAGGATGTACAATTACACAATTGCGAAATCGACTAAAAAACCTTTTGTTAGAGAAGGTATATTACAGGACTGAAGAATTTTTGACTGAAAAATGGACTTGAAATTAACACATTTAATTTTTTTTTTTTTTTTTTGTATTATCTTTTATTTCTTGTGTTTTATTTTGATATTTAATGTTAATTTCTATTTTTAATTGTCTATTATTTTAATAATTACTTGACTTGTTATTGTTATTTAGCATATATGTATTTGTGCGCCGTTGAGGCAAAACATGACTTTGGTTTAATGTTATATAACATCAGCTTGCATGCCATGTGTGTGTATACTCGTGTTTTGAACAAATAAAAGTTATCTTATCTTATCTTACCGTAGGCGCGTGCTTGCGGACGGCAGGCAAGGGTGGCTTACCTTACGGTAAGGATAAGGCAAAATCAAGGACTCTATAGAGCCATGGACTTTGAGATACACGCAATAGCCCCGGAACGCAAGGCCAGCTGAACAAATAGTCAGTTTTTAGCTGGTAAAATCTAACATCCCTTCCGCTTCAGACAGTGCGAGAAGAATCAATTGATGATTCCCCGCCCCCCTCCAAATACATCGAGATCGTTTCATCCGAAGGCAAGAAAATGGAACATGCATAATAATTATGTACATATACATACGTCCATACTTTCACATTATAATATTAAGTAGGAATAGGGATATTAACAACCCGACCTCAACTGAAGGCAGGAATTTTTCAAATAAATTTCCTCACTAAATTTTGGCTGTCCCTGTCAAGGGTAGATCATCTTTCATAAGTTTTGGTCGGTAGATGTCCGGGGCGGACGTGACGTCATTAAGAGGGACGTGCACACTAACTAAATTAGGCTTGGTTTAGCATGGCTGGAATATGAAATTGTTAGGATATATCTGTTTGGGACACTTTTTTCTGGTGGTCAAATTTTTTGAGTTAATTTTAAACTGTGACATGGAAAATTATTTTTTGCCCTGTATCAAGAATTTAGAACTGATAATCGGAGAGAAAAGCATGAAAATATTTTTTTTTCTCGGAATCATAATTTATTTTTAGTTTAGTTTTAGTTAATTTAATAATTATGAAATGATATTTCTGCATTTTGTGAAACGATTAAGCAAAAAGAGTACAAAGCCTCAAGTCACTGAATTTTTTTATTACTGATGGGCCCACTCTTGACCTCGATCACGCCTGATGGTAAGCGATAGATGAGGTCTAAGATGGGACGAGCGAGCCCAGAAGATGCATATTTATTCGTGCTTTAAAGGCTGAAAGCTCATAAGTAGCAGCGAACACAGAAGCCGGCAGAGAATTCCACAGCTTGGAAGTGCGCACAATAAATGTGGAGGAGAAGCGTTTGGTACTACAAGACGGTATATTAACCAAGTGTGGGTGGTACCCAGCCGTGCGTCTGGTAGACCGGTAGTGAAAGGGAAATGGAGGAATCAGGTCATGGAACTCCTGCACACACTCCCCGAAGTACAATCTGTAGAAAACCGACAGGCAAGCAACGGTTCCCCGATGAGCCAGGCTATGAAGCTTGACCACCAGCCTCGTCGCCTATAAGCCTTTTAGCTCTGCGCTCGATCGAGACCAATGCAGCAAGTTGGTACTTTGCAGAGCCATCCCACAAGTGGCTGCAATACTCCACACAGGAACGGACCTGTGCTTTATACAGATGTAGAAGCTGTCCAGGCGTGAAGTACCGCCTCACCTTGTGTAGGATTCCCAGGTTTTTTGCTGCAGTCAGAGCTCTGGACTCGGTGGTTGAGCCGAAGTTGAGGTCTGACGTCAACTCCATGCCCAAAAGCTCCAGGCGATTGGTAACTGGCACAGATGTACTTCGGAAAGTAGGGGTCCATTAATTAGCTTAATCGGGCCCGTCTGGCGAGTGCCCGCTCTCGACCCCGATCACACCTGATTGTAAGTGTAAGATGAGGTCTACGATCGAACGAGCGAGCCCGAAAGATGCCTGTTCATTCTTGCTTTAAAGGCTGACGGGTCATATGTGGCAGAGAATACAGAAGCCGGCAGAGAGTTCCACACCTTGGCTGTGCGCACAATAAATGTTGAGGAAAACCACTTAGTACGACAAGACGGTATATCGACCAAGTGTGGATGGTATCCTGCGGTACGTCTGGTAGTAGACCAGTAGTAAAAGGGAGATGAAGGGTCGTGGAGCTCCTGCGCACACTCTCCGAAGTATAATCTGTAGAAGATAGACAGGCAAGCAACGTTTCGCCGGTGAGAGAGGAGATCTGTGTCCTAGCAGAGCAGTGGGAACGTAAAAAGGCATAAATTATTATTATTATTTATGATACCGTTGTATACTAGCCCTTATCTAAGTAGATGGTCGCTATACTCTATCTACGTACGTACAAATATCAGACGATATTGTTCTACTAGCTTTCTGCCTATTACATAGTGTAATGCGTGTTTGTGAGGGTGCATATGGCTGTAATACTTAGAGTGATATCGTACTAATGTTAAATGGATGTATATGTGCGTAAGGAATACAGGTTTACCTTTGATGGCTTGCTAGTTCAACATAGTATGTAGTTCACAATCAATCGAATGCCTAGCCTTTGATTAGGTAACATATATATGTTAATGCCCAAATAATGGCCCAAATAGGTACACACTTCTGTCTCTCAACACAATGCGAAATCGTCACCAATTGCACGCGTCAAAGGAATAGACTAGTTTCTTAAATATTTTATTTAGTCCGTTACTTAGGTTAACAAAAAATATGGGACATATATTTTTTTAATTTTTCATTTTATTTGAAAAATGAAGACGTGACAGTGAGTTGAAATTTTTATCTTTGTACATTTTTATTGATTTGAAAAAGCAAAAAAACACGTGAAGAATATTTTTTGAAAATCAAACCAACCAAATAAAATAAAAATAAATTAACACAGGACCTACTACCGATATCTAATTATCTCTAACTATCTAATACTATTGTCAGCGATTCGAATAATGTTCACGTTTTATCATCAATTTCACTACAGCTACTTAGCCACACCATACTCAGCTAGCCTATCCACAACAAGGTGTTATAATAGGTGTAACATAAAGGTATAGAAATATGTAGCAAACACATTCAGATAGAGTAACTACTAGAAATCTTAAAATAACTTAGTATTAGTTCCATTTCCATTCCATTAGTCATTTAAATTTTTGTATCTTCTTTTTAAATTAAGTCATTGCTTTCTATTCAAATTATAGATGTTAAGTGATGGCCTAAAACATTACATCAATAATTTGATTTTTATATAACTTTTTAGGATTCCGTAGCCGAATGCCAAAAATCGGAACCCTTATAGTTTCGTCATGTCTGTCTGTCTGTCTGCCCATCCTTCCGTATGTCACAGCCCTTTTATTCCGAAACTATTAAGACTTTACATGTGAAACTTGGTAGGTAGATGTATTCTGTGAACCGCTTTCCGATTTTAAGAAAAAAAAATTAATTATATTTAAAATTAAGGGGGGCTCTCCACACATGGAACTGAAACTGAAATTATTATTTTTTTCATTAAACCTATGCGTGTGTTGTATTTATAGACAGTTCTTTAAAAATGACATTGAGGTTTCCAAAACAACTTTTTCATAAAGTCAATCGTTTAAAGGATATACGCTTCCAAAGTGGTAAAATATGTGTTCCCCCCTCTAACTTCTATAATAATGGAGTTAAAAATTTAAAATAAATATATGTTGTAGATCTTAATGTAAACTTTCAACAAAAATTAGTTTGAACGAGATCGAGTCAGCAGTTTTTCAGATACAGCATATTTTCTAAAACCGCAAATATAACTTTGTAATTCATACAAACATTATGAAAATCAAAGATAGATAGAATATACTTTATTGTACACCAATAATTGAATCACACTTAGTAATAATATTGTAAATAAGTTATTTAGCGTAGTTACTACGGAACCCTTCATGGGCGAGTCTGACTCGCACTTGGCCAATTTTTTTTAATGACTCCTCCGTTATGGGTGGAACACTCACCGTGCTCCTTTTATTACCCTTGCGTTCCGGATTTTTGTATACCTAGGTCAAGCAAGTTGTTACGGACATATTTTTTTTTGTATAGATCTAATAATCTTTAGATTGATGCTTTGAACTATTATGTACATCTGAACTATCTGTAGATATGCTCCTTGAATAAATGTTATTTTTATAAACTATGTTGGGGTTGAGTCTGACAGACCCCTTCGCCCGCCCCAGGGCGGAGGACATACACGAGGGTTTCCATCTCGGATAAAAAAAAATCAAGTGTATTTGGATGTAGCTGAGTAGTGTTTTACACGGAGTGACTTGCCTTTTTGACTTCCCCATCCCAGTAACTGGTTGGCAATCCTTGATATGTCTGGTATCATATTTTCTGAACATTGAAATGCTATGATAGCCGTCCATCCACTGACAGACCTCAGAAAACGTTGCTTAACCTAGACAATCGACCCGTGCGACTATTATTATTTAGCCACGACCTCCTCCTATGGCCTGGTCCTACCCAAATCCTAATCGTTACTATTGATGCGTAATTATTCAAATTAACACGTTCCCTGACAGTACGTCGTGAGGCGGGAAATTAAAATAGTACGTTATGACAGTACGTCGAGGGACGGGCCACTTATTTTTAAGAGTACGTCGTCTCACGATAATTTTTCATATAAGTATTATGAAGAGCAGTATCCACTGTCATATTATGAGCAATTCCATATTTCTTACTGCCGTAACACGAGTATTTTTTAAGTAGTTTCATATTGCTTGCTTGTGCACGAGTACTACATTGATTTGTCATTTAGTATGGAAAATTCTACTGTTGAAATGTGGTGTCAGGGTAAGTGCTCACTGTCAGCGAACGTGTTAAATTCGCAAAAGAAAATGTATGCCACAAAAAGGAGCGCTATAATAATTGACCACAATATTATTTATCTAACTTACAACTGACACTGATTTTTACTAAGACCATAAAGTGTAGAAAACCATGAAAACTACCATTAACACAATTAATGGCGTATCAGTCGAGCACGGCCACAGAGCATGGAATATTTAGGTACATAAAAACAATTTGTGACGTACTTAAATGTATACTTACTAAAATAGCAGTTTTTTTACTAAATACATTTGAATATTTACGTTACTTTGTACTTACAAAACAAAACAGGTGTTCTTTAAATTGTTGTCTCAGTTCGTTCCAACAAATTTAATGATAAAAAAAAACAAATCCCGAAATATTTGGAAATCTTTAGACGACAACACGGTTGGCAGAGTGGTTCAGCAATTAGCAACTGCATTGCATATCGCGGGTTCGATTACCGCACCGAAACAAATTTTCGTATGGCCTAGAATTAAGGGTTTCGGATCTGAGTGTGCACTCCAGATACTGCTTATTTAAAGATACTGTTAGAAAGGAAAGCATACTACAGTATTCCAGAATTCTAGTGGTCAGTGGCCCTGACTGCTATGCGCAAGGTCGTGGGTTCGATTCCCACCCAGGACAAATGTTTGTGTGATGAGCATGATCATTTGTTCTTTGTCTGGGTGTAATTTATCTATAATATGTATGTATTTAGAAATATATATGTATAATATAATATAATATAATATTCCACAACTTTTCACACAACGCCATCTAGTCCCAAACTAAGCAGAGCTTGTGGTATGGGTACTAGACAACTGATAAACATACATATATATTTCTAAATACATACATATTATAGATAAATTACACCCAGACAAAGAACAAATGACCGTGCTCATCACACAAACATTTGTCCTAGGTGGGAATCGAACCCACGACCTTGCGCATAGCAGTCAGGGCCACTGACCACTATACCATACAAGTTGTATACTATATAAGTTGTCTAGTACTCATAGCACAAGCTCTGCTTAGTTTGGGACTAGATGGCGTTGTGTGAAAGTTGTGGAATATTATTATTATTATTTCTTAACGACAACATTGTTTTAATACCATGGAGTAACCAATATTATCAATACATATTTGACATAATCTGTATAAAGCGTATATGAGAACATATTTAATTTATTTGTTTTCAAAATTGACATTTACTATTTTGTTGTTATGTAATCTAATAGATAGATACTCGTAGATACCTACATAGAATATACTTTATTGTACACCAAAATTTAAACACACCTATTTAACAATATTGCTTACTTCTATGGTTACAATGGCGGTCTTATTGCTAAAAGAATCCAATACTTTTATTACTGACATTTTAATATTTGTACGCCACTAAGGCCAAACATGACTGATCTTGAACTATAATGTAATTTAATAACTTGCATGCTCTGTATGTGTACTTATGTTTCCACAAATAAAGAATCTTGAATCTTGATACAGTGGGCAAAATAAAAAATAGAAGTGTGAACTATGAGTGAATGATACTCTCACTGGCACAGGTCCGTTTTATTAGCAGTAGTCGTATTTCATGCTCTGTGGATAGCCTCAATACCCCGAAACCCCATTATTCACCCCAGATCAGTACTATCAAACAGTTTTTACACCCCTTTCTCCATTTTATGGGTTTACCTGGCCGTAAAATCTACCTTACCAGTGCTGTTTGGAACTCGGTGTTTACCAAGCAAAAAGGGTGCTTAAGAGCGTAAAAAATAGGTAATTAAATAGTTTGTTTTCTTGTAGTTTGACTAACTACAAGAAAACAAACTATTTATCATTTTATTTTATCATAAAAAATATTAAAAAAATAATACCGGCTTTGCTGAGAAAAATAAATACTAATACCGGGCATGGCCCTTGTTAGTGTAGTGTAGATCAACCTTGAGTGGTCATACTGTGGGTCATACCATAGACATAACACAACATAACCAGCCTATAATGTTCCCAGCTGGGACACAGGCCTCTTCTCTATAAGAGAGATAGGGCTGTAATCCATCTGTCTGTACCTACTTAGTTTATGTCAGTACCTCAGAGCCAAACTATTGTCAAAACAAGCGCCAATCCCGCCGACAAACTGCTACGTAGTTTGGTGGGTTTTTAAATTAAGTTACATGTTTGGTCTCAAATAAACGTTTTATTCTATTCTATTCTGTTCTATTCTATTCTATTCTATTCTATTCTATTCCATTCTATTCTATTCTATTCTATTCTATTCTATTCTATTCCATTCTATTCTATTCTATTCTATTCTATTCTATTCTATTCTATTCTATTCTATTCTATTCTATTCTATTCTATTCTATTCTATTCTATTCTATTCTATTCTATTCTATTCTATTCTATTCTATTCTATTCTATTCTATTCTATTCTATTCTATTCTATTCTATTCTATTCTATTCTATTCTATTCTATTCTATTCTACTCTATTCTACTCTATTCTATTCTATTCTATTCTATTCTATTCTATTCTATTCTATTCCATTCTATTCTATTCTATTCTATTCTATTCTATTCTATTCTGCAGATGGCTCATAAATTATGAGATTAGCCGCAGTGGCCGAAAAATCGGTTAGGAGGACTATACATACTATAATAATAATATAATATAATATAATATGTATATAAACTTAACAAAAAAAAAACCTTACAAATTTCTTAAAACTATCTTGTTTATATTTTTTACAGCTACGCCAAATAAAATAACTTTATTTTTCATAGTATTTGTATGAATTACAAAGTTATATTTGCGGTTTTAGAACATATGCTGTATCTAAAAAACAGCTGACCCGGTCTCGTTCAAACTATTATTATATTATTGAAAGTTTACATTGAGATCTACAGACATATATTTTTTTTTTGATTTTTCACTCCATTATTATAGAAGTTAGAGGGGGGACACACATTTTACCACTTTGGAAGTGTATATCTTTTAAAGGATTAACTTTATGAAAAAGTGGTTTTAGAAACCTCAATGTCATTTTTATAGACCTGTCTATAGATACCACACACGCAGAGGTTTCATGAAAAAAATATATATTTTCAGGTTCAGTTCCATGCCCCCCTTTATTTTAACTAGTTTTTTTTTTCTTAAAATCAGGAAGCGGTTACAGAATACCTACCAAGTTTCACATGTATAGTCCTAATATTTTCGGAATAAAATGGCTGTGACAGACGGACAGACATGACGAAACTATAAGGGTTCCGTTTTTTGCCATTCGGCTACGGAACTCTAATAAAAATAGTCTATTGTCTCTCGTAAATAAATTCAATTATGATTTAAGTTCATTAATTATAATATTATTTGCACACCTAAAACATTTATAAATACTAGAGTAAATGTGGTAGTCTCATCGCACAGAGCATTATAGATAACCTTTGAATGGATAGAATTAGAGCAGTCTGTGTACAAACATGATACATCTCCTCTATGTACCCTTTTTACGAGAATTATGCGGTCGAAGGAGTATGGGATTTGACTCAGTTACAGTTTATATGGAGGAGGAGATCAGAAACCTGATATAATATTTAAATAATTAACATCCAAACTTAATAAATATATCCATATAAAATTTTGGCCCCAACATTTGTTGACCTTCCTACGCGAAAACTGACAAATGTTTGCCAACAGTGCACACATTTGTCAGTTTTCGCGTAACTCAACTAAGAACTTTAAAAAGCTCAAACGAACAATACCAAAGTAAGAGGTATGCCGCAGAAAGTACTCAAACTATCAGTCAGGTCACTTGAAGTATCTATTGTATAAAAGTTTCATATAAAGACTTTTTAGTTGTTCTTCTCTTCGTATTACTAAGTTCAATTGCAAGGCATCCACAAAAGTGTCAGGCCTAGCACCTCTAATACAAGTTTCTGTCAACTTAGCAAGAGTGCTAGTCTTCAAATATACTTACTGTGTACAAAACGATGTAACTATGCTATTTCAATGAACATATATGTTTTCACTTTACCATGCAAATAAATAATTATTTACTAGAATAAACATAGATCTGTATTTTATATTTCTATGAGAATAAACCTAGCTCATAGCTAAGAAACTGCAGGCTTGGGTTGATCTTAGAAGTTCAATTCCAGTTACCTCGGAAAGCTCGTTATGAAGCTGGTCCCGGCTGTCAATTATGTACATCATTCGTTTTATCTTAAAAACGTTTTAAGTTCCTTCATGACACACATGTTAGAAATTTGAGATCATCGGAGAATTTGAGACTTTCAATGCCTGCACATTCCACTAAATTCTATGGCTCATCGTTTACGGTGCAAGCTGTTCGTTTGTGGAAAGCATTGAAAGTCCTTCCAAAGATTGTCTGGAAGATATCGCTTTTAGCGATAAGACCGCCATTGTAGCCATAGAATTAAGAAATAATGTTAAATAGGTGTGTTTAAATTTTTGTGTACAATAAAGTATATTCTATCTATCATTGACAGTTATTACAGGTGTCTGTATGATTGATTGATTGATATTTATCTAAATGTTTTAGGCACAGTAGGCTTAATTCTCAAAATGATAACCGAGTCACAAAAGGACTAGTTCGCAAAATGGCGAATTGTCTAAAAGCCGAATTCTTTGAATATCAAATTCCCTAAATGGCTAATTATCATACTTTTTTTTATTTTCTTATGCATAATGTTACAGTGCAAATATCAAGTGTCTTTCTTTTAGATGGATAGTCGTATTGAATATCTAGTCAGTTTTCAGGTTGGAGTTAGACCCATATTCAACTTCAGTAGACTATTTCAGTACACATAGGTATTACAAAAAGATTCCTTAAACATTGAAGAATATACAACGTGTAAGGGAAACCCCATATCTATCCAAAAGGGCTGAAGACAACATCTGGTATGGAGTCTCTATGCACAGTTTCAGCACAAAATAACTGACTCAAAGAATTGATACCAAATTATTAGTTTCATAAATTTCTTGAATACCAATCATAACAAACGTGTTACAGCACTACGAGGGTCAATAACTTTCCACGTCACTTGCCAATAACACGATAATTCTTTTCGTTCTTCTTAATTTGAAAAATTCGGTCTCTGGTATTGGAATTTGTAATAAGTTCTACACACGTAGACTTAGGATTACAAAACCCTTGCCATATCGTTTGTTATCATCCAAAGAAGTCATGCACTTGGTATGTATATACCCTTTAAATTACACGTTGTATATGAGAGCACTGTCCACTCCATACTTTTAAAGACAATTGAAGCGACATTAGCTAAAGTGTCTTGTGATCGACAGGTTGCAGGTTGAAACCATTACACTATGGCCGTGAACCCACTCCAGACACAAGCATATTTAGCTTAGTTGGAGGGGTTAACAAGATTGCTAGTAATATAAATTCTACCCACATAATTTCTCTTTCAAATTCTCTTAAAAAAACCAGCACAGCTCAAGTAAAACTGGTCTCAATCTGTCTTCCAACCTCATGATTACTCAGATATCCCCCTGTTTTATGTCGACACATTTAGCGAAAGCGATTTATAGCTACGAGACATAAACACGGTTATGTGGGAGATGCACCGACTTTTACCGATAATTTTTTTTTATTGATAATTGTCTCACGTTTGAGCACCATCATTTTTTTATTTTATTATTATTGATAATAGGTTCGCGTTTGACCAACATCTCACCTGATGGTAAGATGGAGCACGCTTACCTAAAAGTAACCTATTCACTCTTGACTTAAAGACCCCTAGGTTATAGCTATCGGGAAACACAGACTCCGGCAGGGAATTCCACTCCTAATAATAAGTGATAATGTGGTCAAACATGGAGCACGCTTACCTAGAAGTAACCTATTCACGCTCGACTTGAAGAACCCCAGGTTATAGCTATCAGGAAACAGATCAAGGCAAGGAATTCCATTCCTTAGCCGTACGCATAATGAAAGTATCTATATGTATAGATAACCTGAGCATATTTGTTTTTTTTTCTTCTCATGGTCAGACGCACCGGGTTCTTTAATTATACAAATATGCACAGGTATACGGACACTATTGTATTATTTTTAACTTATATTGCGGTGCTGGCCCAGTGCAACTAACTAGCACATTATGCTGTCTTATTTATCTCTTTATTTTCTCTCAAAACGGTGAATAAAAATCTCTTGAGAAAGCAGGGATGTCATGGGACCAAAAAATAAGACATTTAACATCCGTTCTGGGACCGCGTAGTGAATCACAGCCCATTCCGTCTCATTGAGAGGGGACCTGGGTCCCAGCAGTTGGAACGTTCTAGACTGATCATGTTTTCATATGTATACTATGACTATCTATCTATCTTCACAACCATGTAACTGGATAACAATATTAGAAGAAAATCATTACTTACCATTAGGTGAGATGGTGGTCAAACGTATTATCAAGAGAAAAAAAAGAAGGGTCCAACAGTTTTAATCTCAATTTGTTAAGATGATTTACCATGCCCAAATCGAATTTTCTATCTTATAATACTTAAGCTGTGAAATATAACAAGGAAATTAAACGTCATCAAAAACATAACTTGTAAAACAAAACAAGTCTCGTAAAAAATTGTGAGATCCATGTAATACCAAGTCGGTTAATTTGTTCAGTCCCTACTTAATGGTCCTTCTGTTCTGTTATTACGTAATTAGCTAAACTAACAACATCTTATAGTGACCATATTAATTTTTTTAAATATGTTTTAAATAATTAGATTGACTTGACCAGCGCATGAAAACACAATAATACATATTATATTAAATTAGTTTTTTTAGTATAATTCAGGCATCTAATTTAATCCACAACAAAGTTATAGGGGGCCGAAAATGGCCTGAACTGCTTCGAGAAAAGGATGGTACGCCTTTTTGCTTGACTAGGCGGTAGCATCGCCGCGCGCCATACCCCCAGATTTATAGGACTTAACAGCAATGGACAAAGTTCTGAAGCAGCTTTAAACTATAACATCTAAAACCTAATCACATGCAGAACTAGTGCTATCTATCATACGCTGTGGTTTTAGCTTAAAACCATTGCAGGATTCCAATTCATTGAAGGATTAGTGTTGTGACCACATTCAGTTCAGATTTATCCGCGGCTGCGGATATCCCAGTGATTTGGGGCGGATATTGATGAGATATATTGACATTTAGCCGAATCTGGCTTAGAGTGGAATGTGCTGGGATTATAACTGAAGTTACATTGTGAATTATTGTGGTTTTGTTGTGGTTTGTTGGTTTGTGTTAAAGCTGTATTTTATAATAGTGTTACGCCAGTCGCTTAATGAAGTACGTCGAGAAACTTCGACAGAAATCTAGAATGGTCGAGACACTAATGCCGTCTAGCGGCGAGTAGCAGTACTGTGTATCTCGAGTAGCTCTGGAATATTCTTGGCAGTATAAACGTCGATTTTACAAGAATGTTCTAGAACTCATAGACCGGGGTATAAATAGATCGCATAGGGGCGCAGAGAGTCAGTCTTATAACGAGGTGAATACACGATATAATCGAAGCTTTACAAGTGAATTTCAGTGCGATTTAAGTGTTAAGTGACAAGTGCTATGGTGCGAATATTTGACTTAAATTTTTATTTTGTGTTTTTTAAAGTTGATTTTTGTGTTGATTAATTAAAGTGTTAATTTTGGTTTAATTGGCGTTAATTATTTCTATCCCAAACCCCAGCTCGTAACAACAGCTAAAGGATCAACAAGGAAAAATAACTTTAATTTCGGTAGTCGGTGTTTAGTTTTGTATTTTCGTTTTTGGCACCGACTTCCGAAATTAAAGTTATTTTTCACTTTACAGTGTTTTTT
The DNA here is from genome assembly GCA_943138885.2 of Tholera decimalis. Lineage (NCBI taxonomy): Eukaryota > Metazoa > Arthropoda > Insecta > Lepidoptera > Noctuidae > Tholera > Tholera decimalis. The sequence continues at coordinate 5,571,793 of OW964573.2, forward strand.
GGGAGTCGGTTTAATTTTTTGGTAAAAAGTTTTTATTTCACTCTTTTTAGTTGGTCTATTTTTAATTTACCTAGTTACAAGAGCTTAAATGTCAACTACTTTTAACCTTTGACAAAATATTGCTTTTCCCAATGCTGGGCCGTTAATTGTTGAGGAGTTCTCCTGGTACTTCACCATCAGCTCTACATCACCATATGCATTGTGACGAGCATAAAGTGCTTAACATCCATATTCAAGTAATCGAATCGCAATCCACTCAATACTTATTATTGAGTAGTTTCGGCGGCCATCTGTGGTCTTCATCATCAGTTCCACTTCCTCAAATGGTACTTTTTGAGAGCAAATGCACAAGTTACTATAATAAATACCCAAAACGTCATAGGTGTGCCTATAATATTTAAAGAGTTCCCTCGATTTCTCCAGGATCCCATCATCAGATCCTGACGTTTATGAAAATGGGACCAATTTCAAAGTATACCCTTTCAATCAAAAAAAGAATTTTCCAAATCGGTTCAGCCGTCTTCGAGTAATCGATGATCATACATTTAAAAAAAAAAATATATATATATATACGCGTCGAATTGATAACCTCCTCCTTTTGTCGTCAGTTGAAAATACTTGGAGGCGTTAACAAGATTGCGAGTCATGTGAATTCGACGCACATAGCTGGTTCTCTTTATAAATTACTAGCTTCCGCCCGCGACTTCGTCCCCGTGGAAAAAAAAATCCCCCGATTTTGAAACATTCTTCATTACTGCTCCGCTCCTATTGGTGTTAGCGTGATGATATATAGCCTATAGCCTTCCTCGATAGGTGGGCTATCTAACACTGAAAGAATTTTTCAAATCAGAACGGTAGTTCCTGAGATTAGCGCGTTCAAGCAAACAAACAAACAAACAAACAAACTCTTCAGCTTTATAATATTAGTATAGATGGGTATTTTTAATTGGTGGATAAATCTGTCAGGCCGACAAATTAGTCTTCCTGGGTGGAGTGGAAGGGAGTGTCAGACTTCTACTGACTAAAAACCTACCCCTTCAGTTGCCCTTGAATTCCGGGGCGACGGTATCTTGTTAGAACATTCCCGCAACCTAGCAGTATTCCCGGTCTTCATTCGACAAATAATATATCTGGCGCCGGTCGATGTTTAATTATTATAAATAATTTATCTGTTTTTAGATAAATATACTTATTAGCGATGAATCCATTTTATATTTTACCATATTCGTTATTTTTATATTTTGCCTTTATTGCCTATTATTATTTATTATTTATTTGCCTATTGGTATTGTTGTTTAATCATTAATTTACCAGAAAAAAAATCATGCAACGTGTAACAAAAATTTTCTATTAATCATACAGTATGTATATATGCCCTAGAGTAAATGTGAACTAGAACCGTAGCCCAACAAGGTGGGTTTATCAGGTCCGTTCCATCCTGGACGTCCAACTGCACGTCGCTCGACACGATGCCAAGAACAAGCATAGATGGCGGTACATCATCAGGGAGAAGTTATTTCCACGGGGCCTCACGACCCTCAATATTAAGGAACTCGACACGAGGAATTAAATATCATCTTCATGTTAGTCGAGATAGTGGTCAAACATTAATTTAAAAATGTATAACATCACTAACCATAATTTTGTTTTATTTTCTATATAATTGCTTTTTTTTATTTCGCGTATGTACCGTGGCACGCCCTATTATAATACCAATCCTAGGTACTTTTAAATATGAATCGTTCTGCAGAATTTGCCATCCCAAACTCAGACGATCGTAATTTAAACTTATTTTGCCAATGCATTGTGTGCATGTATTTAAAGAGAAATCGGATTTTTCTTTTAGTATTTCAACCTTACACGAGCACTACTATAGTGCAACAATGTAACCCTACATTCTAACCCCAGATACTGTTGACTAGAAATTCCAGTCTAACAATTCTTATCACTATATTACTTGCCCCTTTATTAGCTTTGGCTTATGGAACTGTCACTCAATCGATACACGAAAAAGTATATACGTAAAAAGTATATAATATTGTACTCCTTATGAATAAGGATTAACCTCTCCCGCTGTGTGTACCTAACAGCAAACCCCTGAATAACTTTGCCTAGACATCTACCATGAATATAGGCCGGCTTTTAATCTAATTAAAGACCTAATCGGTCTGCCTATGCCTATGTGACCCCTACGTCAGATTTTTTGATATCGAACAAAAAGAATACATTAAGGACTAACGATTACACGTGGTTTACGAGGCATGGAATCACACTAAATACAAAGGAAACCAAAACTGACCACCAAATCCAACATCACAGAATTCCTTGTAATCCGTAAACACGGTCCATTGCATACGACACAGAATATCGATTTACGTTTAAACTGGTACTAGCAGGCTGCCCTTTCAGTGTATATGAACCTTCAAAGTGAATTGTTCCAATTAACCTACATGGTCTAGAACCAAATCTAGATACACAAAACCACGTCTAGATTGTATGAAGTTCAAAAGAGACTTCGATTGTATAAACTTCAAAAGAGAGTTAACCTCTGAGATTCTTTCGGTATTTCTTCTTAGAGTTGTTAGCTAGAAAACACAGGTTTCACAAAGATTCAATTTAAGCTCATTGGCAACGATGCACTGGTCGAGTCAAAGCTTTAGAGCCTTGAACATCGACGACGAGTTGGAAGTCTATCGGTTTTCTATCAGTTTCATTTCGGGGAGTGTGCGATGGAATTACACAATCTAATTCCGCCAAGCCCGTTCCATCATCGGACTACAAAACAAACGATGCGCCATCGTTACATGGTGGACATCCCACCCATACGCACAAAACGTTTTGGGAATACTTTAATTGTGCGTACGGCTAAGGAGTGGAATTCCCTGCCGGAGTCTGTGTTTCCTGATCGCTATAACCTGGGGGTCTTGTCAAGAGTGAGTCAAAAAAAAAAACGTGTAAAAGTGTTAATTGTATAAGTTTCCAAAACATAGTGACCTACCGTTTAATTAACCTATCATTTAAATGCCTCAGTCTGTTGGTTTGTTGTTTAGTCTATAACGTTGCATCGGAGGAAGTAATTGACGTAATTTTTGTTTAAAGATGTAAATTATATTGGGGGTATCTTATTACCCAGTTACTGGGTTGTGAAGGTCAGATAGGCAGTCGCTCCACGTAAAACACTAGTTCTCAGCTGCAGTCGGTTATGATTTAGTTATGAATAATGCTGATTCAACTCCGTACATGGGAAAATACGGTTAGTCTGTTGATATCTTTCGTAGTTGGTACTGGTAGTCAGTAGTAGTAGTCATAAGTGTGATTTCACATTACTATTTGGTTGCGCCAGCATGCAGAATTCGATTGACATGACGCTTTCCTGAACATCTGATTCATCGTATTTTCACGGACTAAGTAACAACAATTTGTGTACGTGTTTAGTGTGTGATTTTTGTGCAGGCCAGTAAAAGGAAGAAGGAAGAAATGAACACCGGTGTCGACCAGGCACGTGGCTCCATCAAAGGTTTGTGCGTATCCTTCCCTAAATTCTCGGGTTGCATTCTACTCTCCAACACCCTTGCAGCCCGTTTCCCACTCCAAGCGATTGTCAACCGTTTCATTCCGCACCGCAAATACAGTCCACTAAAATAAACTAAATAGCCAGCCGCGCCACCACTACTACTAGTGTACTTTTGTAATAGTAATGTACAATTTAATTAACCTATCGTTTTAAATGCCTTAGTTTGTTGGTTTGTTGTTTAGTACATAATGTTGTATCGGTGCAAATAACCAACGTAATTGTTAAGAGATATATAAATTATGTTGCTAAGAAACAAACAAAAGTAACTACTACTACAGAACTACAATACGAAAAATGCGGGTGTATTCTTTTATTGTTTATAGGCTCACGTTTGACCAAAATCTCACCTGATGGAAAGCGATGATGTGGTCGAAGATGAAGCATGCTTACTTAGAAGTAACCCTTTTTCACTCTTGACTTAATTACAGTCAGGTTATAGCTATCAGGACACACAGACTCCGGCAAGCAATATTCCATTCCTTAGCTATACCTACTGACAAGCAATGAAAGCATACCAAAAAAAATTGAACATATCTATTAAACTTACAACTAAAACATCATCCAACGCGAAATCAATCATAACATAACTAAACAAAATGAAAACAATTTATATTGCCTCTCATAATTAAAAAACTATTTCCTTAGTACTATCCTATCATCCAAGTAGAAAACACAATAAAATATTCATGCAAAGAAAATTCTTACAATATTTCTATAGAAACCTCAGCGAAATAAAATGGATGTTTATTCACTTCTCTCTAGAACATGTCTGCACGTAACACGGAATACATCCAGATGTACACATACATTATGCAGTACACACAGATTTCCACGTATACTAGATTAGATAGCAGACGGATCAGGAGTTATTGCTAGCTATTAGGAAACGTTTTATCGTGGCTGAGACACGGGTCGGTCTCAATGCTTGTTGAAGTCATTACGAAGATGGGTAACCATCTTTATATATCCATTAATGTATTACAAATATATTTTTTATATAAATGATTATTATTATTAATTGGCTAGTTGAGAGCAGAAGTAATCCAAGTGACCTTTTGTGACTTTTGAGATATTAATCAAAACGCGTTTTTATTGATTTTAAGAGTATTTAATAAATTAGTTGCAAATTGTTTATGTTTTAAGATATTAACCTAAGTTATGAAGTAGAGTGGTGAAGTTATCCAAGTAGCATACAAGTCACTTGGATCACAACTCCACTAACAAATTATTTATTTATTTATTTATTAAAACTTTATGCAACACAAAAATGTACAAAGGCGGACTTAATGCCATAGGCATTCTCTACCAGTCAACCATGGGTGGTGAAGAGACAACATGGCAGGTGCATAAAAAAATAAACTAAGTAGATAATATATTCAAAGTAAAAGTTTTATTACAAGTATAAATATACATAAATAACTATTATTAACTTACATACATATATTAATAAAAAGTCATAGAAAGGGGGTTATGAAAACCCTGCTTCCACTATTTGTTTCGAAAATAATAATTATATTTTAATGGCTATGCAGAAATGTCAAACATGGGACTTGGTTTGGAAAAATGGCTCATTCCACTTGGATTACTTCTGCACTAATTTAGTCCAACGAAGAGTAAAAAGTGACTTAACTCTGTTTTGACAAAAAGGTCACTTGGATTACTTCTGCTCTCAACTAGCCAATTATACTTCCGTGCTTCGAAAAGCACATTGAACCGTCGGTCCCGGTTGTCATTTGTGCATCTTTGACAGTCGTTACGGGTAGTCAGAAGTCAGAATATCTGACACTGGTCTTACCTAGAGGTATCGTGTTACCCAGTTACTGGGTTGTGGAGGTCAGATAGACAGTTTCTTCATGTAAAACACTAATACTAGGTTACATTTGATTAAATTAGGAGCCGACCCCAAAATATTTGGGAAAAGAATAAGCAGATGGTGTAGGCATTTAATATACGCAAAAAAACATGACGTGTAAAAGTGTTATTTATAACCAATTTACAAAATAAATATATCATTTCATTTCATTTCATTTCATTTCATATCTGTGGTGCTCTTTTGAGGAAGGAAGCACACACATTTGAATGGAGCTGGATCAGTGCAAGAACTTGTCAGTTATCGTGTAGGTCACCTTAGAGCTTAACACGTTCGCTGACAGTGAGCGCTTACCCTGACACCACATTATGACAGTAGAATTTTCCATACTAAATTACAAATCAACGTAGTACTCGTGCACAAGCAAGCAATATGAAACTACCCACAAAATACTCGTATTACGGCAGTACGAAATATGAAATTGCTCATAATATGACAGTGGATACTGCTCTTCATAATACTTATATGAAAAATTATCGTGAGATGACGTACTCTTAAAAATAAGTGGCCCGTCCCTCGACGTACTGTCATAACGAACTATTTTAATTTCCCTCCTCACGACGTACTGTCAGCGAACGTGTTAAGGAGTTCAATGTTTGTGCAGTGTGTTGCAGTAGGAAAGTCGGGTCTGTAGGCACTAAGGATTGTCTTAAATCTTGATATATAATAAACAGTGTCGCCTTTCTGTGTTTGCAAATAGGTACACAGCCTGCCTTCGATTCATGAATTTATTAAGCAACTCTTTTTGTTTTTGTATATTCTAAGCAAAAAATAATGAGTCCAATTCACAAAATATTTTTAACTAATTTGCATATTTTTACTAAAATTTTCTATTATGTTGAGAAATGTTCTTTTCAAATAAACTAATCTACCTCTAACTAGGACTTTCGGTACCCAATATAGACTTTTTAAAGGAAAAATGTCTTATTTTTTTATATTTGAGTTTGTAGCGTTGTGTTTTGATGGGCAGACTTAAGTGTGATTTTCTCTAATCAGTATTTAAACAATTAGAAGCCCCCAGCGTTTGTTTTATGAATTTACAACAAATATGTTTAGTTTCCGAACCATTCGGTAAAAGCCACAAAGCTTACATTTGTGTGTTCGTCTGTCTAACAACTAAGGTAGTACACTTAGAGTTAGTCTCTGACCTTAGTTCAGATTTATTTCTTATCTACCTGTTTCATCGCGAGAGTAAGTTGAATTATTAGGGACGCTTTCCAGCTCCCAAAAGCGTTGCGTGAGCGTATCTAAGCTAAGCGTGCTAAATACACAGTGCATTTACCATTTATCGGGCTGATTGTCAACCTCGCATAACATCGCGCGCTCGCCTCGCTCAGATAAACAAAAATAAAAGCGAGCAAACTTCAGAACAATATTCCTTCCGAGTAAATCACTTATGCGTGAAGACCGATAGAACACGGCTTCAACTGACTTTTCCAATTTACTAGTAATTTAAGGGAACCCCCCTTCCAGTCTACTAACCAGGTACAATTAAGTTCTACTATTTTACACGCTGCGATTACCTATTTTTCTTTTATTTTTATGTTCTCGTTTCACCTTTATCTGTCTCTGATAAGCGATGATGTGGTTGAAGAAGTACGTTTATCTAGATCTATTAACCCTTGTTTTAAAGATTCCCGGGATAGCTATCAGGAAACACAGACTACGGCAGGGGATTCCACTCCCTAGCTATTCGCACAATAAAAGTGTTTTCGTTTTATCCGACATCAAAAGCCCAGAAACTGGGTAATTAAATACACTATGCCATTGCCATTGTACACTAGTTTCATTATTTGTATCTTTAAGTGTGTTGTATGGTGTATGATAAAGTATATAATAAATATGCCAACAATAAAGAAAGCGATTAGCATGCATTTATTTAAGTACCTGTCTATATTGTAGGGTAGGGCCACTTACTATACATATACAACGTGTAATTTAAAAGGTATATACATACCAAGTACACGGTTTCTTTGGATGATAATAAACGATATGGCAAGGGTTTTATAATCTTATGTCTACATGTGTGAAGTATAATAGAAATTTCAATACATTGATACCAGAGGCAATTTTTTTTTTATTTTTTTTTTATTAAAATAGGTTTGCGTTTGACCACCATCTCACCTGATGGTAAGTGATGATGTGGTCGAAGATGGAGCACGCTTACCTAAAAGTAACCTATTTTTCCTAGAATTTTCAAATTAAGAAGAACGAAGAGAATCACCGTGTTATTGGCAAGTGACGTGGAAAGTTATTGACCCTCGTAGTGCTGTGACACGTTTGTTATGATTGGTATTCAAGAAACATATGAAACCGATAATTTGGTATCAATTCTTTGTGACACTTATTTTGAGCTGAAACTGTGCATAGAGACTCCATACCAGATGTTGTCTTCAGCTCCTTTGGATAGATATGGGGTTTCCGTTACACGTTGTATACTACCTACGGTTTAGGCCAGGAGCGTCGGAGATCGCGAGCCGATCTCAGGCCACCGTAGGCGCGGGTTTGCGGACGGCGAGCAAGGGTAGCTCATCGTGCGGTAAGGACCAGACCCGGGTTCCACGAAGGCCTCAAAGACCTGTCAGCACCAGTGATGGGGCAAAATATGCCCATTACCCGCCAGGGTTACGGGAATGTTCTAACGAAATACCGTGGCCCCGGAACTTAAGGGCAGCTGAAGGAACAGGGTGGGTTTTTAGTCAGTAGAAGTCTGACACTCCCTTCCGCTTAACTTAGAGCGGGAGAAGTCATTCGATGATTTTCCCACCCAGACACACCACAACAAAAACTTTATAATTAAACTAAAAAAAATAAAATAATAGGTACCAACAAAACAATTTTTTCTAAAATAGATTTCATTCGATTCATAGTCAATGTTTTTGGGAGAGGGGGCGGTTCTATAACCAAAACTGACATGTTTTGAAAAGAGTTACCGTACAGTATCTTGCCGGTTCTCCTCCACAGGAATCTACCAATTTCACACCATGTACTGGCTTTTGACGTTTTATTAATGCCCACGTGGGCCTATGCGAAATAATGGACCCTTAAGTAGGTATATTTTGTCTGTGCAGAACAAATAATATTCTTTTTCTACATAAGTAATTCTTTTTCTTTCTCACTACTATGTTTAAATGCGTGCCTTCGTTATCCATAGCATTACTATAAGAAAAATTTTTTGCGTCTTTAAATAAAAATGTCGTACTTTTTTCCAATTTGGCAAGATGCCAAGTAAAGCACACAAATTAGGTCCTTTGTAGCCTGTTAGCGAAGTATTTTATTTTCTTGATTTTTGTACAAAGAAAGAGCTGAAAGTTCGATAAATTGTTTTAGTATCATTCTTTTATTTCAGTACGTTTTTGAAGACCAAAAATGCACACCTTAATGCAATTAATGCAACATAATCTAAAAAAAAAATCCTTTTCGATGCCCTATAAATTCCTTTTTTATTTTCGCTTGTGTATATGTTTTATTTTTGAGCTTTGTAAAACTATAGTAATTAGTATCTAAAAATTCATCTGCAAAGCCTCCAGTATCGTAGATCCCGTCCATAGGTCACAATCAGGTTTGCCGCCAGTTTGTTCGTCACCAATGTTAGAATCAGCCTCATTGTTACCAGTGTCGGCATCATCGTGGTATTGCCGTGTGCTTGGGGAGGCTGTAGTCCACGTGTGACGCTCATCGCCACTCTGCTTGCCGTCACCGTGGCGTTAACAGCCAGACTATTACGCCGAACTAAACAACATTACTAATAAACTTTAGATTTTAGTATTGAAACATGTTCCACATTTTGCTTAAAATTCGTGACTAGAAACTTCATTCGTTGAAATAAGGTTTAAAAGAATTAGGTAATCGAAATGAACCATAATACCTGTAGCTTCATTTCTGCATTCCCTGATAGGTGAAAGATTCCTCGTACATCAGTGAACTCCTTAAGTAATAAGTTGAGCTCCACGATAACTGGCAAAATGCTTGCACTTTCTGGACAGGTTCTTTCCTCAAAAGGCCATTTCAGATTGTAATCCGCATAATCTTCAAAGTCTATTGCGAATATGTGAATTATGTAGGTTGCTATATTCGAGATAAATTTTTAATGCTTGACAGTTTTCTAGCCAGTATGTTTTAAATGATTCTGTTTATTAGTTTTTTTTTTCTGGAAGTCGCGGTGACCCTGTGATGATGCGTTACATCATTACAGCAGGGTGGGTTTTTAATCAGTAGAAGTCTGACACTTCCTTCCGCTTTTTTGTAGCTTTCATCGTTTTCTTTATAATCGAGTTAACTTTCTACGATCCAATATTACTTTTAGTCAGTAGAAGTCTGACAGTCTCTTCTGTTTAACATCGTGGAAATCTACAAGCACGAGGGTTTCCACAAGGAAAAAATGGTTGAGTGATACTGTTCTGCATGTCGTGGGTTCGATTGCCGCCCCGAAAAAAATATTTGGCCCCGTATAGTGCAAACAAGTCTAGCTGTTTATGCAAGTTAATTCAAATTATTTGACAGAGAATGAGTAGATGAATCCAAATTAGTATGAATTACCCACTAGCGTCTACCCGTGGCTTCGCTCACATAAGTATTTTTTGCAAGGAAAAAGTCGGTCAAGCTCCTCCAACGGGATTCTCTATGTCTGTAGCAAATTTTATAAAAATCAGTTAAGTGATTCAGACGTGAAAGTGTCACAGACAGATAAATTTATTTTCGCATTAATAATATTAGTAGGGAAGTCCGGATTTGCAAAATAAATGTAAGAGACTACGAATTCTTCGAAAGAATACACAGAAATAAAACAAAATGCAATCTCGCAAAAGCTTTCACACGACATTCTGGTTTCACTGTTTGGATTAACATTTCAATGCAATAAGGTAATATTTGGATGAAAACTAAGATGGCTTATATTCTCTGTGTAATCTGAAATATTGGATGTAGGTACTGTATACTAGGGTTGTTACCACGGAATAGAACGGATTACTTCGGAACACAGAGCTCTGCTTTAAAATGCCGTGTTGTGCAATTATAACCTGTAAAACAAAACGTCAGACCGCAAGTATAGAGCGAGGAGGTACATATATCTTGCCATCGGTAAGTCGAAAATAACATTTAATTACAATTTTATTTGTAGAAACATAAAAATATTCTGATCACTATGAAATTCCGAACATTAACAACATTATTGCAACAAGTTACAAAAAGTATGCAATATATTATATTGCCTGATGTGTACTCGCTTAATCAACGCAATGACCAACAATGTAGGTACTGCTTGCGCCACACTTCAACCATTGAGTTTTGTCCTTTGCCCTGATTGGCCGTGATGCACGGCGCATGTTTATCGACAGTGAGGCAATCAGTAGTAAGCTCTCGATTTAAGTGTGTGTAATTTATTTGTGTGCGTAATTAGCAGACGTAACGGGCCTCTTGCTTGTAGTGGAGCTAAAGAGTGGGGAGACAAGCGGCAACACGCGTTCTCATACAAATCTGGAACCTATTTCCTTTCTAACCTCTTTTATCTGTTCTGTGGTTGTTACGTTTATTCGGAACTTCTCCAAGTAATCTGATGTCCATAAGGTCAATGATATGGAGACCCGTCTTTCTTTATGGATATCGTCCGGCCTCTCGCTGGCGAATAGGTCTGTCAACTTCTGACTGACCATCCCGTGTTCCCTCACACACATGCGCCAGAGGCTGCAGGATCACATAAATACTCTTCAACACGGCCTGCCTCTGTCCAGCACTGCTCAAAAAAATCATTTATTTTTCGAGTACCTATTTGTCATACCTACAATTTATTTATTTATTTTATGTGATAATAACAGCATACAATTCTTAAATAGGTACTTATCTATAATTACATGAGTAGCCAATAACAGTTATCCACAAAAGAATAAAAGATATTTAAGGTGGATCAGTTAACAAACACGTGCAACAATTTTATTGTTATATTAAAACAATTACAAAGACCTACCTTAACTCTGTAGTTTTATATTGTATTAAAATCCTTTAATTTTTAATATACGTCATAAACAACATCTCAATTGGGCATGTTTCAAAATGGCAAACCTATTGATGTGTTCGATACAGTCAAATAAATGGCTTTGTAAAGCCATTGCTTGCCTTTAGCTTAGCAATGAGCGTATAGAACATTACTTTGTTATTGATGAATCGCTCAAACTCAGTTTACTCATACCTAGTCGAGTTCAATTCATGTTTTACCTACTTCAAAAAGGAAGAGATACTAGGTTCGGCTGTTAGAGCGACTTCCTATCTAACCTCTACTGCCCAAGTAGAACCCAGTGGCTGGTTTTTGCCCAGGAATTGAACCCGAGACCTCACGGTCGTAGTACTTGCGACTACTAGAGTAACGAGGCAGTTAATAATGAAGTGATTTCCAAAATTATTTTTCGTTCTAAAAGAGTTGCTAGTCTATCGGTTTTCTATCGGCTACATTTCGGGGAGTGTGCGATGGAATTACACAATCTAATTCCGTCAAGCCCGTTCCATCATCGGACTACAAGACAAACGGTGATGCATCATCGTTACATTTTGAACATCCCACCTATACGCACAAAACGTTTTGGGAATACCTTCATTGTGCGTACGGCTAAGGAGTGGAATTCCCTGCCGGAGTCTGTGTTTCCCGATAGCTATAACCTAGGAGTCTTTAAGTCAAGAGTGAATAGGTTACTTTTAGGTAAGCGTGCTCCATCTTCGACCACATCATCACTTACCATCAGGTGAGATGGTGGTCAAACGCGAACCTGCTATCAATAAAAAAAAAGTTTATATCCGATTTAGATAGGGTTTTAACTGTTGAAAATCTTATTTTGAAGGGTAAGTTTAAGTGTTTAATTTTTTAGGATCTTATAAGGGTCTTCACAGGTAGGCCATAAAAATTTTCAAGAACTGAAAGCATACAATTTGTTATATTTGCAGCCAGATGTAAGGTGTTCACCCTTATATTCTTAAATCAAAGTAATCTTAACCGTGTTTTAGCTTAAGCTTAGCAAGCATTAGAGAATTTACGAATTAAACTATTTGAATAGTCGGTTCTTGGCACCAACTTCATCTTAAAGGTTTCTAGCCGTAATAATTATAAATGAAATAAGACATACGATGATTATTTTTTTACTTTTTAGTGCAGTAGCGTTATTGTTATGAAGTCAGTTCCATTTTATGTTAAAAAATGTTTCATCATTGAGCCATTTGTGGGCTTTGCAATACTCGAGGTCGAACTTTTTGGTAAACCCGTCACAAGAATGCATGAAACGTGGATAGGACGCTTAACAAATTTTTATTGTAACTCGACTGGTTAATGCTCAGTCCAAAAAAGCTCGTAGCTAACAAAACTGGCGCACGGAATGGTCTTCAAAGTTAAGCGTCACTTGCTGAGGTCAGTTCCTAGATGGGTGCCCATCTCAACATATCAACTTTCCTCCGTTAAGCCGTTGGTCCCTGATATCATTTGTACATCTTTCACAATCATTACAAGTAGTCAGATGCCAGAAAATCTGAAATCAGTCTTGTCAACCTTTTTTTCTGTGGACAAATCATCTAGGTACTGACTGTGTCAGAATTCTACTGACTAAAAACCCACTCTGTTCCTTCAACTGCTCTTACGTTCGGGGCCGCAGTATCTCGTAATTTTACCATTATTGCTATTAATTTTGTTTTGGCTTTTTTTTTATCGTATCTAGCAGTGCTGTGCACTTTTGTAAGAGACTTATTCACAATGTATAACAATCTATTCTTTTGTTTTTTTTTTTAATACTGTACTGAATACGTTGTTGAAGTGCCATAAATAAATAAATACACGTCTAGCAGTATTATTATTTTAATTACTACTCTATTATTACTATTATTACTCTATTTTAATTATTACTCCAACTAAGCTAAATATGTGGGGTATAGGTGGGTTTCGAACCCGTGACCTGTGGATCACAAGTCTGACACCTCAGCCATTAGGGTATTGATAGATAGATAGATATACTCTATTATACACCATAACAGAATTAAATGAGGACTTATATTCCCGCAACCCAACCGCAACAATATAGAAATAAACTATAATAAATTTCATACAGATGACCATTCGCCAGGGGAGAAGTTTGCGCGCTTTGACAACGCTTTTCTCTTTACTCAACTCTCCCAGCCCTCCTTCTTATCTAATGCCTCACTTTCAATTTCTATGTTTTTCACACAATAAGAATCTACGTTCATCCAATAATCTTCTCTTACTCTGTCCTTCTCATACTTCTGACTTTGTTCATTCTTCTTTTCATATCCAGTCGATTCTCCTCTGGAATGCACTTCCTCTCGAGATCAGAACGGCTGAGAGTCGCTATGCATTTAAAAAGAAATTGCGGATCTATTTTCTCCACCAATAAGCAGAATTTCCACATTCGGTTTTCATTTGCTTCTTCATTACATATATATTTGTATGTATTTATATAAGTATTTATTCATATATATTATTTATGTAGATTTCTATTTTAATGATACTAGGGTTTTTGTGTTATTACTATTATTATATATATATTTTTTCTAATTTTACTTCACACGTTCATATTGCACCTCCCACACTATCTCTTCACCACTCATGGTTGACTGGTAGAGAATGCCTACGTCCGCCATTGTACCTATGTGCATAAAGTGTAAATAAATAAATAAATAAAGACGGAATAGTATTTACATGGAAACTGCCTATCTACCTTTATCGACCAAAATACCAACTCCGAACTACCCAACCCCAGGCCATCAATGGATCCCCGTTATCTTTGTACCGCCAGCCCCTTAATTCCAATGGCGAAATTTATTCGTTCAGCACTGACGTTACAATACGACTCAAAATGGCGTCGTATTGTCCTTTCCCTCAAAACTTTTATTTCCGGATTGGAAAGTACCTACTGTTGGGGTTGTTTTCAAAAGCGATACTCTGGTGTCAGTCGATCTTTGTATGAAATCTGTGAGTTATACAGCGATTCTCATTTGTTCCTATTTATTTCATGGCGAGATTACTTCATTCGCTGCTGTTTCCAATTTGTATCCTGTATTTTTGTTCGTAGATCTCGGCTTTCATTGGTGCATCTTTTACAGTCGTTACGGTTATTCAGAAGCCAGAAAATGACTGACGCTGACCATGCCAAGGGGTATCATGTTCCCCTGCTAATTGGTTGCGGAGGTCAGAGAGGCAGTCGCTCTATGTCAAACATTAGTACTCAGCTGTACCCGGTAAGACTGGCAACCGATCCCAATAAAGGAAGAAGAGGCCAACTATTTGTACAGGTGAGGGAAACAAAACCGAAACACTTAGCAGCCCGTCGGTCAAAGAAAAAAGGAAGATTTATTTATTGGGTTTACTTACAATTGTTACACTAATACAGAATTATAAAAACATGCAGCAGTAGTTTAACCCAAGTGTACAATTATTAGGCGGAAAACACAACATGCAAAACAATTTAGCAAAAATATATAAAAGGAAGTCGTGTTAGTTAACTCAAGAACGGCTGAACCGATTTGGATGAAAATTAGTAGGGAAGTAGCTTAGAACCAGGAGACGGACATAGATTCACGCGGTAAATACCTCCCACGCGAACGAAGTTGCGGGCAAAAGCTAGTTATAAATACAAGGTATAATTAATTTGACTATTATTTTTTGTTTTGACCTCTTGTTGAGAAATGAAAAAAAAATAATATTTAGTTTAAAAACACTAGAAAAACACGCTTTTATAAATGCACGTAAATTTGTTCGCGCTTTTCTTTTTTTTTTTGTAGTCTCCGTTTTCTTTGTGTTGCTGTTTTTTTTTTTGTAGTTTTTGCCATATTATTCCCACGAGTAGTGAACAATTAAACGGTCGATCCCCCAGAGGATTTGAAAGTGACATCTATAAAAAAATAAATCTACGGATTACGTGGTAATTAAAAAAGGTTAAGACAACTGATAACGGATTTTCTTTTGGTTTGTTATAACGTTGAAACCTGATCGAGTTCAAAGTCCATTACGTGGCCTTTCTTATTAGTGCAAACACGACTATGATACGATATTCCATCATGGAATGCCGGTGCCTATCTTTCGGCTTCATCATCAGACCTTGAAACCTAATCATGGTCAAAGTTCATTACAAGACTTTTCTAAAAAATCCAAAACAGCAATAATACGATTTTCCATCATGAAGTTCCAGTTCATATCTTCCGGCTACATCATCAGATCAGTTCGACAGTACCATATTATTGTATTGTCATCAGAACTACATACAGCTGCCAATTTTCACTACGCTACGACCCTTGGAAGATGGTTAAATTAGTTACCTTAGATTCTATTACATAGTTAGTTACATACAGGTCGACCTAATAAAAGCGTGTTAATATTATTCTTTTTAGAACTAATAAATAATTAGATTTGTTACAGTCATACATTATAGGCTGTAAAAATAATTACATACTTTATTCCGAGAAAATATGCTGAATTTCACACAAAGTAAGTCACGAGCAACAGCTTTATTGCAATAAATAATATTGTAGAAAAACCGTAATAGAAAATTCTGTCTTCAAATCTTCAAGTTCGGTGGTTAGCCTTAACTTAGATAATAATGGTTTTATCCCATCTGTGATCGTTCCCTCATTACTGAGGATCATGATCACTGTCTTTCACTGTCACCATCACCGCCCTCACTGCCTGGTGAAATTTCTTTGATGCTTAGTCAGACCATCTAGTTTGCGAAGTCCTGACCTGGAACTGGCTTTTTGACTTATTGGTTTCATACAGTTCCTCAAAAATAAACTGCTGTCATGAAAATATTCAGTTTTTGGAATCGAACGGCAAGTTTTCCAACTCTCAGGTCGGAAAGTTTCAGAAGTCCTAACTGGAAAACGTTTACTGTAAGGAAACCAATATGGCATTGAAAAAACATAAAACTGCATTGCCTTTTAAACCGTTGCCGTCGCCTGCGAAACGATCCTTTCTAAAACGCAGGGACGAACCCAGGGCGGTTTAGAGTGAATGTGAAATTTAAATGAACCAATATACTGGATGTCTATGGCATAGATTCTTTTTCTTCGTTATAATTTAAAAAAATGATCTATCAATAAATAGTAATGAATTTTAATAATATAACAATAAAAACAGTAATTATAGGTAGGTATTGCCGCATGTGCCGTCGGCCTCTTTGATATCCTTTCGCAGGCGCACAGCCGCTCGCGCATCAAATATTCTCGTGGATGGCTTCTGTTCCACTAACACAATACATCATATTATTTTCGAGACGGTAAAAAATGTTATCTGGTATAATCAGAGTCAATACGTCTGTAGGTATGGCAGTAGTAGGTAGTATCTGTATTATCCTACATGGCTCTCATAATTATGATTTAACTAGTACGAATTGTATGGTTGGGTGATGTTATAAATTACACAAAGTAATGTACCTGCATTACTTTGTGTAATTTATAACATCATCACTGCTCTCAAATCGTTGAAGAAATAAATCGTGAGGAAACTGGCATTTTCTAGAATCAAAAATCTTAAGACATGTGACATTACCAACCCGCATCGGGCCTGCGTTGTGGTTATGGCCATCCCCACTCATAGACAGAGAGAGGAGATATGTGCCCCAGCAGTGGACACGTAATAGTCTGAATTATCATTATCCTTCCCCAAATCCTTTTTGATGGAGTTGCTATACCTTACTGTGACTCAGTAAAGGACCTTGGTATTTATATTGATAAGGGGGGTCCTCAGCTGCAGAAAGTGAGCCGCAAACTGTTTGCCTCTGCGGGGTATTTACGCAGATTGCGCAATTTCCTGCCGACTGTTACTAAAACTGCGCTTGCCCAATCCCTTCTTCTCCCTATTGACTATGCTGATGCAAGTTATCCAGATCTTACTGAAGTGTCGCTAGATAAGTTTGAACGGCTCCAAAATTTTTGTATCAGATTCATATTTGGTTTGCGCAAATATGATCAGGTTTCTGAGTTTTCGTATTAAACTCAAGTGGCTGCCTATCCGCCTTCGCCGGAATGCACAATTGCACATATTTTATCATTACTCTACAGTATTCTCTTCAATCCAACAACTCCGTACAACAACAATATTTATCTCAAAGAACATTTTAAGTTCTTTCATGACACACATGTTAGAAATTTGAGATCATCGGAGAATTTGAGACTTTCAATGCCTGCACATTCCACTAAATTCTAAGGCTCATCACTTACGGTGAAAGCTATTAGTTTATAAACACTACAAAGCTAAAAATAACTTTAATTTCGGAAGGCGGTGTGAAAAAAAAAGGAAAATCCAAAACCAATAACACCGACTTCCGAAATTAAAGTTATTTTTAGCGTTGTAGTGTTTTGATATGGAAGTCGGTTCTATTTTTTGCAAAAAATTTTTTTCACGCTTTTTAGTGGGTTGGTTTGTAATTTATCTAGTTTAATAACACAGAATATCGATTTACGTTTAAACTGGTACTAGCAGGCTGCCATTTCAGTGTATATGAACCTTCAAAGTGAATTGTTCCAATTAACCTACATGGTCTAGAACCAAATCTAGATACACAAAACCACGTCTAGATTGTATGAAGTTCAAAAGAGACTTCGATTGTATAAACTTCAAAAGAGAGTTAACCTCTGAGATTCTTTCGGTATTTCTTCTTAGAGTTGTTAGCTAGAAAACACAGGTTTCACAAAGATTCAATTTAAGCTCATTGGCAACGATGCACTGGTCGAGTCAAAGCTTTAGAGCCTTGAACATCGACGACGAGTTGCAAGTCTATCGGTTTTCTATCGGTTTCATTTCGGGGAGTGTGCGATGGAATTACACAATCTAATTCCGCCAAGCCCGTTCCATCATCGGACTACAAGACAAACGGCGATGCGCCATCGTTTCATGGTGGACATCCCTCCACACGCACACAACGTTTTGGGAATACTTTCATTATGCATACGACTGAATGGAATTCCCTGCGGGAGTCTGTGTTTCCTGATCGCTATAACCTGGGGGTATTGTCAAGAGTGAGTCAAAAAAAACGTGTAAAAGTGTTAATTGTATAAGTTTCCAAAACAATCATATTGACCTACCGTTTAATTAACCTATCGTTTAAATGCCTCAGTCTGTTGGTTTGTTGTTTAGTCTATAACGTTGCATCGGAGGAAGTAATTGACGTAATTTTTGTTTAAAGATATAAATTATATTAGGGGTATCTTATTACCCAGTTACTGGGTTGTGGAGGTCAGATAGGCAGTCGCTCAACGTAAAACACTAATACTCAGCTGCAGTCGGTTATGATATACCTACTTATGAATAATGCTGCGTCAACTCCGTACATGGCAAACATTTTTTAGCAAAAAATAGAACCGACTTCTATATAAAAATACTACAAAGGCAAAAATAACTTTAATTTCGGTAGTCGGTGTCATTTGTTGTGTTTTTTTTTGACACCGCCTTCCGAAATTAAAGTTATTTTTAAAAAGTTTTTTTTCACGCTTTTTAGTGGGTCGGTTTGTAATTTATCTGGTTACAAAAGCCAAAATGTCAACTACTTATCACCTTTTACAAAATATTGCTTGTCCCGGTGCAGAGCCGTTAATTTTTGAGGAGTTCCCCTGGTACATCACCATCAGCTCTGCTTCACCATATGCATTTTTTTTTTGTTTGTAATTTTCTGTTGTTGTGTGTGTTTATAACCGAATAAATGGTTTTCAATTTCAATTTCAATTTCATCAATTTCATTGTGACGAGCATAAAGAGCTTAACATCTAAATTTAAGTAATCTAATCGCAATCCACGAAATACTTATTATTGAGTAGTTTCGGTGGCCATCTGGGGTCTTCATCATCAGTTCCACTTCCTCAAATGGTGCCTTTCGAGTGCATCTGCACAAGGTACTATAAGAAATACCCAAAACGCTATAGGTGTGCCTATAATATTTGAAGAGTTCCCTCGATTTCTCCATGATCCCATCATCAGATCTACACATGACGACAATGAGACCAACTAGAAAGGGTATACGTATACCCCTTTCAATCAAAATAAGAATTTTCGAAATCGGTCCAGCCATCTGCGAGTAATGAGGTAACATACATAAAAAAAAGTTTAAGACAAATTGAGAACCTCCTCCATTTTTTTTTGAAGTCGGTTAAAAATACGGTTAGTCTGTGGATTTTAAATCTTTCGTAGTTGGTTCTGGTAGTCAGAAATGTGAAATCACACATTACTGTGATTTCACATTATTACTACTAGTGTACTTTTGTAATACGAATGTATAATTTAATTAACCTATCTTTTTAAATGCCTTAGTCTGTTGGTTTGTTGTTCAGTACATAATGTTGTATCGGTGCAAGTAACCAACGTAATTCTTGTTAAGAGATATAAATTATGTTGCTTAAGAAACAAACAAAAGTAACTACTACTACAGAACTACAATACGAAAAATGCCGGTGTATTCTTTTATTGTTTATAAGCTCGCATTTGACCAAAATCTCACCTGATGGAAAGCGATGATGTGGTCGAATATGAAGCATGCTTACTTAGAAGTAACCCTTTTTCACTCTTGACTTAATTACAGTCAGGTTATAGCTATCAGGACACACAGACTCCGGCAAGCAATATTCCATTCCTTAGCTATAGCTACTGACGAGCAATGAAAGCATACCAAAAAAAATTAACATTATCTATTAAACTTACAACTAAAACATCATCCAACGCGAAATCAATCATAACACAACTAAACAAAAAGAAAACAATTTATATTGCCTCTCATAATTAAAAAACTATTTCCTTAGTACTATCCTATCATCCAAGTAGAAAACACAATAAAATATTCATGCAAAGAAAATGCTTCCAATATTTCTATAGAAACCTCAGCGAAATAAAATGGATGTTTATTCACTTCTCTCTAGAACATGTCTGCACTAACACGGAATACATCCAGATGTACACATACATTATGCAGTACACACAGATTTCCACGTATACCTACTAGATTAGATAGCAGACGCATTGGGAGTTATTGCTACCTATTAGGAAGCGTTTTATCGTGG
This sequence comes from Tholera decimalis, assembly GCA_943138885.2. Taxonomy (NCBI): domain Eukaryota; kingdom Metazoa; phylum Arthropoda; class Insecta; order Lepidoptera; family Noctuidae; genus Tholera; species Tholera decimalis. The sequence continues at coordinate 5,592,264 of OW964573.2, forward strand.
CTAAGTCACGGGTCGGTCTCAATGCTTGTTGAAGTATGATTTGATCACTGCAGATTGTATGGACTTTAAAAGAGACGTTAACCTCTAAGTTTGTTTCAGTGTTTCTTCTCAGAGTAGTCAGTTAGGAAACACTGGCCTCATCTAGTTTACATTTACAAAAAAAAATTACGTGTAAAAGTGTTATTTATAACCTATTTGTAAAATAAACATCACTATATTATTGTATTACAAATATATTTTTTTTAAATAAATTATTATATTATATCCAGATTATTATATTATATATATCCAAGCGTCAATAGCCTAATGGATAAGGTGTCGGACTTGTGATCGAGAGGTCTAGGTCCCATTACACTATTGCCGTGAACCCACTCCAGACACAAGCATATTTATCTTAGTTTTATTTATTTATTTATGGTTCACCAACAAGTGTTACAGCTAAACATGATTGATATTTGTTAGATAACAATATTAATAATACTGCACATCTAATTACAGGTAAACACCGCATGCTTCGTGTTTGACAGGTAACAAGAAGAGATAAACAGACTAGTAATTATGAGTGTTAGTAGCTTAGACTAAATATTAGTACTTATTGCTATGTGCTTCTACATGCTATATTGTTTCAAATTTCATCGATTGGCGATTCGGATAAATTCAGACAGGCCGTTTGTGTGGATGTCTATTAGACCACTGTGCTCATTTATGTATTTGCATAACCGTGGTATTGGGAAGCTTGCGCCAAATTTAGTTCTACGAAAGGGGGGGACCAAGGGCGTGATTGGTTTTCGGGGAGGTTTCCGAGGCACTCGGAGAGAAAATTGCTCTGGAGAGGAGATGCGGGCAGTCAATTTTACTCCTAAATATTTTAAAGAAAAACTTAAGATCTAAAGTGTCCCTACGTTCCTCAAGAGGTTTCATTTTGAAAAATTCTAGTTTTTCTCTGTAAGATTTTCTTTTCAGGCTTCTACTTCCAAATGCATATGTTAAGTGATTCAGTAGCCGTTTTTGAACCCTTTCCAATATTTTTTATTGAATTCTTTTTATTGAATGGACAGCGAAATGTGGCCGCCAAGCAACACCGCAATACTCAAGAGTACTACGGACCAGACTATAATATAGCATTATTTTTGTTTGTGCTTTTCGGAATAGTTTGCCATTGCGGATCACGAATCCTAACATACGTAGTGATCTCTTAATAGTGCTATCAATGTGCGGTACAAAAGTCAACTTGCTGTCAAGCAAGACGCCCAAATCTCTGATATGATCGACTTCAGCCAGAGGCGTACCACTGATATTATACGTCGTGTTAATGTTATGCAACTTTCGGCTGAATTTGATGTGACTGCATTTTTTACAATTCAAGTTGATACCATTGTTGGAGCACCACTCATGAATGATAAATGATAAATGATCTTTATTTTGCAAATTGGTTATTAAATAACTCTTTTACACGTCATTTTTTTTCCTTAAATATTAACTAGATGAGGCCGGTGTTTCCTAACTGACTACCCTGAGAAGAAACACCGAAACAAACTCAGGGGTCCGTCTCTTTTAAAGTCCATACAATCTACACTGAATTAATTATATGGGAACCTTGTAGGTTTCAGTCTGAGGCGGTCTTTTGAAGAAAGATGCTCACAGATTTGAGTGGGCCTGTCCATACAGTGCAAGCATTTGTCAAATGACGTATAGCTCAACTTAGAACAAGGAGCTTAACGATTTGACGAACAATACCAAGGTAAGGACCTTTAGGTAGGCCGCAAAAAGCACTCAAACTGCTAGACAATTTATTATGTTTAACTCGAATAAATAAATAAAATAAAAAAAAAAAACCTACATAGTGCACATATTCACAATCGTTTATGAGGATTATGTAGATTAGTCTGAAATGGCCTTTTGAGGAAAGACCAAACAGATTTGAGTAGACCCGTCCCGTCAGTGCAAGCCTTTGTCAGTTAGTCTGTAAGCTCTGTAGGTCTGGAAGCCTGTCTATATCTTGCTGCATTGATAATTCATCTTGTTCCGATGTCACTGTCTTTATGATGTTGGAGGTATAGTTGCAAAACATCTGAATAATTCCGGAATACTTCGGGGAAAGTTTCTTTAAATGGGAATTATTCAAAATGATAAATTCATTTTGAATCATTCTGATTTAAAGAAACTTTTAATTATTTATTAAGATTTCAACTTTTTTTGCTGAAAAATCGTATTTTGCATCGATCGTCGATCTCTGTGCGCCGGCCGCTGCCGCCGCGCTGGCACCGCGACGCGCGCACCCGACTGCCACCGGCCACGAGTCGTGCGTGCAGGCGATGGCGGTGCGGGGTGCGGTAAGAGGGAGGGGATGCTGCTCCCCGGAGAAGTTTTCACCCGCGCGAGAAAGATTCGTACCCCGCAATCGAATGTTTCCGAATATTTCGCCCGAATAATTCAATGGGAATAAATTTGTTTGCTTGTTGTGTGGTGGCTGAGTTAATTATTGTTCACTGCGAGAGTACGTATGTACGCTACGAGAGTAAAATATAAATGTTTATTTTATTATAAATGGGATTGATTAAGTATATGTTGATATTTTTATAGGTAGATTTATTAGCCTGCGATTAACAGGATTTTTATTCTTTTGTTTTTAGGTAGGTACTATCGGCCAAAGAAAATATTTCTGCGGAAGCGCAGCTAGTGACAAACCACATCCCTTCCTGTTTTCGCCCAATTAGAAATAATATGCATTTTGTGAGTACAGGGCGTGTAACATTATATTAATACTTACTGTTCAGACCTGCAAGAAGCCCAGTGCAACGATAACTGGGGTGTCCGGAACTGTCCACGATACGTGGAGCTTAAACGTTGCTTACAATCAAGTTCTTACAAGGCCTACTTCTACTAGGCTTCGGCCTACAGCTGTAGACGGCAACCCGGATCTGTTTGATCACGTCCAAAGTGTGGTATGTATGTAATATGAGGTGAGTAATTGAAACGTGTGATGTAAGTTACGTGTTCTGGGACGTTCACAAGGCGTCAATCTCCAAATGGCGCGGTCCCAACAGCATCACAGCCTAACTCGTTTCCAGCAAGCGCGTGCTACGCGGTGAGGCAATAAGGCGATGTGTTCCGAGAAATATCACTGGATTCTCGTCAATCCGGGATTACAAAGTTCAATTAAACACTGTTCACAATCAATCTGCTACTATCACGTGAGATCCAATTCGATTTCCAACTATTTATTTCCAACAAAGCGCGTGCCATACCGTGGCAACCAACCGGCGACAATCCCAAAATATCCAAGGTTTTTCATCAAAATGGGGATTACAACTTCGAACAATAGATAATCGCGACCCAATTATCGGTCTCAACACGCGATTCCAACGATATTTTACCAATTATAATTAACTCAACAGGTCCCAATCGGACGGCATTTTTTCCAAACAAGCAAAGTCTATCTGTCAAGGCAGAGTAATGTCAAGATCAAATTTCCTTATGTCAAAAGGGTGCGTTCGGAAACATTTGGTACTAAACACTTACTATTACGAACACTACTAAAATACGCTTCGTGCATCCTATTGGTCAAAATAAATGCATTAGGCGATCGAGTTGTAAGTCGTGCTATGCGATTATAGCCTTAAATGTCAGTTGTGAAATAAAAAAACCAGGCCAAGCATATTTGATTTGCTATTTGAAAAAGGGTTACCTATGTTTTTGGTTAGTTTGTATGTAGTTTGTATGTAGTTTTGATGCGGTTTTCAGAAAAGTATTTGTTCTTACCTACTTAGGAGCAGGTTTTGGTATATTAACAGACTTCAAAGGTCGATTTTCCTGTTTTTTTTTTACAGTTGAAATATTCCCAAAGTTTCGGAATATTTCAGAATACTTCCGAAGTATTCGACGGGAATGATTCGGAATATTTCCCGCCAGCATCTATAGTTGGAGGGGTTAACAAGATTGCTAGTAATGTGAGTTCTACCCACATTACTAGATATCTTTATAAACAAAAAGATTCTTCCGTGCTTCGAAAAGCACATTGAACTGTCGGTCCCAGTTGTCATTTGTGCATCTTTGACAGTCGTTACGGGTAGTCAGAAGTCAGAAAATCTGACACTGGTCTTACCTAGAGGTATCGTGTTACCCAGTTACTGGGTAGTGGAGGTCAGATAGACAGTTTCTTCATGTAAAACACATACTAGGTTACATTTGGTTAAATTAGGAGCCGACCCCAAAATATTTAGGAAAAGAATAAGCAGATGGTGTAGGTATTTAATATACGCAAAAAAACGGAATACTACAGTTACACATTTTAAAGAAAAAAGTTTAAATGTACACACTTTTTTATTTTTTTTATTAACGTTGATTTGGAGCACCTATCAGATTCATAGCAATTATCTTTGTAACGACAAGGACTAGAATGTACAACTTCATACCAATTTACCAAAAATACAAAAGCGGCGCTATCCATCCCCTTCACACTGACTGAGGTGCAACTCCGCCACAGGTAGCGGTCCCAAATTCCGGACAGATGACGTCATCGGGTCGGAATTATGCTAGCCGCTTAACTACCTGCCTCGATTACAAGCATTCAAGCATAAGCCATAACGAAAAGGAAAAAATGGAATAGTACCAATTTAATTTATTTTCTGTCTTCTTCATCACATTCATAGCAATATCTTTGTAACTATAAGGACTAGACGTAAGTTTTATACGAATTTGCAAACCTTATTAAATGTACAAGTTTTTAAAATAATGGTCGTCTTCGGTGTCGTACATTTTTTTTACAGGAGAAATTTTTCAATTTTGGTCCTAACATCGTAAAGAAAAAACTTTTCAACTCAAGATTTTTTTTCTAAGGCAAATAAAACGGTATTCAAAAAAATGGTATCTTATAACATTAGTAAGCTATTCAGAAATGTTAGATAAAAATCATACCTAAAAATGTCATCATTTGCAGCAACAGCATTAAAAAAACTTAATTCTGGTAGACAAAATGGTAAATTCGAAAAAAAAAAAATAATATCTTGGTTACTGTAACGGTTTTTTTTTTTAATATTCAAATTAGTTGTTGGAAATTAGGTAAGCTACCTACCCGTTACGTTTGATCCATTATTTACGGGACACCCTGTATAATAAACAGTGTCGCCTTTCTGTGTTTGCAAATAGGTACACAGCCTGCCTTCGATTCATGAATTTATTAAGCAACTTTTTTTGTTTTTGTATATTCTAAGCAAAAAATAATGAGTCCAATTCACAAAATATTTTTAACTAATTTGCATATTTTTACTAAAATTTTCTATTATGTTGAGAAATGTTCTTTTCAAATAAATTAATCTACCTCTAACTAGGACTTTCGATACCCAAGATAGACTTTTTAAAGGAAAAATGTCTTATTTTTATTACCATGTATTACTACAATATTTGAGGTTGTAGCGTTGTGTTTTGATGGGCAGAATTAAGTGTGATTTTCTCTAATCAGTATTTAAACAATTAAAAGCTCCCAGCGTTTATTTTAGGAATTTACAACAAAAATATGTTTAGTTTTCTAACCATTTGGTAAAAGCCACAAAGCTTACATTTGTGTGTTCGTCTGTCTAACAACTAAGGTAGTACAGAGTTAGTCTCTGACCTTAGTTCAGATTTATTTCTTATCTACCTGTTTCATCGCGAGAGTAAATTGAATTATTAGGGACGCTTTCCAGCTCCCAAAAGCGTTGCGTGAGCGTATCTAAGCTAAGCGTACTAGATATACAGTGAAGTTACCATTTAAGGCTCCGTGTATCTACCTGTTTCGTCGCTGTAGAAACCACCCTTGGCTACATAGCCATGGGTCGGGCTGATTGTCAACCTCGCATAACATCGCGCGCTCGCCCCGCTCAGATAAACAAAAATAAAAGCGAGCAAACTTCAGAACAATATTCCTTCCGAGTAAATCACTTATGCGTGAAGACCGATAGAACACGGCTTCAACTGACTTTTCCGATTTACTAGTAATTTAAGGGAACCCCCTTCCAGTCTACTAACCAGATACAATTAAGTTCTACTATTTAACACGCTGCGATTACCTATTTTTCTTTTATTGATTACAGGTTCTCGTTACACCTCTATCTGTCTCTAGTAAGCGAAGATGTGATTGAAGAAGTACGCTTATCTAGACGTAACCTATTCACCCTTGTCTTAAAGATCCCCCGGGATAGCTATCAGGAAACACAGCCTCCGGGAGGGGATTCCACTCCCTAGCTATTCGCAAAATAAAAGTTTTTTTGTTTTATCCGACATCAAAAGCCCAGTAACTGGGTAACTAAATACACTATGCCATTGCAATTGTACAATAGTTTTATTATTTGTATCTTTAAGTGTATTGTGAGGCGTATAATAAAGTATATAATAAATATGCCAAGATTAAAGATTGCGATTAGAATGCATTTTTTTAAGTCCCTGTCTATATTGTAGGATAGGGCCACTTACTATATATATACTACCTACGGTTTAGACAAGGAGGAGGGTCCCGAGCGTCGGGGATCGCGAGCCAATCTCCGGCCACCATAGGCGCGGGCTTGTGAACGGTGAACAGGGGTAGCTCACCATGCGAACGCCTCAAAAAGTTGTCAGCACCAGTGACGGGGCCAAATAAGGCCATTCCCCACCGGGGTTGCGGGAATGTTCTAACGAGATACCGTGGCTCCGGAACTTAAGGTCAGCAGTAGGAACAGGGTGGGTTTTTAGTCAGTAGAAGTCTGACACTCCCTTTCGCTTAACCTAGAGCGGGAGAAGTCATTCGATGTTTTTCCTATCCAGACACACCACAACAAAAACTTTAGAATGAAACTAAAATTAATTACTGGCAAAAAAATTAAAATAATAGGTAAGTAGGTACTTTTCTAAAAAAAAAAACTGTTCTAAAATTGATTTCATTCGATTCTTACATAGTCAATGTTTTTGGGAGAGGGGGCGGTTCTATGACCAAAACTGACATGTTTTGAAAAGAGTTACGGTACAGTTTCTTGCCGGTTCTTCTCCACAGGAATCTACCAATTTCAAAGCGTGTACTGGCTTTTGACGCTTTATTAGTGCCCATGTGGGCCTATGCGAAGTAATGGACCCTTAAGTAGGTATATTTTGTCTGTGCAGAATAAATAATATTCTTTTTCTACATAAGTAATTCATTTTCTTTCTCACTACTATGTTTAAATGCGTTCCTTCGTTATCCATAGCATTACTATAAGAAAAAGTTTTTTGCGTCTTTAAATAAAGATGTCGTACTTTTTTCCAATTTGGCAAGATGCCAAGTAAAGCACACAAATTAGGTCCTTTGTAGCCTGTTAGCGAAGTATTTTATTTTCTTGATTTTTGTACAAAGAAAGAGCTGAAAGTTCGATAAATTGTTTTAGTATCATTCTTTTATTTCAGTACGTTTTTGAAGACAAAAAATGCGCACCTTAATGCAATTAATACAATAATGTAATGCAATGAATACAATCTGTAATTTTACAGATATCTATATAATCTAAAAAAAATCTGTGTACTTTTTCCATTAATGGCGCCATTGACGAACTTTTCGATGCTCTATAAATTCTTTTTTTATTTTCGCCTTTGTAAATCAATAGTAATTAGTATCTAAAAATTCATCTGCAAAGCCTCCAGTATCGTAGATCCCGTCCATAGGTCACAATCAGGTTTGCCGCCAGTTTGTTCGTCATCAATGTTAGAATCAGCCTCATTGTTACCAGTGTCGGCATCATCGTGGTATTGCCGTGTGCTTGGGGAGGCTGTAGTCTACGTGTGACGCTCATCGCCACTCTGCTTTCCGTCACCGACTATTACGCCGAGCTAAACAACATTACTAATAAACCTTAGATTTTAGTATTGAAACATGTTCCACATTTTGCTTAAAATTCGTAACCAGAAACTTCATTCGTTGAAATAAGGTTTAAAAGAATTAGGTAATTGAAACCATAATACCTGTAGCTTCATTTCTGCATTCCCTGATAGGTGAAAGATTCCTCGTACATCAGTGAACTCCTTAAATTATAAGTTGAGCTCCACGATAACTGGCAAAATGCTTGCACTGTCTGGACAGGTCCTTTCCTCAAGGCCATTTCAGACTGTAATCTGCATAATCTTCAAAGTCTATTGCGAATATGTGAATTATGTAGGTTGCTATATTCAAGATATTTTTTTAATTCTTGACAGTTTTCTAGCCAGTATGTTTTAAATGATTCTGTTTATTAGTTTTTTTTCTGGAAGTCGCGGTGACCCTGTGATGATGCGTTACATCATTACAGCAGGGTGGGTTTTTAATCAGTAGAAGTCTGACACTTCCTTCCGCTTTTTTGTAGCTATCATCGTTTTCTTTATAATCGAGTTAACTATCTACGATCCAATATTACTTTTAGTCAGTAGAAATCTGACAGTCTCTTCTGTTTAACATCGTGGAAATCCACAAGCACGAGGGTTTCCACAAGGAAGAAATGGTTGAGTGATACTGTTCTGCATGTCGTGGGTTCGATTGCCACATCGGAAAAAATATTTGGCCCCGTATAGTGCAAACAAGTCTAGCTGTTTATGCAAGTTAATTCAAATTATTTGACAGAGAAAGAGTAGATAAATCCAAATTAGTATGTTTTACCCACTAGCGTCTACCCGTGGCTTCGCTCACAGAAGTATTTTTTGCAAGGAACCAGACGGTCAAGCTCCTCCAACGGGATTCTCTATATCTGTAGCAAATTTTATCAAAATCGGTTAAGTGATTTAAATGTGAAAGTGTCACAGACAGACAGATTTACTTTCGCATTAATAATATTAGTAGGGAAGTACGGATTTGCAAAATAAATATAAGAGACTACGAATTCTTCGAAAGAATACACAGAAATAAAACAAAATGCAATCTCGCTAAAGCTCTTAGATGTATGACATTCTGGTTGGACTGTTTGGATTAACATTTCAATGCAATAATGTAATATTCGGATGGAAACTAAGATGGCTTATATTCTCTCTGTAATCTGAAATATTGGATGTAGGTACTTTTATTGGTTGTTACGTTTATTCGGAACTTCTCCAAGTAATCTGATGTGCATAAGGTCAATGATATGGAGACCCGTCTTTCTTTATGGATATCGTCCGCTCTCTCGCTGGCGAATAGGTCTGTCAACTTCTGACTGACCATCCCGTGTTCCCTCACACACTTGCGCCAGAGGCTGCAGGATCACATAAATACTCTTCATCTTCAACACGTCACGTCAATACGTCAATAAAAACATTTATTTTTCGCGTACCTTATTGTCATCCCTACAGTTGACATATACGTGCAACAATTTTATTGTTATATTAAAACAATTACAAAGACCTACCTTAACTCTGTAGTTTTATATTCTACTAGTACTCACGCGGGGCTTCGCTCGCGTGGATTCTATCACGGTAAAAACATAACTCTCCTTTTTTGCAGTCGCGTAAAAAGTAGCCTATAATCTTCCTCAAGCTTCAAACTACTTTCATACCAAATTGCATCCAAATCCACCCAGTACTTTCGAAGATTAGCGCGTTCAAGCAAACAAACAAACAAACTTTTCCGCTTTATAATTTATTTTTAATTTTATATTTTTTTAATTTTTTATTTTTGTTTTATTTTAATTAGTATAGATTAAATTCCTCTGATTGTTAATCTACGTCATAAACAACATCTCAATTAGGCATGTTTCAAAATGGCAACCTTATTGATGTGTTCGATACAGTCAAATAAATGACTTTATAAAGTCACCTGTTGCCTTTAACTTAGCAATGAGCGTTTTCAACGTTACTTTGTTATTTATGAATCGCTCAAACTCAGTTTACTCATACCTAGTCGAGTTGAATTCATTTTTTAACTACTTCAAAAAGGAGGAGATACTAGGTTCGGCTATTAGAGCGACTGCCTACGAGTATCTAACCTCTACTGCCTAAGTAGAACCCAGTGGCTGGTTTTTGCCCAGGAATCGAATCCGAGACCTCATGGTCGTAACGAGGCAGTTAATAATGGACTGATTTCCAAAATTATTTTTCGTAGATAGATATATGGGGTTTTCACTGTTGAAATTCTTATTTTGAAGTTTAAGTGTTTAATTTTTTAGGATTTTATAAGGGTCTTCACAGGTAGGCAATAGAAATTTTCAAGAACTGAAAGCATACAATCCGGGTTTTTTGTTTTATTTGCAACCAGATGTAAGGTGTTCACCCTTATATTCTTAAATCAAAGTAATCTTAACCGTGTTCTAGCTTAAGCTTAACAAGCATTAGAGAATTTACGAATAATTAAACTATCTAAATGATCGGTTCTTGGCACCAACTTCATCTTAAAGGTTTCTAGCCGTAATAATTATAAATGAAATAAGACATACGATGATTATTTTTTTACTTTTTAGTGCAGTAGCATTTTTGTTATGAAGTTAGTTCCATTTTATGTTAAAAAATGTTTCATCATTGAGCCATTAGTGGGCTTTGCAATACTCGAGGTCGAACTTTTTGGTAAACCCGTCACAAGAATGCATGAAACGTGGATAGGACGCTTAACAAATTTTTATTGTAACTCGACTGGTTAATGCTCAGTCCAAAAAAGCTCGTAGCTAACAAAACTGGCGCACGGAATGGTCTTCAAAGTTAAGCGTCACTTGCTGAGGTCAGTTCCTAGATGGGTGCCCATCTCAACATATCAACTTTCCTCCGTTAAGCCGTTGGTCCCTGATATCATTTGTACATCTTTCACAATCATTACAAGTAGTCAGATGCCAGAAAATCTGAAATCAGTCTTGTCAACCTTTTTTTCTGTGGACAAATCATCTACTGACTGTGTCAGACTTCTACTGACTAAAAACCCACTCTGTTCCTTCAACTGCTCTTACGTTCGGGGCCGCGGTATCTCGTAATTTTACCATTATTGCTATTAATTTTGTTTTGACTTTTTTTTATCGTATCTGGCAGTGCTGTGCACTTTTGTAAGAGACTTATTCACAATGTATAACAATCTATTCTTTTGTTTTTTTTTTTTTAATGCTGTACCACAGATTACTAATAAGTTACTAACGTACTGTACTGAATACGTTGTTGAAGTGCCATAAATAAATAAATACGCGTTACTAGCAGTATTATTAACCCCTCGACCCTCCGACTAAGCTAAGTATGCGGGGTATAGGTGGGTTTTGAACCCGAGAACTGTGGATCACAAGTCCACCTGGACACCTCAGCCATAGGGTATTGATAGATAGATAGATAGATATACTCTTTATTGTACACCATAACAGAATTAAATGAGGACTTACATTCTCGCAACCCAACCGCAACAATATAGAAATAAACTATAATAAATTTCATACAGATTGTCTAGTATAGTATATATAGTAAATATGACCATGTCTCAAGTTTCAGGTCTGAGCTTAAATGGATGACCATTCGCCAGAGGAGAAGTTTGCTCGCTTTGACAACGCTTTTCTCTTTACTCAACTCTCCCAGCCCTCCTTCTTATCTAATGTCTCATTTTCAATTTCTATGTTCTTCACACAATAAGAATCTACGTTCATCCAATAATCTTCTCTTACTCTGTCCTTCTCATACTTCTGACTTTGTTCATTCTTCTTTTCATATCCAGTCGATTCTCCTCTGGAATGCACTTCCTCTCGAGATCAGAACGGCTGAGAGTCGCTATGCATTTAAAAAGAAATTGCAGATCTATTTTCTCCACCAATAAGCAGAATTTCCACATTCGGTTTTCATTTGCTTCTTCATCACATATATATTTTTGTATGTATTTATATAAGTATTTATTCAAATATAATTATTATTTATGTAGATTTCTATTTTTTAATGATATTAGGGTTGTTGTGTTATTAGTATTATTATATATATATTTTTCTAATTTTACTTCACACGTTCATATTGCACCTCCCACACTATCTCTTCACCACTCATGGTTGACTGGTAGAGAATGCCTACGTCCGCCATTGTACCTATGTGCATAAAGTGTAAATAAATAAATAAATATAGACGGAATAGTATTTACATAGAAACTGCCTATCTACCTTTATCGACCAAAATACCAACTCCGAACTACCCAACTCCAGGCCATCAATGGATCCCCGTTATCTTTGTACCGCCAGCCCCTTAATTCCAATGGCGAAATTTATTCGTTCAGCACTGACTTTACAATACGACTCAAAATGGCGTCGTATTGTCCTTTCCCTCAAAACTTTTATTTCCGGATTGGAATGTACCTACTGTTGGGGTTGTTTTCAAAAGCGATACTCTGGTGTCAGTCGATCTTTGTATGAAATCTGTGAGTTATACAGCGATTCTCATTTGTTCCTATTTATTTCATGGCGAGATTACTTCATTCGCTGCTGTTTCCAATTTGTATCCTGTATTTTTGTTCGTAGATCTCGGCTTTCATTGGTGCATCTTTTACAGTCGTTACGGTTATTCAGAAGCCAGAAAATGACTGACGCTGACCATGCCAAGGGGTATCATGTTCCCCTGCTAATTGTTTGCGGAGGTCAGAGAGACAGTCGCTCTATGTCAAACATTAGTACTCAGCTGTACCCGGTAAGACCGGCAGCCAATCCCAATAAAGGAAGAAGAGGCCAACCATTTGTACAGGTGAGGGAATCAAAACCGAAACACGTAGCAGCCCGTCGGTCAAAGAAAAAAGGAAGATTTATTTATTGGGTTTACTTACAATTGTTACACTAATACAGAATTATAAAAACATGCAGCAGTAGTTTAAACCAAGTGTACAATTATTAGGCGGAAAACACAACATGCAAAACAATTTAGCAAAAATATATAAAAGAAAGTCGTGTTAGTTAACTCAAGAACGGCTGAACCGATTTGGATGAAAATTAGTAGGGAAGTAGCTTAGAACCAGGAGACGGACATAGATTCACGCGGTAAATACCTCCCACGCGAACGAAGTTGCGGGCAAAAGCTAGTTATAAATACAAGGTATAATTAATTTGACTATTATTTTTTGTTTTGACCTCTTGTTGAGAAATGAAAAAAAAATAATATTTAGTTTAAAAACACTAGAAAAACACGCTTTTATAAATGCACGTAAATTTGTTCGCGCTTTTCTTTTTTTTTTGTAGTCTCCGTTTTCTTTGTGTTGCTGTTTTTTTTTTGTAGTTTTTGCCATATTATTCCCACGAGTAGTGAACAATTAAACGGTCGATCCCCCAGAGGATTTGAAAGTGACATCTATAAAAAAATAAATCTACGGATTACGTGGTAATTAAAAAAGGTTAAGAAAACTGATAACGGATTTTCTTTTGGTTTGTTATAACGTTGAAACCTGATCGAGTTCAAAGTCCATTACGTGGCCTTTCTTATTAGTGCAAACACGACTATGATACGATATTCCATCATGGAATGCCGGTGCCTATCTTTCGGCTTCATCATCAGACCTTGAAACCTAATCATGGTCAAAGTTCATTACAAGACTTTTCTAAGAAATCCAAAACAGCAATAATACGATTTTCCATCATGAAGTTCCAGTTCATATCTTCCGGCTACATCATCAGATCAGTTCGACAGTACCATATTATTGTATTGTCATCAGAACTACATACAGCTGCCAATTTTCACTACGCTACGACCCTTGGAAGATGGTTAAATTAGTTACCTTAGATTCTATTACATAGTTAGTTACATACAGGTCGACCTAATAAAAGCGTGTTAATATTATTCTTTTTAGAACTAATAAATAATTAGATTTGTTACAGTTATACATTATAGGCTGGAAAAATAATTACATACTTTATTCCGAGAAAATATGCTGAATTTCACACAAAGTAAGTCACGAGCAACAGCTTTATTGCAATAAATAATATTGTAGAAAAACCGTAATAGAAAATTCTGTCTTCAAATCTTCAAGTTCGGTGGTAAGCCTTAACTTAGATAATAATGGTTTTATCCCATCTGTGATCGTTCCCTCATTACTGAGGATCATGATCACTGTCTTTCACTGTCACCATCACCGCCCTCACTGCCTGGTGAAATTTCTTTGATGCTTAGTCAGACCATCTAGTTTGCGAAGTCCTGACCTGGAACTGGCTTTTTGACTTATTGGTTTCATACAGTTCCTCAAAAATAAACTGCTGTCATGAAAATATTCAGTTTTTGGAATCGAACGGCAAGTTTTCCAACTCTCAGGTCGGAAAGTTTCAGAAGTCCTAACTGGAAAACGTTTACTGTAAGGAAACCAATATGGCATTGAAAAAACATAAAACTGCATTGCCTTTTAAACCGTTGCCGTCGCCTGCGAAACGATCCTTTCTAAAACGCAGGGACGAACCCAGGGCGGTTTAGAGTGAATGTGAAATTTAAATGAACCAATATACTGGATGTCTATGGCATAGATTCTTTTTCTTCGTTATAATTTAAAAAAATGATCTATCAATAAATAGTAATGAATTTTAATAATATAACAATAAAAACAGTAATTATAGGTAGGTATTGCCGCATGTGCCGTCGGCCTCTTTGATATCCTTTCGCAGGCGCACAGCCGCTCGCGCATCAAATATTCTCGTGGATGGCTTCTGTTCCACTAACACAATACATCATATTATTTTCGAGACGGTAAAAAATGTTATCTGGTATAATCAGAGTCAATACGTCTGTAGGTATGGCAGTAGTAGGTAGTATCTGTATTATCCTACATGGCTCTCATAATTATGATTTAACTAGTACGAATTGTATGGTTGGGTGATGTTATAAATTACACAAAGTAATGTACCTGCATTACTTTGTGTAATTTATAACATCATCACTGCTCTCAAATCGTTGAAGAAATAAATCGTGAGGAAACTGGCATTTTCTAGAATCAAAAATCTTAAGACATGTGACATTACCAACCCGCATCGGGCCTGCGTTGTGGTTATGGCCATCCCCACTCATAGACAGAGAGAGGAGATATGTGCCCCAGCAGTGGACACGTAATAGTCTGAATTATCATTATCCTTCCCCAAATCCTTTTTGATGGAGTTGCTATACCTTACTGTGACTCAGTAAAGGACCTTGGTATTTATATTGATAAGGGGGGTCCTCAGCTGCAGAAAGTGAGCCGCAAACTGTTTGCCTCTGCGGGGTATTTACGCAGATTGCGCAATTTCCTGCCGACTGTTACTAAAACTGCGCTTGCCCAATCCCTTCTTCTCCCTATTGACTATGCTGATGCAAGTTATCCAGATCTTACTGAAGTGTCGCTAGATAAGTTTGAACGGCTCCAAAATTTTTGTATCAGATTCATATTTGGTTTGCGCAAATATGATCAGGTTTCTGAGTTTTCGTATTAAACTCAAGTGGCTGCCTATCCGCCTTCGCCGGAATGCACAATTGCACATATTTTATCATTACTCTACAGTATTCTCTTCAATCCAACAACTCCGTACAACAACAATATTTATCTCAAAGAACATTTTAAGTTCTTTCATGACACACATGTTAGAAATTTGAGATCATCGGAGAATTTGAGACTTTCAATGCCTGCACATTCCACTAAATTCTAAGGCTCATCACTTACGGTGAAAGCTATTAGTTTATAAACACTACAAAGCTAAAAATAACTTTAATTTCGGAAGGCGGTGTGAAAAAAAAAGGAAAATCCAAAACCAATAACACCGACTTCCGAAATTAAAATTATTTTTAGCTTTGTAGTGTTTTGATATGGAAGTCGGTTCTATTTTTTGCAAAAAATTTTTTTCACGCTTTTTAGTGGGTTGGTTTGTAATTTATCTAGTTTAATAACACAGAATATCGATTTACGTTTAAACTGGTACTAGCAGGCTGCCATTTCAGTGTATATGAACCTTCAAAGTGAATTGTTCCAATTAACCTACATGGTCTAGAACCAAATCTAGATACACAAAACCACGTCTAGATTGTATGAAGTTCAAAAGAGACTTCGATTGTATAAACTTCAAAAGAGAGTTAACCTCTGAGATTCTTTCGGTATTTCTTCTTAGAGTTGTTAGCTAGAAAACACAGGTTTCACAAAGATTCAATTTAAGCTCATTGGCAACGATGCACTGGTCGAGTCAAAGCTTTAGAGCCTTGAACATCGACGACGAGTTGCAAGTCTATCGGTTTTCTATCGGTTTCATTTCGGGGAGTGTGCGATGGAATTACACAATCTAATTCCGCCAAGCCCGTTCCATCATCGGACTACAAGACAAACGGCGATGCGCCATCGTTTCATGGTGGACATCCCACCACACGCACACAACGTTTTGGGAATACTTTCATTATGCATACGACTGAATGGAATTCCCTGCGGGAGTCTGTGTTTCCTGATCGCTATAACCTGGGGGTCTTGTCAAGAGTGAGTCAAAAAAAACGTGTAAAAGTGTTAATTGTATAAGTTTCCAAAACAATCATATTGACCTACCGTTTAATTAACCTATCGTTTAAATGCCTCAGTCTGTTGGTTTGTTGTTTAGTCTATAACGTTGCATCGGAGGAAGTAATTGACGTAATTTTTGTTTAAAGATATAAATTATATTAGGGGTATCTTATTACCCAGTTACTGGGTTGTGGAGGTCAGATAGGCAGTCGCTCAACGTAAAACACTAATACTCAGCTGCAGTCGGTTATGATATACCTACTTATGAATAATGCTGCGTCAACTCCGTACATGGCAAACATTTTTTAGCAAAAAATAGAACCGACTTCTATATAAAAATACTACAAAGGCAAAAATAACTTTAATTTCGGTAGTCGGTGTCATTTGTTGTGTTTTTTTTTTGACACCGCCTTCCGAAATTAAAGTTATTTTTAAAAAGTTTTTTTTCACGCTTTTTAGTGGGTCGGTTTGTAATTTATCTGGTTACAAAAGCCAAAATGTCAACTACTTATCACCTTTTACAAAATATTGCTTGTCCCGGTGCAGAGCCGTTAATTTTTGAGGAGTTCCCCTGGTACATCACCATCAGCTCTGCTTCACCATATGCATTTTTTTTTTGTTTGTAATTTTCTGTTGTTGTGTGTGTTTATAACCGAATAAATGGTTTTCAATTTCAATTTCAATTTCATCAATTTCATTGTGACGAGCATAAAGAGCTTAACATCTAAATTTAAGTAATCTAATCGCAATCCACGAAATACTTATTATTGAGTAGTTTCGGTGGCCATCTGGGGTCTTCATCATCAGTTCCACTTCCTCAAATGGTGCCTTTCGAGTGCATCTGCACAAGGTACTATAAGAAATACCCAAAACGCTATAGGTGTGCCTATAATATTTGAAGAGTTCCCTCGATTTCTCCATGATCCCATCATCAGATCCAAACATGACGACAATGAGACCAACTAGAAAGGGTATACGTATACCCCTTTCAATCAAAATAAGAATTTTCGAAATCGGTCCAGCCATCTGCGAGTAATGAGGTAACATACATAAAAAAAAGTTTAAGACAAATTGAGAACCTCCTCCATTTTTTTTTGAAGTCGGTTAAAAATACGGTTAGTCTGTGGATTTTAAATCTTTCGTAGTTGGTTCTGGTAGTCAGAAATGTGAAATCACACATTACTGTGATTTCACATTATTACTACTAGTGTACTTTTGTAATACGAATGTATAATTTAATTAACCTATCTTTTTAAATGCCTTAGTCTGTTGGTTTGTTGTTCAGTACATAATGTTGTATCGGTGCAAGTAACCAACGTAATTCTTGTTAAGAGATATAAATTATGTTGCTTAAGAAACAAACAAAAGTAACTACTACTACAGAACTACAATACGAAAAATGCCGGTGTATTCTTTTATTGTTTATAAGCTCGCATTTGACCAAAATCTCACCTGATGGAAAGCGATGATGTGGTCGAATATGAAGCATGCTTACTTAGAAGTAACCCTTTTTCACTCTTGACTTAATTACAGTCAGGTTATAGCTATCAGGACACACAGACTCCGGCAAGCAATATTCCATTCCTTAGCTATAGCTACTGACGAGCAATGAAAGCATACCAAAAAAAATTAACATTATCTATTAAACTTACAACTAAAACATCATCCAACGCGAAATCAATCATAACACAACTAAACAAAAAGAAAACAATTTATATTGCCTCTCATAATTAAAAAACTATTTCCTTAGTACTATCCTATCATCCAAGTAGAAAACACAATAAAATATTCATGCAAAGAAAATGCTTCCAATATTTCTATAGAAACCTCAGCGAAATAAAATGGATGTTTATTCACTTCTCTCTAGAACATGTCTGCACTAACACGGAATACATCCAGATGTACACATACATTATGCAGTACACACAGATTTCCACGTATACCTACTAGATTAGATAGCAGACGCATTGGGAGTTATTGCTACCTATTAGGAAGCGTTTTATCGTGGCTAAGTCACGGGTCGGTCTCAATGCTTGTTGAAGTATGATTTGATCACTGCAGATTGTATGGACTTTAAAAGAGACGTTAACCTCTAAGTTTGTTTCAGTGTTTCTTCTCAGAGTAGTCAGTTAGGAAACACTGGCCTCATCTAGTTTACATTTACAAAAAAAAATTACGTGTAAAAGTGTTATTTATAACCTATTTGTAAAATAAACATCACTATATTATTGTATTACAAATATATTTTTTTTAAATAAATTATTATATTATATCTAGATTATTATATTATATATATCCAAGCGTCAATAGCCTAATGGATAAGGTGTCGGACTTGTGATCGAGAGGTCTAGGTCCCATTACACTATTGCCGTGAACCCACTCCAGACACAAGCATATTTATCTTAGTTTTATTTATTTATTTATGGTTCACCAACAAGTGTTACAGCTAAACATGATTGATATTTGTTAGATAACAATGTTAATAATACTGCACATCTAATTACAGGTAAACACCGCATGCTTCGTGTTTGACAGGTAACAAGAAGAGATAAACAGACTAGTAATTATGAGTGTTAGTAGCTTAGACTAAATATTAGTACTTATTGCTATGTGCTTCTACATGCTATATTGTTTCAAATTTCATCGATTGGCGTTACGGATAAATTCAGACAGGCCGTTTGTGTGGATGTCTATTAGACCACTGTGCTCATTTATGTATTTGCATAACCGTGGTATTGGGAAGCTTGCGCCAAATTTAGTTCTACGAAAGGGGGGGACCAAGGGCGTGATTGGTTTTCGGGGAGGTTTCCGAGGCACTCGGAGAGAAAATTGCTCTGGAGAGGAGATGCGGGCAGTCAATTTTACTCCTAAATATTTTAAAGAAAAACTTAAGATCTAAAGTGTCCCTACGTTCCTCAAGAGGTTTCATTTTGAAAAATTCTAGTTTTTCTCTGTAAGATTTTCTTTTCAGGCTTCTACTTCCAAATGCATATGTTAAGTGATTCAGTAGCCGTTTTTGAACCCTTTCCAATATTTTTTATTGAATTCTTTTTATTGAATGGACAGCGAAATGTGGCCGCCAAGCAACACCGCAATACTCAAGAGTACTACGGACCAGACTATAATATAGCATTATTTTTGTTTGTGCTTTTCGGAATAGTTTGCCATTGCGGATCACGAATCCTAACATACGTAGTGATCTCTTAATAGTGCTATCAATGTGCGGTACAAAAGTCAACTTGCTGTCAAGCAAGACGCCCAAATCTCTGATATGATCGACTTCAGCCAGAGGCGTACCACTGATATTATACGTCGTGTTAATGTTATGCAACTTTCGGCTGAATTTGATGTGACTGCATTTTTTACAATTCAAGTTGATACCATTGTTGGAGCACCACTCATGAATGATAAATGATAAATGATAAATGATAAATGATCTTTATTTTGCAAATTGGTTATTAAATAACTCTTTTACACGTCATTTTTTTTCCTTAAATATTAACTAGATGAGGCCGGTGTTTCCTAACTGACTACCCTGAGAAGAAACACCGAAACAAACTCAGGGGTCCGTCTCTTTTAAAGTCCATACAATCTACACTGAATTAATTATATGGGAACCTTGTAGGTTTCAGTCTGAGGCGGTCTTTTGAAGAAAGATGCTCACAGATTTGAGTGGGCCTGTCCATACAGTGCAAGCATTTGTCAAATGACGTATAGCTCAACTTAGAACAAGGAGCTTAACGATTTGACGAACAATACCAAGGTAAGGACCTTTAGGTAGGCCGCAAAAAGCACTCAAACTGCTAGACAATTTATTATGTTTAACTCGAATAAATAAATAAAAAAAAAAAAAACCTACATAGTGCACATATTCACAATCGTTTATGAGGATTATGTAGATTAGTCTGAAATGGCCTTTTGAGGAAAGACCAAACAGATTTGAGTAGACCCGTCCCGTCAGTGCAAGCCTTTGTCAGTTAGTCTGTAAGCTCTGTAGGTCTGGAAGCCTGTCTATATCTTGCTGCATTGATAATTCATCTTGTTCCGATGTCACTGTCTTTATGATGTTGGAGGTATAGTTGCAAAACATCTGAATAATTCCGGAATACTTCGGGGAAAGTTTCTTTAAATGGGAATTATTCAAAATGATAAATTCATTTTGAATCATTCTGATTTAAAGAAACTTTTAATTATTTATTAAGATTTCAACTTTTTTTGCTGAAAAATCGTATTTTGCATCGATCGTCGATCTCTGTGCGCCGGCCGCTGCCGCCGCGCTGGCACCGCGACGCGCGCACCCGACTGCCACCGGCCACGAGTCGTGCGTGCAGGCGATGGCGGTGCGGGGTGCGGTAAGAGGGAGGGGATGCTGCTCCCCGGAGAAGTTTTCACCCGCGCGAGAAAGATTCGTACCCCGCAATCGAATGTTTCCGAATATTTCGCCCGAATAATTCAATGGGAATAAATTTGTTTGCTTGTTGTGTGGTGGCTGAGTTAATTATTGTTCACTGCGAGAGTACGTATGTACGCTACGAGAGTAAAATATAAATGTTTATTTTATTATAAATGGGATTGATTAAGTATATGTTGATATTTTTATAGGTAGATTTATTAGCCTGCGATTAACAGGATTTTTATTCTTTTGTTTTTAGGTAGGTACTATCGGCCAAAGAAAATATTTCTGCGGAAGCGCAGCTAGTGACAAACCACATCCCTTCCTGTTTTCGCCCAATTAGAAATAATATGCATTTTGTGAGTACAGGGCGTGTAACATTATATTAATACTTACTGTTCAGACCTGCAAGAAGCCCAGTGCAACGATAACTGGGGTGTCCGGAACTGTCCACGATACGTGGAGCTTAAACGTTGCTTACAATCAAGTTCTTACAAGGCCTACTTCTACTAGGCTTCGGCCTACAGCTGTAGACGGCAACCCGGATCTGTTTGATCACGTCCAAAGTGTGGTATGTATGTAATATGAGGTGAGTAATTGAAACGTGTGATGTAAGTTACGTGTTCTGGGACGTTCACAAGGCGTCAATCTCCAAATGGCGCGGTCCCAACAGCATCACAGCCTAACTCGTTTCCAGCAAGCGCGTGCTACGCGGTGAGGCAATAAGGCGATGTGTTCCGAGAAATATCCCTGGATTCTCGTCAATCCGGGATTACAAAGTTCAATTAAACACTGTTCACAATCAATCTGCTACTATCACGTGAGATCCAATTCGATTTCCAACTATTTATTTCCAACAAAGCGCGTGCCATACCGTGGCAACCAACCGGCGACAATCCCAAAATATCCCGGGTTTTTCATCAAAATGGGGATTACAACTTCGAACAATAGATAATCGCGACCCAATTATCGGTCTCAACACGCGATTCCAACGATATTTTACCAATTATAATTAACTCAACAGGTCCCAATCGGACGGCATTTTTTCCAAACAAGCAAAGTCTATCTGTCAAGGCAGAGTAATGTCAAGATCAAATTTCCTTATGTCAAAAGGGTGCGTTCGGAAACATTTGGTACTAAACACTTACTATTACGAACACTACTAAAATACGCTTCGTGCATCCTATTGGTCAAAATACATGCATTAGGCGATCGAGTTGTAAGTCGTGCTATGCGATTATAGCCTTAAATGTCAGTTGTGAAATAAAAAAACCAGGCCAAGTGAACGGTAATGTTCGAGCTGCTAGATATTGCGGGTGCTAAATGATAAGTCTAATGTAAGATTTTAGAGAAGTTTATTCCGACACTATACGCTAATTAATGCTAATGATGATAATGAGTGCTACAAGTATGCCGGTCGATCGCGCACTGGTTCGCGTAGATCGCGCTGTCCGCTGGTGCCGCAGCGTGACCTACTTGAGCCAAAACTGCTGATGATGATGTGTTCGATGAGTATCGAACATGCTCCCAAGGGGAGGGTGCGGGAAAAGAGATGATATGATTGTACAATTAAGAGGGTTAGTAATACATAGGTGAACCAGTAGTTTGCTTATGAATGTTAATACAATGCTGAATGTTCTTATCCTAAATGATCGCTAATCTCTATCTAGATCTACCGTAAAGACCGATTGTCTTCTACTGATAGGTGACGTTGATTTGTCTTTTTTAACTCGTAAACTGGACCACCGTTTGATCCCACAAACACTTATCCCTTGCTCGGGCACGGACGGCTTACGCGCACTTGCACTAACACTCACACAGCTGATAGGCGCCGCGCGCGGCTCGACAGGCGCTGGTGCGGGCACCGGCTCGCACGGCGTCTGCGGGGCCCGCGCGGGCCTGGATGAGGCTTGCTTGCCTCGCTGCCACAGGAACCACAGGAACGCTACGACGATTGCTGCTAGCAATACGTATGATATGGCATAGTGATGTATATCATGCGTAGTTATTGTCCCTTCTTCCAAAGTTGCTTTCTTCATAGCGGCTATCTGATTGCCAAGACGGGTTAGTGTGTTGTTGATCTGTGCATCCTCTGTCATTGTTTCGAGAAATGGCAGCGTAATATTTACCAAATGATGGTGCTGTATTGGAGCTATATTTGCTATTAAGAGGTCAGGTTTTAAAGTCAGCTTGTTTCCCTGCTGATATGAATAAAGAGTTATGTCACGGCCCTTAGCTATGCATTCTTTGTCGAGTTGAATGAGCCCGGCCTTGCTGACTCGGCGCGCTCGGGTTTCAGCGTCACATATGATCGTAAATAAATAAGTATCACATGCAAAATATAGATAGGACGATAGGTCGTGCAATTGTAACCACATATTCTTGCAGGTTTCTTTCTTAGGCTGGCAGGTACCTATTTGTTCGGTTTGACAGAACTTTTCTTCTGGATCCAGACGCTTGATTGGACCTCGTAGCTGACAGATGTAGCTTTCATCCTGATAGTTGCAAGTTTGAAGATCGTCGTCCTTGATTTCGAGATAAGCATCCCTCATCAGATTAGTTGCTATATAATCGGTGATTGGAATAATGCTGATCATGTCATTTCCAACCTGAAGAGGTACCGGTATCAAGCGGTACAGTTGGAAACTGTCTCTGCTAATGAGTGGTACGGAGATCTCAAAAATAAAATACTCTTTGCTCATTCTTGCCTTGATCTTTAGTAGCTTGTAGATTTCATATAAATCGGCCTGAATGTTATTGATGGGTAAAGTAAGTTGTTTTGATATTTGACCGGAAATGATTTGAAGTTCGTTGCTGAGTTGCTCTGGAGTAAGTAGATGCATGTTGATTTTACTATGATAAATATCCGTCAAGGTGTCAATTAAAGTATCTTGTACGCGCTTTAAGTTTTGTATCATATTCGTCGTAGCCATGGCTGCTAAGGTAAATTCTTGTAAAGTTGACGTGCTTTTAGTTTGCATCTGCACTTGCCTAGCTGCTTCATCTAAGAGGTTTAGATGTCTATTTATAAGCTTATACTGAGTATCAATGGTCTTCTCAGTTCGTTTCAGAACATTATACTCAGCTTCTACCACAGATGTTTGATTTTTCCAAAGTTGTAATAAGTGCTTCTCGTTGCTATTGATAATTTCAATATCACGTTGGTATTTGTCCGCGAAACTTTGATCGAGTACTCCAAATAAAGTATTAGCTATAGAGCCGACTGCGTTGACAAGGCCGCGTCGAGTTCTTGACCGAGTTCCGAAATGCTGATTTAGCAGCAGCTGATTACGATATTGAAGCTCGCTATAATCATGCTGCACTTGTAATAAAATCATATTACAATGGCTGGATTCTTTAATTTGTGTACATGTTTGCTCTAGGTATTTGATGAATGTATTCACTGCTTTATCACCTTGCCAATAAGGTTGCATCTCGTAGTAAGACACAATTTTCCATTGATCCCGTATTATATTCAATTTACCTATCGGATCGTAGTATAAGGATTGATTACCACTAAATTGGGTAATGTGGTTCGATGCTTCGCTGCTGCTCAGGATACTCATAAAAAATATTAATGATAAAACGACGTTTATGAAATTACGAGGCTTTATCGTACTCGCTAACGTTTCATCCTTTGTGATTTTAGTTTTGGCTTTTTTGCTCTGCTCTTCATCTGCCTCGATTGGTAAGACGGACAATTTGATGATAGGTCGCTTTATTAAACCGTTCTTTGTCTTTAATGTCACAACCCTTACAAATCCGTCATGTCCTTGGTGCACTTCAACGACTCTCCCCACTGGCCATTTTCCAGAAGGAAAATTATCATCGTGGATGGTCACCATATTACCTATCTTAATGTTGCTCTTTGGTTTTAGCCACTTGTTCCGAACAGATAATTGGCTAAGATATTCAATTTTCCATCTTCTCCAAAGGTCTTGAAAAATCTTGTTCGTTAAGTGCCACCTAGTCCTAGCGTCGTTGGCTGTTTCAATCACGGTCAGACCTGCTCTACCAGTTAGGAAGTGCGCGGGTGTTAAGAAATCTAAGTCGTCTATGTCTTCAGATATCGGACACAGAGGTCTAGAATTGAGACCCGCTTCTATTTGCGCTAACATGGTGCTATATTCTTCAAACGTAAATGCTTGGTCCGCTACAACTCTTTTGAGGTGTTGTTTAAGACTTCGTATCGATCGTTCCCATATTCCTCCTGCACTAGGCCAGGAAGGACAGTTCCAGTGCCATTCTATATCCATTTCCACTATCTCCTTATAAAATGAATCACCGAAAACTTGCTTTAGCTGCTCGTACTCTTCTTGCATAATTTTGTTGGCTCCCACGAAGTTAGTGCCATTGTCAGAGTACATATGTTTCGGAGCTCCTCGTCGCGCTGACATTCTTCTCAATGCTGCTATAAAAGAAGCGCTGCTCAAGTCCGAAACCAATTCTATGTGCACTGCTTTCGTGACCATGCAGATAAACAAAGCCACGTATCCTTTCGTGGTTTTTATTCCACGTCCTTTATTGGCTTTCACAGATATGAAGCCCGTGTAGTCTACCCCCGTGTGATAAAATGCTGGAGCTGGATTGGTGCGGAAATCAGGTAAATCTCCCATAATCTGCTGTAATTTCCTGGGTTCTTGTTTTCTACAGGTAACACATCTGTAAAGTTGTGTTTTGACGGCTCGATTTCCTTTTATTATCCAATACTTTTGTCTTAGAAAGGACATGGTAAGCCGAGCTCCTCCGTGAAATGTGAGCTCATGGGCTTGAGCGATAAGAAGCTCAGTCAGTCGGCTGCTATATGGAATGATGATTGGATACTTCATTTCCGAGCTTATGTTTGCGTGCCTGAGTCTTCCCTTTGCTCTAAAAATTCCGTCTTGATCTAAGTATGGATTAAGGTTGAGTAGCTTGCTGTCGGATTTTACTTCCTGGTTTTGCAATAAGCGTTCAATATCTGGTTTAAACACAGCGCGCTGAACGTATTTTATTATTGTAATTTTTGCTGATCTAAGCTCGTGTAAAGTGAGATGCTTCGTTTTTTGTTTACTAACAACAGGTGTCAAAGCCCGCCGTATCCAGGCTAAAATGCGTGTTATTTTTGTAAATGAGCTGTAACGATGTAATAGATCGTTAACTATGCTGCTATCTACGATAAGATTCTGAGCTACGTTTACATACTTTTTCGTCTCTTCGTCAGTAGCGTATTTCGTTTGTTCTTTAGGTTTGAAATGAGGTGATGATAAAAAGGTCGGTCCTTGCCACCACAATGCTTGTTCTAGCAATTGTGAGGTCGTCAGGCCCCTACTCGCTGCATCAGCTGGATTTTCTTTGGTGTTTATATAATACCAAGTGTTTGGCGGCATAATACCAGTAATTTTCTTCACTCTGTTCGATACAAAAGGCTTCCAGCGCTCCGGTGAACCTTGAATCCAACTAAGAGTTACCTTAGAATCACTCCAACCATATGTCACGATGGCTAAGCTGTTGATGCTTATGACAATTTTTGCCATGAGTTTTGTAAGCAATTCCGCCGCACATAACTCTAATCTAGGTAGCGATACGGCCTTGCTAGAGGGCACTAACCGCGTTTTTGCTGCTACTAGCACTACTGACGTAGAGTCATTTGATACGATTCGTGCGTATACTACACAACCGTATGCTTTAACTGATGCGTCACAGAACCCATGCAATTCTATGACGTCATCCTGTTTGCTTTGTAACCACCGAGGAATCTTGAACTGATTTAGTAGGTTTAAATCTTTCTTCAAGTTAATCCATTCCTCCTTGATTTTAATAGAAACTTCGTCGTTCCACTGAACCTCATCATCTTGCCATACTTGTTGGAATAAAATTTTCATCCTTGTGGTTAAGGGCGCCAACCATCCTAAAGGATCGAAAATCTTAGAGATTTCTGATAAAAGCATTCTTTTGGTCAGTTTCGATGTTTGTGTACTGTTTGAATCGAATTTAAAGATGAATTCGTCCTCGATAGAGTTCCATTGTAGTCCTAAAGTTTTGGATGAGCTTTCTGTTTTAAATGTAAAGACTGCTGGCTGTTTATTAACAGTTTGCTCAACTGTTCCTAGCAATCTGCTATCGTTTGAGGACCACTTTCTTAGAGAAAATCCGCCGCTTTTTAGGCATGCGCTTACTTCCGTAATCCTGCGCTTCCCTTCTGTAATGCTGTGAGCACCTGATACCCAATCATCCATGTATAGCTCTTCTTGGATGCATTTAGCTGCTATGGGATATTTCTGCTGCTCATCTGGCGCTAATTTTCGCAGAGTCATCATTGTCAAGAATGGTGCTGCTTTAGTTCCATACGTTATGGTTGCTAGTTTATAATTTCTTATAGGCTGTTCCGGACTTTGTCGCCATACGATTTGTTGTAGGCCTTGATCCTGTTCATTAATTAAAATCATACGGAAGCATTTTTCGATGTCGGCTGTGAATGCGAAACGATATTGCCTCCACTTCAGAATAAGCTCTAACAAATCTAATTGGAGGTTTGGACCCCTTTGCATTAGGTCGTTAAGGCTGTGGCCTGAAGTAGTCTTAGCCGATGCGTTGAACACTACGCGCAATTTTGTAGTGCTAGATTCCGCTCTATGTACCGCATGATGAGGAAAAAAACATTCTATTTCCGCCTTCTGTTTGCTGTTAGAAATCGCTAACTTCATGTGTTGCAGCTGCTCATATTCGCGGATAAATTGCTTGTATTGCTTTGCTAGATCTTCGTTCTTGCTAAACTTACGTTCTAGATGTTTAAATTGTGCTATCGCTATCTCTTTCGAAGATCCCAGCTTCTCTTCCCATCCTGGCTTCATAGGTAACCTTACTACATAACGACCGTTTCCTAGACGTTTCGTCGTAGTTTCATAAAAATCTAGGCATTCCTGATCTTCTACAGACATAGAATTCTGTTCTTGAATGTCTTCAATTTTCCAGAATTGTTGGATATCCTCAACGTTATTCAAGATTACGTTGCATTGAAATGAAGTGCTCGCATTGCCACCGCATAGCAACCATCCTAAATGAGTTTGCTGTGCTAGCGGTCCCAAGGACGTTTGTCCGCGAATTAATCCCTCTAACAGGATATTGGCATATACTTCCGCTCCTAAGAGAAGATCCACTGGACGACTGATGTTATAACCTGGGTCCGCTAAACAGAGATGAGCAGTATGTTGCCATGATGGCTTTGTAAACGTCTCATTTGGCAGATTTTTTACTAAGCTGTTCATTATTAAAACATCAGTAGAAAACTCAAAATCGGTATAAGTCGATTGACAAACGATTGTTAGTTTTCCTTTGCAGGTACTTTCACGCTCGCCAACTCCAAAAATAGCCCCTTTGCAAGGTTTTCGCTTTAATCCTAGCTGCTGTGCTGCTTTCTCGCTGATCACGGAAACTTGTGAACCCTGATCGATCAGTGCTCGCATCACGTGCTGGGTCCTGTCGGCTGCTGTGACCTTCACGAGTGCTGTAGCTAATAAAATCTCCGATGCCTCTTGCTGAGAAGCGTGTATACTTTTGCTGTTTTCGCCTTTTTCCTTTGCAATCTCGGTAAAGTTGTTAGACTTTGATTGTGTTGCGAAATAGTCATGCAAAATCGTATGATGCTCGCCATTGCACTTATGACATCTTTTTGTCGAGTAGCATTTTGCGCCATTGTGATCGAAAACACAATTTATGCAATAATTTAATTGTTTAACTAATTTTATTTTCTGCTCAATTGGCGCTTCCATAAATTTTTTGCAATTTATTAAATTATGTTTTGACGAACAATGAGGGCATTTATTTAGTGACTCAGACACATGCATTGATTTCGCAATTTCCAGGTTCCTGGTATTTTTAGATTCATTGTTC
Organism: Tholera decimalis; assembly: GCA_943138885.2. Classification (NCBI taxonomy): domain Eukaryota; kingdom Metazoa; phylum Arthropoda; class Insecta; order Lepidoptera; family Noctuidae; genus Tholera; species Tholera decimalis. The sequence goes on from OW964573.2 coordinate 5,620,871, forward strand.
AATTTATAATTATTTTTTCGATTAAAATTTGATGAAAGATTAGATGATTGAGATGAAACTGTCTTAGGTGTCCCATCTTGACGTCGCCGAGATGACTCTAGGACAGTGAACTTGTTCTCTAAGAAGTCCAAAAAGTCTTGAAGTACAGGAAGCTCACGCGAATTCTTCAACGACTCTATGTACTCGGAATAAGACTCACTATCCAATTTTTGTGCTAGTATATAGACAAGAAGAGGATCCCATGTCGTAATATCTACGCCTAGGTTCTTTATGGCGTGAAGACTCTCTAAGGTGACGTCATGAAGTCGTTTTATGGCTGTGTACGACTGCTGCTGTATATTGGCAAGATTATAAAAGGAATTTATATGGGACATAAATATCTGTTTTTTGTTGTTAAATCTGTGAGTCAAGATCTCCCAACAGGTGTTATAGTTATCCGTGCTTATCGGGAGATGTTGGATCAAACGCTCAGCTTCTCCTTTAATCTTACTCTTCAGGAACTGCATCTTTTGTGCATTTGACAGAGAAGGATTGTTGTGGATTGCTTCATCGAAAAGATCCTTGAAGGATACCCACTGTTGATAGTTGCCTGAGAATATAGGAATTTCCATTTTTGGTGTGGACTTGTCACGATACGACGTTGCCCACATCTTGGAACTGATAGCCTTTCTCAAGCCGTTGTACGTACGCTCCTGTTTAGTGTAGCTTAATTCGTACTGCTCGTCATCTTCCAACTCCATCATTAGTTCCCAATGGCTGTTATCTATGGCTGTCCACCGAGTTTGTAACAATCGCAAGGCGTCTTCGAACTCCCATTTGTCACATAAGGACTCGACATCTATGCTTTCTACGGTTCTTGCGAATGCTTTGAAATTGATATTTTGCTTGCGTAGCATGTCATCTAGCTTACTAAAGGTACCTCTAGACTCCTCGACACTAGCACGCGCGGGCCTGGAGGATGTTGAGGGCATCGAGTTATCCTGCTGCTGTAAGGACCTGCCCCCCGAAGGACCTGCTGCTGCTGCTGCTTGTTGATATGAAGGGTTTTCTTCTTGATCAGAGAATGCTGGCTGTTTTGCTTTATTACATAACTCTTCATAATATTCGGATATGGCGTCTTTTGCTGCTTTATAAGACTCCATTGTTCGCTCGAACTCCGAATTGATGAAGTACTTATGACCTCTTTTTTCGAAAGGCAAAAGTTTTTCGTTATTTAGCTGATACTCTCTCCAATACGAATCTAAAAGATCTAGTCTCTTTTTACAGTAGTCGATGGTCTTACGCTGTTTGCCATCCTTATTGAAATTAATAAGGACCTTGGCAATGCTCTCTGCTAATTCAGTTTGTTGGAAGTATAAAGTCTCCATTGTGCTGCTTTCAGATTAAAGTGAGACAGAAAATATGGAACGTTCTTACTTGAAAACCGCTAGTTCTACGGTTGTTGCTGTTACAAGTAATGCGGCTGTTGCTGCAATGCTGCTGGATACACGAGCGGCTGGCTCGCTCTTGTTGCTTCGCAGGTAGCTCCCCACGGTGGATGTAGATCACTCTGAACTCACGCCTAGTCTAAGTTTAGTTCGCGGCAACCCACAGGCTGCTGGAATTGTACAAGCACTGCGCGTTACGATTTATCGCGGTCGCGGAGTCCTTGACGGTTCGAAGGACCAATATGAACGGTAATGTTCGAGCTGCTAGATATTGCGGGTGCTAAATGATAAGTCTAAGGTAAGATTTTAGAGAAGTTTATTCCGACACTATACGCTAATTAATGCTAATGATGATAATGAGTGCTACAAGTATGCCGGTCGATCGCGCACTGGTTCGCGTAGATCGCGCTGTCCGCTGGTGCCGCAGCGTGACCTACTTGAGCCAAAACTGCTGATGATGATGTGTTCGATGAGTATCGAACACCAAGCATATTTGATTTGCTATTTGAAAAAGGGTTACCTATGTTTTTGGTTAGTTTGTATGTAGTTTGTATGTAGTTTTGATGCGGTTTTCAGAAAAGTATTTGTTCTTACCTACTTAGGAGCAGGTTTTGGTATATTAACAGACTTCAAAGGTCGATTTTCCTGTTTTTTTTTGACAGTTGAAATATTCCCAAAGTTTCGGAATATTTCAGAATACTTCCGAAGTATTCGACGGGAATGATTCGGAATATTTCCCGCCAGCATCTATAGTTGGAGGGGTTAACAAGATTGCTAGTAATGTGAGTTCTACCCACATTACTAGATATCTTTATAAACAAAAAGATTCTTCCGTGCTTCGAAAAGCACATTGAACTGTCGGTCCCAGTTGTCATTTGTGCATCTTTGACAGTCGTTACGGGTAGTCAGAAGTCAGAAAATCTGACACTGGTCTTACCTAGAGGTATCGTGTTACCCAGTTACTGGGTAGTGGAGGTCAGATAGACAGTTTCTTCATGTAAAACACATACTAGGTTACATTTGGTTAAATTAGGAGCCGACCCCAAAATATTTAGGAAAAGAATAAGCAGATGGTGTAGGTATTTAATATACGCAAAAAAACGGAATACTACAGTTACACATTTTAAAGAAAAAAGTTTAAATGTACACACTTTTTTATTTTTTTTTATTAACGTTGATTTGGAGCACCTATCAGATTCATAGCAATTATCTTTGTAACGACAAGGACTAGAATGTACAACTTCATACCAATTTACCAAAAATACAAAAGCGGCGCTATCCATCCCCTTCACACTGACTGAGGTGCAACTCCGCCACAGGTAGCGGTCCCAAATTCCGGACAGATGACGTCATCGGGTCGGAATTATGCTAGCCGCTTAACTACCTGCCTCGATTACAAGCATTCAAGCATAAGCCATAACGAAAAGGAAAAAATGGAATAGTACCAATTTAATTTATTTTCTGTCTTCTTCATCACATTCATAGCAATATCTTTGTAACGATAAGGACTAGACGTAAGTTTTATACGAATTTGCAAACCTTATTAAATGTACAAGTTTTTAAAATAATGGTCGTCTTCGGTGTCGTACATTTTTTTTACAGGAGAAATTTTTCAATTTTGGTCCTAACATCGTAAAGAAAAAACTTTTCAACTCAAGATTTTTTTTCTAAGGCAAATAAAACGGTATTCAAAAAAATGGTATCTTATAACATTAGTAAGCTATTCAGAAATGTTAGATAAAAATCATACCTAAAAATGTCATCATTTGCAGCAACAGCATTAAAAAAACTTAATTCTGGTAGACAAAATGGTAAATTCGAAAAAAAAAAATAATATCTTGGTTACTGTAACGGTTTTTTTTTTTTAATATTCAAATTAGTTGTTGGAAATTAGGTAAGCTACCTACCCGTTACGTTTGATCCATTATTTACGGGACACCCTGTATAATAAACAGTGTCGCCTTTCTGTGTTTGCAAATAGGTACACAGCCTGCCTTCGATTCATGAATTTATTAAGCAACTTTTTTTGTTTTTGTATATTCTAAGCAAAAAATAATGAGTCCAATTCACAAAATATTTTTAACTAATTTGCATATTTTTACTAAAATTTTCTATTATGTTGAGAAATGTTCTTTTCAAATAAATTAATCTACCTCTAACTAGGACTTTCGATACCCAAGATAGACTTTTTAAAGGAAAAATGTCTTATTTTTATTACCATGTATTACTACAATATTTGAGGTTGTAGCGTTGTGTTTTGATGGGCAGAATTAAGTGTGATTTTCTCTAATCAGTATTTAAACAATTAAAAGCTCCCAGCGTTTATTTTAGGAATTTACAACAAAAATATGTTTAGTTTTCTAACCATTTGGTAAAAGCCACAAAGCTTACATTTGTGTGTTCGTCTGTCTAACAACTAAGGTAGTACAGAGTTAGTCTCTGACCTTAGTTCAGATTTATTTCTTATCTACCTGTTTCATCGCGAGAGTAAATTGAATTATTAGGGACGCTTTCCAGCTCCCAAAAGCGTTGCGTGAGCGTATCTAAGCTAAGCGTACTAGATATACAGTGAAGTTACCATTTAAGGCTCCGTGTATCTACCTGTTTCGTCGCTGTAGAAACCACCCTTGGCTACATAGCCATGGGTCGGGCTGATTGTCAACCTCGCATAACATCGCGCGCTCGCCCCGCTCAGATAAACAAAAATAAAAGCGAGCAAACTTCAGAACAATATTCCTTCCGAGTAAATCACTTATGCGTGAAGACCGATAGAACACGGCTTCAACTGACTTTTCCGATTTACTAGTAATTTAAGGGAACCCCCCTTCCAGTCTACTAACCAGATACAATTAAGTTCTACTATTTAACACGCTGCGATTACCTATTTTTCTTTTATTGATTACAGGTTCTCGTTACACCTCTATCTGTCTCTAGTAAGCGAAGATGTGATTGAAGAAGTACGCTTATCTAGACGTAACCTATTCGCCCTTGTCTTAAAGATCCCCCGGGATAGCTATCAGGAAACACAGCCTCCGGGAGGGGATTCCACTCCCTAGCTATTCGCAAAATAAAAGTTTTTTTGTTTTATCCGACATCAAAAGCCCAGTAACTGGGTAACTAAATACACTATGCCATTGCAATTGTACAATAGTTTTATTATTTGTATCTTTAAGTGTATTGTGAGGCGTATAATAAAGTATATAATAAATATGCCAAGATTAAAGATTGCGATTAGAATGCATTTTTTTAAGTCCCTGTCTATATTGTAGGGTAGGGCCACTTACTATATATATACTACCTACGGTTTAGACAAGGAGGAGGGTCCCGAGCGTCGGGGATAGCGAGCCAATCTCCGGCCACCATAGGCGCGGGCTTGTGAACGGTGAACAGGGGTAGCTCACCATGCGAACGCCTCAAAAAGTTGTCAGCACCAGTGACGGGGCCAAATAAGGCCATTCCCCACCGGGGTTGCGGGAATGTTCTAACGAGATACCGTGGCTCCGGAACTTAAGGTCAGCTGTAGGAACAGGGTGAGTTTTTAGTCAGTAGAAGTCTGACACTCCCTTCCGCTTAACCTAGAGCGGGAGAAGTCATTCGATGATTTTCCCACCCAGACACACCACAACAAAAACTTTAGAATGAAACTAAAATTAATTACTGGCAAAAAATTAAAATAATAGGTAAGTATGTACCTACAAAACAAACTTTTCTAAAATTGATTTCATTCGATTCTTACATAATCAATGTTTTTGGGAGAGGGGGCGGTTCTATGACCAAAACTGACATGTTTTGAAAAGAGTTACCGTACAGTTTCTTGCCGGTTCTCCTCCACAGGAATCTACAAATTTCACACCGTGTACTGGCTTTTGAAGTTTTATTAATGCCCACGTGGGCCTATGCGAAATAATGGACCCTTAAGTAGGTATATTTTGTCTGTGCAGAATAAATAATATTCTTTTTCTACATAAGTAAATCTTTTTCTTTCTCACTACTATGTTTAAATGCGTTCCTTCGTTATCCATAGCATTACTATAAGTAAAAGTTTTTTGCGTCTTTAAATAAAAATGTCGTACTTTTTTCCAATTTGGCAAGATGCCAAGTAAAGCACACAAATTAGGTCCTTTGTAGCCTGTTAGCGAAGTATTTTATTTTCTTGATTTTTGTACAAAGAAAGAGCTGAAAGTTCGATAAATTGTTTTAGTATTATTATTTTATTTCAGTACGTTTTTGAAGAGAAAAATGCACACCTTAATGCAATTAATACAATAATGTAATACAATTAATACAATCTGTAATTATACAGTAAAAAATCTGTGTACCTACTTTTTCTATTAATGGCGCCATTTACGAATTTTTCGATGTCCCATAAATTCTTTTTTTTTATTTTCGCCTGTGTATATGTTTTATTTTTGAGCTTTGTAAAACTATAGTAATTAGTATCTAAAAATTCATCTGCAAAGCCTCCAGTATCGTAAATCCCGTCCATAGGTCACAATCAGGTTTGCCGCCAGTTTGTTCGTCACCAATATTAGAATCAGCCTCATCGTTACCAGTGTCGGCATCATCGTGGTATTGCCGTGTGCTTGGGGAGGCTGTAGTCTACGTGTGACGCTCATCGCCACTCTACTTGCCGTCACCGTGGCGTTAACAGCCAGACTATTACGCCGAGCTAAACAATATTACTAATAAACTTTAGATTTTAGTATTGAAACATGTTCCACATTTTGCTTAAAATTCTTAACCAGAAACTTCATTCGTTGAAATAAGGTTTAAAAGAATCAGGTAATTGAAACCATAATACCTGTAGCATCATTTCTGCATTCCCTGATAGGTGAAAGATTCCTCGTACATCAGTAAACTCCTTAAGTTATAAGTTGAGCTCCACGATAACTGGCAAAATGCTTGCACTGTCTGGACAGGTTCTTTCCTCAAGGCCATTTCAGACTGTAATCTGCATAATCTTCAAAGTCTATTGCGAATATGTGAATTATGTAGGTTGCTATATTCGAAATAAATTTTTAATGCTTGAAAGTTTTCTAGCCAGTATGTTTTAAATGATTCTGTTTATTAGTTTTTTTTTTTCTGGAAGTCGCGGTGACCCTGTGATGATGCGTTACATCATTACAGCAGGGTGGGTTTTTAATCAGTAGAAGTCTGACACTTCCTTCCGCTTTTTTGTAGCTATCATCGTTTTCTTTATAATCAAGTTAACTTTCTACGATTTAATATTACTTTTAGTCAGTAGAAGTCTGACAGTCTCTTCTGTTTAACATCATCGAAATCCACAAGCACGAGGGTTTCCACAAGGAAAAAATGATTGAGTGATACTGTTCTGCATGTCGTGGGTTCGATTGCCGCACCGAAAAAAATATTTGGCCCCGTATAGTGCAAACAAGTCTAGCTGTTTATGCAAGTTAATTCAAATTATTTGACAGCGAAAGAGTAGATAAATCCAAATTAGTATGAATTACCCACTAGCGTCTACCCGTGGCTTCGCTCACATAAGTATTTTTTGCAAGGAACCAGACGGTCAAGCTCCTCCAACGGGATTCTTTATATCTGCAGCAAATTTTATCAAAATCGGTTAAGTGATTTAAATGTGAAAGTGTCATAGACAGACAGATTTACTTTCGCATTAATAATGTTAGTAGGGAAGTACGGATTTGCAAAATAAATATAAGAGACTACGAATTCTTCGAAAGAATACACAGAAATAAAACAAAATGCAATCTCGCTAAAGCTCTTAGATGTATGACATTCTCGTTTGACTGTTTGGATTAACATTTCAATGCAATAAGGTAATATTTAGATGGAAACTAAGATAGCTTATGTTCTCTGTGTAAGCTGAAATATTGGATGTTGTGAACTTTTATTGGTTGTTACGTTTATTCGGAACTCCTGCAAGTAATCTGATGTCCATAAGGTCAATGATATGGAGACCCGTCTTTCTTTATGGATATCCTCTGCCCTCTCGCTGGCGAATAGGTCTGTCAACTTCTGAGTGACCATCCCGTGTTCCCTCACACACTTGCGCCAGAGGCTGCAGGATCACATAAATACTCTTCATCTTCAACACGTCACGTCAATACGTCAATAAAAACATTTATTTTTCGCGTACCTTATTGTCATCCCTACAGTTGACATATACGTGCAACAATTTTATTGTTATATTAAAACAATTACAAAGACCTACCTTAACTCTGTAGTTTTATATTCTACTAGTACTCACGCGGGGCTTCGCTCGCGTGGATTCTATCACGGTAAAAACATAACTCTCCTTTTTTGCAGTCGCGTAAAAAGTAGCCTATAATCTTCCTCAAGCTTCAAACTACTTTCATACCAAATTGCATCCAAATCCACCCAGTACTTTCGAAGATTAGCGCGTTCAAGCAAACAAACAAACAAACTTTTCCGCTTTATAATTTATACTAGTACTCTCGCGGGGCTTCGCTCCCGTGGATTCTATCACGGTAAAAACATAACTCTCCTTTTTTGCAGTCGGGTAAAAAGTAGCCTATAACCTTCCTCAAGCTTCAAGCTACTTCCATACCAAATTTCATCCAAATCCACCCAGTACTTTCGAAGATTAGCGCGTTCAAGCAAACAAACAAACAAACAAACAAACAAACTAACAAACTTTTCCGCTTTATAATATTAGTATAGATTTAATTTTATATTTTAATAATTTTTTATTTTTATTTTATTTTAATTAGTATAGATTAAATTCCTCTGATTGTTAATCTACGTCATAAACAACATCTCAATGAGGCATGTTTCAAAATGGCAACCTTATTGATGTGTTCGATACAGTCAAACAAATGACTTTATAAAGTCACCTGTTGCCTTTAACTTAGCAATGAGCGTTTTCAACGTTACTTTGTTATTTATGAATCGCTCAAACTCAGTTTACTCATACCTAGTCGAGTTGAATTCATTTTTTAACTACTTCAAAAAGGAGGAGATACTAGGTTCGGCTATTAGAGCGACTGCCTACGAGTATCTAAACCTCTACTGCCTAAGTAGAACCCAGTGGCTGGTTTTTGCCCAGGAATCGAATCCGAGACCTCATGGTCGTAGCGAGGCAGTTAATAATGGACTGATTTCCAAAATTATTTTTCGTAGATAGATATATGGGGTTTTCACTGTTGAAATTCTTATTTTGAAGTTTAAGTGTTTAATTTTTTAGGATTTTATAAGGGTCTTCACAGGTAGGCAATAGAAATTTTCAAGAACTGAAAGCATACAATTCGTGTTTTTTGTTTTATTTGCAACCAGATGTAAGGTGTTCACCCTTATATTCTTAAATCAAAGTAATCTTAACCGTGTTCTAGCTTAAGCTTAACAAGCATTAGAGAATTTATGAATTAAACTATCTAAATGATCGGTTCTTGGCGCCAACTTCATCTTAAAGGTTTCTAGCCCTAATAATTATAAATGAAATAAGACATACGATGATTATTTTTTTACTTTTTAGTGCAGTAGCATTTTTGTTATGAAGTTAGTTCTATTTTATGTTAAAAAATGTTTCATCATTGAGCCATTAGTGGGCTTTGCAATACTCGAGGTCGAACTTTTTGGTAAACCCGTCACAAGAATGCATGAAACGTGGATAGGACGCTTAACAAATTTTTATTGTAACTCGACTGGTTTATGCTCAGTCCAAAAAAGCTCGTAGCTAACAAAACTGGCGCACGGAATGGTCTTCAAAGTTAAGCGTCACTTGCTGAGGTCAGTTCCTAGATGGGTGCCCATCTCAACATATCAACTTTCCTCCGTTAAGCCGTTGGTCCCTGATATCATTTGTACATCTTTCACAATCATTACAAGTAGTCAGATGCCAGAAAATCTGAAATCAGTCTTGTCAACCTTTTTTTCTGTGGACAAATCATCTACTGACTGTGTCAGACTTCTACTGACTAAAAACCCACTCTGTTCCTTCAACTGCTCTTACGTTCGGGGCCGCAGTATCTCGTAATTTTACCGTTATTGCTATTAATTTTGTTTTGGCTTTTTTTTATCGTATCTGGCAGTGCTGTGCACTTTTGTAAGAGACTTATTCACAATGTATAACAATCTATTCTTTTGTTTTTTTTTTTTTAATGCTGTACCACAGATTACTAATAAGTTACTAACGTGCTGTACTGAATACGTTGTTGAAGTGCCATAAATAAATAAATACACGTCTAGCAGTATTATTAACCCCTCGACCCTCCAACTAAGCTAAATATGTGGGGTATAGGTGGGTTTCGAACCCGAGAACTGTGGATCACAAGTCCGACACGTCAGCCATTAGGGTATTGATAGATAGATAGATATACTCTATTATACATCATAACAGAATTAAATGAGGACTTACATTCTCGCAACCCAACCGCAACAATATAGAAATAAACTATGATAAACATACAGATTGTCTAGTATAGACGGAATAGTATTTACATGGAGACTGCCTATCTACCTTTATCGACCAAAATACCAACTCCGAACTACCGAACTCCAGGCCATCAATGGATCCCCGTTATCTTTGTACCGCCAGCCCCTTAATTCCAATGGCGAAATATATTCGTTCAGCACTGACGTCCAATACGACTCAAAATGGCGTCGTATTGTCCTTTCCCTCAAAACTTTTATTTCCGGATTGGAAAGTATCTACTGTTGGGGTTGTTTTCAACAGCGATACTCTGGTGTCAGTCGCTCTTTGTATGAAATCTGTGAGTTATACAGCGATTCTCATTTGTTTCTATTTATTTCATGGCGAAATTACTTCATTCGCTGCTGTTTCCAATTTGTATCCTATAGCTTTGTTCGTAAATCCCGGCTTTCATTGCTGCATCTTTATCAGTCGTCACGGTTATTCAGAAGCCAGAAAATGACTGGCAGCCGATCCCAATAAAGTTGTTTAAAAGGAAGAAGAGGCCAACCATTTGTACAGGTGAGGGAATCAAAACCGAAACACGCAGCGTAGCAGCCCATCGGTCAAAGAAAAAAGGAAGATTTATTTATTGAGTTTACTTACAATTGTTACACTAATACAGAATTATAAAAACATGCAGCAGTAGTTTAATTCATTACTGATTCTCTCATTACTGAGGATCATGATCACTGTCTTTCACTGTCACCATCGCCGCCCTCACTACCTGGTGAAATTTCTTTCAGGCCGATGCTTAGTCAGACCATCTGGTTTGCGAACTCCTGACGTGCAACTGGCTTTTTGACTTATTGGTTTCTTACAGTTCCTCAAAAAAAACTGGTGTCATGAAAATATTACCTTAAAACTACCGCACAGTTTTTGGAATCGAACGGCAAGTTTTCCAAGTCTCAGGTCGGAAAGTTTCAGAAGTCCTAACTGGAAAACGTTCACTGTAAGGAAACCAATATGGCATTGAAAAAAACATAAAACTGCAGTGCCTTTTAAACCGTTGCCGTAGCCTGCGAAACGATCCTTTCTAAAACGCAGGGACGAACCCAGGACGGTTTAGAGTGAATGTGAAATTTAAATGAACCAATATACTGGATGTCTATGGCATAGATTCTTTTTCTTCGTTATAATTAAAAAAAATGATCTATCAATAAATAGTAATGAAGTAAACTGTTAATAATAGAACAATAAAAACAGTAATTATAGGTAGGTATTGCCGCATGTGCCGTCGGCCTCTTTGATATCCTTTCACAGGCGCACAGCCGCTCGCGCATCAAATATTCTCGTGGATAGCTTCTGTTCCACTAACACAATACATCATATTATTTTCGAGACGGTAAAAAATGTTATCTGGTATAATCAGAGTCAATACGTCTATAGGTACGGCAGTAGTAGGTAGTATCTGTATTATCCTACATGGCTCTCATAATTATGATTTAACTAGTACGAATTGTATGGACTTTATAAGAGATTTTTAACTTCTCAGTTCGTTTTTTTAATCATTTTCAAATTATCAGCCAGGAATTCTATTCTATGAAGTTTTTAACTAACCGAAAATGTTTTCGTGTAAATGTGTTACATTTAACCTTAATCATTTATTGAGGGTTGGCTCCAGGTAAATCAACTTAATGATCAACAATACAGACACGAAATAATTTATTTATTTATTTATTCTTCCTTTTATATACAGTCTATTCTTCTGTGGAATGTACTACCTCTTGATATCAGGACGGCCACCAGTCAATATGCGTTTAAGAGAAAGTTGCGGGATTATTTTCAAAACAAATAGTGGAAGCAGAGTTTTTATAACCCCCTTTCTATGACTTTTTATTAATATATTATATATATTTGGTATGTATTATGATAAATATGTATGTAAGTATATTTTAGTTATTTATGTATATATATACTTGTAATACGACTTTTACTTTGAATATATTATCTACTTAGTTTATTTTTTAAGCACCTGCCATGTTGTCTCTTCACCACCCATGGTTGACTGGTAGAGAATGCCTATGGCATTAAGTCCGCCTTTGTACATTATGTGTTGTATAAAGTTTTAATAAATAAATAAATAATGATTACTCGAATATATGCTCGTATTTTTAAACAACCAAAATTTCATTTAATAAATCCAATATTCAATAAGAGCAGAGATGGCCCGGTGATTACGGGCGCGACAAACGATGGTCGTGGGTTTGAATCCAGTCAGGTACATTACTTTGTGAAATTTATATCATCACCACTGCACTCAAATCGGTGAAGAAAAACATCGTGAAAAAAACCGGTATTTTCTAGGATCAAAAATCTTAAGATATGTGACATTACCAACCCGCATTGGGCCAGCGTGGTGGTTCTGGCCATCCCCACTCATGGAGAGGAGATCTGTGCCCCAGCAGTGGACACGTAATAGTCTGAATTATCATTATCCTTCCCCAAATCCTGTTTGATGGAGTTGCTATACCTTACTGTGACTCAGTAAAGGACCTTGGTATTTATATTGATAAGGATTTGTCTTGGGGTCCTCAGCTGCAGAAAGTGAGCCGCAAACTGTTTACGTAGATTGCGCAATTTCCTGCCGACTGCCACTAAAACTGCGCTTGCCCAATCCCTTCTTATCCCTATTGACTATGCTGATGCAAGTTATCCAGATCTTACTGAAGTGTCGCTAGATAAGTTTGAACGGCTCCAAAATTTTTGTATCAGATTCATATTTGGTTTGCGCAAATATGATCAGGTTTCTGAGTTTCGTATTAAACTCAAGTGGCTGCCTATCCGCCTTCGCCGAATACACATATTTTATCATTACTCTACAGTATTCTCTTCAATCCAACAACTCCGATTCATCTCAAAGAACATTTTAAGTTCCTTCATGACACACATGTTAGAAATTTGAGATCATCGGAGAATTTGAGACTTTCAATGCCTGCACATTCCACTAAATTCTAAGGCTCATCGTTTACGGTGAAAGCTATTAGTTTATGGAATGCATTGCCGGTGTCAATAAGACAAGCTCAGTCACTCGCTACTTTTAAGAGCTCGGTTGCTAATTATTTTCTTTCAATTATTTTCAAATTCCAATACACTGATACCCGAGACCGAATTTTTCAAATTAAGAAGAACGAAAAGAATTATCGTGTTATTGGCAAGTGACGTGGAAAGTTATTGATCCTCGTAGTGCTGTGACACGTTTGTTATGACTGGTATTCAAGAAATATATGAAACCAATAATTTGATATCAATTCTTTGAGTCAGTTATTTTGTACTGAAACTATGCATAGAGACTCCATACCAGATGTTGTATTCAGCCCTTTTGGATAGATATGGGGTTTCCGTTACACGTTGTATATATTATTTTATGTTTTATGAGTACAATAATTTAGCCCTCCCCACTTTAGTAAAAGTTTTGAATGTCCTTCCAAAGGTTGTCTGGAAGATATCGCTTTTAGCGATAAGACCGCCATTCCCAACGAGCACATTAGTGGAAATCGCAGCCTATTTTGTTACTTTCGGCTGTAAAATAGCGGTTTAAGGGTTCAAAAAGCAGTTCAAAGTTGCATATCTGCATCCGTAAACGTCTATAGCTATAAAAATTACTTAAGGTACTATAAGCTGAATCAAATACTACCCTAGCCTTCACAGTAGTCCACGGTAGAACTCATTTACCACTTACACCTTTATATGAGAGTTACGAAGGTCATTCTGCCACTCACAGCTGTAATGTGGTTTCCATTGTAACTTTTATAGGTTATAGTTATAGTAACCACTATTATACTACTATAAGTTTCATTACAGAAATAATAGAAACTCTTATGCATACTATAGTTACAAAAAAATCATCAGTGTATCTAAGGCATTTAGTAGCAATAGTCATTCCTTGCAGGCTCAATCCATTCGCCATTTTACAGCCGTTTTTGTACCTATTATAAAACATTTAATAAAAATGGATGCTAAACGAATAAGTATACGTAACTAGATCTTATAACCTCAAAAACAAGAAAATAGGAGCTTTTTGTGGCTGTGAGTTGCACTAGGGGAACAAAAATCACTGGAAGTGTTAGCAGGGTGAAAATTAGCGCTATGATTCTCAAAAGGGAGTTATTAGAGCTAAAACTGCAGGTTATGACTACATTACAATGACGCCATGATTTTTTAAGAAAACTTATAATTCACTTGCAAAATTGAGTTGCTATACATTGGTTTTTCAGTTAAATGTGCATTAAATGTACCGGTAAACAATCGGCCACTAGCAAATAGTAAGTTATCGAAACGTAAAAATACGGAAACAAAATTTATTCTGTATAACAAATAAAAAATATCACATATCTTTTGTTAATTTTGTTAATATCATAAAAGCGCGTTAAAATTACTCGAAAATTATCTGATATATCTACAGTAAACTGGACAGCGTTTTAAGTATCTTTATATATCTTGCTAATACAGAATACAAAGTTTTACTTCTTTTTGTTTTATTTTCATGATGGCGACGAAAACACTTTACCAAAATATTACAAATAATGTCAACTGAAGATATACAATAAAGAACTATAATCAATTCATTCGTTCAAAGTAGTTCAAAATCATTCAAAAGTAGCGCTATGAGAGCTTTAGTATAGCGTTAATAAATCGTTATAGCTATTAAGCAACCTTTATGCAACCGTTGTGCAGGTTAAATGGAACTTTAGGCTACATAAAATTGCGCCCAAGTAGCGCTAAAGCGGCTGCTTTAAGTCTGTAGTAGACGCTCTAGCGCTTACGTCTATTGCCATAAGTAATAATCGGATACGCTCCAAAGCCCTAATGCAGCCCATTTGTGCTAGTTGGGTTGTAACCATAGAATTAAGAAATAATCTATACTTATAATAAATCTGTAGAGAGGTCAATTCTGTACATAAAATATATTTCCAAAATAACTGTCAGGGGGTGATTAGGGATCGATACTGATGCCAAAAATGCAATCAGTAAAATTTTTGTCTGTCTGTCTGTCCGTATAACCGTTATAGAAACAAAAACTACTCGACGGATTTAACGAAACTTGGTACAATTATTTTTCATACTTCTGAGCTGGTTATAGTATACTTTTCATCACGCTACAATCAATAGGAGCAGAGCAGTGAAGGGAAATGTTGGGAAAACGGGAGATGTTACTCCATTTTTAGGGTTCCGTAGCCGAATGGTAAAAAACGGAACCCTTATAGTTTCGATATGTCTGTCCGTCTGTCTGTCTGTCTGTCCATCCGTCCGTATGTCACAGCCATTTTATTCCGAAACTATTAAGACTATACATGTAAAACTTAATAGGTAGATGTATTCTGTGAACCGCTTTCCGCATTTAAGAAAAAAATTAAAAAATATTTTCATGATACCTATGCGTGTGTGGTATCTATAGACAGGTCTTTAAAAATTATATAAGGATTTTTAAAACCACTTTTTCATAAAGTCAATCGTTTAAAAGATATAAGCTTCCAAAGTGGTAAAATGTGCCCCCCCACTCTAAGTTCTTTAATAGTGGAGTGAAAAATCTATAAAAAATATATGTCTGTAGATCTTAATGTAACCTTTCAATCAAAATTAGTTTGAATGAAATCGGGTTAGCAGTTTTTGAGATACAGCATATTTTCTAAAACCGCAAATATAACTTTGTAATTCATACAAACACTATGAAAAACAAAGTTATTTAGCGTAGTTGTAAAAATGTAAATAAGCCAGTTTTAAGAAATTTTTAAGGTTTTTTTTATTCGTCAAATAAATATACATATTATATTATATTATTATAGTTACTATGGAACCTTTCATGGGCGAGTCTGACTCACACTTGGCCAATTTTTTAAGCTTCCGGCACGTGTGCAACCTTAATGGTTAAAGCTACACAGAAATCATTTCATGTTGGAAATGTTCTCCTTAAAATTATATAAAAAATATCCAACGACAGCATATGTCGTCTTTTATGGTTGACTCACAAAAACACGTGTAACTCCCGATAGCTTAGCAGTTTGAAGCTTTCTGATTATAATATTTGCCTACTCTTACGTTTATAACACTCTCAGTCACCCCTAATTGAAAAAGTTAACATTATTAACTATTCCATAAAAAAAATCATATAAATCGGTATAGAAACACCAAAGTTATACATGAAATACGCTAATAATAAGCCATCGCGCGTGAATACTGAATTATGCTATAAGGATTATTTTTGAGAATCGGTCGCCGCGCTCGACGCGTCTTGCGGCCGAAGGTATAAAAAGGCGGGGTGACCGAGCGCGAGCTTCTTCAGCTACCCCGTCCGATTACCATATATTAAATACTTTAAAGTAAAATACTTAAAAATACTTAAAAGTCCATATAGAGATACATTTACACATAAAAAATAAACACACAAATCTATATATATAAAAGAAAATCATGTTACTTACACTATTTATAACTCAAGAACAGCTGAACCGATTTAGCTGAAAATTGGTAGGGAGGTAGCTTAGAACCAGGAGCCGGACATATAGGATATTTTTATTCCGGAATTCCCATGGGATCGGGATTTACGTGGGAAAACCTCCTACGCGAACGAAGTTGCGGGCAAAAGCTAGTGTTAAATAGATGTGTTTAAATTTTTATGTACAGTAAAGTATATTCCATCTATTTATCTGTTATTATTATTTATTTAAAAGTGAATTTCAATGTTAAAGCCGGCCCTGTAATCCGTCCAATTTAAATATTTCACAGCTCAAGATCGAACGATCCCGTTCCGCTATTGATAAGAAAAGAAACAAGAAAGACACTGATTTTCCAATCTAGGGGTAAAAGAAACATAGCCTTTGTGACAATATGTACGAATATTTCAAAAAGAATACGTTGTTTTATGTCGTCGAATATATAGATAAAATAATATTTATTTTCAAGGGACATTGCCGCTATTCGCAATAAGCGGTTTGTACACGGATTCATGGTCACTTTGTATTGTAATCATTTGTGAATTAAATATATTTTCATCAATCTGACCCGACTGACCTTTTGTTTAAAAGGTCAGTCGGGTCAGATTGATGAAAATATATTTAATTATACATACTTCCCTGTATGGGGAGAGAACGTAACCGTTCTCTAATTTTAGTGAGACTAACGAACCGCTATCCATACTTAATATTATAAATGCGAAAGTAACTCTGTCTGTCTGTTACCTTTTCACACCTAAACCGCTGAACCGATTTAGATGTTTTTATCCCGGTATAAGGTTCCCGTGGGATAGTTTTCGAATTGCACGCGGGCGAAGCCGCGGGCAAAAGCTAGTTTATTATGTATAAAGAAGAATTGGCAATCTTATCGCTAAATGCGGACCTTGCCAATGAAAACGTCCTTAGACGCTGTTACTTTTTGTTTTTTAAGATCTAGAAGATTTGAAATATCCATATAAATCACATACATTGTGCACATAAATAGTTCATGGCCATATTTTTTTAATTGAACAGCTGAATGCTGTAGTCAATAGTGATTACAATCACAGTTATCTCTTATAATGACATCAAAATCATCAAAATTTATCCACTCTGTTAATCAAATACGCCACTAACGTAACAAAGATACTGGCATTCATCCATTCGTAAACTAATAAACAATTACTCTTATTTGCGTTGCATAGTAGTACTCAAACATTTCCATACCAAAACAAACCCAGAAACACGCAGCCTATAAACATAAAACCATCGGTTGGCATCCAGTCTAACAAAATGCAGCTGAGTACAAGTGTTAGACTTTTTTTTTATCATGGTAAAATTATCAAATAAGTCCTCCCACCTCGGGCAGGGCGGGAGGGACTGTCAGACTTTTACTGACTAAAATCCACGGTGTTCCTTAAATAACCCTTTACGTTCCGGGGTCACGGTAATGGGATGAGTCCCACGACCCCGGCAGGCTTCGGCCCTCTGCAGGGGGGGCCTCGTCATGTTGCTGACGCTCTTTGAGGCGCGCGTGGAACACGACGCGCCGTCGACCCGGGCATGGTCCATGGTCGGACAGCGAGTTGCCCTTTACTCGCCGTCCGCATGCCCGCGCCTACGGTGGCCGGAGATCGTCGGCCGACGTCCGATGCCGTGGGCGTCTACCACTGCGGCAAGTGTTAGACTTAGACCGAGTGCCTATCTGACCTAATCAACCCTATAGCTGGATAACACGATACTCCTAGCCCGTGTACCCGTAACAACTCTCAAAGATGAAAAAGAGACAGCCGAGACCAAAGCCTTAACTTGCCTTCTGAGGGATGAAGGAATCTCGATATGTATAGATGGCCACCTATCCACGTCCTGACCTCGGAAAGAAAGAAAGAAAGAAAGAAAAAACGTTTATTGACACATGCCACAAGTACACACAGTAAAAAAAAACTTACAAGAAACAAACAAAATCATATCGATACCGGAAATTTCAATTGTCGTAAAGGACAAAACATGAGTTTTCAGTAGAGCCAAAAAACAAAAATAAAATGTGTTTTTCTTGAATAATTTTCAATCAAAGTACTAGGTATTTATGATGTCGAAAGAAACCCTAACTATTTTTTCGTGTTCTATCCATATAAATTATCAAAATAAACCAAACTTAATTATTGACGAAAATGAGAGTCCTTTACAGCCCAAAAAAATGTAACTGAAGTACTTTACAACCACGAAAAATTGGTTATGATAAAGTTAGATATGTCGTAAAGGACTAATCTTGATCATCAATGGGTAGTACAAGTCAATTAAATCAGAGACTAAGGGGGTAAAAGGAACAAAAAACCTAAAGTTCTAAATAGAAATTCCTCTACAATAGGTAGTAAAACCAAGTGAAAAAAAAGTATTTTTATTATGTTTTATTTATTATTTAAATATTTGTAATAAAAAGTATCACAAATGTTTTTCTAATAGGAATTCAAAATTTATACAAAATGTTATGCAACTTTTTTAAATTTAAACCGCTAGTAATCGTTGCGATGCTGAAAAACAACTCCAGTTTTAGAATAATCAGCTAATAAACTAATCTACTACCTAACTAGTTTTTTTTTTTTCACTATTAATGCAACTCAAACAACAGAACGTATTTAAACATAATAATAAAGTTAAAATAACCAAAATAATAACAAATTTTGCCCACCAGAGCTCAAAACTCAAACAATTGGCATTCTAAAGTATTAATTAAATGACAAGAAATTTCAGTCTTTAAAATTATAGTAATGAAACTTAGGCTTAGCTTTTTGATCCGTGGTTAACTCAACTAATGGTTAAATATTTTAACCAACGTTTGCAAACGGTATAATACCATGTTTCTTCATTTGTTAGTCTCACAAATGGTCAAATAAGTTGGATAGTTAATTATTAGACCATTAAATTTGTAAGACTAACAATTGAGGATTAGGGATACAATTAGGATTTTTTTTTAATTAAAAATAGGTTCTCGTTTAACCACCATCTCACCTGATGGTAAGTGATGATGTGGTCGAAGATGGAGCACGCTTACCTAAAAGTAACCTATTCACTCTTGACTTAATGACTCCTAGGTTATAGCTATCGATGAACACTGACTCCGGCAGGGAATTCCACTCCTTAGCCGTACGCACAATGAAGGTATTCCCAAAACGTTTTGTATACGCACAAAACGGGATGTCTTGTCATGGGATGTCTACCATGTAACGATGGCGCTTCGCCGTTTGTCTCGTAGTACGATGATGGAACGGGCTTGGCGGAATTAGACTGTGTAATTCCATCGCACACTCCCCGAAATGTAACCGATAGAAAACCGATAACTTGCAACTCGTCGTCGATGTTCAAGGCTCTGGAGCTTTGACTCGACCAGTGCATCGTTGCCAATGAGTCTCTTGGCCCGCTTCTCGATAGACTCAAGCCAATATTTAACCATTGGTTGAATCATCAAAAAACTGGGCCTTAAAAAGTAAAATCTTAGAGATCATTTGTGTCGATATCGTCTTCCTCGTCAGTTTCAGGAAGACTGTCTTTAACAGTCCCTAAGGACGGTAGATCTAAATACTCCTTATGAAATCGGTTTGGTATAGTTCCGTTAGTACATAAACGCTTTAAATCGTTATACTTGGCGACCGGTATAGGGTTAGGTTTGTCATAAAGCGTTGATAAACCAATATTAGAAGTATCATCTTCTACTTTGTCGGCACCTGTTAGATCTTGGTTTTATTTTCTTGTTTTTTTCCCTTTGCCTTTTCCGTTTGTTTCTCTTCCTTTATATTCATCATATAATGTTACTACTTGAGCGTCTTCGTTTTCTTTCATTGAATAAGTTCCTTCCTTACTTTAGCGTTTTTTTTTTCTTGAATGTGACAATGCGCATTGCTTTTAGCTGTATTTGTCTTTGAGAAATATTGGTAAATTTTTCAGACACCATGCTGTCCCAATTGAGAAATCGGAGTACTCCAAAACAATAATTTTGTATGGTTCAGGACGTTTTCTTGCAGATTCTATGTACGTCGGCCATTGACTCGGACTCCAAACAATAATTCATCTAACCTTGCGTTCAATGATTGCATGCATTGAATCGACGGGCATATAAGTATGCCCAGGTAGTAAATAATTGATTTGTACTACTTTAACGTTTTTGGAATTCTGTAAAAAGTAGTGTAGGGCTCTGAGAACTATCTTATTTTTGTTCTGCCTCGGGCAAGAGTTGCAATAAAGTAAAACATTTTTACCAGGACGTTTATCAATTTCTAGTAGTTAAGTAAGTTAATTTCTGATGAATTTTAAATCTTTGGTAGCTAGCCTTTTTTTCCTCGAGATGAACAGCTATGTCCTTGATTTCTTTTTCTGATAATAATTCTGTATTTTCAGCTTTTGTACATGTGGCACATTTGTCTTTTTTTGGTGTATGAAATCGAATATTGTAATCATCGTTAAATATTTTAATAAGAACTTTTTCACTCAAGTGTAATTTAGAATCTTTTTGGCAGTATTTGAAATAAATCCTGAATGTAGCATTTTTAAATTCCTGAGGTAAATACAGATATGAACTCTTTTTACGACAATAATGGGAAGTAACGGCTGGAAGGCTTTCGATAAAAGCTTTTGCATATGCTATATCTTCATCACTATACTTCTGTGCATGGCATGTTCTCTTTTCTACGCTTGCCATATTTTCGTGTGCATTTTATACTGTATATAAAATAAACTTTTGGGTAATATCTAATGTGTTCATCAAAAACTTTTGACATACTGATCTTTTTTTTTTCTCTGGGTGAGAAAATCATCGAATGACTTCTCCCGCTCTGGGTGGAGTGGAAGGGAGTGTCAGAATTCTACTGACTAAAAACCCACCCTGTTCCTTCAGCTGCCCTTAAGTCCCGGGGCCGTGATATCTCATTAGCACATTCCCGCAACCCCGGAAGAACTGGTCTAGATCCTTCACATTCGTTTATAATATAATCAAGTCAACCTGTCGCACACTTCTTTTTAATATTAAGGTCGTAAAGGACAATAAATAAAACAAACGTCCTTTACGCCCTAATTACGTAAGTTAAAACAAAGCATATATTTGGTCGTAAGGTTTTCGATTATCAAATAACATGTTTACGACCTTTTGATTTGTTATAATAATTATTATTTATAATGTCGTATAAACAGTTTAATGCAAAAATGAGGATTACGACCTCTTAAATAATTAAAAAATGACTTTACGCTCCCTATTGAAAAATATTTTTACGATACATCCCAAATAGTAAAAAAAATCGCGCTAGAGATGTTGGAAAGCCAGGTCGTAAGGGGCTTTTTTTTAAAGATAGAATTTTTTTTAAACTACCAATCGATAGAGCCTGCGACGCTGATTCCAAATATATATATAACTCATTTTCGGCAAAATGTCCTTTACGACAATTGAAATTTCCGGTATCGATATTATTATGAAAATAAAATATATTAAAAAAGTGAAATTGAATAGATCCCGGATGATTAATATTACTGTGTGACTCACGGATGCGCCAAATAGGCCCAGTTCAGCAAAAAGCCGGACAACTAGTGCCCGACGCTGGTTTTCAACTGGTCCTAATAAAAAGTCCTTGAAAATCGACCCGTGTGACTGTTGTCTCCTACCTCCTTCCATAAAGCAAAAAGCAATTAATTAAAATCCATTTGGAGCTCCATTTAGTGCGCTCCATTCCAGGCGTACTAAACTAAACTAACTATTACTGGAAGGGTTTAGTATAGCAATGAAGGAACAGAACGTTTATGACGCAATGAATCTTACATGTTACCTGAAACTCTTTACTATGTAAGTTTATTGCGAGAAGAAGACTACCAGCTGTATTACTGATTTATTTGAAAATAGCTGTATAGTTTGTGGGGTTCCGTTCCCAAAGGGTAAAAATGGGACCCTATTACTAAAGCTCTGCTGTCTCTCTGTCTGTCACCAGGCTGTATCTCATGAACCGTGATAGCTAGACAGTTGATATTGTCACAGATATTTCAGTTGTCGCTATAACACTAAAAACAATATAAAATAAATATTTAGCCCCCCGCTCCCATACAACAAACGTGTTTTTTTTGTTTATGGATAATGGTACGGAGCCCTTCGAGCGCGAGCCCGACTCGCACTTGGCCGATTTTTTATAAAGCTATTCTCACATAATTATGGGTTTGAATGTTGATCGATGAATAGTTAGAGAAAGTACAGAATGGAATTAGGCCTTACTTTGCAGAAATCCATACCAAACTAATACTTCAGACAAATATCTAGCTTTAATTCCGCCAAGATCTAGATGATCAATCTTGCATGCAGTATGCAGCACCCGACCGCAAATATATGGACATGCAATAGGGATGTACTATAATATCTCGGTGTGTCCAAACATCGAGCGGCAATCGAGCGCGGCCTGCCGCCCTGTGTTTAGATGACTGCCGCGCAAACATTAGTCGGCTTTGTCCTAACTAGAGCGCGGCAGAAATGTGTCCTAGAAATGCCGCGTGTTGCTGCCGTGCTCTTGCTGCTCAATGTTTGGACACACCTTAACGCTGATGGCAAACAATAAATATATTTACAACTAGCACTTCGCCCGTGGCTGCATCCGCGTTGATTTCGGAATCATTTATAGCCTCACGAATAATGCACCTTACTACCAATGAAGATCTTTATAGAATTGGGATGTCCCGATTCTGGGGTACACCCTTCACACACTAACTAAAAATGCTAGTATATGGACCTATCCTCTTCAAAGAGATTTTTGAAGAGGATAGGTCCACTATTTTTTTTTTATAAAATGTTACTTAGGCCGTTTTTGCGCTCGCGCCCTCGATTCAAAACTGTTATTATTCTGTGTTATTTTTTTATCGGAGGGCTGGAAGTTTATTAACATAATAACAATTATACTTGGATCACTCAAATTTGGTGACAATAACATCTCTGCATTTTAGCACTAATGAGTAATGGTCACGTTGGTATAAATATATTTTTATTTATTAAAAGGAGAACCAACAGCTCATCTATATGAATTGCAGTGGTATACGTAACTTAAATCCAATTACAGATTCTCATTGATAAAAATAGAACAGTAACAGAAGTTTTGAGATTCGATATGCACTAACAAGTATGATAAATAAAATAGAAATATAAAAAGAACATACATAAACAAGGCCTCACTAAAAAGCCAGCATTCAGCCGATTACGCGCAGAATATGATTTGGTATTGAAAGGGTCAAATGAGAATTCCTTACACAAAGAGTTAAAGAGTTATACGCATAAAGGTAATAATAAAAATAAATAAATAAAAATGAAAAAAAAATACCTATTTTATTTCAGACCTCAAGATCCATAGTTTTGTTAGTATTACACATGACTTATAAACTATGTTAATTACAAACGCCTATACATTTAAATATTGTTAGTAGGTACACGATAATGGTAATCAAAACTTTCAGTTTCAGAACGACGATAACCGACGAGTTCTTGTCACCGGCGGCTTTCCAGACATAATACGAGGACGAATCTTAGTGCATACTGTAAATACATGTAGAAAAGGCCAAGTAGTCGAAATTCGGTCATAATTGACACTTTCCGGGACAGACCGCCCCTTGACGTGACAGTACGGCTACGGGTGGTGAACTTTATTTCATGTAATTTGGCAAACTGGCGATAGCCGTTGCTTGCCCATAATATTTCCAGGAAGCACAAGATCTAGTGTCACATCACACGACTTCATTCGTTTGTGGGTGTCACAGCAAACTCTTTTTGAGTTATTTTTCAACTCACACATAAGTGCATAAGCACTGCGTATGTGCTTATGCACCGTAACAACACATTGACACCGCCGACAGGCGTAGATACAGTTGATATTTAGTGTCACGGTGGCGTGTGCGTTGCAGCCAGTTTTCGAATCTCTGGGTGTGGTTTTTGATTTTTGGTCAGCAAAAGCAAGGTAAATAAAGCTTATTTATATATACGGATGAAAGCCACCACCTTATTTGTCATAGACAATAGCGTAAAAGATGGAGTAATGGGCTCTCAGGATCCTGAGTCATCTTGCCATTGCATAAATTACCATCAAACTAAACAAGCAGACCGCCCTGAGGAGCTAGCGCCTTACGTTCCGCCCATAGACGTCAACGTCTGTAGTCGTATTTGTCATATCAAAAAATTAAAAATATATGTAATATGGTAGTACGGCTGTAGACGGTATGACAAAATGTATGGGATTTTGAAGTGTCATATCATAACATTTGAAAATAGTCAAGTGTCTCGGAACGTGTTAAAATAACTTCAAACGCATAAAACGAACATCATTATACAATCTTTCCCTTCTTTCCTTTTTGTTTTATTTCAAATGAGCCCACGTTTGACCTCGATCTCGCTCGATGGTAAGCGATAGATGAGATCTATGATGGAACTAGCGAGCCCAGAAGATGCCTCTTTACTCTTGCTTTAATGGCTGAAATGTTCGTAATAAGGGGTAAGTTTTTGCTCAATGTATTTATTTAAGAAGTATGGAGGACTAACAGCTATTAAATACAGAAAATATATAGTATAGTAAACAGTGGGCCAATTAAAAGTCCTCACGATATGAGGCAGGAAAATGTTACAGTGACTTAATATAATAATCTTAATATAACCAACATATACAATATTCAAAATGACTAAACAGACAGTAGATAGAAAAAATCAAGGTTTTAGGCGTCTTCTGGCTGCAATCACACTAGATGTAAACGGAATTAATACATAGATAAGTACATTTAGGTATACAACCTGTAACGGAAACCCCATATCTATCCAGGAGATCTGAAGACAACACCTGGTATGGAGTTTCTATGCACAGTTTCAGCTTAAAATAAGTGACTCAAAGAATTGATACCGAATTATCGGTTTCATATGTTTCTTGAATACCAATCATAACAAACGTGTCACAGCACTACGAGGGTCAATAACTTTTCACGTCACTTGCCAATAACACGATAATTCTCTGTATTTTCTTAATTTGGAAAATTCGGGAGACTATTATCAATAAAAAAAAAATCGGTCTCTGATATCAATGTAAAAAAAATATTGAAATTTCTAATAAGTTCCACACATGTAGACAAAGGATTTCATAACCCTTTCCATATCGTATGTTATCATTCGAAGTAGCCGTGCACTTGGTATGTATATACCCTTTAAATTACACGTTGTATAGTTACTTATTGGTATTATTTTATATGCCTTAGTTTCCTGAAATATATAAATAATAACTTGCAAATGCGAAATGGCAATATAGGCCATTTCGCATTTTGTAACCCATTTTTAACAAATAAAATCCAGTTTATAAGGTCCGCTAGTTATCAGCTTTACTCGCTTTTGTGCCTCTGTCCACCTTTTTCCCAATGGTTACTTTAGCGCGTCGTAGCACAGACAAACACTCAAATATTTGTGACGAATACCCATCGTATAACTTTATTTTCTCAAAATAAAAAAGCTGACTTCCAATCCTAAGCCACAAAAAAGTACTAAGGCCGCAGAAACATCAAGAGATCTTAGGCTCGATCGTACGCAACAAAATAAACCACCACGACGTAGTTTCATTGCTCCAATAAATTTCTCTGGATACAAAATAGAGTCCATTATTTAACGTGCTCCTATAACAAGCTTGGACACTTTTATATTGGCTTTAGAAATAGCTAGGTTAGTCTCTTAACGTTTCACGGACGACTTGATGTGAAGACGGCCCCGTATATTTCATCCTAGCACTAGTCAATATCGGATTAACTGTCTCGTTGGGGTCGTAGTCGCAAGCGCGACTATCGAGTGAATGGTTTTGGGTTTGATTTCCGAGTTGGGCAAAAATTGCTATTGAGTTTTCTTACTAGAAATTTCTCAATAGTAGCCCGGAGTGTGGAAGTTGGCGGTGTGATATCGTAAGGCGTTGGGTCCGGCTGTCATAGGGACTTTTTTGACAGTCATTATGGGTAATAAGAAGCCAGTGAATCTGATGGTCTAGCCAAGGACTATCGTGTTATGCAGCTACTGGATTATGGAGGTCAGTAGTAGAATTTGTGCAGTTTTAGAGTAGTAGAATTTTTCTCTCGTGTGAGATAACTAAAAATGTCATTAATGTAATATAATATAATAGAAGCGTCAATAGCCTAAGAGATAAGGTGTCGGAATTGTTATCGAAAGGTCCCGAGTTCGAATCCCACCCATTACACTATTGCCGTGAACCTACTCCAGACACAAGCATATTTAGCTTAGTTGGAGGGTTTAACAAGATTGCTAGTAATGTAAGTTCTACCCACATTTCTAGTATTCTTTAAAAAAAATATCCATTCATGATAATTTCATATCAAAGATCTTGTAGCTCAACGCAAGATACAGAGCTCAATGAGCTCAACAATACCTATTACGGCGGCTCCACATTAGTGCAGTGAAGCTCCGTAAACAGGCGCGAACGTGAATGTGGACGGTTTTCGCGGGGTTCACGCGCATTCACGCCTGTTCCCCGATCAATGTCGGTATTTTGTCCCGCGACAAAGTGTTCACGCCCCCTTTGCGCGGCATTCACGCGTTCACATCCACATTCACGACCCCATGCCAGTTTACTCCGGACTACAAAGGCGAACGGACGTATGCAGTAGTATGATAACAGGCATCAGTCAGTTTAATAACATCATCATGGACATCAGATATACTACATAGGGCTCAAGCCACTATGCTAGATGATAATGGTACAATGTTTTACAGCAATGGTCAATCTAAGCAGATATTTTTCTCAAGTCATTTGCAATTTAAAGGGGATTGTTTTTATATTATGTAGCAGCAGCTTCTACGTCCATTTCGCGGCAGGTTTCACGAACGATTGAAGTATCCCGTGAATGTGGAGGGGACGACTTGTGCCGTGAATTCACGGCGAGAATTCGCGCGTGAATTCACGGCACTAATGTGGAGCCGCCATTATCTGTCTTACGTGTCCTATTTTAAAGTATCCATATTACGTACTATTTTAAAGTAAGCATAGTTATATATTTACAAGCAGTCGCGTAACGTAACTTTCATTTTTTGCAATCGGGTATAAAGTTGCCCCCCAACGAGCACATTAGTGGAAATAGCAGCCTATTTTGTTACTTTCGGCTGTAAAATAGCGGTTTAAGGGTTCAAAAAGCAGTTCAAAGTTGCATATCTGCATCCGTAAACGTCTATAGCTATAAAAGTTACTTAAAGTGTTATAAGCTGAATCAAATACTACCCTAGCCTTCACAGTAGTTCACAGTAGAACTCATTTACCACTTACACCTTTATATGAGAATTACGAAGGTCATTCTGCCACTCACAGCTGTACAGTGGTTTCCATTGTAACTTTTAGAGGTTATAGTTATAGTAACCACTATTATACTACTATAAGTTTCATTATAGAAATAATAGATACTCTTATGCATACTATAGTTCTGCCGTGATTCTTTAAAAGGCAGTCATCTCACAATTTACCGATTTTGAGTTAAACATTGAGCGACATCAGGAAAAAAAGTTGCGTCGACCTACCTAACCCCATTTTCTAAAACTTATTTAGCTTTTGAGATATTGTTTTCATAAAAAGCTATGAAGTCGTTTTTGATACCAGTGCCCTTTTTTTCCTGATGTCGCTCAATGTTTAACTCAAAATCGGTAAATTGTCAGATGACTGTCTTTTAAAGAATCACGGCAGAGTTACAAAAGATTCATCAGTGTAACTAAAAACTACTACTGCCTTTAGTAGCAATAGTCAATCCTTGCAGGCTCAATCCATTCACCATTTTACAGCCGCTTTTGTAACTATTATAAAACATTTAATAAAAATGGATGCTAAACGATGGAAATTAATAAAGAAAAGTGGAGGTTATCGCAGGAAAGTAAGCAAGGTGTATGAAAACCTGCTAAAATCGTCAAACATTGCTGAACATTCCAGTGAATCTGCTAATCATCTAATACTAAAGTATTTTAAATTTTAAGCTTTTAATTTTAAAGAAGATTAATTTCAACATTTCACAAATCACAAACTTAATAAAAAAAAGCCTATTCTTAGGTTCTTATTGTATAAAGATATCAGTCTCAACATTTGGATTTGGCGCAGTACCATCACAGGATCCATTAACCTCTTTAGCCAAATTACGGTTCTTTTTTGTGCAACGTTCTCATCATAATTAGGCAATATCTTTTCAATCGGAATATTGTCTTCGTTTGACAAATATTCTTTATTCTGATCCAGCGATATTTCCCATCCTGAAGGGCAGATTGACAGCTCTTCCTTGTCTGCATTTATAGTTTTAACTATTTTAAAAGGCATTCTGTTTGTTTGTTTGTTTTATAAAGTTCTTTATTAACGTAAAAGGTTTACATAATAATTGTAGGACTTACATACTAAGCAACAATTAATAAATCTAAATAATTACACTTTTACAGACTATAGGCGCCTTTTTAAGTATTTAAATAAGCAAGAATATAAACTATTTACAACATAAATCTTCATACTACTACATCTATAATGTTGAGCATATGAAATCATTGAATTGATTTCACTTACATAATTAGGGGGTAGGAGAATTTAAATACGCGCAAGCGTAAGTGCTACTAGATACTGTGACTCAGGCCGAAGCGACCGAACGGCTGTGGCCACCAACATCGGTCGAGCTACCGCGCCCCGCGCTCCGTCGCATGCAAGCGGCGAGAGCGGGGGAGCGCCTGCGCACCGCACGGCTCGTGCTACGACGCGTTATCAGTATTATGCGCGAACAATACGTAGTTATGTGGGAGCTTGTATGTACCGTATCTATCGATATTTCGCAAGTCTGTTTGTCCTAGGTCGGCAATCAATGTATTTTTATGACATTTATTTTTAATGTAAAATTCGCGTGTTAATTTTAAAATATATTGTGTAATGCTAGGTAATTTGATGTTAGCGTGAAGAACTTTAAGGTTAGTTTTAAATGGAGTATTATATGCAATTTTAACTGCTTTATTTTGGAGAATTTGTAACAAGTTGTAGACTATGACGGTATCAAAAGCTTTCTCGATATCAAGAAGAAACATACCGGTAGACTGCTTGTGATTGAGATGATAGGATATGTGTTCGGAGACCCTAACCAATTGTTGTACCGTGGAGTGAGATGATCGAAAGCCAAATTGCTCGTTCCTGATAATCTGCTCAGAGCAACGTCGCAACCGATTATAAATAATCACTTCAAACACCTTGCCCATGACCGGAAGAAGGCTGATGGGCCTATAATTGACTGGCAAAGTGGCGTCCTTTCCAGGCTTTTTAAGTGCAATAACTTTAGCAGTTTTCCACATACGGGGAAAATAGCCTAACTTGATGCAGCCATTGAATATTTTGGTTACATACACAACAGACTTTTGTGAAAGATTTTTAAGCATAATGTTGTGTATGCCATCGTCACCTGGAGCCTTCCTGGTCTTAAGTTTACACAAAACTTTCCAGACTTCAGCAGGCCGAACAGGTTGCTGCAAATCGCCGGTGACGTGATTATCCAAGAGGGCTGCAGCTGACTGGACATCCGTCTCGACACCATCACTAACCCAAACACGAGTTAGTGTCATGTTCATCGCAAAGCTATCTGCTAGAACATTACATTGCTCTGGAGTGGTTGCCGTTAATGTGCCATTGGTTGTTTTAAGTGGGGGTATTGCGTCAGATCTGGGTTTTAGAGATTTTGCCAGTCGCCATACATCATTGCCAGGGTTATCTACTTTTGAAAGTTTTGAGTTCCATATTTTATCGTGATAATTGGTTATGGTTAAATTAATTAGTTTTTGTAGTTTGTTGATAGCTGATCTTAACTGTTTTTTCTCTATGAGCATTGCTTTTTGTTCCTTACGCCGTAATTGATTTTTATAGGTAATTAATTTTTTAATGTAGTTAGGTAGCGCACTGCTGGTGTTTACATGTACCTTCGCAGTAATAAATTTGTCTCTGGCTCTGGTAAGGCATTGATGTAAGTGACTTACGGCATCGTCAATTTCTGACTCAGTCTTAAATACCTTAGAGCTTAAAAATATTTGTTGATCGAGAAAAGATCAGTATTTCTTCCAGTCAGTGTCACAGTAACGATAGATTTTGGGGATTGGTTTGCGAGGGCAAAAACCATTGACTGTAAACAGCAAAGTAAAGTGGTTAGATGATAGGGCAGGTAAAGCCCGAATTTCATGAATACTATAGACATTCAATGACAAAACCAAATCAGGATTGGTGGGAGTAAGATCAGCTCGATAGTTGACTTGAGTAGGTGTGTCCGGATAATGTATAACGTAGTCATGGTTCAACATGTGATGGAACAGTATATTTCCTCGAGTGTTTACATAACTACTATTCCAGTACCCATGGTTGGCATTAAAGTCACCCATTATTACCACATGGGGCCCTAGCGAAAATAAAATATCTAAATCATTGCATTCAAGTTGCAAATTGGGAGATTGGTAAGCTGAGACAAAAACGTAGTCTTTACCACCTATTTCCAGTCTTATAGCAATAGCTTCAATATGTTTGGTTTTGGGAATAGCGATTTGTCTAAAGTAGAGCCTATCATTGACCAATATGGCCACTCCTTGCCCTCGACCACTATGGTGTTTATCTTGTCGATAGCAGATGTAACCTGGTGTACTTAGGGAAGTATTACAAGTAAGTTTGGTTTCACAAACAGCTATTATATCGATGGATAGGGTACGTACTGCCAGATCAAGTAATTCACTTATTTTAGAACGTACTCCGTTGGAGTTCCAGGATAGAAATCTTAACTCATCAGAATTATACATAGTGTCCAAGGTGAGTTAAGACTAACATAACTTTGTCTAGAGTAGACACACAGGCAGAAAATTGTGGTTTAAGATTTTTAACACAGATTAGTATTTCTAACATCTCTTTAGTTACAGGGTCATCCGATGGTAGCTCCAGGTGGTCATTTGAAACAAAATCATAGTTTGCTTGAGTTTTGACTGCTGCAGCATATGAGGGTTTCTTAGATGTAAGGGGTACATCTGTGGGATATGTAGTCAGGTAATTTACCGTAGAAGTCTTTGGAGGAAGGTTTTCACGCCTTGATTGAACGCGCTTCAAATAAGCAAGACGAGTCTCGCACTTATGGTAATTTGCAGGGTGGTCCTGGTCGCAGTTACAGCACCGTGCGGGTTCGGTCCGGTCTTTTTTAGGAAATTCACTTGTAGCATGAGGTTCTGTACATTTCACACACCTAGGTGGCATATTGCAGTTTCTCGAAGCATGACCGTAGTTTTGACATCTATAACATTGTGTTCCGGCAGACTTTTTGGGCATAAATTTTTGTATAGTTACCACGCAATTAAATAAATATTTGATTTTGCGAAACTTTGAAATATCCGTTGTAGCTGGAAGTACTACTAAAAAAGGTGGGCAAGATAACGTACTCACTTGTTGAGTCTTCAATTGTGAGACTGATGTTCCAGGAAATCCCAATTTATCAAGTTCTGCAGGTAAATCATCTTCAATATAAGAAGGTAATCCTTTTATCACCATTTTAGGTACTTTTTCGTCTTTACGAGTGTAAGTGAGAAAAGCAGCGTTTTCTTTGCGGAGTCCTTCCTTCACGTTTTGATGGGCGTCCGTTGTGTAACAAATTACAGCAACTTTGTTATTAGCTCTATACTGAAGACGAAACCTATTTGTGAAACGTGAGATTAGGTTTTTAATGGATGCATGTGTCCAGTC
The DNA here is from genome assembly GCA_943138885.2 of Tholera decimalis. Lineage (NCBI taxonomy): Eukaryota > Metazoa > Arthropoda > Insecta > Lepidoptera > Noctuidae > Tholera > Tholera decimalis. The sequence goes on from OW964573.2 coordinate 5,652,879, forward strand.
CTTCTGTATCTCCAGAATCAGGGGTGGGATATGTCCCGTCTTTTTTGTTCCGGTTGAGGCATATCTGTAGTGGATATTCGTCGTTGATTCACCTCTGTCATCTATAGAGAGGTCTTTATATTTATTATTCAGCGGTAATTTTCGCGATTCATCAAATTTTTCTGAGTTTCGAGAGATAGCCGGGCGTTTAGCAGACTGCCAGGGGCCAACGAGGTCTTCTCCGGGTCTTTTTGAGTTGAGGTTGCCGGTAGAATCTGACTTCTTTAGAAACTTGTCCATTTTTTAAGTAGGCGTGCTATCGATAAATTGTCGATATTGCAGCGAGGCATCACTAGCGATGGTAAAAAACTGACACGGCGGGGTTAGAATCTTACGCGCACGAGCACACGAGCCGAGCGCCGTACGCGCAGTGCAAAGGCATTCTGTAATAAAACAAATAATAGGTAGTTAATTGAAATGTTTAAACTTCATATTATAGTATAAGTAGGTATAAATAAACCATAAAGTAACTGGATCTTATTTCTACCGACAACAAAATAATGTAAACTATTATTGAGACGTTTGATGATTATCTATTTGAAAAATAACCTGTATCATGTTTATGTAGAAATATCGGGTGTAAAGTCAAGTATCGTAATTAAAACACCGTAATCTTGGATTTGTTTTTAAAGTTGAGAAGCGTACAATGTCTATGTTAAGTGAACGTTTTTAAGGGTAGACCACGGATCTCCAAAATGGAAACCATTCGAATAAGTACGTAACTAGATCTTATAACCTCAAAAACAGGAAAATAGGAGCTTTTTGTGGCTGTGAGTTGCACTAGGGGAACAAACATCACTGGAAGCATTAGAAGGGTGAAAATTAGTGCTATGATTCTCAAAAGGGAGTTATTAGAGCTAAAACTGGTTATGACTACATTACAATGACGCCATGATTTTTTAAGAAAACTTATAATTCACTTGCAAAATTGAGTTGATATACATTGGTTTTTCAGTTAAATGTGCATTAAATGTTCCGGTAAACAATCGGCCACTTGCGAATAGTAAGTTATTGACACGTAAAAATACGGAAATAAAATTTATTCTGTATAACAAATAAAAAATTTCACATATCTTTTGTTAATTTTTTAAATATTATAAAAGCGCGTTGAAATTACTCGAAAATTATCTTATATATCTACAGTAAACTGGACAGCGTTTTAAGTATCTTTATATTATATCTTGCTAATACAGAGTACAAAATTTTACTTACGTACTTTTGTTTTATTTTCATGATGGCGACGAAAACACTTTACCAAAATATTACAAATAATGTCAACTGAAGATATAGAATAAAGAACTATAATCAATTCATTCGTTCAAAGTAATTCAAAATCATTCAAAAGCAGCGCTACTAGAGCTTTAGTATAGCGTTAATAAATCGTTATAGCTATTAAGGAACCTTTATGCAACCGTTGTGCAGGTTAAATGGAACTTTAGGCTGCATAAAATGGCGCCCAAATAGCGCTAAAGCGGCTGCTTTAAGTCTGTAGTAGGCGCTCTAGCGCTTACGTCTAATACCATAAGTAATAATCGGATACGCTCCAAAGCCCTAATGCAGCCCATTTGTGCTAGTTGGGCCATAACCTTCATCTAGCTAATTCAATACCAAATTTCTTTCAAATCCATTCTTTACTATCGAAGATTAAATTTTAATGAACAAACTAATTTTCCGCTTTATAATATTAGGCTTCTAAAGCCTATTGAAAATTTTTTTTTTCATTTAAAATAGGCTCGCGTTTGACCACCATCTCATCTGATGGTAAGTGATGATGTGGTCGAAGATGGAGCATACTTACATACAAACTAATACATATTTTTCTAATTAAACGATAGGCAACTGGCCAAGTTGCATACAAATAAAATACATTATATTACACAATTACTACATAGTATAAAACAAAGTCGCTTCCCTGTCTGTCTGTCCCTATGTATGCTTAGATCTTAAAAACTCCGCAACGGATTTTGATGCGGGTTTTTTTTAACAGATAAAGTGATTCCTGAAGAAGTTTTTAGTATAATAAGTTAAGGTTTTGTGTAGATTGAATGAAATACGACGATATTACTTCAACATGTCGGAAAGAATTAAGCCTATCGGGAGCTTTAATCGAAAACGCTGCCAAAACCTTTTGAGTTATAAAAATACAATGTATGGCGGGATTGTTTCTCTTTTATAGATCTACAAAAAAAGTCCGTGATGGCATATGTGTATCTCCCAATAATAACCCACAATAACCATGTTTTTCTTTTACAAATTACATTTAAATAATGGGTTATTTGCGAATTTTTTTTTAACAGTACAGTATTATTCCTTATCCAGTTAAATACGTCAGATATGTTGAGGATTTAATGTAGATCAAAATTGCTTTTTATACTATATCAATAAAATGAATATTTTATGAGTTATCGCCAATATATCAGTGTGGCAAATTACCGGACGAGAAATTGATTAAGCAAAATCATATATCCCACCGTGTAAAAAGCCGGGTTGCTAGTAAACTATATAATATACCCATACATTTTATATCAACAATAAAACTATCTACTACTATATATGAAATGTTTATCCTAAAGTTAAGGAAGTAACCAGATATACCACCGTGTAAATTATTCCTCAAAAGCCCACCATTAAATGCCCACAGCTGATCTTAAATCGTTATGTATAAACTAGACTAGGATAAGTCCTTGTGCGCGGAATTTATATCCCCCAGTAAAAAATGTGATCCCATTGTCTCGGTTAAACTGAGATACATTGTGCGAGGATTGTATATTGTCCTCCTTTCTTATCTTCAAGGTTGTAAATCTAAGGGTGTGAGTAGGTTTGTGGGATGTGGGTAGTTTTGTCAAACCATGTTTGTGAATATTGGCGATTTTATTCGAATAATAATCAGAAAAAAAGATTGAGGAGCTCGTGGCTAAATAATAAAAGCTCCACGGATACTTCAAGGTTAAGCAACGCTTACTGAGGTCGGTTTCTGGATCATCTTAAGATATCGAGTTCTCTCCCCGCCTCGATATACACGTGTGTCATTTGTACATCATTGACAATCTAAGTTTTTAAGCTATTAACATGGTCACTTTTATTACTTTTTAGTTTTATTATACAACGTGTAATTTAAAGGGTATTTACATACCGAGTGCACGGCTTCTTTGGATGATAACAAACGATATAGCAAAAGTTTTGTAATCCTATGTCTACATGTGTAAAACTTATTAGAAATTTCAATACATTGATACCTACCAGAGACCGAAATTTTCAAATTAAGAAGAACGAAGAGAATTATCGTTTTATTGGCAAGTGACGTGGAAAGTGATGACCCTCATAGTGCTGTGACACGTTTGTTATTACTGGTATTCAAGAAACATATGAAACCGATAATTTGGGGTCAATTCTGTGAGTCACTTATTTTGAGCTGAAACTTTGCATAGAGACTCCATACCAGATGTTGTCTTCAGTCCTTTTGGATAGATATGGGGTTTCCGTTACACGTTGTATAGATTAGAACACCATGTGTCATATTATCTCACTCTCTATTCACTTTTGCCAAGTACGTCGGTATTATTTATTTTACAATCACTTCTGTCTGTCAATAATGTCACATTGACATGTGACATGTCTTGTCATTTATGTACTCGTTCAGAAACTAGTGAACAGCGTTCCAGCACCTTGATGTTTTTTGTTATTTTCTTTTGTTTTCGGATTTAGTTTGCAGTTTACTTTTTAGTTATTTATTTTGATATAACTTTTTCGGTTTGCTCGGACAGTGAATAAACATTTTGTTTTAGTTGTTTAAAGCCCGTTATGCATTGTAACACTCAACTGGCGGGTGGATTTGAATAATAGCTATTTTTATATATTATATAGTAAACACATTTTAATTATTAATTAGTTATATACATATTCATATATATTTTGTCAATGTCATCACATGATGACAGCGATTCTGATACTTTTATGTCAGCTCTCAGTAATGACAGCTTTGTTAGTTTTCCATCCCTTGCCGACACGCTTGAATCTCAGTTTTCTGATGTACCTAAAAATTTTAATGTAGTCCATATAAATGCTCAAAGTATCCCGGCCCATTACTCTGACATGTTAGCTAACCTTGACTGTAAGAACATCCATGCAATCCTTGTTTCAGAGTCTTGGCTCAAACCATGTCTCCCTTCAACATCCTATTCCTTACCAGGTTTCCAGTTAATTAGAAATGATCGCGCGCGTGGTGGAGGAGGTGGTGTTGCCATATATCTTCGTCCGCAGATTCCTTTTTCAATTGTCGATATGTCAACACAACCTCCGCCACAGAATGCGGGTGAGCATCTCTTTTTGGAAATTAACCTAAATCATGTGAAAATTCTTCTTGGTGTTTATTACAGTCCTTCTTCACGTGTAAATTTCTTTTCCTCCTTTGAAAAGATCCTTGAAGATTTAACTCCTTCTTACAGTCATACAATAATTATGGGGGATTTCAATACTTGCTTATTGAAAAATGATTCTCGATCTTTAGCATTTCAGTCAATACTTCAGTCGTCAAACATGGCTGTCCTTCCTTCTAGTGCCACACACCACTTCCCAAACTGTAATCCCTCTCTTTTGGATCTTGTAATTGTCTCCTCTACACATCATGTCAGTAAGCATGGCCAATGCACGGCTGACATGTTTTCCTATCACGATTTAATATACCTTTCCTACAAGATTCGCCCTCCCAAGGCCAAGCCTAAAACTCTTCTGTTACGCAGTTTTAGTGGTATGAATGTTGATAATCTCCAGGCGGATGCAAACAACATTGATTGGACCTCTCTTGTCGCTGTTGAATCGGTCGATGACAAAGTTAACCTGCTTACGGATAATCTTGTAAAACTTTACGACACTCATGCTCCTATTCGTGCAGTCAAATTAAAGCATCTTCCAGCACCATGGTTGACAGATGAAGTGAGGGCTGTCATGCACAAGAAAGTAGTATGTAAGTCAAAATTCAGAAGCCGACCCTCACCATTAAACCGAGAGATGTTTGTGAATGCACGCAATCGCAGCAATAGGGTGTGTAGGGATGCAATGCGCCGACATATTCATGATTCTGTTGAAAACGGTGATCCAGCTAAAGTCTGGAAATTTCTTAAATCAATGGGAGTTGGAAAATCACGCCAAGAATCGATTCCTAAAGACCTAGACATTGATCTGTTGAATCAACACTTCTCATCCTCGTCCTACTGCAATGGGACATTGAAGGCAGCTACTATAAATTATCTTTCTAACCTTCCAACTCCGGATCACTCCGCATTTAATTTTAGTCAATTTTCTGATTGTGATGTTAAGAAGAGCTTACTTTCAATTACATCTAACGCGGTTGGCAGCGACTGTGTCAGTCGGAAGATGATACTTCCTGTCCTCAATGAAATCCTTCCTATCCTGACCTATATCCTTAACTATTCTATTTCTAATGGTGTCTTTCCATCGGTATGGAAAGAGGCCAAAATTACTCCTTTACCCAAAAAATCAAATCCTGCCTCTTTTTCAGAATATCGACCTATTTCCATCCTACCTTTTCTCTCTAAAGTCCTTGAACGCCTTGTCCACAATCAGCTAAGTGCTTTTCTTTGCAAGAATAGTCTGCTGAATCCTTTCCAATCCGGATTTCGTCCTGGACACAGTACTACTACCGCGTTAGTTAATGTAACTGATGACATACGGATGGGCATGGATAAAGGAAATATGACGGTTCTCTGCTTGCTTGATTTTAGTAACGCTTTTAATACCGTCGATTTCGATATTCTGCTCAGCATACTTCACTCTATTAACATATCTCCAACAGCGATTGACTGGTTTCGTAGTTACCTGTATGGCCGCCGGCAACGTATTTGCATAGATGAGTCCTGCTCTTCTTGGTGTAGTACTGTAGCCGGTGTTCCTCAGGGTGGCGTGTTATCTCCTTTACTTTTCGCAATTTTCATAAATTCCATTTCCAAAAAACTTCAATCCTCCTACCACCTTTATGCTGATGACTTGCAAATTTACAGACAAGCGCCTCATACTGATTTAGATGCTACAATAAATATGATAAACCAGGACTTGGCTTCAGTTTGCGAATGGAGTGAGGCACATGGTTTGCAGGTTAACCCGTTAAAGACTCAGGTCATTGTAGTCGGCAGCTCTAGGTTAGCATCTAAGGTAAACTGGTCTCAGCTTCCTCAGGTTATTTTCAACGGCACAGCTATTCCACTAAGCGAGAAAGTTAAGAACCTTGGGGTCTGGTTGGACAAATATCTTTCGTGGGGTCCCCAATTACAAGAGGTGAGTCGCAAATTATTTGCTTCTGCCAGTTCCCTAAGACGGTTGCGTAACTTTCTGCCAACTGCCACTAAAATTGCGCTAGCACAGTCTCTTTTGCATCCCATCCTAGACTACGCTGATGTCAGTTATCTTGATCTCACAGAGGCACAACTTGATAAACTTGAGCGACTTCAAAATTTTTGCATAAGATTTATATTTGGTTTGCGCAAATATGATCACGTATCTGAATTTCGTATGAAACTCAAGTGGCTTCCTATACGTCTTCGCCGGAACTTACACATATTGTCTCTGCTTTACAGTATTCTGTTCAATCCTAAGACCCCCTTTTATCTTAAAGAACGTTTTAAGTTCCTCCGTGACACACATGCCAAATTTCTGAGGTCATCGGAAAACTTGAGGCTAGAGGTACCGAGTCACTCCACCAATTTCTTTGGTAAGTCGTTCGTAGCTCAAGCAGTACGACTGTGGAATAATCTTCCCGTGTCAGTAAGACAAGCACAAACCCTTCCTTCTTTCAAAAACATGGTAAAAGATCTCTATCTCTCTCTTTAATATGTTACTATTTTTATTTTATTTTTTATATATCTCAGCTTTGTTATTTTTATGTATGTATATGTATATGTGTATTGAGTATGTAGGTTATTACTTATTTATTGTATATAAGTAAATAGTACACCATGGACTACCCGCGAATTTATTTTCTCCTGCTGTGTCAAATCCATCTAAAGGTTGTCTGTAAAAGATCGCTTTTAGCGATAAGACCGCCCATTGTAACACCCTTTGTAGTTATTAAGTCCTTATTTAATTCTGTTATGGTGTACAATAAAGAGTATATCTATCTATCTATCTTTCACATTCGTTACGGGTATTTAGAAATCATAAAAATCTAATTCTATGTTTGTTAAAGAGTTATCGTTTTACCCAACTACTGGGCTGTGGATATCAGTCGATCCTTGTAAAATGCTAGTACTAAGCTGTATCTGGTTGAACTGAAAACCGTCCCTCACATAGTTGGCAAAAAGCTAAGAAGATATTGATATTCTTCCAACCTTTTAACGGGGCACCGAGCTTTTTATACACAAAAACGCGTTTTTATAACGGTTGTTTGAAGTATTAAACAATTAAATTAAAGTCTAAAGAAATAAACTGGTACTATTGAGCATATATACTAGGCGGTATACACGATGGAAATATGATTTGATAAAGTTAGCTTGATATAATAAATTCACAAAGTTACCTCTAAAAAACACAACAAACGCTTAGTACAGCGTGAATACTTCGCGGAAGGTCATCAGTTTTTGAATAATAACAAAACTACATGTTTTACACAACGTATACATTTTACATTTTCAAAATGTTGATTTGTTTAACAATAAGAAGGAAATACATAAATTCGCGCGAGTTTCGCCCATTTTATCCAGAGCCGCCGCGCCGCTGTCTTGTCCGCTTTAGTCCTGCGTCGGCCATCGGACAGGGAGCTTGTATCGCTTGCGCTTACGCACGGATTTAGTAACATAACGATGAAAATTTAATGAAAATTCATTGTAGCGTATTTGAAATGGGGAACAAAGTAAAGAAATCAAGACAGGAAAGGGTTCGGCGGAAAACCAGAAATCTCAGTCGACCGGCGCGCGATCCCCGCCGTGTTTTTCTTTTTATCTGTCTAGCCTAGCCAGCTCACGCACACATACACGGAGCGCATAGAATACCTACAATCGATTAGCGCAAGAAACTCGGTGCGCCCTTAAGTTTCTTAACAGCTTTAGTAGGCGATGAAAATCAAATACGACAATGCATCCCTCGTCCGTGTGTGCCTGCTGGGCGGCAACTGAAAACAAGCGCTGGGTGTCTTTCGCCCAGCAAATGCTGAGTTGGTAACCCTAAACCCTAGCTAGACAGTTGAATTTTTCACAGATGATGTATTTCTGTTGCTGCTATAACAACAAATACTAAACACAGAATAAAACAATATTTTAGGGAGCTCTTATACAACAAACGTGATTTTTTTGACGTTTTTTTATAGATAATGGTACGGAACCCTTCGTACGCAAGTCCAACTCACCTTTAGCTGGTCTTTTATGTTTGTAATTTTCTATTGTATGTTTATCTTTGAATAAATGTTTTTCAATTTCAAATATTGGCCTTTTCTACCTCAATCTAATAAATTTTTCCTTTACTCAGCCATACTTCCGTAAGATGTCCCAATTGCCACTGTTGTGTCCACCATTTTATTGGGAGGCATGGATCACAACAATATTAGACCGACACTGTCCTTTGCTTCAATGAAGCGATAAATTGAACTCCGTAACTTGGTGTTAGATTGTGTGGGTCCATGAAAGCGGCTGCTGGACATTTGATTTTGAGTCTAAAACACTTTTAGTAAAAGGTCTTATTTTGAATGTCTCGTTTTCTTAAACTGTTAAAAATTAATAGTTATAACGCAAGTTATTTATACTAAATACGATACGATATATTTATATCTCTAAAAACACGCTTTTATTTACCGCACTAAAAAGCCATAAAATGTGCCCAAACTCGATATGTTTACTAAGAGGCAGTCCAAGGCTCCATCAGCCACCTTCCAATTCCATCATCAGACCAGCTCGATGGTACCATAATATTGTATTGTTATCTAATCTACGTATAATTGCCAAGTTTCATGATGATGCAACAATTAGAGGTGCGTGTAAATCAGATTCTTAGATTTTATTACAGTTAGTTTGTTACAGCTCGAACTAATAAAAGGGTGTTAAAATTTTTCTTAAACTTGCCCTAAATATGAACGTCTAACTTAATAAAATTACTGTTTCATAACTTAATTAAATTGTTAATCCAAACTAGAAACCACCCACTGTATCGCCTTTTTTAGTTGTTAAGTCCTTATTAGATTCTAGTATGGTGTAGAATAAAGAGTATATATCTATCTACAGTGATGTGTATACAAACAGCATTTGATTTTTAACCGAGTTATAAAAGAAAGTGATTCTGTATTCAAGTAGAGGTATATGTATTCTGCTTTGGGTTTGCTTCTCAAATTGTATGAATAAATAGACCTACAAGATTTCTTTATTATAAGTAATTATCTAAGATTTATATATGAATGTAATACAAGGAAAGCGTACGAGTTATATGTACTTTATTAATTATGCTAGTTTAAAATAAGAACAATGAAACACTACTTTGGTATGTAACACTATTTTTTATAAAATTAGTTACCTAAAATATGTTTAAACTACTACAAGCAAATAACTGTTTTGGAACTAAAAAATTAATAAAGTTAAATTGATCACCTTATTGTTTATTCACAATTTGTGCTAAATAATAAGCATCTTCAAACTCCTTCAATGATTAATATATTAAAAAAGCACAACTTTCCAAAAAAATATTTATTTATTCAGAGGCTTTTAAGCAAGCATGATCATGCCAGCCTCATCGTACCCTAAAAAGAGATAAGAGCAGAAAAGGAAATATTAATTTCTCTTTAGTTGAAAGACTTTTAGCATCTTTACTGTAAAGCTTAGATAAATAACGTTTTTGCAAAAAATTAAATCGAGTTCCATATCAAAACACTACAAAGCCAAAAATAACTTTAATTTCGGAAGGCGGTGTTATAGGTTTTGTATTTTCTTTTTTTTCACACCGCCTTCCGAAGTTTAAGTACTCTCTTACTCTGTCCTCCTCATACTTCTGATTTTATTCATTCTTCCTTCTATATACAGTCTATTCTTCTGTGGATTGCACTACCTCTCGATATCAGGACGGCCACCAGTCAATATGCATTTAAGAGAAAACTGCAAGATTATTTTCTTAACAAATATTGGAAGGAGAGTTTTCATAAACCCCTTTCTATAACTTTTTATTAATATCTATACTTACTAATATTATAAAGCGGAAAAGTTTGTTAGTTTGTTTGTTTGTTTGCTTGAACGCGCTAATCTTCGAAAGTACTGGGTGGATTTGGATGAAATTTGGTATGGAAGTAGCTTGAAGCTTGAGGAAGGTTATAGGCTACTTTTTACCCGACTGCAAAAAAGGAGAGTTATGTTTTTACCGTGATAGAATCCACGGGAGCGAAGCCCCGCGAGAGTACTAGTATATTATATATTTTTGGTATGTATTGTGATAAATATGTATATAAGTTTGTTCTAGTTATATATGCATCCCACCAAAAACATCCTGTAAAAAATTAGCCAAATCTCGCCTAAGCTGCTTGTTTCTCTATAAAAAGTAATCAAATCTCTAAGCAAAGCGAAGCTAAGTCTAAGGATCTTTACTGCGATTTCTTTATTAATATAGTTAGATTTTAAGTAACCGGCCGTTGAACATAACCTATGCACTTTTACTAGTTAATACATCGAAGTCAACGGCCAAGTCACATAAACCCTTAGGGGTTCTTCACCAGATACTTCAGACCTTCAATTTTTTATACACATCAGTAGAAGGGACTCGTCACTCTGAATAACTTTTGTCAAGGCGCATTTCCATATCTCCCATAGTTCAGCTGAGCTCTTTGGGTTCTTCATCAGATACTGCAGACCTTCAATTTTTTTAATTTCAAAAGAAAGGGCTAACCACGCTCGATAAACTTTGTGAACATAGCATGTCGATAATTTCAATAGTTTGGCTGGTCTGTTACGGTTTCTCCTCAGGGTCATAAGGTACTATAGATCTTCCATGATCCTAGTTTTGATAGTTTTCCCTTCATATAGGCACTAAACCCTACCTCTACGCTAAATTTCAGCTCTCTAGGTTTATGGGAAATACTAGTTCTATTTTGATGATCAGTGAGTCAGTGAGTCCATATATGTCGAAATAGTACAACTTTGCTTTTGCATAACTTAAGAAATAAACAAGCTACAAACATGAAATTTTGTGGTTTAAGTGTATGCTGGTAGCTTACTAGATAGCGATAATTTCAGCGTTCTAAATCTATCCAGAGGTCCCCAAATAAGGGCCTGAAAATACGCCGAAATAGTTCCAGAAAAGGATGGTACGGCAGTGTTTGCTTTGCGCTCGACTTGGCGGGGGCACTTCCGTGCCCCTAGATATATACCCTTGTAATAAAACTTTTACTTTCAATATGTTATCTACTTAGTTTCTTTTTTTATGCACCTGCCATGTTATTGTTAGTTACTCTTCACCACCCATGGTTGGTAGAGAATGCCTATGGCATTAAGTCCGCCTTTGTACATTATGTGTTGCATAAAGTTTTAATAAATAAATAAACGTAAATCATCTAAATTTGATCATCATTATCATGAAATGGTTCATCTAAATTTTAGCAGTTTTAATAGTATATAGTTTCGGTTTTGGCCATGTTTGCCTGTAACGCCTGCTCGGTTACACTGGGCGAATCAACGCTGTTGTACAGTTTGGAGATAACTCTAAAGTTTATTCTATGTAAAAATGTGAACAACCTTCGGGTTTCGACCTCTATTCGTCAACGAGGTAATACAAGTTTTTAAGTAACAGCTATTTTGGAAGTTTCTTTGAAGAGTCCCATAAACATACCCAACAGCCATCTAAACAAAAAATTACCTCACACCAATGCCTCACACTGTCCATATAAAGTGTGAAAGTCAATTTCTCTTCCTTTGTCAATCCAGTAGCGTATCACTTTACTTAGTAACCAAAGAAAACTGAAAATGAAAGGTCAAACTAAATGTAACACAAACAATATCACACATCTCACAATATAACAAAAGAGATTCTCTTTGATACACACAAGGATCAAGATATCCAAAGAGGTCAATTATTCTTATCCAATACCTATATTTTCCTAGAAATATCCTAGAAATATCTTAATTTCAATAAAAACCATTCACCAAACACTAGAATATAAAGAATCAAATATTGTCTCCTTAGAAGTTATACCTATCAAAAAAAAATTATCTCCCCAGAGGATGAATGCTATTGAATAAACAGGTAACAAAGTCTAAAGCATTGATATCAAAGTGGAGACACGCCCCACAAGGGAGAAGAAATGTACAGCTAGCTCGTTATAACTTGGCGGCCGTGAATCAAATGGTGGCATGAGGTGAGGTGCTTGAGGCAGGGGTGTTCTTCTATTGAACCCAGAATTGTAAATATTTTCATCATGCACATGCATCAGATTGACTCTTTTTGTAACAAGTTATTCTTATAATAAACCACCTGAAAAATTATTTTGTATCCATTATTTAACAACACGTACGTGCGGCTATCTCAAGCGAATACCGGTCGCGAGGGCGCTTGCACTTGCTGTACATGGGGCGTGCGTCTGCGTGCGTTATGCCCCTATCGAACCGAGTCTTCTATATCTTTTTATTCTGTGAAAGCATTGTTTGCCCAAATTCTGCGAATTCTTTGAGATATTTTCTCGCTACGCTTAATCTCACATTGTGTGCTCAGAGACCACTTAAAGCTCTTTGATCGAGATCTCTTATCGGCAAATATTTGAAACGACCAATATAGGTTCAGCTGACGATATATTAAGTTATATCATTGTCACCAATTTCTTCTTTTATTGAGTTTGTCAAATAGGATCGAGTTTTCAATTTGGGGATTTTTCTTTATTGTCTGGATAGATATGTTTGCCCAGTGGATTTTTCAAGATAACTTAAGTGTTGATAAAGTTCGGGGGCCCCGCGAGTATTTAAGTCCTCCCGCAGCCTCTGGCGCAAATGTGCGAGGGAATTCGAGGTTTTTTAACTGACTTCTAAAAAAGGAGGAGGTTATTGTCAGTCAGGGCCTAGCCATAACAATTTTTACCTCGAAAAAAAGTGCTCATGTTAATAGATATAAAATAATAAAGAATGAATAGAAGTAACTACTATCCTCAAATTCATACATAAATCAGAGGTTTGGCGCTGTTTTAGATAGGTACAGGTTTTCACCTAATTCGGCTACAGATGCTCCAAATTTATGTATAGATTGGGTAGGAGCCGCTTGAGTGCAGCCCCCGCCCGGTCCAGTCTTGGAGCCAAACGTCGGAAGTGCTCGACGAAGTTCCACCGGCTGTCGAGGACGAGTCCCAGGTACTTCATCGTCGTCTCGACGCCGATGTGAACTCCTCCCACCGTTACTTCGGAACCCGAAGGTGGCGCGTTCCGACGGCCATGGAAACACATGGCCTCGGACTTGTGCAGGGCCACCTCGAGTCCCAGTTGCCGGATCCTCTCTACGACTGTCGCAACCCCTCGCATCACCAGTTCAGCCGCCGCCTCGTGCACCTGGCATTGTTAATGTTAAAATGAACGTACCTAACATTTTTATTACACGTTAAAATATTATATTGTTTCGGAACGAAAAAACTGATTTACGTTTTCTGTTTTCGCGTTTTCTGTTTGGAGCTGCTCGCTTACTTGAGCTGGAAACATTCTTCGTTGATTATTTCTATCTCGAGTACCCCTACCACGATAATATTTAGAATTATGGTTATTTCCAAAGTTTAAATAATGCGTACCTCTTCCGCGTGTATATTCACCACGGGGATGGAATGGTGCCCCATTAGACCTTTGCTGATAATAATTGTTATTAGGATATCTTGAACCCGAACTATAATTTCCACGTGACATTCCGATATAATCTAGCTGTAAGTTGCTGTAAAATACAAAGTAACACAAAATTTTAACATAAGTAAAAATAAAAAGGTCGTATTTTTATAGGTACTTAATCGTCCATTAATAAGGTTCTTCTTGAACTGGTCTGCGAAATTTTCTTTAATATCCACGGTGGATGTTAAAAGTCAGTTGGATTATTTTAATCACTCCCTAAATACACTTTTACACTTTTCACTGCGCACTAATACGATATTTTCACATTTTCATTTCCTTCTTCACGTTCTCGCCTTCCCGAAAACCGCAAACGCATTTTTCGTATCAACTCGTTTTCTACATGTTTTCCAATCCATTTCTTCTGCTTGTTCTTTAGCTTCTTCCAAATAATTATAATTGCTGCAACTGCGATAATTATCAAGACCGACGCTAATAATATATTATTTAGCTGAACGTGGTTTTCTACAGCCGTAATATTTCCTGCCGACGCATTTTGTGCAATTATTACTTCCTTTTCTTCCGTTTTTGAAAAAGATTTGCCCATTATAATCTAATATAATTTCGTTTGTCGACCGGAGTACGTGTCAGTATATTCAAAGCGTTTTAATTCAGTGCACCGAGGCACACAGGAATGCGCTGAGTTGCACTATTCGCCCGCTACTCGATACCCAGCAACGAGCCAGACGCTGACGCGGCGCTCGCGCATGGCAGGGTCGCCATGAAGTGTATGGGTTGCGGGAAGACAATCAAAACACGTGTAAACGCTACGAATCGTTTATTACGACTACTTTACTTAGGTTCTACACACTACATATGGAATAGACGAAAAAAACTGTTAGGTCCAGTTCCATGTACGGGGATTCCCCCCTTAATGTTCTTTTTTTATCAAAATCATAAAGCGGTTCACAGAATACATCTACCTACCAAGTTGGAAATTTTTAGTCCTAATCGTAATAATATGGCTGTGACATATGGACGGATAAGACTTTAAGTTTCCGAAAAATTCCAGAACTAACATACTACACCTACGAAATCTAGTAGGTACTCGTGCTTGAAAGCCTACATAGATTAAAATACTCGTAAGTAGATACTCATAATTATATTTTCCAATTCCAACAATATCACCTCCTTTTTAGAAGTCCACAACATCTTTATTATTAGATATCGGTCATTGGTCCTTACATCTAATCAACTCGCTAAGTATTATTTTCAAATATAAAAATACTTACAATTTCCTGTCTATGAGAACAACATCTTTCCACTTCAGTAAATTGCCATAAGCATTCAACGTCACGACAATTAGAAAATCTCAGCGCAATGAAATCGTTGACAGATTCAATCTCTTCCAAGAAAATACTTTAGAAATTTCATGGGAATTACGTCAAGTTTCACCATTTGTTATTCTGACGGACCTTCCCGGAAGGGTGCTGACGGATTTCGGAAGCTTTAAAAAAAAAAAAATAACAATTTCCAAAATTTTGTCTTTAAATTTGTTTTTTTTTTTGGAACTCACACGGAAGCACTTACTCGCTTCTAATGGAGAAGGCACAAAAAGCTTTACGTTTAGCGTTCCTCTACAAGCAGAATTATGCTGCCCTGCACTATTTAAAAAGCCGTTAAGCCACCAAAGGTCATTTTTCACTTTTTAATGTATACTTAAAATACTTTCGATTCTCTATCTTTTGGTCTAAGAATCATTTTCCTACGATTAATACTTTTCGAGATATAGCAATTTCGCTGAGCAGTTGAACAAAATATTGTTTTTCACTTCCTTTGTTAAAAAGTGACTAAACCACAATACTTGTATATACAATACTAAAATACAATACAATACTAAAAGATACTTTTATTTACTTTAAAAAAACCTCACATATATTGCGCATAGAAGCTGTAGCCACAAAAATAATTTACCATCGTCCTAGCTAGCGTAGTTTTGTAGAAAAATCATTTCCCACTTATTTTCACGTTTACCCGAAAAATACTTTTTGGTGTTAGCGGCTTTTTAGTTAGTGTAGGGCAGTATGGGTATTATCCATACCCCTCATCATCTACTTAGAATTTTCCCAACTGTGTTGGGAACGGCTTCCAGTCTAACCAGATGTATCTGAGTATTAGTGTTTTACATGGAGCGTCTGCCTATCTGACCTCCACAACTAAAGGGTCCCCGAGACGGTCCAACGGTTTGATTCAAACTTCACGTGTTTGATGCTACCGTTTGATGTCGGTTTGAACGGTTTGATTCAAACTTCACGTGTTTGATGCTACCGTTTGATATCGGTTTGAACGGTTTGATTCAAAGTTCACGTGTTTGATGCTACCGTTTGATGTCGGTTTGAACGGTTTGATTCAAACTTCACGTGTTTGATGCTACCGTTTGATGTCGGTTTGAACGGTTTGTCAAACAGCACTACGCAGTTTGGTTCGGTACGCTGTCGTAGACTTGTGACGCGAACAGAAGGAAAAAAAAAGGTTTGCGACTTCCTCATGTTTATCAATATCTTCGTTCGACATTTTCGTTACACACAAGCTCACGCTACAAACTCGAACGCAAAACTAAGCCGAGTTTGTTCAAACGCGTCGGAACACGATCAAACGGCGCGTCAAATACAACAAAAATATGAAATTTCATCAAACGTGCTTCAAACTCGTATATGTTTGACAAACCGTTCAAACTACCTTTGTAAACGATCAAAATGGTTTGAGTCAAACCAAAATTTACGTGTTTGAGTCAAACCGTTGGACCGTCTCGGGGGGCCTTAACACGATACCTCCTGGTTAGACCAATATCAGATTTACTGGCTTCTAACTGCCCGTAAGGATAATGAAAAATGTCTAAATGACAGTCTGGACCAACACTGACCACTTCCAAATTCCGGTCTACTAATGAGCAATTCCTTACAGCAAACCCAATTCAGCCCAAATTAGTATCTACTTTGGTAATGATCGTCAAATCGTAGAGCGCCATAAATTCTAAGTTAAGTTACACGATAACAGGCAAATGTTTGTAGGATCTGTACAGGTCCATACAAATCTGTGTCATTATTTCCCTAAAAACTACATGGTCTTCCTAATTACGATTGGGTTATTACAAATTTTATATTGTTAATATTTTGACCATTGAGTTTGTTTTTCTGTTTCTTCTCCCAGTGTTCAGAAAGGAAACGCTTCATTTAGTTTAAAGGGACCAGAATATTGAAGAGTATAATTGTTTATATTTATTATTTTTACATAGTTTATACATAAATATCATTTTAACCCATTTAATTTTATTTGTGACATTTATAATTTCACATTGTTTTTATTTATTTTTGGTGATTTTTTAATTTATTTTATTGACATTTTTTATATTTATTTTGTATAATTCTAAATTTAATTTCAATTTCATAACTTTTTTACATGTATTTCTATATGTATAATAGTGTAAGCCGACCAATGGCACGTATAACGTTTCTATTTTATATGTTGAATTGAATGAATTTTATTTTACATTTATTTATTTAATATAGACAACAAAAGTATTGGTATATTTGTAGCTCACGATATTATTCACATATTGTATGTCACTTCAATTTGCAAAATTTGATATATTTAAACAATTAATTACAACAAATATACAAAATTATGTACTAAAATACAAACTACAATAAAGCATCAAAAAATTCATCCTCAACGCTGTCGGCTGGCAACGTACCCAAGATACTGGCGGCATTGCCTATTAATATAGACCCTCTAACCATAAATACAAGCGTGGTATTAGGTAAGTTTGTTACCTACATAAAACGACACAGACATAATTAAATAACTACAAAGAATTAAATGGAATCACGTGGAGGTTATAATTCATAAAATAATGAGATCCTCTGAGACACAGACATACCTATGTCAACTAGCTCGTGTATAACAAAATAATTAATGTTAGGCCACGGTTACATGAGATTTTTTTCATCACATTTTGCCCGGCGACTGTAATTTCTAACCACTGTAGCATCTGTAATTTAGAATATATAATTACGGTACCCACCGGGCTTGTAAGTATGTTATGCGAAAATTTTCTAAGGAGACTTGTATTATGTTAATCGGTCTATACTATCCTCTCATACCTAAAAAAAAACGATATTATACAAAGATTGTGAACCGTGGAGTTTCTTGCTGGTTCTTCTCTATAGGAAACGTTTTATAAGTGGTCATATAGGCCTATGTGAAATAAAGATATGTTTCACTATTTCTGTGCATAAACGTTATTGTATTTTACTATTGTAAATGTATAGGGCAGTCTGTTTTTTCCGCGATTTAAGGGTTTGTCCCAATTAGTTGTTTATTATGATGACATATGACTACATATTACCAGTGTTTTTATTTTTTACTTACACATATGCTGGACCCATACTGTATACATATATCATGTAGTTTCAGTTCAATAGTAATAAAATAAATTAATTAAAGCAAACACAGGTAGGTTAAGAGCTATAAAATATAGTTTTGATTGACGTTATATAACTAAAGGAACTTGAGTTAAATTCCAAGTCATATAACTTAGGCGGGTGTTACGGACCCCGTATGAAGTATTTATAGGGTCATATTAGCAGCTCGTGGCTTGATAAAGCGACAGCTATACCGACGGCATCGCGTTCTCATGACAATTGCTGACGATTCAATTTTGGCTGTCAATTGACAGCCAAAATTAAAAATACTATAAATAAATAATTATTTATTTATAGTAATTGAAAAAAAAAAAACAATGCAAAAACATGTAACTTAAAGGGTATATGCGTACCAAGTGCAAGGCTTCTTTGGATGATAACAAACGATATGGCAACGGTTTTGTAATCCGAATTTTTCAAATTAGGAAGAACGAAGAAAATTATCGTGTTATTGGCAAGTAACGTGGAAAGTTATTGACCCTGGTGGTGCTGTGACACGTTTGCTATGATTGGTCTTCAAGAAACTAATGAAATCGATAATTTAGCACCAATTCTTTAAGTCACTTATTGTGCATGAGACTCCATACCAGATGTTTGTCTTCAGCTCTTTGATAGATACGGGGTTTCCGTTACAAGTTGTATAATATGTTATATCATAGCTAGATAATTCGGCATGATACTATTATTTCTGTATAGTATTTGAATCAAAGTCCACCAAGCCTGTTTCATTATAAAAATGATGCGTCATCGTCACATGTTAGACATCCCACCCATACGTACAAAACGTTTCGGTAATACCTTTATAGTGTGTACAGCTTAGGAGAGGAATTCCCTACCGTAGTCTGTATAAAAACTATAACCTGGGAGTCTGAGATGATGGTTAAACACCAGCCTAACATTTATAATAAAAAATACTTAGCGTGATAACTTTTATCAAAGGGTCTAGGGCAATGTTCTAACGAGATAATGTGGCCCCGGAATGCAAGGGTTAGATGTACGGACGCCAGCACATCAAGCTACAACAATCTGTCAAATTTCTTTAATAGATTTTCAACTTTATTGTTAAAGAAATTAGGTTCAAGTTTGATTGGGAAAATTTGACAGTTTCGGGTAGATTCATGTGCTGGCGTATGTACTTGCGGGAGCAGAAACAGGGTGAGTTTTAGTCAGTAAAAGTCTGACACTCCCTTCCACTCCACCCCGAGCGGGTGAAGTCACTCAATGATTATCCGGGTCATTCTATTCTACAGCCAAAAAAGTGTGCAATGAGTATATTAAATGGAATTCAGAGTTTCATTCATAGCTCTTTTGATAGAAATCTATCTCAAGTATAATAGACTATAATAATGTATGTAGTATAATAATAAATAAATATTAAAAAACTTATTTTCAATGGCTTCCGTCATGTTCTGTTATCTGTGTAATTTACACACCGTTGACTTAAGACGTACTAAAAAAATACACACTCAATGATTATCCGGGTCATTCTATTCTACAGCCAAAAAAGTGTGCAATGAGTATATTAAATGGAATTCAGAGTTTCATTCATAGCTCTTTTGATAGAAATCTACCTCAAGTATAATAGACTATAATAATGTATGTAGTATAATAATAAATAAATATTAAAAAACTTATTTTCAATGGCTTCCGTCATGTTCTGTTATCTGTGTAATTTACACACCGTTGACTTAAGACGTACTAAAAAAATACAATTAGTAGACGAAAATTACTCATCTATCCTTTAGTAGCTTTCAAATATAGTCCTATTTCTGTTGCATAAAGCAAATTAAATTCAGTAAAGTATATTCGTCACCGCTCTTGATTCTACTTTTGTTACAAAATCATCGCCACTTCTGTTATCTAGTAGAAATTAGAAAGAAGTATCTAGCAATATTCGTTTAGTTTGGTTATTTTTTATAATATTGCAAAACCACATTAATACCAATAACCACATAAACCACATAAATTAGAAAAAGTTCGTCTTTGTTTTTTGTGAAAAATTGTTTTGATAGGTGTTTTCGTGGTGTAAAACTTCGCACATCACATCTGTTTTAGCTGTACTAAGGTAAGACATATTAATGAAATCATAAAACTACTTAGCATGTATGTATTATCATGTCAGTATTGTGATTGAGTGTAGAACTAAGCCTGAACTTGAATAGTGAAAAAATAAGGCCGTAAATATTAAAGTTCGTCATTTCTATGATCATCACATCTGTTATCAGTTATCAGTGTGATAACAGATATGATGTAAGATCACCGAAGTGACGAAATTTTAGTTTTATTATAATTGAATTTCTTTAAATATCAATAACACTCACTAATTAACTAAATTAAAAACAAAATTAACCAGGATACTTTAATAATGTCATAATATGTACTTAGATTAAATAATATGCCACTCTGAATATCTACAACATGGCACCGTGTACACGCCGAGTATCCAAAAAGGACAACAGGTTAGAGGTAAAAAAACTTCAAAAACGTAGGGAGCAAGTGAAAATTGCAATGAAACGACATCGACAGAACTTAACAGAACAACAGCTAGAAGAAAGAAGAAGGAAAGACAGAGAAACGTACCAACGGAAAAAGGAGATAGGCAGGTAAAAACTATTTATCAATTTACTCCACGTACTCAGAAAATAATTAGAAAACAGTGGAAAGAAAGGTCTAAAATATATCGAGACAATAAAAAAGCACTGCAACGCATACATCAACAGACTGAAAATTTCATTGAGAATGATACCCCAACCCGCAGTCCTGTTATGTCCACATCTAGATCAAGAGCCGAATCTGGTAGGAAAATTGCTAAAAAGAATAGAAGGTATCTAAAGCTGGAGAACAATCTAATAAAAGAAAAAATTGTGTCTATTAAAAAAAAGAGTAAAAAAGTATAAAAGGCACATAAAATGTATTGAAATTGAAAGACAAAAAGTGGGTCAAACACATGTAACAAAAAACGTAGACTAAATAAGGTGAAACAACAGATTATAGAATTTTTAGAAAATGAAGCATGTAGCAGATTGACTCATTATGAAATGGGTGTGATTAATACAAAGCACAATCGAATCTCTTATGATCGAAGCCATGTCCTTGCTATTCCCCCATCACACCATCAATCTGATCAAGAAATATCCGAGGAGCCCGGTCCATCGGGACTTTTTTCACATACTGAAAATGAATCTCCAGCACGCTGCGTAAATACTGACGATGAAGATTTTGTTACGGCCTCAATCCCAACAAAACGAAGCCGTAACTTCTATTTCAAATCTATCAATGGTTCTTTATCTAAAGAGAATTCAAACGAAGAAATTAAGGAGAAACAATTAATTGATCAGGTGTTTAGTGAAGCTTCGGAGTTTACAAAATCAAGTCGTTTTAATATTCTCGCATCTGATTCGTCTGATGAAGACATATTTTAAAATCATGAAAGTGAGAGCTAAGTCTGATTATATAATTATAAGTATTAAAAAGTTGTACTTGATTAATATGCCTTCATATTTATGGATATCAAATTAGCTAGTTATTTTTTAGAAGGTGACGAAGAAGACGTCACTTCTGTGATCATATTTTAAGATTTTTTTTTCTGTGTCTTCTTGTTGTGTTCAAGAATAATTATATTTTGGTTTAATTGATAACAATCTAGTTTTACCATTATCGTTCATAACTAATTCTTGGTTACTTGTAAACCAGAATTATTTAGAATATCATCATTTCTGTTACGTATTGCGTTACATCTGTTATCGTCTTTCTTATTTTATGACAATTTTCTCGTAATTAAAACATAAATGACCTCTGTTACTAATTATTTTGTTGTTTATTTATGTTACTCAACACAGCAAATCTAATAAGCATATGAAAATCGGTGTTTTTTTTTATTATTTTTCCATAAATGTAGAATGACCCATCCCATCCGGAAAAAGGGCATTCTTTGTGCACCCTGTAAACCTTTTTGTTCCCATTTTAAATGTTAATTAGTCATCAATAGATTACAGATATTTAGAATTCAACTTCTTAGACAGTGAAAGTACTCCCAATACGTTTTGTCGGTAAATTCCGGGGATGCGGTATCAACTGAAGCAACAGGGTCGATTTTTTTCATAAGAACTCTGACACTCCCTTCTAGCTGCACCCAGAGCGAGAGAATGGTTGTCCCCCCAAAAAAAGGTCTCGGCAAAAAATTGTTTAACCTTGAACCTTGAAATAGACCTCTACATCTTTTATTTCTTAGTATTCTCCTAGTTAAAAATAAAGTAATTACTATCCCTTTCATTTTAAGATCTAAGTATTTATGAACCGTAAAAGGAAAATTGTGTTGTTAATTAATTTAAATCTCTCTAACTACTTAATTAGTAATTGGAGAGGATTCCATAAAACATTAATACGTAATTTCAACTTTCACGACGCTGTTCATTTTGTTTTCTGTTGTCTGCAAAAATTTGATAATTTATTCTTGGTATTAAATTTCTTATTTTAGAGACCAGAATCCTACAATTATAAATAGCGGTTTTTTTTTATCGTAGATAGGCTCACCTTTGCCACTATTTCACCTGATGGTGATGAGGTCGAAGATGAAGTACGCGTGACTAGAAGCAACCTGTTCAATCTTGACTTAAGAAGTTATAGGTATCAGGAAACACAGACTCCGGCAGGGAATGCCACTCCATAACACAGCTGACAGTGAGCACTTACCCTGACACCACATTACGACAGTAGAATTTTCCATACTAAATGACAAATCAACGTAGTACTCGTGCACAAGCAAGCAACATATTGCATATTGTATTTTGTGGGTAGTTTCATAAAACTACCCACAAAATACTCCTATTAGGGCAGTAGGAAATATGAACTTGCTCGTAATATGATAGTGGATACTGCTCTTCATAATACTCATATGAAAAATTATCGTGAGACGACGTACTCTTAAAAATAAGTGGCCCGTCCCTCGACGTAATGTCATAACGCACTATTTTAATTTCCCGCCTAACGACGTAATGTCAGCGAGCGTGTTAATCGTACGCACTTAGAATAACAACGCATAGAAGGATAGTACGAGTGCAAAAAGTGAGGCAACTAAAACTTAGCCATTTTTGGCTAATTTTGCTCGACGAGCCATCAGTATTCAAGGTCACATTCTGCCGAACAGAGCTCGCGAGTAAATAATTTAAAACGACCGTTTGTAGCGTAAAGGGATGTCATAGTCCTTCAGGAAAACAAAAAACGTGTAATCAAATTACATTTCACAAGTAAATACTTACATTTTATACATTATATTTAAGTAAATCGACCATCAAACAAAAATTCTAATAACCTAACTTATCACAATTCAATGTTGCTATCCGTGAGGAAAAAAATACCCATTTTGATTTCTTTTGTGCTTATTTTTGTTTAAAAAAATATAGTTTTGGCGGCAATTATGTATGCGTCAAACTAAACTATATTTATTTACAGCTACTACCTACAGTGTTTTATAACTAAAAGTTACTGTTAGTTCGAAGAGTGGCATCATAAAGATGAAAATTTTATTAATTAAGATTTTTTTTCATTTAACTAATGTTCTCAATAATATTTTTCTATTTCATAAATACAACACATACTTTTAATTGATATCAAACGAGATTTTTCAAGCAATTAATACATTTCTATAATATCATTATAACACATTACACATCAAACATTCTAAACGCAATAAACGATATCTCATTTCGTTTACCTTCCGTAAATATATGTCATATAAGTCATATTACATGAAAAAACATCATCTTATCTAGTTTCATAACATAAAATACTTGATTTGATCCAGCAACATAATAGTGCGTTTTCCCATTTTTGTGGTAATGGTACTGGGTAATGGTATCACTGAAAGCTATATTTGTGTGCGTTTGAAGAACGTAGACACATTCGGCTCACGCACACAAAGAAAATAAAGTGGACACACGAAATCGCTCGTGTTTTGTTCTAGACGCCTCTTCTATGCGTTGTTATTCTAAGCGTACGCAGTATGAAAGTATTCCCAAAACGCATTGTGCGTATGGGTGGGATGTCTACCATGTAACGATAACACATCGCCGTTTGTCTTGTTGTCCGATAAAGGAACGGCTTGATAGTTTTATATTGTGCAATTCCATCGCACATTCCCCGAAATATGACTGATAGAAAACCGATAATCTTGCGTTATATTGTGAAGGCAGGATACAGTAAATAATACGAATACCTGTTCAAAGACACAGAAAGACAATGTAAGCTAGACAATTAATTTTAAATACAATAAAATACTGGGAAGAGTTATTTATGTTAGGGACGGACATTATTGTTGGTTGTCTACGAGTTACTGTCCCGGTAAGACAATAGAATATCACAAAGAAGATCATACACGACATTTATTATGACCACGACCACCAGTGAAAAATAACAACTCAAATATTACAAACAAACAAACATTGTTTTTAATTATGTTATTTATTTGACAAATTTGGATACGGCTGGCGTTAATGGCTAAAAAATTACTTTTTTTTTAACTATTGTAGGCCGGTGTCTCTTAGCTGAGATAAAAATATCACCGACACTCTGCACATACCTACTATATATTAACTGTGCGTCAGAAATTGGTTATAACTTCTTTTTAACCGATTTCAAAAAAAAGGAGGAGGTTCTCAATTCGTCTTGAACTTTTTTTTTTATGTATGTTACCTCATTACTCGCAGATGGCTGGACCAATTTCGAAATTTCTTTTTTTGTTTAAAAGGGTATATTTCCTAGTTGGTCCCATTGTCGTCATGTTTGGATCTGATGATGGGATCATGGAGAAATCGAGGGAACTCTTCAAATATTATAGGCATACCTATAGCGTTTTGGGTATTTTTTATAGTACCTTGTGGAGTTGCTCTTAAAAAGTATCATTTGAGGAAGTGGAACTGATGATGAAGACCCCAGATGGCGACCGAAACTACTCAATAATAAGTATTTCGTGGATTGCGATTAGATTACTTGAATATAGATGTATAGCACTTTATGCTCGTCACAATGCATATGGTGAAGTAGAGCTGATGGTGATGTACCAGGAGAACTCCTCAAAAAATAACGGCTCTGCACCGGGAAAAGCAATATTTTGTAAAAAGTGATTAGTAGTTGACATTTTGGCTTTTGTAACTAGATAAATTACAAACCGACCAACTAAAAAGCGTGAAAAAAAATGTTTAGCAAAAAATAGAATCCACTTCTTTATAAAAACACTACAAAGGCAAAAATAACTTTAATTTCGGAAGGCGGTGTCAAAAAAAAGACAATACAAAACAAATGACACCGACTACCAAAATTAAAGTTATTTTTGCCTTTGTAGTGTTTTTATACGAAGTTTTTTTTTGTACTTTCTTATTTAATTTTTTGACCAATCTGTTATATTATATTTTCTACCAGAACGCCAATATAATGTATCTATCTTGTATCTTGTTTTCAAAAGAGCACGACAAACATAAACCTACATGGGTCTCGTATGATTGGACCAATAAGAATTATTGTATGGAGTTTAAAAGAAACCTAAACGTCTCTTTTCTTCATACAATAGTTCCTACAATTCTGAGTTTGTTTCGGTGTTTCATCTCTAGGTAGTCAGTTAGGAAACACCAGCCTCATCTAGATTAACTTAAAACGAAAAAAAAAAAATATTAATATTACCTATAATCCAAATAAAATACCATTTAATTTCATTTACACTTTAAAATGGAAAATTGTTATAACATTTCAGTGTCAAGCAATGTCAAATACCTGTCAACATGAGCCTATTTAAAAAACAGTTTCTGTCAGTTTGCGAGGACGATGCAATTGCGAAGGTTTAAAAAGCTATGCGCATAGGTAAACATTTATGTATTGTATTGTATATACATGAATACTACATTGGCGGTCTTATCACTAATAGCGATATCTTCCAAACAACCTTAAGATGGATTTGAAGTACACTGACTTTCCCCTCCCCTCTTTATTTGACGTTCGTAAAGTCCGAAGCGGTCGCCTCCTTCTGCGAAGCAGTCATGCTTCCGAAGGAGGAGGCGGGCCGCGTGAGGGAGAGGATGGCGTCCTCCCTCCAGCCCAGTCGCAGTGGTAGACGCCCACGGCGTCGGACGTCGGCCGACGATCTCCGGCCACCGTAGGCGCGGGCATGCGGACAGCGAGTAAAGGGCAACTCGCTGTCCGACCATGGACCATGCCCGGGTCGACGGCGCGTCGTGTTCCACGCGCGCCTCAAAGAGCGTCAGCAACATGACGAGGCCCCCTCTGCAGAGGGCCGAAGCCTGCCGGGGTCGTGGGACTCATCCCGTTACCGTGGCCCCGGTATGTAAAGAGTTATTGAAGGAACACCGTGGATTTTAGTCAGTAAAAGTCTGACAGTAGGAGTGGGAGGACTTATTTGATAATTTTACCACGTTAAAAAAAAAAAAGGCTGTCTGGAAGATATTACTATCAGCGCTAAGACCGCCATTGTAACTATAAGTTAAGCAAAATTGTGTTACAGGTGTGTTTAAATTATTGGTCTACAACAAAGCATAATAATGAATATAGCTGTCAATCTATCTATTAAGTACATTTTAGTAAATAGGGTTGTAATATTTAATTAAACTCTCACCTCGATTCCAAATCCCCAAATCTCCATACTACAAATGTAACCGTCAATACATCCCTCCATTCAAATAACCCGCAAACTCTGCGAAACTATTGTACAGTCATCCGAAAGATTTTTGCGCTCCGATAGCTTGGAAATCTTTAAAGAAAATTTCACAGTCCGCCCGACCATTTCCACTCCCTTGCTTAGTTAGATTTTGAACGGATTCTCTCACTACTTCAGGTGTATTCAACCGTTTGATTTTCGCTTCGAAGGAGGATGAAAGTTCCAACCAATTTTTCTTGGCAGTTGGCATCCTAACATTTTATTTTTCTTAATATCCGTCTGCTGAGCAAGTGCCATTTTTCCTTCCAAAGCTGTCTTGTCGATTTCGGCTAAGTCGCGAGCAATTTCGGACCATGTTTGCCCCGTGAACATGATCAGTTCGTCACACCACCTGCGCCGAGTTCGATCTCGACGACTTCCTAACATATTGTAAAAAAAAATCTCCCGCCATGTCTGCCCGTCTGTCACAACTTAGCGAGGGAAAATTTAAAACCCACGTCAAACGTGTCCTTATCAAAAAAGCGTATTATAAGATTTGGGACTCCGTTGAAGACATGACTGCTTAGCGATGATTCCTTCCTTCTGCACATGTGGCTTCCCTGGCTTATTGTAATTGCGTTACCGAGTAGTGTATTAACAACTCCACTTGCGTGAGTGTGTCTTTTTATTTTTCCCTACGACAATCTATCCGATTTAACAGACTTTCTTTTGTTTCATTTTTATTATTCACTTTTCCTTCATTTTTGAAGTCTGAAGAATGTCCAGTTTAATTTAATATATTTTTAATCTGTTTTGTGAATGGGAGAACACTATAGACTCTTAGATTTGTTTTACAATTTTTTATTTGTAATTCCATTGTGCTGTATTAATTATTCTATACTGTCCTCTCATACCTAATTAACATGTATTATGGATACATTGTAAAAAAAATATTTTTAAACGAGTAACTGTGGAGTTTCTTGCCGGTTCTTCTTCATAGGAAACGACCAATTTCGAACCGTGCACTAACTTGTGACGTTTTGTAAGTGCCCATGTAGGCCTATATGAAATAAAACATTTTGTGTTTGAGTTTGAGTTTGTCTTTTCAAGATATACAGAAAAACGTGTAAACAGATTTCCATACGATTTTCACCAACGAATAGAATGAAATAACGAAATAATTATGTTTATTTTGCAAATCGGTTATAAATAACACTTTTGCACGTCATTTTTTCGTAAATGTAAACTATATGAGGCCAGTGTTTCCTAACTGACTACTCTAAGAAGAAACACTGAAACAAACTCAGAGATCAACGTCTCTTTTGAAGTCAAAATCAAGGACAGAATCACAGAGATTTGAGCAGGGTCGTCAAAACAGTGCAAGCATTTGCCAGTTAAATGATTCATATTGAAATTTTTCATGTCTATTTCATTAAGGTTTTGTGTGAGCAGAATTCTTTATAAAGCAACATCGTCTGCCTAGCCCTTCTCAAACTATATTGAGGTTGGTTTTAAAATACTGGTGCTTTACTCAGTGTAGTTAAGCACCAGTATTTTAAAACCAACTCCAATATCCATTTTACAAAGAGCAAATGCATATCCTACCGCCATAACTCAGTAACTGGGATACCTACACGATACCCGTTGGCAAGACTTATGGCCGATTTTCAGACTTCCGATTAAAGTAACGATTGTCAAAGATGTGTAAACAACAGCATAGCTCACAGCTGCTTGTCGTGCTTTCCCAAGCACAGATCACCCATCTACTAACCGACTTTGATAAGCGTTGCTTAACCGTATAGGTCTACTTGTACGGCTTTTATTATTTAGCCAAGATTCACGAACGATTTGCTTCATAAATGTGTGCGGGTTGTTTTTGTCCAGATAGTTCATGAAATGTTAAGTGCATTAATACTACTGAAAATTATGTTTTCAATACACTTCCTCGAAAACTGGCACTTATCGCACTACGATTAGTTTTAACATGCAATGTATTTCACACTCATGGATTTTATTCATTTTTCACACACGAGAATTGAGTATTTGTGGCAAATAATAATACCAGTCCAGATTTTTATTCCAGATTAAACAACTGTTCAATTCCCTATATTCAGCGGTGATTGTTTTTTTTCACAGCTAAGAGGCACGTATTTTTAAGGCATATAATGAAAATTAAAATTGTGTTTATGAACAGAATATCAGAAATAAACATTATTATTTATAAAACAATTTTGCTTTTATTATCTAACTACTTAACATTTATTTGTGTTCTAAATAAAAATATCGTTCTATTATTTTATTTCTTCGTAAGTGTATTGTAAAAAGTTGTTTGATACACGTGGACATTTTATCACTGCAGTACTCGGCTCCTTAAACCCCTCGCCTCACGGCTCGGGCGTAACTCCGCCTCGGCCGCAATAACAAACTTTCTCCACTTGTATCAAAATGTACTATTTTCACATTACTTTGCATTGCAATTTTACATTTGATTTGTTTTCGAGAGAAAAATAAACATATCACCATTGACAATACTCACAGTCCTCCTAACCGATTTCGGCCACGACGGCCAATGTCATAATTGATTAGCCATCTGCGCAGGAGATATCTCCTGCGCACTTGTGTACACACTTGTACTCTGTTATATAACAGAGTACAAGTGTGTGCACAAGTACAGGAGAGTAAAGGAACAGAGTTTCCTTTACTCTCATTATCCGATGGGATGGCAATCCGACACGACTGGAGAGAGATCAAGCGCAAGACCAAGGCTTTACGAACTTTTCGAGGCACGGGAGTTATCACACCACCAACTTCCAAACAACGGGCTACTACAGATAAATTTCTTACAGAAAAACCCAATAGCACTTTTTGCCCGACCTGGTAACTGAACCCGAGACCTCTTCCTCATCAGGTGTACATGCGATCACTAGGCCACCGAGGTAGTTATAAGCTCGTATCATTAAAATAATCTTCGAAAAGTATTTCTAGATTACATCCTACAAATACAAATATAATTTTGTGACTGATGTACATCGTAGCGTCGTCTGTTGTTGAAAAGTATCTTTCTGTTTGCACCACTGGCTAAAAGATGGCGACAGTATCTATGGAACATTTGCTAGTTATGAATGGAGTATTGGGTAAATGATTTCGCTTTTCGACGCCAGGGGGTTGAATTATGAATGGAATGAATGAATATTGAAGATATCGCCTCTTGACACTAGAGGAAGTACTGTAGCACAACCTAGAATATTCTCGATCTTTCTGGAAGGCGGTAGTCAGAATGTTAATGTAAGCTTTTTCCGCCCACATTTTGTTTCTCAGTTTAGGAGGTCCCTAAGTCCGCTTCCAGCCAGTAGGGTTAACTAGTCTCGTAATGTTTTAGCCGCGTACATATCAAACCGAAGCCATGCTTGCCTTAATCCAGTAGATGTAATACTTTAAACCTGTGGATATGACAACAAATCTGGTAGTAACGTTTGAAATACTCTTTCATTTATTACCAAAAGTCCAGTACCTCAACATTGGTCCGTAAATAGCCTGTGGATTTGGATCAGTGTTGTGCTCAATAAATTTAATTATCACAATCATAATGTTTCGAACTGTACACTAAAATACAAAGTCCATTATTTTATAAGCTTCTAAGTATCTGCATTAAAACTTACCTAACGAAACAACTATAAGGAACCCGTAAATCAATTCCCAAAAATCCTTGACCGAGATTCCTTACCTACAATATTAAAATATTCTTATCTGGAACGAAATACCACTTCAACTTTTTGAGATAGCTTAATCCACAATTGCCTACAGACCATAAAATACTGCGCTGGCATTGACTAGACACATTTACTGAGTAATTTTTGACAAGAGTTATAAATATCAGGAATTATTGTTGAGTCATCGATTTGCTATCGGTTATATTTCGGGGAGTGTGCGATGGAATTGCACAATCTAATTCAACCAAGCTCGTTCCATCATCGGATTACAAGACAAACGGCGACGCGCCATCGTTACATGGTGCACATCCCACCCATATGCACAAAACGTTTTGGATACTTTCATTGTGCGTATGGCTAAGGAACTTCTCAAGTTTGTAATGTGCTTTTCTCAGACACCCACTTCAGACATGGTTCTCGTAAAGGACCAGTACAAATTGTGTAGACTTTGAAAATTGCTTTCAAGAAAAGAGCTTCTCAATTCTTGTACTTTACGTTTTATGTCCACATAAATAAAATAATTTACTATTATAATAATAAATTATTATTATTTTATATTTTTTATTTAATTTTAGGAATAAAAAAGAAATAAAATTGTGTGCTCTGTGGTTCACATGAGTACCTACAAAATACAATAGGAGTTCAAAGCTCCTTATTTCTAAAGACCCATTGACAATAATAGTTTAGGAAAAGGGTCCCCGATTTGAACGGAATTCCAGACTCCAATGGGAATTAAACCAAATAGTTTGGTAAATTGGGAAGGTGATAAATACGGTTTGTTGAGAGAGAGAGAGAGAGAGACAGTTTTTAGGGTCTAAAAGTCGAGTTATATAAACGGTAATGGATGTATTGATGTTAGAAACAGCTACACAATCTTTTTGTTAGATATATTCATGAATAAACAGTCAAAATCATATTCAGTCTTATTTTTATGAGCCTCAAACTTTTAAGGTGTCAACTCGTTGAAATCATTTTCCGATTGCAGACCCAGGTTAGCCCCTGTACATTCTTTAGCTAAACGCGGTAGCCCAGACCCCTCTCAAACGATATGTTAGTGATAAATAATCTTTATTTAGCAAATTGGTTATTGAATAACACTTTTACACGTTATTTTTCGTTAATTTAAATTAAATGAGGCCGATGTTTCCTGACTACCCTAAGAAGAAACACCGAAACAAACTCATGGTCAGTCTCTTGAAGTCCATACAATCTATACTGGTTAAATTATATGGGAACTATGTATTTTACAATCAGAGGCGATCTTTTACAGAAAGAAGTACACAGATTTTAGTGGGCATGTCCAGACAGGCAAGCATTTGTCAGATAACGAATAGCTTATCACTGAACTAAGAACTTTAAGTAGCTTAACGATTTGACGAACAATACCAGGGTTAGGATGTTTGGGTAGGCCGCAAAAGGTACTTAAACTGCCTGACAATCATGTTTAACTCGAATCCCGATGAGAAGCCCCTTTACAAGATATGCCCAACTACTTATCAGGCCTATCTTGCACGGCCATCTGCACCTTGCAGGATTTAAAGAAGGCTGACGTCAGAGCTGCACATTGGTCTGAAGATAAATTTAGTTGAGCGTCGGAGATACGAAGAAGAATTCTTGATAAAAGTATTTTGAGGCGGAAATTTTTTAATGTAATATGATGATCATCTAACTGAATTGAAATCGTTTATTTTTTATTGATTTCAGGCTCGTAGGTACTATCTCACCTGATGGTGAGTGATGATGAGGTCGAAGGTGAAGCAGGCTTACAGCATTATTAAAGAAAGTAAAAAAACAATTTGATTCTCAAGAATTAAATAAAAAACCCTAAGAAACTTTGGGAAACCAATAATAACATCACAAACACTACCAACATCAAACACTCTTACTCACAGTTGTTATCAGCTTCATCATCTCCGATAAAGTCTTGCAGCGACGTAAATAATTTTTTTGCGAGTATAGGAAGAAATCTTGCAGATAACATAAATAACTCACAATCTCTTTCCCGCATTTCACTCCCCCACACGTCTAACATCGAAAAATTTTTAGTGTTGGAAAAAACAGATCCTGACGAAATTATATCGACCATAAATATGCTACGAACAAATGCGGCTACCGGCTGGGATGGCATCTCAACCTTGTTCTTAAAGCGTTATTCCACAATCCTCGCACCTATACTATGCCACATTTTCAATCTTTGCTTTGACTTAGCCATCTTCCCTACTTCATTTAAAAAGGCAGCCATACATCGCATTTTCAAGGGCGGCGATGGGTGCCTCGTTAATAACTACTGCCCTATAGCGGTACTTAGTAATTTATCAAAAATACTCAAACGCTTAATGAATAAAAGACTCAATCACTATCTTGAGCATTTTAATATTTTATCACCTCAACAATTTGATTTCCGTAATAACAAATCCACAAATGACGCAATACACAAGTTGATTGATCACATAGTGAAAAATATAGACAGTAATAAAAATGTATTGATGATTTTCTTAGACCTTACGAAAGCTTTCGACACGGTGCCCATTCCGACCCTTTTACTCAAGCTAGAACGTATAGGTGTATGGGGCCTACCACTAAATTTATTCAAAAGCTACCTGACAAGCCGTTTGCAATTTGTAACGATGGACAATTACAATAGTGATACAGTTACTATTGAATATGGTGTGCCGCAGGGAAGCATTTTGGGGCCCACATTGTTCCTAGTATTCATAAACGACCTCTGCAACTTACATATACCAAATGCCCAAATAATTTCGTATGCTGATGACACTGCAATAACTTTGACTGATGACTCATGGTTAGATCTACAGTCAATAGCACAAAAAGGATTTAACTCAACACTAAAATGGCTTTACTCACACACTTTGACCCTGAATACCTCTAAAACTAACTTACTTTTTCAATTAACTCAAATTCCCAGCCAAATCCCTCTATCTCTCTAAAAGCTCACTTTTGTTCTTTAATGTCTCAGCAGGCTTGCCACTGTCCATCACTTACTCCAGTTGAACAAATAAAATATCTTGGAATTTTCATTGACCAACACTTGAATTTCAAATCACACCTAACACCTTATCCGGCTGCGTATGCAAACTAATATATATTTTCAAAACACTGCGACATGTAGCTCACGCTTACGTGGTTACATTGTTACGGTTTCTCCTCAGGGTCATAAGGTACTCCAGATCTTCCATGATCCTAGTTTTGATAGCTTTTCCTCCATAAAGGCACTAAACCCTACCTCTATGCCAAATTTCAGCTCTCTAGGTTTATGGGAAGTACTAGTTCTATTTTAATGATCAGTGAGTCAGTGAGTCTATACAATGTGTAACGGAAACCCCATATCTATCCAAAAGAGCTGAAGACAACATCTGATATGGAGTCTCTATGCACAGTTTCAGCTCAAAATAACTGAGTCAAAGAATTGATACCAAATTATCGGTTTCATATATTTCTTGAATACCAATCATAACAAACGTCTCACAGCACTACGAGGGTCAACAACTTTCCATGTCACTTGCCGATAACACGATAATTCTCTTAGTTCTTCTTAATTTGAAAAATTCGGTCTCTGGTATCAGTGTATTGGTATTTGTAATAAGTTCTACACACGTAGACTTAGGATTACAAAACCCTTGCCATATCGTTTGTTATCACCCAAAGAAGCCAGGCACTTGGTTTGTATATACCCTTTAAATTACACGTTGTATATGTCGAAATAGTACAAATTTGCTTTTGCATAACTTAGGAAATAAACAAGCTACAAACATGAAATTTTGTGGTTTAAGTGTGTGCTGGCGGCTTACTAGATAACGATAATTTCAGCGTTCTAAATCTATCCAGAGGTCCCCAAATAGGGGCCTGAAAATACGCCGAAATGGTTCCAGGAAAGGATGGTAGGGCAGTGTTTGCTTTGCGCTCGACTTAGCGGGGGCACTGCCGTGCCCCCAGATTTATCTTTTTGCTACAAGCGTACAAAACTATAATGTTGCCATACTTATCACCTAAAATATAGTAGTTACATTTATCTAAAGGCGAAAGATTTATGCGTTTTAAAGGGAACTGAATGAACAGCGTGGATTTTTAGTCAGTAGAAGTACACTCACTTCCGCTTCATCTAGAGCGGGCAATATATATATATATATATATAAATATTTGATGGAATGTTACTTTTTCTTTTCTTACTAAATCAATGTGGATAGAAATATATCTGTAAATAAATTGGCACCATAAAATTTTACGATATACACTACTCATAATAAATGGCGGTAGGGATGGGAAATCGAACAGATTATTTCGAGATCGCACTTTCTTTAAGATTAGTCCATCGTTTAATACAAAATTCTGGTATCCAACTGCATCTTGTTAAACTGGATGCTTTTAAAAAAAAAGGGAACGGACTTAGAACTAATAGAGACCAACATTTTTTATGAACATTTTATAGGTACATGTTATGCCATAATTTTCTCGAAACTTTTTGTTAAATCATAATAATATAAATAGCCTATAGCACTCCTGAATAGTGTAGCTTTCTGATTGTGCAAGAATTTTCATGATCGGTTAAGTATTTCCGAAGATTAGCCCTTACAAACAAACAAAGTTACAAACTTTACCTCCTTATAATATTAGCATAGATTAGTATAGATATATATATATATCTACATACTAATTTAAATAAATAAAAAAAACTCTGTTTTATGAGTATATGTAGTAAGTACACTAATTTAGAACTCCCCACTTTAATCAAAGTTTTTTAAGTCTATCCAAAAGTTGTCTGGAAGATATCCCTTTCAGCGATAAGACCGCCATTGTAACCATAGAATAAGCAATATTGTTAAATAGGTGTGTTTAAATTTTGGTGTACAATAAAGTATATTCTGTCTATCTATCTAAGTTATTATATTTTTAAGTAAAATCTTAATTTTAACTGAGCACCAAGCTCCAATATCTCGCAGTAGACAACTACGAATTTCGGTTCCTTATTATTATTTGTATAAATTAGAGAACAGCTTCTTAATAGTTATTTTAAGTAAATAAATAAATATTTATTTGGAACAAAAACACATGTTACGTTGTCAATAATATTTATCGATAAAAGCTACATTAGTTACAGACTGTGCTGTAGCTACTAAAGCCGTTCTCTAAAATTAAAAGTCAGCGGTCCAAATTAACAGCAAATACAAAATAAAAAACATTACTAAATTAACAATAAGCAACTAACAAACTATAGTATTTAACAAATAAATATAACAATTCAAGATTTGTTAAGTAACATTTAAGTATTAAAGTGATTATTACTTTTTTAAGTAGCATTTAAGTATTAAAGTGATTATTATGTTATTAAGTAACATTTAAGTCTTTCGAATCCCTTTACGAACTAGATTTTAGTCAGCTGTTGCGTCTGGCCTCAATAGCCCAGTGACTAGTCTAGCCACAGTCATTAGTCTAGCCAAGGGTACCCCCCTTGGCTAGACTAATGATACTTTTTCCGAATTCTAACTATCCATAACAACGTTCTAAGATATTTATGTAAATGTAAGCTGGGACCAACGGTTTGTCGTATTTTCCGAGGCAAAGAGGTATCTCAATATGTTGAGATCACTCATCTACGGCCAGACCTCGCAAGCGATACTTAACTTTAGATAGATTTATATATTTGTAAAAATATTATTATAAAATATTACACATGATATGTTGTCCAGAATATTGTAACGAGCTGAGCTGGGTTCGGGATAGAAATTATTTACGCCAATTAAACCAAAATTATCACTTTAATTAAATAAACACAAATATAAATTAACACAGTTAATCGCACTACAATACTGATCGCACTGAAAATCACTTGTAGAGTTTTGATGATATCGCCTCGTATCTTCTAATAAGACACTCTCTGCGTTCCTTTGCTATCTATTTATACCCTGATGTATGTGTTCTAGAACATTCTTGTTCAATCGACTCACTGCCAATATTGCCAAGAATGTTCCAGAAGCTACTCGATATACTCAGTACTGCTACTCGCCGCCAGGTGGCATTAGTGTCTCGAACGTTCTAGAAGTCGAAGTTTCTCAACATACCCAGTACTGCTGCTCGCCGCCAGGTGGCGTTAGTGTCTCGAACATTCTAGATGTCGGTCGAAGTTTCTCGACGTACTTAGCTAAGCGACTGGCGTAACAATATTCTGCTGTTTCCAGCGTACAAATATTTAAAGAATACGTAGAACATTGTGTCAAAATGAAACCAATGAAAACGTTAGCCACTATCAAATATAATGTCAAAAGTTATTATTATAATGTCAAGAATTATTATTAGAATTTGACCTGTGCAGCTCTTATGTATCCATAAGCTTATT
Source organism: Tholera decimalis (assembly GCA_943138885.2). Classification (NCBI taxonomy): domain Eukaryota; kingdom Metazoa; phylum Arthropoda; class Insecta; order Lepidoptera; family Noctuidae; genus Tholera; species Tholera decimalis. The sequence continues at coordinate 5,689,868 of OW964573.2, forward strand.
CCTGATAGCGTAATAAAAAATAAGTAGTGATCGCCCAGAAATCAGACCATAATTAAAATTATTTCTAATGCATTTTTTATTAATTAAAAAAGCTTTCAGCAAAATTTTAAATTCCCATAATTTTTTATTAACCCATCCGCTTAACTTTCGTGAAAAGAGTTCAGGTTTAAAAAGTAACTAATTTTCCATTATTACCCATCTCTGTATCTACCCATGCGGACACATCAATCCATTATAGCAAACATTCAAATATCCATCGATAAATCTAACCTTTCACACAGGTTAGTCACTGCAGGGACCCAGCAGAATATCAGCGCCAGGTATTTACAGCCTGGCACATGCTGAGCTGGGGACCCATTTGGTGCAATCGCGAGACACACACCGCTATTTTTACGTCTTTTTTTAATGTATGTAAGTGTTACTTTATGTATTTTCATAATGTTACTCCAATTGCATGTTATATTTTTTCTTTTGTTATTTTTTGTTGTGAGTCATTATTATTTTTCTTTTTATTATGTGAATTTTGTGTCTTGTGTTGTACCAAATAAACGTTTTATCTATCTATCTATCTATCTATCTTTCGCATTAATAATATCATTAAATAAAAAAATTATAGTTTAAAAAACTAAAAACACGCTTTTAAGACGATCTATTGAACCCAAACTCAATATGTTTATTTACTAGTAGGCAGTCCAAGGTTCCATTAGCCACATTTCGATTCCATCATCAAACCAGCTCGAAAGTACCATTATGTTGTATTGTCATCCAATCTACATTTAACTGCCAAGATAAATGATGATACAACAATTAGAAGTGCGTGTAATTTAGATTCTTGATTTTATAACATATTTTGTTACAACTCGACCTAATAAAAGCGTGTTAAAAATACATTTCGCATTCAAAATGCGTTCTTACATTTTCCAATAACATACGGCAAGACAGGAATCTTATTCCCTCGTTAGCAAAATACTACACAGCCAGATCTAGAAAGAAACTTACTACAAGCACTTTAAAAAGTAATAAAAACCCGGGAAATTTATCATCCCGTGCCACCCGGAACATTCAAATCCCGCGCTGGGATTACGTGCAGCCCAACTCTAGTTTCATTGCTATAATAAAGAAGAATTGGCCTGGTGAACTTTTTACAGTTACAACTTTACAACCTCGGATCGTGTGAATGAGATTTTTATGTTGTAAATATGAAAGAAATATTGAGGATAAATCATGTTTTTTGCGACACGTGTAAATAGAAAAAGTGCAAAAACCTCGTGGCTAAACACTAAAACGTACGGGTCGATCTATCTAACTTCTCAAGTGACAACGGTACACCGTTTGTACATAACGTCACGGCTCGCATTGGACGATGTATTTTACGTTTATGTTGCAAGTAACACGATGTGGCTGTAACATTCGACTAATCGATTCATACTTGACCGGTTTTAGTAACATTTTAAAGGGAACACCACTAAAATGAACGAAAAACAAATGTTTACAAAATGCACCTGTGGTTTTTGTTGTACGCCGCAGACTTTTTCGTTGTGTTATCAAATAGTTTTTATTACTTTTTACAGTGTCTAAGTGGAATAATTTGTGTTAACATTGCCTACACATTATTCTGTTATCGTGTGTCTTTTTTCGTTAATATGTTTTTTCGTGTGTATTACTGCGAATGTGAGTAAAAATTATAAAAGTGAAAATATATCACATCACTGCGAGATAAGGTCAGTTTGATTTGCTTATTGAATGACATAAATAGTTAGATAAACTCATAACGAAGCCAGGAAAGTATAATATATACCATGTTAATGGCCATAAATTGCCGATTTATCATTTTTTCTGAAGTCCTACCCCAAAATCAAAAAGTACATTATACATGCGACATTCGAGGGGTTAAACAACGCTTGCGAAGGCGGACCCATGGATGGGTGCAGGGCCGGATTAACCATAAGGCGGAGTAGGCAACTGCCTAGGGGCCCCGCATCAATTAGGGGCCCAGGCCCAGCGAACGCACCAAGAAAACATGTTTCTTCGAACGAGAATTTGATGTGCGTGTGAACTTAGGGACCGCACTGTTATCTCACAAAATACAAATTGTTAGATTTAGTAGTAGAATTAAAACTATTTTAGAACATATCTGGGAATAAGTAAACAAATATATTAAAAACCACAGCCCTTAATGTTTCCTCAGTTCACACACGATTTGGTCAGTCAAAGTAAGAAAAGGGGCCCCGAGAATGCCATTGCTTTAGGGCCTCTGACAGGGTTAATCCGGCTCTGGATGGGTGACTACTTTCTTCCGTGCCTTGGAAAACAACCGACTGTCTTATCTTTCACAGTAATTTGTTTATGATGAATGGGTACAGCAATCATTTATTTTTATATGCATCAGTTTCTATTATAGTTGATTTCCACTTATAACTTTTTGTAGAACTTCTTCCTATTATCTTTAACTGTACCTTACATATATATATATATACATATCTCTCAGTCTAATTGTCGTAAAAAGAGTTGTAAAGTCGTGGTTCATTTAAATTATTATAGTTAGAGCTCTCCCACTACCAGGGAAGCTACAAAGGTAAGATCATCCTTAGCTTAGTCTTTCCCAACTGCTTATTGTAGCTGGCTAACATAATACCTCTTGGTAAGAGTAATGTTCTTACTAAAATTGTCTAGCTTCTAACTATAGGTAAAGACTGTCTAAGATGTATGTACAAATGTCAGTCGGGACTAGGGTTGCCATCCGTCCGGGTTTTCCCGGATTTGTCCTAGTTTGAAGAGCGTCCGGGGGCGTCCGGGGAGATTTTCCCGGGGGCCTCCGGATAAAACCCGGACACACATTGGTCTTACGGGTACTAAAAAGCACGATCTCTATTATTCTTTTCCTATGGTATTTCATCTCATTGTTTATGTTAGGTTGATTAAATGAAAAGGTCTTCCTTTTCATTTAATCAACTGTAATTAAAAAAGTTCTAAAGCTCTACAATGTTATCACTTTATCAGTAAATAAAAACCATAATTAAACATCGTTGTTTTTAGTTTCAAGTTCAAAAATGTATTTTTATAAGGTGTCCGGGGAAAAACTTTGGTTTTACCCAAATGTCCGGGCTTTATAAGTCTTTGTCTGGGGCCGGCAAATTTGGTGATGGCAACCCTTGTAGAGGAAATTCGATATGTTAGGATGGTCCCCACCCGTGGATCGACCTCAATATTGATCTCGGCAAGCGCTGCTTACACTTAAAGATCGACGCTGGGGTTGTTAATATTTAGCTAAGATTTCTTCAGTTTTTATATAACGATACATTTGTAATATACTTTATTTTATTGATGAAAGGCTCGCGTTTGACCTCTATGGTAAGCGATGATGTGGCCGAAGGTAAAGCACGCTTACCTATAAGTTACCTATTCACTCTGAACTTAAAGACCTCGTTATATCAGGAAATACAGACTCTCCAGCAAGGAATTCCACTCCTCAGCTGCACGCACATTGAATTTATTCCCTAAACGTTTTGTATGTAAGGTCGCTGTAACTACGACGAAATTCCAACAGAATATAAAGGTATTGTACAAAATTACAGTCATCCAAACATGAATCCAGGACCTAAATTTTCACGGGTTCAAGCCACCCTTTGATGTAAAATATTTCCTTAGATAACAGCGCCCCTTTACAACTCAACTTTTGATTAGAAAATAATTTTAGTGTAACATCGGATATCAGACAATATAACTTTGTTGGCTAGTTTTCAACCATGTTTTCGGTCACTTAAACTTTAGATTTTATGGGTCTCATGAGTATTTCGTTTTGTGAACCAAACATTTATAATGTTCTAGAAACTTTATTTATAACCTGGTGTAAATTATTTTGAGATTGAGCTAAACTTGTATAGCACAAACCTGGACTCAGAACTGCTATCGAAAAAGCTACGCGATAATAGGGTAGTTTCCTAAAATATTTTATTTAGTCCGTCACGTAGTACAACAAAAAAACATTGGACACGTATTTTTTTATTTTTTCACGTAATTGAAAAATTAAGATGATACAGTGAGTTGAAATATCGCGTGACGTCACACCTCGGTATAATTCTTAGCAATGTGTGACGTCAGTAGCCCCCACTCCTGTACTTAGTAGCTTTCCAACTTTGTAATTTTTTATTGATTTGAAAAAGCAAAACATACGTGACCAATATTTTTTTGAAAATCTACCTAATGTACTAATAAAATAATTATTTTGTAACACTGGAAACTACCCTATTTACAAATCCTTGCACTGACTGGACAAGTCTGTTCTTTCCGAAAAAAAAAAACACCTTAGAAATTAACTTACATGCTTGGGCGGAACACCGCCATGTCCTACTAGTTGCCGCCATGCTGGCGAAGCACCAGGCCCGAGTCGTCACGTCTCAAAGAGTAGTCAGCAGCATTGTTGAGGCCCGATAATGCTACTAGCCAGCGGGGTTGTGGGAATGTTTTATCGTGATACCGCGGCCCCGGAAAACAAGGGCAGCATAAGGAGCAGGGTATGTTTTTAGTCAATAGAAGTCTAACACTCTCTTCTGCTCCAGCCACAGCGTTAGGAGACATTTGATGGCTTTCCCACCGAAAAAAAAAAAAACACAGCCGCAATAATCTATTCGTAAAAAGTCAATCTCCAATGGAGCTAGTATAAATAAAAAAACTCCTCTATTTCACACTCTACGACCTAACTACTCTATAGACTCGACCATAATTTCGAATTTGAATAACGTTTCGTAGTAAATTTGAATTTGCCAGTCAGACGTGCCTCAAATATCTCGTTAGTGCGTATTGTTGGCTCTCGACCACGTGGGGCGAGGCCAATAGCGGCCATTTTGTAAGGCCAGGCCACGGTTGATTCAAATCGTGGGCTTGTTACATTGCGTTAGTGCAATAAATTTTGTAGACCATAATTTTTGGCTTTGAATTTAGAATGCATTTTGTGGTAAATAAACTAAAGGTAGCTTTGATTCAGACGTAGGATGTTTTAAAAAACGATTTTTTTCCGTTTCTTACGCTGAAAATAAATTACAGGTTTTTTCACATCGGCTTAATGAAAACCGATTATTAGGTTATTTTAATTTGTGTCGTGAATATGAAGAACGTAAAATCAAAAGTGAAACCTTTTATTCGTCATTAAAAAATCTATTTCAAAATAGTCCTGATTAGATATTGGGTACGGTACACCCATTTATACACACACACTGATACACTTATACCTATATACCTTTTTTTTTTTCTGTGTGGGAAAATCTTCGAATAACTTCTCCCGCTCTGAGTTAAGCGGAAGGGAGTGTCAGACTTCTACTGACTAAAAACCCACCCTGTCCCTTCAGCTGCCCGTAAGTTCCGGAGCCGCGATATCTTTTTACTACATTTCCGCGACCCCGGCAGGCTATGGCTTTATGAGGCCCCGTCACTAATGCTGACAGCTCCTTGAGGCGCGCGTGGAACACGACGCGCCGCCGACCCGGGCCTGGTCCTTACCGGACGGTGAGCTACCCCTGCTCGCCGTCCGCAAGCCCGCGCCTACGGTGGCTGGAAATCGGCTCGCGATCCCCGACGCCCGGGGCGTCTACCACGACGGCTGGGGCGCGAGGAAGAGAGTTGCCTCTCAATTCAATTCAATCAATCAATCAAAATTATTTTATTTTACATAGGCCTACATGGGCACTCATAAAACGACAGAAGTTAGTGCACGGTTCGAAATTGATCGTTTTCTATGGAGAAGAACCGGCAAGAAACTCCACGGTTACTCTTTTTAAAAAATCTTGATTTTCACAATCTTTGCATAACAGATACAATTTTTATTTATTTTTTTGGTATGAGAGGACAGTATAGACTAATTGACATAATAAAATGTAATATAACTAAACAGAAATGAATCTCAGAGTCTATAGTGTTCACACATTTACATTAAAAATTAACTTTACAAAACTGCAAATAAACTAAAGCAAATGACATAAAAATTATATACAAGTAAAATAAAAAAAAAAAAACAAAAAATAAAAAAACAAAATAAAAACAAATAATAACAACAACAAAAAAAGTGGGGTTGTTAATAGACCTTTATACAATAACGCAGTCACAATAAGCCAGGGAAGCCACATGTGCAGAAGGAATCATTGCCAAGCAGTCTTATCTTCAACGTAGTCCTTAATCTTATAATATGCTTTTTTCAAAAGGACACGTTTAATATGGGTTTTAAATTTTGAAACGAAACGAAATGGAAGTCAAAAAAAGACCAAACCACTATTGCCCCCAAAAAGTCTTAACGTTGCTGTAAACTGTGTTGGTTGCATTGCAGTGAGCTAAACTGTAGAAACAATCGAATTGATTTTGTAAGCCCAGTCTTTAGAATTACTTCCCAGCCTGGATTTTTCTGTTTGTTTCAAACGAGTTAGCTATATTTTTCAATAAGCTTGATCGATATAAAACAATGATTGTATATAGTTATTATTCATAATTTATTTATTTTATTTATTTATATTAAACATTTTGTGAGTTGATGCAATTTCATGCATCAAGTTGGATGCATACACCTCTCTGTCAAAATAAACTTCCAGTTTGCAGTTCTGGAACTAAATATATTTGTAATTTTATTAATTAATTTTATAAGTAAAGTTTTTTTTTTTTAATATTGATGATAAGTTCACGTTTAACCATTCAACCTTGGTATTGTTCGTCAAATCGTTAAGCTCCTTGTTCTAAGTTGAGCTATACGTTATTTGACAAATGCTTGCACTGTATGGACAGGCACACTCAAATCTGTGAGCACCTTTCTTCAAAAGATCGCCTCAGACTGAAACCTACAAGGTTCCCATATAATGAAACCAGTATAGATTGTATGGACTTTAAAAGAGACGGGCCCCTGAGTTTGTTTCGGTGTTTCTTCTCAGGGTAGTCAGTTAGGAAACACCGGCCTTATCTAGTTAATATTTACGAAAAAATGACGTGTAAAATTTGCAAAATAATGATCATTTATTATTTACCACAATCTGAAAGAAAGAAAGAAAGAAAAAGTATTTATTGCCAACAGACAAACGAAATGCTAACAATATTAAAAACTTATTTAGTTCCTTAGACTAGAGTTAGTAATTGGTACTTATAATTATGTTAGTAATTAAGGTCAAAGACTTAGATATTGACAATTTACCAAGAAAAAGGAAACAACAAAAAACAAGGCAAATGCACGTCGTGGTCGTGGCAACAAGGCTCCCACTCAGCATAATGCTATGCCACGGGCATGCCCATAGCATGGCACTGGTTTTCAATGGTTGCCTTATAAATATAATTAACAATCTCACCTGATAGTCACCTGTAGTCAAAACCATAATATACTGAAAGATAACCGATAGGCTCAACACGTCGCATGTAACAGGCAGAAGTTGCAGTGATGCAATCAACACAAGGGAAAAAACGTGTGTTAAATGCACACATTGAACACATACGAGGTTGCTGGCATGTTATAACGAGATACCGCGGCCCCGGAACGCGAGAGCAACTGGAGGAGCAGGGTGGGTTTCTAGTCAGAAGAAGTCTGACACTCCCTTCCGCTCAACCCACAGAGAGAGGAATCATTTGACGATTTTCCCACCCAGAAAAAAAAAAAGACATTGAACATGAACACATGTTTTGTCCATCCTCGCCTCATGTATACGCATATTCAAATACTTAAATAAGAAAGTGTGGGTCAGTTAGTCTGATTTCTATATTGCTACATCTATTAAATATACAAAGATTAAAATAACAACACAGGGTCATTCCCCCACTATATTTTCAATTGAGGTCCGATTTTCTAAGGCCATATTGTGCTCCGTTTCAAAAGTGTGTCCCGAAGCACGCCATTATTGTCAAGCCCTTTTGTGGCTAAATAGTGGACTGCACTCACGTTCGAGGCCAAGAGCTTTGATAGTACCTACTGGACGCAGACATTGAGGCCATTATAAATTTTGTTTTGTACCCCTGGCATCTACGCTGTGGTTTTGCTCATCATTTACCTGATACGATTCGTGCAAGTTTAACAGCTGTCAAAAGTAGGTAGGCTTTTCAAGTCATTTTGGAATTTTTTTTCTATACTTGTATTGGAAAGCGGAAAAGTTTGTGTGTTTGTTTAAGTGCGCTAATCTTTGAAAGTACTGGGTGGATTTGGATGATATTTGGTATGTAAGTAGCTTAAAGCTCAAGGCAGGTTATAATATTTTACCCGACTACAAAAGAAGGTGGTCTATGTTTTTAGTGTGATAATTTCCACGGGAGTGAAACTCCGCGCGACCCTTATTTATGTGTAGCTGTCTTATTTTTCACGTTAAAATAGTTTCATAGTAACTTAAATTGAAAAAAATTAAATTGAAACACATTTATTCGGACGAAGACACACACAACAACATAGAAAACAAAATTACAAACATTATAAAAAAGGGATAAAAATAATCGTTGAGCATGTTCACACCGAAAGGGACACCAATTCAGCATTTGCTGGGCGGAAGACACCCAGCGCTGGTTTTCAGTTGGCGCCCAGCAGTGACACACGGACGAGGGCAAGTAAATTAAATAAATGTTAAAGAGTGTGTAGTGTTTTAAATACATAAATAAAATAATATTAAACAATGCAATATCGTGTGCGCAAAAACGTTATGATTGATTTTCATCTCCTACTTTACCACCTTCAAGATTGGTTTTTGAAAAAATGGTTTTTGAAAAAATATATTTGACTCCTGATCTTGCCTAAGTCCATGCAAAATTTCATAAAAATCAGTTTAGTGGTTATAAATAAACGTAACATTTATCTCGTCACCGTTGTCTCAAAATTATGAAGGAATATTGTGAGGAAACCGCCGTACTGCCAAACCACACTGGGCATGCGTGGTACATTGTGGCCCATTCCCTCTCACAGAAAAGAGGCCTGTGTCTCAGCACTGGGAACATTTTATGCTGATTGTTTTACACAAATACACCCAGAACAACTATTTGATCATACAACTAGGTATTTATTCCTTGGGGTTGCGGAAATGTACTGATTAATTATATTTTGATTTGAAAAGAGTTCTTGCCGGTTCTTCCATAGAAAACGACCAATTTCGAATCGTGCCCTAATTGCTGACATTTTGAAAGTGCCCACGTAGGCCTATGTGAAATAAAACATTTTGAGTTTGAGTTTGAGTACTAAAGAGATACCGCGGCCCCGGAACTTACGGGCAGCTGAAGGAACAGGGTGGATTTTTAGTCAGTAGAACTCTGACACACCCTTCCGCTTAACCCAGAACGAGAGAAGATATTCGATGATTTTCACACCCAGAAAAAAAAACAAAAAGTATTTATTCCTTGCAGGAATCATACCCGTCTAACCCAGTTTATGCTATAGCTATGACTATAGCTTGGCTTGCGTGAATGGATAGTTTTTTTTTTACAGCAATTAAAAGTAACCTATGTCACTCTCCATTCCGCGAACAATCTCCGCAACAAAAATCACATCGGTCCGATGCTCCATTTTAACTTGAAAGATGAACAGACAAACACACTTTCACATTTATAATATTAGTAAGGTTATATAGAATCATAGAAGCTGTCTGTATTTTCTCTAAAATAGACTCATCACAGGCGCCTGTGATGCAAGATAATTGAATTATAAACTCGATATTTAGGCTCTCTTGAGAGTCTAGACAGAAGCTGTGACCTATGCGATGTTTTTTGTTTATTTTATTCATGAATTTCTCATATTATTTACCTTTGAAACATAATCTCTAATATCGAGGCTAGATTACGTAATAAAGATAGATGCTAAAGTTAGTACTTACAAATATTTAAAAAGCATTTCATGAATACGTGAAGAAAATACTTTGTAGCCATTTTTACGTAAATCACGGAGAATATAAAAGTTGGCATAATTTGATCGGCAACACATCAGAGATGTTTGCGCAAGCCCCCACTGATGGCTTCCATGCGATTCTGTGCAAGAAGACAGCATCTTTGCTAAGGCGGGTGAGAGAGAGTCCCATTAGCATGCTAAAAACAGTGGCGGCATCCTTTTACTCGCCAATTCTTAGCCATTTTATTAATAGATTTATAGGTACTATTGTAAGTTAGTGTTACTAATTACTGAAATAAAGGTCTTATTATTATTTCCTTTACTCAAATCATTTCTCAAAAACTACATTTTTAAATAATTTTCTATAAAAAAAAAACTTAAAATAAGAAAACCTTTAAAAATATGAAAAATGGCAGTCCACTAGTATCGGGAGCAGGGTCCAAGCTACCGGTGGTTAGGTCTCCAGAGAAAGGAACCTCCTCACAATACGAGCTGTATCGAGGAGTACCTTCTGTATCAGGCCCTTTATCCAGGTGTGCAACGCCAGCTTCGACAGATGGTCATCGAAGCTTTTATCTATCAGCCCATTGACTGATATGACAATCGGCACAATGACAGCCGAGTCCACATTCCACATGTCAACAACCTCATAAGCTAAGTCGAGATACTTTATGAGTTTCTCTTTCTCAGCTTGCACGAGATTCTCGTCATGTGGGATGGTTTATTATTATTATTTATTAAAGTTTACATGAAGAATAATCTTTTACATGAATATACAGTAATACTTTCGAAACACTTGTAATTATGACTGAATTTCGACCACTGCTACTTCTAGTTATAATAAAGTGGTAAACTAAACTACACATCAGGGCAATAATACCGGCACAATGTAAATGCAAATTGTGACAGACCGTCAACCTATCATGCATTACAAGTGACAGTATGTGTACGTCCTTATGATATACGGCGTAATTAAGATTGGTTCTGATTCTGGTATATACCTACTCAAATTTGTGATTAGTGAGGACGGAGCCCGTACAGTATAAAGTTCCAATTGCATCACAATTCCGTGGTTAGAAAATGATAGCGCTATTCGTATTGTATAGGTGCGTCTCTTTTCTTGACGAAATTATGACGATTTCAAAGCCGAATGGCAAAAAATGGAACACTTATAGATTTGTCATGTCTGTCTGTCCGACCGTATGCCACAGCCACTTTATTCCGAAACATCCAAAACTATTAAGACTACACAGTTCAAACTTGGTAAGTAGATATTGTATTCTGTAAATCACTTTACGATTTTTTAACAACTTAAGTGGGAGCTAAAAATCTTGAAATAAAATGACGTGCTTGAGGCATTTGTGAAAATTATTAGTGAAAATTAGTTTCAACGAGACACAGTCATCACTTTTTTAGATTAAGCACATTTTAAAAAACCACAAATAGCTATAGCTTTGTAATTTATACAAAAAATATGAAAAACAAAGTTATTTTCGCTTATCTATTCTGGTTACTACCGGACCCTTTGGGTGAGTCCGACTCACCGGCCACTTTCAAACTATCAGCCTTTTGCTAGTGTCAACTTTTTAAATAACATAACAGAAAGGCTAATAATTATTCGATTAAATACTTAATCAGTTTACTAATTTGATTTAATGTTTGCGATTTATTGTTTATTTATTTCGTTTATACAGCATTTACAACGTTTTTTTTTTTTTAACAAAGAGTGTACGGGACAACTATAAATGATAAATTGTGATAGAGTTTATAATGATTTATTGATATAATGCTACAGCTAATTGATAAGGGTATCGAACTGCTATGATATTATGATCGTGAGTACACGCGGCGAAGACCACACGCGAACTGAAGTAAATTGCACACGCTGTACAAAACTGCTTATTTAAGGTAACATATATGAATTGTACGGGTGGACTGTACAAAGAGTAATCGCAATTGGTCCATTGGCAACATGCTAACACTATCATGATTCAATTGTATGAAAGAGACAGAGATATAAAAGGCGAAGCGACAATAGTCTAAGCGCTAATGGTTAAGGTGTCGGATTTGTGGTCGAAAAGTCCCGGGTTCGAACACTTCACTATTGCCGTGAACCCACTCCAGACACAAGCATATTTAGCTTAGTTCGAGGGGTTAACAAGATTGCTAGTAATGTGAATTCTACCCACATACCCACAGTTCTTTTTTTTTAGAAAAAAAAGTCATTTAAGGAAAAAAAAATAACGATAGCGTTATTCGTCATCAAAACTTTATCAATACCGTATGTTGATATTCGAATGGGCTAATAGTCCGCATCTGCGATTCATCTCATGTGTGAGCCAAATGATATTAATCTCAGCTACGAATATTTTTTTAGAAAAAAGTCTGTAAATGTAGTATTTACTCGTATGTATTACTAACTTTTTCCCGTCGCTTCTCTCGCGTGATAAGTTTCTCCTTCAGCAAAAAAGACCATGTCTTTCTACAACGGCGAATCTATCTCCATTAGAATCGGTTAAGTGATTTAAACAGACGGACAGAGCTACTTTCTCATTTAAAATATTATTAAGAAAATATTTATTTTACTCCTCAAAATAGCTAGGATAATAGCTAGATTGATAGATAGAATATACTTTATTGTGCACCAATAATTGAATCACACTTAAATAACAATATTCTAGGATAAAAAGGCATCCCTCCATGCATATAGGCTTGCAGACAATTTCAGAAATAAAAACGTATTTGTACATAAAAATGTATGGGTTCTTCATCCACACACCGCCGTCCCCGGAGAATAAAATGATAACAGCCATTATCTTAGTTTTAGTGTTATGTCATTTTTGGAATCTGTGGGTGCTAATACATCCGCTCAATTTTTTTCCTAATTTTTATACAGGTATTTACGAAGTTACAAAATGTTACAATAGTATTCAAAGATTTCAATCAAGTCTTAAATTACGAGAATAAAGTGTTAATATAGTATTATCAAAATTTATTCCCAGTTGTTAGTATGAAGTGAAGGCCGCCTTAAAGACAAAGAAATATTTCTTTAAACAATGGCAGAGCACAGGATTAGACGAGGACCGCACTCAATATAAAAACAGTAAAAAGATTGCTAAACGTAAAGTTGCGCAAAGTAGGGCAGGCTCAAGAACAGCTTTCTATTCTAGACTTGAAAATGCAAGAAATGACAAAGACATGTTCAAACTTGCAAAACAACGTCACACAGCATGTATAGATATTAAGATCAATAAATATGTCAGAGATGAAAACGGACATCTACTCACTGAAAATGACAAAATCAATCGCAGATGGTGTCTTTTTTTTTTTTTTTTTTTTTTTTTTTTTTATTCTATGAATTGAACGGGGTTTTTATCCACATGGATATGTCAACCCCATCGTACCCTATTAATTTTGTACATATTTATTTCTAAAAAGGAACACGAATAAATAACTAATTTGAATGAGAGAGACCCATTAATTAGTTAGCTTTGCTAGTCTAGTTAATCTTATCGCTAACTGCGATTTTGGACTTGTTAAAATTGTTTGGATTAACCCAACATCTAGAAAATTAAGTTTGAAGTCTTTAATTAATGCGTCTCTCTCATCTTTATTCCGTACACAATCCATCAGCAAGTGAAGTATATCTTCAATTTTATCACATACTAAACAATTGGGAGATGTAACTTTTCCCATAAGATAGCCAAATTTTGCTGATGGATAGTGTCCGGAACGCAGTCTTAAAGCTAACTTAATATAATTTCTATTCAATTTATCATCATCAAACCAGGGCATACGAGGGGGCTCATTTTGTATGACTTTATACCATAACCCTTTTTCTTTTGAAATTTCAGCAAAATGATTCTTCCAATTTACGAAACATTTCTCCTTAAATCTGGTAATATATTCCCATTGATCTGGTAAGTATGTTATTTCAATGCCTGAATCAACTGCAAGCTTGGACAATCTGTCAGCCTCCTCGTTGCCCCGAATTCCTATGTGTGCTGGAACCCATTGCAATAAAATATTGATATTATTTTCATTCTGATGATTTATTAATTTAAGAATGTCGTAGGCTATCGATGATCCTCTGCTATCAGAGGTGCATCGAGCCACATGCTGTATTGCGCTTTTACTGTCAGTAAAAATCACAACTTTATTTAATTTTTTATTTATTGCATAGAGTATTGCTTGATATATTGCAATGAGTTCCAGCGACATGATGGAGACTTTGGTGGTAATTTTAAACATAAATTTATCTTCTAAGTTTTGGCAATAAAAGGCCGCTCCTCCCCCACTTGCGTTTTTCGACCCATCCGTGAATATTTTACACCAGTCATTGAATTTAGACGCTAATTCTGACACCACCTCTGCTAGTAATAAATTAGGATTAAAGTCTTTTTTTGGCTGTTTAACACATTCCAAATTACATTGAATGGTATTTTCAGTCTGAATAGCCGATACCCATATATTGAGAGTGAACATTTTAAATACATCTGAGGATATCAACTGAAGTTGTCCTAACTCATTGAAAGTAGTAGCGAGCAAGGGTTTCTTCTTATTTGCCCAATAGGGATTATGAACATGTGAACTCAGTTCTGAAATTGTACAATTACTTGGACTATTTGACCAGGATAGTGTTTTTAAAATGTATTTATAAGCGAGATATTGTCGTCTTAAAAATAGTGGTACTATGTGCAATTCACTTTCCATCACGTGGATTGGTGAGCTTTTAATGAAACCACCTATCACTCTAAGAGCTTGATTCTGGAGTCTATCTAATTTAGCTAGATTTGTCTTTGCACTAGCATTATATAAATAGCATCCATAATCGAGACGACTTCTTATTAGTGAAATATATAATTTGCGAATATGTTTTGTGTGTACTCCCCAAGCACTACCGGCTAATACTTTCAATAAATTTAAATACTTTGAACATTTGACAATTATCTCATTTATGTGTTTTCTCCAATATAAACTTCTATCTAACCATACTCCCAAATACTTAACGTTTTCTACCATAGATAGTGGCTGGTTATAAACTTTTAGAGTGGGTAATATCCTCCTTCGTCCTCTACTAAAGGTACAATAGTTAGATTTTGTAGGTGATAAGTTCAATCCAATCTCACCCAGTAAGTTGACTAAACAGTTTATGTTATTTTGTAAGTATTGTTCGCACTTTTTAATTTGTTTATCACTAATAAAAATAACAAAGTCATCCGCATACTGGCTGATCAAGACGTTTTGTAATTTGTCACATATTTGGTACGTAACTATGTTAAACAATAAAGGCGATATCGGATCTCCTTGTGCTAGTCCTCTATTAGTCCACCTAGGTTCTAATCCTTCTTTATTAAGTGATTTAATTTCTAAGTGCCTCTCACTCATAAAAGATGGTGTCAATACTACCAGCACTTGCTGAATGAAGAATTTCCGAGCCAACCCCTATCTGAAAATCCAAAAACAGCTGGGCCCCTTAACAATATTAGCGCTGATGAAGTTTTACGAGCTGTGAGAAAGATGAAGAATCATAAAGCTGTAGGACCAGATAGCATACCGGCAGATCTTTGGAAGGTACTGGGTCCGATTGCTGTAAAATGGTTAACCAAACTATTGAATCTCATCCTTATAGACAAGAAGATCCCACAGTCATGGCGACATAGCTACCTGGTACCATTTTACAAAAACAAAGGAGATGTCAGTGACTGTAGCAACTACAGGGGGTATTAAACTTACGTCGCATACACTGAAAATTTGGGAGCGCATACTGAACAATCGTCTCGGAAAACTAGTATCCATATCTGAAAACCAGTTCGGGTTCGTGTCAGGGAAATGCACAGCGGATGCTATCCAAACCATACGAGTTCTTATGGAGAAACATCGGGCCAATAAGGAGGATTTACATCTTGTGTTCATTGACCTCGAGAAGACCTTCAACAGGGTGCCACGAAGATTAGTATGGCAATATATGTATATATCTCTCTCCCTTGTGCAAGATATATATGCTGACATCAGCACACAAGTGAGAAGCCTGGCCGGACTAAGCGAACCTTTTGAGGTTAAAGTTGGGGTGCATCAGGGATCCGCACTCAGCCCTTTCCTATTTAACCTGTCTATGGACTATCTCACAAAAAACATCCAGTCCTCTCTACCATGGTGCATACTGTATGCAGATGGTATTGTCATAATAGACAAATGCGCAAATAAATTAAACACCACCCTTCAGCAATGGAGACAAGCGCTAGAGGACAATGGACTACGTATCAGTCGCAACAAAACCGAGTATCTTAAGTGCAGCTTCAATAACCAACCAGATAACACCGTGATACACATTGACGGCCAGCCAGTTGCAAAAGTAAGCCAATTTAAATACCTTGGTTCAGTATTATCTAATAACGTAGACATAGACGCCGATGTTACACATAGAGTCAGCGCTGCATGGCTGAGATGGAGAACGCTGACAGGAGTACTCTGTGACAATTGAATGCCGATACAACTCAAGGGCAAAGTCTACAAAACGGCCGTTAGACCAGCGATGCTATACGGTTCTGAGTGCTGGGCCGTCAAAAAAGCACACGAACAGAAAATGAGCACAAACGAACTGAAGATGTTGAGATGGGCAGCGGGAAAGACCAGACTCGATAAAGTACGCAATGAGTACATCAGAGGCTCCTTCAAAGTCGCTCCCATTGCAGAAAAGATGGTTGAGAGCCGGCTGAGATGGTTTGGCCATGTCATGAGGCAAGAAGAAGGACATCCAGTGAAAAAGGCACTGGCTATCCCAGAGACCAGAAAGGGCAGAGGAAGACCGCCAGCCACGTGGTGGACAACCACTACCAAGGACATGGAGCGAGCTCAGCTGAAAGCACAGACAACCCAGGATAGAGTGTCCTGGCGCCTTAAAACGAGGAGACCCGACCCCAAGTAAAGGGAGCAGGCGTGGTAGAAGAAGAAGAAGATTCCCAGTTGTTAATATGTCAAATAGTCATAGATATATGTTCTCATGAAAAAATATTCGACTAGATAATTATAAATGCAGTTATCATTTTATTCTCGTTCAAAACCACCCAGTCGCTTTGTATAAGATGTGTTTACCATGTATTTTTTTAATTAGGAAGCCAAAATCAAAGTCCTTATCAGTTTCATTTTTATAATATTTACGAGAATAAGACGATATTAAAATATTATTAGTATCACTTGCTTCATAAAACCCGTAGAAGAAAATGATAAGTGAAGAGTAGAATATTTGATTCTGGTCAGACTGTACGGAGAATAAAATGATAATCGACGTTATACAACTTAGATGATGATAATTTAGACTAACTTCTTATTTTTGAAATAATATCTCTATTTTGATACTTAAGCGTATATCACTAAAACATTTAGAACAAACAAAAAATAACGTTCTTTAAAAGCTGACAATCATCTGTCTACGTCTAGTATTTAAGGAGCAATCAACGAAAACATGTTTTTTATTTTTCCTGAAAAGTTGCATTTTTGTAGTTATCATTTTGTTCTCCGGGGACGGTGTCACGATCCTTACATATTTCCCAAACATTGCCTGAATACATATAAATAAATAAATGCCTATAAACCCTTACTAGCTGGAGCCCACGACTTCATCTGCGTCAACTCCAGAACTGGCTATAGTTAAATTTAAAAAGACTCCTATAACTTTACAGAGACTAGGTATCTTATGTAACCTAACTGGGGTCAAATTAAGTTTCGCTGTTTCAGGTGCTCATTTAAGCTAATTATTATTATATTATATCTGTAACTACAAGAATATTATTTCCCCACTATAACCTGAAGGGATTAAAATAAGAGATTTAAAGCCTTCAAGTTTTATTTTCGGGGCGAAAGGTAGCCCATGTCCATCTCCAAGGTCCAATCTTGCTTCCGCTGGAGACACAATTGGGCGTTCAGGACGGATCTATTGCGCAAAGTGTATTCTGTATGGCGCCAATTTTGTATAATACGTTGCCAAAACATTGGAGGATGTACAATTACACAATTGCGAAATCGACTAAAAAACCTTTTGTTAGAGAAGGTATATGGGGACTGAAGAATTTTTGACTGAAAAATGGACTTGAAATTTATGTAAACATTTAATTATATGTAAGACATTTTAATAACTAATATTGAAATTTTTAGATTTATCTTTTATTTCATGTGTTTTATTTTGATATTTAATGTTAATTTCTATTTTTAAATGTCTATTATTTTAATAATTACTTGACTTGTTATTGTTATTTAGCATACATGTATTTGTGCGCCGTTGAGGCAAAACATGACTTTGGTTTAATTTTATATAACATCAGCTTGCATGCCATGTGTGTGTATACTCGTGTTTTGAACAAATAAAAGTTATCTTATCTTACCGTAGGCGCGTGCTTGCGGACGGCAGGCAAGGGTGGCTTACCTTACGGTAAGGATAAGGCAAAATCAAGGACTCTATAGAGCCATGGACTTTGAGATACACGCAATAGCCCCGGAAAGCAAGGCCAGCTGAACAAATAGTCAGTTTTTAGCTGGTAAAGTCTAACATCCCTTCCGCTTGAGACAGCGCGAGAAGAATCAATTGATGATTCCCCGCCCTCCTCCAAATACATCGAGATCGTTTCATCCGAAGGCAAGAAAATGGAACATGCATAATAATTATGTACATATACATACGTCCATACTTTCACATTATAATATTAAGTAGGAATAGGGATATTAACAACCCGACCTCAACTGAAGGCAGGAATTTTTCAAATAAATTTCCTCACTAAATTTTGGCTGTCCCTGTCAAGGGTAGATCATCTTTCATAAGTTTTGGTCGGTAGATGTCCGGGGCGGACGTGACGTCATTAAGAGGGACGTGCACACTAACTAAATTAGGCTTGGTTTAGCATGGCTGGAATATGAAATTGTTAGGATATATCTGTTTGGTACACTTTTTTCTGGTGGTCTAATTTTTTGAGGTAATTTTAAACTGTGACATGGAAAATTATTTTTTGCCCTGTATCAAGATTTTAGAACTGATAATCGGAGAGAAAAGCACGAAAATATTTTTTTTTCTCTGAATCATAATTTATTTTTAGTTAAGTTTTAGTTAATTTAATAATTATGAAATGATATTTCTGCATTTTGTGAAACGATTAAGCAAAAAGAGTACAAAGCCTCAAGTCACTGAATTTTTTTATTACTGATGGGCCCACTTTGACCTCGATCTCGCCTGATGGTAAGCGATAGATGAGGTCTAAGATGGGACGAGCGAGCCCAGAAGATGCCTATTTATTCGTGCTTTAAAGGCTGAAAGCTCATAAGTAGCAGCGAACACAGAAGCCGGCAGAGAATTCCACAGCTTGGCTGTGCGTACAATAAATGTGGAGGTAGAGCGTAGAAGCGTTTGGTACGACAAGACGGTATATTAACCAAGTGTGGGTGGTACCCAGCCGTGCGTCTGGTAGACCGGTAGTGAAAGGGAAATGGAGGAATCAGGTCATGGAACTCCTGCACACACTCCCCGAAGTACAATCTGTAGAAAACCGACAGGCAAGCTACGGTTCCCCGATGAGCCAGGCTATGAAGCTTGTCCACCAGCCTCGTCGCCTATAAGCCTTTTAGCTCTGCGCTCGATCGAGTCCAATGCAGCAAGTTGGTACTTTGCAGAGCCATCCCACAAGTGGCTGCAATACTCCACACAGGAACGGACCTGTGCTTTATACAGATTTAGAAGCTGTCCACGCGTGAAGTACCGCCTCACCTTGTGTAGGATTCCCAGCTTTTTTGCTGCAGTCTGAGCTCTGGACTTGATGGTTGAGCCGAAGTTGAGGTCTGACGTCAACTCCATGCCCAAAAGCTCCAGGCGATTGGTAACTGGCACAGATGTACTTCGGAAAGTAGGGGTGAATTAATTAGCTTAATCGGGCCCGTCTGGCGAGGTCTTGGATTCGAACACAGTCAGGCACATTACTTTGTGTACGTTATACTTATATCATCACCACCACTCTCAAATCGATGAAGTAAAACATCGTAAGAAAGCCAGCTTGTCTTAGGAATAAAAGTGGAAAACATATATCATGACATCCACCGACCAGCACTGGACCCGCGGGGTGGATTAAGGCCCATTTCTTTTATTTATATTACGAATGACCCCGCTCTCGACCCCTATCACACCTGATGGTAAGTGTAAGATGAGGTTTACGATCGAACGAGCGAGCCCAGAAAATGCCTATTCACTCTTGCTTTAAAGGCTGACGGGTCATATGTGACAGGGAACACAGAAGCCGGCAGAGAGTTCCACACCTTGGCTGTGCGCACAATAAATGTTGAGGAAAACCACTTAGTACGACAAGACAGTATATCGACAAAGTGTGGATGGTATTATGCAGTACGTCTGGTAGTAGACCGGTAGTAAAAGGGGGATGAAGTCATGGAGCTCTTGCGCACACTCTCCGAAGTATAATCTGTAGAAAATAGACAGGCAAGCAACGTTTTGCCGGTGAGAAAGGAGATCTGTGTCCTAGCAGAGCAGTGGGAACGTAAAAAGGCATAAATTATTATTAATATTATTTATGATACCGTTGTATACTAGCCCTTATTTTAGTAGATGGTCGCTATACTCTATCTTAACGTAATATAGTACAAAATATCAGACGATGCTGTTCTACTAGCTTACTGCCTATTACATAGTGTAATGCGTATTTGTGAGGGTGCATATGGCTGTAATACTTAGACTGATATCGTACTAATGTTAGATGGATGTATATGTGTGTAAGAAATACTAGGTTTATCTTTGATGGCTTGCTAGTTCAACATAGTATGTAGTTCACAATCAATCGAATGCTTTGATTATGTAGGTACTAGATTAATGCCCAAATACACACTGCTGTCTCTGGACACATTGCGAGATCGTCACAAATTACGCGCATCAAAGGAAAAGGGTAGTTACCTAATATATTTTATTCAGTCCATTAGTCCATTCAGTCAAAAAATACTGGATCTTTTTTTTATTCCTTTACTGAAAAATGAAGACGATACAGTGAGTTGAAATTTCGCGTGACGTCACGCTGTGGTAGATATGCTTTTTAGCTCTATGAGATGTTAGCAACACCCGCTCCTGAACCCTGAAGCTTTTTATCTTTGTACATTTTTATTCATTTGAAAAGGCAAAAAACACGTGATGAATATTTTATGAAAATCAGACCAACCAAATAAATTAATATTTTTTTTAACACAGGAAGCTACCTACCTCTACCTGCTACCGATATCTAAATATCTCTAACTATCTAATACTGCTACCACTATTGTCAGCGATTCGCATAATGTTCACGTTTTCACTTCATCGTTTAATCATCAACGTCACTACAGCTACTTAGCCTATCCACAACTAGATGTTATCGAATCAAATCAAAATTATTCTATTTCACAAAAGCCTATATGGGCACTCATAAAACGTCACAAGTTAGTGCACGGGTCGAAATTGGTCGTTTCCTATGAAGAAGAACCGGTAAGAAACACCACGGTTACTCTTTTAAAAAAATTCTTGATTTTCACAATCTTTGCATAAGAGATACAATTTTTTATTTATTTTTTTTGGTATAAGAGGACAGTATAGACTAACTGACATAATATAATGTAATATAACTAATCATTAATGAATCTCAGAGTCTATAGTGTTCACGCATTTACATTAAAATTAACTTTACAAAACTGCAAATAAAATAAAGCAAATGACATAAAAATAAAAATTATATACAAGTAAAATAAAATAAAAATAACAACGACACAAAAAAGTGGGGTTCTTAATAGACTTTTATACAATAACGCAGTCACAATAATGCCAGGGAAGCCACATGTGCAGAAGGAATCATTGCCAAGCAGTCTTATCTTCAACGTAGTCCTTAATCTTATAACGGGTCTTCTTATGCTTTTTTCAAAAGGACACGTTTAATATGGGTTTTAAATTTTCCCTCGCTAAGATCTGTCACATACTTTGGCAGCTTGTTATAAAAGCGTAGGCTGTTTATAAGGAATGACTTGTTTGTCTTGGACTCTTGGCTAATCTCCATTTGGGTATAACAATTTCATGTTTATTGCGAGTGTTTATTGTATGGAAATCACTTCTAATCTTAAAAAGTCCTATGTTTTTGCGTACATACAATATGCTTTCTCATATATAAAGAGAAGGCAAAGTCAGTATATTTACTTCTTTAAATACATTTCTTATGTATGGGGTTATAATAGGTGTAACTTAAAGGTATCGAAATATGTAGCAAACTCATTATACAGAGATAGAGTAACTACTAGAAATCTTAAAATAACTTAGTATTAGTTCTTATTCCATTAGTCATTTAAGTTATTGTATCTTTTTTTTAAATTAAAGGTCATTGCTTTCTATTCAAATTATTGATGTTAAGTGATGGCCTAAAACATTACATTAATAATTTGATTTTTATATACCTTTTTAGGATTCCGTAGCCAAATGGCAAAAAGAGAACCCTTATAGTTTCGTCATGTCTGTCTGTCTGTCCATCCCATTTTATTCCGAAACTGTTAAGACTTCACATGTGAAACTTGCTAAGTAGATGTATTCTATGAAACGCTTTCAGATTTTAAGAAAATAATTTTAAAATATTTAATATAAAGGGGGGCTCCCCATACATGGAACTAAAACTGAATATATTTTTTTTCATGAAACCAATGCGTGTTTGGTATCTATATTCATTGTTGTCTTTAGATGTAGCTGAGTAGGTAGTAGTGTTTTACACGTAGTGACTTGCCTTTTTGACTTCCCCATCCCAGTAACTGGTTGGCAATCCATGGTAGTACTGGTGTCATATTTGCTGGTTTATGATTACCTGTAACGATTGACAAAGATATGTACAAATTACAGCCAGAACCAACGGCTTAACGTGCTTTCCGGGGCATGGAGGAACATTGAAATGCTATGACGGTCATCCATCCACTGACAGACCTCAGCAAACGTTGCTTAACCTAGACAATCGACCCGTGCGACTATTATTATTTAGCCACGACCTCCTCCTATGGCCTGGTCCTACCCAAATCCTAATCGTTACTATTGATGCGTAATTATTCAAATTAACACGTTCGCTGACAGGACGTCGTTAGGCGGGAAATTAAAATAGTACGTGTAGCGTTGTAGTCGATTAAACTAGAAGTCGACTACCACACTAATCTCTAATGTCTATGGTTTCACGGAGTGACAACACTTAGGCGTTCTCAGCTATAAATTCTAATCCCTAGTCCGCGAAGCTCCTTCTCTCGCCGCCTACTGTTGCAAGTAACTTATATAGAAACCCCTCTGTGCCCAAGGGTAAGTGCTCGTTGTATCTGCCATTTTCTCTCCATCTTGCCAAATTGTAATCCTTTTATTTCGCCATAATCTGCAGCGTTTGTAAATTTATATAATTGCCCGGTTGTCAAGATGGCTTCCGTCTGGAATGTAAATGTGTTATTTAATTGTCATCTGTTTTCCACTAGTGTTTCTAAATTTGTGAAGCGTACGCAAGCCGCAGCATTCTTTTCCTGCTGTGTCATAGCAGCTACGGGCTTAAACGCTTTGTCACGCGGTTACCTTCTATATCATTGCATGCGGCATGCGCACGCTTACCTATAACCATTGTGAACCGCCGCGATGGTGAGTTTCCCATCCATTTCCCGGGTACTGTTCCGTGGGGCTTACGGCTGGGAGACGCACGCATCGCTGGCGCTCACGATTCCTGGCACCACGCTTACGGAAGCACCCTTCGTGTGATTCCAGGGTTTTTTCTTTTTCTCCTTCGTTTCCCTACTGCCTTGGGTCTCGAATTTCAACTACCTCAACGGCTGCCACGCGACGGGTGTCACCGCTGCCTCCGCGTACTACTGCCGGAGAGACGCGCTGTCGCGTGGTCTACCTGTCATCCTCTGCGCCTGCCACGTGCGAGTTGGGTGAGGAGGAGAGACATCCTCCCCCGTGGCCTGTCCTGCACAACCTCTGCTTCGGACACGTGGTCGCTGCCGGCTTCGGGATCGGCCCGCCGGTCTGCGTGCGTCGCGGCCTGAGCTCAGGGCAGTACCAATCAATACCTTCGACCAATGAGGGAACTCTTGTGAACTGAACCCACCCCCCCTTCGTAAATAAATGCTGTAAACCTGTGGTCTTCTGTTTTATTCTACCACCACCTAAACCACTACGCCACATACGTTATGACAGTACGTCGAGGGACGGGCCACTTATTTTTAAGAGTACGTCGTCTCACGATAATTTTTCATATAAGTATCATGAAGAGCAGTATCCACTGTCATATTATGAGCAATTCCATATTTCTTACTGCCGTAACACGAGTATTTTTTAAGTAGTTTCATATTGCTTGCTTGTGCACGAGTACTACATTGATTTGTCATTTAGTATGGAAAATTCTACTGTTGAAATGTGGTGTCAGGGTAAGTGCTCACTGTCAGCGAACGTGTTAAATTCGCAAAAGAAAATGTATGCCACAAAAAGGAGCGCTATAATAATTGACCACAATATTATTTATCTAACTTACAACTGACACTGATTTTTACTAAGACCATAAAGTGTAGAAAACCATGAAAACTACCATTAACACAATTAATGGCGTATCAGTCGAGCCCCGCCACAGAGCATGGAATATTTAGGTACATAAAAACAATTTGTGACGTACTTTAATGTATACTTACTAAAATAGCAGTTTTTTTACTAAATACATTTGAATATTTACGTTACTGTGTACTTACAAAACAAAACAGGTGTTCTTTAAATTGTTGTCTCAGTTCGTTCCAACAAATTTAATGATAAAAAAAAACAAATCCCGAAATATTTGGAAATCTTTAGACGACAACACGGTTGGCAGAGTGGTTCAGCAATTAGCAACTGCATTGCATATCGCGGGTTCGATTACCGCACCGAAACAAATGTTCGTATGGCCTAGAAATAGGGGTTTCGGATCTGAGTGTGCACTCCAGATACTGCTTATTATTTAAAGATACTGTTAGAAAGGAAAGCATACTACAGTATTCTAGAATTCTAGTGGTCAGTGGCCCTGACTGCTATGCGCAGGGCCGGATTAACCATTAGGCGGAGTAGGCAACTGCCTAGGGGCCCCACATCAACTTGGGGCCCAGGCCCAGCGCACGCACCAAGAAAACATGTTTCTTCGAACGAGAATTTGTTGTGCGTGTGAACTTAGGGACCTCACTGTTATCTCACAAAATACAAATCGTTAAATTAAATAGTAGAATTAAGACAATTTTAGAACAAATCTGGGAATAAGTAAACAAATATATTAAAAACCACAGCCCTTAATGTGCGTTTCCTCAGTTCACACACGATTTAGTCAGTCAAAGTAAGAAAAGGAGCCCCGAGAATGCCATTGCCTTAGGGCCTCTGACAGGGTTAATCCGGCTCTGGCTATGCGCAAGGTCGTGGGTTCGATTCCCACCCAGGACAAATGTTTGTGTGATGAGCATGATCATTTGTTCTTTGTCTGGGTGTAATTTATCTATAATATGTATGTTCCGTCCGATATGTGGAACTGGACGTATTTTTGGTTGGCAACATTAATTATCTGTGGGCTTGACATAACTTTTTCTACTTGACAGATAGACTTTGCGTTGTTGGAAAATGTCCGCCTTGGGACTTTGATTTTATTTTAATAGAAATATCGTGTGCAATCGCCTGATGTAACCGATAATTGGGTCGCGATTAACGATTGTTGGAATTTGTAATCCCCATTTGATGAAAAACCTGGGATATTTTGGGACATACCGCCGGTTTGTCGCCACCGCATGGCACGCGGATTTGCTGGAAATAAGTGTTTGTGCTGTGATGCTGTCTGGACCGCGCCATCTGGAGACTTCCTTGTGAACGTCCAGAACATTTGACTTACATCACACTTTTCAATTACTCATACTTATATACACACTTTGGACGTGACCTAGGAAGGTCGAAGTTTGGCGTCTGCAGCTCAGGTAAGTGTTAACTATTCATTGATAAAGCCTAAGAGGCTATTGTGTAGTTTTGTTTATTGTAAGCAACTTTATAGCTCCACGTACCGTGGACTGTTCGGACACACCAGTATCGTTGCGCTGGCTTCTTGTAGTACTGAACAATGTATGTATTTAGAATTATATATGTATGTTTATAAGTTGTCTAGTACTCATAGCACAAGCTCTGCTTAGTTTGGGACTAGATGGCGTTGTGTGAAAGTTGTGGAATATTATTATTATTATTTCTTAACGACAACATTGTTTTAATACCATGGAGTAACCAATCGGGCACGCCGCAATTGCGGCGGTAAGACCCCTCTTTGAGGAGTGGCTAGATCGGCGTCACGGCGTCCTGACCTACCGCATGACGCAGGTCCTCACCGGACACGGAAGTTTCGGGAGGTACCTGTGTCTGATGGGTAAGGAAGAGACGCCTGGGTGTCACCACTGTGAGGGTCGCCCTGAGGACACAGTCGAGCACACGGTGCAGGACTGCCCAGCTTGGGCAGAGCACCGACGTGTCCTCACGGCGACAATAGGCGGAGACCTCTCGCGCCCGGCCTTGGTCGAGGCCATGCTGCGGGGCGAGAGGGAGTGGGAAGCGGTCGCCCCCTTCTGCGAAGCAGTCATGCTTTCGAAGGAGGAGGCGGGCCGCGTGAGGGAGAGGATGGCGTCCTCCCTCCAGCCCAGCCGCAGTCGTAGACGCCCACGGCGTCGGACGTCGGCCGACGATCTCCGGCCACCGTAGGCGCGGGCATGCGGACAGCGAGTAAAGGGCAACTCGCTGTCCGACCATGGACCATGCCCGGGTCGACGGCGCGTCGTGTTCCACGCGCGCCTCAAAGAGCGTCAGCAACATGACGAGGCCCCCTCTGCAGAGGGCCGAAGCCTGCCGGGGTCGTGGGACTCATCCCGTTACCGTGGCCCCGGTATGTAAAGGGTTATTGAAGGAACACCGTGGATTTTAGTCAGTAAAAGTCTGACAGTCCCTCCCACCCTGCCCGGGGTGGGAGGACTTATTTGATAATTTTACCACGTTAAAAAAAAAAAAAAAAATGGAGTAACCAATATTATCAATACATATTTGACATAATCTGTATAAAGCGTATATGAGAATATATTTAATTTATTTGTTTTCAAAATTGACATTTACTATTTTGTTATTATGTAATCTAATAGATAGATACTCGTAGAAACCTACATAGAATATACTTTATTGTACACCAAAATTTAAACACACCTATTTAACAATATTGCTTACTTCTATGGTTACAATGGCGGTCTTATTGCTAAAAGAATCCAATACTTTTATTACTGACAATTTAATATTTGTACGCCACTAAGGCCAAACGTGACTGATCTTGAACTATAATGTAATTTAATAACTTGCATGCTCTGTATAGTGTCTGTATATGTACTCATGTTTCCACAAATAAAGAATCTTGATACAGTGGGCAAAATAAAAAATAGAAGTGTGAACAATGAGTGAATGATACTCTCACTGACACAGGCCCGTTTTATTAGCAGTAGTCGTATTTCATGCTCTGTGGATAGCCTCAATACCCCGAAACCCCATTATTCACCCCAGATCAGTACTATCAAACAGTTTTTACACCCCTTTCTCCATTTTATGGGTTTACCTGGCCGTAAAATCTACCTTACCAGTGCTGTTTGGAACTCGGTGTTTACCAAGCAAAAAGGGTGCTTAAGAGCGTAAAAATTAGGTAATTAAATAGTTTGTTTTCTTGCAGTTTGACTTAATAAACAAATATACTAAAAATAATAATACCGACTTAGCCGAGAAAAATAAATACTAATATTTTTATATTGATAATAGGTTCGCGATTGACCACCATCTCACCTGATGGTAAGTGATGATGTGGTCGAAGATAGAGCACGCTTACCCACAAGTAACCTATTCACTCTTGACTTGAAGATCCCTAGTTTATAGCTATCGGGAAACACAGAAGTATTCACAAAATGTTTTGTGCGTTATGTGTGTGGATGTCCACCATGTAACGATGGCGCATCGCCGTTTGTCTTGTAGTCCGATGATGGAACAGGCTCGGCAGAATTAAATTGTGTAATTCCATCGCACATGGGCATGGCTCTTGCTAGTGTAGTGTAGATAATGAGTGGTCATACCATAGACATAACACAACATAACCAGCTAGTTACATTCCCACTGCTAGGAAGGACATAGGCCTCCTCTTTATACGAGGGATAGGGCCGTAATCCATCTATCTGTACCTACTTAGTTTTATTGTATATAAGTACCTCAGAGCCAAAATATTGTCAAAACAAGCGCCAATCCCGCCGACAAACTGCTACGCAGTTTATGGGTTTTTAAATTTAGTTACATGTTTGGTCTTGAATAAACTTTTTATTCTATTCTATTCTATTCTATTCCATTCCATTCCATTCCATTCCATTCCATTCCATTCTATTCTATTATATTCTATCACGGGGGCCCAGTGAGTGTTGGTGGATGGTCACAGTCATTTCTTCGGATTTTTGGTCCTAGGACATACTGGTTTCCTCACGATATTTTCCTTCACCGATTTGAGAGTAATGGTGATGATATAAATTATCTGCCTGACTGGGTTAAATAAATATTGATAAAATAAAAATGGTCTATTTTCTCTCGTAAATACATTCAATTAAGATTTAAGTTCATTAATTATAATATCACTGGCGACCCGCCCCGGCTTCGCACGGGTGCAATGTTTATCTTAATCTTAACATAGTATAAAGCAAAGTCGCTTCCCTGTGTCTGTCCCTATGTATGCTTAAATCTTTAAAACTACACAACGGATTTTGATGCAGTTTCTTTCAATAGAAAGAGTGATTCAATAGGAAGGTTTTTAAGTATATAACATGCATAATATAGTAGAGGAACAATGAAAATTTTTGAGGTTTCTAATGTGATGTCGCAAATAAACACATTTTTTGCGCTTGCTTTGCAAACGCTGGCTGAACCCTACGAGACAGATCAAAATAATGTACTACAGTATTGTACACCTTAAAAAGGTCAAGAAAATGTCCTCGATGGCATCTATCTCTTATAGATAACCCACAACAACCATTTTTTATCCTTTACTTTTTACGAGATATACGAGCATATTTTATGAAGCGATTTTAAGCAATACAGCATTAATCCTTATCCAATTAAGTACCATAGATACATTGTGCATTTAATATAAATCCCTTTACAGAATATAATTTAAATAAATAGTTTCGAAGATATTACAGATTTAAAATGCAAGGACATAGCGGTTGCGGCGCGGTGCCGGCGGATGCACGGCGCGCGTGCCTATTTTGCTTAGATTTGAGCATTCAATGTTTTTCCCATGGTAAATTATGTGTCGCACTTTCAAGAGTTATTACTAAAGAGAACATGTATGCCGAATGACAAAAAGGCTGTCAACAATGTATATAAAGACATCCTGTAGTATATTTAATATAAACATTGCACCCGTGCGAAGCCGGGGCGGGTCGCTAGTATTAAATATACTATAGAATGTTTTTATATACATTCTATTGAATCACTCTTTCTATTGAAAGAAACTGCATCAAAATCCGTTGCATAGTGTCAAAGATTTAAGCATACATAGGGACAGACACAGGTAAGCGACTTTGCTTTATACTATGTTAAGATTTGCACATCTAACACATTTATAAATACTAGAGTAAAATGTGGCAGTCTCATCATACAGATCATTACAGATAACCTTTGAATGAATAGAATTAGGGCGGTCTGTGTACAAACATGATCATCTCCTCTGTATACCTTTTTTTAAGAGAATTATGCGGTCGAAGGAGTATGGGATTTGGCTCAGTTACAGTTTATATGGAGGAGGAGATCAGAAACCTAATATAATATTTAAATAATTAACATCCAAACTTAATAAATATATCCCTATAAAATTTTGGCTCCAAAATTTGTGGACCTTCCTACGGGAAAACTGACAAATGTTTGCCAACAGTGCACACATTTGTCAGTTTCCGCGTAACTCAACTAAGAACTTTAAAAAGCTCAAACGAACAATACCAAAGTAAGGGGTATGCTGCAGAAAGTACTCAAACTATCAGACAGGTCACTTGAAGTATCTATTGTATAAAAGTTTCATATAAAGACTTTAGTTGTTCTTCTCGTAGTTATTAGCTCAATTGCAAGGCATCCACAAAAGACCGACACTTTTGTGGATGCCTTGCAATTCCTAGCACCTTTAATACAAGTTTCTGTCAACTTAGCAATTTAAGAGTGCTAGTCTCCAAATATACTTACTGTGTACAATGTAACTATGCTATTTCAATGAACATATATGTTTTCACTTTACCATGCAAACAAAAAATTATTTACTATAAATAGCTAAAAAACTGCAGGCTTGGGTTGATCTTAGAAGTTCAATTCCAGTTACCTCGGAAAGCTCGTTATGAAGTTGGTCCCGGCTTTCAATTATGTACATCATTCGTTTTATCTTAAAAACGTTTTAAGTTCCTTCATGACACACATGTTAGAAATCTGAGATCATCGGAGAATTTGAGACTTTCAATGCCTGCACATTCCACTAAATTCTATGGCTCATCGTTTACGGTGCAAGCTGTTCGTTTGTGGAATGCATTGAAAGTCCTTCCAAAGGTTGTCTGGAAGATATCGCTTTTAGCGATAAGACCGCCATTGTAGCCATAGAATTAAGAAATAATGTTAAATAGGTGTGTTTAAATTTTTGTGTACAATAAAGTATATTCTATCTATCATTGACGGTCATTACAGGTGTCTGTATGATTGATTGATTGATATTTATCTAAATGTTTTAGGCACAGTAGGCTTAATTCTCAAAATGATAACCGAGTCACAAAAGGACTAGTTCGCAAAATGGCGAATTGTCTAAAAGCCGAATTCTTTGAATATCAAATTCCCTAAATGGCTAATTATCATACTTTTTAGGGTTCCGTAGCCGAACGGCAAAAAAATGGAACCCTTATAGTTTCGACATGTCTGTCCGTCTGTCTGTCTGTCCGTCCGTCCGTATGTCACAGCCATTTTATTCCGAAACTATTAGGACTATACATGTAAAACTTGGTAGGTAGATGTATTCTGTGAACCGCTTTCCGATTTTAAGAGAAAAGTTAAAAAATATTTAAAATAAAGGGGGCTCTCCATACATGGAACTGAAACTGAAAATATTTTCTTTCATGAAACCTATACGTGTGTGGTATCTATAGACAGGTCTTTAAAAATGACATTAAGTTTTCGAAAATGACTTTTTCATAAAGTTAATCGTTTAAAAGATATACGCTTCCAAAGTGGTAAAATGTGTCCCCCCCTCTAACTTCTATAATAATGAAGTGAAAAATCTAAAAAACCATATGTTGTAGATCTTAATGTAAACTTTCAACCAAAATTGGTTTGTATGAGATCGAGTCAGTAGTTTTTGAGATACAGTATATTTTCTATAACCGCAAATATAACTTTGTAATTCATACAAATACTATGCAAAACAAAGTTATTTGGCGTAGTTGGAAAAATTGTAAATAAACTAGTTTTAAGAAATTTGTAAGGTTTTTTTTTCTAATAAATATATTAAATATATTATATTTATTATAGTTACTAAGGAACCCTTCATGGGCGAGTCCGTCTCGCACTTGGCCAATTTTTTGTTTTTTTTATGCATAATGTTACAGTGCAAATATCAGGTGTCGTTCTTTTAGATGGCTAGTCGTATTGAATATCTAGTCAGTTTTCAGGTTGGAGTTAGAACCATATTCAACTTCAGTAGACTACTTCAGCACACATAGGTATTACAAAAAGATTCCTTAAACTTTGAAGAATGTATATACATTCACTGACTGACACTGAGAGCACTGTCCACTCCATACTTTTAAAGACAATTGAAGTGACATTAGCTAAAGTGTCTTGTGATCGACAGGTCACAGGTTGAAACCATTACACTATAGCCGTGAACCCACTCCAGACACAAGCATATTTAGCTTGTGTTTGTGTGTTTAAATTTTTGTGTACAATAAAGTATATTCTATCTATCATTGACGGTCATTACAGGTGTCTGTATGATTGATTGATTGATATTTATCTAAATGTTTTAGGCACAGTAGGCTTAATTCTCAAAATGATAACCGAGTCACAAAAGGACTAGTTCGCAAAATGGCGAATTGTCTAAAAGCCGAATTCTTTGAATATCAAATTCCCTAAATGGCTAATTATCATACTTTTTAGGGTTCCGTAGCCGAACGGCAAAAAAATGGAACCCTTATAGTTTCGACATGTCTGTCCGTCTGTCTGTCTGTCCGTCCGTCCGTATGTCACAGCCATTTTATTCCGAAACTATTAGGACTATACATGTAAAACTTGGTAGGTAGATGTATTCTGTGAACCGCTTTCCGATTTTAAGAGAAAAGTTAAAAAATATTTAAAATAAAGGGGGCTCTCCATACATGGAACTGAAACTGAAAATATTTTCTTTCATGAAACCTATACGTGTGTGGTATCTATAGACAGGTCTTTAAAAATGACATTAAGTTTTCGAAAATGACTTTTTCATAAAGTTAATCGTTTAAAAGATATACGCTTCCAAAGTGGTAAAATGTGTCCCCCCCTCTAACTTCTATAATAATGAAGTGAAAAATCTAAAAAACCATATGTTGTAGATCTTAATGTAAACTTTCAACCAAAATTGGTTTGTATGAGATCGAGTCAGTAGTTTTTGAGATACAGTATATTTTCTATAACCGCAAATATAACTTTGTAATTCATACAAATACTATGCAAAACAAAGTTATTTGGCGTAGTTGGAAAAATTGTAAATAAACTAGTTTTAAGAAATTTGTAAGGTTTTTTTTTCTAATAAATATATTAAATATATTATATTTATTATAGTTACTAAGGAACCCTTCATGGGCGAGTCCGTCTCGCACTTGGCCAATTTTTTGTTTTTTTTATGCATAATGTTACAGTGCAAATATCAGGTGTCGTTCTTTTAGATGGCTAGTCGTATTGAATATCTAGTCAGTTTTCAGGTTGGAGTTAGAACCATATTCAACTTCAGTAGACTACTTCAGCACACATAGGTATTACAAAAAGATTCCTTAAACTTTGAAGAATGTATATACATTCACTGACTGACACTGAGAGCACTGTCCACTCCATACTTTTAAAGACAATTGAAGTGACATTAGCTAAAGTGTCTTGTGATCGACAGGTCACAGGTTGAAACCATTACACTATAGCCGTGAACCCACTCCAGACACAAGCATATTTAGCTTAGTTGGAGGGGTTAACAAGTTTGCTAGTAATGTAAATTCTACCCACATAATTTCTCTTTCAAATTCTCTTAAAAAATCCACCACAGCTCAAGTAAAACTGGTCTCAATCTGTCTTCCAATCTCATGATTACTCAGATATCCCTCTGTTTTTCGTCGACAGTTTTAGTGAAAGCGATTTATAGCTACGAGGTATAAACATGGTTATGTCGGAGACGCACAGATGAGACAATAAAAAGACAAGGAAGATGAATCTATATATTTTTTGAAGTGAAAACTTCTTTACCATCGTTGTGATTTGAAAATTTATAAAACTAAAAAGCGACAGTAAAAAGAGACAGACACATAAATTGCCGAATTTTGGAATTTTTGTTGGAGCCAAGTGGTAGAGCTTTTGATGCCCTTTAAAATGAGCCCAAACTCGGCTATCTTGCGACCACGGGAACGAAGTTAGGTCGCGGGTGGGTGAGGTAGCCCTGAGAGGGGGCGGGGTGGGGGGGGGAAGGGGGTCTCGTGGGGAGTCGAAAAAGCGACAGTAAAAAGAGACAGACACATAAATTTTTTTTTGAAGGTTTCACTTCTACCACGTTTGAATTGCACATATGTTTTCTTTTATTGATAATGGTCTCGCGTTTGAGCACCACCTCACCTAATAATAAGTGATAATGTGGTCAAAGATGGATTACCTAGAAGTAACCTATTCACCATCGACTTAAAGATCCCCAGGTTATAGCTATCAGGAAACAGACCAAGGCAGAGGATTCCACTCCGTAGCCGTACGCATAATGAAAGTATTCTCGAAATTTTCTGTGCGTATGGGTGGGATATCCACCATGTATCTAAATGAGATAACCTGAGCATATTTGTAATTTTTAGGGTTCCGTAGCCGAATGGCAAAAAACGGAACCCTTATAGTTTCGACATGTCTGTCCGTCTGTCTGTCTGTCCGTCCGCCCGTATGTCACAGCCATTTTATTCCGGAACTATTAGGACTATACATGTAAAACTTGGTAAGTAGATGTATTCTGTAAACCGCTTTCCGATTTTAAGAGAAAATTTATAAAATATTTAAAATAAAGGGGGCTCCCCATACATGGAACTGAA
Organism: Tholera decimalis; assembly: GCA_943138885.2. Taxonomy (NCBI): domain Eukaryota; kingdom Metazoa; phylum Arthropoda; class Insecta; order Lepidoptera; family Noctuidae; genus Tholera; species Tholera decimalis. Next base: position 5,724,072 of record OW964573.2, read on the forward strand.
ACTGAAAATATGTTTTTTCATGAAACCTATACGTGTGAAGTATCCATAGACAGGTCTTTAAAAATGACATTATATTTTCTAAAATGACTTTTTCATAAAGTTAATCGTTTAAAAGATATACGCTTCCAAAGTGGTAAAATGTGTCCCCCCCCCCTCTAACTTCTATAATAATGAAGTGAAAAATCTAGAAAAACCATATATTGTAGATCTTAATGTAAACTTTCAACGAAAATTGGTTTGAACGAGATCGAGTTAGCAGTTTTTGAGATACAGTATATTTTCGAAAACCGCAAATATAACTTTGTAATTCATACAAATACTATGAAAAACAAAGTTATTTGGCGTAGTTGTAAAAATTGTAAATAAGCTAGTTTTAAGAAATGTGTAAGGTATTTTGTTTTTTTTTTTCAAATAAATATAGGTATTAAGTATGTTATATTTATTATAGTTACTACGGAACCCTTCATGGGCGAGTCCGACTCGCACTTGGCCAATTTTTTCTTTTCATGTTCTGACGCACCGGGTTCTTTAATTGTACAAATATGCACAGGTATACGGACACTATTGTATTATTTTATACTTATATTACAGTGCTGGCCCAGTGCAACTCACTAGCACATTATGTTCTCTTATGAAATTGTATTTTACAAATATTTCAATATGTTCTTATATGTACTTATTACTAAATGTATACACAAACAACAAAAAGTCTATCACACGTACAAATATACACACAGTAACGCACGATATTCTACTTACAATACCTCAAAAATAACACACAACAAAATCATACTAACAAAATACATTCCTTCGCCATCACTCAAAACACAGAGCTATATACTTAAAACTTGCATTTGAGTTATTCTATTAGGAAATACTCGTACCAATAGTGACTATAAACTTAGTAGTAACATTAATATTAATCCCAATGGCTACCGTAAATAATATTAATGACGATCTTGATAACCTACACCTAGGATGTTCGTTTTTAACTAACCCAGAGGACTGTATTAAATTTTCAAAACACAATAACTTTAAGATATTGCATATTAATATACGCAGTATAACTAAAAACTTCGATAGCCTGATACTGATTTATAACACTAAGATTAAATTCGACGTTATTGTATTGACTGAGTGCTGGCTGAGTAAAGTGAATAACATTCCAACACTTGACGGGTATCAGTCACACTCTTCTTTAAATAACTCTAATCAAAATGAAGGCGTTGTAATTTACGTAAAAACAGAGTTTAACACCACTGTTTTCGAACCCAACATAGTAAATGCAAATGGTCTAGTATGCAAAATAGAACCCATGCTTGCAATTGTGGCTATTTACAGATCTCCTTCGTGCAACACCAAGAGCCAGTTAGACGGCTTTCTAAATAGCCTAAATGATACGTACAACGGTCTATCTACTTATCAAAATGTGGTCCTTGTGGGAGACATGAACATCGATATTAAACAAGAAAACAGAAACGACCGTAGCTTGGATTATCTTATTCTCAATGCCTCTCATGGACTTTCACCAACCCACCTACTTCCCACTAGATTAGATAACTGTTTAGATCACTTTCTCATAAAGTCAAAATTAGACACTATCACCCTAATACTAGAATCGCACATTACGGACCACAAACCAATAGTACTACTACTTAACTACGACAATCCTACACACAATAAGAGAACTGTTGTATCTCGTACAAATTATGACGTGGTGAAAGACGACATAGAGAATACAAGTTTCGCGGAAATCTATAGTACACACGACGGTAACGAGGCTATGGACAAACTAATTGAAACTATTTCAACCATAATGATCAAACATACCACACAAGTCACTCTTTCGAGGAAACAACGGACCTTGAAACCCTGGATTACAGCAGGCCTTCTAAAATGCATTAGGAATCGGGACCACTTGCATAAACAATCAAAAAAGTTTCCAGATAACCTTGTCCTAAAAATTACATATAATCGTTATCGAAACTTCTGTAACAAGTTACTTAGGAAATTAAAACAACTACATGAAAATAACGAACTACGAAAAAAGTAAAAACAACCCTAAAGCTTTATGGAAAACCATTAAAGAAATCACAAACACACGTGTAATACGAACTAGTGCAGACGCTCTGATGAAAATATGTGATACTCCTTCTTCTTCCATCAATCACGTGAGCACCTATTTCAGCAATTTAGGCAAAAGTCTGGCATCCGAGATACTTAATCAAACCTCAACTTTTCCCAGTAACGGCCAGTCGTCTGAAAATACTGTCAAAAGCCAGCTATGTAACTCGCTTGTCATTCCTGAAATAGATGAAAGTGACGTGGAAGCAACAATTCTTCAGCTACGTAGTGATTGCGCCGTAGGTTGGGATGGTATCTCGTCATCGCTGTTAAAAACATGTCGTCATGTCCTCGTATCACCTATAACCTACATCTTAAATCTCTGCATACAATCTGGAGTTTTCCCTAACGCCCTTAAGAAAGCCACTGTTCACCCAATCTTCAAGGGAGGAGACAGAAACTGTGTCAAAAATTACAGACCCATTTCAGTCCTTACGGCACTCTCAAAAATCTATGAGAAATTACTACATAAGTATCTTGGAAACTACCTAGACAAATTCCATCTCATAGCAGACAACCAGTACGGCTTTCGTCAGGGGATGTCCACTGACGACGCGGTACTGGATCTTACACAATTGGTTGCCAGGAAGCTCGGTGGTAAGACAAGGTGTCTGGGAATTTTTTTGGATCTGTCTAAAGCGTTTGACACAGTTTCTGTACCCAAACTTATCTCAAAGCTAGAATCATTGGGTATACGTGGCAAACCTCTTGAAATTTTCACAGACTATTTAACAAACCGTCTCCAACAAGTTAAAATTGGTAACTATTTTAGTAAAGAAGAACTAGTGACCTACGGTGTACCACAAGGTAGCATATTGGGGCCCACACTTTTTCAAATATATGTTAACGACCTATGTAATATAACGATCCAAAACTGCAACATATATACCTATGCAGACGATACCGCAATAATAGTCCAAGGTCCATCTTGGGAAGCTGTTAAGAGCAATGCTGAATCTGCCTTAAGTAGAATCATGCGCTGGTTAAACTTGAATCTACTGACACTAAATCTGGCCAAAACCATATTTATTCCCTTCTCTATCCGCTGTAACTTGAAACCACCGACTACTTTCTCCTTAACGGCACATTCATGTACAAGTCCTTCAATATGTAGTAGTTGTCCAAAAATAAATAGAGCTGACTGCGTAAAATACCTCGGTGTCAAAATAGACAGCGGTTTAAGATGGGACCAACACGTAGATACACTCTCCACCCGAACAATGCGACTTATTACCATTTTTAAGTCGCTTAGGGGCATACCCTTAAAATGGTGTATTTTGCTCTATGCCAGTCGGTACTGGGGTACTGTATTAATGTGTGGGGTGGAGCCGCAAAGACATGTGTCCTGAGGCTCGAGAGGGCACAAAGAGCAGTCCTCAAAGTGATGACGAAAAAACCACGTAGATATCCTACAGCTCAACTTTATGAAGACTGTAAGGTTTTAACTGTGAGACAGCTTTTTGTGCTTCAATCGATCCTTAGGACACATGGCAGTGTGCCTCCCCCTGACCTTAACAAACGCAAACAAAACGTCTCAACGGCAAAACACAGGACTACGTTTGCAAAACATCAATTTTACGTAATAAGCAGGCACTTATACAACAAAGCACACAAGAAATTAAATATTCTTGGTCTCACTAGGTCTAAACTAAAATGCACAGTAAAAGAATGGCTGCTCAATCTCGACTATTATGAAACGGAGTCACTATTAACCTACATCACGTAATAAACAACTACACATAACAATAACTTAACATCTCACTTACTTAACTTCACCACATTTATAATACAACAAATACACACACACTCACACAAACATACACACACACACACAAACACACACACACAAACACACACACACACACACACACACTCGCACTCGTCAAGTTTGCCACATAAATACGCATTACTGCTGACACATTCCACTTGCACGTCCGCTATGTGAATTTTATATTAATATAACCCTATAGTCGGATACTGCCCCCTAAGATACAGGCTTTGCCTAGTTTAAGGGGCAGGGTTGAAACTAGTGTACATATCTGTAATTAATTTGTTAACATATAAATCTGTGCAATGTAAATCAAATTTGTGGTTGTGGTTGTGTTGTTATTATCTTCATTTTCTCTCGAAACGGTGAATAAAAATCTCTTGGGAAAGCAGGGATATCATGGGACCAAAAAACAAGACATTTAACATCCGTTCTGGGACCGCGTAGTGAATCACAGCCCATTTCGTCTCATTGAGAGGGGACCTGGGTCCCAGCAGTCGGAACGTTCTAGACTGATCATGTTTTCATATGTATACTATGACTATCTATCTATCTTCACAACCATGTAACTGGATAACAATATTAGAAGAAAATCGTTACTTACCATCAGGTGAGATGGTGGTCAAACGCGAACCTATTATCAAGAAAAAAAAGAAGGGGCCAACAGTTTTAATCTCAATTTGTTAAGATGACTTACCATGCCCAGATCGATTTTTCTATCTTATAATACGTAAGCTGAGAAATATAACAAGGAAATTAAACGTCATCAAAAACATAACTTGTAAAACAAAACAAGTCTCGCAACTCAGTTCTTCTACCGTAAAAAGTTGTGAGATCCATGTAATACCAAGTCGGTTAATTTGTTCAGTCCCTACTTAATGGTCCTTCTGTTCTGTTATTACGTAATTAGCTGACCTATCAACATCTTATAGTGACCATATTTTTTTTTAAATATGGTTTAAATACATAGATTGACTTGGCTACCGCATGAAAACACAATAATACATATTATATTAAATTAGATTGTTTAGCATAATTCAGGCATTTTTTTTTATCCACAACAAAGTTATAGGGGGTCGAAAATGGCCTGATCTGCTTCGATAAAAGGATGGTACAGCCGTGCCGCTTTTTTGCTTGACTTGGCGGTAGCACCGCCGCGCGCCGTGCCCCCAGATTTATAGGACTTAACAGCAATGGACAAAGTTCTGAAGCAGCTTTAAACTATAACTTCTAAAACCTAATCACATGCAGAACTAGTGCTATCTATCATACGCTGTGGTTTTAGCTTAAAACCATTGCAGGATTCCAATTCATTGAAGGATTAGTGTTGTGACCACATTCAGTTCAGATTTATCCGCGGCTGCGGATATCCCAGTGATTTGGGGCGGATATTGATGAGATATATTGACATTTAGGCGAATCTGGCTTAGAGTGGAATGTGCTGGGATTATAACTGAAGTTACATTGTGAATTATTGTGGTTTTGTTGTGGTTTGTTGGTTTGTGTTAAAGCTGTATTTTATAATATTGTTTCGCCAGTTGCTTAATGAAGTACGTTAATAAACTTGGACATAAATCTAGAATGGTCGAGACACTAACGCCGTCTAGCGGCGAGTAGCAGTACTGAGTATATCTAGTCGAGACACTAACGCCATCTAGCGGCGAGTAGCAGTACTGTGTATCTCAAGTAGCTCTGGAATATTCTTGGCAGTATAAACGTCGATTTTACAAGAATGTTCTAGAACTCATAGACCGTGGTATAAATAGATCGCAAAGGGGCGCAGAGAGTCAGTCTTATTACGAGGTGAATACGCGATATAATCGAAGCTTTACAAGTGTGATTTAAGTGTTAAGTGACAAGTGTTGTGGTGCGAATATTTTTGTTAAATTTTTATTTTGTGTTTAATTAATTGAAGTGTTAATTTTGGTTTAATTAGCTCGTAACAATAGCTAAAGGAATATGTATCAGTAGCATAATGGCTAAGGTGTCGGACTTGTGATCGAGAGGTCGCAGGTTCGAACCACACTCAGTACAGTATTACCGTGAACCCACTCCAGACACAAGCATATTATACTTGGAGGGGTTAACAAGATTGCGAGTCATTTGAATTCGACGCACGTTGCTAGTTCTCTTTATAAATTATGGGTATTTTTTTATTGGTGGATAAATCTGTCAGGCCGACAAATTAGTCTTCCTGGGTGGAGTGGAAGGGAGTGTCAGACTTCTACTGACTAAAAACCTACCCCTTCAGTTGCCCTTGAATTCCGGGGCGACGGTATCTTGTTAGAACATTCCCGCAACCTAGCAGGATTCCCGGTCTATCTTCATTCGACAAATAATATATCTGGCGCCGGTCGATGTTTAATTATTATAAATAATTTATCTGTTTTTAGATAAATATACTTATTAGCGATGAATCCATTTTATATTTCACCATATTCGTTATTTTTATATTTTGCCTTAATAGGTATTGTTGTTTAATCATTAATTTACCAGTACAAAAATCATGCAACGTGTAACAAAAATTTTCTATTAATCATACAGTATGTATATATGTCCTAGAGTAAATGTGAACTAGAACCGTAGCCCAACAAGGTGGGTTTATCAGGTCCGTTCCATCCTGGACGTCCAACTGCACGTCGCTCGACACGATGCCAAGAACAAGCATAGATGGCGGTACACCATCAGGGAGTAGTTATTTCCACGGGGGCTTCACGACCCTCAATATTGAGGAACTCGACGCGAGGAATTAAATATCATCTTCATGTTAGTCGAGATAGTGGTCAAACATTAATTTAAAAATGTATAACATCACTAACCATAATTTTGTTTTATTTTCTATATAATTGCTTTTTTTATTTCGCGTATGTACCGTGGCACGCCCTATTATAATACCAATCCTAGGTACTTTTAAATATGAATCGTTCTGCAGAATTTGCCATCCCAAACTCAGACGATCGTAATTTAAACTTATTTTGCCAATGCATTGTGTGCATGTATTTAAAGAGAAATCGGATTTTTCTTTTAGTATTTCAACCTTACACGAGCACTGCTATAGTGCAACAATGTAACCCTACATTCTAACCCCAGATACTGTTGACTAGAAATTCCAGTCTAACAATTCTTATCACTATATTACTTGCCCCTTTATTAGCTTTGGCTTATGGAACTGTCACTCAATCGATACACGAAAAAGTACATACGTAAAAAGTATATAATATTGTACTCCTTATGAATAAGGATTAACCTCTCCCACTGTGTGTACCTAACAGCAAACCCCTGAATAACTTTGCCTAGACATCTACCATGAATATAGGCCGGCTTTTAATCTAATTAAAGACCTAATCGGTCTGCCTATGCCTATGTGACCCCTACGTCAGATTTTCTGATTTCGAACAAAAGAAATACATTAAGGACTAACGATTACACGTGGTTTACGAGGCATGGAATCACACTAAATACAAAGGAAACCAAAACTAACCACCAAATCCAGCATCACAGAATCCCTTGTAATCCGTAAACATGCTCCATTGCATACGACACAGAACATCGATTCACGTTTAAACTGGTACTAGCAGGCTGCCATTTCAGTGTACATGGACCTTCAAAGTGAATTGATCCAATTAACCTACATGGTCTAGAACCAAATCTAGATTCACAAAACCACGTCTAAATTGTATGAAGTTCAAAAGAGACTTTGATTGTATAAAATATAAAAGAGAGTTAACCTCTCAGATTCTTTCGGTGTTTCTTCTGTGACTACCCTAGTAGTCAGCTAGAAAACAGGTTTCATAAAGATTCAATTTAAGCTCATTGGCAACGATGCACTGGTCGATTAAAAGCTCCAGAGCCTTAAACATCGACGGCGGGTTGCAAGTCTATCGGTTTTCTATCGGCTACATTTCGGGGAGTGTGCGATGGAATTACACAATCTAATTCCGCCAAGCCCGTTCCATCATCGGACTAAAAGACAAACGGCGATGCGCCATCGTTTCATGGTGGACATCCCACCCATACGCACAAAACGTTTTGGGAATACTTTCATTATGCGTACGGCTGAGTGGAATTCCCTGCCGGAGTCTGTGTTTCCTGATCGCTATAGCCTGGGGGTCTTGTCAAGAGTGTGTCCAAAAAAAAGGTGTAAAAGTGTTAATTGTATAAACCAAAACAATCATAATAACCTACCGTTTAATTAACCTATCGTTTAAATGCCTCAGTCTGTTGGTTTGTTGATTAGTCTATAACGTTGCATCGGAGGAAATAATAGACGTAATTCTTGTTTAGAGATATAAATTATGTTGAGGGTATCGTGTTACCCAGTTACTGGGTTGTGGAGGTCAGATAGGCAGTCGCTCCACGTAGAACACTAGTTCTCAGCTGCAGTCGGTTATGATTAGGGCTTTCAATCCCGCAGCCTGAATTAAATCTCGATATTTGCGGGACTACGAATTTTCAATCCAGCGGGATCTTGGTATTTGCGGGATCCCGCATATTGAAAATATTCACATTTATATAAGACAAATAAAACAAAGAATTAATCAACTAACTCCACATTTATTTACGTATTACTATTAGTATAAGATCAAATTACACCGTTTTTCTTCTGACTGAATAAAAAACTTAACTGATATTTTAGGCTACATACTTTGTCTACCACTGACTGAAATTCGGCTATATTAGGCTTACTTAAGCTGTGAAAAACGGGCGACATCGGCCCCCGCGTTGTTTGCAACACTGCCGGCCGCCAGTCACCGAGTCACCGAGCGATCGCGCTTGCGAGAGGTCGCACATATGCTTTTTGTCCCGCAAATCCCGCGGATCCCGCATCACGCGGGATTGGAAAATGACGCGGGATCCCGCAATACCGAGAGCTCGGTATTCCGGAATTGGAAGCCCTAGTTATGAAATACTTATAAATAATGCTGCATCAACTCCGTACATGGGAAAATACGGTTAGTCTGTTGATTTTAAATCTTTCGTAGTTGGTTCTGGTAGTCAGAAATGGAAATCACACATTACTGTGATTTCACATTATTACTACTAGTGTACTATTGTAACACATTTTTTTTTTTTTTTTTGTAACACTAATGTATAATTTAACTAACCTATCTTTTTAAGTGCCTTAGTCTGTTGGTTTGTTGTTTAGTACATAATTTTGTATCGGTGCAAGTAACCAACGTAATTCTTGTTAAGAGATATAAATTATGTTGCTTAAGAATCAAACAAAAGTAACTACTACTACAGAACTACAATACGAAAAATGCCGGTGTATTCTTTTATTGTTTATAGGCTCGCATTTGACCAAAATCTCACCTGATGGAAAGCGATGATGTGGTCGAAGATGAAGCATGCTTACTTAGAAGTAACCCTTTTTCACTCTTGACTTAATTACAGTCAGGTTATAGCTATCAGGACACACAGACTCCGGCAAACAATATTCCATTCCTACTGACAAGCTATGAAAGCATACCAAAAAAAATTGAACATTATCTATTAAACTTACAACTAAAACATCATCCAACGCGAAATCAATCATAACATAACTAAACAAAAAGAAAACAATTTATATTGCCTCTCATAATTAATAGTTATTTGTTATACAAGATTGCAAAGTTGCTTTTTAACCGCGTGCTCAATTTTGATGACCGAGCAAGCGAAGGATTCTAAAATTGAATCACGAGTGCAGCGAGTGATTCAAACACTAGAATCCTGAGCGTTAGCGAGGGAATCAAAAGAGCACGAGGTGAAAAATCTTTGCACTCGAGTGCAACACGTAACTTTTCATCCCACCTCACCGAGGAAATGACTAAATGCAAAAAAAATGGCGCGCTAAGCAAAAAAAAAAGTAAGTACACCAAGAAGGTTCCAGTCTGAGTTTTTAACAAATTAAAAAAAGTTGTATGATAAATTCGGCCCCATGGAGGTAGAAGTAAATAGGTTTAATGATGTTTTGAATTCACAAACTTAGTACACACGATGTTCTAAATTCAATTTACTTTATCCTCTAGCAGATAAAAACGGCTTTTGCACTCAGATATCGAAGAGCAAAAATACTCTTTCCGAGATGGGGGGATGAAAAAAACTATTTCCTTAGTACTATCCTATCATCCAAGTAGAAAACACAATAAAATATTCTTGCAAAGAAAACGCTTCCAATATTTCTAGAGAAACCTCAGCGAAATAAAATGGATGTTTATTCACTTCTCTCTAGAACATGTCTGCACGTAACATGGAATACATCCAGATGTACACATACATTATGCAGTACACACAGATTTCCACGTATACTAGATTAGATAGCAGACGGATCGGGAGTTATTGCTACCTATTAGGAAGCGTTTTATCGTGGCTAAGACACGGGTCGGTCTCAATGCTTGTTGAAGTCACTATACGAAGATGGGTGAACTTCTTTACATTCCATTACATATCATATATGATTTGATCACTGCAGATTGTATGGACTTTAAAAGAGACGTTGACCTCTAAGTTTGTTTCAGTGTTTCTTCTCAGAGTAGTCAGTTAGGAAACACTGGGCATTTTGACACTGACATTTACAAAAAAAAAGACGTGTAAAAGTGTTATTTATAACCTATTTGTTAAATAAACATCACTATATTAATGTACTAGCGACTCGCCCCGGCTTCGCACGGGTGCAATGTTTATATTAAATATAGGCAGCGTTCGCGAGAATCGTTAACGTACGGCAGTTTTTTCGACGCCTTACTCCACAATTTTCACTAGCACGAAAAATCCTATCTATTTTCCGGGATAAAATATAGCCTATACGGATTCGGAAGAATCCCTCTAAGTAATGGTAAAAGAAATTTTGAAATCGGTCCAGTAGTTTTTGAGCCTATTCAATACAAACATACAAAAATACAAAAATACAAAGGTTTCCTCTTTATAATATTAGTATAGATTACAAATATATTTTTTTAAATAAATTATTATATTATATCCAGATTATTATATTATATATATCCAAGCGTCAATAGCCTAATGGATAAGGTGTCGGATTTGTGATCGAGAGGTCACAAGTTCGAACCCCACCCTTTACACTTTTGCCGTGAACCCACTCCAGACACGAGCATATTTATCTTAGTTGGAGGGGTTAACAAGATTGCTAGTAATGTGAGTTCTGCCCACATTACTAGTTATCTTTATAAAAAAAAAGATTTTTCCGTGCTTCGAAAAGCACATTGAACTGTCGGTCCCAGTTGTCATTTGTGCATCTTTGACAGTCGTTACGGGTAGTCAGAAAATCTGAAACTGGTCTTACCTAGAGGTATCGTGTTACCCAGTTACTGGGTAGTGGAGGTCAGATAGACAGTTTCTTCATGTAAAACACTAATACTAGGTTACATTTGGTTAAGTTAGGAGCCGACCCCAAAATATTTGGGAAAAGAATAAGCAGATGGTGTAGGTATTTAATATCTGTGGTGCTCTTTTGAGGAAAGAACCACACATATTTGAGTGGAGCTGGATCAGTACAAGAACTTGTCAGTTATCGTGTAGGTCACCTTAGAGCTTAACACGTTCGCTGACAGTGAGCACTTATCCTGACATCACATTACGACAGTAGAATTTTCCATACTAAATGACAAATCAACGTAGAACTCGTGCACGAGCAAGCAATATGAAGCTACCCACAAAATACTCGTATTACGGCAGTAAGAAATATGAAATTGCTCATAATATGACAGTGGATACTGCTCTTCATAATACTTATATGAAAAATTATCGTGAGATGACGTACTCTTAAAAATAAGTGGCCCGTCCCTCGACGTACTGTCATAACGAACTATTTTAATTACCCTCCTCACGAGGTAGGTACTGTCAGCGAACGTGTTAAGAAGTTCAATGTTTGTGCAGTGTGTTGCAGTAGGAAAGTCGGGTCTGTAGGCACTAAGGATTGTCTTAAATCTTGATATATATATAATAAACAGTGTCGCCTTTCTGTGTTTGCAAATAGGTACACAGCCTGCCTTCGATTCATGAATTTATTAAGCAACTTTTTTTGTTTTTGTATATTCTAAGCAAAAAATAATGAGTCCAATTCACAAAATATTTTTAACTAATTTGCATATTTTTACTAAAATTTTCTATTATGTTGAGAAATGTTCTTTTCAAATAAACTAATCTACCTCTAGGCTCTAACTAGGACTTTCGGTACCCAATATAGACTTTTTAAAGGAAAGATGTCTTATTTTTATTACCATGTATTACTACAATATTTGAGTTTGTAGCGTGGCAACTCGCTGTCCGACCATGGACCATGCCCGGGTCGACGGCGCGTCGTGTTCCACGCGCGCCTCAAAGAGCGTCAGCAATATGACGAGGCCCCCCGTAGAGGGCCGAAGCCTGCCGGGGTCGTGGGACTCATCCCGTTACCGTGACCCCGGTACGTAAAGGGTTATTGAAGGAACACCGTGGATTTTAGTCAGTAAAAGTCTGACAGTCCCTCCCACCCTGCCCGGGGTGGGAGGACTTATTTGATAATTTTACCACGCTAAAAAAAAAAAAGCGTTGTGTTTTGATGGGCAGAATTAAGTGTGATTTTCTCTAATCAGTATTTAAACAATTAGAAGCTCCCAGCGTTTATTTTAGGAATTTACAACAAAAAATATGTTTAGTTTCCGAACCATTCGGTAAAAGCCACAAAGCTTACATTTGTGTGTTCGTCTGTCTAACAACTAAGGTCTCTGACCTTAGTTCAGATTTATTTCTTATCTACCTGTTTCATCGCGAGAGTAAGTTGAATTATTAGGGACGCTTTCCAGCTCCCAAAAGCGTTGCGTGAGCGTATCTAAGCTAAGCGTGCTAGATATACAGTGAAGTTACCATTTAAGGCTCCGTGTATCTACCTGTTTCGTCGCTGTAGAAACCACCCTTGGCTACATAGCCATGGGTCGGGCTGATTGTCAACCTCGCATAACATCGCGCGCTCGCCCCGCTCAGATAAACAAAAATAAAAGCGAGCAAACTTCAGAACAATATTCCTTCCGAGTAAATCACTTATGCGTGAAGACCGATAGAACACGGCTTCAACTGACTTTTCCGATTTACTAGTAATTTAAGGGAACCCCCCTTCCAGTCTACTAACCAGATACAATTAAGTTCTACTATTTAACACGCTGCGATTACCTATTTTTCTTTTATTGATTACAGGTTCTCGTTTCACCTTTATCTGTATCTGGTAAGCGATGATGTGGTTGAAGAAGTTCGTTTATCTAGATGTAACCTATTCACCCTTGTTTTAAAGATCCCCCGGGATAGCTATCAGGAAACACAGACTTCGGCAGGGGATTCCACCCCCTAGCTATTCGCACAATAAAAGTATTTTTGTTTTATCCGACATCAAAAGCCCAGTAGCTGGGTAATTAAATATACTATGCCATTGCCATTGTACACTAGTTTTATTATTTGTATCTTTAAGTGTATTGTGAGGTGTATAATAAAGTATATAATAAATATGCCAAGATTAAGGATTGCGATTAGAATGCATTTATTTAAGTCCCTGTCTATATTGTAGGGTAGGGCCCACTTACTATATATACTTCCTACGGTTTAGGCAAGGAGGAGGGTCCCGGGCAGGCCCGGTCGAGTTTGTACGGCGAACTTGAGACATAGGTATGTCTCAAGTATACAAAAATGTTACAAAAAAAAAAGAATAGTGAAAGCCCTAAAAAGAGACCAAAAAAATATTTAATTTGGGTCTGGCATAATAGGAATTGACAGAACTGTCAAAGGTACAAATTCTACCATTTTGGTAGTAAATAATAATCGACGATGGATAGTATTTGCAGAGAATTACAGACTTTCTATAAAATAATTCTCTGCTTTATAATGTGCTCTTTAATCCTTTTACTCCTTTTTAACTTAAGGAACTCTTTCAGTTCCTCTGTGACACACATTCTAGATCTCTGAGATCATCGGAAAATTTAAAGTTAAGTATTCGTATGCATTCCACTTCTTTCTTTGATAAATCTTTCACTATTCAAGCAGCTCGTTTGTGGAATGCATTACCTATAGAAGTGAGGCGTGCTCAAACGCTACCAGCATTCAAAAGAATGGTGAAGGAGCATTACTTCTCCCCATAAGTTTATCCCCTTCTTTCTCAATTATAGATACATGTAATATTTATTAGTATATGATTTTTGTATTGTATGTATGTATTTTATATGATTGTGTTCAATTAATATTATTTATGTTGTTTGTACACTGACAGCCCTTAATCTGTCTCCTTTAATTTTTGTCCATCCAAAGGTTGTCTGTAAGAGATCGCCCTGTGCGATAAGACCGCCCATTGTACACTAAAATCCACGGTGTTCCTTCAATAACCCTTTACGTACCGGGGTCACGGTAATGGGATAAGTCCCATGACCCCGGCAGGCTTCGGCCCTCTACAGGGGGGGCCTCGTCATGTTGCTGACGCTCTTTGAGGCGCGCGTGGAACACAACGCGCCGTCGACCCGGGCATGGTCCATGGTCGGACAGCGAGTTGCCCTTTACTCGCTGTCCGCATGCCCGCGCCTACGGTGGCCGGAGATCGTCGGCCGACGTCCGACGCCGTGGGCGTCTACCACCCCGGGCAGGGCGGGAGGGACTGTCAGACTTTTACTGACTAAAATCCACGGTGTTCCTTCAATAACCCTTTACGTTCCGGGGTCACGGTAATGGGATGAGTCCCATGACCCCGGCAGGCTTCGGCCCTCTACAGGGGGGGCCTCGTCATGTTGCTGACGCTCTTTGAGGCGCGCGTGGAACACAACGCGCCGTCGACCCGGGCATGGTCCATGGTCGGACAGCGAGTTGCCCTTTACTCGCTGTCCGCATGCCCGCGCCTACGGTGGCCGGAGATCGTCGGCTGACGTCCGACGCCGTGGGCGTCTACCACTGCGGCTGGGCTGGAGGGAGGACGCCATCCTCTCCCTCACGCGGCCCGCCTCCTCCTTCGGAAGCATGACTGCTTCGCAGAAGGAGGCGACCGCTTCCCACTCCCTCTCGCCTCGCAGCATGGCCTCGACCAATGCCGGGCGCAAGAGGTCTCCGCCTATCGCCGCCGTGAGGACACGTCGGTGCTCTGTCCAGGCGGGGCAGTCTTGCACCGTGTGCTCTACGGTGTCCTCAGGGCGACCCTCGCAGTGGTGACACCCAGGCGTTTCCTCCTTTCTCATCAGACACAGGTACCTCCCGAAACTTCCGTGTCCGGTAAGGACCTGCGTCATGCGGTAGGTCAGGACGCCGTGACGCCGATCTAGCCACTCCTCAAAGAGGGGTCTTACCGCCGCAATTGCGGCGTGCCCGGCCGTCGGTTGCGACAGTCGTTCCCTCCATACTGCCCTGAGATCGCGCCGGAGCTCTTCCCGCCGCGCCTCGACTTCTCGAGGCAGTGGGGATACGCCCCGGCGCTGCGCCTCCACGCGCCATTCATAGACGCGCTGGAGGGCAGTCGCCTCCAGATCCCAGGGCAGCAATCCGGCAAGGAGGTTGGCCGATTCGCCGGCGATCGTGCGGTATCCCCGGATCATTCGGATAGCCATGACCATCTGGCATGCGACCAACTTTAGTGGTCGCGTCCGGATGCACAGGGCTCACACTGGGGACCCATAGAGGGCCATGGACCGCACAACGCCGGCGTACAGCCTTCGGCAGGAGGCGTTTGGCCCGCTGAGATTAGGCAGGAGTCGCCTGAAGGCGGCTGCTGCCCGGTTCAGCTTTGGGTCCAAACTCAGGAAATGCTCCCTGAAGTTCCACCGGCTGTCGAGGACGAGTCCCAGGCACTTCATCGTCCTCCCGACGCCAATGCGAACCCCCTCCACCGTTATGTGGGACTCGGACCGTGGCGCGTTCCGACCGCCATGGAAGCACATGGCCTCTGTCTTGTGCAGCGCCACGTCGAGTCCCAACTGCCGGATCCTACGAATGACTGTCGCAACCGCTTGCGTCGCCAGGTCGGCCGCCGCCTGGTGCGACTCTCCCTGCGCCAGGACGAGCGTGTCGTCAGCGTAACATATTACGCTGACGCCGTCAGGGAGGTCGCCGCGCAGCACCTAGTCGTATCCGGTGTTCCACAGGGGCGGCCCCAAGACCGATCCCTGACACCGCACGACATCTCTCACCGGTTCCACTCTCCCCGGTGACCGGGGTAGATGACGGCTCTGTCCGTCAGGAAGTCCTCGACTATGCGACGGAGGTAGGTCGGCACCAGGTGGTACCGGAGTGCCTCCCTGATGCAACTCCAGGGCAGGGTGTTAAAGGCGTTGGTGATGTCCAAAGACACCGACAAGACGACCCTGCCCCGGGATACCGCGTCCCCCGTCGTGAGGGCTCTCACGCGCATGATGGCATCCACCGTCGAGCGCCCCCTGCGGAAGCCAAACTGGCACTCCGCAAGATCCGGGCCCTCCCGATTCAGGTGCCCGAAGAGGCGGTCTGCAATCACTCTTTCCAAGAGCTTGCCCACCTCGTCGAGCAGCACGATGGGCCGGAATGCGGACGGAGAGTCCGCAGGGCGCCCGGCTTTCTGGATCAGGACCAGCTTTCCCGTCTTCCAGCGAAGCGGAAACTGGCCCCTCTCCAGGCATGCGCTAAAGAAACCCCCTAGTCTAGGCCCGACAGTCTCCGAGGCCAGGACCCAGTCTTCCCCTGGCAAGCCGTCGGGTCCTGGGGCGGTATTTTTGGCCTGAGCCGTTGTACCGCCACTCTCAAGTCTACCTCGGTCACCTCTGGAGCGTCGTAGACGTCGTCGTCGCTGTGGTCCGAATTTGCGCCAGCTTCAGGTTCCGTCGGAGACGGAGCCATGGGCGGGGGAGCGTGCTCCCCTCGCGATGGGAACAGGGCGCTCACCACGTCCTCCAAGAACTGAGGCTGGAGACTCTGCGTCAACGGGGGAGCCCAGGGGCGGAGCTTCTCGCGCATCCACTTATAGGGGCGGCCCCATGGGTCCCCGTCCAGAGTCGCCAGCATCTCCTCCCGGGCCAGTTCCTTGGCCCGCCAGATCTCGTCTCGGAGGACGGCCTTCGCTGCCCTGTAGCCCTCGGACAGCTCCGCCCCTACAGTCGCCGCATCCGAAGGTCGGGTGCGGTGCCTGCGGAACCTGGTGTACCGGCGTCGCGCCGCAACGCACGCTTCGCGCAGCGCTGCTAGCTCGCTCGACCACCAGTACAGCTGACGCCGGGCGCGTCCTTGCCGCAACCGGGGCATGGCCACGTCGCAGATCTCCGACATGGCCTCCCGAAACCACTCCGCCTCGTCGTTTACGTCAGCAGTCTGGGGTCTGGGCGGAGACGTCGAACCGGATATACCGGTGGTCGGAATAGGTCTCCACCTCCTCCACAACGCACCAGTTGGTGACGCGCGGTGACAGGCTAGGGGTGGCGAACGTAACGTCCACCATCGACTCGCCCGTAAACCGCATACACGTGGGGACAGAACCCCGGTTCTCGATCACCAGGCCCTGCGCACGGGCCCAGTGCTCGAGCATCCTGCCATGGTCCGTGGACCGGGAACCCCAAGCCGGACTTTTGGCGTTGAAGTCCCCGAGGACGAGGGTGGGGAGGGAACCGAGGGCGACGACGACGTCTCCCAGCTCCGTTAGGGTGTTCAGGAACTCGGCGAGAGTTCGGTTCGGGGAGAAATAAACGCCTACCACAGCGATCTCCCCGAACCGTGCTGCGACGATCCCACGCCCTCTCTTGACGCGATCGAGGGGCGGGGGTACCGGCGGCGGCCGACGAAACGAGGGTCACTGAGCCGTCCAAGTCCGCTACCCAGTCGTTCCTGGGCAGGACAAAATACGGCTCGGCGACCACGGCGACGTTGATCAACCACTGCGCCATGCTCTGGAGCAAAAGTTCCTGAGCAGCGGCGCAGTGGTTGATGTTCGCCTGGAGGAAGCGCAATGGGGCCATTAATCGGGATCCATTGCAGCCTCCTCCAGGGCCCCTCGCGGGGGTTCAGCCACGACGGCGATGGCGGCGGCAGTAGCGACGTCGGCGGCGGCGGCAGCGGAGGCGGTGATGGCGGCGGCAGAGGGCCTACCTCTGCGCCTGGCTTTGGTGGGTGGGGCGCAGGACTTGCCCCCAGCCCGGTGATCGGCCGGCTTGCCAACCGCCTCACATGCGAAGCAGTGAGGCGGGGTGGAGCACGAGCCGGCCTTGTGACCGGGCTGACCGCAGCGGAAGCACCTATCGCTGCGGTCTACCTCCGAGGTGCACACCCATGCCACATGGTTGCCCACTTGGCAGCGGAAGCACCTCAGGGGTCTGGGGTCCAAGACTTTCACCTGCGCAGACACCCAACCAACCAGGAGCCTTCGGCCCTCCTGCAACTTTTTCGCCGCCGGGACGGGGCAGCTAACCGCAATGGTTTGCAACCCCGTGAAGCCAGGACGCAGGGCGCCCGCCCTCACCTGATCGGGAGGGCACTCCCCAGTCCTGGCAACGGCGACCACCACTTCCTCGGCCGTCACGGAGTCATACAGACCCAATATGTGCACGTCTGCGCGCTTGGTGGGTCTGGAGACTCAGGCCTCCTCCGCATTTAAGGACGCTCTGAGCCGTTCAGCCAGAGCATCAGCGGTAGGGCCACTGGCCGCACCGGGGATCTCCAACATCCGAGCCCCCGTCGCAGTGACCCGGTGACGGAGACGACCGGTGATGCCGAGCTCCGTGATGTCTATCACCTGCCGCGCCTTCGCGAGCACGTCGCGGTACACGCCCCTCTTCACCGCGTCCGGCTGCAGTGTGATCACTACAGCTGCGGTCTTGGGGGCGCACAATCGCGCCGCGGCGTCTCGCCGCCGCCGTCTCTCCCTTCTCCTCGAGGACCTGGCTGCGCCAGCAGCCTTCCTCTTCTCCCCAGCCACTTGCCAGTCGGCGTCGGCCGGAAGAGTCTTTGGAGAAGGCTGCTGGGATGGCTGGTTCCCGGCCTGGGCCTTCTTCCCTTTGGCCGCCTGTTTCGGCCCCGCAGGTGTCGGGGTCGGAGGCGGCTTTGGTGGGCCCGGTTTGGGCTTGGCCGGGGCCGTCTTCACCCTCGCAGGAGCCGCCGTCGCTGGGGCCGTCTGCCCAGTGGCCGTCTTCGCCTGAGGCGGCCTCGTTGCCGTCCGGGGAGGCTTAGACGCGGCCGCAGCCGCGTACGAAGGCGCCGCCAGCGGGGGTCGCAGCACGCGGCTCTCCAATACGGAGAACCGCTGCTGGAAGGCGGCCAGCTCCTGTCGCACCAGGTCGAGAACCGAGTTCTCCGCTAGTGTGGGCTGGCCTTTCTCCTTTTGGCCCCGCGGCGGCGCATTCCGCTGGCCGTCTCCCCGGATTGCGGCTAGGTCCACCTTGAGGGCGGCGTTCTCCCTCTGGAGAGCCTCCATGGCGGCAGTCAGGCGGGTGACCTCCGGCCGCAGATCGGACATATCGTCCCTTGCAGCCGGAGCCCCGCCGTAAGTCCGCGCGGCCGCCATGATGGAGGCCGTGGCTTCGCCGATCGCGACCTCCTTGCTCTTGCGGTTCCGCTTCCGCGAGATGGTGCGGATGGCAGCCGCCACGGCCTCTTCTAGTTTGGCCTCGCTCGAGGCCAGACCAGTGTTGGGCTCTCCAGAGGGAGGCCCCCTCCCCGAGGTCTTGCCTCGGCCTTTACCCCGCACGCTAGTGGGGATCTTGCGGGCCGAGACAAGCCCCTCCTCCGACGACGACTCGTCGTCGCGGGGGCGCTTGAGGAACTCCTTCCTCCTGTCGGCGCCCCCCTCGTTGCTCCTCACTGCGCTCCCAGAGATCAAGCTCTGGAAGCTTTCGGCGTCCGATGCCGAGTCGATTTCCGACCCGAGCACCGGCGCCCCTCTCCTCCGCGGAGCGGCGCTCTGCGCTCGCTCAATGTTCGGTGCCGGTGAGGTGGACGTGCTGGACAAGTCCAGCGACTCCACCTCACGGGCACGTGAGCCTCCCTGGCTCAATGCGGCGACTGCCGGGGCAAAGTTGGGGTAAAAGCCTTTGGTGTCCCCCCCAGAGTACGACGGGACTGACCGGACGTGTCCGGTGCGGGACTCCCCAGCTGAAGAGCAGCTGGGACCCGCCTGGGTAGCTTTAACAACGACTTTTTCTTCCATTTTGTTTACTTTTTTAGAGAGGTGAGTTCCTCCGTCCCTACCTCCCATTTCCCCTCCCCTGGTTCACTTCACGGTTACGTCTAAAGATTAGACGCATACCGGAAGTGAACCTTTCCTCCCCCTTGACTCGATCTCTGAGACCGGGCCCCGCGCCGTCTAGAAGCTCGAGCTAGCTGCTCGATCCTCCAGGCGGCTCGCCTTACCCCCGGTGTGTCCCTCTTGGTCTGGTTTCTCCCTCCGGGCCCGTCCGGCATGAGTGCCTCTACCGGCATGGCCCCAGAGATCATCGAAACACGCAAGCTCCACCACGACGACAACGTGGGGACACAGTTGGTGGAGACCCATTGTACACTAGTTTAAATTTTTGTATCCATAGAAATATTGTGAGGTGTACAATAAAGTATATAATAAATAAATAAATATAATTTACTCTAGCAAATGACATCCAAAATTACTTTGTAATATAATTACTAACGTATACCAATGGTTGATAATCTATACTAATATTATAAAGCGGAAAAGTTTGTTTGTTTGTTTGTTTGTTTGCTTGAACGCGCTAATCTTCGAAAGTACTGGGTGGATTTGGATGCAATTTGGTATGGAAGTAGCTTGAAGCTTGAGGAAGGTTATAGGCTACTTTTTACGCGACTGCAAAAAAGGAGAGTTATGTTTTTACCATGATAGAATCCACGGGAGCGAAGCCCCGCGTGAGTACTAGTAAAATAATAAAAAGGGAAGATTTTGTAGTAGCAGTTTTATCAAAGTCATGGGCAACCCACCCAACTTACCCAAAAAAATATGGCGGACTGTTTGTGTATGCGTGATCGTTTGTTATTGACTCTTTTTTTCTTTTTGTGGAAAATGGCTGATAACTTGAAGCGAAAATGCCGATGACCCAAACATTAAATTACATCGTTTTCCTAAACCAGGATCAACAAATATGCGGCGGTAAGTCTGAATTCATATAGAAATTATGAATCTTAATTTCATACATTATCAACAATTCAATAACTCTATCCACTGAGCGTGGAACCTAATATAGAAACACGCTTGTACGATACGACTACATACAGAAAGCACAGCTAATAGAAATCTCTATTCCTAGACACCACGTTTCGCCGAAAACTTTGTTGATAGAAAACATTGTTTGTACGTTTGTAGCCATCTCGGTACATAAAGAGTTGAATTGAATTGAAAATTGTCCAAGTGAGACTCCACCTGATAACAACGCCAAATTATGTTTCCTTCTTTTTCAGATGTGAAATGTGGGCCATGTAATGCAGTAAGCATTTTAAAGATTCAGACTTCATTAATATTGAGGAAAAGAAATTATCCAAACATGCTGTTCCGGATATGACTGATTTTGATAAGGTATATTTAAAATTTGCACTTACAACATTTCAGTTTAACCTATTAGTAATGAGTTGCATTGTTCAAAGTAATTCAACATACATTATTTCTTTCTTTTTTAGGAAATTGAAGCACAACCCATGAAAAAACTTTGTAACGATAACATTCAAGTTTCAAAGGTATCAAAGAAGTATATGTTTATGCCATGATTATTACTATTACATTAATCACCAAAAAGTACTTAATTCATACGTTTTCTGCCACATGTTGTTATAGTTTGTAACTATAAAGCTGCTCAAAATTTGTTATGTACATGCACTACAAGACGGCAAAAATATGCATTCACTTGCAGTTATTTCTTTGAATCACAAAATCATGCAATTGAAAATCAACTATGGTAAACTTTAACACTAACATTTTTGTTTTAGCACCAAGATGTCTCTGAACTGGATTATACAATAGAAACTGTACCAGGGCCATCAAGGGTTTTAATGGACATTATAAATGAAAACTATGAAAATGTAAACAAGCTTTGTATTTCTCTCAATAGGTAGGTACTTACCTGCATTTTTGAAAATAACCAAATCAATTACACATTATTTATGTTTATATTTTTTTTTAATTCTAGTTGGTTTCTGTTGCTAAAATACAATAGAGGTCATTGTGACAATGTGACACCTATACCAGGCTCGTCACAATTATTTATTGATAGTAAAAGGAAGCATCAAAAGGTAAGCATTGTTAATTAAATCCTTAACAAATAAACTTAAAAACTGCTGGGCCGACTTGAAAAATTCTTTCAGCAATGAATAGCTACATTATCAGCGAGTAACATAGGTTATATTTTATCCCCATACTCTCACGGAAACGGGAACTACGCGGGTGAAACCGCGCGACATCCGCTAGTACTTTATAATTTTTTATATTGTTAGCTAATTAATTGTTTACATCATTATTTCTTTTTATTTCAGTTCGTTTCTCCGGTGTCACCAAAGAAAATCCCGAAACTTCTCTCTTTAATAAATATTTAGATAATTTAACAGATTTTGTAAAATAATTGTGAAATAATAATAATATTCAATAATATTCCACAACTTTTCACACAACGCCATCTAGTCCCAAACTAAGCAGAGCTTGTGGTATGGGTACTAGACAACTGATAAACATACATATATATTTCTAAATACATACATATTATAGATAACTTACACCCAGACAAAGAACAAATGACCGTGCTCATCACACAAACATTTGTCCTAGGTGGGAATCGAACCCACGACCTTGCGCACAGCAGTCAGGGCCACTGACCACTATACCAACGGGCCTGTCAGATAATACCAATAATTCTATTTTGCTTAGTGTTATTTTTATAACCTATTCAGTCTCCCCAAATATGGAGGTTAATTTTAGGAAGCTAGAAACGAATCTGCGGTAATACTAGTAGTAGTAGTATTGCAGATTCGTTTCTAGTTTCCAATTAAAATTCATTCTGTAAGTCTAATCAGAAAACGCTTTCAAATCTTCCCGCTTTGAATTGTTTTATGGGACCCAGTTAGATGGCAGCACAGTCTAATTCTGTCTTGATTTTTTTTGTATGATGTCATTCTTCCGCTAGGTTATAGTGTTCTGTGGTCCCGGGCGTCGAGGATCGCGAGCCGATCTCCGGCCACCGTAGGCGCGGGCTTGTGAACGGTGAGCAGGTGTAGCTCACCATGCGAACGCCTCAAAAAGTTGTCAGCACCAGTGACGGGGCCAAATAGGGTCATTCCCCGCCGGGGTTGCGGGAATGTTCTAACGAGATACCGTGGCCCCGGAACTTAAGGGCAGCTGTAGGAACAGGGTGAGTTTTTAGTCAGTAGAAGTCTGACACTCCCTTCCACTTAACTTAGAGCGGGAGAAGTCATTCGATGATTTTCCCACCCAGACACACCACAACAAAAACTTTAGAATGAAACTAAAATTAATTACTGACAAAAAATTAAAATAATAGGTAAGTACCTACAAAACAAACTTTTCTAAAATTAATTTCATTCGATTCTTACATACCTAGACAATGTTTTTGGGAGAGGGGGCGGTTCTATGACCTACTGACATGTTTTGAAAAGAGTTACGGTACAGTTTCTTGCCGGTTCTTCTCCACAGGAATCTACCAATTTCAAACCGTGTACTGGCTTTTGACGCTTTATTAGTGCCCATGTGGGCCTATGTGAAATAATGGACCCTTAAGTAGGTATATTTTGTCTGTGCAGAATAAATAATATTCTTTTTCTACATAAGTAATTCTTTTTCTTTCTCATTACTATGTTTAAATGCGTTCCTTCGTTATCCATAGCATTACTATAAGAAAAAGTTTTTTGCGTCTTTAAATAAAGATGTCGTACTTTTTTCCAATTTGGCAAGATGCCAAGTAAAGCACACAAATTAGGTCTTTTGTAGCCTGTTAGCGAAGTATTTTATTTTCTTGATATTTGTACAAAGAAAGAGCTGAAAGTTCGATAAATTGTTTTAGTATTTTTCTTTTATTTCAGTACGTTTTTGAAGACAAAACATGCACACCTTAATGCAATTAATACAATAATGAATGCAATTAATACAATCTGTAATTATACAGTAAAAAATCTGTGTAGGTACACAGATTTTTGAACCTATTTTCTTTTTCTATTAATGGCGCCATTTACGAATTTTTCGATGTCCTATAAATTCTTTTTTTTTTTTATTTTCGCCTGTGTATATGTTTTATTTTTGAGCTTTGTAAAACTATAGTAATTAGTATCTAAAAATTCATCTGCAAAGCCTCCAGTATCGTAAATCCCGTCCATAGGTCACAATCAGGTTTGCCGCCAGTTTGTTCGTCACCAATATTAGAATCAGCCTCATTGTTACCAGTGTCGGCATCATCGTGGTATTGCCGTGTGCTTGGGGAGGCTGTAGTCTACATGTGACGCTCATCGCCACTCTACTTGCCGTCACCGTGGCGTTAACAGCCAGACTATTACGCCGAACTAAACAACATTACTAATAAACTTTAGATTTTAGTATTGAAACATGTTCCACATTTTGCTTAAAATTCGTGACTAGAAACTTCATTCGTTGAAATAAGGTTTAAAAGAATTAGGTAATCGAAATGAACCATAATACCTGTAGCTTCATTTCTGCATTCCCTGATAGGTGAAAGATTCCTCGTACATCAGTGAACTCCTTAAGTAATAAGTTGAGCTCCACGATAACTGGCAAAATGCTTGCACTGTCTGGACAGGTTCTTTCCTCAAAAGGCCATTTCAGACTGTAATCTGCATAATCTTCAAAGTCTATTGCGAATATGTGAATTATGTAGGTTGCCATATTCGAGATAAATTTTTAATGCTTGACAGTTTTCTAGCCAGTATGTTTTAAATGATTCTGTTTATTAGCTTTTTTTTTCTGGAAGTCGCGGTGACCCTGTGATGATGCGTTACATCATTACAGCAGGGTGGGTTTTTAATCAGTAGAAGACTGACACTTCCTTCCGCTTTTTTGTAGCTTTCATCGTTTTCTTTATAATCGAGTTAACTTTCTACGATCCAATATTACTTTTAGTCAGTAGAAGTCTGACAGTCTCTTCTGTTTAACATCGTGGAAATCCACAAGCACGAGGGTTTCCATAAGGAAAAAATGGTTGAGTGATACTGTTCTGCATGTCGTGGGTTCGATTGCCGCCCCGAAAAAAATATTTGGCCCCGTATAGTGCAAACAAGTCTAGCTGTTTATGCAAGTTAATTCAAATTATTTGACAGAGAATGAGTAGATGAATCCAAATTAGTATGAATTACCCACTAGTAGGGCATGCAATATCGCAAGGTTCTCAATTCCGGAACTGAGTTCCAATACTGGAAATCTGATTCCGGAATTCCGGAACCAGTTCCGGAATTCTGGAATCTTTTAAAGTTTGTTTTAAATCAAACCAGATTTATAATTATATCAGTCTTTTAACCTTTTGACCACCACGTCAAAAAAGCAAAAGCGTGCCCTCAGCGCCAAGCTTCGAATTCATCTTTTAAACCTACAAAATAGTAGTGAGGTCGAAATTATATCGATAAAGCTCATGGAAAACTGACAATATTTTTTTAATTTGAATAAATGGCTTTAATGGCTTTAATTTGAATAAAGATTTTTTTTTATTATATTTGATAGGCTTGCGTTTGACCATAATCTCACCTGATGTTAAGCAATGATGTGGTCGAAGATGAAGCACGATTGCCTAGAAGTAACCTATTCACTCTTGACTTAAAGACTCCCAGGTTATAACTATCAGGAAACACAGACTCCGGCAGAGAATTCCACTCCTTAGCCGTACGCACAATGAAAGTATTCCCAAAACGTTTCGTGCGTACGGGTGGGATGTCCACCATGTAACGATGGCGCATCGCCGTATCGTCGTTTGTCTTGTAGTCCGATGATGGAACGGGCTTGGTGGAATAAGACTGTGCAATTCCATCGCACATTCCGCGAAATGTAACCGATAGAAGACTGACAGGCTTGCAACACGTCGCCGATGTTCTAGGCTCTGGAGTCTTGTTTCGACCAGTTTCTCGTTGCCGATGAGCCTTTTGGCCTGTTTCTCTATAGACTCAAGTGCATCAAGCTGGTATTTGGCAGATCCATCCCAGAGATGAGAGCAGTACTCCATACACGACCGAACTTGCGGTTGAGCAGCTGTTCCGGTGTGAAGTACCGTCCTACCTTTGCTAGGATTCCCAACTTTTTGGCAGCCAATTGAGCCTTAGCCTCGATAAATGGACCAAAATTATGGGTGGATGTCAACGTAACCCCAAGAAGCTCGATGCGATCAGTTATCGGCACGGTTACACGACGGAAAGAAGCAGCCGGTTGAAATTGGCTCCTTTTTGTGGAGAAAAGACATGCCTGGGTCTTGGCAGCATTAAACTTGACCAAGTTGGCGTCGCCCCACTCTGAGACAGCTTTCAAAGTCAAGTTCAAGCGCCCCACCATTGCCTCTCGGAGAGACTGGACTTGTGACCCACTAGCACGCGCGCTGGATATATATCTCTCAGCTACAGGGCTCTGTCTGC
This sequence comes from Tholera decimalis, assembly GCA_943138885.2. Lineage (NCBI taxonomy): Eukaryota > Metazoa > Arthropoda > Insecta > Lepidoptera > Noctuidae > Tholera > Tholera decimalis. The sequence continues at coordinate 5,750,479 of OW964573.2, forward strand.
ATACCCAAAGGTACCTTTGGGTATGCAGACGACAGCACTGTTATTATGCAGGGCATTAGCAGATCGTTAATATGCAGCAAGAATAAATTTGTTGAGAGAACTGACCCCTGAGGGACCCTGGCATTAATAGCCAATTGGCCAGACGTGCAACCATCAATAACCACTCGAATAGAACGATCTCTCAGGAAGTCTTCTATCCAAACGCAAAGTTCAGTGGGTATACCGAAAGAAGAAAGTTTAGCAATAAGGCTATCGTGCCACACCCTATCGAAAGCCATACCATCCTTGTGTTGAGTTTTATTTCAACCCGCTTTGTCCTTTATGACATAAATGTAATAATCTGTGTCACATTTACGGCTTTTATTACTATTTAAATCCATAAATAGAATCAACAATCGATAAAACTAAGTCAATACCATCACAGCACTATTGTCCATCATGACGTAATTTTTTGTCATTCTATGACGACAGTGGCGCAGCTGGTACGGATTTCTTGACATTGCTCGCTCCTGCTCTAGAGGTGCGACGCCGATACTTATTAATAGTATCGAAATATTTATTCTTATTGTTTTGTACTTTCAACAGTTTCAAGTAATAAAATGTAAGTTTCTTTGAAAGAACAATCAATTTAATGTTTTTTCAACACATTTGCTCGTAAAGTGCACAGTCTTATTCCACCAAGCCCGTTCCATCATCAGACTACAAGACAAACTGCGATGCGCCATCGTTACATGGTGGACATCCTACCCATACGCAAGAAACGTTTTGGAAATACTTTCATTGTGCGTACGGCTAAGGAGTGGAATTCCCTGCCGGAGTCTGTGTTTCCTGATAGTTACAACCTAGGAGTCTTTAAGTCAAGAGTGAATAGGTTACTTCTAGGCAAGCGTGCTTCATCTTCGACCATATCATTGCTTAACATCAGGTGAGATATGGTCAAACGAAAGCCTATCAACTATAAAAAAGTGGCTCTTTATGAACCGCTATTAGGTCCATAATGCAGTGTATTAGAAACGCGTGCTTTTTACTTTACGTTATTGCACTAGTGCTATAACGCCACAGATAACTATTTACTAGTCGGAGGTTGGAGATAGCGGCTTGTGGAAAGTTCCACAGACTAGTTTGGTTAAAATATCAAAAATTTATGAATATCGGAATTCCGATATTACTCCTCTCAATTCCGGAATTGAAATACCAGAAAAATTGTTACGGAATTCCGGAATTACGAAATTCCGGAATTCTGGAATGCATGCCCTACCCACTAGCGTCTACCCGTGGCTTCGCTCACATAAGTATTTTTTGCAAGGAAAAAGACGGTCAAGCTCCTCCAACGGGATTCTCTATGTCTGTAGCAAATTTTATAAAAATCAGTTAAGTGATTCAGACGTGAAAGTGTCATAGACAGATAAATTTACTTTCGCATTAATAATATTAGTAGGGAAGTCCGGATTTGCAAAATAAATGTAAGAGACTACGAATTCTTCGAAAGAATACACAGAAATAAAACAAAATGCAATCTCGCAATAGCTCTTACACGACATTCTGGTTTCACTGTTTGGATTAACATTTCAATGCAATAAGATAATATTTGGATGAAAACTAAGATGGCTTATATTCTCTGTGTAATCTGAAATATTGGATGTAGGTACTGTATACTAGGGTTGTTACCACGGAATAGAACGGATTACTTCGGAACACAGAGCTCTGCTTTAAAATGCCGTGTTGTGCAATTATAACCTGTAAAACAAAACGTCAGACCGCAAGTATAGAGCGAGGAGGTACATATATCTTGCCATCGGTAAGTCGAAAATAACATTTAATTACAATTTTATTTGTAAAAATATAAAAATATTCTGATCACTATGAAATTCCGAACATTAACAACATTATTGCAACAAGTTACAAAAAGTATACATTGCCTGATGTGTACTTGCTTAATCAACGCAATGACCAACAATGTAGGTACTGCTTGCGCCACACTTCAACCATTGAGTTTTGTCCTTTGCCCTGATTGGCCGTGATGCACGGCGCATGTTTATCGACAGTGAGTCAATCAGTAGTAAGCTCTCGATTTAAGTGTGTGTAATTTATTTGTGTGCGTAATTAGCAGACGTAACGGGCCTCTTGCTTGTAGTGGAGCTAAAGAGTGGGGAGACAAGCGGCAACACGCGTTCTCATACAAATCTGGAACCTATTTCCTTTCTAACCTCTTTTATCTGTTCTGTGGTTGTTACGTTTATTCGGAACTTCTCCAAGTAATCTGATGTCCATAAGGTCAATGATATGGAGACCCGTCTTTCTTTATGGATATCGTCCGCCCTCTCGCTGGCGAATAGGTCTGTCAACTTCTGACTGACCATCCCGTGTTCCCTCACACACATGCGCCAGAGGCTGCAGGATCACATAAATAGTCTTCAACACGGCCTGCCTCTGTCCAGCACTGCTCAAAAAAATCATTTATTTTTCGAGTACCTATTTGTCATACCTACAATTTATTTATTTATTTTATGGGATAATAACAGCATACAATTCTTAAATAGGTACTTATCTATAATTACATGAGTAGCCAATAACAGTTATCCACAAAAGAATAAAAGATATTTAAGGTGGATCAGTTAACAAACACGTGCATCAATTTTATTGTTATATTAAAACAATTACAAAGATCTACCTTAACTCTGTAGTTTTATATTGTATTAAAATCCTTTAATTTTTAATATACGTCATAAACATCATCTCAATTGCATGCATGTTTCAAAATGGCAAACCTATTGATGTGTTCGATACAGTCAAATAAATGGCTTTGTAAAGCCATTGCTTGCCTTTAGCTTAGCAATGAGCGTATAGAACATTACTTTGTTATTGATGAATCGCTCAAACTCAGTTTACTCATACCTAGTCGAGTTCAATTCATGTTTTACCTACTTCAAAAAGGAAGAGATACTAGGTTCGGCTGTTAGAGCGACTTCCTATCTAACCTCTACTGCCCAAGTAGAACCCAGTGGCTGGTTTTTGCCCAGGAATTGAACCCGAGACCTCACGGTCGTAGTACTTGCGACTACTAGAGTAACGAGGCAGTTAATAATGAAGTGATTTCCAAAATTATTTTTCGTTCTAAAAGAGTTGCTAGTCTATCGGTTTTCTATCGGCTACATTTCGGGGAGTGTGCGATGGAATTACACAATCTAATTCCGTCAAGCCCGTTCCATCATCGGACTACAAGACAAATGGTGATGCATCATCGTTACATTTTGAACATCCCACCTATACGCACTAAACGTTTTGGGAATACCTTCATTGTGCGTACGGCTAAGGAGTGGAATTCCCTGCCGGAGTCTGTGTTTCCCGATAGCTATAACCTAGGAGTCTTTAAGTCAAGAGTGAATAGGTTACTTTTAGGTAAGCGTGCTCCATCTTCGACCACATCATCACTTACCATCAGGTGAGATGGTGGTCAAACGCGAACCTGCTATCAATAAAAAAAAAAGTTTATATCCGATTTAGATAGGGTTTTAACTGTTGAAAATCTTATTTTGAAGGGTAAGTTTAAGTGTTTAATTTTTTAGGATCTTATAAGGGTCTTCACAGGTAGGCCATAAAAATTTTCAAGAACTGAAAGCATACAATTTGTTTTATTTGCAGCCAGATGTAAGGTGTTCACCCTTATATTCTTAAATCAAAGTAATCTTAACCGTGTTTTAGCTTAAGCTTAGCAAGCATTAGAGAATTTACGAATTAAACTATTTGAATAGTCGGTTCTTGGCACCAACTTCATCTTAAAGGTTTCTAGCCGTAATAATTATAAATGAAATAAGACATACGATGATTATTTTTTTACTTTTTAGTGCAGTAGCGTTATTGTTATGAAGTTAGTTCCATTTTATGTTAAAAATTTTTTCATCATTGAGCCATTTGTGGGCTTTGCAATACTCGAGGTCGAACTTTTTGGTAAACCCGTCACAAGAATGCATGAAACGTGGATAGGACGCTTAACAAATTTTTATTGTAACTCGACTGGTTTATGCTCAGTCCAAAAAAGCTCGTAGCTAACAAAACTGGCGCACGGAATGGTCTTCAAAGTTAAGCGTCACTTGCTGAGGTCAGTTCCTAGATGGGTGCCCATCTCAACATATCAACTTTCCTCCGTTAAGCCGTTGGTCCCTGATATCATTTGTACATCTTTCACAATCATTACAAGTAGTCAGATGCCAGAAAATCTGAAATCAGTCTTGTCAACCTTTTTTTCTGTGGACAAATCATCTACTGACTGTGTCAGACTTCTACTGACTTTACCATTATTGCTATTAATTTTGTTTTGACTTTTTTTATCGTATCTGGCAGTGCTGTGTACTTCTGTAAGAGACTTATTCACAATGTATAATAATCTATTCTTTTGTTTTTTTTAATGCTGTACTGAATACGTTGTTGAAGTGCCATAAATAAATAAATACACGTCTAGCAGTATTATTAACCCCTCGACCCTCCAACTAAGCTAAATATGTGGGGTATAGGTGGGTTTCGAACCCGAGAACTGTGGATCACAAGTCCGACACGTCAGCCATTAGGGTATTGATAGATAGATAGATATACTCTATTATACATCATAACAGAATTAAATGAGGACTTACATTCTCGCAACCCAACCGCAACAATATAGAAATAAACTATGATAAACATACAGATTGTCTAGTATAGACGGAATAGTATTTACATGGAGACTGCCTATCTACCTTTATCGACCAAAATACCAACTCCGAACTACCGAACTCCAGGCCATCAATGGATCCCCGTTATCTTTGTACCGCCAGCCCCTTAATTCCAATGGCGAAATATATTCGTTCAGCACTGACGTCCAATACGACTCAAAATGGCGTCGTATTGTCCTTTCCCTCAAAACTTTTATTTCCGGATTGGAAAGTATCTACTGTTGGGGTTGTTTTCAAAAGCGATACTCTGGTGTCAGTCGCTCTTTGTATGAAATCTGTGAGTTATACAGCGATTCTCATTTGTTTCTATTTATTTCATGGCGAAATTACTTCATTCGCTGCTGTTTCCAATTTGTATCCTATAGCTTTGTTCGTAAATCCCGGCTTTCATTGCTGCATCTTTATCAGTCGTCACGGTTATTCAGAAGCCAGAAAATGACTGGCAGCCGATCCCAATAAAGTTGTTTAAAAGGAAGAAGAGGCCAACCATTTGTACAGGTGAGGGAATCAAAACCGAAACACGCAGCGTAGCAGCCCATCGGTCAAAGAAAAAAGGAAGATTTATTTATTGAGTTTACTTACAATTGTTACACTAATACAGAATTATAAAAACATGCAGCAGTAGTTTAATTCATTACTGATTCTCTCATTACTGAGGATCATGATCACTGTCTTTCACTGTCACCATCGCCGCCCTCACTACCTGGTGAAATTTCTTTCAGGCCGATGCTTAGTCAGACCATCTGGTTTGCGAACTCCTGACGTGCAACTGGCTTTTTGACTTATTGGTTTCTTACAGTTCCTCAAAAAAAACTGGTGTCATGAAAATATTACCTTAAAACTACCGCACAGTTTTTGGAATCGAACGGCAAGTTTTCCAAGTCTCAGGTCGGAAAGTTTCAGAAGTCCTAACTGGAAAACGTTCACTGTAAGGAAACCAATATGGCATTGAAAAAAACATAAAACTGCAGTGCCTTTTAAACCGTTGCCGTAGCCTGCGAAACGATCCTTTCTAAAACGCAGGGACGAACCCAGGACGGTTTAGAGTGAATGTGAAATTTAAATGAACCAATATACTGGATGTCTATGGCATAGATTCTTTTTCTTCGTTATAATTAAAAAAAATGATCTATCAATAAATAGTAATGAAGTAAACTGTTAATAATAGAACAATAAAAACAGTAATTATAGGTAGGTATTGCCGCATGTGCCGTCGGCCTCTTTGATATCCTTTCACAGGCGCACAGCCGCTCGCGCATCAAATATTCTCGTGGATAGCTTCTGTTCCACTAACACAATACATCATATTATTTTCGAGACGGTAAAAAATGTTATCTGGTATAATCAGAGTCAATACGTCTATAGGTACGGCAGTAGTAGGTAGTATCTGTATTATCCTACATGGCTCTCATAATTATGATTTAACTAGTACGAATTGTATGGACTTTATAAGAGATTTTTAACTTCTCAGTTCGTTTTTTTAATCATTTTCAAATTATCAGCCAGGAATTCTATTCTATGAAGTTTTTAACTAACCGAAAATGTTTTCGTGTAAATGTGTTACATTTAACCTTAATCATTTATTGAGGGTTGGCTCCAGGTAAATCAACTTAATGATCAACAATACAGACACGAAATAATTTATTTATTTATTTATTCTTCCTTTTATATACAGTCTATTCTTCTGTGGAATGTACTACCTCTTGATATCAGGACGGCCACCAGTCAATATGCGTTTAAGAGAAAGTTGCGGGATTATTTTCAAAACAAATAGTGGAAGCAGAGTTTTTATAACCCCCTTTCTATGACTTTTTATTAATATATTATATATATTTGGTATGTATTATGATAAATATGTATGTAAGTATATTTTAGTTATTTATGTATATATATACTTGTAATACGACTTTTACTTTGAATATATTATCTACTTAGTTTATTTTTTAAGCACCTGCCATGTTGTCTCTTCACCACCCATGGTTGACTGGTAGAGAATGCCTATGGCATTAAGTCCGCCTTTGTACATTATGTGTTGTATAAAGTTTTAATAAATAAATAAATAATGATTACTCGAATATATGCTCGTATTTTTAAACAACCAAAATTTCATTTAATAAATCCAATATTCAATAAGAGCAGAGATGGCCCGGTGATTACGGGCGCGACAAACGATGGTCGTGGGTTTGAATCCAGTCAGGTACATTACTTTGTGAAATTTATATCATCACCACTGCACTCAAATCGGTGAAGAAAAACATCGTGAAAAAAACCGGTATTTTCTAGGATCAAAAATCTTAAGATATGTGACATTACCAACCCGCATTGGGCCAGCGTGGTGGTTCTGGCCATCCCCACTCATGGAGAGGAGATCTGTGCCCCAGCAGTGGACACGTAATAGTCTGAATTATCATTATCCTTCCCCAAATCCTGTTTGATGGAGTTGCTATACCTTACTGTGACTCAGTAAAGGACCTTGGTATTTATATTGATAAGGATTTGTCTTGGGGTCCTCAGCTGCAGAAAGTGAGCCGCAAACTGTTTACGTAGATTGCGCAATTTCCTGCCGACTGCCACTAAAACTGCGCTTGCCCAATCCCTTCTTATCCCTATTGACTATGCTGATGCAAGTTATCCAGATCTTACTGAAGTGTCGCTAGATAAGTTTGAACGGCTCCAAAATTTTTGTATCAGATTCATATTTGGTTTGCGCAAATATGATCAGGTTTCTGAGTTTCGTATTAAACTCAAGTGGCTGCCTATCCGCCTTCGCCGAATACACATATTTTATCATTACTCTACAATATTCTCTTCAATCCAACAACTCCGATTCATCTCAAAGAACATTTTAAGTTCCTTCATGACACACATGTTAGAAATTTGAGATCATCGGAGAATTTGAGACTTTCAATGCCTGCACATTCCACTAAATTCTAAGGCTCATCGTTTACGGTGAAAGCTATTAGTTTATGGAATGCATTGCCGGTGTCAATAAGACAAGCTCAGTCACTCGCTACTTTTAAGAGCTCGGTTGCTAATTATTTTCTTTCAATTATTTTCAAATTCCAATACACTGATACCCGAGACCGAATTTTTCAAATTAAGAAGAACGAAAAGAATTATCGTGTTATTGGCAAGTGACGTGGAAAGTTATTGATCCTCGTAGTGCTGTGACACGTTTGTTATGACTGGTATTCAAGAAATATATGAAACCAATAATTTGATATCAATTCTTTGAGTCAGTTATTTTGTACTGAAACTATGCATAGAGACTCCATACCAGATGTTGTATTCAGCCCTTTTGGATAGATATGGGGTTTCCGTTACACGTTGTATATATTATTTTATGTTTTATGAGTACAATAATTTAGCCCTCCCCACTTTAGTAAAAGTTTTGAATGTCCTTCCAAAGGTTGTCTGGAAGATATCGCTTTTAGCGATAAGACCGCCATTCCCAACGAGCACATTAGTGGAAATCGCAGCCTATTTTGTTACTTTCGGCTGTAAAATAGCGGTTTAAGGGTTCAAAAAGCAGTTCAAAGTTGCATATCTGCATCCGTAAACGTCTATAGCTATAAAAATTACTTAAGGTACTATAAGCTGAATCAAATACTACCCTAGCCTTCACAGTAGTCCACGGTAGAACTCATTTACCACTTACACCTTTATATGAGAGTTACGAAGGTCATTCTGCCACTCACAGCTGTAATGTGGTTTCCATTGTAACTTTTATAGGTTATAGTTATAGTAACCACTATTATACTACTATAAGTTTCATTATAGAAATAATAGAAACTCTTATGCATACTATAGTTACAAAAAAATCATCAGTGTATCTAAGGCATTTAGTAGCAATAGTCATTCCTTGCAGGCTCAATCCATTCGCCATTTTACAGCCGTTTTTGTACCTATTATAAAACATTTAATAAAAATGGATGCTAAACGAATAAGTATACGTAACTAGATCTTATAACCTCAAAAACAAGAAAATAGGAGCTTTTTGTGGCTGTGAGTTGCACTAGGGGAACAAAAATCACTGGAAGTGTTAGCAGGGTGAAAATTAGCGCTATGATTCTCAAAAGGGAGTTATTAGAGCTAAAACTGCAGGTTATGACTACATTACAATGACGCCATGATTTTTTAAGAAAACTTATAATTCACTTGCAAAATTGAGTTGCTATACATTGGTTTTTCAGTTAAATGTGCATTAAATGTACCGGTAAACAATCGGCCACTAGCAAATAGTAAGTTATCGAAACGTAAAAATACGGAAACAAAATTTATTCTGTATAACAAATAAAAAATATCACATATCTTTTGTTAATTTTGTTAATATCATAAAAGCGCGTTAAAATTACTCGAAAATTATCTTATATATCTACAGTAAACTGGACAGCGTTTTAAGTATCTTTATATATCTTGCTAATACAGAATACAAAGTTTTACTTCTTTTTGTTTTATTTTCATGATGGCGACGAAAACACTTTACCAAAATATTACAAATAATGTCAACTGAAGATATACAATAAAGAACTATAATCAATTCATTCGTTCAAAGTAGTTCAAAATCATTCAAAAGTAGCGCTATGAGAGCTTTAGTATAGCGTTAATAAATCGTTATAGCTATTAAGCAACCTTTATGCAACCGTTGTGCAGGTTAAATGGAACTTTAGGCTACATAAAATTGCGCCCAAGTAGCGCTAAAGCGGCTGCTTTAAGTCTGTAGTAGACGCTCTAGCGCTTACGTCTATTGCCATAAGTAATAATCGGATACGCTCCAAAGCCCTAATGCAGCCCATTTGTGCTAGTTGGGTTGTAACCATAGAATTAAGAAATAATCTATACTTATAATAAATCTGTAGAGAGGTCAATTCTGTACATAAAATATATTTCCAAAATAACTGTCAGGGGGTGATTAGGGATCGATACTGATGCCAAAAATGCAATCAGTAAAATTTTTGTCTGTCTGTCTGTCCGTATAACCGTTATAGAAACAAAAACTACTCGACGGATTTAACGAAACTTGGTACAATTATTTTTCATACTTCTGAGCTGGTTATAGTATACTTTTCATCACGCTACAATCAATAGGAGCAGAGCAGTGAAGGGAAATGTTGGGAAAACGGGAGATGTTACTCCATTTTTAGGGTTCCGTAGCCGAATGGTAAAAAACGGAACCCTTATAGTTTCGATATGTCTGTCCGTCTGTCTGTCTGTCTGTCCATCCGTCCGTATGTCACAGCCATTTTATTCCGAAACTATTAAGACTATACATGTAAAACTTAATAGGTAGATGTATTCTGTGAACCGCTTTCCGCATTTAAGAAAAAAATTAAAAAATATTTTCATGATACCTATGCGTGTGTGGTATCTATAGACAGGTCTTTAAAAATTATATAAGGATTTTTAAAACCACTTTTTCATAAAGTCAATCGTTTAAAAGATATAAGCTTCCAAAGTGGTAAAATGTGCCCCCCCACTCTAAGTTCTTTAATAGTGGAGTGAAAAATCTATAAAAAATATATGTCTGTAGATCTTAATGTAACCTTTCAATCAAAATTAGTTTGAATGAAATCGGGTTAGCAGTTTTTGAGATACAGCATATTTTCTAAAACCGCAAATATAACTTTGTAATTCATACAAACACTATGAAAAACAAAGTTATTTAGCGTAGTTGTAAAAATGTAAATAAGCCAGTTTTAAGAAATTTTTAAGGTTTTTTTTATTCGTCAAATAAATATACATATTATATTATATTATTATAGTTACTATGGAACCTTTCATGGGCGAGTCTGACTCACACTTGGCCAATTTTTTAAGCTTCCGGCACGTGTGCAACCTTAATGGTTAAAGCTACACAGAAATCATTTCATGTTGGAAATGTTCTCCTTAAAATTATATAAAAAATATCCAACGACAGCATATGTCGTCTTTTATGGTTGACTCACAAAAACACGTGTAACTCCCGATAGCTTAGCAGTTTGAAGCTTTCTGATTATAATATTTGCCTACTCTTACGTTTATAACACTCTCAGTCACCCCTAATTGAAAAAGTTAACATTATTAACTATTCCATAAAAAAAATCATATAAATCGGTATAGAAACACCAAAGTTATACATGAAATACGCTAATAATAAGCCATCGCGCGTGAATACTGAATTATGCTATAAGGATTATTTTTGAGAATCGGTCGCCGCGCTCGACGCGTCTTGCGGCCGAAGGTATAAAAAGGCGGGGTGACCGAGCGCGAGCTTCTTCAGCTACCCCGTCCGATTACCATATATTAAATACTTTAAAGTAAAATACTTAAAAATACTTAAAAGTCCATATAGAGATACATTTACACATAAAAAATAAACACACAAATCTATATATATAAAAGAAAATCATGTTACTTACACTATTTATAACTCAAGAACAGCTGAACCGATTTAGCTGAAAATTGGTAGGGAGGTAGCTTAGAACCAGGAGCCGGACATAGGATATTTTTATTCCGGAATTCCCATGGGATCGGGATTTACGTGGGAAAACCTCCTACGCGAACGAAGTTGCGGGCAAAAGCTAGTGTTAAATAGATGTGTTTAAATTTTTATGTACAGTAAAGTATATTCCATCTATTTATCTGTTATTATTATTTATTTAAAAGTGAATTTCAATGTTAAAGCCGGCCCTGTAATCCGTCCAATTTAAATATTTCACAGCTCAAGATCGAACGATCCCGTTCCGCTATTGATAAGAAAAGAAACAAGAAAGACACTGATTTTCCAATCTAGGGGTAAAAGAAACATAGCCTTTGTGACAATATGTACGAATATTTCAAAAAGAATACGTTGTTTTATGTCGTCGAATATATAGATAAAATAATATTTATTTTCAAGGGACATTGCCGCTATTCGCAATAAGCGGTTTGTACACGGATTCATGGTCACTTTGTATTGTAATCATTTGTGAATTAAATATATTTTCATCAATCTGACCCGACTGACCTTTTGTTTAAAAGGTCAGTCGGGTCAGATTGATGAAAATATATTTAATTATACATACTTCCCTGTATGGGGAGAGAACGTAACCGTTCTCTAATTTTAGTGAGACTAACGAACCGCTATCCATACTTAATATTATAAATGCGAAAGTAACTCTGTCTGTCTGTTACCTTTTCACACCTAAACCGCTGAACCGATTTAGATGTTTTTATCCCGGTATAAGGTTCCCGTGGGATAGTTTTCGAATTGCACGCGGGCGAAGCCGCGGGCAAAAGCTAGTTTATTATGTATAAAGAAGAATTGGCAATCTTATCGCTAAATGCGGACCTTGCCAATGAAAACGTCCTTAGACGCTGTTACTTTTTGTTTTTTAAGATCTAGAAGATTTGAAATATCCATATAAATCACATACATTGTGCACATAAATAGTTCATGGCCATATTTTTTTAATTGAACAGCTGAATGCTGTAGTCAATAGTGATTACAATCACAGTTATCTCTTATAATGACATCAAAATCATCAAAATTTATCCACTCTGTTAATCAAATACGCCACTAACGTAACAAAGATACTGGCATTCATCCATTCGTAAACTAATAAACAATTACTCTTATTTGCGTTGCATAGTAGTACTCAAACATTTCCATACCAAAACAAACCCAGAAACACGCAGCCTATAAACATAAAACCATCGGTTGGCATCCAGTCTAACAAAATGCAGCTGAGTACAAGTGTTAGACTTTTTTTTTATCATGGTAAAATTATCAAATAAGTCCTCCCACCTCGGGCAGGGCGGGAGGGACTGTCAGACTTTTACTGACTAAAATCCACGGTGTTCCTTAAATAACCCTTTACGTTCCGGGGTCACGGTAATGGGATGAGTCCCACGACCCCGGCAGGCTTCGGCCCTCTGCAGGGGGGGCCTCGTCATGTTGCTGACGCTCTTTGAGGCGCGCGTGGAACACGACGCGCCGTCGACCCGGGCATGGTCCATGGTCGGACAGCGAGTTGCCCTTTACTCGCCGTCCGCATGCCCGCGCCTACGGTGGCCGGAGATCGTCGGCCGACGTCCGATGCCGTGGGCGTCTACCACTGCGGCAAGTGTTAGACTTAGACCGAGTGCCTATCTGACCTAATCAACCCTATAGCTGGATAACACGATACTCCTAGCCCGTGTACCCGTAACAACTCTCAAAGATGAAAAAGAGACAGCCGAGACCAAAGCCTTAACTTGCCTTCTGAGGGATGAAGGAATCTCGATATGTATAGATGGCCACCTATCCACGTCCTGACCTCGGAAAGAAAGAAAGAAAGAAAGAAAAAACGTTTATTGACACATGCCACAAGTACACACAGTAAAAAAAAAACTTACAAGAAACAAACAAAATCATATCGATACCGGAAATTTCAATTGTCGTAAAGGACAAAACATGAGTTTTCAGTAGAGCCAAAAAACAAAAATAAAATGTGTTTTTCTTGAATAATTTTCAATCAAAGTACTAGGTATTTATGATGTCGAAAGAAACCCTAACTATTTTTTCGTGTTCTATCCATATAAATTATCAAAATAAACCAAACTTAATTATTGACGAAAATGAGAGTCCTTTACAGCCCAAAAAAATGTAACTGAAGTACTTTACAACCACGAAAAATTGGTTATGATAAAGTTAGATATGTCGTAAAGGACTAATCTTGATCATCAATGGGTAGTACAAGTCAATTAAATCAGAGACTAAGGGGGTAAAAGGAACAAAAAACCTAAAGTTCTAAATAGAAATTACTCTACAATAGGTAGTAAAACCAAGTGAAAAAAAAGTATTTTTATTATGTTTTATTTATTATTTAAATATTTGTAATAAAAAGTATCACAAATGTTTTTCTAATAGGAATTCAAAATTTATACAAAATGTTATGCAACTTTTTTAAATTTAAACCGCTAGTAATCGTTGCGATGCTGAAAAACAACTCCAGTTTTAGAATAATCAGCTAATAAACTAATCTACTACCTAACTAGTTTTTTTTTTCACTATTAATGCAACTCAAACAACAGAACGTATTTAAACATAATAATAAAGTTAAAATAACCAAAATAATAACAAATTTTGCCCACCAGAGCTCAAAACTCAAACAATTGGCATTCTAAAGTATTAATTAAATGACAAGAAATTTCAGTCTTTAAAATTATAGTAATGAAACTTAGGCTTAGCTTTTTGATCCGTGGTTAACTCAACTAATGGTTAAATATTTTAACCAACGTTTGCAAACGGTATAATACCATGTTTCTTCATTTGTTAGTCTCACAAATGGTCAAATAAGTTGGATAGTTAATTATTAGACCATTAAATTTGTAAGACTAACAATTGAGGATTAGGGATACAATTAGGATTTTTTTTTAATTAAAAATAGGTTCTCGTTTAACCACCATCTCACCTGATGGTAAGTGATGATGTGGTCGAAGATGGAGCACGCTTACCTAAAAGTAACCTATTCACTCTTGACTTAATGACTCCTAGGTTATAGCTATCGATGAACACTGACTCCGGCAGGGAATTCCACTCCTTAGCCGTACGCACAATGAAGGTATTCCCAAAACGTTTTGTATACGCACAAAACGGGATGTCTTGTCATGGGATGTCTACCATGTAACGATGGCGCTTCGCCGTTTGTCTCGTAGTACGATGATGGAACGGGCTTGGCGGAATTAGACTGTGTAATTCCATCGCACACTCCCCGAAATGTAACCGATAGAAAACCGATAACTTGCAACTCGTCGTCGATGTTCAAGGCTCTGGAGCTTTGACTCGACCAGTGCATCGTTGCCAATGAGTCTCTTGGCCCGCTTCTCGATAGACTCAAGCCAATATTTAACCATTGGTTGAATCATCAAAAAACTGGGCCTTAAAAAGTAAAATCTTAGAGATCATTTGTGTCGATATCGTCTTCCTCGTCAGTTTCAGGAAGACTGTCTTTAACAGTCCCTAAGGACGGTAGATCTAAATACTCCTTATGAAATCGGTTTGGTATAGTTCCGTTAGTACATAAACGCTTTAAATCGTTATACTTGGCGACCGGTATAGGGTTAGGTTTGTCATAAAGCGTTGATAAACCAATATTAGAAGTATCATCTTCTACTTTGTCGGCACCTGTTAGATCTTGGTTTTATTTTCTTGTTTTTTTCCCTTTGCCTTTTCCGTTTGTTTCTCTTCCTTTATATTCATCATATAATGTTACTACTTGAGCGTCTTCGTTTTCTTTCATTGAATAAGTTCCTTCCTTACTTTAGCGTTTTTTTTTTCTTGAATGTGACAATGCGCATTGCTTTTAGCTGTATTTGTCTTTGAGAAATATTGGTAAATTTTTCAGACACCATGCTGTCCCAATTGAGAAATCGGAGTACTCCAAAACAATAATTTTGTATGGTTCAGGACGTTTTCTTGCAGATTCTATGTACGTCGGCCATTGACTCGGACTCCAAACAATAATTCATCTAACCTTGCGTTCAATGATTGCATGCATTGAATCGACGGGCATATAAGTATGCCCAGGTAGTAAATAATTGATTTGTACTACTTTAACGTTTTTGGAATTCTGTAAAAAGTAGTGTAGGGCTCTGAGAACTATCTTATTTTTGTTCTGCCTCGGGCAAGAGTTGCAATAAAGTAAAACATTTTTACCAGGACGTTTATCAATTTCTAGTAGTTAAGTAAGTTAATTTCTGATGAATTTTAAATCTTTGGTAGCTAGCCTTTTTTTCCTCGAGATGAACAGCTATGTCCTTGATTTCTTTTTCTGATAATAATTCTGTATTTTCAGCTTTTGTACATGTGGCACATTTGTCTTTTTTTGGTGTATGAAATCGAATATTGTAATCATCGTTAAATATTTTAATAAGAACTTTTTCACTCAAGTGTAATTTAGAATCTTTTTGGCAGTATTTGAAATAAATCCTGAATGTAGCATTTTTAAATTCCTGAGGTAAATACAGATATGAACTCTTTTTACGACAATAATGGGAAGTAACGGCTGGAAGGCTTTCGATAAAAGCTTTTGCGTATGCTATATCTTCATCACTATACTTCTGTGCATGGCATGTTCTCTTTTCTACGCTTGCCATATTTTCGTGTGCATTTTATACTGTATATAAAATAAACTTTTGGGTAATATCTAATGTGTTCATCAAAAACTTTTGACATACTGATCTTTTTTTTTTCTCTGGGTGAGAAAATCATCGAATGACTTCTCCCGCTCTGGGTGGAGTGGAAGGGAGTGTCAGAATTCTACTGACTAAAAACCCACCCTGTTCCTTCAGCTGCCCTTAAGTCCCGGGGCCGTGATATCTCATTAGCACATTCCCGCAACCCCGGAAGAACTGGTCTAGATCCTTCACATTCGTTTATAATATAATCAAGTCAACCTGTCGCACACTTCTTTTTAATATTAAGGTCGTAAAGGACAATAAATAAAACAAACGTCCTTTACGCCCTAATTACGTAAGTTAAAACAAAGCATATATTTGGTCGTAAGGTTTTCGATTATCAAATAACATGTTTACGACCTTTTGATTTGTTATAATAATTATTATTTATAATGTCGTATAAACAGTTTAATGCAAAAATGAGGATTACGACCTCTTAAATAATTAAAAAATGACTTTACGCTCCCTATTGAAAAATATTTTTACGATACATCCCAAATAGTAAAAAAAATCGCGCTAGAGATGTTGGAAAGCCAGGTCGTAAGGGGCTTTTTTTTAAAGATAGAATTTTTTTTAAACTACCAATCGATAGAGCCTGCGACGCTGATTCCAAATATATATATAACTCATTTTCGGCAAAATGTCCTTTACGACAATTGAAATTTCCGGTATCGATATTATTATGAAAATAAAATATATTAAAAAAGTGAAATTGAATAGATCCCGGATGATTAATATTACTGTGTGACTCACGGATGCGCCAAATAGGCCCAGTTCAGCAAAAAGCCGGACAACTAGTGCCCGACGCTGGTTTTCAACTGGTCCTAATAAAAAGTCCTTGAAAATCGACCCGTGTGACTGTTGTCTCCTACCTCCTTCCATAAAGCAAAAAGCAATTAATTAAAATCCATTTGGAGCTCCATTTAGTGCGCTCCATTCCAGGCGTACTAAACTAAACTAACTATTACTGGAAGGGTTTAGTATAGCAATGAAGGAACAGAACGTTTATGACGCAATGAATCTTACATGTTACCTGAAACTCTTTACTATGTAAGTTTATTGCGAGAAGAAGACTACCAGCTGTATTACTGATTTATTTGAAAATAGCTGTATAGTTTGTGGGGTTCCGTTCCCAAAGGGTAAAAATGGGACCCTATTACTAAAGCTCTGCTGTCTCTCTGTCTGTCACCAGGCTGTATCTCATGAACCGTGATAGCTAGACAGTTGATATTGTCACAGATATTTCAGTTGTCGCTATAACACTAAAAACAATATAAAATAAATATTTAGCCCCCCGCTCCCATACAACAAACGTGTTTTTTTTGTTTATGGATAATGGTACGGAGCCCTTCGAGCGCGAGCCCGACTCGCACTTGGCCGATTTTTTATAAAGCTATTCTCACATAATTATGGGTTTGAATGTTGATCGATGAATAGTTAGAGAAAGTACAGAATGGAATTAGGCCTTACTTTGCAGAAATCCATACCAAACTTAATACTTCAGACAAATATCTAGCTTTAATTCCGCCAAGATCTAGATGATCAATCTTGCATGCAGTATGCAGCACCCGACCGCAAATATATGGACATGCAATAGGGATGTACTATAATATCTCGGTGTGTCCAAACATCGAGCGGCAATCGAGCGCGGCCTGCCGCCCTGTGTTTAGATGACTGCCGCGCAAACATTAGTCGGCTTTGTCCTAACTAGAGCGCGGCAGAAATGTGTCCTAGAAATGCCGCGTGTTGCTGCCGTGCTCTTGCTGCTCAATGTTTGGACACACCTTAACGCTGATGGCAAACAATAAATATATTTACAACTAGCACTTCGCCCGTGGCTGCATCCGCGTTGATTTCGGAATCATTTATAGTCTCACGAATAATGCACCTTACTACCAATGAAGATCTTTATAGAATTGGGATGTCCCGATTCTGGGGTACACCCTTCACACACTAACTAAAAATGCTAGTATATGGACCTATCCTCTTCAAAGAGATTTTTGAAGAGGATAGGTCCACTATTTTTTTTTTATAAAATGTTACTTAGGCCGTTTTTGCGCTCGCGCCCTCGATTCAAAACTGTTATTATTCTGTGTTATTTTTTTATCGGAGGGCTGGAAGTTTATTAACATAATAACAATTATACTTGGATCACTCAAATTTGGTGACAATAACATCTCTGCATTTTAGCACTAATGAGTAATGGTCACGTTGGTATAAATATATTTTTATTTATTAAAAGGAGAACCAACAGCTCATCTATATGAATTGCAGTGGTATACGTAACTTAAATCCAATTACAGATTCTCATTGATAAAAATAGAACAGTAACAGAAGTTTTGAGATTCGATATGCACTAACAAGTATGATAAATAAAATAGAAATATAAAAAGAACATACATAAACAAGGCCTCACTAAAAAGCCAGCATTCAGCCGATTACGCGCAGAATATGATTTGGTATTGAAAGGGTCAAATGAGAATTCCTTACACAAAGAGTTAAAGAGTTATACGCATAAAGGTAATAATAAAAATAAATAAATAAAAATGAAAAAAAAATACCTATTTTATTTCAGACCTCAAGATCCATAGTTTTGTTAGTATTACACATGACTTATAAACTATGTTAATTACAAACGCCTATACATTTAAATATTGTTAGTAGGTACACGATAATGGTAATCAAAACTTTCAGTTTCAGAACGACGATAACCGACGAGTTCTTGTCACCGGCGGCTTTCCAGACATAATACGAGGACGAATCTTAGTGCATACTGTAAATACATGTAGAAAAGGCCAAGTAGTCGAAATTCGGTCATAATTGACACTTTCCGGGACAGACCGCCCCTTGACGTGACAGTACGGCTACGGGTGGTGAACTTTATTTCATGTAATTTGGCAAACTGGCGATAGCCGTTGCTTGCCCATAATATTTCCAGGAAGCACAAGATCTAGTGTCACATCACACGACTTCATTCGTTTGTGGGTGTCACAGCAAACTCTTTTTGAGTTATTTTTCAACTCACACATAAGTGCATAAGCACTGCGTATGTGCTTATGCACCGTAACAACACATTGACACCGCCGACAGGCGTAGATACAGTTGATATTTAGTGTCACGGCGGCGTGTGCGTTGCAGCCAGTTTTCGAATCTCTGGGTGTGGTTTTTGATTTTTGGTCAGCAAAAGCAAGGTAAATAAAGCTTATTTATATATACGGATGAAAGCCACCACCTTATTTGTCATAGACAATAGCGTAAAAGATGGAGTAATGGGCTCTCAGGATCCTGAGTCATCTTGCCATTGCATAAATTACCATCAAACTAAACAAGCAGACCGCCCTGAGGAGCTAGCGCCTTACGTTCCGCCCATAGACGTCAACGTCTGTAGTCGTATTTGTCATATCAAAAAATTAAAAATATATGTAATATGGTAGTACGGCTGTAGACGGTATGACAAAATGTATGGGATTTTGAAGTGTCATATCATAACATTTGAAAATAGTCAAGTGTCTCGGAACGTGTTAAAATAACTTCAAACGCATAAAACGAACATCATTATACAATCTTTCCCTTCTTTCCTTTTTGTTTTATTTCAAATGAGCCCACGTTTGACCTCGATCTCGCTCGATGGTAAGCGATAGATGAGATCTATGATGGAACTAGCGAGCCCAGAAGATGCCTCTTTACTCTTGCTTTAATGGCTGAAATGTTCGTAATAAGGGGTAAGTTTTTGCTCAATGTATTTATTTAAGAAGTATGGAGGACTAACAGCTATTAAATACAGAAAATATATAGTATAGTAAACAGTGGGCCAATTAAAAGTCCTCACGATATGAGGCAGGAAAATGTTACAGTGACTTAATATAATAATCTTAATATAACCAACATATACAATATTCAAAATGACTAAACAGACAGTAGATAGAAAAAATCAAGGTTTTAGGCGTCTTCTGGCTGCAATCACACTAGATGTAAACGGAATTAATACATAGATAAGTACATTTAGGTATACAACCTGTAACGGAAACCCCATATCTATCCAGGAGATCTGAAGACAACACCTGGTATGGAGTTTCTATGCACAGTTTCAGCTTAAAATAAGTGACTCAAAGAATTGATACCGAATTATCGGTTTCATATGTTTCTTGAATACCAATCATAACAAACGTGTCACAGCACTACGAGGGTCAATAACTTTCCACGTCACTTGCCAATAACACGATAATTCTCTGTATTTTCTTAATTTGGAAAATTCGGGAGACTATTATCAATAAAAAAAAAATCGGTCTCTGATATCAATGTAAAAAAAGTATTGAAATTTCTAATAAGTTCCACACATGTAGACAAAGGATTTCATAACCCTTTCCATATCGTATGTTATCATTCGAAGTAGCCGTGCACTTGGTATGTATATACCCTTTAAATTACACGTTGTATAGTTACTTATTGGTATTATTTTATATGCCTTAGTTTCCTGAAATATATAAATAATAACTTGCAAATGCGAAATGGCAATATAGGCCATTTCGCATTTTGTAACCCATTTTTAACAAATAAAATCCAGTTTATAAGGTCCGCTAGTTATCAGCTTTACTCGCTTTTGTGCCTCTGTCCACCTTTTTCCCAATGGTTACTTTAGCGCGTCGTAGCACAGACAAACACTCAAATATTTGTGACGAATACCCATCGTATAACTTTATTTTCTCAAAATAAAAAAGCTGACTTCCAATCCTAAGCCACAAAAAAGTACTAAGGCCGCAGAAACATCAAGAGATCTTAGGCTCGATCGTACGCAACAAAATAAACCACCACGACGTAGTTTCATTGCTCCAATAAATTTCTCTGGATACAAAATAGAGTCCATTATTTAACGTGCTCCTATAACAAGCTTGGACACTTTTATATTGGCTTTAGAAATAGCTAGGTTAGTCTCTTAACGTTTCACGGACGACTTGATGTGAAGACGGCCCCGTATATTTCATCCTAGCACTAGTCAATATCGGATTAACTGTCTCGTTGGGGTCGTAGTCGCAAGCGCGACTATCGAGTGAATGGTTTTGGGTTTGATTTCCGAGTTGGGCAAAAATTGCTATTGAGTTTTCTTACTAGAAATTTCTCAATAGTAGCCCGGAGTGTAGAAGTTGGCGGTGTGATATCGTAAGGTGTTGGGTCCGGCTGTCATAATTATGGACCTTTTTGACAGTCATTATGGGTAATAAGAAGCCAGTGAATCTGATGGTCTAGCCAAGGACTATCGTGTTATGCAGCTACTGGATTATGGAGGTTAGTAGTAGAATTTGTGCAGTTTTAGAGTAGTAGATTTTTTCTCTCGTGTGAAATATCTAAAAATGACATTAATGTAATATAATATAATGGAAGCGGCAATAGCCATACAAATAAAATACATTATATTACACAATCACTACAACTATGTAGTGACAGACAGACAGGGAAGCGACTTTGTTTTATTAGTATAAAACAAAGTCGCTTCCTTGTCTGTCTGTATCTATGTATGCTTAGATCTTAAAAACTCCGCAACGGATTTTGATGCGGGTTTTTTTAATAGATAGAGTGATTCCTGGGGAAGGTATACCTATTTAGTGTATAATAAGTTAAGGTTTTGTGTAGATTGAATAAAATACGACGATATTACTTCAACATGTCGGAAAGAATTAAGCCTATCGGGAGCTTTAATCGAAAACGCTGCCAAAACCTTTTGAGTTATAAAAATACAATGTATGGCGGGACTGTTTCTCTTTTATAGATCTACAAGAAAGTCCGCGATGGCATATGTGTATCTCCCAATAATAACCCACAATAACCACTTTTTTCTTTTACAAATTACATTAAAATGATGGGTTATTTACG
Source organism: Tholera decimalis (assembly GCA_943138885.2). Taxonomy (NCBI): domain Eukaryota; kingdom Metazoa; phylum Arthropoda; class Insecta; order Lepidoptera; family Noctuidae; genus Tholera; species Tholera decimalis. The sequence continues at coordinate 5,772,231 of OW964573.2, forward strand.
AATCTTTTTTTAACAGTACAGTATTATTCCTTATCCAGTTAAATACGTCAGATATGTTGAGGATTTAATGTAGATCAAAATTTCTTTTTATACTATATCAATAAAATGAATATTTTATGAGTTATCGCCGATATATGAGTGTGGCAAATTACCGGACGAGAAATTGATTAAGCAAAATCATATATAAGCAAATATAAAATTTATTATCCGAGCGAAGCCGGGCCAGGTTGCTAGTAAACTATATACCCATACATTTTGTATCAACAATAAAACTATCTACTACTATACATATATGAAATGTTTATTCTAAAGTTAACGAAGTAACCAGATATCCCATCGTGTAAATTATTCCTCAAAAGCCCACCATTAAATGCCCACAGCTGATCTTAAATCGTTATGTATAAACTAGACTAGGATAAGTCCTTGTGCGCGGAATTTATATCCCCCAGTAAAAAATGTGATCCCATTGTCTCGGTTAAACTGAGATACATTGTGCGAGGATTGTATATTGTCCTCCTTTCTTATCTTCAAGGTTGTAAATCTAAGGGTGTGAGTAGGTTTGTGGGATGTGGGTAGTTTTGTCAAACCATGTTTGTGAATATTGGCGATTTTATTCGAATAATAATCAGAAAAAAAGATTGAGGAGCTCGTGGCTAAATAATAAAAGCTCCACGGATACTTCAAGGTTAAGCAACGCTTACTGAGGTCGGTTTCTGGATCATCTTAAGATATCGAGTTCTCTCCCCGCCTCGATATACACATGTGTCATTTGTACATCATTGACAATCTAAGTTTTTAAGCTATTAACATGGTCACTTTTATTACTTTTTAGTTTTATTATACAACGTGTAATTTAAAGGGTATTTACATACCGAGTGCACGGCTTCTTTGGATGATAACAAACGATATAGCAAAAGTTTTGTAATCCTATGTCTACATGTGTAAAACTTATTAGAAATTTCAATACATTGATTGACCAGAGACCGAAATTTTCAAATTAAGAAGAACGAAGAGAATTATCGTTTTATTGGCAAGTGACGTGGAAAGTGATGACCCTCATAGTGCTGTGACACGTTTGTTATTACTGGTATTCAAGAAACATATGAAACCGATAATTTGGGGTCAATTCTGTGAGTCACTTATTTTGAGCTGAAACTTTGCATAGAGACTCCATACCAGATGTTGTCTTCAGTCCTTTTGGATAGATATGGGGTTTCCGTTACACGTTGTATAGATTAGAACACCATGTGTCATATTATCTTTCACATTCGTTACGGGTATTTAGAAATCATAAAAATCTAATTCTATGTTTGTTAAAGAGTTATCGTTTTACCCAACTACTGGGCTGTGGATATCAGTCGATCCTTGTAAAATGCTAGTACTAAGCTGTATCTGGTTGAACTGAAAACCGTCCCTCACATAGTTGGCAAAAAGCTAAGAAGATATTGATATTCTTCCAACCTTTTAACGGGGCACCGAGCTTTTTATACACAAAAACGCGTTTTTATAACGGTTGTTTGAAGTATTAAACAATTAAATTAAAGTCTAAAGAAATAAACTGGTACTATTGAGCATATATACTAGGCGGTATACACGATGGAAATATGATTTGATAAAGTTAGCTTGATATAATAAATTCACAAAGTTACCTCTAAAAAACACAACAAACGCTTAGTACAGCGTGAATACTTCGCGGAAGGTCATCAGTTTTTGAATAATAACAAAACTACATGTTTTACACAACGTATACATTTTACATTTTCAAAATGTTGATTTGTTTAACAATAAGAAGGAAATACATAAATTCGCGCGAGTTTCGCCCATTTTATCCAGAGCCGCCGCGCCGCTGTCTTGTCCGCTTTAGTCCTGCGTCGGCCATCGGACAGGGAGCTTGTATCGCTTGCGCTTACGCACGGATTTAGTAACATAACGATGAAAATTTAATGAAAATTCATTGTAGCGTATTTGAAATGGGGAACAAAGTAAAGAAATCAAGACAGGAAAGGGTTCGGCGGAAAACCAGAAATCTCAGTCGACCGGCGCGCGATCCCCGCCGTGTTTTTCTTTTTATCTGTCTAGCCTAGCCAGCTCACGCACACATACACGGAGCGCATAGAATACCTACAATCGATTAGCGCAAGAAACTCGGTGCGCCCTTAAGTTTCTTAACAGCTTTAGTAGGCGATGAAAATCAAATACGACAATGCATCCCTCGTCCGTGTGTGCCTGCTGGGCGGCAACTGAAAACAAGCGCTGGGTGTCTTTCGCCCAGCAAATGCTGAGTTGGTAACCCTAAACCCTAGCTAGACAGTTGAATTTTTCACAGATGATGTATTTCTGTTGCTGCTATAACAACAAATACTAAACACAGAATAAAACAATATTTTAGGGAGCTCTTATACAACAAACGTGATTTTTTTGACGTTTTTTTATAGATAATGGTACGGAACCCTTCGTACGCAAGTCCAACTCACCTTTAGCTGGTCTTTTATGTTTGTAATTTTCTATTGTATGTTTATCTTTGAATAAATGTTTTTCAATTTCAAATATTGGCCTTTTCTACCTCAATCTAATAAATTTTTCCTTTACTCAGCCATACTTCCGTAAGATGTCCCAATTGCCACTGTTGTGTCCACCATTTTATTGGGAGGCATGGATCACAACAATATTAGACCGACACTGTCCTTTGCTTCAATGAAGCGATAAATTGAACTCCGTAACTTGGTGTTAGATTGTGTGGGTCCATGAAAGCGGCTGCTGGACATTTGATTTTGAGTCTAAAACACTTTTAGTAAAAGGTCTTATTTTGAATGTCTCGTTTTCTTAAACTGTTAAAAATTAATAGTTATAACGCAAGTTATTTATACTAAATACGATACGATATATTTATATCTCTAAAAACACGCTTTTATTTACCGCACTAAAAAGCCATAAAATGTGCCCAAACTCGATATGTTTACTAAGAGGCAGTCCAAGGCTCCATCAGCCACCTTCCAATTCCATCATCAGACCAGCTCGATGGTACCATAATATTGTATTGTTATCTAATCTACGTATAATTGCCAAGTTTCATGATGATGCAACAATTAGAGGTGCGTGTAAATCAGATTCTTAGATTTTATTACAGTTAGTTTGTTACAGCTCGAACTAATAAAAGGGTGTTAAAATTTTTCTTAAACTTGCCCTAAATATGAACGTCTAACTTAATAAAATTACTGTTTCATAACTTAATTAAATTGTTAATCCAAACTAGAAACCACCCACTGTATCGCCTTTTTTAGTTGTTAAGTCCTTATTAGATTCTAGTATGGTGTAGAATAAAGAGTATATATCTATCTACAGTGATGTGTATACAAACAGCATTTGATTTTTAACCGAGTTATAAAAGAAAGTGATTCTGTATTCAAGTAGAGGTATATGTATTCTGCTTTGGGTTTGCTTCTCAAATTGTATGAATAAATAGACCTACAAGATTTCTTTATTATAAGTAATTATCTAAGATTTATATATGAATGTAATACAAGGAAAGCGTACGAGTTATATGTACTTTATTAATTATGCTAGTTTAAAATAAGAACAATGAAACACTACTTTGGTATGTAACACTATTTTTTATAAAATTAGTTACCTAAAATATGTTTAAACTACTACAAGCAAATAACTGTTTTGGAACTAAAAAATTAATAAAGTTAAATTGATCACCTTATTGTTTATTCACAATTTGTGCTAAATAATAAGCATCTTCAAACTCCTTCAATGATTAATATATTAAAAAAGCACAACTTTCCAAAAAAATATTTATTTATTCAGAGGCTTTTAAGCAAGCATGATCATGCCAGCCTCATCGTACCCTAAAAAGAGATAAGAGCAGAAAAGGAAATATTAATTTCTCTTTAGTTGAAAGACTTTTAGCATCTTTACTGTAAAGCTTAGATAAATAACGTTTTTGCAAAAAATTAAATCGAGTTCCATATCAAAACACTACAAAGCCAAAAATAACTTTAATTTCGGAAGGCGGTGTTATAGGTTTTGTATTTTCTTTTTTTTCACACCGCCTTCCGAAGTTTAAGTACTCTCTTACTCTGTCCTCCTCATACTTCTGATTTTATTCATTCTTCCTTCTATATACAGTCTATTCTTCTGTGGATTGCACTACCTCTCGATATCAGGACGGCCACCAGTCAATATGCATTTAAGAGAAAACTGCAAGATTATTTTCTTAACAAATATTGGAAGGAGAGTTTTCATAAACCCCTTTCTATAACTTTTTATTAATATCTATACTTACTAATATTATAAAGCGGAAAAGTTTGTTAGTTTGTTTGTTTGTTTGCTTGAACGCGCTAATCTTCGAAAGTACTGGGTGGATTTGGATGAAATTTGGTATGGAAGTAGCTTGAAGCTTGAGGAAGGTTATAGGCTACTTTTTACCCGACTGCAAAAAAGGAGAGTTATGTTTTTACCGTGATAGAATCCACGGGAGCGAAGCCCCGCGAGAGTACTAGTATATTATATATTTTTGGTATGTATTGTGATAAATATGTATATAAGTTTGTTCTAGTTATATATGCATCCCACCAAAAACATCCTGTAAAAAATTAGCCAAATCTCGCCTAAGCTGCTTGTTTCTCTATAAAAAGTAATCAAATCTCTAAGCAAAGCGAAGCTAAGTCTAAGGATCTTTACTGCGATTTCTTTATTAATATAGTTAGATTTTAAGTAACCGGCCGTTGAACATAACCTATGCACTTTTACTAGTTAATACATCGAAGTCAACGGCCAAGTCACATAAACCCTTAGGGGTTCTTCACCAGATACTTCAGACCTTCAATTTTTTATACACATCAGTAGAAGGGACTCGTCACTCTGAATAACTTTTGTCAAGGCGCATTTCCATATCTCCCATAGTTCAGCTGAGCTCTTTGGGTTCTTCATCAGATACTGCAGACCTTCAATTTTTTTAATTTCAAAAGAAAGGGCTAACCACGCTCGATAAACTTTGTGAACATAGCATGTCGATAATTTCAATAGTTTGGCTGGTCTGTTACGGTTTCTCCTCAGGGTCATAAGGTACTATAGATCTTCCATGATCCTAGTTTTGATAGTTTTCCCTTCATATAGGCACTAAACCCTACCTCTACGCTAAATTTCAGCTCTCTAGGTTTATGGGAAATACTAGTTCTATTTTGATGATCAGTGAGTCAGTGAGTCCATATATGTCGAAATAGTACAACTTTGCTTTTGCATAACTTAAGAAATAAACAAGCTACAAACATGAAATTTTGTGGTTTAAGTGTATGCTGGTAGCTTACTAGATAGCGATAATTTCAGCGTTCTAAATCTATCCAGAGGTCCCCAAATAAGGGCCTGAAAATACGCCGAAATAGTTCCAGAAAAGGATGGTACGGCAGTGTTTGCTTTGCGCTCGACTTGGCGGGGGCACTTCCGTGCCCCTAGATATATACCCTTGTAATAAAACTTTTACTTTCAATATGTTATCTACTTAGTTTCTTTTTTTATGCACCTGCCATGTTATTGTTAGTTACTCTTCACCACCCATGGTTGGTAGAGAATGCCTATGGCATTAAGTCCGCCTTTGTACATTATGTGTTGCATAAAGTTTTAATAAATAAATAAACGTAAATCATCTAAATTTGATCATCATTATCATGAAATGGTTCATCTAAATTTTAGCAGTTTTAATAGTATATAGTTTCGGTTTTGGCCATGTTTGCCTGTAACGCCTGCTCGGTTACACTGGGCGAATCAACGCTGTTGTACAGTTTGGAGATAACTCTAAAGTTTATTCTATGTAAAAATGTGAACAACCTTCGGGTTTCGACCTCTATTCGTCAACGAGGTAATACAAGTTTTTAAGTAACAGCTATTTTGGAAGTTTCTTTGAAGAGTCCCATAAACATACCCAACAGCCATCTAAACAAAAAATTACCTCACACCAATGCCTCACACTGTCCATATAAAGTGTGAAAGTCAATTTCTCTTCCTTTGTCAATCCAGTAGCGTATCACTTTACTTAGTAACCAAAGAAAACTGAAAATGAAAGGTCAAACTAAATGTAACACAAACATTATCACACATCTCACAATATAACAAAAGAGATTCTCTTTGATACACACAAGGATCAAGATATCCAAAGAGGTCAATTATTCTTATCCAATACCTATATTTTCCTAGAAATATCCTAGAAATATCTTAATTTCAATAAAAACCATTCACCAAACACTAGAATATAAAGAATCAAATATTGTCTCCTTAGAAGTTATACCTATCAAAAAAAAATTATCTCCCCAGAGGATGAATGCTATTGAATAAACAGGTAACAAAGTCTAAAGCATTGATATCAAAGTGGAGACACGCCCCACAAGGGAGAAGAAATGTACAGCTAGCTCGTTATAACTTGGCGGCCGTGAATCAAATGGTGGCATGAGGTGAGGTGCTTGAGGCAGGGGTGTTCTTCTATTGAACCCAGAATTGTAAATATTTTCATCATGCACATGCATCAGATTGACTCTTTTTGTAACAAGTTATTCTTATAATAAACCACCTGAAAAATTATTTTGTATCCATTATTTAACAACACGTACGTGCGGCTATCTCAAGCGAATACCGGTCGCGAGGGCGCTTGCACTTGCTGTACATGGGGCGTGCGTCTGCGTGCGTTATGCCCCTATCGAACCGAGTCTTCTATATCTTTTTATTCTGTGAAAGCATTGTTTGCCCAAATTCTGCGAATTCTTTGAGATATTTTCTCGCTACGCTTAATCTCACATTGTGTGCTCAGAGACCACTTAAAGCTCTTTGATCGAGATCTCTTATCGGCAAATATTTGAAACGACCAATATAGGTTCAGCTGACGATATATTAAGTTATATCATTGTCACCAATTTCTTCTTTTATTGAGTTTGTCAAATAGGATCGAGTTTTCAATTTGGGGATTTTTCTTTATTGTCTGGATAGATATGTTTGCCCAGTGGATTTTTCAAGATAACTTAAGTGTTGATAAAGTTCGGGGGCCCCGCGAGTATTTAAGTCCTCCCGCAGCCTCTGGCGCAAATGTGCGAGGGAATTCGAGGTTTTTTAACTGACTTCTAAAAAAGGAGGAGGTTATTGTCAGTCAGGGCCTAGCCATAACAATTTTTACCTCGAAAAAAAGTGCTCATGTTAATAGATATAAAATAATAAAGAATGAATAGAAGTAACTACTATCCTCAAATTCATACATAAATCAGAGGTTTGGCGCTGTTTTAGATAGGTACAGGTTTTCACCTAATTCGGCTACAGATGCTCCAAATTTATGTATCCGGATGAAACCGCAACAGATCACTGAACTAGACCAATCTAGATTTCGATAATGCGGCATAATTACGCACGTTTTGGCTAAATGTATGACGTGTAACTATGGTAGGTATTATATCACCTGAACTTAAATTAATTGTTGTAGTTAACTTGTGTAGTCGAACAGAACGCATCTGTCTGTTTTATATTTTGATATTTTAGTTTAAACATAGTCTTTATTACATAACTTTGTATTTATCTGTGAGGGCTTGTAATTAGCAACTTAGTTTTAATATATTATTTTTATAACGTTATTAGTCTGTAAGCTTTCCTAAAATAAAATAATAATTATATATTGTATTACATAAATAAAACTGAAGCCTCGTTACGTTATTTTCGGAGTTGCAAACTAGACAGCCTGGATTTAATTCCCATGTCGGATAAAATAGTGTTATCGAGTTTTTCTATTACTCATTTCCAAGAAGCATTCCAGAGTTTTGAAAACAAAGTCGTTTGGATGTCCAAAAGAACGTTTTCAATATGTTTTTATAAAACCACTGTAGGACTAAATATAATTAAATATTATCTTCAACCACATCATCGCTTACCATCAGGTGAGAAGGTAGACAAACACGAGCCTATTTTCAATAAAAAAAGATATAATGTATCTTTGTTTTATCAAGGAAACCTCTTATTAATCAAAATAATAGTTATATTCCCAGAAATCCATAAAACACCATGCCAATCTCCGCCCTCAAACCTACAAAACTCGAATCTTCAGTTAACTCTTTAATTACAGTTTAACAATACATTTCACAGAGATCGGATGAAACCGACACAGCTTCAATGAGCTGTACCAATCTAGATTCAGATAACATTTCATATTATTATTCGCGTTTTAGTTAAGGCTGGCTTTACACTGTGAGTAGTGATAGCTCAGTTATTCAGGGCTACTCATCGTCTCTGATCTTCAAACAATACTTTGTTTGAAGATCAGAGACGATGAGAATTAGACGCTAAGTGAGAACACGTCAAAAATAAACTGTCATCTCCTACTATTACGTGAACGGGGTTCTTACATGTAACATTTGTGCTCGCACGTTTACTTACAAAATTGGTTACACCAGTCATGTGAGGACACTTAGCAACTAACGGGAATCAATCGCTGTGGCCGAAATAGGCTATGAAACCATCATTAGCAATAGCCTGTCTAATTCTAATAATATAAATTCAAATGGAGGAGGTGTGTGGAAATTTAATTTTAATAATGATAGGTATTGGTTGATATTTTTTTAATTTGTAATTTGTAATCTTAACTATGTACAACGTGTAACAGATTAAGCAGACGCATACACTCATGTAATGTTAGCGGCCGACGCGACACGCACACAATTTCCTTGAATTAGGGACTATAAATTTGTCACGATACTGTGTTTCTATTTTAAGTTAAATTAAAGATTTTTCCATCAAAATTTAACGCCTATTTTTTATGACGGAAATCGATTCATAAGCCGATTCTGAACCAACGTTCAGGAATTGCTTTTATTCCGTTACACGTTGTATATGGATCTTTGGACATCTGAATTAAATGATTTTTGTTTTTATTTTTTATTAATAGCTCAGTCGTTACAGGCATTACTTGGGAATTGCAGGTCGTGAGTTCGAAGATAGTAAGAAAAAATCTTACTACTAATACAGACAAAAGAGCACAAAAGTGCTGCTTATTTCCTAAGAAATTTCTTTTAGCAGACCTGCGACAGGAGAGTTGAAGAAGAGATGATAGACACAGTATTATAAATACTAATTACAATAAATAAAACATACTTAGCTAATAAACTAAATTCTAATGATATAAGAAACAATAGTACATTGTTCATCGAGGGGAGAAAGTGACCGATTTCCAACGAGGATGTAGTTTGAGTGCTTAATACACACGAGTTGGATATGTGAATTAAATGATTTTTTTTTTATTTTTTTTTTTAATAGCTTATTCGTTACAGGCATGACTTGGGAATTACATGTCGTGGGTTCTTACCCCGGCGGGCTCTTTCAAGGGAACATTCAGTTAAGCGTGCTTTATCTTCAACCACATCATTGCTTACTATCGAGTGAGATGTTGCTCAATCGCGAGCCTATCTACATACTTATAATAAAAAAAACATCAACACCGCTGCTCTCAAAACGGTAATTAAATTAAATTAAATATCGTTTATTTCAGGCATAGACACCCATATAATAGGGAAGATGCAAATATAATATTTATGAAAATTTAATTTAATGTTTATTTGACTCTAGTATGAGAATAAATCAAAATTATACCCGGTGTATTTTCAATGCTTTCAAGAATTTCACGTTTTTTCATTTTCATTATGACTGATCTAGGCTTCAGTGGCATCATTCTATTTTGGCATTCAAAAATATGAGGTACCACACCTTTTTTCAGGAAAAGTTTTCCTCCACACATTTTAAACTTTATCCAATTTTCGACGTCATTCTCCAACTGTAAAATTAAAATGATGTTATAGACAAGTTTTGTAAGTATTAGGTAGGTAACTAACGTGTTTTTGCGTACAAGCAGATTAACTACAAAATATAACAATTATATTCGCCGACTTACATCAAAGTGATCTTCACAGCATCGAATAATGGTCTTTGGAGAATAATTATCATTTCTGGGTCAGAAGGTCCAGTCACAACCAATTTATTTGGAAAATTTTGTTGAAGTAGTTGGACACATTGGTACAAAACATGAGTAACCACGGTTTTTTTCGGAATATTAGTGGTATTATTATAATCACCTGATGTTGATGGATAGTCCATTTTAAATTTTCGCAAATAAATCTCGAAAGTCGAAAAAATATGCACAAGTATGAGCCACCGACGAACAATTACGACCAGTGACAGACAGGAATGACGTCATCGGAACTATAGGTCCGTTTTCGCGCGAAAATTTAAACTGTCAATTTAAAACCGCATTTTTTTCCGATAAATTACAAAGATTTAATTTTTTAATATATTTGTGGTCTATTCTACATGGAATTCTTTAAAATGAAAACATAAATAAAAATATTGCATCTTCCCTATTACAATCAAAATAACAATGTTTTTCTTAAATTAAATACTAAAAATATATACGTTATACTATAGAAATAAACAAAACAACACAATAAAAAAAATCGTATTAATTTTTCAGACCGAGAGAGGTAAAACAAATTCACCACCATTAAATTGGTTGGATTTATTTTGTCTCCCTCTGCACAAGTACGGTATGAAACACAGCCTTTATAAGCTTATTATTACATGCTCCCACTCGTGAGAAAAACGATGTTTTGGACTTCTTCATTAGCGCAAAGAAGTCGGTAACCCTGCTTTCAGCGAACATGTCAGTCGCACTACACCGCCAGGGCAAGTTGAGCATGGCCCGGAAAGCATTATTATATTGTACACGAAGAGTGTTGTAAGCACTCTTGGTGTATTTGTACCACATTTGGCTAGTGTAGAACGACTGGCAGTAAGACTGAAACAGGGTTACTTTGACTTATTTTGAGCAGTGGAAGAAACGTCTATTTAGCATATTGCTTCTACATGCTATGCTATGTCCTAGGACTGAAAAATACAAGGATATGTGATATCCACCAACTCGCATATCATAATCATATATTTATTGCATTAAAAAGGTGATTGTAGTACATAAGGCATATCGTCGTATAAAAAGTTGATAACATAATATAATTTGTACCATGTCATTCACAATCTAGTGGGTGAGTGTTATTTATTATTTATTAATTAATGTAGGGAAAATTAACAGTTGCGTATTTAAAAATAACAAAAACGGCTTAAACTATAAACTTATCTAATACACAACCCACAACATTTTCCTCATTAGTAAACATTTAAATGTATCTGTGAGCAGACATTTGCAGAGTTATTCAACCAAACTATTAATTACAATAAACAAAACTTAGACTAATACATTTAATTTAAACTATTGCACTAACACTAAGTTCTTACTTTGTGTATGTGTGTGTAGTTGTGTAAGTTTACTAACAACACAATCCCGCGATGTGATTCAGAGATAACTTCTTCTTTTTAGCGAGTCGATGACAAATAGCTAGATGGAGTCAGCCCAGAACTGGGCAACAAGTTTAGCATCTTCGGTACCTTCCATCAAGTCCTGCAGTGAGCAGGATAACTAATAATAATTATTAAACTAATATAAAAAATAATCATAGCCAAACCTAGACAATTATCAAAATCAAATCAAAAATCAAAATAGTTTATTTCTTTAACATGTTTTTACAATATTAATTAGTTGCCAGAACTACCCAGGAAGCATGTATTCGGAAGTTCTGCTCTTCCTTAGGATCATTGTTATATAAAAAGTTAAATTAAACCATTTTAAGCATAAGCATAACAAGTACGATATGAATGAAAAATTTTATTTTTTAAATTTTGAATGATACTGGTATGACTCTCTGTGCGGGGGTGTGAATTATAGGAGATGAGTATCGGGACAGCCTCGACTTTTAAAAACTCTGTTGTCCAGTGATTATACAGCCATGTGTGCTGCTTGAGCAACGAGTGAATAATGGAGGTCAGATAGTCAGACGTTTCATGCAAAACATTAATACTCAGCTGCATTCGGGTAGACTTGCAGCGGAACCCAACAAGAAAAGTCTAAGCTGATGATGAAATGAAATGAAATTTAGTTTAGCTAGATGACGGCCTCATCTGTTCTCATCTCCTCGGTGTTTCCTAACTGACTACTCTGAGAAGAAACACCGAAACAAATTCAGAGGTGACCGTCTCTTTTAAAGTCCATACAATTCGTATTGGTCCAATCATATGAAAAGCATGTATTATAGGTTAGGTAGGTAGGTGCTCTTTTGAGGCAATAACCACACAAATTTGAGGGGACCTGTCCAGACAGTGCAAGCATTTGTCATTTATCGTGTAGCTCAACTTAAAACTTAAGCTCAAGATGATGATGATATGTGCGCTAAAAGAACTATTTTGAGTATAAACTTATCTATGTCTAAGTAGCAGTCGTGCGAGACTTCACTACCGAGGACTTTATCACGACAAAAACAAAGCTTTCCTTTTTAGGGTTCCGTAGCCCAATGGCAAAAAACGGAACCCTTATAGTTTCGTCATGTCTGTTCGTCTGTCTGTCTGTCTGTCCGTCCGTCCGTCCGTATGTCACAGCCATTTTATTCCGAAACTATTAGGACTATACATGTGAAACTTGGTAAGTAGATGTATTCTGTGAACCGCTTTTCGATTTTAAGAAAAAAATTAAAAAATATTTAAATAAAGGGGGCTCTCCATCACGTACTCCTCCGGTACGTACTACAACAGATTTTTTTTTTTTTTTCATGAAACCTATGCGTGTGTGGTATCTATAGACAGGTCTTCAAAAATGACATTAAGGTTTCTAAAACCACTTTATCATAAAGTTTATCTTTTAAACGATATACGTTTCCAAACCAATAAATAACCAATGATTTAGTTCTGGCGTGTTGTGTACCTGGCCTAATGACGGTGAATCCCAATCCGATTGTAAACCACTACTGTTGGCGATATTATACAAATCTGATAGGTACATTCATACTGAATTATATTCCTTGCAACTGATTACAAACTGGGACTAGTCGATCCGGTATCCGCTATTTATTTTAAATACGAAAATTTTAGTTTTCTTCTTAAGGTACCTTCAGAAGAAAACGGAATGAACAAACTGGGGAATTTTAAGATGAATAGTTGAATTGCTGTGAGATTTAGAATTCCGATTGCAATACGGGTTTATTTTGGTTGTTGCACTCTTGGTTTTTCACCTGTATTTATTTATTTATTTATGTATACACATGATTTATAAAGGAAAAAAAAAATACGGACAAAAGAGCACAAAAGTGCTGCTTATTTCCTAAGAATTTTTTTTCAGTAGACCTACGACAGGAAAGTTGAAGAAGAGATGATAGACACAGTGTGTATAAATACTAATTACGATAAATAAAACATACTTAGCTAATAAACTAAATTCTAATGAATTTAGTTTATTCATTAGAATTTATGTATAAACAATAGTACATTGTTCATCGAGGGGAGAAAGTGACCGATTACCAACGAGGGTGTAGTTTGAGTACTTAATACACACGAGTTGGGAATCGCACTTTCTTCCGAGTGATACATAGTGCTTTAAACTATACCTACAAGGAAAATAAGAGAAAATAATAATAATCTATCTCTTGTCTTTTGGCATTATAAGTATTTTTAAGTTAGCTACTGAATTGGTCTAAATAAAAAAAAACAGTGCGTTAGTAATGGATTTTCATACACATTTCCATCCCTCTCCAGTGTCTAAAGCACGTTAGTAATAGATTCTCATACACTTTTGCGACCTGCACATTTGTACTACAGTAATGACGTCCTTTCTGTCAAACTTTTTAAAAAGTAATAAGGCACTTTCCGAGCAGGTATAGTATAAAACAATATATACACGGAGAGTCAGTAGAAAGAAAATGTCATTCAATCATGCCAAAGGGTATCATGTTAACCAGTTACAGGGTTATAAAGATCAGATAGTCACTCCATGTAAAATGCTGATACTCTGCTAAATCCAACTGAACTGGAAACCGACAGTAAAACTATACAACCAAACATAATAATAATATAAACCAAACAGGATGGTATTAACTCAAATACTATACCAAAACCAATTAATATAATAAGTACCAAAAAAATAATTTATTGTAATTACACTCTTGACTCTCTGACGACATTCTTGCCATCTTCTTCTTCTTCTTCTGTAGTTAGGTTTCCGCAGTTAGTCTCAGCACGAGACCATTGTGCGTGAGCCATGTCGGCCGTCACTCCATCCAGCCAACCTCCCTCCAGAAGCAGATCAGGTCTTTCGGTCTATTCAGGATATCTGTAAGGGAATTTAATGACTTGAGGGTTCGTTTCCGTATTTCGGTGATTTCCGTGCACTCTAGGAGCACGTGTCCTACCGTTTCCTCCGTCCCCATGCATGCCCTGCACAGGAGACTGTCCGTTATACATATCCGTTATATATATATTGTGTGATAGTGTTTGTATTCTTGCCATCGCGAGTATATCCTGTATGAGACTGGCACATGAATGTGGAGCTGAGCACAACCGAGGAAAGGCCTATCCCACCCAGCAGTGCAGAACAATGGATGAAGTCAGGCTGTGGATGATGATGATGAAGACATATTACTAACATATATACATTTACATATATTTGTTACTAACATAGTTTATAAGTCATGTGTAATACTTACTAACAAAACTATGGATCTTGTGGTCTGAATTTTTTAATTTTTTTATTTCTTTATTATTTTATATCGTTTGTGTGTATGAATAGTGATGGCCAAGTAACCAAAGGCACGCAAATGAAAGCAGGCACCTTAAGTTGTGTAATTTTCATCACCACTCTTAAAACAGCAAAGGAAAATATTGTGAGAAAACCGATATGTACTTTTTTTTATTGATAACTAGCTGACCCGCCACGACTTCGTTCGCGTGGTATCCTACCCCTACCCAACCGATACCCTACCCCTATCCTACCCCTACCCTACCCTACCCCTACCCTACCCCTACCCTACCCCTACCCTACCCCTACCCTACCCCTACCCTACCCCTACCCTACCCCTACCTTACCCCTACCCTACCCCTACCCTACCCCTACCCTACTACTAAGTTCGCGTGGTATCCTACCCCTATCCTACCCCTACCCTACCCTACCCCTACCCTACCCCTACCCTACCCCTACCCTACACCTACCCTACCCCTACCCTACCCCTACCTTACCCCTACCCTACCAATACCCTACCCGTACCATACCCCTACCCTAACCCTACCCTACCCCTACCCTACCCCTTCCCTACCCCTACCCTACCCCTACCCTACCCCTACCCTACCCCAACCCTACCCCTACCCTACCCCTACCCTACCCCTACCCTACCCCTACCTACCCCTAACCTACCCCTACCCTAACCCTACCCTACCCCTGCCCTACCCCTGCCCTACCCCTACCCTACCCCCACCCTACCCCTACCCTATCCCTACCCTAACCCTACCCTACCCCTACCCTACCCCTACCCTACCCCTACCCTACCCCTACCCTACACTACACCTACCCTACGCCTACCCTAACCCTACCCTTCCCCTACCCCTAACCCTACCCCGACCCTACCCTACCCCAACCCTAACCTACCCTACCCCTACCCCTACACTACCCCTACCCTACACCAACCCTACCCCTACCCTACTCTCCATTTCTTCTTCGTTCGCGTGGGATGTTTTTCCCGCTTAAATCCCGATCCCGTGGGAATTCCGTGATAAAAAATATCCTATATCCGTCTCCTGGTTGGTTGCTACCTTCCTACCAATTTTCAGCCAAATCGGTCCAGCCGTTCTCGAGTTATAAATAGTGTAACTAACACGACTTTCTTTTATATATATAGATAGGTTCGGGTTTGACCACCATCTCACCTAATGGTAAGTGATGATGTGGTCGAAGATGGAGCACGCTTACCTAGAAGTAACCTATTCACTCTTGACTTGAAGACCCCTAGGTTATAGCTATCGGGAAACACAGACTCCGGCAGGGAATTCCACTCCTTAGCCGTACGCACAATGAAAGTATTTCCAAAACATTTTGTGTGTATGTGTGGAATGTCCACCATGTGACGATGACGCATCGACGTTTGTCTTGTAGTCCGATGATGGAACGGGCTTGGCGGAATTAGATTGTGTAATTCCATCGCACACTCTCCGAAATGTAACCGATAGAAAACCGGTAGACTAGCAACTCTTCGTCGATGGTTAAGGCTCTTTAGCTTTGACTCGACCAGAGCATCGTTTCCAATGAGTCTTTTGGCCCGTTTCTCGATTGACTCAAGTGCGTCCAGTTGGTACTTGGCAGATGCGTCCCAAAGATGAGAGCAGTACTCTATACACGACCGAACCTGGGCTTGATACAGATTGAACTCCGAAAGTCCAAAACCCGAAGAGATGCGATCTCCACCAATTCGGATTGGACCCGCACGTGGTGGATTGGAATCCATTCCTTCTCCGCAGTCGAAACGCGATAGGCTGGTTAAAGTAGTTATATTATATTATGTAGGTAAAGTAAGTTTACCATATCAAATTATAATAACTAATTAAAGTATTGAAATAATTAAAAAAACCACAGAAACAGATTTAGACTTTAATTATCAACAGTTATTATTTAAAAACCTGAACGTATTATAATAGGAAGAGTTAATTAGTGATTTATACAGGTAATTTCAGAAGTGTTCCTATTTCAGGACGTTCTGTATTTGATAAAATAATTAAAAATATCTAAAAACCCAACTACTCAACTGAAATGCAAGAAACAGACACATTTTGGACATACAAACATGCAGGCGCAAATACAACGTATAACGGAAAGAAACACCACATCTATCCTTTTGGATTTTGCTGAAGACAATATCTGGTATGGAGCTCTATGCACAGTTTCAGCTCAAAATGAGTGACTCAAAGAATTGATACCAAATTATCGGTTTCATATTTGTGTCTTGAATACCAATCATAACAAACGTATCACAGCACTACGAGGGTCAATAACTTTCCACGACACTTGCCAATAACAGGATAATTCTCTTCGTTCTTCTTAATTTGAACAATTCGGTCTCTGGTATCAATGTATTGGAATTTCTAATAAGTTCCACATATTTAGACAGACATAGGATTACAAAACCCTTGCCATATTGTTTGTTATCATCCAAAGAATCCGTGCACCTGGTATGTTTATACCCTTTAAGTTACACGTTGTATATACAGCTTTGCGTCGCAAGCGGCGGAAATATAACAACCTTGTTGGTAGTTATATTTTTGAGCCGTTTGAGGTTGAGACCTTGGGATCGTGGGGTCTGAGTGCTCACAAATTATTTAAAGATCTTTCCAGGCGCCTAGTTGACACTTCGCGAGACCCAAGGGCTGGCATTTACCTTGGACAGAGGTTAAGCATTGCCATACAATGTGGCAATACCGCCAGTCTTTTGCGCACATTACTTACCAGTGGACAGCGATGCGCACGAATTTCTGGACGCCTTATTTAAGTTTATTTTTAAATGTATGTATATGTAGTTTAGGCTGTTTTATTTAAATGTATAGGAATATAAATAAACTGATTCAGATCTAATCGTATGAATACTAACAAAAAAATTTCATTCCGTAATGTACGCTTGGATAACCATGTAATTAATGCAATTGCACTGTGATATTAATTTTGGGTTCTCCGTTAGTTTTCATAGACGAATAATTAATTTGTTTCTAATGAGTTGGCACTAATAAGCGGATTTATTGCTCTGCACAATTTTGTTATCAATTGTTCGCAATCGATTTGACCTGAAATATTGTTATGCTAATTAAGGTAGCTAGCTCAAACTATTGTACTTTGAACTGTTTACGGTTCACAGCACACATATCAACTCAGGAGCAGATCGTCACCTCCTCGCCTTTTCCCTTAGTGTCAAACAGGCGTCCACGTAACGTAACCACGTAACGTAAGCGGATCAGAAGCTCCGGCACGTCGACTCGGCTACAGCTGGGCGGCGCCGTGCTTACGGCTCGCCGACGACCGCTGGTTGATGGCTAGGCGGCACGACTGGAAGCTGCCTTGTGAATGACAGCCAATGAAAGCGGGAGGGGCGTGGACGAAGAGACGTAAGCTTGGATACGGAGAGCCGTAAGCTAGGGTACGGTGAGCCGTAAGCTAGGGTACGGAGAACCGTAAGCGCACCGCACCGCGGTTCGTGAGCTTGTCTCGAGGCGAGGCGATTACGTTACGATTCCGATTAGTGTGCGTTGCAGTAGGGAGTTTCATACAAATAATACTGAACGGCTCGAGTTGATACGGTGACGATCCCTTTCCTAGTTGATACGTGTGCTACGACCTTAAAACACCAAAATTAATGATTGTTTTTGCATCATTTATAATATTCATCACTCAATTTGGCCTAGTATTCCATTTTATATGGCGTAAGCGTAATATTTCAGCAATTATGTTTCTACGAAATATATTGCTAGCTTAAGTATAAGCGTCACTTAAATAGTCTTTGACGTCACCCCAACTGGCCCGCCTCTGCGGACCGCCTTCTGGTCAATCTGGGACAGTGAAGTGTTTGACTAGCCTTTTTTTTAAGGATGGGAAATCATCCAATGGCAGGCACAACTCAATTTGGACGAAGTGGAAAAGTGTGTCAGACATTTACTGACTGAAAACCATCCGTGTTCCGTCATTTACCCTTCGTGTTACGAGGCCCCGGTAACTCTTTCAAACAATCCCACAGTCCCCGCCGACAACGGCCCCATGGTAGGCCCCGACAATTTTGCTGACAAGTCTTTGATTGAGGTGATCGTGGAACACGACGGCCGTCTACACGGGCCTAGTTTCTGTCGAGCGGCGAGCTACTCTGTTCGACTAGCCTATATTAGTCCCTAAGATAATCTATATTTGACTCCGAATCTTCAACTATATCCAAGCCAAGTTTCATAAAAACCGGTTCGTAGGTTCAGTTTTGACTCTGTACATCACACAATGAAGAGTCGCCACCCAAAATTCATAACTACCGTCCTTCGTTTCAAAATAATTTCATTCAAAGGTAAACACTGGTGCCGCAAACACGAACTACCTCCTGTTTAGCATTCTACCGTTGAACATGAATATAAATTTGTGAATTTGATTACAAATTTGTCAACGCCAGTAGGAAATTAAATAAAAAATAAAGTATTGGGTGGGAACTTTTTCCGTTGGCGTGGGTCCGTATATAAATATGTTTGGTCTACGGGGCTACAGGGATCTATTGAAATTGAGGTAAATTGTCAGGGTGACGGTGTAGGTGAATATTTGTGGAAAAGGCTGTTAGAATCGTATTGAAAAAAATACAAGATGGCCAATGAGATTTATTTATTTATTTATTTTACTCATTGCTCGCTTTGGAACAATTACACCTACGGACAACATTATTTTTGATGTTTATTTTTCAGAAATTATTTACTTTTGTCGGTTATGTCGATTTATCCGTTGGTATGTCCATTTGTCCGTCTGTCCGTCAAGACTTTTTTTCTCAGAAACAAGTAGTGATATCGAACAGTTATCGTCTACTTGTAAAAAAAACGAACTTTGAAATCGATGCTATTAAATAGACCGCTTATTTTTCGATTTCGCAAATGGTATAAAAACACCTATAAGGGTTATGATTCCCGTTAATCTAGAATCATAAAATTCAAGAAACAATGTTTTACAGCACATATATTGAAAAGAATTAGAAAACCATAAATATGTAGTTAGAACGGTACTGTTGAATTAATTTTCCTACTCAGATCAGTTTATACGAAACTCTCGCAACGCGACCAACTCCCACTAGGCTGATTTTATTTTTAGATATATACAACGTGTAACGGAAACCCCATATCTATCCAAAAGGACTGAAGATAACATCTGGTATGGAGTCTCTATGCAAAGTTTCAGCTCAAAATAAGTGACTCACAGAATTGACACCAAATTATTGGTTTCATATGTTTCTTGAATACCAATAATAACAAACGTGTCACATCACTATGAGACTCATCACTTTCCACGTCACTTGCCAATAAAACGATAATTCTAAAGTCGTTCTTCTTAATTTGAAAAATTCGGTCTCTGGTATCAATGTATTGAAATTTCTAATAAGTTCCACACATGTAGACATAGGATTAGAAAACCCTGGCCATATCGTTTGTTATCATCCAAAGAAGCCGTGCACTTGGTATGTATATACCCTTTAAATTACACGTTGTATAGTACAGTTTCAATAAAGTTCATAAGGAACCCCAGAAACGCCAACTTGTTTTCATGCGACACTGGCAAATTTGAAACTAAACACAAAACTTAGACGTACGCACAGGCCACTTCCTAGAAATATCTTGAAGCCATTAATCAATTGTAAGCCTGGTTTTCCTTTGAATTTTCAAGATTTATTATTGACAGGTTTATTTAGAAATGATTGGATTTATTGAGTGTTGTTGACAGTTTTGGGAACGACATTGAACTTAACAGCTGTGTCGTCGGTTTGCTTACGAACATACTTTGAAAAAAATATGGCGCGCATTGACAGTCAGCAGCATTGACGGGGCTCGAGTGCTCGACAGGGCCATTGCCTGCCGGGGTTGCGGAAATGTTCTAACGAGTTACCGCAGCCCCGGAACATAATGGCAGTGAAGGAATAAGGTGGGTCTTTAGTCAGTAGAAGTCTTTCACTCCACCCAGAACGGGAGGAGTCATTAGATAATTCTTTCACCGAAAATAAAACTTACTTTATTTATTTAGTTGTTCCATAGTTCATACACATTATTTACATTTAAGTTGGTGGCAACATAAACTCATTAGAGTTTTACCGTGCACCAAAAACATTGACTACATAATTCAAGTCTTAAGAAATACTTAATTACATTGGGGGTACAAGCTAAAAAAGTAACAGTTATTTACTACAACTAACGAGCACACATGGGTGACGATTCTGGCCGGCCGTCGTCGTTTATAACAAAAGTGGCGGTGGAATGTTAAACGATACAGGTTGTTCCCAAAAAGTAAAATGTTTATTATTAATAGTTATTTTTTTCTTAATTAAGTTTTTTGTTTTGATGTCACGTGTTATTCTTGATTCTTATAATAAATTGAAGTGTTTTTTTTAGGATAATGATCAACCCCAAATAAATTGAATACGAGGAAGATAATCACGAAGACACAAGACATATTGTAAGTTTAATTCAAGCCGAAGTTTTCTGTATGAAGTAGAATATTACGGGATACGAATCCGACCCACATCAAGATCAAATTTCCGTATCACCACATTCCCTAGAGAGCAGTTCTATCAATCAAAATATTTAATAAGGTAAGCTCTGACGTCAAGCGAAAAAAATACAACGTCACAAGAGTTGATAGTGATAAATTATGAATGATATCGTGTTCTTTATCTGGAGAATGTGTGTGGAATTTGGTTATGAGATCCAAGGTTGGAGATGTTAACCGTTTTACATATGTAAATATGCCTGTTTTTCAACAAAGTTAACTTCTGAAGGTAAGTAATTGAACTTCAATTTACGTACTTTATTTGTCTGGCTATGATTTGAAAATAACTTTGTTTTTATAATTATTTACATGACACCAGACCCAAATAACGTTATCGAAAAAAAAAATGTACGTCTGTCTGTCCTTTTGTTTGGTCGGGCTAATATACATATAGGCTAGTTATTATCATTATCCCGCCGAAAAAACTTAATATGAAGCGTGAACGAAGTCAGAATTGCCCCAATTTTGATGATTATGGCGTCTTATTTAGATAAAACGTAATGATATAATCAAAAAAATTGTGACGTTCGGCTTATGAAATAAAAGGGCTTAAGTATTGAGTGAGAATATGTACATTATTTCCACATTTTTAACTCTTCCCAACTATTTTATAAGACCCTACTTTCTTTAATGGACTGTGCCGTAATCTAAAGACGCGGGCCTATTATGGATTGGTGAATGTCACATGTCTTGGTATTTCCGTTAATTTCACTATCTTAAGAGCAGTGGTGATGATGGGAAATACTCAAGAAGTAATGTGCCTACTTGGATTCGAATCCACGACCTTACAACTCGTAAGTCAACGCCCAACCTCTAAATCCGTATTGCAGAAATCATCCCATTAAACCCGCACACCGAAATAGAATATAGTCTCACAAAGCAAACACTGACCAGTCTTAACAATAATACATCCATACTCTCTCGCTGAGCACCCTCAACTGTCATCCTACTTCAAGTGAAGTGCCCTTCATCTGTCCAGCATCGTGGAGAGGGTACAAGTGTCTCTTGTAAGCAAATAAAGTACAAACAGAACAATATGTGGTTCCTTAGGAATCTGCAGTTTATTATCATAGTGTGGCGGTTGTGTTTTATTGGCGAACTGGCTGGATAGGGACGGGATTTAAGTTAAGAGGTTACGCGATCGTGGATTCTTTTATTGATTATTCTATGCTCGCGTTTACCTAATATCTTACCTCAAGAAAAAAAAAGAAAAAAATATTTATTTGGCATATACTTACCACAAAACATTATAAATGTTGAAGAAACAACAAAAGAACATATTAGTAAAGCCAGAAAAAAAAAATGGTAAGGTCATGGGCCTCACTGCTGCGCAAAAAACCCTTGGTAGTAAGCGATTATGTAGTTAAAGATGAAGCACGCTTACCTAGAAGTAACCTATTCAATGTTGACGTAAAGACCCCCACCCTTAACCATGTATTGTCATCGCAACTAAACATGGATGCAAAATTCCATCGGTTGAGGGTAACTGCAATAAAACTCATTTTATTTTTTTACTTTTTTTATTGATAAAAACTTTTTACCAAAAAATTAAAGCGACTCCCAAAAAACACGGCAAAGTGAAAAATAACTTTAATTTCGGTAGTCGGTGTCTTTAGTTTTGTATTTTCATTTTTGGCACCGACTTCCGAAATTAAAGTTATTTTTCACTTTGCCGTGTTTTTTGGGAGTCGGTTTAATTTTTTGGTAAAAAGTTTTTATTTCACTCTTTTTAGTTGGTCTATTTTTAATTTACCTAGTTACAAGAGTCTAAATGTCAACTACTTATAACCTTTTACAAAATATTGCTTTTCCCAATGCGTTAATTTGCCGTTAATTGTTGAGGAGTTCTCCTGGCACTTCACCATCAGCTCTACATCACCATATGCATTGTGATGAGCATAAAGTACTTAACATCCATATTCAAGTAATCGAATCGCAATCCACTCAATACTTATTATTGAGTAGTTTCGGCGGCCATCTGTGGTCTTCATCATCAGTTCCACTTCCTCAAATGGTACTTTTTGAGAGCAACTGCACAAGTTACTATAATAAATACCCAAAACGTCATAGGTGTGCCTATAATATTTGAAGAGTTCCCTCGATTTCTCCAGGATCCCATCATCAGATCCTGACTTTTATGAAAATGGGACCAATTTCAAAGTATACCCTTTCAATCACAAAAAGAATTTTCCAAATCGGTTCAGCCGTCTTCGAGTAATCGGTGACCATACATTAAAAAAATATATATATACGCGTCGAATTGATATCCTCCTCTTTTTGTCGTCGGTTGAAAATAGGTTCGCGTTTGACCTCCATCTCACCTGATGGTGCATTTGCAATATTTGACCCGGACATACTTACTAAAGAACGATTTAAATTGTCAAGTTAAATAAACTATTAAATATAAAAATATAGCCACAACTCATTAAAACAGATAAAAGTAATATACTTTAAGCGTCTATTGCTTAATGCCTAAGGTTTCGGCCTTGTGATCGAGAGATCACGGGTTTCGAACCCCACCCATTACACTGTTGACCCACCCTGTGAACCCACTCCAGACACAAGCATATTTAGCTTAGTTGGAGGGGTTAACAAGATTGCTAATGTGAATTCTACCCACATTGCTAGATATCTTTTTGAAAAAAAAAATACTGAGGGAAAGGCTCTCCTCTTATAAATTGGACCATTGCCTTTTCTAGGACTCGCAATTGACCTTCGCTAGTCAGGCCAATAAAAAGGGGTTTTACGCCAGAACTTGGTGGCACGCAGTTTTTCTTCATCATTTATTTGTTGGTGAAACTGCTTAAACGGCATCCAGACGTTTTTTATAACATTTGAATATAAAACGTGGTGTCGCATCAAGGAGAAAGAAACTAGGCTTTGAATGTAGGATAGAATGTTTTTGACTTTTGATATGTATATCTTAAATTTTTATGATCTAAAATATTGGAATTAGTGCTCTTTGAGAGATACTGCTGAGCTGAAATCCACAACAATTTTTTTTTTATCAACTTTTGATATGTACTGATTTTATTGATTTAAACTGTTGAAATTAGGTCCTTCTCTCTTTTAGAGGTACAGCTGGGCTGAAATCCACAACTCTGATATAATTTCCACACTGGCGATTTATAAATGAAAATTCGGTATCGAGTCAGATGCTCAAAGAAAAGAAAATTCGGTATCGAGGCTGTTGCTCCATTAGAAGTAGCGTTGAATTTGACGTTGAGAATTTTGGTTTTGGATAGAACACTATTTCTACTGTCCCGAATCAATACAAACCATCAACATCACCCGCTTAACCTTTTTCCAACTTTTTTATTTTATTTTATTCAGAATAGGCTCGCATTTGACCACATCTCACCTGTTGGTAGGCGATGATGTAGTCGAAGATGAAGCACGCTTGCCTAGAAGTAACCTATTCACTCTTGACTTAAAGACTCCCAGGCAAAGAGTATAAAACCACTTGATCGCACATACGTTGCCCCGACGCACGAAAACTATGAGAGTTTTTGCTCTTATATATTGGCTTCGATACACGAACTATTTTAGTTGTGACCAAGTATTAGGCCTGTGTGCATGCTAAACAATTACAATTTCTTTTTTATCCAATTCAATTCATGAAGTGGTGTGGCAAACATTCCCAGACATCTAGATACCAAGTGGATGACATAACTATTCATCAGTAATGAAATAATATGAATATTTTATCATTTAATCAGATTATAAGCTACCGCAGAGGTCTATTTAAAGTGGTGGTTTGGGTGGTCAAGGACAAAATTGTATCGCGCGTTGATGTCTTTTGGAAAAGTCTCTTTCTTACATGAAGAAATTCTAATTCTTTTATCCCTGTCTTTCCTTTTGTATTTTTATCGTAAAAATCCTTTAACGGCTGAATACGATATCGATAATTATAAAATTAAACTTATTTTTTTTAAATTCAATTCAGATAGTTGTCATAAAATATCTATCTACATTAACCGACTTTAAAAAAAAGGAGAAAGTTCTGATATTTTTTCTTCTGTGTGACATGAATGTTTTCATTTTAGATTTCCCAAGATTCCAGATTAAAAAGAAAAGTGGATGGATAAGGTTATTAGGGAATATTAGTTTCTAGTTTTGTTTTTATTGATATAATGTTGAGAAAACCGATTAATATGTTTTTATTTATTTATTATTTTGCTATATAATATCAAACACAAAGCTCCCCTAGCAAACTACTTCCTCAATTTTCAACCGACGACCAAAAGAGGAGGTTATCAATTCGACGCGTATATTTTTTTTTTTTTTTTTTTTTTTTTTTAATGTATGATCATCGATTACTCGAAGACGGCTGAACCGATTTGGAAAATTCTTTTTTTGATTGAAAGGGTATACTTCGATATTGGTCCCATTTTCATAAACGTTAGGATCTGATGATGGGATCCTGGAGAAATCGAGGGAACTCTTCAAATATTATAGGCACACCTATGGCGTTTTGGGTATTTATTATAGTAACTTGTGCAGTTGCTCTCAAAAAGTACCATTTGAGGAAGTGGAACTGATGATGAAGACCACAGATGGCCGCCGAAACTACTCAATAATAAGTATTGAGTGGATTGCGATTCGATTACTTGAATATGGATGTTACGAACTTTATGCTCGTCACAATGCATATGGTGACGTAGAGCTGATGGTTAAGCACCAGGAGAACTCCTCAACAATTAACGGCCCAGCATTGGGGAAAGCAATATTTTGTAAAAGGTTATAAGTAGTTGATAATTAGGCTCTTGTAACTAGGTAAATTAAAAATAGACCAACTAAAAAGAGTGAAATAAAAACTTTTTACCAAAAAATTAAACCGACTCCCAAAAAACACTGCAAAGTGAAAAATAACTTTAATTTCGGAAGTCGGTGCCAAAAACGAAAATACAAAACTAAAGACACCGACTACCGAAATTAAAGTTATTTTTCACTTTGCAGTGTTTTTTGGGAGTCGGTTTAATTTTTTGGTAAAAAGTTTTTTATTTTTTTGTGACGATTGTACTCAATCGTCACAAAAAAATAAAAAACTTTTTACAGCTACACTACTGTGTAGCTCTGTGTCCTGCATTTAAATTCAAAACACCGGCTATGACAAGTTTTATACAAATCTCTAAAAAAAATTAAAACTTTCCATGCAAAATTGTTGGATCAGGTGAGGATTTGTATAGGAAGTCAAATTAGTTAGGTAGTCATGTTTGGCTTTTAATTAGAGCATGGTACGAAACGATCATTCAGCGAATACGACACGCACT
Source organism: Tholera decimalis (assembly GCA_943138885.2). Classification (NCBI taxonomy): domain Eukaryota; kingdom Metazoa; phylum Arthropoda; class Insecta; order Lepidoptera; family Noctuidae; genus Tholera; species Tholera decimalis. The sequence continues at coordinate 5,798,700 of OW964573.2, forward strand.
TGGCTGTTATAAAAACTACGGAACCCTACACTGCACGACACGCACTTGCCCGGTTTTTAAATATAAAAATTACAGTCTATCTAAATTATCCGTGTCTTTATCAATATAAAGTTCGTGAAGCCATTTTCATTTATTTTACTTCGCCGATTACCACTTGCCATCAGCTATACCCCCTTTCATAACAAACTATACATACTTTCTTTGCTTCGATTACAATATACTTCGAGTTCATTTTAAGATGGATGGACCTCCCTTATTAAGCCAGTTATTATTTAAGCACGACCTAGCTCAGTATAGTTTAGCAAAATAAAATGCTTATTGTACCACTTAACATTTGATAAGCTGTAACAATTTCCCCTTTCCCGAATTGATATCAACCACCCGGTCCAATATTAGGCACAGTTACTGTTATTAAATATTTTTAACAGTCAAATTTTACGGTATAACACATAAAATGTTTCACTAAATTGCGTTTTGGCATAAATTCAGTTGTTTATTATCAACATAAAGTGGGATCGTTTCAATTGTTCACTGTTTTATTGGGATACCTGTTGTTTCTGGTGACTTTGCTTGAGTTTAGAAGTTTGTACAGACCAAGGAAAGATTCTTAGATTTCTTTGCTGTAGAATTATCTAGATTCGGACAGATGTTGTGTATATGCAGCCTAGAACTTAAAACAGAATGTGTATCTTGTTTAATTCAATTAAATTTGATTTAATAAGAATTTTATTTCTTTTCATATGGGCCTGCGTGCGTGCAATAAAAAAATGGTAATTAATATATGCTTATTGTTTCCAGTTTCCGATGTTTCAGCACTATTGCAAGCGCCATGGTCATGGTTCCACTGAAGATAAAAAAGGTTAGAAAGGAAATAGTTCCTGATTTGTATGAGAACACGTGTTGCCGCTTGTCTCCCACTCTTTAGCTCCACTACAAGCAAGAGGCCCGTTACGTATGCGAATTAAGCACACAAATAAATTATGCACACTTAAATCGAGTGCTTGTTACTGATTGTAACTCACTGTCGATAAACATGCGCCGTGCATCACGGCCAATCAGGGCAAAGGACGAAACGTCAATGGTTGAAGTGTTGAGGACGCGACGCATGCAGTAGATTGTAAGCGGACTGGGTCATTCCGTTGATTAAGCGAGTACACATCGGGCAATGTATATTTTTTGTAACTTGTTGCAATAATGTTGTTAATGTTTGGAATTTCGTAGTGATCAGAATATTTTTATGTTTTTTTACAAATAAAATTGTAATTAAATGTTATTTTCGACTTACCGATGGAAAGATATACCTCCTCGCTCTATACTTGTGGTCTGACTTTTTGTTTTACAGGTTATAATTGCACAACACGGCATTTTAAATCAGAACTCTGTGTTTCGAAGTAGTCCAAAGCGCACTAAACGCGGTGAATGAATTAATCGGTCGAGCTTTGATTTTCGAATCATAAATAAGGCGCGCTCGCCATGGCCACATTACCATTCCAACCGTATTCATCTATTCCGTGATTTTCCCCACCAAAAAAACATGATGTTAGAGTCAGCCTGTTAACTGTTTAATTTTTTCAAAATATTATATTTGTTTTTCGGGAATAAATAATATCGGATATCGTTTGGTGATCTGGGAGAAAATAGGGGGCACATTGTTTTCAACCGCAGTGTTGTGCGCAATGGGTATTGGGCATGTGCCCAGAGTGCACATTGGGAAATAAGGACTTATAGTACGTTAAGCTTTCCGTAGCTGTAATTAATTTTGTAGGGATATTACTAGTGTGGTTGCGGTAATTTTCTGACGAGATACCGTGGCCCTGGCACGCAAGGCCAACTGAAGGATTTTTTCCACCCAAAAAAGAACATTACGAGTAGTAGTTGAAGCCGTAGAAATAGCAAATAATCAAAAGAGAAACACAAAACAAGACACTCGTCCTAACAAACAGACAAAGAAATCCTCAAACATAATAAAATAACATGCAATAAAATATAAATGTATTTCGGCTATATTTGAACAGTTAAACACGGCAACTTGTACAATTGCCCATCAAGGAACTTTACGAGTATTTTACAATCATTTCTAATTGTTCCTATAACCGTTTTAGATTGATCTGGATATAAAGTAACAATTTTAAGGAAATTAATTTAAGTTTTAATCAATTATTTACTTCTCTGTGTTTGAAATTAGGTCCTTTTTAAAAGGAATTTAGAGAATCTAATACTAGTTTTGCTGGGTATCGTTTTTCTCAGTTACTGGGTTATTTAAGCAGTGGCTCCTTGTAAAAAAAACTTATACTCAGCTTCATTCGCTTAAACTGTTAACTGACCACAATATATACATACAACGTGTAACAGAATAAACGCAATTCCTGAAAGTAGTTGGTTCAGAAACGGCTTCTGAATCGATTTCCGTCATAAAAAATAGGTGTTAAACTTTGACGGAAAAATCTCACATTTAACTTAAAATGGAAACACAGTATTATGACAAATTAATACAATCCTTAAGACGCATTATAATCCCGTTGACCTTGCTCAATCGGGCGCACTCACAGACACATCACAGAGAATGCCCCGCGCACCCCCTCATTTGAGGGGGTGAAGCAGATGAAGTGGGACACGAGTAGTCCCGCCTACTGCGGGGTGCACCGCGCGAATTTCGTCGATGCGTGTTTTTCATTACATTTAACATCGTAATTTCGCGACTGGTTTACAGAGCTCGAGCGGTCCAGTGTGTCACCGTTCGGGTTTCGCAGCGCGTTTCCGCGGCGATCACCAAGATCGAATCTCATTCGCGGTATAGCTTTTTGTTGTCTTATTTATTAAATATTATGTATTTATAGATATTTACATATTTTCGTGTTGTTATTATTTTAAAATATGTGCATAGTTTTGTTCTCTTATTTTTTATTTAATTCATTAGGTTATCAAAAAAATTTTTAGCAAAAAAATAGAACCGACTTCCATATAAAACACTACAAAGGCAAAAATAACTTTAATTTCGGTAGTCGGTGTCATTTGTTTTGTAGTTTCTTTTATATTTTTGACACCGCCTTCCGAAATTAAAGTTATTTTTGCCTTTGTAGTGTTTTTATATGGAAGTCGGTACTATTTTTTTGCTAAAATTTTTTTTTCACGCTTTTTAGTGGGACTGTTTGTAATTTATGTACATAGTTACAAAAGCCAAAATGTCAACTACTTATCACCTTTTACAAAATATTGCTTTTCCTGGTGCAGAGCTGTTAATTTTTGAGGAGTTCACCTGGTACATCACCATCAGCTCTACATCACCATATTCATTGTGATGAGTATAAAGTGCTTAACATCCGTATTCAAGTAATCGAATCGCAATCCACGAAATACTTATTATTGAGTAGTTTCAGTGGCCATCTGTGGTCTTCATCATCAGTTCAACTTCCCCAAATGGTAATTTTCAAAAGCAACTGCTCAAGGTACTATAAGAAATACCCAAAACGCTATAGGTGTGCCTATAATATTTGAAGAGTTCCCTCGATTTCTCCAGGATCCCAACATCAGATCATGATTTCGTAACAATGGGACCAAGTAGAACGTATACCCTTTCAAACGCAAAAAGAATTTTTCAAACCGGTCCAGCCGTCTCCGAGTTATGAGGTAACATACATAAAAAAAAAGTTCAAGACGAATTGAGAACCTCCTCCTTTTTTTTTGAAGTCGGTTAAAATCAATAATTTTTATTCCTATAGATATTTTATTTCAGAATCAAGAATAATATAATGAAAAAAAAAACATCCAAAAAGTTTGATGGTGGATTCTGAAGAAAAATAATATACAGGGTGTTACAAAAGAGTTTAAGTAATACCAAAGGAGGTTATTGTACTCATAATTATGAACAAGTTTTACTATGGCACCAGCTCTGAAATCGCAATAAAAACAGCTGTTTCAATTATTTTTTTCCAAGTGAATAAACTTTTTGTATAAAATAGCAGTTTATTTTCGTCATTTTTATTTTCGCAATATACGGTTTATAAGAATACAGCGTGTGAAGTGAACATACCTACGGATGCGAGGAGAGACGAATAAAAGGGTGGGATACGGACTGGGTGGATGGATGGACAGGTGAACGAACAGGAAGGATACATAAAAATTAAACAAGCTAATTATTATAATTTTATTTTGTGATTTTTTGACGTATTTACGCATACGGAGCGCAATGTTAATACAAAAATTTTGTAAAAAAATTACTCAAGTCACAAATCTTCAAAATTTAGTTTTCTACTACAACAAGTTTTGTTTTTAGGCATCCAAAACAAATACTGCCTTGTATGTGCTCGTGCAGAGAAAAAACAAACTGCTGCACCGGAACAGTTTGCTTTCATTCCATTTCGCTTTTGTCTTTTTTGTCACTTTTATCTCTATCTGTGTTTTCATCTCTATTTTTTACGTATGGTTCACGAATTTTCATATTTCTTGAAATTCGGGGATCAAGTATCTCAGGTAAAATACAGTCTAAATAGAACTTTTTCAATTTTTCTTTCATTTCTCTTTCCCAAAATGTATCATCTCTTTGAATGATTTCCGTCTTCAGCTTTTCTTTTTCATTCTCCCATACGGCAAACAAACATTTTTTTTTTGGGTTACGTGTAGCTGTCCTTGAACTCGGTAATACCAAGCATGTTTTTTGTTGATGGCTAGTTCACTAGTTTTTGTTTTTTGCTAGAAGTTTACTTTTTTATTTTCAATTGCTGCTGCTAGGCCCATTTTGTGGGCTGTCAAAAGACACTTTACTTCTACAACAGTATTTACTCCAATTAATCCATCAGGCGTTGCACCCAAGAAACATAGTTCTTGGTCTATAAATAAACCACAGGGTCTAATCGTTTTGCGCTCTTGTACAGCCAATTGTGCAAGTGCGATTTTTTCATTCAATTGGCCATGTCTAATAGATTCCACGTGGTCAATTTTGTTCCGATAAAGAATATCTTTGACTAAATTAGCACATGGTGTATTAATACGCCTTTTTATAACTCTGCCGAAATTGGATGCAGTCAATAACGATCTTCACATCTCTAGCCATACTCCACTATCACTTTGTAAAACAGTTTTTCTTTCAATTGTTGCTCGTTCCAAATCAGACTTTTTAATTTTTTTCATAAACTCGTTTTTCAGTTTATCCAGTATTTCTACCGGCATATCGGGCTTTTCACAGGACTGGCCATAATCCTTATCGTCTTGTTTTTTACTGAAAACAAGCCTTCTTTTTCTTTTTATATATCTTTTACTAAGGAGTTTTTGTTTCTTCTTTCTTTCTTCCCACAGTTTCAGTTTGCCTCTTAGGCTCTTATTGGTAATTTTTTTATAAAGCTTCGAAAGTGCATGTTCTTCATTGAACGACACTGCTGACGCAATGCATCGCGTCTGATATGAGTTTTTGAGGGAAAAATTAACTCTTTTTCCTCCTACATATTTTGCTATGATGCTATGATAGCGTTCTACAACGTTACTGTCCACGTCATGAAGTAAACTTCGAGCATGGCCAGCAATAATTTGTATCATTATACTAATTCTCTGCCACAGAGAACTTAGCTGAAAGTCACTTGGAACATCATTTTGCTTCAAATCTCCCGTTTTTTTGCAGAAATGTGTTTTGCATTCAGGGTGGTTTCCAAAAGCGTGATGATGTGCTTGTAAAATGTCCTCAAATAATTTTTGCTCTTCTGGGCAGGGATCATTTTTATTTTTTTGTATTGCTTTGGTTATGCAGGATCTCATGCTCAAAACTCGCGATATGGTCAATAATTTTCTGTGACTTTTTAAATATTTGGTTTCAGTTTGCAATGTCATCATTTTGTTACAAAAATTCCTCAGTAAATGATTTCTGCATTCTACTTTTTCGACGGTAATATCAAGGTAAGGTCTTGCCTGCAAAATTTTGAAATAAGTACTTGAGTCACCATCAGATATTAGTCGTCCGTAAATCAAACCGTGGGTAGCTAATGACTGCTTAAAACCTTCCACTATAATTTCGCTCTCCATTCCTGTGGACGGACCGGAATAGTTTTTCAAACATATAATGTTCAGGCACTGTTGTTTTTTTCTTTTCGGCACGATCACAATGGTAGCAATATTTATTTCGGACTCCCAAATATAAAAGTTTGCCTGTTTTTCTACCTATGATTGCAGCATCGCCGGATAAAGCTGAATAATTTTTTTGTACGACCTTTTACCGTACACACCATCTGCTAAGATAGCTGCTGATAGGCGTACCATTCTTTGTGACCCTGCCTTCTGCTATAGCCATAATTTTCTCTTCCTCAGCTGCTTGATCCATGGACTGTTGTGCCAGTTGCTGCCAGTTTTCCGACAGTAATTTGTGGTTCTTTTGGTATGTTTTTTGGGAAATCATTGGCAAATTCATGGCTGATGAAAATTCTTGTAGCTGAGAATGACCACAACCAATAGAAATTGCACCAGCTACAGCACATGTATTTATTGATAAACAATTATCATTGTCGTTAATGATAACAAATTGTTGTTTACACATTTTACATAAAACAGTAAATTTGGAAGATAAGCCGTGAAGCTTTTCACCAACTAACTCAAGAGAAGATAGCCCGCAGTCTAATGGTCCGTGATTTGAGATCTCACACAGCTTTAAAAAAAAATAGGAAACATTAATAATCCTGCGTCCAATTTGTATGTTCTTTTTAGGAGTATAGTTTTCCGTCTGTAAAAATAAATGAATAATTTTTTTTATACCATAAAACATTGTTTTAACTTAAAATAATTTTAAATAAGTATGTTTTCACGGAATTCTTTAACGATTTAATTCTCGAACTTCTGCACTATAATTTAACCCATCAGTTTCTTGGTTTTCAGGTTGGACATCACAATGACTTTCTTCAGTAGCACTAGCCACCTAAAATTGAATTATACCATTTTTATTTATAAAACTAATTCTACACAACTCGCAAAATTATGTTACTGTAACGTGCGGTTGAAGTTTTGAATATTACCTGTGTATTAAAGGTTTCTTCTAATACTTCTTCAGATGAATATGTACTTTTATCAATAACTTCACGACCGTGATCATTCTGTGATGCCACAGTTTCCAATCTAAAAATACAAAAAGTTTGTGGTAATGAAATTCATTACAAATTAAAGCGGGACATTATTTACCATGTTTGTTATTTGTTTCGAGTTTCGATTGTGAAACAACTGAAAAAAATTGGCCAAGTGCAAGTCAGACTCACCCATGAAGGGTTCCGTAGTAACTATAATAATATAATATAACATGTATATTAATTTGACAAAAAAGACCTTACAAATTTCTTAAAACTAGCTTATTTACACTTTTGCAACTACGCCAAATAACTTTGTTTTTCATAGTGTTTGTATGAATCACAAAGTTATGTTTGCGGTTTTAGAAAATATGCTGTAATACAAAAACTGCTAACCCGATCTCGTTCAAACCGATTTTGGTTGAAAGTGTATATCTACAGACATATATTTTTTTAGATTTTTCACTCCATTATTATAGAAGTTAGAGGGGGGGAGGGAGAGACACATTTTACCACTTTGGAAACGATTTACTTTATGAAAAAGTGGTTTTAGAAACTTCAATCTCATTTTTCGATGTCCCTGCCACCCTGTATATTACTTGTGCCAAAATATAGTAGTAAATATCCCGTTTTAAGACAGATTTAGTGACCATGTCAATTTTAAAACTGCGTGAAAATGTCAATTCTAAATTTTCTAGTTCTGTGGTTCAGAAGTTGGTACATTTTAGATTTCATTTTTTAGGGTTCCGTAGCTGAATGGCAAAAAACGGAACCCTTATAGTTTCGATATGTCTGTCCGTCCGTCTGTCTGTCTGTCTGTCTGTCCGTCTGTCCGTCCGTCCGTATGTCACAGCCATTTTATTCCGAAACTATTAAGACTATACATGTGAAACTTAGTAGGTAGATGTATTCTGTAAACCGCTTTTCGATTTTAAGTAAAAAAAATAAAAAATATTTAAAATAAAGGGGGTCCCCCATACATGGAACTAGAAATGAAAATATTTTTTTTCATGAAACCTATGTGTGTGTGGTATCTATGGACAGGTCTTTAAAAATGATATGAGGGTTTCTAAGACCGCTTTTTCATAAAAACAATCGTTTAAAAGATATAAGCTTCCAAAATGGTAAAATGTGTGTCCCCCCCTCTAACTTCTATAATAATGGAGTGAAAAATTTAAAAAAAAAATATGTCTGTAGATCTTAATGTAAACTTTCAACCAAAATTGATTTGAACGAAATCGATTCAGCAGTTTTTGAGATACAGCATATTTTCTAAAACCGCAAATATAACTTTGTAATTCATACAAACACTATGAAAAACAAAGTTATTTAGCGTAGTTGTAAAAATGTAAATAAGCTAGTTTTAAGAAATTTTTAAGTTTTTTTTATTCGTCAAATAAATATACATATTATTTCCTTTATTTCTAATTATACACATATATTATTATAGTTACTACGGAACCCTTCATGGGCGAGTCTGACTCGCACTTGGCCAATTTTTTGTATTCATTTCGTAAAATTGTTGAGCTACAAATAAAAGATTAGGCAACTAACATTCATAGTTAGGTACATACCTATTCTCTTACTTAGTTATGTATGACAATAAGCAACATCTGAATTTTCAGATCAATCAGATATTTTGTCATGCACATTACTGCCCATATCAATAAACCGCGGTCTTGAAACAAAATGTTTCTTACTTTGTTTTATTCTTTATAATAGCCTAGATAATGTGTCGATACTTACTCATTGAGAATAACTTCGGCGTTGACATTTTCGACTTTCTTTCTCCTATAAAAAAATGAAAACGTTTCTTTTTTTATTCAACAAAATATTTACAAAAATATATAAATCTATACTAATATTATAAAGAGGAAACCTTTGTATTTTTGTATTTTTGTATGTTTGTATTGAATAGGCTCAAAAACTACTGGACCGATTTCAAAATTTCTTTTACCATTACTTAGAGGGATTCTTCCGAATCCGTATAGGCTATACTTTATCCCGGAAAATAGATAGGATTTTTCGTGGTAGTGAAAATTGTGGAGTAAGGCGTCGAAAAAACTGCCGTACGTTAACGATTCTCGCGAACGCTGCCTATATTTAATATAAATATTGCACCCGTGCGAAGCCGGGGCGGGTCGCTAGTATAATATAAAAGTACTTTCAATAAACTAGAAGTGACAAAAAGACAAAATAAGACCCTAGGTTTGATCCAGGACACTGGCGGTTGCCAATCCGATCCACTACTATACACGCTAATAGAACTTAGGAATTGTAATGAAATAACTGACCGTATTCGAGTAAAATAAAGTGCTCAATACTGAGACGGTTCCAATAATGTGTCATAATATTTTAGAAATAATTTAGTAATCTAAAATATTCTTACCTTTTAACATCGTTCATATGTACGGCGTTTGATTTATATGAACGTTTTTTAGTCCTTTTAACTGGCTTCACTTTATTTCCCATATTTATAAAATAAAATTGAAATCAAGTTACGCTATTTTTACCTAAAGTATTTTATATTTACAAGAAAGAAGATTATTTATAGAAAATTGATATAAAAAATGAATTTATAAATATAATAATTAATTTACAGACGAAACTTTACAATAACTACAAACAATTCCGAGTCGAAATAAATCGGCGAGAAAAGCGACACGTCCATATAGCAACAGGCGTTGGCCGGCACTGTCGGTACACAGGCGTTTACGCACACATGCGTACGTATTATATTGCGAAATAATAATACGCGATTTACAGAAAATGTATTGATTGGATTAAAAAAATAAAACACTATTTCGTTAGTATGTTTCTTGTTGAATAATTTGTCAAAAAATCAGAATGATCGTATGTATTTTAATATGGTTTTTATTCGTTAAAAGATTTTTTTAGAGGTATCTTTGTGATTTTTTTCTATGAATTAAAATTTGTTGTATTATGTTTTCAACACACTACTTAACTAGATTATATCCTGAAGAATATCATATATTTTTCTGACTGTGTTAACTGCAGTGAATCATATACTTTAACGCATTATAAAACTCGCGTTTAGCTCTTGTAGTCCCCTTAATTCAAGGAAATGCGCTGGTGTGCGTGTCAGCCGTTAACATTGCATGAGTGTAATGCGGCTGCGTATTGTATGACGCACATACGTTTTGCGTTTAGTGAGGATAACTATTTAATAAAAAATGTCTAGGTTTGGTTTCAATTTATTTAGTTACGGATATTGTTTTAGACTTATAATTTAATATTCTAATTGGGGTGTCTGAGGTATTGCGCTTAATCTATTACACTTTGTATCTATACTAATATTATAAAGCGGAAAAGTTTGTTTGTTTGTTTGTTTGCTTGAACGTGCTAATCTTCGAAAGTACTGGGTGGATTTGGATGCAATTTGGTATGGAAGTAACTTGAAGCTTGAGGAAGGTTATAGGCTACTTTTTACGCGACTGCAAAAAAGGAGAGTTATGTTTTTACCGTGATAGAATCCACGGGATCGAAGCCCCGCGTGAGTACTAGTATTAAATATACCTATTAATACGTGAAACAAAAACTTGGTACCAACGTTTACTAAATCATCCTCATCTGCTGCTTAGACTTTTTCTAACTATGTCGTAGACGGCTTCGGATTCTAACTACTCGTAACTACTGTCAAAAATATGAATAGACATGATAGCCGGAAAACACTGCTTAGCATAGGGTTGCCAGATCAAAATCGAAAATCCGGAGTAAATTCCGGACATTAGATGAAAATTCCTGACTTTCTAAAATTTGAAATAAAAATATTACCTATATTTTTTATGTTTCACTCTTGCATTCAATTGTAGAAATTCCGGACGGTTAAGGATTCCCTCCGCATTCCGGACAAAGACCTATATTACCGGAAATGTCCGGAAAATTCCGGTCGTATGGCAACCCTAGCTTAGCATACTTTCCGAGGCACGGTGGAACCTCGATATTTTAAAATGGCTACACATCCACGGACAAACCTCAGGAAGTGTAGCTTTACCTTGAAAATCAACATCTTGCCACTGTTATAATTTAAATTTTGGTCGAATTTCTACCTCAACGTGAACACAAGAAGTTGGAAATAAGGCAACCTTAATTAGAGTAGGTGCCAGTGGCGAAGGGTGAATTTTCATAAAAGGGAAGCCGGCCCAAAAAATGCTTACCTTGCTCAAGTGTGATGCGTGAATTCCAGTAACTGTGGCCCTGTGGCTGACTTCGAAATCTTGTAACTTCGTAAATAATTATTTGTTTAATTGAAAATAATAGATTACGATTCATATATTCATATATAAAATAATAGACTAATATTTGCCATATTTCAAAAGGGAAGTCGGTAGGCATCGAGTTGTATGGAGCCTTCGCCACTGGTAGGTGCCTAGGTAGGCCTACCTCTCTTTATCTCTATTATGGACTTAGATTTTCAGTAAATATTTTTTTCAGAGAACCTAAGTTCTTAAATACTTAAATAATCTCCATTCAGTAATCAAAACGGGTAAATTACAAAATTAATAATAACTAAACTATTTAAGTCTTACAATGTTAATGTCTGTACTAAGATTCATCCTTTAGGTAGGTATGCGTAATTCTTTAGGCGGAAAGAGCACCAACAAATGTGCCCTGTGGTCATGTCGCGCGTACACCGATACGACCCCTTACCACTTCTCCTGTACTTTTCATTTCTATGGTGCGCGCCTTAGCGAATAGTACCGAGGCGCTACAGTACCGAGGTTTTCTCAACACTATTCTCAGAGCATCGTTATACTAAACGTGAACGGTGAAATATATACTGATACTATATCCATGCCTTTAGAACCGTAATTAACCAAATGTACTTGAAAGCTAAGGCATGGAATTGAATCCTTATTCATATTATTATCATTCATATTATCTGCAGAGAGTTCTTCCATAAGACATTAAAAAATATATGTTTAACCTCTTTAGCAGTACGTAGGGTAAATATGCTAAACGTCGGCCCCCCCCCAATCTTCGGCCGTCTGTACGTTTTCAGCTTGCGTTCATTCAAAAGGTAATTAAGTGACAATTTTGCTACCTGAATTACAACCTTAGTTAATACTCTATATGTACAAACCATTACTATTCGATTACGTCACTTGCTCTTCGCACAGTGAACGTAAGTCGCGACTGCGCCGTTGAAGCGTCAAGTTTGCGTTAAAAGTAGTTTACTATCCATACTTCGGGAGTTGATATTACTACGGTAAGACATTTCTTTTTTTTTTGTTTTGAGCATTATTATCACTAAAACGTTATTTTTACTATATTTTGAGATAGTTTTTTCAACGTTTTGCGTATTGTTTTAAGGGCAAAATAGGAGGCCGTCAATAGAGCGCCAGTTTTGATTTAAAACCCGATTCTCGGCCGTGGCCGACTTAAAGTAAATGCAGTCTGTTCTATAAATTCCAATTCTACCAATTCCATCGGTTTAACAAGAGAATTTGCAAAGCTTACAGGCAAATAAATCTATTTTACGTTTAATTGCCAAATACCGGCCGGGGTGATATTAGTTGAATCTCGAGAAATAAGGTACACGAAATAGGGGCCGACATTAGAAATATTAAAGATCGTAATGTCGACCAGCCTCAAATTCGGACGCCACTATAGAGGCTGATTACTTTTGTATTTTTTCATTGATTGGGTGGGAAGGTAGTCATTTTTAATTTATTTATGTAACTTAGTTTCTCAAAATTAAATATGTATTATGACAAGTATATTTTATTAATATTATTAAGAAGTTAAGTTTTAATGTAGGTATTGACAATATTGAAAACATATTTAGGGTAGCTAATTATGGTTTGGGAATTTGGGATATAAATATAAATTGCTCTTTGAAACTTGCTATCTATGAAACCCTTGTTTATTAGCTTAAAAAATATAAATGGTTGGTAGTGAATCTTTGAAGTTTACTTACTTTCATTGATTCATTAACCTGCACGTGACAAAAAGCTCGTTCGTTTTCACTTAATGCTTTTAATTTAAGGTACTACAATGACAGAGCAGGTAGATGCAAGGCCTTCGCGAAAGCAAAGAAAATTATGCAGTTACGATCGCAATAAAATAAAAGAAGCTCTTGAGGCAATAGGTAATGGGATGCCCATTCGTGCATTAAACTATGGCGTCCCACGAACAAGTGAACAACGTTACAAGTATTTTATTTTATTGTGATATTTTACTTTGTTATAATTTTAGTACCTAACATTTTTGAGGGGAAAAATTATATTTTAGTAATAAACAAATACAATTACAAATGTACGCTTAGTGTGATATTAGACTCCTGCCAAAATAAATCATATTAATAATATTTGTCACTGTCTTAATTTAAAACTTCCTATACCCGGCCGACATTTGGGAAAAACGCGACCAACCATGGGCCGTGAATGGCCGACTTTAGGGTTTTTCGTTCTCGACTCATCTAAACCTTAATACTTTTTTGCTTTTAATAGAAATGTCAACCTTATGCCTATAAACATGAAATAGATAATTATATGAAACTATCCAAAACCGCATCAGAAGCTATCCTTCGTTGCAAACTGATGGCGCCAGAGCGAACCCCAGTCAGAAAATCCGTTAGGGGGCCGACATTTGGCGTATTTACCCTAGTTAGCAACGCTTTCAATACAGCTGAACAGTTTTCAAGAAATTCCCAGATTTTTATCCGTGATGTGAAATATAGATAAAATTAAAAAGCCCAAGAGCAAAACAATAACAAGAAAGATCAAATCTAGACACATTTAAGCAGTCTGACACATTTAGTAGCTTTTGATGCAATCACAGGTCAAATAAACATTTTAGAGACAGCAGAAGTGCCCCAGTGATTACAAGCAAACCTACTAGTTGAGGCACATTCATTGTGTAGTTTTTAGGGTTCCGTAGACGAATGGCAAAAAACGGAACCCTTATAGTTTCGTCATGTCTGTCTGTCTGTCCGTCCGTACGTATGTCACAGCCATTTTATTCTGAAACTATTAGGACTATACATGTGAAACTTGGTAGGTAGATGTATTCTGTGAACCGCTTTCCGATTTTAAGAAAAGAATTAAAAAATATTTAAAATAAAGGGGAGCTCCCCATACATGGAACTGAAACTGAACATATTTTTTGATGAAACCTATGCGTGTGTGGTATCTATAGACAGGTCTTTAAAAATTACATTGAGGTTTCCAGAACCAATTTTTCATAAAATTAATCGTTTAAAAGATATACGCTTCCAAAGTGGTAAAATATGTGTAGTCCCCCCCCACCCTAACTTCTATAATAATGGAGTGAAAAATAAAAATAAAACTTTCAATCAAAATTGGTTTGAACGAGATCGGGTCAGCAGTTTTTAGCAAATATAACTTTTTAATTCATACAAACACTATAAAAAACAAAGTTATTTGGCGTATTTAATACGGAACCCTTCATGGGTGAGTCTGACACGCACTTTGCCAATTTTTTTTTACTTTCAAAACCGTGTAATAAAATTTCACGGGGAGCCCGTCATGTACTAGGAACAAAAATTTGAAGACATACGACCTCCAACAACCCTCACTGGACCTGTGTGATGGATTACGGCTGAAGCCCTCTCATTTGGAGAGGAGGCCTGTCTCCTAGCTGTAGGAACATGTAGAGGCGATATAGATTACAGTGAGTAACATTTTTTTAGTTAAATCCTCAAGTCCTTTAAGTCTTTCAGTCTTTAAGTCAAGAGTGAATAGGTTACTTTTAGGTAAGCGTGCTCCATCTTCGACCATATCATCACTTACCATCAGGTGAGATGGTGGTCAAACGCGAACCTATTCTAAATAAAAAGAAAATAAAAAAAAGTCTTTATCAATATTTTTGTTGTTTGATAACATAATTATGCGATAAATCTAAAAGATTTTGAAATGATAGCTGCTGAGAGCTGCCTTGCATAACGTTGCTTAATACCCGATTCGGTGAGCTATAATCTCCATAAAACTCTAAACGATCAAAAGTGGATATTTTCTATGAAATTAAATAAGGTCACTTACAGTACGGCCGTTCTAACTTGGCGATTGTGAAGTTAGGCTCTGCGAACTTTAGCGCTTGTGCAGTCGAACAAAAATAAAGGTTTAAAAAAAATAAATGCTAATAACAGTTGTTAACAGGAATAACAACTGCTAATTGCATTTATTTTTTTAAATATTTATTTTTGTACGAGTGCACAAGCGTTAAAGTTCGCAGAGCCTAACTTCACACTCGCAAAGTTAGAACGGCCGCATTGTACTGTCTGTTACTTACTGGTTAGGTAAGTACTGGCATAGCTGAAGGTAGTTGGATTTGCATTGATATAAAATAAATGCGTAATAATGTTTAAAGTATCAAGTTAAATAAATACTGCTTGTATTCAGCGCCAACTAATAACTTTCACCTGTACTATTGCTGTAACCTACAACTACAAAACCAAACGTGGTATTAGTACCGGTATAATTTCCTAGATGGCGCTGAATACAGCTTTAATCATTTGATGTCGTATAGAATTTTATTCTTACTATTTATTAAATTAATTTTACCACAATAACTTTGAACAGAAATAACATTGATTGTGCGATCATTTTAATTTGAGAATTCGGAACTGGATTTAATTTATCTTAAAAATATGTACAACGTTACTGACTTATGTTAGGATTCGAAATTGGAACTGTCACATTGTTGTTTTATTAGTTCACCTCAACTCAATAGATGGTGTTGTGTCGAAATTATCTCCCTCGCACAAATTGTCGTGGTCATAACAATATTTGCCGCAATAGGGTAGTTCCCTGTGTTAGAAAATTATTAATTTATGTATCTTTTCAAATCAATAAAAACTTTTTTTTACAAAAAATTGAACCGACTTCAAAACTAACAAAAGAGTCTTGCACTACAAAGCGAGAAATAACCTTACTAAATATTGTTTGATTGGATGTCTAATTCTGTTAAAAATAAGGGCTAGGTATCTACTCACAAGGCTGAAGTCGGTGCCAAGCCAATGAAGTTTTGATAGGCAAAGAACCCCGCATTCTCGAGCACACCCGAGGTGATGAACCTATTCATTTATCTTGGCTTCAAAGTGCAGTGTGTCACAGAGTGCTAAAAAATATAACCCAGTGTAACGTCACGCGAAATTTCAACTCACTGTATCGTCTTCATTTTTCAATTAGGTACGTGAAAAAATAAAAAATGCGTGTCAAATATTATGACGGACTAAATAAAATATTTTAGGAAATTACCCTATTGCTTGACCTCTCTTGTTTATGTAAAGTAAACGTCTCACAAAGTCCTTCTGGGGACTTACGCGTATACGTGTGATACGGTTTAAAAGTATTTTACAAGAAAAAAAGGGACTATTCCGATCAAACTCAAGCATCCTTACCAAATCATTATCCCTATCCCACAAAAAAGGCACCGACGAAACCACACATACCATATAATTCCCGTTAGCATCACCGCATTGCATAGCACAAGCACACAATACCACTTTATTTCCAGTATCTCACTGAAAGTCGTGCATACCGGCTGCTAGATAACGAGCTACCAAACTACCAATATGGATGGCATAATGAGCACTCTAGCCCTTATGTGGTGTTGTGGTAACATAGGTGGGGTAGAGCGGTGAGACGAAGGTTAAATGTTTTTTTATTATTTTACTAGCGACCCGTCCCGGCTTCGCACGGTTGCAATGTACTAATAATATGCATGTATTATACATATAAACATTCCACTTGAATCACTCTACCTATTGCTGATAATTACATTAAAATCCGTTGCGTAGTTTAAAAGATCTAAGCGTACAGACAGCGGGAGTGACTTTATTTTATACTATGTAAAAATTACGGGTGCCGCCGATCTTGACCGCGTTAGATGAGGTCTACGATGGAACGAGCGAGCCCAGAAGATACCTATTCACTCTTGTTTGAAAGGCTGACGGGTATATGTGGTAGGGAATACAGAAGCCGTCAGAGTTCCACACCTTAGCTGTGGACAATTATTCCTAAATGTAGAGGAGAAGCGTTTAGTACGACAAGACGTATATACGTACCTTGCAGTCTGTCTGGTAGACCGGTAGTAAAAGGGAGATGAAGGTTTTGGGAAAGCGAAATATAAGTTAAAATAATAAAGACTAAAAGTCGGTGTCAAAAAACGAAAATACAAAACCAAAGTCACCGACTACCGAAATTAAAGTTATTTTTCGTTCACTTTGCAGTGTTTTTTTTGGAAGTCAGTTTTTTTTTTTGTTTAATTTTTTTTTGAATATTCATAAAGAAATCTTCATCCTTACTAAGGTAATCTAAGTACCGGCTACTATTTTAAAGGTATATTTCGTTAAGTTTTTAATTTTATTTGTATGGTTTCTGTGGCAATAAATAACGCTTTCTTCTTGTTTCACTTTCACCGTTTCATAATTTAAAAAAGGCGCGAGTAACACACGACACCTACTCGGACATAAATTGGATAACGGACTTCTAGTCACCCATTCCTAGACAAACCAGAGGAATACTAGCTAAACGAAGTTCCCATACTATAAAGGTATTATCCGTTGACCTTATCCAAAGACTCTCCTGTTTATCTAATCTTAATTTCACACGACATTTTGATAGCCAATAAACGTGTCGAAGCACCCTATTCTATCGTAGAACGGGGCAGTTGACATAAGAATAGGTTGATGACCTATTGTATCTGTGACTTCTTCAATACTGCCCTGCACTAACTAAAAGGCCGTTAAGCCACAAAAGGTCATTTTTCACTTTTTAATGTATCCTTAAACTACTTTGGATTCTCTATCTTCTGGTGTAAGAATAATTTTCCTACGATGAATACTTTACGAGATACAGCAATTTTGCTGAGCCATATAATTTTTGTCACTTCCTTAGTTAAAAAGCGACTAAACCACAATACTATACATACAATATTAAAATAGAATACAATACTAAAAACTAATTCATTTTTACTAAACACAAACGTTATATATTGTGTACAGAAACTATGGCCACAAAAATAATTTACAACCATCGTCCTAGCTAGCGTAGTTTTGTAGAAAACTTATTTTTACGTTTACTCGAAAAGTACTTTTTGGGGTTAGCTGCTTTTTAGTTTGTGTAGGGCAGAATAATAGACGATACATGGGCATTTTTCTTTCGTTTCCTCCCGCTCCAGATGGAGCGGAAGGGAGTGTCAGATTTCTACTAACTAAAAACCCATCCAGTTCCTTCAATTGCCCTTAAGTTCCGGGGCTGCGGTATCTCGTTCGAATATTCCCGCAACCCTTCCGGCTATAGCCGTTTTGGGCCCTATCAATGCTGCTGACTGCTCTTTGAGGCACGCGTGGAACACCACGCTCCGTTGACCTGGGCCTGGTCGAGGATAAATAGACCTAGACCTGCCTTTAGAAAAAAAGTTTGAAAGCGACAACACGCCTATAAATTACTACTACTACTTTAAATTTTGATCTGTTTTTTGTAATTACTTGGTACTATGTTGAAAGGTTTCCCCTGTCCTGTCAAACCTATTAGACTGTAGCACTGGAAACTAAACATTGGGAAAAACGGGTAACTTTTGAACACAGTAACCATTGAGTTGCCAATTCTTCTCGGAAACGACGTTTTATAAGTGCCTGTGTAAAAGAACAGGATATGCCCCACCGCGCATAGCCACCTGCATCTTTCAGGATTTAAAAGAAGAACACATTTGAGCATCGACTCAGAAAGAAGAAGAAGAAGAACCTGTCTATTATAATATGCCTTAAGGCGAGGGCTGCCATTTGTCTGTGTTTCCCCGGATTTGTCCTAGATTGGAGAGCGTCCGAGGGCGTCCGGAGGGATTTTCCCTATTAGCGTCTGGGTCAAACCCGGACACATATTGGTCTTACGGTTATCAAAAAGTAAGGTACCAAATATAAGGGAAGAGACTAATTACTTATTATCACTAACTAAAACCATAAATAAACATTAGGATAAAATTTATTTTTCCACCGGGGGGGTCCGGGGAAAAATTGCGATTTTACTCAAATGTCCGGGGTTTATGAAGTCGTTGTCTGGGGCCACCAATTTTGGTGAAGGCAGCCCTACTTAAGGCCTACACACAGTAGCAAACATTCTTAACTTATTCCGATTACGTTTGCTGGTCTAAACATAGTCGAACCAACCCTGCTGGGTTGTGGAGGTCCGATAGACACGCTCCATGTAAAACACTAATACTCCTGCATTCAGTTAGACTGGGATAAGTCTAAGCAGATAATGACAATATCTAGAGCAGTATAACGTTCCTACTGCTAGGTCACTGACCTCCTCTAAAAGAAACTAATATTATGCTATTGATGACGCGGTGGGTGCCGCGGTTGAGCGATTGACTGCTGCGCTGCGTGTTGCAGATTTGATTACCATGAACTAATTTTTACTGGCCTGGAACTAGTTGATTCGGGTCTAGATGTTTGTAGCAATGCTCTCACTATACAAGAGAAAATATACTGTGGGGCAAAGTCAAAAACAATTGTATAAATATTAACATAAATTATTTGTTTATAGTGCAATGTATTTTTTTTATTGATAATAGGTTCGCGTTTGACCACCATCTCACCTGATGGTAAGTGATGATGTGGTCCAAGATGGAGCACGCTTACCTAGAAGTAACCTATTCACTCTTGACTTGAAGACCCCTAGGTTATAGCTATCGGGAAACACAGACTCCGGTATGTAGTCTAGTGTATCTTCACTAGTTAGTGTCCAAGTTCTTCTCTATCAAAAGTTCATGGTTGTCTGGTAGAGAATGCCTACGGCATTAAGTCCGCCGTTGTACCTATGTGCATAAAGTGTAAATAAACAGAATAACTTGGACACTAGGAATGTGTCTTTCTTTTTTGCTTGAAGTCCGTAGAAGCCGTTAATGAGTTTCGAACAGAATGACGCTGACATGATTTTTATAATTGGCTTAATGAATAAATAGATTTCGCCTTCAGTCATTAATGGGCTACCTGAGGGATAATGAATCGTACTAAAAATAAAAACTACCTCAAAGATGTACTTTTTTTATTGATAATAGGTTCGCGTTTGACCACCATCTCACCTGATGGTAAGTGATGATGTGGTCGAAGATGGAGCACACTTACCTAAGAGTAACCTATTCACTCTTGAATTAAAGAGTGGCTCCTAGGTTATAGCTATCGAGAAACACAGACTCCGGCAGGGAATTCCATTCCTTAGCCGTACGCACGAAGGTATTCCCAAAACGTTTTGTGCGTATGGGTGGGATATCCACCATGTAACGACGGCGCATCGCCGTTTGTCTTGTAGTCCGATGATGGAACGG
The DNA here is from genome assembly GCA_943138885.2 of Tholera decimalis. Taxonomy (NCBI): domain Eukaryota; kingdom Metazoa; phylum Arthropoda; class Insecta; order Lepidoptera; family Noctuidae; genus Tholera; species Tholera decimalis. The sequence continues at coordinate 5,819,048 of OW964573.2, forward strand.
GCTTGTTGAAGAAAAATGTCTCCAAATCTTGACACATAGAATCGGCCCAATATGTGTTCTGTTATATGGCAAAGAGTAAACAGCTCTGTATAATCTAACCTACATAAAATCATTAGTTGGAGTTCAAGTCCAAGTTTTAGCAATGTGGGATTAAATCTTATTAACTCTAACAAGATATAATCCCACATTGCTAAAACTTGGTTTTCTCAAAAAAATGCTATACAATCTCACCCATTCCTTGGAACCCATTCCAAATAACCACAACTGCAACAAGATAAAATACTTCAAGCAATAAAAGTTTCGTAATGCTCAAATTAATATTCAAATAAGGGTTGTTTTTCCGTTTGTTTCTAGCAAGTTCTGCGTTGCAATCCCACCGTACAATAAGCACGATAGACTTGCGAACTACTTGGGAAGTGTTGTAAGTTCCTGAGCGCTGCTAGTGTGGATGGGTAGACTTTGGCGTAAGCCAAAAATATGGATAAATTTGTACCGCTTTAAAACTCTCTCCATTGGGGAGCTGGTGGCCAGGGTAGAAAAAAATCTTGATTTTTTTAAAGAGCAAAACATTGTTTTTCTTTCATTAACAACAAAAAAACATGTTCTTATTAATGCGTATAATAACTGTTTTAATTACCTTGTTTTGAACATGTTTTAAAATAAACAAAGAAATAAAAATAAAAAGTAATTTATTAATTATTATTTATTTACAGTTTACAATTAAGATTCAATCAACTTTATTCCTCTCATCTTCAACTCAACTCATCCCTCAACTTCCAATTTAGCCGCTTTCACTGTCCCGAGTCTGTTCCTTAATTTCTGTAATAGACCACCAAACGCCCATGTCGCTTACTACAACAATACATTTTCTTACTAACTTCTGCCCGCGACTTCGTTCGCGTAAATCTCGATCCCGTGGGAATTCCGCGATGGAAAGTAGTCTATGTGTTATTCCAGGATGTCAACTATCTAGTTACAAAATTTTATTCAGATTCGTTCAGTATTTATTGCGTGCAAATAATAAAATAAATAATAATAAATCAAACGTTTATTTTCCACCACAATTGTAAGATTTAACAATTTGTTACAATTAATTAAGTACTAATTATAATGTTACAATGTTCGCTTATATTACAGTATTCAAAGGGTGGACTGGAGCCTAAACTATGGAAACCCTGTATTTCAGGACTCCAGGTCACTCGCTTACGGAACAGATTTTTATCATGTCTAATCAGACCAAAGGGGTGGATGGGGATTGACTTTGTATGCCTGTATATGTGGGTCTGTGTGTGTGTGTGTGTGGCAAAAAACAATTGCCCTAGTTACGGGAAAACGGCACCCACTTTTTTACTTTCTTCTAACTAAAAGTATAATAATAAAATAAAAACATAAAGAAATCATGTGTGTTATAAATATGTTTAGAACAAATTGTTTTCAATCTGACAAGCAGTATCATGTTACCCAAGCTGACTGGATTGTGGAGTTCAGACAGACGGTCGCTGCATACTTATCACTAAGCTGCACCCTGATAGACGACGCTAAAATAGTTGGGAATAGTCAAGGCAGATGATATTTCATACAAGTCCATAGCTTCAGTGCTCACCCAAGCTAGTTAATCACGAAGTCCACACAAACTTCTGAACAAAAATACAAGTAGATAAAACTCGATAATGACTACGGCTTGTGTCGTATGTATTACGAAGAACTAATGCTACTTGGTACTAGTACAATAAAACAGTGAAGTTGTGACTTGGAGTTAGTTATTAGCGACATTAGTAATTTACCTTGGTAATTGTAAGTAGTGACGTTTAGTAATCTATGCATACTAATATTATAAAATGGTAAAATTTGTTTGTAAGTTTGTATGTATTTTTTTTTTTATTAAAATAGATTCGCGTTTGACCACCATCTCACCTGATGGTAAGTGATGATGCGGTCGAAGATGGAGCACGCTTACTTAAAAGTAACCTCTTCACTCTTGACTTAAAGACTCCTAGGTTATAGCTATCGGGAAACACAGTCTCCGGCAGGGAATTCCACTCCTTAGCCGTACGCACAATGAAGGTATTTTTCCCAAAACGTTTTGTGCGTATGGGTGGGATGTCCACCATGTAATGATGGCGCTTCGCCATATAGGGGGTAATTAAGGCGATACCAAAATAAATTAGGGGTTTTTTCGTCAACATTTATTTCACTATTCCAGCAAGTATGGATTTAATTTTTGGTAATATGTTTATTGACTATTTCATTAATACTTTGACCGAAGGAAAACGCAATTGGGTTAATTTTGCTCCGTCGAATTTGATTCCGAAAAGACCTCTATTCTTTTTTATTATTCACTATAATTCTAAAATCCTAAGGAATTTCATTTCAAAACTGCATTCAAAATGTGCATAATAGGTAATTGAAAACTCTGTCTGAAAATATTTTTTGATACATAGCTTAATTTATTTTTAAACAATTTTTATTTGGTTTGGCGCTTACGTTGTTTTATTTTGGTTCCAGCGTATTGTTGCGCTCTCTTTTTTTCGCACGTGGAAGTAATAGACTCTGTCACTTTCTTATGCCCGCCCAGTTCGCCTGCGGCCTTTGTCAGTGATAGACCTGTGTCGATTCCTCCCGCAACCGTGATTATATTTTTTTATCGAAATAGTTATTGTTTAGTCTTGTTTTCTGATTTTATTTATCTATATTTGACAAGTGAACAATGTTTATATAACATTAGTTTACCGATATGGGGAATAAGTATAAAAGACAACGAAAGGTGAAAAAATTGGCCAAGTGCGAGTTGGACTCGCCCATGAAGGGTTCCGTAGTAACTATAATAAATATAATATACTTAATATATTTATTTGAAAAAAAAAACCAAAAACCTTACAAATTTCTTAAAAGTAGCTTATTTACAATTTTTACAACTACGCCAAATAACTTTGTTTTTCATAGTGTTTGTATGAATTACAAAGTTATATTTGCGGTTTTAGAAAATATACTGTATCTCAAAAAATGTTGACTCGATCTCGTTCAAACTAATTTCGGTTGAAAGTTTACATTAAGATCTACAACATATGGTTTTTTTTAGATTTTTCACTTCATTATTATAGAAGTTAGAGGGGGGACACACATTTTACCACTTTGGAAGCGTATATCTTTTAAACGATTAACTTTATGAAAAAGTAATTTTAGAAACCTTAATGTCAATTTTAAAGACCTGTCTATAGATACCACACACGTATAGGTTTCATGAAAAAAAATATTTTCAGTTTCAGTTCCATATATGAGGAGCCCCCTTTATTTTAAATATTTTTTAAATTTTCTCTTAAAATCGGAAAGCGGTTCACAGAATACATCTATCTATCAAGTTTTACATGTATAGTCTTAATAGTTTCGGAATAAAATGGCTGTGACATACGGACGGACAGACAGACAGACGGACAGACATGTCGAAACTATAAGGGTTCCGTTTTTTGCCATTCGGCTACGGAACCCTAAAAACCAACATTTGGAACGCCTGAGGGATCATGCTCGTAAAATGACGGAAAATAATTGGCCAAGTGCGAGTCAGACTCGCCCATGAAGGGTTTCGTAGTAACTATTATAATATAATATAACATAATATGTATATTTATTTGACGAAAAACAAAACCTTACAAATTTCTTAAAACTAAGTTATTTACATTTTTTACAACTACGCCAAATAACTTTGTTTTTCATAGTGTTTGTATGAATTACAAAGTTATATTTGCGGTTTTAGAAAATATGTTGTATCACAAAAATGCTGACCCGATCTCGTTCAAACCAATTTTGGTTGAAAGTATACATTAAGATCTACAGACATATATTTTTTTAGATTTTCATTCCATTACTACAGAAGTTAGAGGGGGGGGGAGGTACACATTCTACCACTTTGGGAGCGTATATCTTTTAAACGATTGACTTTATAAAAAGTAGTTTCAGAAACCCCTATGTCATTTTTATAGACCTGTCTATAGATACCACACACACATAGGTTTCATGAAAAAAAAAAAAAAATTTCAGTTTCAGTTCCATGTATGGTGAGCCCCCCTTTATTTTAAATATTTTTTTTTTTATAAAATCTGAAAGCGGTTTACAGAATACATCTACCTACCAAGTTTCACATGTATAGTCCTAATAGCTTCGGAATAAAATGGCTGTGACATACGAACGGACGCACGGACAGACATGACGAACTATGAGGGTTCCCTATTTTTTAATATTTACATACCAGTTTTATTTTACAGAGACAAAATCACAGCGCCGGAGCAGACCTCGAATATTACATGTGATTCGGAAAACAGAAGATTAGAGTCGCCATTATAATTTTTAAATTTGGATGATCAACAGTGTCTAACTACTAACTTCTTGGAAAAAAATTAGTCAGTAAACAGTTTATTTCCTATTAAGGCCAGGTGTTCCCGTTTTTGTCTGTTTTAGAATTCATTTTTTATAGGCAAATTATAACATTTATAATTTGAAATAAATATATATTTTAGATACATTCTTTCTCCTTAACATGTACCCGTTCAATACACGATACAATACCATTATCTATATAGAAAAAAATACCGAACTAACTTCGATTTGCAGTTTTTTACAAGCAAAATTTCATTCTACACAAGTACTAATACTCCTTTTTTTCTATAATTAATATCAATTTATAGGTAATTAATTTTGGAATCGATTCTACCCGATCGTTTTTTTTATTACATATATACATTTTTTTATCGATTATTCAAGTGATGTTCGATCCGTGCGACGCTTGCCAGTGTCCCGCGGGACGTTACCGAGGTGAGACCTGTGCCAAATTTTTGCGCGCGCGCTTCTCATCTGCTACGTAAATAATATTAATAGGAAATAAAATAAATTGTACTTAAAAAGACCATAGTTAAGATTTTGTTCATGTGTTTATTTCTCATTGTGTAAATATTTTGTATACAACTTTTAAGACAATATTTGAAAATGGCAAATAAAAGAAATAAAATTAGGACTAAATCACAGTTGAAGGCAAAAAAATCGCGAAAGAAATATGGTAAGTTATATTTTTTATTCATTTATTCCTATTGACCACAGTCGCAGTATTATATTTTGACTTGACAGATTATATTTGACAGGCCTGTTGGTCTAGTGGTCAGTGGCCCTGACTGCTATGCGTAAGGTCGTGGGTTCGATTCCTACCCAGGACAAATTTTAGTGTGATGAGCACGATCATTTGTTCTTTGTCTGGTTGTAATTTATCTATAATATGTATGTATTTAGAAATATATATGTATGTTTATCAGTTGTCTAGTACTTATAGCACAAGCTCTGCTTAATTTGGGACTAGATGGCGTTGTGTGAAAGTTGTGGAATATTATTATTATTGGTTTATTATTAGATTATTATAAATTTATTATTTCCCTACAGTAGGAAAACGCCTTTGATGTCGGGCGCCGCCGCCTGCGCCGCCCGTGTACTAACGCTTACGTGTACAGGTAGTCCCCAATTTTTTTTTAATACCATAACATATTTTATTGTTTCAGTTCAAAAATGAATCGAAATAAAAAAGGCTTATTTGTGCGAAAAAACAGCAGAGAAGAACAGTAAGTACTTTCTTTGATTTCTTGATAATCGGAATCCTCACCGCAGAATACATAGTAAAATGTACCTACTATACTAGCGTACAGAAAAAACACTCCGAACAAAAGATGATGTCGTCTTTTTGATTGTATGTTTTTTATTATTATTTTGTCTTTTGTGCCTATTGGTGCTCCCACACTGCTGGTATAAAAGTATACCTAACATGTAAACCTTTTTTATTAAATGTATTATAATCACAATGTTAGAAAATGTTTGTTTTGTAAAACAGCTATGTGGGCGCAATATATGATCCTTTGTTGGTTGAAATAAACGTTTTATTATTATTAAATAGTCAGTTTAGGTATAAAAACTTGTCAATCGCCGACTACCTGAAAGCGAAACTGAAACCTATTTTATTCTTGCAACTGTTCACATTTTATTGGGTTACCTATTATTGTTTCCAAACCGGTCTAACGGCCTGACCACTGAAATTCACTCCGCGTGAATAATAAAAAAAAAACCGACCAAGTGCGTGTCGGACCACGCACAACGAAGAGTATGAAGGCTAGTTGGGATGAATTGGATGAGTTGGAATGAAGAACAAACTTAACATTTATTTATTTATTTATTTATTTATTTATTTATAACAAAATCCACAGCTCTTAAAACAATGTTTTATAGTAACTTAAATCTAATCTTACAGCCAATTACGGATTTACAATTTATTCACTAGTAACAAACATGTAGGAAATATTTTTTTTTATAAGATTAACATTATTATACAGTATTAAGAAGTGTGCATGGGGAGTATTAAATGACTATGTCTTGGTGCGTGCGCGTGTGTGTGTGTGTATGTGTGTGTGTGTGTGTGTGTGTGTAGGTATATGGTGTATGATGAATGCCTGTAGTGTACCATACTTAATCTCGTACTATTTTACTTCTGTTAGGATCTGATTAGGTAAATCGACATGTAGAGAGGATAAAAGTTGCTTCCTAAACATACCTTTTTTGGAGTTAAATATATCCAGATGGGAGAAGTTTTTGTTAAAAGTCCTTAGTATTCTACTAATAACTAAATTCTGAGCGTAGTTTGTACTGGCATGTGGTACATCGAAAAGCTGAGTGTGAGTGTGCATTGTAGTTGAAAAACATGTACTCCCATACATTCCAACTGCAAATGTAAGTTTGTACGCACAATATTGAGAGATTTACCGTGTTATTTTTAAGACCAAAGACGTCTTATAGGTTTTCCCGTAATATATTTGCATAAATAAATAAATAGAACTATTTTCTGTGTTTGAGACCCTCACAGTAAGCCTTTTCATTTGATATGTCATACGGTACGGTTGCGCGTGGTGGCCGGCTCTCGACTATCTGGTGTGACTCACCCATTGCACATGGTGCTGCAATAATATCTTAGATTTAGTGAATTTAGCATTATAATAAAGTGTTTTTTTTTGCAGAAAACCGTGTAACGATACGTCTAATAAGACTCACGCATCTTATATTACATTAGAACCTGTAGATTTGCAACCCTCTGCTACTAAGTAAGTTTTTTTGTTGTCGTTCAGAGGCATACAAATCTAAAATTTGTTTTATAAACACAGTTTTTTTTAAACATTAATGATAAATAAATTATTATTATTTTAGGACATCGCCATCACCGAATAATGATACTTTACAAGACGAACCACTACCAATGTCTTCGTTATCTGCGCCAGAACCAATTGTTGATTCTGAAACTACTCAGTAAGTCATCAGAACTAACACATGTGAGCAGCAAGCATGTCACAACTTATCAACCTGTATAACCTCTATCTTGTATTACTTGTATATTTAAAATTAGGTTTTTTATTTTGAATTAGAATAAGGACCGAATTCTATAAGTGCATAACACTATTATTAACATATTTTGCATCATCAGTTTTTTAGATTCCACGTTATACCTACTATCTCCATATTGTATTTTATTGTTACAGAGAAAATGATGGAAGTGAGAACGCGCTTATTACTGAAATGGATAACAAGGAAAACCATTTCCAACCCATATCAGGACGGCGAATAATTTATATCAATTACTTTTTACAAGAATATCAAGAAAAAGCACGCCACAATGATTTATTTGATTGATAAGTAATGCTCCCGGTGGTAAAGCTGAAGAAGTTGAGAAAAGACGTGCGAAAAAACGAAAATTGAATATGGAACACCCAGTGAAGAAACGAAGAGTTCTAAAAGATGTAAATAAAGAGCAACACGACTATGGTCCAGCCTGTTCATCGCCCGATATGTCGAAAAAAGAATATTTTACATCGAAAGAAGAATTTCTCAAAAATCTGAAAACACTTACATCTGATAGACACAAGGTAGAAAGATCTACAATATCACAAAGAGCCAGCAGCGAGTGGCTCGAAATAAGAAAACACATAATAACTGCTTCCAACTTTGGGCCAATATGTAAAAGAAAAGTCACATTAGATACAGCTCCCCTCGTTAAAAACCTATTATACAAAAAAAAATTGGCTCATGTCACACGTTTGCAGCAGTTGCAGCAGCAGGAAAATGTTATCATTGTACCCTGCGGTTTATTTATAGATAAAGACTACCCTTTTATAGGGGCAACGCCTGACGGCTTAATTGGAGCAGATACAATAGTCGAAGTCAAGTGTTCAATTACAGCACACAAAAAAGGACTTCCTAATTTTATAAAAGAAAACAAAATACAATATAATAAAAACACTAAAACTACTACGGTAAATAAAAACTCAAACTGGTACTACCAGATACAAGGCCAGCTACATGTGTCAGAACGACAAAAGTGTCTTTTGGCTATATGGGCAGGCGAGAATGAATATGTATACACAAAATTCATAGAAAAAGATGATATATTTTGGGAAACTAAAATGAAACCGAAATTAATAAAATTTTACATGAAATGCTTGCTGCCCGAAATTATAGACAGCAGGAATGCACGTGGTATGACCATTAGAAACTTATCCATCCAAGATAATAACGAAAATGTTCACCCTGATGATCAAGATGATAACGAAAATGACCCTAATAATTCACAACCGGGACAAAGCACACGATAGTTAAATTTAAATGATTTTTAATGAATTAATGGTAATGATATTAATGAATCTAGTTTTATTTTAAATAAGTAAGTACCTAATAATCTTAGGACGTTAATATGTTAATATACTTTCAACTGTTTCATAGAAGTAAGAAAAATGTAATCAATAATTTTTGTGACAAAATTATGGCACATAAATCTTTTTTTTTTTTACAAATGTATTATTTTTAACTATCCCTATTTATTCAAAACAACTATGACATAAGTAGTTTAAAATTTTAAAATTATTAATAAAATAAGTTGACCTGCTGCCTGTTTACCTATAATGTGGCACTTCCCTCGGCTTTGGGTTCATACAAGTTCACGCCAGCGACGTAAGCGCACGGCTCGCTTCGTAGGAATCGCGGGCAACTTTTGGTAGCGATAAATGCCTACTTTGTTCGGGCTACCTGCCCTTAAGATAGAAAGAAATACATTGGCGCGGATTGTCTTGTTCACAAACTAAACTAAAGTTCAGTGCATCTTTTTCTTACTATTTCATTATAAAAGGACAGAAAATATTAGTTTATTTCTGTCAAATTAGTCAGCGCCTGACGTAAATTGACGTATTTTTAGTAACCAATTTTTTAATCGAGTCTAAAATTGTCTATGGAATATCTTAATTTGACAGGACTAAACTAATATTTTTCTTCTGCTTTTTTCTTAATGAAATAGAAAGAAAGTGCGTTGCCAGGGCCAAAATTCGTGGTGGCAAGGCATCTGCCGGAGATTTTTCACTCTTACTTTAAAGGTGGCAGACGGGTCATATGTGGAAAAGAACACAGAAGCCGACAGAGAGTTCCAAACCGATTCGAAGACCGGTCGAAGTCCGACCGAAGTCCGACCGACAAAGTGCGCACAATAAATGTAGAGGAGAATTACATAGTATGACAAAGTGGTATATTGACCAAGTGAGGATGGTGCCCTGTAGTACGTCTGGTATATTAATACTGAAAGTCATTACCAATGATATTGCCGTTATTCATGAAATCAGTCATCGTGTTTTTTTCTATATATTTTATTTCTATTTATCAAAGTAATCACCCATGCAATCGATGCATCTTTTCCAATGCACTGGTAGCTTATTGATACCCTTCTTGAAGAAATCAGTTGGACGGGAGGCAACAAATTCTGCAAAGGCATTTTTACTGCCTCTATGATGTTGATTTTTTTCCGAGAAGTTTAGAATTCAGGAAAAAGTAGAAGTCTGTAGGTGCAAGGTCTAGTGAGTACGACAGATGGCGGAGAACTTCCAACACCAGCTCTTGTAACTTGTAGACCGTCTGCTGTGTAGTATGAGGACGCGCGTTGTCGTGCAAGAGCAGCGGAGCCGAGCGATTGACCAAAGCTGGTTGGAGATGTGCGAGCTTCTCCATAATTGTGTTCAGTTCTGCAGTAATGCTCATCCTGTTTGGTAGATAACTCATTACACCAGGGTTAGACCACCAAACAGGGACCATCACTTTTCTAGGGGTCAGTTTTCGTTTAGGAAAACGTTTAGATGCTAATCCAGGATCTAACCAATTTCGCTTACGATTGTCAAACAGGATCCATTTTTCACCGCAGGCAACAAAATTATTTCGTTTGTGTGCCTGTTAAGCAGTGTAAGGTACGTCTCGATGCGTCCTTCGCGGTGATGATCACTGAATTCGTGGGGCAGACGTCAAGCTTTTTTACCTTGCCAATTTGACGCAAGTAAACCAATATTGTTTTGATACTAGCGTTGAAAGCTGCTTCTAATTCAGCCGCAGATTGGGTGTCATCAGCTCCCACAATCGCCTTTAATTCGTCATCGACAACCAAAGGGTTCATTTTTCAGGTCGAAATTTCCAGATCGGACACGAGCAAACTAATAACGGGTGGTGCATTCATTTTTAGAGTTCGTTTTGTAAACGTCGTTGAGGTTGTGGGCCGTAGGTACAAGGGGCACGGTTATGCCAAACTTTGAAACAAGAATTCCAAATTATAAAATAAAATTAATTTGAAATTATAATTATTAGCCAAAACAATATGATTATCGAACTCAAACTCAACATATTTATTTCACATAGGCCCACATGGGCACTTACAATACGTCAGAAGTTAGTGCATGGTTTGAAATTGGTCGTTTTCTAGGGAGAAAAACCGGCAAAAAAAACTCCACAGTATCCATGATACAGATTAAGAGGACAGTATATGATTTAATATTATAATTTGAAATTGCCAGTACGGCAAAACAGCGAATTCATAGGTAAAGCCCTGTTATTAAATATCAAATATTTATAAATTATTTAAAAATTAAACATAACTGACAACGAGCAGTACTGAAAGTGATGCTCTTTAAACCAAGAGACTTCTCTACTGACCAGCTATATTCTGACGCTCAAATCCTCACAGTCAGACAGCTATATATCCTCCGTTCTATCCAGCGAAGACACCGTACTCTTCCTCTAGACAAAAACCTACTTCAAAGGCGCAAAGGTTTTCCAGTATGCAAAGCAATCCCTTGTCGATATGCATTTGCAAGTCGTCAATTTTTAGCACAAAGTTCACGTATTTATAACAAAATTAATAAAATTATTTCCATTTATAGACTCACCACTCACGAATTAAAAAAAAACTTAAGAACTGGCTACTTCATTTATCTTATGACGAAGCAGAAAAAATATTGTGTATCGAAACTTAAATTTATTTATACTCCTATGGAATCATACTATCTCTCATTCACACATAATCACACCGTCGCCCACACACGCATATACACACACCTACTCACACACAAACCTTCCAGACACTCATAAACACACACACAACCTTCTTTTGCTGTTGACAACAGAAATATTGTAACAGAAATGTCACGGTCGTGTTATTTATTGCCAATGCCGAAATATCTCCGACTCCTAAGATACAGGTCTGCGTACCTAGTTTAGGTGCCGGAAATCTGACACTAATTTTTAGATTTGCTGTACAACCTACTGTTTTTCTTTTATGTATTACGTGTCTTTTCTTATGTACAAATAAATTTCATCTTATCTTATCTTATATTGAAGGAAAATATGCAAAGACTTTACAAACTAGCAGTTGGGTAAAAAGAAGCCTATCACACTTCTCAAGCTTCAACCTACTTCAATACCAAATTTTATCTTAATCCACCCAGTACTTTCAAAGATTAGCGCATTCAAAGAAACAAACTTTACTGCTTTATAATATTAGTATAGATTTCTTAAATTAGGAGCATTGTAGGATCATATCATAATCAGATTACTTTCAATTATTATAAGTACGATAAGTCACAAATTTGAGCGGACCATCCAGAGTGCAAACATTTGTCAGTTATCGTGTAGCTCAACTTTCAACTTAAGGAGCTCAACGATCTGACGAACAGTATCAAACTAAGGACATTTGGGTAGGTAAGACAAATACTCAAACAACCATACATCAACTATAAATTATAATGAAAATAACATAAAAATAAATAATAACCTACATATTCCTCACATTCATAATAATAAAAATATAAAAGATCAAAAAACGAAAAAAGAAATAATTAAATACAAAGTAGGTATATACAATACTTTAGAAAGTAAATCATTAACTCAGCAAAATATATTAAAAAAGAGCACATAAGTACGTATATCATTGGAGAAACTAATTCCCAAGCCTTTTAATCCTCAATATAATCTTTGACTGTGTAAATAGCTTCCTGAAATAGCTTACGTTTTATAAATAATTTGAATTTGATTAGAATATGTTACTTATCACTTAATAGCACACTAAATACCCATACTCACACACAGTTGTGACAATTAAACACTAAGTTTGTATTTAGATGACAATAACAAAATTGTGGCGGTACAACCCAACGCAATAGGGTAGTTTCCTGTGTTACAAAATAATTATTTTATTTGGTTCATCAGGTAGAATTTCAAAAAATATTGATCACGTATTTTTTGCCCTTTCAAGTCAAGAAAAATTCACAAAATGGAAAGCTTCAAAGTATAGGGGTGGGGGCTGCTGACGTCACACAGTGCCAAGAATTATACCGGAGTGTGACGTCACGCGAAACTTCAACTCACTGTATCGTCTTAATTTTTCAATTACGTGAAATAAAAAAAAATACGTATCGAATGTTTTTTGTTAAACTACGTGACGGACTAAATAAAATATTTTAGGAAACTACCCTACGCCCTTCCTAGGGGTATTAAGTATTTTTTAACACTGAATACCCGATCATTATAAGAGACAAGGGAAATCCCTGCTTCGTTCTCGATAGTCGCACATACGGATTGGCCGATTATGGCGTTGCCAAAATTGTGTTTGAATTTTACATATTTTCGATTTATTATATAATATAGATTTAAAAGTATCGTCTATTTTATTAATGAAAACTGGCAGGGGGGCCCTTATATCCATGGGACCCTGGGCTGCAGCTCAAATAGCCCATAGGTAGATCCACCTCTGATGCAAGCAAGCATGCAACATGCAGCAGGCATAGTTTCTGTCACGGCTCCGGTGCTGCAGGGCTCCGGCGGTCCCATGCAAGCTTATCCTCGCAGATGTGTTTCACGCTCACCACCGCGGCTGCGGCTTGCTGGCTGGCTTCGCCGACCAGCCTCAGCCGCGGCGGCGAGTGTTAAAACCACCTGCGCCTCACCTCGCGGGCCGCCTCGCCCCTCCGCGCCTACGCGATTTTAAATAACACTCTAGGGGTAGGACAGACATGGAACATACGTGGAATCGGTTTCGCAGCAATTCGTTTCTGTCACGCCGCTTCCGCAGCACGCTCAATCAAATTACTCGCAATATTATATATTTTAAACGATAGGCTTAATGATTTTCGATTAAATAAACGTTATATCCAATAACGTTATACGAAATAAGTTTTAGAGTATATAAATGTTATGTCTAAAGAAATTACATCAACAGTTGGTATAACTCACTATCTTGTGAACGTTATTCAAATGAAAATATACCAAATAACTTTTTATGATATGAGACGCACCCCGCTAAATCAGTACGGATTTGTTTCGAACAGACCAGTTAAAAAACCGTGTTCAATTCAATTGCACACTATTTTGTAAAACCTCTTTTAACGTTGCTTGACCGCAAAAACGTACTCATTTGACGCGAGTTGAGCACGGGTTGGTTGAATTGTGTAGTAATACAAAAGCGTGTGTATTTCGCGAGACCGATGTCGCCAGTTGGACACGGAAAGGGAAATACGCGACGATGATTTGGTGCATTCACTAGAGGTCAGTGAAGATGTTGAGCCTCTACCATATGAAATAGAGATTGAAAATAATGATATGACTGGTAGATCCTCGGTACATGAGAGATCCGTGATCCAGAATATGTAATTAATAAAAATAGGGGCAAGGATACAAACAAAGAAAATAAAACACGCGGGGGAAATGTCTCTGATGAAATATTAAATGAAGGCGAGAGACATGTATTCCAAGAAAATAGTGTAGTAATTTTTAATTTTTAGTAATTTTTAATTAAATCTCTGACTTTTATTCGTAAGAAAATATCCATCAAAAAATTTAATTGGATGAATAATCTTTAATTAATTAATAATAAATTAATAGTTTAAAAATCACTAGAAAAACACGCTTTTATAAGTGCACGTAAAAACAAAAAATTTGTTCGCGCTTTTCCTTTTTTTTTTGTAGCCTCCGTTTTCTTTGTGTTGCTGTTTCTTTTTTTATATTATTCCCACGAGTAGAGGATTTGAAAGTGACATCACAAAAAGTTGACAAAAAGGTTAAGAAAACCGATAACGGATTTTCTTTAGGTTTGTTATCCTGAAACCTGATCCTGTTTGAAACCTGATCGTGTTCAAAGTCCATTACGTGGCTTTTCTCACAAGTACAAACACGACTATGATACGATATTCCATCATGGAATGCCACTGCCTATCTTCCGGCTTCATCATCAGACCTTGAAACCTAATCGTGGTCAAAGTTCATTACAAGACTTTTCTAAGAAATCCAAAACAGCTATGATACGATTTTCCATCATGAAGTTCCAGTTCATATCTTCCGGCTCCATCATCAGATCAGTTCGACAGTACCATATTATTGTATTGTCATCAGAACTACATACAGTTGCTAATTTTCATTACGCTACGACCCTTGGAAGATGGTTAAAGTAGTTGCCTTAGATTCCATTACATAGTTAGTTACATACAGGTCGACCTAATAAAAGCGTGTTAAAAAGCGTAGTTTTGAAGCAACTTTTTGTTACTACTCATTTTAAGTAAATTAATTAAATAAAATCATAGTAAGAATTTGGTTACTACACTAGTAGTTCTTTTTCTTAGGTCAATATGATCATTTACTGTTACGGTCTGTTCATTTACACACGTTATATTATTTTTTGTCATTCTTAAATAAAGTAAAACACTAAATACCTAACAATATAATGAATAAGTTAGTTTAATTCAGATTAAAAGAAATGTATTTGATTTTGGCGACTCCGTGCCTTCTCTATTCTAAAACATCAAAACACACAAACTACATCGCAAACTCACCGCGAGCGTGCGCTCGAGTTTGCAATGTATTCTAGCGGGGGTGCTCCCCGCGTCTTCCGTTAAGCTACGCCCCTCGAGCTATGTCTTATTTTTTACGTATCACCTTAAACTGACTCGACGCCTAACACACCGAAATCCCCGTCTGCATTTCTTAAGGCAGTTGGTGCTCCGGGGTCATGGGCGCTCAGACTGGGGAATCTGAGCTCTCACAAAGTGAACCCATGGAAGACGGTGGCACAGTGATCACGTGCCACCGTGCACAGCGAGGATGTACTCTAATAGGCGATGCACAGAGGGGGTTCCGGAGTGGTCTTTTACGAAGTACCGGGACCCTCTCTATGTGCTGATGGTAATCACCGGGGTGGTTTTAATGAGGTAGAAATCCCACACTCCCTGGTCTTTCCCCAAAAGTCCAGGTGCCTTTTAAAGTTTTCCCCCCGAAAACAAAAAAGGGTTAATCTATAGAACCAATGATCCAATTCCAAAATATATTTCTTTGGTAGTAAGCTGCATTATTGGGGATTGCTATAGGCCATAAATTATGTCGAATCAACGCAGACAAAGTCGCGGGCGAAGTACTTTTAATGAGGCAACTGCCTCTGTGGTTTAGTGGTCGCAAGCGTGACTGCAGAGCAACAGATCTCGGGTTCGATTCCCGGATCGGGCTATAAGTGATATAGAGTTTTTCAATTGAAAATTTGTCAATAGTAGCCTGGAGTTTGGAAGTCGGCGGTGTGATATTCCTGTGCCTCGGAAAGCAGGTTAAGCTGGTCCTGACTGTCGTCTGTACATCTTTGGCAGTCGTTAAGGGTAGTCAGAAGCCAGAAAATCTGATACTGGTCTTGCAAAGGAGTATTTATTTATTTACACTTTATGCACATAGGTACAAAGGCGGACTTAATGCCGTAGGCATTCTCTACCAGTCAACCATGAGTGGTGAAGAGATAGTGTCGGAGGTGCAATATGTACAGACGCCAGCACATCAAGCTACAACAATCTGTCAAAAGATTTTCAACTTTATTGTTAAAGAAATTAGGTTCACGGTTGATTGGGAAAATTTGACAGTTTCGGGTAGCTTCATGTGCTGGCGTCTGTACGTGAAAATTATATTGGTGAAGAAATTGGATCCGCCGATGGTTTTTCTTTTTAAATGCGTAGCGATTGTCAGCCGTCCTGATCTCAAAAAGAAGCGCATTCCAGAGGAGAATCGACTTGATATGATAAGAAGAATGAACAAAGTCAGAAGTATGAGAAGGACAGAGTAAGAGAAGATTATTGGATGAACGTAGATTCTTATTGTGTGAAGAACATAGAAATTGAAAGTGAGATATTAGATAAGAAGTATATATCGTGGTGAAGTAGGTATCGTGTTACCCAGCTATTCGATAATAGAAGTCAAATAGGCAGTCGCTCAATGTAAAAACACAAATACTTAGCTGTGGTCGGTGTAGCTCTAGTTGGGAGAGAGATAAGCAGATTTAAAACTGTGTTAAAATTGCCATAAAGTTAAGTTTACTGCCTATGAAAATGGTGTCTACCTTCGCAAAAGTATGGGGTCATCCGTTTCCAGAGAACTCGCAAAATAGTCCCATAAAAGTATAAATGGGTCGCACAGATTATTTGTAAAGGTTAGTTCACATGGTGCTTGAAGAGGAGAAAGTTTGAGGAAAACGAATATGGTTATTTTAAAACATATAATTAAAGAGTAAATAAGGTGTGTCTGTACCTACATTTAATAATTTTACAAAAAAAAATTTAAGGGTTTAAAAAACAGTAATACAACAACAACAGAAGTTCAATTATTTTTATTTTTCAAGTTAGAAGTTTTAAAATGTCCATCTGTTTGTTAACACTAATCTCCGGAACTCCCAGACGGATTTGAATGATTTATTGTTATATAGCTATCAAGTTTGGGCAAAATATAGATTGCAATTGATTTCGGAACTAGAACACATGATACAGAACTTTACACGCGAGCGATGCCACAGGGATAAGCTAGTAAGTCTAAATAAAGAGGAAAGTTTCAATTTTTTGTTTGTTTAAAATGGTTTAACATGTTTTTAAGAGAACTAGCAACGTGGGTAGAATTCACATTACTAACAATCTTGGTAACCCCTCCAAATTAAATATGTGTCTGGAGTGGGTTCACGGCAACTGTATAATGGATCAGGTACGAATCTGTGGTCTCTCGAACACAATTCCATTACCTTAGCTATTCACGTCTAACAAAAAAAATCTCAAATCTACTGGACATATTTCAAAATTTCTTTCACCAATATAAAGCTCAACAAGTTACATGGGCTACTTTCATTTCGTTGAAACAAAACCCTTTTCTTGTGAGCGAAGCCGCGGGCAAAAGCTTGTTAATTATAAGTTGTGGGCACCTGTAATTAAGTAAATATGCATCCTTTGATAAATGTATGGTCTGAATTTGTATTTGAAGATTTTGTTTTGTAATCTTCATGTGAATGAATAAATACAAATTACCTGTAAAATCAAGTTTCTTGAAAGACGGAAAGAAAAGATCAAAGAGAAATCATTAAATAAATAAAATTTAAAAAATCATATTAAAACTCGTAGGTATCCCCGGAACTTTAGGGCAGCTGAAGGAACAGGGTGGGTTTTTAGTCAGTAGAAGTCTGACACAACCTTAACCCAGAGCGGGAGAAGTCATTCGATGACTTTCCCACCCAAAAAGTATCCTACGATTACATCGAGCTGGCTCGCCCATTGCCAATTTTATATGCGAATATTATTTTATATTTTGCCAACTAATATATATTTGATTGTGTAAACGCGCTAATCTTCGAAAGTCGAGGTTTGATTTTGATGAAGTTCTGTATGGAAGTAGCTTGAAGCTTGAGGAGTGTTACAGGCAGTTTTACCCAACTGCAAGAGAAGTAAAGTTATGTTTTTATCGTGATAAAGTCCACTGTAGCGAGGCAACTCGCGACTGCTAGTCGTTAATAAAAGTATACTCAACAACGGTTGATAAGATTCAGCCTGGTGACAAACAGACGGACTGACGACTAGTGTTTCTTAGTTTTGTTGTACGGAACTTAAACTAGATTTTCCCACGGGCTATTACACAGAAAAAGTGCACTTACAGTAGGTAAGTAATCAGAGTAGTTTGTCATTTCATTCATTCAATATTATTTCTAACAAACTGAGCATAAATGTTGCCTCTATATTATTGTTTATGTAACTTTTATACCGATTTATATGAGTATTTTAGGACAAATTTCGTATTTTCAATATTTCTATCTAATATCTCATTCTCAAAACTAATTAAATTTAAGCAGATTGGATTAGGTATTCTCTACACAGCCAAGTAAACTCTTAAACTAGAACAAAATCTGTACACATGGCAGTGTTTTAGCCAAGTTTGCAAAGCAAAAGTGTGACACATCGGATGTCAATTGCATGAATTGTATCGTGCCACTATGCACTTGGTATTTGACGTGACCAGTAAGTTCCAAAATTCAAAAAAAAACTTAATACAAACTAATTAATTAATATTCAAACCTCTTACCATCCATAAGATAATGAAGTCAAAATAACACCATTACATCATGCAGGCCAAGTTCCACAAGACATAGCAATTTTTCTTATTATAGAAGAAGAAGAAGAATAGAAGCATTATATTATTGAAATAAATTTGAAAGAATTTTGAATACAGTTAAAACTTATTCATATTTAAGATTTTATTTTAATTTTAAAGAGAACTAGCAATTTGGGTAGAATACACATTACTAGCAATCTTGTTAACTCCTCCAACTAATCAGTAATGCTTGTGTCTGGAGTGGGTTCACGTAATAGTGTAACGCGTGGGCTTCGAAACCGCGACCTCTCATTCGCAAGTCAGACAGCTTAGCCATTAGGCTATTGACGCTTTGTTTTAAATGGGATCTAGACACTACAAAGAACACCCATCGATCTTAAACTGTCTGACCCAAATTCCATATAAGCCAAAGATAAAACTCTTTTATTTTCCCGTCGTCGGTCCAGAATGCGAAATACCTCTGTTTAAAAACCGAAAGGTAATATTATTCGTTCGTTAAGACTGATGTGTTCTTTTTTTGTGTTTGAGTTTACATATATCTACTTACATAATTAAATAATAGTAGAATAGTTAAACAAGACTTCATATATACTACCTTCTTTATTTTTTATTAATTTCGTTCAATCAACCCTGATATATAAGGATGATTTATATAAAAAACCACATAAATGAAATCAACTTCAGAAGTCTATTGGCTAAGTGGTCGGCCTGCGATGATCGAGTTGTGGGTTCGAACCCCACCCATTACACTATTGCTGTGAACCCACTCCAGATACAAGCATATTTAGCTTGGAAGGGTTAACAAGATTGTTAGTAATGTGAAATCTGCCCACATTTTTACAAATCAGGTGGTATATTGCGAAAATTTATGACATAGGTATATTGTACAGTATATTATTTTATGACAATTTCCAATGTTATTTCAACAAACACTGGTTATTTAAGCTTGAGAAAAATCTATACTTAATACAATTTTTAGGGTCCACGGAGCATTTTCAGATCTTGACGCGTTAACATCAAGTTTGGTTTGCGTGATGCATAACTGCACTTAAGCTCAGAAAATAGTATTTCGGAATCAAACTTAATACTGTCTTAAAATATATATATTGAAACAAAACGTGTTTAACTTAGCTATCCTTTTGCACAATAGATTTCGGAAACCGAGAACCTACTTCACTGCTGGTTGACGGATTTAGACCCCGAAAGTGCACAATTTTCAGGCCAAGCTTATTTTTGTATGTTTTGGATATTAGCATAAAATCTAGTAAACAAATCTTGTTGAAAAACCCAAAAGCATTCATTTTAACATTTCAACTGTTATTTCACAAAATGTTTCTGATATTCAACAATGAATCTACGAGAATGGCCCTCAAACAACGGTATGTAAAGTATTTTTTCGAAGATTCGTACTTCGTAGTAAATTAACATAGTTATTCCATTGTCTTAGAAGTTTTAAAAGAAAGACATTCCTAAGCCTTCGATTCTTGTTTTTGAGGTTAATAGGAGTTCCGCAAAAATGTGTCTAAGAAACTCTATTTATAGATTAATATTTTTGCGACAATCATAGACAGGCCCTTAATTTTATTTATATCTCTACTTCATAATCATAATCATTTATTTGTTTGAATATGGTACATTGTAAGGTCTTAAAATTATTATTCGTTTCAATCGATGAACAAAAGTTATTTCGTTCCATATACGTTTACATTTTGCCATATGTAGCGTGAAAATATTGATATTTACATGATTAATTTATACTTAAAACATATTAGGTCTTTCTTAGCATAAATGATTATTAAATTATGATTAAAATATAATTATGTTAGTCTGTTAAAAATAGTAACATTACAATTTAATAGCATGACAAAATTTTATATTTTCATAGAAATATGTCAAAATATATAAAAGAATACAATTTAATTAAGATCTCAAAGTATCATTCAGATAATAATCATTTAAACTATAATAACAATTATTTGACAAGAATAAATTTGATTCATTCATTTTGGGATCTTGTTTCAGACTTGAGGAGCTATGCAGAACATGTGTTTCCTCATTAGGACAGTATTGGTTTTCCGTAACCGTAACATTTCATTACGTCTGTTACGTATAATAATATCTAATATTTAGTTGTATTCTACATAGATATAAGAGAGAATTAGATAACCTAAAACAATTAAGTGTCTACATAAATATTTGTATTTCAAAGATGAATAAAAACAAAGCCCATTTCAAATTGACTATCTTTTCCTGTGCTTATAGTTAAAAAAAAAGATATTTTAAAAGTCTAAAAAACCTGACTGCCCAACCGAAATGCAAGAAACAAGCACATTTTTATTTTAAAAAGTGACAAGCAGGCGGACCCATCCCATTTAAAAAAAAAACTATATTATGTTCAATTGAGTCCCGCCTGCTTGTCACTTAAGCAGTCGGATTTTTAAGACTTTTTAATTAAATTATTCTTTTTAGTTAAAATATTTATTAACAATTATTAGTTTTTCCGGTCGTGTCACATTGGCACCCCACCGGATTCAGAAAGTGAAAGAGCTAAGTCCATATTTGTATTATTTTTGCTAGTATTACACTAATCATAAACATAATATACGTTTTTGAAATCCTTGTGTTGAGCCCTTTAATTTGACACACATATTGTGGTATTCCAAAAAAAGTTTTTTTTTTTTTTTCACAATGTATAATGGTTTCGCACAGCCGTCATGTTTAATTTTTTCAAATGTCACCTATCTAAGGACACTTGGTCTGCTAAGACGAATCTAACGATATCTCAATTATGTGAATCCGTTCAGCGGTTCTGGAGAAATGAGGTAATAAAGAATATTACGTACATACAAGATACGCGCAAAAAACATAACCCTTTCTTTGGAGTCGAATAAAAAATACCTAAATATTTACTACTTACTGCGCCTTAAACATAAACCATCCATTTTTAAGCCTGCGCCGAGTAAAATAACTCAAAACGGTCTTTACAACTAAAGGAATATAACCTATAATAGTACTTTAATTACCATACAAAAATATGTAATGAACACTAGAATAAATGTGTTAGCAAACATAGTTGGCAAAATTTAAAAATATTTTATAGTTTATTAAACAAAAATACATAAAGTTGGACAAAAATCCTTACAAAACATGCTCGTTCGTCGCTGAATTTTGATAGTAAACTGTTGAATTTTTTCATAAACTTCAATTCATATTATTCTCT
Source organism: Tholera decimalis (assembly GCA_943138885.2). Classification (NCBI taxonomy): domain Eukaryota; kingdom Metazoa; phylum Arthropoda; class Insecta; order Lepidoptera; family Noctuidae; genus Tholera; species Tholera decimalis. The sequence goes on from OW964573.2 coordinate 5,841,024, forward strand.
AATTATCATACTATCATTTACAGCTTTAACATTTCACAAATGTCGCTTGGTTGTTTTAATTTTAATTTTTTCTTCTAATTTGCGCGCTATTTTGAACCATACGCAACGTACACCGGTCGAAAATTCAGTCGTCCACGGGAGCTCAGAGAGGGGTCACGTCTCATCGTGGAGCGTTTCGCCGGTAACGATAATTCGCGATCTATTGTGTACGTATGTATTGCAGCAATCCGTTGAATAACATAAGTCATATTTTTTGTTTTTTTGAGTACGATTTATTATGCATACCCAACAATTACTTTTTATTGTTCAATATATATTTCTTTAACATTTTTTTTTAATATTTGTTTTATTATGGGAAAATGTAAAAAAAATATTATTAGAAGAAAGTAGGCGCAAATTTTCGAAAAAAAAGCCATTCTCATAAAAAGTATGTATTTCTATTTTGTGATGTTATTATTGCTTTTTAACCGACTTCAAAAAAAAGGAGAAGGTTCTCAGTTCGTCTTAAACTTTTTTTTATGTATGTAACCTCAAACTCGAAGACAGCTGGACCAATTTGGATTTTTTTTTCGTTTGAAAGGGTATACTTTCTAGTTGGTTCCATTGTTATGAAATCAGGATCTGATGATGGGATCCTGGAGAAAGCGAGGGAACTCTTTAAATATTATAGACACACCTATAGCGTTTTGGGTATTTCTAATAGTACCTTGTGCAGTTGCTCCCGAAAAGCACCATTTGAGGAAGTGAAAGTGATGATGAAGACTTTTTTCAAACATTCGATATGGGTATCGTGTAATGGGTTTTTGGGGGTGGCGATTGCAAATCTGGATTTTTTTTTTAAATTCAAGATGGCGTATGCAACTTTTTCTCACAAATTCGATATGGGTACCGTGTAATGGGTTTTTGGGGGTGGTGATTGCAAATCTGACATTCAGTTTAAAATCCAAGATGGCGGATGCAACTTTTTCTCAAACATTCGATATGGGTATCGTGTAATGGGTTTTTGGGGGTGGTGATTGCAAATCTGGCATTCATTTTAAAATCCAAGATGGCGGATGCAACTTTTTCTCAAACATTCGATATAGGTATCGTGTAATGGGTTTTTGGGGGTGGTGATTGCAAATCTGGCATTCATTTTAATATCCAAGATGACGGATGCAACTTTTTCTCAAACATTCGATATGGGTATCGTGTAATGGGTTTTTGGGGGTGGTGATTGCAAATCTGGCATTCATTTTAAAATCCAAGATGGCGGATGCAACTTTTTCTCAAACATTTCATATGGGTATCGTGTAATGGGTTTTTGGGGGTGGTGATTGCAAATCTGGCATTCATTTTAAAATCGAAGATGGCCGATGCAACTTTTTCTCAAACATTCGATATAGGTATCGTGTAATGGGTTTTTGGGGGTGGTGATTGCAAATCTGGCATTCATTTTAAAATCCAAGATGGCGGATGCAACTTTTTCTCAAACATTCGATATGGGTATCGTGTAATGGGTTTTTGGGGGTGGTGATTGCAAATCTGGCATTCATTTTAAAATCCAAGATGGCGGATGCAACTTTTTCTCAAACATTCGATATGGGTATCGTGTAATGGGTTTTTGGGGGTGGTGATTGCAAATCTGGCATTCATTTTAAAATCCAAGATGGCGGATGCAACTTTTTCTCACACATTCGATATGGGTATCGTGTAATGGGTTTTTGGGGGTGGTGATTGCAAATCTGGCTTTCATTTTGAAATCCAATTTAAAACACATACGATATCCATATTGAATGTTGGAGAAAAAGTTGCATCCACCAAGGATGCAACTTTTTCTCCAACATTCAATATGGATATCGTGTGTGTCTACTAAGTTAAATACACTGATAACCTTCAAGGGTTTATTGCTAAGTATAATTAACAAAGTAACGTAAGGGCTAAAATTATCGCTAAATGATGAAAATGAGTGCACCCGGTTGCTGTTCGAAATACACTAAGCTCGCGGCGAACTTAGTGCGACCGCATTATATCGCTTGCTCAGCAAACGTGGTCGATTGCAAAATATTGCATCACACATCGTGTAATAGGTTTTTGGGCATACCGATTGCAATCCTGACATTCATTTTAGAATTTACGACGAAAGTTCATTGGCTACTTTGTTAGCTTACAATTTACACTGGGTTATTGACAATTTAACTGATCCTAGGTTAAGTGACTATTCAGTGTTATCCAGGGTATCTAATAATACTGAAATTAATTGTTTAAACCCTTAGATGTGACAAAGGAGAGGTATATTAACACAATTTTACTATATCATCAGAATATAAATCGTTTCTCCGGCAAAATATTAGATGAGGAAATGTTAATAGATAAATATGATATAGATATCTTATGTTTTTGTGAAACCTGGCTAAAACCAGATAGAATGTTGTTTAAAATTAATATTTTTCTGTTACTAGTGCATACAACAGGTCCTCAGTAGGAGGTGGTACTTTAATATTACGTAGTAATTCTCTTAGATATAAGGAACAAAAATATATCACCGCTTGCTCTGTTGATTGCTTGTGTGAGGTAGCATGTACAGAAGTTGAAGGCCAAACTTTCTTAAGTGTTTATAGACCACCAGCATCAAACTTGTCATCATTCTTAATGATAATGGGAGAAATTTTAAGTACCTAAGCTTATAAGAGATAATAAATTAGTTTTCGTTTGTGGTCACCTAAATATTGATTTGTTAGTAAATTCACCTGAACACTGCAAGCTTACTTCATTGTTTGGTTCATTTAACTTAAAATGCACATACAAGGAAGCAACAAGAATAACAGCAACATCAGCTCAATGCATAGATAATATTTATACTAATTGTGCCATAAAATACTCGTCTCAAATTAGTGGAGTTAGGTCTGACCATACAGGTCAACTAGTATCCTTTGAGTTGATTAAAAAGCGGCTATTAAATAAGACTATTAAATTTAGGCCGCTAACTAAAAAGAAATTAATGTTTTTAATGATAACATGTTAAGTAATCTTTCAATGGCCAATTTTGAGTCCCATGACCCCAATGAAAATTACAGGATATTATTTTCTTCACTATGCCACGAATTTAGTAAGACATGTCCAGTTAAAAAATTTCAAATGAGTAATAAATCTAAATTTAATGAATGGGCCACTGCTGGAATAAGAATAAGCTGAGACAATGTATACAACTTATACCATGAAAAGCCTTCTGAAGCCTTCCATAATTATGTAAGAAACTACTCAAAGATATTTAAAAGAGTATGTATGCGCCCTAAGCTAAATCTAAATCAGAAAGTAATAAAATTAGCATTTCTAACAATAAAATAAAAACTGTGTTGAAGGTGATAAACAAAGAAACTGGAAACACAAACCAATAGGGTTAGAATGATTTGACTTTGAACATCGATGATCAGGTCATCTCAGATAAGTCAAAAGTGGCTGAGAAGTTGGAAAATTACTTTACCAATATTCCAGTAGAGGTTACTAAATCTCTAAATTCTTCGCGATTATTAGCAGAATCTTTTTTAAAGGAAAACTTTAATAAGGATATACCAACATTTTCATTTAAGCCCATTTCTATTGATGTAATTAAAAAGCATTCCAAAGTCTTAACATAACAAACACTGATGACTTATGGAGTGCATCTGTTAGGGTTCTTGGTAATAGTATTGACTCAATTGCTGCTATCCTAACAGGCACATTTAATTAATGTATAGACAGCGGTAATTTTCCCGATTTAATGAAACATAGTAAAGTAGTACTAATTTTTAAGTCGGGTTGTAAGAGTGATCCCTCTAACTATAGACCGATATATGTGCTTCCAGCATTAAGCAAAATATACGAAAAAATCATGCTGGACCAGATGCTATCATATTTTAACTCGAATGGAATTCTGCATAGTCGGCAGTTTGGTTTCACGAAAGGTAGGTCAACAACAGACGCATGAGTAGCGCTAATCCGTCACATTCTGGAATCTTGGGAGAAATCTCAGGATGCAATTGGCATATTTTGTGACCTCTCCAAAGCTTTTGATTGCGTTGACCACAAAACAACACAAATCCACGAACTCCGTAATGGTGTAATTTATTACACCATTACGGAGTTCGTGGATTCGTGTTTTGCTGACCTTGTTCTTTCATATTTATCAAACAGGCAACAAAAAGTTATTGTTAATGGAGCGACATCTGTAGGATCCCTAGCCAAGATGAGTGCTCAGGCAGCAAGGTTCAATTCTTGGCCCTTTCCTTTTTATACTGTATATCAATGACATACATGATGGACAACTTATCGGATATTTTTTATTTGTAATTCCATTGTGCTGTATTAATTGGTCTATACGACAGTATAGACCAAAGTTTTAAATATAATTAAGCATATCTTAGAACTGGAAACATATCTTACAACTATATAATAATATAGGTTATCCATCAGAATTCAGACAGGCTTTAATTTATAATCATATTGTGGGAAGTACTAATTTCACACGGGTTCCCGTTAGTATATGCTTAAACTAGACTTATGGTCTCATGGTGCGTGGTGCGCTGGTTGCACGCTACTGGCATGATTGCTCTATGTTATCTCTTAAAAAATAGTAGTAGAGATACCTACTACTGTTTCTTGTGATTTTTTTTTTATTTTTGGCTCGCGTTTGAATTTTAAGAAAAAAATTAATTCAAACTCAAAATGTTTTATTTCACATAGGCCTACATGGGCACTTATAAAACGTCAGCAGTTTGGCGCAGGGCACGGTTCGAAATTGGTCGTTTTCTATGGAGAAGATCCGGCAAGAAACTCCACAGTTACTCTTTTAAAATATCATTCTTACAATGTATCTATAATACAGGTTAATTAGGTATGAGAGGACTTAAAGCCTGTCTGAATTCTGATGGACAACCTATATTATTGTATAGTTGTAAGATATGTTTCCAGTTTTAAGATATGCTTAATTATATTGAAAACTTTGGTCATTACAAGATATTTTCTAAATTTAAATCCACGACCTACGTCATTTAAATATAAAAGTCAATTATCTGAAATTAAGTATTTCAAATGGCGGGAGACTTTGTTAAACATAAAAAAAGTGATACGACGTCAATGTGGAGCTATTTTTTAGTTGCGATGGATAGGAATAGTGCCAAACGTAACCGATGCTCAGCCATTCTCAAGACTTTGGATGGATCGACTAAGGTATTACATACACATTTATCATCAAAACATAACATCAAGCTTATATCAGCTTCAACAAGTCTAGATTCTGATAATCTGAACACAGTACCGCCGCCAGCCAAGCGAAAGTTAAATGATTATTTTACTAAAAGTGCCGACGATAGCCTCGATGATGTTTTGGCAAGAATGATTGCATTAGATGGATTTCCATTCAGTATATTCATAACTTCAGATGATTCGAGAAAATTTGTCTTTGCAAAATACACGGATTTACCAAAGTCAGCCGTCACCATTCAAAAACGTGTCATGAATTACAGTGAAAAAATCAGAAAGCAAGTAACTGCAGAATTGAAACATTTGAAAAGTGCAGGTGAAAGATTTAGTCTTTCTTTCGACAAGTGGACTTCAACATCCAATAAACCATACATGGCTGTCAAAGTTCATTCATATAAAAAAAAATTGGAATTTAGGACTTGTTCCTATTTATGGAAGTAAGAAAGTATGGCTGAAAATTGTCTTCGTATATTGAAAGAGCGTCTAAGTATATTTGATATTTCCCTGGATACTGGCTTTATGAAAAACATAATTATTTGCAAGACAGCTCTACCTCAGATGATACTATAAATGAACCACCTGTGGCTGTTGATCATATGGACGACATCCATGATGATGAACATTTAGAAGACTTAGACAGTCCAGAATCAGACTTAATCTTAATGTCACAAAATGACCTTGCGCTATAACACATACCAGAGTTAACACAAGATGAAAACATTAATGAGCTGATAAAGAAAATCCGCAAAGTTGTAGAGTGTATTTCAAAAGATCACCATTGAAAAATGAAACAGTACTTCAAAAATAAATGAAAATTGAACATGGAAAAGAGCTGTCACTTTTTTTGGACTGTAAAACCAGGTGGAATAGTCTTTTAACAATGCTGGAGCGATTTTATCTTTTAAAAACCTTCATTCAAAAAGCTCTTATAGATCTCAATCATCCAATTCGTTTGGAAGAAGTTGATTTTGAATTGGTAAATAAAATTGTTGATGTGCGGACCCCAATTAAATTGACAGTAGAAGCAATCTGTCGGCGAGATGATAATTTATGCACAGCTGATTCCGCTTTGAAATTTCTTATAAAACAGCTATCTAGCATAATCATTTTTTGGCAAGTGCTGACACTTGCCAAAAAATGAAAACATCCTTAGTGGAACGTATGAAGCAACGACGAAGTGATGATTTGACTGGTGTGTTGAATTAATTACAAAATCCATGAAAAGATGATGAAAATCAGTTATTATCGGATTTGGATTGGCATGACTTATTTCCAGTTTCTACACAGGCTTTAGTTTGGAAGCAAATAAAGTGTATTGTTAAAAAACTTAAAAGTCGAGATGACACGGAAGAAGAAGAAGGAAGATCAGGATCACAAACAGATGATGAGTTAAGGCCACAAACCTCCCAATCCCAACCCCAATTGACACTAAAGGAAAAGTTATAGCTGAAAATTGATAAGAGTATGAAATCCCCAGATCGTGAAGTACAAATACAAAATTAATCGGGGTTGGCAAAATATAGTATTAGACGTGAAATAAGCCAGTTTGAAAATGGAGGAATTGGTGGATATCACATAGAAACAGCATATAAGTATCTATTGTCTATTCCTCCAACCAGTGTAAAACCTAAACGAGCGTTTTCAGCTGCTGCTTATGTTGGTAATAAACGAAGCAGGCTTGGAAGTCAAACCTTGGATGCATTGATATTTCTACGATTGTATTTTCAAAATTCGCAATAAGTTTTATTGTCTTTTTATTTCTTACAAAGTATAGTATCTTTTTGTCATTTTTTCTTTTCTTACTATACTGTGATATGTGTAGTGTACCAAAATTAAAATATATATTTTAAGAAATTACTCGTTTTTTAGAGTTCAGTTGCCGAATGGCAAAAAACGGAACCCTTATAATTTCGTTATGTCTGTCCGTCTGTCTGTCTGTCTGTCCGTCCGTCCGTATGTCACATCTATTTTATTCCAAAACTATTAAGACTATACATGTGAAACTTGGTAAGTAGATGTATTCTATGAAACGCTTTCCGATATTGAGAAAAAAATTAAAAATAAAATAAAATAAAGGAACATACTACTACCCCATACATGGAACTAAAACTGAAAATATATTTTTTTTTTCTTGAAACCTATGCGTGTGTGGTATTTATAGACAGGTCTTTAAAAATGACATGGGGGTTTCTGAAACCACTTTTTCATAAAGTCAATCGTTTAAAAGATATAAGCTTCCAAAATGGTCAAATGTGTATCCCTCCCTCTAACTTCTATAATAGTGGAGTGAAAAATCTAAAAAAATATGTTACTGTAGATCTTAATGTAAACTTTCAACCAAAATTGGTTTGAATGATATCGAGTTAACAGTTTTTGAGATACGGCATATTTTCTAAAACCGCAAATATAACTTTGTAATTCATACAAACACTATGAAAAACAAAGTTATCTAGCGTAGTTGTAAAAAATGTAAATAAGCTAGTTTTAAAAAATTTGTAAGGTTTTTTTCGTCAAATAAATATAAACCCTTCATGCGCATGTCTGACTCGCACTTGGCCAATTTTTTACATTTGAGACCAATTAGAAACCACATAGTCTAATCCGGGGATAGCCCCAGGGTCCCAGGATTCAGCATCAAGAATCACGTAATCCCGGGATTGAAAAACATGCTCGGGATTGTATTCTCTAGTTGCAACTAAGAAAGGATTTCTATCGAAATTCTATTTTAGTTGCCAAATGTGTCGAAAAAAAATAGAATTAATAAATTGTAAAGAATCAGATAGATAGCCCTACAGACCTCAATCTGAACGATAATTCTGTAAGCAGTTTTATGTCGATAGGAGCCGGGTTTTCTGGTTTAGAACAAGTTTCAGCTTCCTTTGACATTCCCTCTATGTCCGACAAATTATACGCCAAGTGCCATAACAAGGTCTGTCTACTGCGGGAATTAGCCAAAGAAAAATTGGCCAAGTGCGAGTCAGACTTGCCCATGAAGGGTTCCGTAGTAACTATAATAATATAATATGTATAACTACTACAACTACTAGTCTGTCTGTCTGTCCATCCGTCCGTCCGTATGTTACAGCCATTTTATTCCGAAACTATTAGGACTATACATATAAAACTTGGTAGATTGATGTATTCTGTGAACGGCTTTCCGATTTTAAGAAAAAATTAAAATATATTTAAATTAAATTAAAAAATATTTTCAGTTTTAGTTCCATGTATGGGGGGGCCCATACATGGAACTAAAACTGAAAATATTTTTTTTTCATGAAACCTATGCATGTGTGGTATCTATATACAGGTCTTTAAAATGAGATTGAGGTTTCTAAAACCACTTTTTCATAAAATTAATCGTTTAAAAGATATACGCTTCCAAAATGGTAAAATGTGTGCCCCCCTCTAATTTCTATAATAATGGAGTGAAAAATATAAATATATATATACAACGTGTAACGGAAACCCCATATCTAACCAAAAGGGCTGAAGACAACATTTGGTATGGAGTCCCTATGCACAGTTTCAGCACAAAATAACTGACTTAAAGAATTGATACCAAATTATTGGTTTCACATATTTTTTGAATACCAATCATAACAAACGTGTCACAGCACTACGAGGGTCAATAACTTTCCACGTCACTTGCCAATAACACGATAATTCTTTTCGTTCTTCGTAATTTGAAAAATTCGGTCTCTGTTATCAGTGTACTGGAATTTGTAATAAGTTCTACACATGTAGACTTAGGATTACAAAACCCTTGCCATATCGTTTGTTATCATCCAAAGAAGCCATGCACTTGGTATGTATATACCCTTTAAATTACACGTTGTATATATATATATATATATATATATCTATAGATCTTAATGTAAACTTTCAATCAAAATTGGTTTTAAAGAGATTGAGTCAGCAGTTTTTGAGATACAGCATATTTTCTAAAACCGCAAATATAACTTTGTAATTCATACAAATATTATGAAAAACAAAGTTATTTGGCGTAGTTGCAAAAAATGTAAATAAGCTAGTTTTAAGAAATTTGTAAGTTTTAGTTTTATGTCAAGTAAATATACATATTATATTATATTATTATAGTTACTACGGAACCCTTCATGGGCGAGTCTGACTCGCACTTGGCCAATTTTTGTAAAATGTTATACGCTTATATTTTCTGCGAAGTAAGTTCGCTAGACAGCATTATTGAAAAAATGTTTTTTTGGTATGGCCCCACGTATATATAATAAAGTACCGAATGTTATTAAAAATATGACAGTACATCAGAATTTAAACGAGCACTAAATGAAATTTTAATAAACAAAACTTATTTCAGTCTGGTTTTATTATGACATTACATAATTATATATTTTTTATTTCATACTGGTTTTATTATTCAAATAAGTACTGCATACCCATCTACCCTACCTTGCTACTTACCCAGTTTCGAAGCGTCAATAGCCTAATGGATAAGGTGTCGGACTTGTGATCGAGAGGCCACGGGTTCGAACCCCACCCATTACACTATTGACGTGAACCCACTCCAGACATAAGCATATTTAGCTTAGTTGGAGGGGTTAACAAGATTGCTAGTAATGTGAAATGTACCCACATTGCTAGTATTCTTTAAAAAAAAATCTGAGGAGTTTAATATATAAAATCAAAGTTTTATTGCAATAGGATGAATAGTGAGGGAACGGATAATGTATTACTACAGTAAAAACAAACGTTAATTTTTATATAATAGGTATAATTTATTGAATTTATTTTTGTGATTTATTTACGTACCTACTTGCTTCATTTAGATCCATCCAGCCGTTTGAGCGTGAAGAAGTAACAAACATGCAAACAGACACATTCATTCACAAACTTTCGCCTTTATAATATTAGTGTGATAAATAAAACCATCTAAATAATTAATATTCGTTTTTCAAGTTTATTCAACATAACGACAAAAAATTAAAAAATGCAAAGTTAGCAAACTTCGTCGTGCAACGGCAAGCGGGCCTCGAGCGAACTTGTCATTGTGTGTGTGACAACGCACACGACTAGCCCGCTGCAGTAAATACCTATTTTCCGCGCGTCTCGTAGGCTCGACACCCTCTTAAAACGTTCGTCTGGTTCTGCAACAAAAAGATTGAATTAACCAAAGAATGTTTCGTCAATCTACATTTAAGAAAAAACCTTCAATATATTCTGCAAATTCCTACAGATAGCGTGCCGCAAACACTTCTCATAGATCTAGATTAAGAAAACGGTATACTACTGGCTTCATTCATGACATTACTGTTAAAATGGCGAATTATTTTCAGTATAGAGAGAGAAGACAGTAAGATATTATTAATTTGAAGATTTATATTTGAATTCAAACACGTTTAGGTAGATATAAAAAATATCTACTTACGGTTGTTTCGAAGAACAATGTGTTTAAGTTAGAGCATGGATACTGCGGCCTTAGTATGAGTTTGCGATACTATTATCGTGTTCGAAAACTATAGCTTTGTCTCTTTCACACTAATCTGGTACGTGTGAAAGAGACAAAGCGATAGTTTTCGAAAACGACAAAAGTATTTCAAACTCATGCTAAGCACACTGGTTTTCGACATTATCGAAAAACCGGAATATCGGACCATAAATCCGATATCGAAAAAAGCGATATTGGATTTCAAATATCGGTTTTTCGATATTTTATAAGAAACAAAAACCAGACGCAATAGAATCTTTCTTACCTATTTCATTGAATTTAATTAATGTAAACAAAACCTATCGGTTAATTATAGTAATATGTATGCTACACTAGCTTTTGCCCGCGACTTCGTTCCGCGTGGGACGTTTTTCCCACGTAAATCCCGATCCCGTAGCAATTCCGTGATAAAAAGTAGCCTATGTGTTATTCCAGGTTGCCAACTGTCTACTTACCAAATTTCATTCAAGTCCATTCAGTAGTTTTTGCGTGAAAGAGTAACAAACATCCATCCATCCTCACAAACTTTCGCATTTATAATATTAGTAGGAAGTAGGAAATATTAGTAGGATTATATTATATTATTATATTATAGTAAGAAGTAAGATAGTAACAGTGGCGGTACCTTCATATAAGCCCAAAAGCCCGGCATGCCTTACTAAAAAATGCTCGATAGAGAATCAATGTCAAACCCGAACTATTTAAAAGTTCGCGCGCTTAATTCTTATCAAAATAACACAATGTATCTACTGAGTACACTACTACGCATCGCGATTGTTCGCGCGCAGAGTTTCGCATTTGTAGCATCTAATGATGTACATATTGCTATCTCGCTTACACGCACCGGCTTTTACCGGGCTTTCAAATACTATATCTGTCACTTTCGCACTTATAGCGATGTGCCGTATAACGAGTTAGGCCTTGTGCTTAGAAAAAATCGATCACTATGGCAGATTTAAGCAGGGCATTCGTATGAAGTTGCATGCGTATGCGTGACCTTGTCAGCTTGCCAACTCTGCAGTGTTGCCGTTTTAGCCACACGTTGAAAGATCTTGGAGATTTTTAACGTGTTTGGAAACTTTTTTAACATTTATCAACAATAAAAACTAGCGACTTTTAAAATAACGAAATTAAATACAGTCAAAACCGTTTACAACAACATCATTTAGAACAACATACCGGTTATATAGACCAAAATCATAGGTACAAAATACTTTGTACCTTGAAAACATCACCGGTTATTACGACTATCGGTTTTTACAACCAAATATGAGTGGTCCCTTGGATGTTGTTATAACAGATTTTGACTGTATTCAAGCAATATCTTAAAAATAAAAAAAAAAATAGCTAGATTTTTCATATACCTGGCGACTTTTTTTGCCTAAATGACAACACTTGAGTAGTTCCCGACATCCTAGAGTGCAGCTAACTTCAGTTTCATTTGCTTGAGTGAGTGAGAAAAGGTTTTGTTTGTTTTCTAAGATTTTCTCAGTGATACAATTGTTTTGGTGATTTACCTACAACAATGGAGGTAATTGTACCTTGTGAGGATTTAAAATGCGTTCAAGTTTTGATTGGCGAAGATAAGGTAAAATCTTTAAACTTTGCTCAGAAAAAACAGTTAATTTCTTCATTAAAACCGACGCCTAATCTGTGTATTTCTCAGACTAGTAAATCGCATAAACGAAAATTTAATAGATCAGTCAATCATTTCATTCATGAGAATAACCTCGAAGATGCCTTTCCCGAGCTGTTAAAGTTAGCGTATCTTGTTGTAACTATTCCGGCTACAAGTTCTTCCGCGGAACGTGCTTTTTCGCCTCTTAAACGTATCCATACCTATCTGAGAAATACACAAGGTCAAGAGCGTCTTTCCGAATTATCAATGATAGCTATTGAAAAACAGTTGTTGGTAGAATTAAAACGATCACCAACATTTTACTCTGATGTAATTAAATCATTTCTTAAGAAAGATAGACGATTCCAATTAGAATATAAATAATTTATTTAAATTCCTTATTACATTCTATCTAGCTATTTTTTAACTTTCGTTTTGTAACTTTTTGTTTTGTTTTTTTTTTTTGTCTGTAACCTGGGTTCTGTTACGAAGGAAGCAACTACTTACCATAACTTTGTTCCCTCAAGCAATGAAGCAAACCAAACGGCTTTTTTCAAAGCCACCGGAGGTATGCAATTGCTGATATGTTTATTATATTCAATCTAGCACTAGCATGCCTTCAGTGTGCTTTGGTTACCTCATTCACCGCACGACAAGCAAGAGTGAAATTGAAGAAAGAAGAGGAAAGAAGAAGATGGATGAATTCACTTTTAATTTATTGTACCTAACCAGTAGTTTATGAGAAAATTGCGATGATACATACGTAGGTACCTACATACTCAGTCGAAAACTGAACTTTCTTTTTTTGAAATCGGTTAAAATTTTATTGGGCTTGCGTTATTTTGAAACCCTAGGCACGCCACTGGATAGTAAGATTATTTCCATACAAAAGTGTACAACACTTGGGCCAGCGCCCGGCATTATGTACATACGTGCAACAAAATGAGATCATATCTCAAAGACGAGCCCAGAAGTTGTACGTTTACGTACGTACGTTTTGTACTCTTGCTTTGAAGGCAGACGGGTCATATGTGGAGGGGAATACAGCAACCTGCAGAGAGTTCCAAACCTTGGCCGTGCGCACAATAAATGTAGAGGAGAATCGCTTAGTACGACAAAACGGTATATTGAACAAGTGAGAATGGTACCATGCAGTACGTCTGGTAGATTGTTAGTATAAGGTAGATGCAGGAATCGGGTCATAGAGTTCCTGCGCATACTCTCCGAAGTACAATCTGTGGAAGACTGACAGGCAAATAACGTTTCGCCGATGAGCCAGGCTGAAGCTTGTCTGCTAACACTGCATCGCCTATGAGTCTTTTAGCTCTGCGTTATTCGAGTCAAGTGCAGCAAGCTGGTATTTTGCTATGCCATCCTACAAATGTCTGCAGTACTCCATACAAGAACAAACCTGTGCTTTATACAAATTCAAAAGCTGTACAGGTATGAAGTATCGCCTCACCTTGTGGAGGATTTCCAGCTTTTTGGCTGCAGTCAAAGCTTTTGACTCAATGGTTTAGTCGAAGTTTAAGTTTTGCCCAAAAGCTCCAGGTGGTCGGTAACTGATAGGTATAGATGCACCTCTGAAAGTAGGAGATAATTCAAATTGGCTCCTTTTAGCAGTGAAGAGATAAACCTGTGTTTTCCGCATTGAATTTGACTAGATTGTCGGGTCAAATTAATTTGCTCCAACATGGCCTTTCTAAGAAGTCTGTTTCATCCCTGCCAGCCATAAGATCCGATAAGCAGCCATCGATGACCGCTTGGATTGACCGCTCACTTAAGAAATCAGAAATGCGGTTGCAGAAGCCAGCTGGGACGCCAAATGTAGGCAGCTTACTCAGTAGACTAGCGTGCCAGACTCTGTCAAGGTCTTTGAGATATTGAAGGACTCTACAAGAGCATTGCCATGTTTCTTAATGGCGTCGCCCCAGCAGTGCGTAACATACACAAGAAGATCTCGGGTCGACGGACCAAGGCGGAAGCCATACTGGTGGTCACTAAGTAGCTAAACTACCTTCCGCCACCGCCTAATTCCGTTCAGCCCAAGGAACATCTGCCATCTGGACGTGGCTTGCTGTGGCCTATTTGGAAAGCTATCAATGGACTACGAACCCAAGTAGGCCGCTGCAAGCACAATTTAGCAAAATGGGGCATTATATGCCAAATTGACATCCAGTGCGATTACGGCGTTCCTGATCAAACAATGTCCCATTAACTGGAGTGTCCAAATGACCCAAAAACTTGTACATTAGAAGACCTAATAAACGCCACTGAACGAGACCTGCGTGACTGGGCCTGATACATATAAAGTACGCAATTTACCATCGATACGAAGAAGAAGAAGAGACCTCATTGTCTTCAAGGTATGCTAGCAGCTTATTATTGAGTAGGGTACTCCATCACTTTGCAGATTTTGGAGGTTTTTTGGGTACTGGTTACACATCTTGGTTGCTTGTGACAACTCCAGAGCATAACTTTTTAAGACTCGTGCAGGTATTCCGTCCGGCCTGCTGGCTTTGTTCTCGTCTAGTCTGCAGAGCTTTATGGACCTCTTAAATTGTAATTTCTAAAACTGACGTTCCATATTTCAGCAATAGCGATCTCTTGAATTGCCGTAGTCTTCGTATAAGATGACTGTGTAGTCACCCCTCCCTCTACTTAATGCGTTTAACGTAATATATATTTATACAAGGTGTAACAGATTAAGCGCAATACCTCAGACACCCAAATTACAATATTAAATTATAAGGCTAAGACAATATCCGCAACTAAATAAATAGAAACCAAACCTAGACATTTTTTATAACGTAAAACGTATGTGCGTCATACAATATCCTTACGCAGACGCATATACTCATGCAATGTTAGCGGCCGACACGCACACGAGCGCATTTCCTTGAATTAAGGATTGTATTAATGTCATGATACTGTGTTTCCATTTTAAGTTAAATCAAAGATTTTTCCGCCAAAATTTAACACCTATTTTGTATGACGGAATCGATTCAGTAGCCGATTCTGAACCAACTACATTCAGGAATTGCTTTTATTCTGTTACATGTTGTACCTATATTATGCTACTCAATCACATATTTTATCTTGTGTTGATTTTTTTATTTAATGGCACAGCTGAGTATGTTAAGAAATTGATATTTTTTGTGTATCATATTTTTAAATTCAAATTGATATAAGATTGCAATGAAATATTTTTATTAATAAATGACGGTGATTTTATATTTCCAGAGCACACTTTGATACAGTCTCTAAATTCTAATATTTGGACCCTTACAACATTATAACGAATTTGATCATTTTATTTCCATAATATCGGAAAAATATCGAAATACCGGAATACCGATATTAAAAAATTGAATATCGAAACAAAACCGGTATTGGGAAAAGGTTCCAATATTCCATGCTCTAGTTTAAGTTCAGAATACGAGATAGTTATGAAATTTTTGAATAACAAACTATGTTAATGAAGACAATAATTCGTCAGATATCATGTAGCTCAACTTAAAACTTAAAGAGCTCAACAATTTAACGGACAATAAGAAAGTACTTGAGAATACCTGTAAATGTATGTATTTAGTACTCATCATAATCTGCGTAGCTTTTTCTCAACTAGATATATTGGGATCGCCTTCCAGTCTGATCGGATTTTATTAGGCTCAATTTACACCGCCGTGGAATGGAATGGAAGCGACTTTTTGCAACGAAATTGTACATAGCATAATGAACTTTATGTCAATTGTATAACATAGGTACAAACTAAACAGGAGCCAAAAAAAAGGTCGCGCGTCTTCCGGGGAATCCTCGCGCATTCTCGAGAATTCCCCTAGCTACTGTCGGCGCCGTTTGTGGAATCCGCGGGAAGTGGCGCGAACGGGGAGTCGGTTGAGTCGGTCACAGCAGTGCGGTGCCAACTAATAGATCTAGACCAGGGATGGCGAACCAATGGCACGCGTGCCATTGATGGCACGTGACATAATATTTTGGGCAAGTCATCGATCACGAAATTCCTTTTGCACTAAGAAAAAAAGTCTGAAGTAGGTATTTTATGACGATCGACCGCGAGTGACCCTACACTACAGAGTTTTCGATGAGAAATATTGTAAAATTTACCTTTTTGACGGCACGTTAACTATCTCATTAAAAATTTCTTTACAAAAAATGGCACATTGATACATAAAGGTTCGCCTACCCTGATCTAGACTGAACGTCCCTCATGGCGCAGTCGCGTGAATTCGGTGGAATGCACGAGAACACTCGAGCATTCCAGCGAATTAGCGCGCATTCTCGCGCAATCCGCGGCGGTGTAAATTGAGCCTTAGTGTGTCACATGGAGCGACTGCCTATCTGACCTACACAACCCAGTTACTGGGTAACACGATACCCTTTGGCCAGACCATTGTCAGAGTCTTCTGGCTTCTGACTACCCGTAACGACTGTCAAAAACAAAGACGGTAAAACTTCTCTAAGATCAAAGATGCGAAAATGACAGCCGGGCTTAACGTGTTTTCTGAGGTAAGAAGGAATTTCGAAATGTTATGATGGGCACCCATCCACAGATCGCAAACGTTACATAACCTTGAATTGGGGCTGTTGTTATTTAGTCCTCTATGTGTTTGTATGAAGATAACTATTTTTCGGGGTAAAAAGCAGTCACTTACTAACTTTTATTTTCCGGGTAACATCGTTTAATTACACCTCCCAATCTGAGTGGAGCGGAAGAGAATATAAGACTGACTGAAAACCCGCCCTAATTATTTCAGCTTCGCTAACGTTCCGGGGCCGTGGTATCTCATTAGGGCATTCCCGCAACCCCAGCAGAAATTGACCCTATCAGGCTCGGGTGATTAGTGCTTACTGCTCTAGACTCACGACACCTCTTTAAGGCGCGCGTGGAACACTATTACTATACTAAACACCTTATACTAGACACCTAACGCTTCCTGTTCTTCTAGAAATATAATACGGCTTCATGTTTATTTAATTGCAAACCTATTACAATAAAGACACCTTTAATTACTAAGGTACCGAGGAAAGCATATCGCGTGACTAAATATAGAGGTAGGACCCAATGTCATGGCTAAAGTAAGGACACGCTAACATGAAATATTACTGACAAGGTTCGGTGTTTTTAGATGTTTCTAGAATAAGTTAAGGTCATTGGACCTTCGAGGATATTATTTATTAAACACTTTATTGTACACCTTACAATACACTTAAGGATACAAATAATAAAACTAATGTACAATAGGCGATCTTATTGCACAGGGTAAATACTTACAGACAACCTTTGGATGGACAGAAATTAAAGGAAATAGATTTAGGGCTAGACATATAGATCATATCATATCAAATTCATAATAGAGAAAAAAATTATTGTGAGAGGTAATGCTCCTACATTGAACGTAGTTCATGTTTGAGCACGCCTCACATCTATGGGTAATGCATTCCACAAACGGGTCGCTTGTATAGTGAAAGATTTATCGAAGAAAGAAGTGGAATGCATACGGATACTTAACTCTAAATTTTCCGATGATCTCAAGGACCTTGAATGTGTGTCTCAGAGTAACCGAAAGCGGTCTTTAAGATAAAAAGGAGTGAAAGGATTAAATAGCACATTATAAAGCAGAGAAAGTAAATGAACATTCCGGCGAAACCTAATAGGAATCCATTTGAATTTAGTACGAAATTCAGAAACATGGTCATATTTGCGCAAGCCAAATATAAACCTAACACAGAGATTTTGAAGTCGCTCTAGCTTGTTGAATTGATCTTGGGTCAAATCAAGATAGCTGGTATCAGCATAGTCCAAGATAGGATTGAAGAGGAAGAGGAGGAAGAGATTGTGCAATTGCAATTTTAGTGGTGATGGGAAGAAAATTACGCAGGCGTGTCAGGGAGCCTGCAGAAACAAACAGTTTACGACTGACTTCCTGCAGTTGATTCGTCCAAGACAAAGTTTTGTCAATGTATATCCCCAAGTTCTTCAAGGCGTGACTGAACGGAATAACGGTGTTATTAAAGGAAACTTGTGGAAGTCTCGACCAATCGGTCTTAGTGATAGTCCGGGAACTACCAACACCAATCACTTGGGTTTTGGCAGGATTGATTTTCAGTCCAAACTCAGTGCTCCAATCACTAATTCGAGCGAGGTCCACATTAATTATCCCAATGGCATCAGGTAAGTCTACGAGGAGTTCTTGCGTGTAAATTTGCAAATCATCAGCATACAAATGGTAGAAGGAAGATAGTCGTTGAGTGATAATATATTACCCAGTTACTGGGTTGTAGGAGTTTCATGGCAGTCGCTAAATATAATTAGGGTTTCACACGTGCATCCCGTTTAACTGGAAGATGACCTCAATACGGTTAGGAAAGACAGACTTTTGCTCTATATTCACTCGGATTTTACAAACAAACAAACAAAATAAAAGCAGACACTGCTGGGATACAAGATAGATAGATAGAATATACTGTATTGTACACCAAAATTTAAACACACCTATTTAACATTATTTCTTAATTAAATGGTTACAATGGCGGTCTTATCACTAAAAGCGATATCTTCCAGACAACCGTTGGAAGGACTTTCATAATTTGAATTAAAGTGGGGAGGCTAAATTAGTGTACCACATAAATATACTCATAAAACAGAAAATAATACAAATACAATACATAAGTAATTATATATAAAGATAATGTGTTCTTTAACATCATGTTGAGAGAAAACAAAGGAATAATCATAAATTTGAAAGAAAATGATTAGCAACCGAGCCCTTAAAAGTAGCGAATGACTGAGCTTGTTTGTCTTAAGCCCGATTTACACTTCAACAAGTACAGTAGCGAGTTAAGAACTCAGACAGTTAAGTAATAAGTAGTAAGTTGTAAGTAGCGTCCAAACGTAGGCGAGTGAGTAGTCATAAGTTGCCCGAGAAGAAGAAAAGAAAATAACACGTGTACGCGGCCGCAACCTACAAATTTATGGACTGTACTAGGGATGTGAAATAATAATCGATTATGGAAATAATCGATTAAAATCGATTTTTATCATAAGAAAAATCGATTAATATAACAAAATCGATTATTTTCTTAAGAACAATCGATTATTTAATAATCGATTTTTCATGCTAAATATATAATCGATTAATTAAAAATCGATATTTTATGTACAATGTTACATCCCTAGTAGGGATGTGAAATAATAATCGATTAAAAATCGATTTTTATCAAAAGAAAAATCGATTAATATAACAAAATCGATTATTTTGTTAAGATAAATCGATTATTTATTAATCGATTTTTCATGCGAAATATATAATCGATTAATTAAAATCGATTTTTTATTTACAATGTCACATCCCTAGACTGTACTAAACTCGCCCGTCTACATGCCAGCCAGTTAAGTTGGAGGGGTGCGGGATACGCGAGAGAGGGGGCTACTTCGCACTGGACTCGCCGAAAAATAGGATCGCGATCTATTTAACTCAACTTAATCAACAACTTACTACTTAACTCGCTTTTGCCGTTCAAACTACAATAACAACTTAACTCGCCGATGACGCAAGTTAACTCGCTACTGTACTTGTTGAAGTGTAAATCGGGCTTTACTAACACCGGCAATGCATTCCACAAACGAACAGTTTGCACCGTAAACGAAGAGCCAAAAAATTTAGTCTACTAGTCTATATCCAGATTTCGTATTTTGCCTAAACTTTTACCTACCCACAAAGTCACATAGCGTGAAGATTATGACAATAGGTACCTACAATAAACGCGCTCCATGTTAAAACATAATTAGCCATCGTCGACTTCTCATTAGCCAAGTTCGGATTTGTTTTCTAAATGTCATGGTGGTTGATAATGGTTTTGGTGGTCGCACTATGGTGGTTATATTAAAATATTTATTTTAATGGCTTTGAAAAATCTTTGTATTAATCTGTTTATTAATAGAAGAATTATGTACACCTTTTATATAAAAAATATGCTGATCGAGGTGTAGGTAGTCAGGTAAAGAATAATTCACAAGTATTCCCATTCCATCATAACATTTATCATGAGCGTGGCAACACCGCCAATACTTAAGGAACATTAGGTAGGTACCTATGAACATCGCAAGTACTCAATGGTAACGGTATCTTTTGTATTTTATCTTTCTTACTTTATCCTGCTAATATTATACATGCGAAAGTTTGTGTTTGTATGTTACTCGTTCACGTAAATCTCTAATTAGGAACCCAGTAATGCTGCTTGGTGTCAACAAAAAAATGGATTAAGTTCTAAACCTACAATAATGAATACTCTAAACGACAACTAGGTCTACAAGTCTAAGTCAAAATCTAATCTAATCCCTGCCATTACAGTTAAAAACTAGTAGAGTAAACTTTGTAATCGTTTTTAACACAAAGTTTATGTTTATTTAAACATTTGACGCTAATTAGAAGTTATCGTGTTTCACTGTGATTAGCCGTAACGTTGTAGACAAAGTTTTTTGCGCCAAATTTAGCTGAGGAATGTTGGTTCGTGTTTTGGACTCCGTCGGCGTGAGTACAGAAGTCGTGACGTAGGAAGGAGGGCTAATAGTTCCTAATGTACTGGATATCAACTTTGCCTTTTCCCATCTAGTCGGGTAAGTTTGGATTCCAGTCTAGCCGCATGCAGCTGAATAATGAGGACTTTTGTCGAACTATAAATTTGAAAGGAGGGCTGTTAGTTCCAAATGTACTGGATATCAACTTTGCCTTTTCCCATCTAGTCGGGTTTGGCTGCCAGTCTAGCCGTATGCAGCTGAATAATGAGGACTTTTGTCGAACTATAAATTTGAAAGGAGGGCTGTTAGTCCCAAATGTACTGAATATCAACTTTGCCTTTTCCCATCTAGTCGGGTTTGGCTGCCAGTCTAGCCGCATGCAGCTGAATAATGAGGACTTTTGTCGAACTATAAATTTGAAAGGAGGGCTGTTAGTCCCAAATGTACTGAATATCAACTTTGCCTTTTCCCATCTAGTCGGGTTTGGCTGCCAGTCTAGCCGCATGCAGCTGAATAATGAGGACTTTTGTCGAACTGTATATTTGAAAGGAGGGCTGTTAGTCCCGAATGTACTGGATATCAACTTTTCTTTTCCCACCTAGTCGGGTTTGGCTGCCAGTCTAGCTGAATGAGGACTTTTGTCGAACTATAAATTTGAAAGGAGGGCTGTTAGTCCCAAATGTACTGAATATCAACTTTGCCTTTTCCCATCTAGTCGGGTTTGGCTGCCAGTCTAGCCGCATGCAGCTGAATAATGAGGACTTTTGTCGAACTATAAATTTGAAAGGAGGGCTGTTAGTCCCAAATGTACTGAATATCAACTTTGCCTTTTCCCATCTAGTCGGGTTTGGCTGCCAGTCTAGCCGCATGTAGCTGAATAATGAGGACTTTTGTCGAACTATAAATTTGAAAGTAGGGCTGTTAGTCCCAAATGTACTGAATATCAACTTTGCCTTTTCCCATTTAGTCGGGTTAGGCTGCCAGTCTAGCCGCATGCAGCTGAATAATGAGGACTTTTGTCGAACTATAAATTTGTAAGGAGGGCTGTTAGTCCCAAATGTACTGAATATCAACTTTGCCTTTTCCCATCTGGTCGGGTTTGGCTGCCAGTCTAGCCGCATGCAGCTGAATAATGAGGACTTTTGTAGAACTATAAATTTGAATGGAGGGCTGTTAGTCCCAAATGTACTGAATATCAACTTTGCCTTTTCCCATCTAGTCGGGTTTCGCTGCCAGTCTAGCCGCATGCAGCTGAATAATGAGGACTTTTGTCGAACTATAAATTTGAAAGGAGGGCTGTTAGTCCCAAATGGATTGAATATCAACTTTGCCTTTTCCCATCTAGTCGGGTTTGGCTGCCAGTCTAGCCGCATGCAGCTGAATAATGAGGACTTTTGTCGAACTGTAAATTTGAAAGGAGGGCTGTTAGTCCCAAATGTACTGGCTATCAACTTTGCCTTTTCCCACCTAGTCGGGTAAGTTTGGATTCCAGTCTACCCGCATGCAGTTGAACAATGAGGAATTTTTGTCGAACTATAAATTTGAAAGGAGAGCTGGTAGTCCCAAATGTACTGGATATCAACTTTTCTTTTCCCATCTAGTCGGGTTTGGCTGCCAGTCTAGCCGCATGCAGCTGAATAATGAGGACTTGTCGAACTATAAATTTGAAAGGAGGGCTGTTAGTCCCAAATGTAATGAATATTAACTTTGCCTTTTCCCATCTAGTCGGGTTTGGCTGCCAGTCTAATCGCATGCAGCTGAATAATGAGGACTTTTGTCGAACTATAAATTTGAAAGGAGGGCTATTAGTCCCAAATGTACTGAATATCAACTTTGCCTTTTCCCATCTAGTCGGGTTTGGCTGCCAGTCTAGCCGCATGCAGCTGAATAATGAGGACTTTTGTCGAACTGTAAATTTGAAAGGAGGGCTGTTAGTCCCAAATGTACTGGCTATCAACTTTGCCTTTTCCCACCTAGTCGGGTAAGTTTGGATTCCAGTCTACCCGCATGCAGTTGAACAATGAGGAATTTTTGTCGAACTATAAATTTGAAAGGAGAGCTGGTAGTCCCAAATGTACTGGATATCAACTTTTCTTTTCCCATCTAGTCGGGTTTGGCTGCCAGTCTAGCCACATGCAGCTGAATAATGAGGACTTTTGTCGAACTATAAATTTGAAAGGAGGGCTGTTAGTCCCAAATGTAATGAATATTAACTTTGCCTTTTCCCATCTAGTCGGGTTTGGCTGCCAGTTTAATCGCATGCAGCTGAATAATGAGGACTTTTGTCGAACTATAAATTTGAAAGGAGGGCTGTTAGTCCCAAATGTACTGAATATCAACTTTGCCTTTTCCCATCTAGTCGGGTTTGGCTGCCAGTCTAGCCGCATGCAGCTGAATAATGAGGACTTTTGTCGAACTATAAATTTGAAAGGAGGGCTGTTAGTCACAAATGTACTGGATATCAACTTTACCTTTTCCCATCTAGTCGGGTTTGGCTGCCAGTCTAGCCACATGCAGCTGAATAATGAGGACTTTTGTCGAAATATAAATTTGAAAGGAGGACTGGTAGTCCCAAATGTGTTGGATATCAGCTTAGATTTTCCCAATTAGCCAGGGTTGGCTTCCAGTCTAGCCACATGCAGCCGAGTAATGAAGAACTTTGTTAAACTATAAATTTGGAAAGAGAGCTGATAGTCCCAAATGTACTGGATATCAGCTTAGCTTATTTCCAACTCGTTTGGATCGGGTTCCAGTCTAGCCGCATGCAGTTGAGTACTAGTGTTTTACATAAAGCGCCTGCCTGTTTGATCTTTACAACTCATCCTTAGCCATCTAGGCCGTCCCGTTATCTCCAGCGCGGTCTGCCGCGGTCCAGAATTGCTATATCAGGACACCAATTCTTGCGAGCAGAAAACAAGACACAAGGTCTTTTCAGTATTTTTATCTACATATTTGTCTTGCCAACTTAAATAGAAATTTAAGCTGGCCAGCCATTTCAGCCACAAGACAAATAGAAAAAATGCTGAAGAGTTTTTTGATCATACTAGCGTTGAACTACCCAACAGATTTACTTATTCCTATAAACCTTACATGCCATTGGCCATTACAATAAAAATAAGGAAGAGAAATAAACCGAGAAAATAAGGAAGAAACTATAGCGAAATTTGGGTATGTCAAACGTGGGGCTCAGCTAATAAAATGTATAAATAATATATACACAAGGTACAAAGCCGCCATTTTGTTGCCTGAAGAAATAAAATCAATGTGAGTCCTTGAAGATACGTGTAACAAACAGCCTATTTCTAAACTCAATAGACAAGCACACCTATGTTATCGAAAGTTATACGACCGGGGAATGTTAGCATAGGAGTAATATTTCTGAACCAATAAATACATTGTATTTTTAGCGCTTTGATCAGACATATTTAACGAACACTGTTTGTACTAGCTTCGCTTTTATTATGAAGATATTTTTTATTGATAATAATATTTCACCACCGTCTCACCTGATGGTAAGTGATGATGTGGTCGAAGATGGAGCACGCTTACCTAAAAGTAACCTATTCACTCTTGACTTAAAGACTCCTAGGTTATAGCTGTCGGGAAATACAGAAAATTAGAAAAAATAATTATAAAATTGGTTATAAATAACACTTCTACGCGTAATTTTTTGCCGTTTTAAGTTCAACTAGATGAGGCCGGTGTTTCCTTACTGACTACTCTGAGACGAAACAACGAAACAAATTCAGAACAACGTCTCTTTTAATTTTAAGGAAGCTTACAGCTAAATTGTGAAGCAATGAACAATATGTAGAAGAAAGCCAATCACAAGTTATCGCTTGCACTAACACTTAGATATGCAAATTTACGAAACGGCGGATAGTCACATAGTCAAAATTATAATTATTTATTAATCGTAGAAAATCTATACATAGTTCAGTATAAGTCCAGCCAACCCGGCTCCCCGTATTAAAAGTTCGATAAGCTAGTACGATAAATTAGTTTTGTCTGATGATGTTAATTTTTTAAAACTTATAAATTGTTTAGTTTTCAACTTATATGTATGACGGAGAGGGCACATTAACGTTATCTTTAGGCAAGCCTTCCTCCTCGTACATCTTCAGCAAACAGGAAATAATACCACGAACAGATAGTGTTGATCTTCTTTAATGATTTCACAAACTTTTAAAACCGAAATAATCATGACTTCCTGCGATGGAAACGGATGGAGGTTGTGAGGTTATCTGCTCACGCACACATTCTATGGCAGACTGACTGACACCATGCTACCCCACTCTCACTTGTCAACCAATGACACTTTGTTATCAAATGAGATTACCCCCGACACTGACAGTGACAGCCGATAGACAGAGGCAGGTGGAATGACGTCACTAACGCCATCTGACATCAGTGTCACATCAGCGTCAGTGTCAGCGTCAGTTGTCACTGTCAGCAGTGACAACCGACAGACATTGGCAGATAGAATAACCTCACTACCGCCACCTCGTAACAATTGTTAGAAGTCTCTTAATATCTACGCCTTGCTGCGACACGGCCGTCCTGCGCTTCACACGTCCTCGTGTGGCTCATCTGAAATAGAAAGTTCTGTGTACATTACATTGTTTCGGCCATGCCTGACCAAGATAGGTCAGCTTAACCAGTACATCGTTTAACCAGCGGCATCACTTAACCAGTGGCATCACTTAACCAGCGGCATCGCTTAACCAGCGGCATCACTTAACCAGCGGCATCGCTTAACCAGCGGCATCACTTAGCCAGCGGCATCACTTAACCAGCGGCATCGCTTAACCAGCGGCATCACTTAACCAGCGGCATCGCTTAACCAGCGGCATCACTTAACCAGCGGCATCGCTCAACCAGCGGCATCACTTAACCAGCGGCATCGCTTAACCAGCGGCATCACTTAACCAGCGGCATCGCTTAACCAGCGGCATCACTTAGCCAGCGGCATCACTTAACCAGCGGCATCGCTTAACCAGCGGCATCACTTAACCAGCGGCATCGCTTAACCAGCGGCATCACCTAACTGGTGGCAAATCCATAGCGAATAACATGGCAAATTAAGTACACACTTTTTTTCAAAGTACCTTAATGACGTCAAATCAAATTAAATCTGTGTTAACCGTCAAGTTCACAATTATCCTCAAATAAATCCTCAGGAATTTCACCACTTGGCATTTTACGCATGGGCCATGCATGGTGCATGGGTCATGGACGTATTTGTACGTCCGGTTACCATTAAATGCTTTGAGCACATATCTGTCACTATGTAAGACCTCAATAACGCGGAAAGGTCCCTTAAATTTAGGGTCCAGCTTGCTCTGATTGCGTTCTTCATTTTGCAGAAGAACGAAGTCGCGTACAGAATAGCTTTGGACTTTTGCCTTTGTACTGTTAAATTTGCCTTAATCGCACAGAGAGTTTTTTTTTTCATGTTAGCAATAGCCTGCTCACGCTCTGTATCAAAGTCCAGTTCGAGCTCGTAATCATTAGCACACATGAGTTATAGAGGCCTAGCTACCTTCCCAAGGAACTGTTCAAGAGGAATCGACCTAGTGACCCTATTAATGGTGCAGTTGACAGCTAGTTGAACTTTCGGGAGAGCATCTTGCCACGACTTTTTCACTAGCTTCAACTGCAGTGAGCATATTTTGGAGCGTACTCATAACCCGCTCAACTGGACCGTTAGCACAGGAACTTTCTCTAGAAGTCAGATGCAAGTCGATACAATAGGTTTGCTTGAAATCTGCACTAGCAAAGCAGCGGCCCTGATGAACGATGAGTCGCTTAGGGGTGTCAAACAAGGAAATACTGCTCTTTAAAGCTTTTATGCTCCTCACAGAATCAATACGCCGGGTATGACGTAACAAAACGATCTACGTTCTTGCTCCACCTTTTTAACAGGTGTAGCCGGAAGGGGATACCTGGATAAAATATCCGCATGACACATACGCTTCCCATCCTTGTATACAATCTCAAAGTCGTAAACTTGTAGAAATGCCCACCTTTTAGGTACGCGCGGGGTCAGATCAACCTTATTGCGGGATGACTTTAAGGAGTCCGTTACGACTGTGAACTTATTGTCGTGAAGGTAATGCCCGAAATGCTTAATGGCGTTCACAACAGCCAGTCTCTAACTCATACGAGAGATATTTGTGTATAGCTGTGGTACGCTTACTTAAGTAAGCCACTACAAATTGTTTTCAATCTTTTTTTTGCAACAAAATGGCACCATAACCGATCGCACTGGCGTCTGTATGAAGCTCAATTGGACAGTTGGGATCAAAAATCATTAAGACCGGCTCGGATCCCTATGATCATTTGCCTGATGCCTTCGTGTTTGGGCTTGCATTCAACGTTGCCCTTACTGGAGCTGGTGAGAGCGTGAAGAGGAGCAATTATTTGTGCAAAACTGGGGATCAATTTAGGAGGAGGCAGGGCAATTCGCTCAGAGATAAGTGGTAAGGGGAAACGGTTTGGCACGGTATTATCATTTAACTCTCGATAATCTACGCACATGCGATCAGTGCCGTCCTTCTTTTAATCTTTTAGTTAATATAGGATAGGACTGGCAAACGGAGACAAACTTGGACGTATGACTTTACATGCGAGTAACTCATTCGCCTTATCACGAGCAAGACTACGTTCCTGGGGGCTAAGACGACATGGTTGTCGATAAACGGTTTTAGAAGGTTTCATAAGGCGAATTTTTACAGGGTCAGTATTAGCTGGGCCTGATGAAGTACTGCAAACGAAGTAGTCCTTAAACTCAATTAAAATATTTAGCAACTTGGGCTTGAACTCTAAGGGAATGCTACTGTCGATATTTTCAAAACTAACATCACTATTATTATCATAGACAGTATATGCAATTATTGAGGATTTAATTTTGGTAAAAATCACTCGGTCAAAAGTAACATGAATTTCTAATTCTTGAGTTAACAGTTCCTGCTCAATCTCAATGTCATGTAACAAAAATTCATCAGGCAAGGCGTGAAATAGAATATTGAAAACAATGTCGTTGATAATATTTTATGCCATAATCTGCGTGGTACTGTAAAAACTAGTGTACCCAATACCGGTCATCTTTACTAAATTATTTTGGCGTTTACCATGATATTTTATTGACACTGTTTCCTTGATAAGTGAGCACTCTGCTCCCGAATCGAAACGAAATGAAAAGAACTCACCGAAGTGTTCTACAACTCCCATTGGTGCACTGACTGCGCAGACTTCAACAGGCCGCTCCACCGGCTTGCTGGTTGTATTGACAGCGGTCGTCTTCGCTTCTAGACTGGCAGCTCGAGGGCATTTTGACGCGTAGTGTCCAACGCTCCGACAATTGTAACACGTGATGTCCGTAGTTGTAAACTTCGAAGTGGCTGCAAGTTTGTTTGCTTCTGCGTGCGGCGCTCCAGTGCTACGATTATCTCTATCTTTTCTGAGATGACACGCAGAAATATGGTGGCCCAATCTTCAACAATGTGCACATTTAACTGGGGTCAACATCAGCTTGCGTTGTTTTAGATCAGAGTTGTCATTGTTGTAGTCACTAGTTGGTGCCTTTCTTTTAATGTATGATAGTGCCTTTAACTCCTGCTGCATTTTTGTTCCAGTTTCTATCTCGGTGGTGAAAGCAACATGGTTGACGCGGGGTTCTATTTGAGCTATGTGTGCCATTACAGTAGAGATAGCGATTTGCTCTGTACTCAGGTTCTTCCAGCGTGACATCAAATTATTCAGCTGAGTAACAGCGTAATTTGCAAGGCACTCACTTTTGTTAGGCTTGCTGTTATAAAGATTGACGAGTGTTGAAGCAGCAGTCTCCGAAACATCATAACGAGCGGTGAAGGCTTCTTGAAAATCCTTCCATGTCATGCCGGGAAAAGATACTTGGGACAGCCAAGCCGACGCCTGACCTTTTAGCGCTTCACTCAGAGCTATCATCAATGGAGCTCCAGATAACGGTTGGTCCACCATGCACATGTCTGCCGTCGATAACCAAGCACGTGCGTCCACTGATGTCTTCTCCGGGTCGAATGTAGGTAGACAAACCCTGCCACTCGCATTGAGGTAATATGTACTACGTACTATTACCTCAATGGCCGCTCGTTGTCGGTCCTTTCATAGCTCTGATTATGGCTAAAACAATTCTGATTTTGTTGCTCTAATAACAATTTCCATCTTTCCTCACTATTGTTCATCGTGGGCTGCGGTGCAGAACGTGGATCACATCCCACTTCTGATGACGGAGAGGGCACATTAACGTTATCTTTAGGCAAGCCTTCCTCCTCGTACATCTTCAGCAAACAGGAAATAATACCACGAACAGATAGTGTTGATCTTCTTTAATGATTTCACAAACTTTTAAAACCGAAATAATCATGACTTCCTGCGATGGAAACGGATGGAGGTTGTGAGGTTATCTGCTCACGCACACATTCTATGGCAGACTGACTGACACCATGCTACCCCACTCTCACTTGTCAACCAATGACACTTTGTTATCAAATGAGATTACCCCCGACACTGACAGTGACAGCCGATAGACAGAGGCAGGTGGAATGACGTCACTAACGCCATCTGACATCAGTGTCACATCAGCGTCAGTGTCAGCGTCAGTTGTCACTGTCAGCAGTGACAACCGACAGACATTGGCAGATAGAATAACCTCACTACCGCCACCTCGTAACAATTGTTAGAAGTCTCTTAATATCTACGCCTTGCTGCGACATGTAAATTGTTTTGCATACAATTCCCGGCGTCAGGGATCGCGAGCCGTTTTCCGGCCACCGTAGACGGTCTTGCCGACAGTGAGCAGGGGTAGCTCACCTTTCTGTAAGGACCAGGCCAGGGTCGAGGGCGCATCGTGTTCCACGCGCGCCTCAGAGCAGTGAGCACAAGTGACGGCCAATGTTCTAACACGATACCGCTGCCCTGGAACGTAAGGGCATTTGATGGCACAAGGTGGGTTTTTAGTCGGTAGAAGTCTAACACACCTTTATGGAGCCAGAGTGGAGGAGTGATTTGATGATTATCCCACCAAAAACAAGAGCCTTCGAAATGTTTACTCACAAGCGTGCCTGATACACGGCAATTTTAACACTCGCTTACGACTGCGTGGCGACTTTGCTTCGTCTAGTCTTTGTAAATGAAACGTCAATATCGTATTGGCTAAAGTGTTGTACATCCGACATCTGACCGAGAAGTCGCGGGTTTGAACCCGTTCCATCATCGGACTACAAGACAAACGGCGATGCGCCATCGGTACATGGTGGACATCCCACCCATACGCATGAAACGTTTTGGGAATACTTTCATTGTGCGTACGGCTAAGGAGTGGAATTCCCTGCCGGAGTCTGTGTTTCCTGATAGTTATAACCTGGGAGTCATTAAATCAAGAGTGAATAGGTTACTTCTAGGCAAGCGTGCTTCATCTTCGACCACATCATCGCTTAAGATCAGGTGAGATTATGGTCAGACGCAAGCCTATCAACTAAAAACAAAAAACATCCTATTACGCTATTGCCGTGAACCCAGACACAAGCATATTGAGCTTAGTTGGAGGGGTCCTTACTATAGGTATAAGTGTGTATTCTACAAATAACATTCAGGTCAAAGTGAAAACGTGTCAAAAAAGTTTTTATTTTTAAAGATTGAAATAGAAAAAAAAATATCTCCAAAGTAGGACTCAATAAATAATAGTAACATATTTGTCACATATTCGTGTGTTTTCCACAATCAAGGACGTACCTTCTACAAAGTTACGACAGTAACGGCTGTTCGAAATTGAACTCTAACAGAGTATAATAGGGTCGGTAAAAATGCAGACCTACATTGGTATTTATAGGGGTTGGAAGTCACATTTGTTTGATTTAGTGTCCGGGTTTACATTTACATAAGTAGTTCCATGAGTTTTCTATTAGAGACAACATGGAAAAAAATGTTTAGTTCTAGGCTATACGTACCATCATGATTGTTAGATATAAAAAATTGGCCAAGTGCGAGTCGGACTCGCCCATGAAGGGTTCCGTAGTAACTATAATAAATATAATATAATTATTATATTTATTTGAAAAAAAAAATACAAAAAACCTTACAAATTTCTTAAAACTAGCTTATTTACAATTTTTACAACTACGCCAAATAACTTTGTTTTTCATAGTATTTGTATGAATTACAAAGTTATATTTGCGGTTTTAGAAAATATACTATATCTCAAAAACTGCTGACTCAATCTCGTTCAAACTAATTTTGGTTGAAAGTTTACATTAAATCTACAACATATGTTTTTTTTTAGATTTTTCACTTCAATATTATAGAAGTTAGAGGGGGGGGACACATTTTACCACTTTGGAAGCGTATATCTTTTAAACGATTAACTTTATGAAAAAGTCATTTTAGAAACCTAAATGTCATTTTTAAAGACCTGACTATAAATACCACACACGTAAAGGTTTCATGAAAAAAAAATATTTTCAGTTTCAGTTCCATGTATGGGGAACCCCCTTTATTTTAAATATTTTTTAATTTTCTCTTAAAATCGGAAAGCGGTTCACAGAATACATCTACCTACCAAGTTTTACGTGTATAGTCCTACTAGTTTCGGAATAAAATGGCTGTGATATACGGACGGACGGACAGACAGACAGACGGACAGACATGTCGAAACTATAAGGGTTCCGTTTTTTGCCATTCGGCTACGGAACCCTAAAAAGCGATAGTTCTATTCGCCTTGTATAACTCTGTCTCCCTCTCACACAAAAATCATGACGTAACAGTTAGGACCAGGTTGGACTACTTTATGAAACTCAAGCTGTATCAATTTCAAGCCTTGTGATCGAGAGGTGGCTGGTTCGAACCTCGCCCATTATATTATTGACGTGAACCCACTCCAGACACAAGCATATTTAGCTTAGTTGGAGGGGTTGCTAGTAATGTGAATTATATCCAAATTGCTAGTCATCCTAAAAAAAGTGGAGCTCATTTTCCTGGCATAAATAATCGCTTTGAGCTTCTTGGGATTACACTAACTTTCACCCTCAATTTTGGTCCGGAAATCGATTCAGAAACCGATTCTGAACCAACTACTTTCAGAAATTGCGTTTATTCTGGTACACGTTGTATCACAGAACAGACCTCTTTTATCTGTTCTGTGCGTTGTTTATACTTATGAAGCAAATGAAAACTAAATGTGGAAATTCTGCTTTTTGGTGTAGAATGTAGATCTGCAATTTATTTTTAAATGCATAGCGACTGTCAACTGTTTTTTTGTTAACAGTGAAACCTTCAATAGATGACCGGTCAGTTCAAGTGTGAGGAATTTTCATATCTCAAAATTCTCCCTGGTAGTCACCAACAGGACATGAAGGGTAGCTCTGGCTCGTCTTAGGACACCGCTTCACAGCTCCCTGACCAAAGGAAAGGCCTGTTATGGCACTTCTGGGGAGACTGTAGAAATGTCTCCTCCTTTTTTCTGGGTGGGAAAATCAACAAATGACTCCCCCCGCTATGGGTAGAGTGGAAGGGAGTGCCAGACTACTAGTGACTAAAAACCCACCTGGCTCTTTCAATTGCCCTTCGTTCCGGGGCCGCGGTATCTCTTTAGAACATTCCCGCAACCATATCTCCCCGACCCCTTTTTCCTAGGTTATATATATTCTTAACTACGAAACTACTAATAACGGCAATATACTACTAATTTTCATGACATACATCCCTTTAATCACTAACCTTTGCCAAACGCAAACCCAGAATTCTCCAAAACAACATTAGCCCAAGGTCCACAAATTCTTCATCCCCACACCTTGTTTACAACCGTTTGTAATCGCGTTACCTTACCCTATAAAACGATGACATAATTATTTAAACGTTTTGTTAGGTCATGGCACGGTCAGGTGAAGCTTGATGAAGTTTTTTTGTGTTGTGACGTTGTGTCAAATATGTATAGAGGAAATTAATACCTTTATAATTATTATGTCTTAAACATTGCCCCACACTGAGGAAAAAATTGACACTGGTCTTGCTAAGGGTATCGTGTTATCCATCTACTGGGCTGTAGAGGTCAGATAGGGAGTCGCTCCATGTAAAACCGGACCCAATATAGTTGGGATAGTTATATGAAGTTGGGGTAATAGTAGGCTAAGCGGATGATGGTGTCCCCACCATTGGCGAAGGGTGAATTTTCATAAAAGGGAAGCCGGACCAAAAAATGCTTACCTTGCTCAAGTGTGATGCGTGAATTCCAGTAACTGTGGCCCTGTGGCTGACTTCGAAATCTTGTAACTTCGTAAATAATTATTTGTTTAATTGAAAATAATAGATTACTATTTATATATTCATATATAAAATAATAGATGAATATTTGCCATATTTCAAAAGGAAAGCCGGTAGGAATTGAGTTGTATGGAGCCTTCGCCACTGGTCCCCACATTAGGAGTTTCTCCTGTATCTGTACAATTACCTAGGCCCGAAACAACTAATTTTAGGCCATACAAACATTTGTTCCGGTGCGGGAATAGAATATGTGACACCCAGCACAGTGGCCAATAGTTCAAACCTATTTTTTCCTGTTGTAGACTGCCCCATCTATTGTTGAGTGTTGTATTGCATCACTATTTCTTTCTAGCTGAAATACTAAGAAGTAATCACGGACGAGCGTTTTCGGAGACTTTAAGTACTGTTTCTCAGACATTAATAACTATTAATTAGTAGCCATTGTGTACTATTTTATTATTCTTGTAACTATTGTAAAGTGTACAATAAAGTTTATTATAACAATATAATGAGTTCTGTTATTTTATCCACTCATGTGAGTTACAAAATTATTGCCCAAAATGTCGAGGGCTTAGTAGATTACACACACAATTACATTCGTGCGAAACCAGAGCGAGTTACCAGTTAAATACATATACATATATATGTCTCTAAGTATGAATTGTCTATCCAACTAGCCTTGAAAAACAGGCATGTCAACACATAATGTATAATCGGATTTATCTGCCTGTAATGAGCACACTTCTGGGACATAGGACTTCCTTAAGAGCTCCCTAAATAGTATGTAATTTTGTATTAATATTCTAAAACAATCATGCACACAATCAAAAAGGAACTATAATATAGTATGATTTATTGGATCTTTTTCTTTCCATGTCTAGACCAATTTCGTAATTGGAACATTTTCGCTCGATACATTTTTCAATCGAAAATGATGTATTTTTTAAAGTTTATTCAAAATTTAATCTAGATTACTCGGCTTTTATGTCTAAAATTAGTATTGACAGTAAGAAAATATAGTTTATTATCCAAATATAGGACATTTTTTCTCTAGATCAATTATCACTTTAGTTATAAACGAAATAAGAATTGAGACTTACGACATTTAGTTTCGAACCCGAATATGGTAAAAGAGCGCAAGCGATATTCAACTTTATTACCGCTGCGTTAGCGTTTAGCACACAACGGCACTTTCGAAACCGAACATGGTGAAAGAGCGCACGCGATATTCAACTTTATAACTGCTGCGTTAGCGTTTAGTATACAACGGCCTAACCGGGGTGGATGGGGGCGGAGCTTGCGTGAAAATTATTTTTCACTGCGAGACTTTCTTCTTTTTGAAACGATGGGTCAAGTCCTTATCTTGTACGAGCCGAGTAGGTAGGTGTTCTTAGGGTTCCGTAGCCGAATGGCAAAAACGGAATCCTTATAGTTTCGTCATGTCTGTCTGTCTGTCTGTCCGTCCGTCCGTATGTCACAGCCATTTTATTCCGAAACTATTAGGACTACATATGGGGAACTTGGTAGGTGGTAGTATTCTATAAATCACTTACTGAATCTTATACAAAAATTTAAAAAAAAATTAAGACGGACTCCCATACATGGCACTGAAAATATTTTTTTCATCAAACCTATACGTGCTTCGTCTATCGTTTAGGAGATATACACTTCTAAAGTAGTAAAATGGGCGGAATTTATACTTATAATACTCCGGCAGTCAATTCCGCTCTAAGGAGCGGAACTGACTGCCGGAGTATGAGTGTAGTGCTGTACGGACAATGAAAGTAGGTACTCCCAAAACATTTTGTACCTATGTATGGGTATCCCACCCGCCTTGCAATGATGGTGCATCGCCGTTCGTCTTTTAACCCGATTATGGAATGAATACCTAATTACCTTAAATATATAAGTATACTTTAAAGTTAAAAAACTTTTTTGCAAAAAATAAAACCGACTTCCATATCAAAACACTACAAAGCCAAAAATAATTTTTATTTCGGTAGTCGGTGTTATTGGTTTTGTATTTTCTTTTTTTTCACACCGCCTACCGAAATAAAAATTATTTTTGGCTTTGTAGTGTTTTGATATGGAAGTCGGTTTTATTTTTTGCAAAAAAGTTTTTTAACTTTAAAGTATACTTATATATTTAAGGTAATTAGGTATTCATTCCATAATCGGGTTAAAAGACGAACGGCGATGCACCATCATTGCAAGGCGGGTGGGATACCCATACATAGGTACAAAATGTTTTGGGAGTACCTACTTTCATTGTCCGTACAGCACTACACTCATACTCCGGCAGTCAGTTCCGCTCCTTAGAGCGGAATTGACTGCCGGAGTATTATAAGTATAAATTCCGCCCATTTTACTACTTTAGAAGTGTATATCTCCTAAACGATAGACGAAGCACGTATAGGTTTGATGAAAAAAATATTTTCAGTGCCATGTATGGGAGTCCGTCTTAATTTTTTTTTAAATTTTTGTATAAGATTCAGTAAGTGATTTATAGAATACTACCACCTACCAAGTTCCCCATATGTAGTCCTAATAGTTTCGGAATAAAATGGCTGTGACATACGGACGGACGGACAGACAGACAGACAGACATGACGAAACTATAAGGATTCCGTTTTTGCCATTCGGCTACGGAACCCTAAGAACACCTACCTACTCGGCTCGTACAAGATAAGGACTTGACCCATCGTTTCAAAAAGAAGAAAGTCTCGCAGTGAAAAATAATTTTCACGCAAGCTCCGCCCCCATCCACCCCGGTTAGGCCGTTGTATACTAAACGCTAACGCAGCAGTTATAAAGTTGAATATCGCGTGCGCTCTTTCACCATGTTCGGTTTCGAAAGTGCCGTTGTGTGCTAAACGCTAACGCAGCGGTAATAAAGTTGAATATCGCTTGCGCTCTTTTACCATATTCGGGTTCGAAACTAAATGTCGTAAGTCTCAATTCTTATTTCGTTTATAACTAAAGTGATAATTGATCTAGAGAAAAAATGTCCTATATTTGGATAATAAACTATATTTTCTTACTGTCAATACTAATTTTAGACATAAAAGCCGAGTAATCTAGATTAAATTTTGAATAAACTTTAAAAAATACATCATTTTCGATTGAAAAATGTATCGAGCGAAAATGTTCCAATTACGAAATTGGTCTAGACATGGAAAGAAAAAGATCCAATAAATCATACTATATTATAGTTCCTTTTTGATTGTGTGCATGATTGTTTTAGAATATTAATACAAAATTACATACTATTTAGGGAGCTCTTAAGGAAGTCCTATGTCCCAGAAGTGTGCTCATTACAGGCAGATAAATCCGATTATACATTATGTGTTGACATGCCTGTTTTTCAAGGCTAGTTGGATAGACAATTCATACTTAGAGACATATATATGTATATGTATTTAACTGGTAACTCGCTCTGGTTTCGCACGAATGTAATTGTGTGTGTAATCTACTAAGCCCTCGACATTTTGGGCAATAATTTTGTAACTCACATGAGTGGATAAAATAACAGAACTCATTATATTGTTATAATAAACTTTATTGTACACTTTACAATAGTTACAAGAATAATAAAATAGTACACAATGGCTACTAATTAATAGTTATTAATGTCTGAGAAACAGTACTTAAAGTCTCCGAAAACGCTCGTCCGTGATTACTTCTTAGTATTTCAGCTAGAAAGAAATAGTGATGCAATACAACACTCAACAATAGATGGGGCAGTCTACAACAGGAAAAAATAGGTTTGAACTATTGGCCACTGTGCTGGGTGTCACATATTCTATTCCCGCACCGGAACAAATGTTTGTATGGCCTAAAATTAGTTGTTTCGGGCCTAGGTAATTGTACAGATACAGGAGAAACTCCTAATGTGGGGACCAGTGGCGAAGGCTCCATACAACTCAATTCCTACCGGCTTTAATTACCTTAAATATATAAGTATACTTTAAAGTTAAAAAACTTTTTTGCAAAAAATAAAACCGACTTCCATATCAAAACACTACAAAGCCAAAAATAATTTTTATTTCGGTAGTCGGTGTTATTGGTTTTGTATTTTCTTTTTTTTCACACCGCCTACCGAAATAAAAATTATTTTTGGCTTTGTAGTGTTTTGATATGGAAGTCGGTTTTATTTTTTGCAAAAAAGTTTTTATTTTCGTGCTTTTTAGTGGGTCAGTGAATTTTGAATCGGTTCGTAAATGACGGAGTTATGCACGAACAAAAAACGCAACGCAGAGTAACCGAAAAGATCATCAACGTAAATATTTTTTTAGACTTTTGTTGATTTTTCAGAAACGGCTTGTCCGATTTCGATAAAATTTTCATGGGACCATTTGGGAAGTATACCCTTTCTAACAAAATGAGAATTTTTCAAATCGGTTGGCAAGCGACGGATTTCTGCGCGGACAAACATAAAAAAAAATATATATAAACATCCGAATTGAGAACCTCCTCCTTTTTTAGAAGTCGGTTAAAAATACAAATTGAAATAAAAACTTACTTTTCGAAATTCCAAGCCATATAAATATTTCATAATCTATATATAATTATTTTTTCGCCATTAAGAAGGAAGGCAACACATAGTGTGGTTTCTAAATATTTTGACCACATAAACGCAACCGCGATCATCAAACTCATATTAAACCAAAACAAACTGTGAAGGTCATTAATGAGCCTACAAATAAGAAGAATAAACGACCTTTCGTCATTACGAACACTTCAAAACTCTTACTGAGCAACAAAGAAACAGACAAACACTTTTTCTTTCTAAACAAAGGTTCTCGCACGAAAATAAACTTCGTTCGGAACAGCGCCGCGCTTACTAATTAGCAACCACATTTAGATAATGTACTGGGAACCATAGACCCAGCAATAAGTTTAAAATGGAGATTGTCTTCATATTAAGTTAATTTTGTACTTACTGAATTGGATGGTGACTTATTATATTTTCTTAACTATGTTTTCAGTTCATACATAATATTATTTATTCAAGAGTTTTCGCCATCGTGTGTCACGCGGTGTCTAGTAACTGGCCTAGTAAATGCTGAAACATTACCCCTGTCGGCCAAAATTCCTCCTTCATGAAAGTCGATAGATGTTAAGTTTCACCACTAAAGAATTGAAATTGGTCTCGTGATGAGACTCCAACCGGTCGACCCTCAGGGAGACATTGGTTTTCGTAGCGATGTAATTTACAATTTTCTCTGGCCTTGCATTAATTCAATTCAATACAAAACATTTATTTCAGACTTACGTCCATAAAGTGAGTATTACATTAAAGGAACTTAAAACTATGTTAGTAAATTACACACATACACGTAACAAAAGAAACAAAATAATAATGTGATAAAATGAGAGTCAGCCTACCTAACATGAACTTTCATCCATTGCCTCCAAATCGGAATATGGATATTTTCAGCAATTACCTTCAGGTAGCTGTCGGGACTGTCTGACCTTCGCATCAGCGATGATACTCTTTTACGAATAACGGCCTGAAAGCCGTCCACTTGAGCTTCCGCAAACATTGCTGACGCACTACAGTAACGAAGCAATCCCATCAGCAACCTAAAAGCATTGTTATATTGGACCCGCAGAGCACTGACGGCTCGCTGTGTGTATTTAGTCCACAAACTACATGTATAAAAAGACTGGCAGTATGCCCGAAATAACGTTGTCTTAGAACATCGGGCAAATCTGCGTGCCAGCATATTACAACGAATCGTCAGCCCCCTGCGTTCCCTCTCTATGTCCGATACATCATTCAGGTCCTCAGTTACTACATGACCTAAGTAAATACATTGAGTAACTCTATTCAACGCCTTACCCGCTAGTGATTACGCGATGAATACTGTAGACACAGCTGCGTGGTTATACCAAACTGAAGATCAACGTCCCACTATCACGGATTATGCGTACACTTAACTATCATCTCCTTAGCCTTTTTCTAGCCTTGTTGGGGTCGGCTTCCAGCACTGATTTGAAAACCACGCTTCCAGTCTAACCAGATGCAGCTGAGGATGTTTTTTTCATGGAGCGACTTCCTATCTGACCTCCAAAGACCTCCTTTTTTTTTTTTTTTGGGTGGGAAAATCATCCAATGACTTCTTCCGCTCTGGGTCAAGCGGAAGGGTGTGTAACGACTGTTAAAGATGTTCAAATGACAGCCGGGATCAACAGCTTTACGTGTTTCCCGAGGCACAGGGGTATTATACCGCCAACTTCTAAACTCCGGGTTACTACTGAGAAATGTCTTATTTCTTAATTCTCTGCCGGCTTCTGTGTTCCCTGCCACTTATAACCTTTCAGCCTGTAAAGCACGGGTAAATAGGCATCTTCTGGGCTCGCTCGTCCCATCTTAGACCCCATCTATCGCTTACCATCAGGCGAGATCGAGGTCAAGAGTGGGCTCAACAGAAATTTAAAAAAAGTAATCTTAATAGCACTTTTTGTACGACCCGGGAATTGACCTTGAGACCTGATGCTCAGCAGTCACCACTTGATCAACGACGCAGTCATTCAACCGAGTTATAAAATAGATTGAGCTAGTTCGCTAAAGTCATATGACTTGACATAGCACATTTTATGTTATGAGGAGTAATTGATTTTATATTGATTATTTTCATAGCAGGTATTGATGATCATGTTAACTAACTTAATTGTATTTTCAACCGACAAAAAAACGGAGGAGGTTATCAAGTCCACGCGTATTTTTGTTTTTTTTTTTATGTATGATCACCGGCTGAACCGATTTGGAAAATTATTCTTTTTGTTTGAAAGGGTATATACAATACTTCGAAATTGATCCCATTTTCACCAAGTTAGGATCTGATGAAGAGATCCTGGAGAAATCGAGGGAACTCTTCAAATATTATAGGCACACCTACAGTGATTTGAGTATTTTTATAGTAACTAACTTTAATTTCGGAAAAATAACTTTAATTTCGGAAGTCGGTGCCAAAAACGAAAATACAAAACAATGACTACCGAAATTAACGTTATTTTTCACTTTGCAGTGTTTTTTGGAAGTCGGTTTAATATTTTGGTAAAAAAAATTATCTTGGTTTATTTTATCGATAGTGTTTGTATCGTATTTAATGTACTTACTTATCGCACAGAATTTTTGTTAGTTATTATGATACTCCCGTGGGCTTTATCGCAGTAAAAACATAACCTCCTTCTTTTGCGATTAGGTAAAAAGTATCCTATAAACTTCCACAAGCTTCAAACTACTTCCTTACCAATATAAATTTCATCTAAATCCACCCAGTATTTTCGAATATTAGCGCGCTTAAACAAACAAACAAACTTTTCCACTTTATAATATTAGTACAGATTTAATTTTTCTACACTATCGCATTGGATAACGCTGTAAAGATGTAAATCCCTAAAAAATTGCAAATAAGCAAAACTCATATGAGGAAAATGAATAACAAATTCTCACCTCATTGCTTGGAAAGTTCAGTGGTTGACATTACGTTGACTCAGGCATACTAAAGAGCCTAAGATACAATGACACCCATGATTACATCCTCAAAGAATGCCACAACATCTGTCCTATGACACCACTCACAAAGGCATTTAAATAAATTCATTTAAATCTTCTCTGTGCCTTCTAAGTGACACTCGTATTATATCCTTTTACTTTTAGTTTCTAAGAAGTGTTAGCATACGCGCTTGCTGTAAAGTTAGTGGTGCACAGGGCTGGAAACATTTACCTTTAAAATCTATTCCTTTTTTTGCACAAGTTTACAACTGTAAGCATGAGTATTGACCGTTCATGAAAATATACATTCGACGTGACCCCCTCCTATCTTGCTCCGCATGTTACCTATAGTCTTGACGATCTTATGTCTGCATCAGAGAGCTGAGTTCATGCAGCTGAGTTTTGGGCCAAACTTATTTAAAATATTTTTCATTGACACGCTAAGAAGAAAGAAGAGAAAAAAAGAAAGAAAAAAGAAAAAAAAAAAAAAAAAAAGAAAGAAGAAAGAAGATCATGGCGCTTGCAACAGAGCCGAAGTATCGGAAACTCGAAACAATAAATACACATGGTAAATATTCCGTTTTAAGTTCTAATTCATGAAAATGCCTTTATTAGTTATTTTTTATTCGACAACAGGCTGTTTAAGCTCACCTTATTGAGGAATTGAGTGACACATTTAAAGGTAATTAGGCGTATTATATTAACATGACTGAAAAAAATAATTCAAGAAGAAAGGTTAAAAGGTATAAAAGGGTCAGGACCAAATTTTTGACGTAATCGCACAACGGAAATCACAACGGAATGTGTCACACTGGAAAATAAATGTAGCACAATAGAATTATTAGGGTGTGTGTAAATAGTCGTAAGATTTTAGGTAGGTAAGTGGAATAAATAAAAAAAACATATTTCGAGAAATATTTAATAAGTAGTACAATCCAAATAAATTAAATTACAAAACTGAAACTTTCAAATAGAATCCAAAATAGTTTGATAAAACACTAACAACCTTGCAGGGTGTTACTTACTAACATCATAAGCAACATCTTTTATTCTTTGACTTTAAAAAATTCAACAACAAAAACAGCTGATCTATAACATTCTGGATCAGTTGATTGTTATGTTGAATTTTTAAATTTTATAAAACAAATATTGTTGTTTATGATGTTTAGTAAAACAGCCCTGCAAGATTGTTAGTGTTTTACCAATAACCCAGTTAACTAACAAAAAACTTTGTTTTTATCATTTGTTTTCCTCACATTAATAATGTTACAAAACATAAATTTAAAACATATCAAAATCTTTACTAATATAATAAGCTAATCAGTCATTGGTTTACATAACATTGCTTTAATTAATAATATTCACTTAGCCTAGGAAATAAAAATAAAAAAATGTACAGGTAGGCGAAAAATCGTAGATCAAACGAAACAGTTTGGGTTTATTGGCACAAAAAAAAATCTTCTTAGCCTAGGTACTGCTACTAGTGGGTTCTAAAGTATTTTTTTTTTATTATTACTGCAAATTATCCTAACTATCGCCTTGTTTCGTTTTATGAACGATTTTTCGCCCAGCCTGTAGACGTGAAAGTTAAAAAAATTGCCACTGCCAATGAGATATAAATTTAAAAATAAATCAAATTTATAAAATAAAATTATAGCTAAACAAACTCAAACGATAGCTAAACAAACTCAAATGATAGCTAAACAAAATAAACTTCGTCAAAATCATCTACCAAATAATAATCTTTGGAATTTTGCATTACTCTTACTTTTTTAACAAGCGAATCGCTTGTAATAACATCGAGATCAATAATATTTGGTAAAAAAAAATTTAGCTTAGGGGCTTTTACAGTCTTCAAGGAGATCGTAAATAATGTCTTACCATCTTCATTATGAATTTTCTGAACAAAACCTATATAGTACCTCCATATTTTTCTTACTATAACTAAAACAACGTCATTTATGAAAAATCACTATCTTCCACATTAGCTTCTTGATTCATCGAGGTATTTACTCCAGAACAGGACGGAATAGGATTTAAATATATATATTCATGATTTTCTTTCTCTGATTGACTATTATTAGATGATGGTATTTTTCCTGAACTTATATCAAAGTTTAAACCTATTTCTGTGAGCTTTCCAGATGTTTTAAAATCAAAATACCTACTGTTTTCAGGCGTATTCCTTACATTGGCGAGGATTTTCACTCGAGAGTTTCCTTTCTTTTTCCCTTTACTTCCTGATCCTTTTTGCATGACACTATCTAATTCTATCTGTAACACTGTTTCTTCTTCTATGTTTGTTTTAAATATTACATTTTCTTTTGTTAAATGGTTTTCAATCACTAGTTCAGTCTTATTTGGTATTTTTTTTCCATATGACATTCTTTTCTCTGTTTTTTCTCTACAGATTTCCTGTTCTTTAGGATCATCATCATCAAAATATCCAGCTTCTATCCAATCAGATTGATCACTTTCGGCATATTCGGAAGATGAATCTAACTGTATATTCATTTTCTTGAATCTTTTTTCTTTTAGTTTTTTATTTTCTCGCCCTACTTGGCTACGATAGCGACGACGTGCTCTTTCAGCTCTTTTAACTTTTTTACGTTTAGCATCCCTCCATTGTTTTCTCACATCTTGTTTTTCATTTTCGCTCATATCGATTATTTTTCGTTTTTTAGCTTTCGTTCTTTCCAAGTTTTTCTTTTTCATTTCTTCAAATTTTTGTGGATTTTCTTT
This sequence comes from Tholera decimalis, assembly GCA_943138885.2. Lineage (NCBI taxonomy): Eukaryota > Metazoa > Arthropoda > Insecta > Lepidoptera > Noctuidae > Tholera > Tholera decimalis. Next base: position 5,884,405 of record OW964573.2, read on the forward strand.
GTTTAGTTTTTCGCGGTACTTGCGACATCTTTCTGCGGATGATAAAGGCATCTGAAAAGAAAAAGGTACACGGTCTACAAAAAAAACAAAAACACTAACTGCTAAAAGGTATCAAGAAAAAGCATTATACCCCTATCAAAATCACTTCAATTCCTAAGGCTAAAAATCACCACAACGGCAACTTCTAGTTAGAATAACGGCCAGCAAACGCGCTAGATCATTTTCTCAAGAAACGAAAGAGTGTGAATGTGAGCACGAATAGCAGGACGATACTAAACGCACATACAGGACATAGGACCGCACTGACAAGATACAGGACCGCGCAGGACAGTGAAAGCGAGGCTATTGCCCGCGGCACCGCAAGCGGTCGCGTACCGCAAGCAGTCGCGCACCGAAGTTATTACCGGTCGCAAGATTCACAAGAAAGATCGCGGCGAAACGGGTGGCAACGCGACCCTATCCAGCCATTTTAGGAATGGAGTTAAAGTTTAAATTGCATCAAAACTGAAACTACCCTGCGTCGTCTTGTCATGCCGTGCAATTTCATTGAGTTTTGAGCCTAAGAGAAAATCAAAAATTGTTATTCAAGATAAACTTCCTGAAATCCCAAAGGAAGCAAAGGGGAGAGTTGAGCAAACACTTTTACAACAGCATGCTCTTTAAGAGTCCCAAAAAAGTTGGTATTTTAAATTTAGTAATAAAACATTCTATCAAAGAAAAAATTAAAAAGCTTACGGGAAGCGAAACAGGCAAAAATATAACATGACAACAAATCTGGCAAAATGTAATAATTATTAAAATACAAACTTCATACCATGAGTATTATGATTACAGCCAGTGTTACGGAACAAAGACTCAATGATGTCTATGTAGCATCTAGGAGGTAAAATAGCAGCCGCGGTAGTTTTGCGGTGAGTGCTAACGCGTGCCCGTGGTCCCGTCATAAACGGCACAGGAGGACACGGAGTTTTAGTGGGTTGGAGGCTCACATATCTGCACTATCTTCACATATCTCATTACCCTCTTAGGCTTTGGCGTAGAAAGTTAAAACTATTTTACAAATATTTAAACAATAATCTAAATATTTAAGAATCATATAATACATAGGTAGCTAATGAGATTAGAACGATTGTAAACACAGCTTTATAAATTTCCTTTGTGACACGTCGCACAATTTCGTGTCACAAATCGCACAATGGAATGAAAATTCTTCACGACCTAACCTTAAAGATGGAACAATTCACAAATTTAACGATTAATCGAACACTTCTGCATCCCTTTTAACAATAAAGTTGAAAAGGGATTTATAAATATATATCGATTTCTAGAAAATCGTAAAAATATTACAATTTTACTCACCTAAAGTCAGGAAATCTTAACGACACGCGCTGACGACACAAACACAATCTCAAATAACAGTTACAAAACATGGCGGTTTGTATCCGAAATTCTGTTGCCAGTTTGAAGCCAATGTTGCCGTACTAAATAATCAAGGAACTTCCACACACGTTTATTGGTTTCGAAATTATGGTGTCGCACAACAGGAGTGTTACAACGGAAAAAAATTTGGGACATGTGTAAAATTACTTGTAATAATTAAAACAACAATGGTTATTGTGTTATTATTTATAAAAACGATTACTGGTGTTTATAAGGCTTTAATAATATTAAATTATAAATACTAGCTTACGTTAAAAAAAAAACAGCGGCAAAATATTCTCAGGTAGTCAAGCAAGGACATGCGTATTTTACATAGCGTAAAAAGACACCGAGCCTGGTAATATATTTATTTTGAAGAAATTAAGCTTCTAGTTTAGTTATTTGATGAATGAGACTGTTTATAACATATTAAGATATTATTAGCAAATAACCAAAATTATTTTAAGGTATGTATTGCACGCAATATTTTGTCATTTATGAGTCGGACACCACAGCGTGTCTGTATCCGTCAAAAATTTGGTCCTTACCCAAAAACGGTTTCAAAGCAGTTTGATGCAGATGATGTTTTACATTTTAGTTCAATCCCAAATTTCATGTCACTAACCGTAGAACTATTTCTTCATGGACACTGTAAGCATAATTATATGAATTGGGGCAGCCCCAGTAAGTGAAACAAGTTCTTTATAAAGAAATTTAAAACAAATAGAGTATTTTTAAGTGCAAGTTCGTTTTGATAGTGTGTGTGATATGTGCTGTATGTTTTCTTATGCTTTTTTAAAGCTTTTTTTCAGGTATAAAACATTACCACTTTACATATGTATAATATACACTGCATGTATACTTACATACTATCGCCACACTTATACAAACGCCTTCATTTACGGTTGGGGGTGCAATGTAACTGACCTTTCGTAATAATGTTACCAATGGCTTCTGTGTGTGTCTTTCAAGTCCCAGCGTTATCGTAAGTTGGTATAAAAATTATACTATATAAAGCTAAATTACCACTCACTGACTCACTGACAGAATTGTTCTCCCAGATGGTGGATGGGGAGGTGGGTATATTTTGACAGATTCGTAAACAAGTAACTCTCAAACCTACGGGAAAAGTGCCAAACCCCCCCTTTTCCCCCCCCTTCTCCCCCCCCCCCCCCTATCGTATCTCGGAAACTACGAGACCCGTATTTTTTCTTTTTACGGATTCGTATAGAGGAGGCTCGGTAAAGTAAAAACCATTTTTCAAAGTCCCCCCTCCCCGCCCCCCTTCTCCCTCCCTTTAGGCGGATCTCGGAATCTAAGAGACTTGGAACATTTTTTTTTTCAGATTCATTTAGAGGGGCAATGCTTAAGTCGAAATACTTGTGCAACCCCCCCCCCATCACCCCCCCCCCCTCTTTTTTTTTTTATTTTTTTTTCACAAGCTCGCGAGGTGCTTGCACCTCGCGCAACACGCAAATACTAAACCCCTCCATCAACCCCCGCCTTTTTTTTTTTTTTTTCACAAGCACGCGAGGTGCTTGCACCTCGCGCAACACGCAAATACTAAACCCCCCCCCATCACCCCCGCCCCCCCCACTTTTTTTTTTTTCACAAGCCCGCGAGGTGCTTGCACCTCGCGCAACACGCAAATACTTGATTTAGAGGGGCAATGCTTTAGTTTTTTTCACAAGCACGCGAGGTGCTTGCACCTCGCGCAACACGCAAATACTAAACCCCCCCCCATCACCCCCGCCCCCCCCACTTTTTTTTTTTTCACAAGCCCGCGAGGTGCTTGCACCTCGCGCAACACGCAAATACTTGATTTAGAGGGGCAATGCTTTAGTTTTTTTCACAAGCACGCGAGGTGCTTGCACCTCGCGCAACACGCAAATACTAAACTCCCCCATCTCCCCCCCCACTTTTTTTTTTCACAAGCACGCGAGGTGCTTGCACCTCGCGCAACACGCAAATACTAGTATAAAATATAAACTTAAATACGGTGAATTTCTGTGTGTTCCCAACCTAACCCGCGTTAACTTTTGCCACTATGTAAAGAAGTTGCAAATGTTCTGTTCCTTTTATTTCGCATGTGCTAACCTTTCGTTTTTAGATAAATTCATTTTAACACTAAATGAGGAAGGTAGAATATTTTGCAGTTTACAAAGAAAATAAGACTCAACGCAGATATTGCGCTGTAGATTTCTAAGAATTTATATTAATTTGTATACATAAAACCATTGTTTGTATGTTTAACCATCGATCAGATTGTAATGGAACTTTGGGGGGATGATCTGAGATTCTGTTTATGGACCAAAAAGTCTCGTAAAAAAATAATTTAAAAATCTAATAAATTAATAGTTTAAAAAACCAAAAACATGCTTTTAAGATTAATGTAATGAGCAGAAATCAGAAATGTTTACTAGTAGGCAGTCCAAGGTTCCATTAGCCACCTTCCAATTCCATCGTCAGACCAGCTCGATGGTACACTACCATGATATTGTATTGTCGTCTAATCTACACATAATTGCCAAGTTTCATGATGATACAACAATTAGAAGTACGTTTAATTCAGATTCTTAGATTTTATTAACCTACTAATAAACCTAATAATAAATCTATGGATTACGCGGTAATTCAAAAAGGTTACGAAAACCGATAACGGATTTTCTTTAGGTTTGTTATAACCTTGAAACCTGATCGTGTTCAAAGTCCTTTACGTGGCCGTTCTCACAAGTGCAAACACGACTATGATACGATATTCCATCATGGAATGCCAGTGCCTATCTTCCGGGTTCATCATCAGACCTTGAAACCTAATCGTGGTCAAAGTTCTTTACAAGACTTTTTTAAGAAATCCAAAACAGCTATGATACGATTTTCCATCATGAAGTTCCAGTTCATATCTTCCGGCTTCATCATCAGATCAGTTTGAGTTTTGTCAGAACTACATACAGCCGCCAATTTTCATTACGCTACGACCCTTGGAAGATGGTTTAATTAGTTACCTTAGATTTCATTACATAGTTACATACAGGTCGACCTAATAAAAGCATGTTAAAAATCAACTGAAATGCAAGAAACAAGCATATTTACATTTTCCATTTCCAAAAAGTGACAAGCAGGCGAGACCCAATTGAACATATTATGTATAATAATTTAAAAATAGTATAAATTTTAAGATGAATCTGGATACTCATATCATTTGATCACTACAAATTGTCTGGATTTTAAAAGAGACGTTGACCTCTGAGTTTGTTTCAGTGTTTCTTCTCAGAGTAGTCAGTTAGGAAACACTGGCCTCATCTAGTTTACATTTACGGAACAAAAATGACGTGTGAAAGTGTAATTAATAACTTATTTGTTAAATAAACATTATTATTTCATATTAAGTAGGTTACTCGGGCCTCGGCTAGCATTGCTTAACCTCGAAGATCAACCCGTGAAGCTGTTATTATTAAGGTCTCGAGCTCCTTCTGGCTTCAGTACAAACACAAAATTAAAGCTGTTCCCGTATGGTGAACGCAGACCTAGCCGCACCGCAGTCTCTACAGTCCCCGCAGTCATCGCTTTTTGTTAATGGCCTCGCACATCTATCCGCGCCGCAGTCGCTGCAGTCGTTCCCGTCAGTGTTGCCAGATTTTTGAAAGCATTATCTATCCGAAGATTTAAAAAATCTGTATAAAATCTGTATTTGGTATTGGTATTTTGCTCTTTTGTGTAATTATATCTGTAGGTGCTATAATAGGGAATAAGCAAGTAATTATTTGTACGAGAATAAGTAATTTTATTATAAACCGTTGACAGAGATTCTCTGTCTAGTTTATAACTCTGGCAACACTGCGCGCCGTGGATGCGAATGACGTCATCCGCGCTGCGTGCGGATGACGTCATCAGCTGCGGCTAGGGGAGTTCGGTCGTTTCAGGGACTGCGGCGACTGCGGCGCGGGTAGGTGTGCGAGGTTGCATAGAACTTCATATAAAGAATTCGAATGCAAAGACTGCGGCGCGTGCGGTGCGGCTAGGTCTGCGTTCACCATTAACGTACTCCCTTTCCTAACAAACTACACATACAGTCTTTTATCAACCGACGACCAAAAGAGGAGGTTATCAATTCGACGCGTATATTTTTTTTTTTTTTTTTTTTTGTTATGTATGATCACCGAGTACTCGAAGACGGCTGAACCGATTTGAAAAATTCTTTTTTTGTTTGATAGGGTATACTTTGAAATTGGTACCATTTGTCACCAAGTCAGGATCTGATGATGGGATCCTGGAGAAATCGAGGGAACTCTTCAAATATTATAGGCACACCTATGGCGTTTTGGGTATTTCTTATTGTAACTTGTGCAGTTGCTCTCAAAAAGTACCATTTGGGGAAGTGGAACTGATGATGAAGACCACAGATGGCCGCCGAAACTACTCAATAATAAGTATTTCGTGGATTACGATTCGATTACTTGAATATGGATATTAAGCACTTTATGCTCGTCACAATGCATATGGTGATGTATAGCTGATGGTGAAGTACCAGGAGAACTCCTCAACAATTAACGGCCCAGCATTGGGAAAAGCAATATTTTGTAAAAGGTTATAAGTAGTTGACATTTAGGCTCTTGTAAGTAGGTAAATTAAAAATCAACCAACTAAAAAGAGTGAAATAAAAACTTTTTACCAAAAAATTAAACCGACTCCCAAAAACCACAGCAAAGTGAAAAATAACTTTAATTTCGGAAGTCGGTGCCAAAACCGAAAATACAAAACTAAAGACACCGACTACCGAAATTAAAGTTATTTTTCACTTTGCTGTGTTTTTTGGGAGTCGGTTTAATTTTTTGGTAAAAAGATTTTTTTTTATTACAGTCATATTAAGGCCAATTTGGATAGACTATACAAGTACACATACGATGCGATGTAAATACTTTAGTATTCTTCTTTGAAATGAATGAAATGAAATGAAATATTTATTTTGTAAATTGGTTATAAATAACACTTTTACACGTCATGTTTTTTTGCGTGTTGAGTTTAGCTAGATGAGGTCGGTATTTCCTAACTGACTACTCTGAGAAGAAACACCGAAACAAACTCAGAGGTCAAAGTCTCTTTTAAAGTCCAGACAATTTGTATTTGTATATGAGAAGCATGTAGGTTCTGTGGTACCTATTCTTTTGAGGAAATAACCACGCAAATTTGAGCGGACCTGTCCAGCCAGACAGTGCAAGCATTTGTCAGTTATCGTGTAGCTCAACTTAGAACAACAATTTGACGAACAATACCAAAGTAAGTAAAGTAAATACTTTCATTCTTCTCATAACTGACATTTATGAAAAATGTCACCAATCATCTGTTTAGCCTTTTTCCAACTATGTCGGGGTCGGCTTTCAGTCTAACCGGATGCAGCTGAGTCTAAGTGTTTTACATGGAGCGACTGACTATCTGACCTACACAACCCAGTAACAGGGTAACACGATACCCCTTGGTCAGACCAGTATCAGATTTACTGGCTTCTGACTACCCGTAACGACTGTCAAAGATGTCGAAATGACAGCTGGGACTAAGGTTACCATCACCAAATTTGCCGGCCCAAAACAAAGACTTATAAACCCCGGACATTTGGGTAAAAATACAGTTTTTCCCCGGACACCGTAGAGAAATTCATTTTTAAACTTGAAACTAAAAACAACGATGTTTAATTATGGTTTTTAGGGTTCCGTAGTCAACAAGGAACCCTTATAGTTTCGCCATGTCCGTCTGTCTGTCCGTCTGTCCGCGGTTTAGCTCAAAAACTATTGGTACTAGAAAGTTGTAATTTGGCATGAGTATACACGTTAATAACGCAGAAAAAGTGGTAAAATAAAATTTTGAAAAAACCAATTTTTTAGGGTACCTCCCGTACATGTAAAGTGGGATAATAATTTTTCTTTTTCGTCCTTGCCATAGTGTGGGATATCGTTTGATAGGTCTTTTAAAAACATTAGGGGTTTGGGAAGACCGTTTTTTGATTAAGTAAACCGTTCGTGACTTATCCAGCTTTAAAGTACCAATTTTCGTTAGAGTCAAGTGTCCCCCCCCCTCTAGCAACTAAACGGTTGTAGTTAGAAATTCAAATGTCACGGCAGTAGTACCTATATATAACGAAGTTTAAAGGAAAACTATCACACATAAGTGGGCTTTACAAGTTTACGAGTAATAGTCGACCAATTGTATTTGACTCGAAAATTTCGAACAACTCCATAGAAATGTCGATAGATGGCGCTAAGCATCAGTTCTATCGCGCTAGTTTCATATTTAAATAAGTTTTATAAAAAAAAAACACTTTTTAACAAGAAAAACGGACTTCCAAAAACCCACTAGGTAGGTACCATAGATAAAATAAATAACTGTAACTGTATTTTTGATTTCTGTGGTAGGTACAATGTGAAAAATAACTTTAATTTCAGAAGATGGTGTCTTATGATCTGTATTTTAGTTTTTTGCCACCGACTTCCAAAATTAAAGTTATTTTTCACACTGTAGTGTTTTTTTGGAAGCCGGTTTTTTTTTCAATTCCCATTGGTTCCAGCTGAGGCTGTTACAATTCACAAAAGCCAGGGTTCCACATTAGAAAAAGTTGTTGTACCAGTGAAGCCCGGTATTTCAAGGTCAATGTTATATGTTGCTTGCTCATATGCCACATGTGCTGAAGGTTTATTTATCGTTACCTCGTATAATACAGTCCTTGTATAATATTTGGAGATTTTAATGAAGACTATCTCCGTAACGACAACACTGCAGTTTTCAAATTGTTACGTGACGCTGGTTACCAGTCTTTATTACAACCACTTCCCTCTACACGCGGTGGTACTCAAATAGATCATATTTTTTCAAACTTCCCTTGTGAAGTTGGATTTTATAATTCCTTCTTCAGTTACCATCGCCCTATGTGGGTTCGTTTTTAGAGTGAATTCAAATTAATATGTTTTTTTTATTTATTATTTTGCTATATAATATCAAACACAAAGCTCCCCCAGCAAACTACTTCCTCAATTTTAATCTTTGTTACGATTGAGTAGTGTAGCTCTGTGTCCTGTATTTAAATTCATAACACCGGCTATGACAAGTTTTATACAAATATCTAAAAAAAATTAAAACTTTCCGTGAAAAATTGTCGGATCAGGTGAGGAATTGTATAGAAAGTCAAATTAGTTAGGTAGTCAAGTTTGGCTTTTAGTTAGAGCATGGTACGAAACGATCAGTCAGCGAATACGACACGCACTTGGCTGTTATAAAAACTACGGAACCCTACACTGCGCGTGGCCCGACACGCACTTGACCGGTTTTTATTTACTGATAAAGTTTAAGTCTCTAAAATCTCTCTTCCTTTTCATTTAATCAACGTAACATAAAGAATGAGATGAAAAACCATAGGAAAATAATAATAGAGGTCGTCCTTGGTCGGGTTTCACCCGGACGCTTATTGGGAAAATTCCTCCGGACGCCCCCGGACGCTCTCCAAACTAGGACAAATCCGGTAAAAACCCGGACGGATGGCAACCCTAGCTGGGACCAACAGCTTAACGTGCTTAACTTTTTGCCCGACCCGGAATCAAACCCGAGGCTTCGCGCTCAGCAGTCGCGCTTGCTAAAACTCGACCAGTAAGGCAGTTGAAAAAAAATTTCACCAATGTGATATGCAAAAGTACGACGTCCTTTTAGTTCCACCATATTGGCAGAGCCTTAAATAGCCGCTGCAATATATTTGAACATTTAATTGAAAAAAAAAATGGTGTTGCTAACCGGTTACCCTTTACAGTAATAGTAATCATGTTCTTTATTGAAGCGCAGTATGGGATCAATTTTTTGCATAGCAAGAAGAGGCATAATGATTAGGTCTAGACTCCTAGACCCTCTTCGGCTAACTCAGTCACTCGCTGTTTTTAAAAGCTCAGTTGCCAATCACTTTATTTCAAACTTATGATTATTCCTTTGTTTTCTACACACGATGTTAAAGAACACATTATATATTTATATTTATGTATTGTATACATTATTGTATATATATATATACATATATTTGTATATTTTTATTAGTTTTTCCGTTATTGACGACTATTTGTACAGTAGTACACTAATATAGCCCTCCCCATTTTAATTAAAGCTCGTTAAGTCCTTCCAAAGGTTGCCTGGAAGATATCGCTATCAGCGATAAGACCGCCATTGTAACCAATTTTATTTACAATATTGTTATTTAAGTGTGATTCAATTATTGGTGTACAATAAAGTATAATTATTCTATCTATCTCGGCTATTCTCGGCTGTCAGTCCACCATTACACCGGCATTAACCATCACATTATCTAAAAATAGCGCCACAATAAACACAAAACAATTTCTTTTTTTAAATGCGAAAAAAAAACGACCTTTTTTTACAAAACCGTTGCACTTGCGCATCACATCATACGACTTAGCTATTGTTAAACGGGTTTTTAGCAGGAGTCGACGGCACAATACCTCTCTCTCTTACGCTTTCACAAATTTCTATGCCTGTCTCCCTCGCTCGCGGTGTCGTGTTAAGGATGGAGGCACAGGAGACGTTTTTTTATTTAAATTTGAATAAATTTACACTTTTAAAGAAAGGTTTTGAGTTTATATAGGGTTTTTGAACTCTTGCGCACTCCGTCACATTGTGGTGCGATTATAAAATCGATGTTATGGCGTTTATAACTGTATGGGTTTTATTGCGATAGTATGATTGGCACATTGATGTTAGTTATTAGTTTGTCAATAAATCTCTTAGATATAAGCTTTGGAAACCAGTTTCTTTAGATATTTGAGAAGGAAAGAACTGTCTTTGTGGTTGACTTATGAGCAACTTCATTATTATTACCTGTTTGATTGATTTGATGGTCGTCGAAGTGGTCTAGTAACTCATTTAAGAGTTTCAATTTTGACTTATTATTATAGACTTATATTATTATTTATTATAATATACTTAATTTTGTTAAGCAACATTTGCGGAGGTCGGTGCGTGGATGGGTGACTAGAGACTGGCAAACGAAAGTAGACACTGGAGTTATTTGCAAACTTTTTATATGGCAATGCTATACTAATGTCAAACTCAATTTTGCAAAACAAGATGGCCAAGATGGCGTATTCTTGTGATCTTGTTAATAGCGTTTATTCAGCGAAAAATGAACAAAACTATCAAAAGTGGAGTACGGGAGATATTGTTTCGCATGATGTCTAAATATCAAGAAAAACAAAAGGAGAAAGACGCCGAATTCAAACAAAAACAAGATTGTTTACGTGTGGTGTTCGATTTCATAAGTTAGTATGACGCTACTAAGTTGATACTTAGTCGTAATTCATAATAATGATTTATATTTATCTTTTAGCGAAGAAAAATATGTATCTATTTTGATTCACATTAATTTTATAGTATGTCAAACACCTTCATAATTATGCATTATGGTTATTTAACATAGGTACTATTGAATGTTGCATGGTTTTTAACATTATTTTTTTCTTATAAAAAATCTGGTGGATGTAGCAGGGGTTGATGAGATAGTGAAAACTATTGAAAAACTTACGTATTTAGAGCAGAACGATAGGATAAGAACCCAGAACCAGTACTTGGATAAAATAGCTTCAATCACTGGTAAGTTTTTACTAGGAGTATATAAGTTTTATAAAGATGTAATTGAATTCATAATTTTCAGAACCTAATCATTCTGTTTTACCATTATTTACAGAAGTGAGCGTTACTACATTAAAAATAATTAAAAAGGAAGGTGCGCGTATAGGCTATATAAACACAACGTCCGACTTAGATAGTTTCGACATAGATGCTATTCGTAACAAAATTAACGAATTTTATATCGTTAGAAAACAAGTTTAAAACGAGACACCAGAGCCAGTATATGAAGCTGATGAAATTCTGAAGCAGAATGGGCACGAGGTATTGAGACTTTCCCCTACCAATGTGATCTAAATGCCTTTGAGCTAGTATGGAGTTTGGCTAAACGTAAAGTGGCAAATAAAAATATTGCTCGGCCTGCAGTGGACTTAGCGAAACTTATAAAAGAGTCGTATGAAAATATAACTCCCGAGGAGTGAAAGAAAATGACTGATCATGTCATCCATGTTGAAAATAAATACAAAGAAAGGGACAGAATTACAGAAAATAATTTAGAAAGTTTAATCATTAGGAAACAATGATTCCAGTGACTCTAGTGAAACTCCACATGGAAGTCTTACATTCAGATTTTGATTATAGTGAATAAATCAGAACTATTTTAGAATACTGTTGTTTTTTTTTTAATTCGAATCAAGACACAATATCTAAACTATTACCTACCTAAAATATCTCTTGTATTTTTATTCCGATGAAATAAAATAAATAATTCTAAAGTATCAAATAAGGTTATTCCAGGTATTTCATAGTAGTTTTTGGGTTGCTATGCTGATATTTTTTAAAGGACATCAACCACTTTGTATGGCGTTTGGGCTTGAACATGAACATAAAAATATTGCACTATTTTTGATTTTATTGAGTGGCTTACAGTACAAAGAAAACATATAAATAAGAAGTTTTGTGTGAAATTGATTAATATAATACAAAAAAAAAAACAGAACGCGGAAGGACTGATGCTCGCTAAGGCCACAGGGAATTTCTAAAAAGGATGTGTATATAGTCAGTAAAAGTCTAACACAGCCTCCCGCTTCACCCTAGAGCGAAAAAAGTAAATGGATGATTTACCAGTTTAAATACTCCAACGGCCAAAGTAACGCCCAGTCTTCCAAAAAAACATTTTAATGTTTTGTAGCTCTAGAATCCAAATATCGATATTATGTTTTCTGGGTTTTTATTTTGGCAACCCTAACTCAACGCACTCCGCACGCTGCACCGCAACTGTCACCATACACAAACAAAATAATCAATTAAAAACATTTTTATTAGTTTTTAATATTATTTATTTTGACACTCCCGAATAGAGACCACTATGTTCACTAAATATTATTACTAAATTATTTATGCATTCCTTTTTTTCCAATACGGCTGTTTGCGGTTATGGCCCATTTTGGTTGATATCCTTTGCCGCGCTTTTTCAGTCTCTACTTTCGTTTGCCAGACTATTATATCTTTATAGATCGAGATTCTTCTCGTGCCTCTAAAAACACGTAAAGTCGTCGATCTTGGCTGTTATTTATACGTCTTTGACGGTTGTACATCGAGAGTAGTCGCCGGAATGTCTCACACCAGTCTTACTCTTACCAGGGTTATCTTTTTACCCACCTACTGAGTTGTGAAGGTCAGATAGATGGCGCTCCATGTAAAACACTAGTACATACCTACTTAGTACCATCCGGTTAAACTAGAAGCTGACCCTAAAATTGTTGGCAAAAGGTTAAACAGATAATGATTAAATTCTCCCCTAGTTACGAGTACTTTTTAGGGTTCCGTAGCCGAATGGCAAAAAACGGAACCCTTATAGTTTCGATATGTCTGTCCGTCTGTCTGTCTGTCCGTCCGTCCGTATGTCACAGCCATTTGATTCCGAAACTGTTAAGACTATACATGTGAAACTTAGTAGGTAGATGTATTCTGTGAACCGCTTTCCGATTTTATGAAAAAAAAACTAAAAAATATTTAAAATAAAGGGGGGCTCCCCATACATGGAACTGAAACTAAAAATATTTTTTTTCATAAAACCTTTACGTGTGTAGTATTTATAGACAGGTCTTTAAAAATGACATTTAGGTTTCTAAAATGACTTTTTCATGAAGTTAATCGTTTAGAAGATATACGCTTCCAAAGTGGTAAAATCTGTGTGTCCCCCCTCTAACTTCTATAATAATGGAGTGAAAAATAAAATATATATATATATCTATAGATCTTAATGTAAACTTCCAATCAAAATTGGTTTGAACGAAATCGGGTCAGCAGTTTTTGAGATACAGCATATTTTCTAAAACCGCAAATATAACTTTGTAATTCATAAAAACACTATGAAAAACAAAGTTATTTAGCATAGTTGTAAAAATGTAAATAAGCTAGTTTTAAGAAATTTTTAAGGTTTTTTTATTCGTCAAATAAATATACATATTATATTATTTTATTATAGTTACTACGGAACCCTTCATGGGCGAGTCTGACTCGCACTTGGCCAATTTTTTTATATTCCCGATGAGCCTTTCCCACTCTTGGCCTTGATTTCGCCTGATGGATAGCGATAGCCCATCTATCGCTATCCATCAGGCGAAATCAAGGCCAACGATGGAACGAGCGAGCCCAGAAAATGCCTGTTCACTCTTGCTTTAAAGGCTGAGGAGAGAGAAGTGATATGTATCATCTATGGAGAAGTGTAAGAGTAGTTTTAGATGTAAGTAGAGGATTATGACGTTGACAGTTCGTCATACATTTAGATTCAATGACGGGGTTACTTTGCGTTTTATTTGTTGTTCATTATAACATCAGTTGCGATCACACCCAACTAGCACAAATGGGCTGCATTAATAGAGCTTTGGAGTGTATCCGATTATTACTTATGGTAATAGACGTAAGCGCTACAGCGTCTACTGCAGACTTAAAGCAGCCGCTTTAGCGCTATTTGGGCACCATTTTATGCAACCTAAAGTTCCATTTAACCTGCACAACGGTTGCATAAAGGTTCCTTAATAGCTATAACGATTTATTAACGCTATAGTAAAGCTCTCGTAGCGCTACTTTTGAATGATTTTGAACTACTTTGAACGAATGAATTGATTATAGTTCTTTATTGTATATCTTCAGTTGACATTGTTTGTAATATTTTGGTAAAGTGTTTTCGTCGCCATCATGAAAATAAAACAAAAAGAAGTAAATGTTTGTATTCTGTATTAGCAAGGTATATAAAGATACTTAAAACGCTGTCCAGTTTACTGTAGATATATAAGATAATTTTCGAGTAATTTTAACGCGCTTTTATGATATTTAAAAAAGCGTGGGAGGACTTCCTGATCTCGTTGGGAATTCCGGTATAAAAAGTAGCCTATGTGTTAATCCAGGATGTCAACTATCTACTTATCAAATTTCATTAAAATCCATAGAGTAGGTCCGGAGATTAGCGTGTACAAACAGACAGACTTTTTTTTACCGTGTTACCGTTTTTTTACCCACCTCAATTATTATTTTTGTATAAAATTTAAATGTACAGACACATTTTTTTAATGTTTATATGTATAGATTACACACCTACATTGTTTTCTGTTCGGTATTGAGTTTTAAAACGATTAATTAGTTACCATATTAGTTACCACTTCACCAGAAAGTTTCATTTTAAATTTTTAATGTTAGTCACACCGAAGCTTAAAGTAAAAGATATGCAAAAAGAACAAACAAAAAGAAAGATTTATTTTTGGTTTGAAATAATTTCTTTTTTTCTCTTTCCTGTAAACATAAAATACTGTAATTTTGATAGCATGATTTGTGGGGTCCCTAATCAAAGTCTTGTCTGTTTTTTTTACCGTCTTTAATTACTAATTTTTTATTTTCTTTACTAAATGTTCACATGGGCTCAAGAAGAGATGTGGTCCGATAAAATATTTGCAGGTTTTTGACCTTTAACGATAATCTAAAGTTGTCAATCAAATGTTTGACATTTTGCGTTGTTGTAATCACAATAAATCTATGTCTAAGTGGAATTTGAAATTAATGGGTTCGAAAGTTTTTCCACTTAGTCGTACATTTCTGATGGAGTGATCGTGGTCATGAATCATCTGACAGGTTGGTTCCGATACTTTTCTGTTTTACTCTATTTGTGTCACTTCGTGTGCATACATTTAGTACCTACCTAAGTTGGCAATGTTTGGTTTCGTCTAAAGCCTTTTCTGGATACGTCATTATGACTGTCATAACTACATACAAACAAAATTTCGAATAATAAAAGTTCTAGATCGCACTACCGGAATGTCATAAGGTCATAAAGTGAATTTCTTCCATTTTAACCCCCGACAATTATGATGCGGTTTTTTTTTTGTTACAAAGCTGACGTGATCGAGATGATTCTTAGTTACAATTTATCAAGATCTCTTCAGGTGTTTCAAGGTTGTCGGGGGTTACTTCTACTTTTTAATTTATTTTTGCTTGCACTCTCGGGAAAGATCCACTCAAATTTTTCGGTGCTGTTCTCAAAAACCCATATCAGACATTTACCTATTCTTCTCTTTTCTCTGAGTATGGATTGTACGGACTTCAAACGTGGCGTTTGTTTTGGTGTTTCTTCCCGGGTTAGCTTAGAAACACTGACCCCATCTAGTTTAAAGCGATCAAATATTGACGCATAAATGAGTTATTTTATACCTATTTACACAAAACATATAATTTATCTTGTTTATTGGTGTACTGTTGTCCAGTTACTGGGTTGTGTAAGACAGAAAATATGATAATAATGATGTATTGAGATATTTCATACCTTTCGCCCCGTCCAAAAAAGTTCAAAGCCTTTCTCTAACCGTATCTCTAAATCTTTTTAAATTATATTTAACAAACATTACTAAGGCAGGTACAGATCGTAATATAATTAAAACACCGCATGTGCCAGTAAATCTTTTACCGAATCGTTTTACAGCTTGTATGTCATATAAGAGAGACTTACAGAAGTTCAATTACACACAAAGAGTATAAAAATGCTCGAACATTACGTACGCTTTCAATTTACGAAAATAAATTACGTAAAAAGTGTTATTATATATGTAATTTGTAAAATAAATATAATTTATTATTTACGAATGAAAAAAATGTCATGCCTAGTAAGAATCGGTATTGTTTGTAACGTTTCTGGAACTAGCATAGGAGCTTGTATAAAAAAAATGGCAGCGTTCACCGCGTACTGTCTCGACGATACGAGAAATATATTTTTAAGCTGCGTATGTTTATCTAAAAACTCAAGGTTCAAGACATTTATTTATTGCAACATTTTTACCTATACATAGGCATACAGGTTGTTAATAAACAAAAAAATATCTGTCATGTTTGGCCATGTCAAAATAAATTCACACTTACCATGATATAGGATTTCTATGAATAAATTTTTATGCTTATTAGCAAAAACTTGTCAAGATTACGCTGTATGTACGTGAAGCGTGTCTAAGTAAAATAAAATAAAAATTAAATAGTGTGTAGTGTGTAAGTGTATGTGCGATTACGCTCGTTGAATGAAAGTAGGTAACCTTCTGCATCTAGGTATCTTTACAGTGGTCATGTGCACTCAGACTAATTAAATAACTTTAACTCAGGTTCAAAAACCTGAAACTGAATCATTTCGCTTGAGAATGTTTCCGAGAAGGCGATTGGTTGCATGCTTCTTTTTGGAACGAGGAAGCGAATGTATGTGATCAGTAATTCAGATTGAAATTGCGCAATCAGGGTTTGGAATTTTCGGACCCTGGATTAGGTGTTCAGGTAGCTTGGAGTTTTGAAAACTATGCTCTTATTTGCAAATAACTCATAGAAGGTTTCACATATTGTTCCGTTTCTTAACCCCCGACACAAAAAAGGGGTGTTATAAGTTTGACATGTCTGTGGGTCTGTCTTTGGCATCGTAGCTGCTAGTGGAATGGACCAATTATGATGCGGTTTTTTTTGTTAGAAAGCTGATGTGATCGAGACGGTTCTTAGGTACAATTTATCAATATGTGTTCAGGTGTTTCAAGGTTGACGGGTTTACTTAATTTTTTTATTATTGTTAGGTATGTCATTAATCTGCTGTTTTGTAAGATAGGTGCTAATTAAATAGCAGACATAATATGTGACTTGTAACTATGCGAGGAACTCATTGGTAAAAATAACAGCAGCACGATCAGGGCGATGTTCAAGGTTAAGGAACGCTTGCCAAGGTCGATTCGTGGATGGGTCTTTAACAGTAATTAAAGCCTGAAGCCAGAAAATTACAAAAGTCTTACCAAGGGTTATCGTGTTACTTAGCTACTGGATTTTGGAGGTCAGATAGGCAGTAGATCCTTGGCAAACACGGATCTCAACTGCATCTAATTAGACTTCGAGCCAACTGCAATAAAAAGTAGGTGGAAAAAGACCAAGCAGATATATATTGTGGCATAAGAAAACTCTTCTTATCCATGCTTTTTTTTTGCAAACATACATATGTTCCTGGTTATCTGCCTGACAGTCATGATTCTTGTGTTTTCTCGAGATGAAAATCCTCAAAGATTTGCTCCACTCTGTGGAGCGGCTGGGTTCTTCTCAGGGGTCAACTGGGGCTCAAACTTACCCCCAGGGGCTGTTGATCTAATGAATGCTATGAAGCGGGCAAGTGTTCCCCTTGATACATTTTATAATTTGTATAGACACTAAAGAGTTAGGTAATGAGCTCGAGTAAATTGCAGTGGTGACTATCTGCATTCAGCCAATCATAAACAGAAATCTTATCAAAATAGGAAGAGTTGAAAGCATCTTTCTATTTGTGTCTATTGTTTTATTATTATTGTCATGTCAACCGATGGTAAGTGATGATGTGGTCGAAGATGAAGCACGCTTACCTAGAAGTAACCTAGTCGGTCTTAACTTAGAGACCTGATTACAGCTATCAGAAAACACAGACTGTGGCAAGGAATTCCACTCCTTAGCAGTCTGCTGTATTTAGTAGCATCATAAACAATTTTAACACAGTGGGAAATCGTCTGTGTTAAAGATGTTTAAGATATCGTGTGAGTTGTTAGAGCCCTCCCACTCCGCTCAAATCAATATGGTTACTTTTTTAAAAGACCATCTCAGATCAATTACATAGTTCAGAAAGTTATATTGTGAATGTGAGAGCAATACAAGTAAACGTATGAGAGTAGATTACCGCACTGTCTGGAGGTTTAACCCATTTGCCTCCGGCAACGCACTCCTTGCGTTTTGCGCACTTCTTGGTGTCTGCCACCAACGCATCATATGCGTTGTGACTGTCATTAAATAAATTAATATTTTTTGTGAGCGCTTTCAGAAATTGACGATTACTTTTGTCGATAAACTATAGACAAACGTCACTGCTATGATTTGTCAAATCTGATGGTTTGTTGGTTTAAACACGGAAAGTGACATTTCTCGATGGTCTTTTGCATACCGGTAAAAGTGCTGTGAATTTCGTCGTAAATTGTATGTTTATTAGTGTTTAAGGACGCATTTACATTTATCACTCGCTCAATTTTAGGTATCCTAGTAGCAACACAACAACATTGCGCGCACACACACTTACAAACCATTGTTCGCCCGATTTTATACATTACTTAACTAATCTTGATACTTGAAGGTATTATTATATTTTCTTTAATATTGTTTGACCATAATAAGTTGTAACTTATTGTTTACAAAGGGTTACAACATGCTTATTGATTAGATGTTAGTCTCAATTTTGTATTAATGTTGTTGACGCCCCATTAGGAGTACTAGGGGACTTTGGAAATAAAATACTCATATGTGATAAAAAAATTAATAATAAATAAAGAAAAGTTTCGTCATGCCTGTCTGTCTGTTTGTCCATTCGTCCATATGTCACAGCCATTTTCAATCGACGAAAAAAACGGAGGAGGTTATCAATTCGACGCGTATATTTTTTTAAATGTTTGATCACCGATTACTCGAAGACGGCTAAACCGATTTGGAAAATTCTTTTTTTGTTTGAAAGGGTAGACTTCGAAATTGGTCCCATTGTCACCAAATCAGGAGCTGATAATAGGATCTTGGAGTAATCGAGGGAACTCTTCAAATATTATAGGCACACCTACAGTAATTTGAGTATTTTTTATAGTAACTTGTGTAGTTGCATTTGAAAAGCACCAGTTGTGAAGTGGATCTGATTATGAAGACCACAGATGGCCACTAGAACTACTCAATATACAACGTGTAACGGAAACCCCATATCTATTCAAAAGGACTGAAAATAACATCTGGTATGGAGTCTCTATGCAAAGTTTCAGCTCAAAATAAGTGACTCACAGAATTGACCCCAAATTATTGGTTTCAATGTTTCTTGAATACCAGTAATAACAAACGTGTCACAGCACTATGAGGGTCATCACTTTTCACGTCACTTGCCAATAAAACGATAATTCTCTTCGTTCTTCTTAATTTGAAAAATTCGGCCTCTGGTATCAATGTATTGAAATTTCTAATATGCTCCACACATGTAGACATAGGATTAGAAAACCCTTTCCATATCGTTTGTTATCATCCAAAGAAGCCGTGTACTCGGTATGTATATACCCTTTAAATTACACGTTGTATAAGTAGGAATAAGAAATATTTCATGGGTTCCGCTTCGATTACTTGAATATGGTTATTAAACACAATATACTCGTCACAATGCATATGATGAAGTGAAGCTGATGGTGAAGTACCAGGAGAACTCCTCAACCATTAACGGCCCAGCATTGGGGAAAGCAATATTTTGTCTACTTTCTAACTAATTTCGGAAGTCGGACACTGCCTATTGAAATTAAAGTTATTTTTCACTTTGCAGTGTTTTTTGGAAGTCGGTTTAATTTTTTTGGTAAAAAGTTTTCATATACCGAAATTATTAGGACTATACATGTGAAACTTGGTAGGTAGATGTATTCTGTGAAACGCTTTCCAATTTTAAGAAAAAATATTAAAAAAATATTAACTGAAACTGAAAAAAATTTTTTTTTTTCATGAAACTTATGCGTATGTACTATTAATAGACAGGTCTTTAAAAATGACATTGAAGTTTCTAAAACCACTTTTTCATAAAGTTAATTGTTTAAAAGATATACACTTCCAAAGTGGTTACTTACTTCTATAATAGAGTGAAAAATTATACAAAAATATATGCTATGGTCCTTAATGTAAAATTTCAACCAAAATTGGTTTGAACGAGATCGGGTTGGCAGTTTTTGAGATACAGCATATTTTCTAAAACCGCAAATAAAACTTTGTAATTCATACAAACACTATGAAAAACAAAGTTATTTGGCGTAGTTACTACGGAACGCTTCATGGGCGAGTCTGACTCGCACTTGGCCAATTTTTTAGTTTTTGTACGAACTGAACATTTTGGCATATTGAACCGTATGAAGTAAGCCCAACAAAAGGTAACTGTTGTTTATCGTTAAGGAATTCCCTCGCCTTTCTATGGTCTCCATCATCAGACCTGTAATGGGATTTTTAACCCATATGGGTGCAATGTTCTCATCAATATAAATGAATTAAGTCCAAGGAGTTGTTGAGGAGTTGAGGAGTTCCCTTAACTGTCCTTCGTCTTCATCATCAGACCTCTAATGACAGTCATAAACTATCTAGGTGTAATGTTCCGGTCAATTCATATTAATCAAGCCCAAACAAAAGGTTACTGCTGTAAATCGTTGAGGAGTTCCCTCGACTGTCAGGAGTCAATCTGATGAAAGGCTCCATTCCATCATCAGATCAACTCTAGACCTTCCTTAATTTGTAGTACTTTAAGATACTTAATGAAAAAAAAAAACATTTATACGGTTAAATTGCGAAACCACCTTATTTGAAGTAGGTTAAAAAAAAATTGTTGTTTCATGCTAGGTTCAGTAACCAATATCCATCCAATTCTAAAAATAAGTATGGTTCTCGTTCTTACTTTTGTTTCGGTACGAAAAAGTATCAACGTATTCTAGTCACAGTATACAAGACGCCACACTCTTTATTATAGGTTTCGACGTATTTATTTTTTCGAGGAAAGCGATACACCCCTGCGTTCACGAGCGCGTCTGAGCGCAGAATGACGGTCGGAGCCGTGCGCTCGGTAGAAAAATGTATGAAGAAATTTGAGACCGATTTTATTTTTCTCATAAATCATAAAGTTTTTTATGTATGTTCAAAATAATTAGCTTAACGTATAGATAAATACATAGGCTATAATTTCTTGTTACTTTGAAGTTAAGAATATGCTCCAGGTTTGGCTTAGAGGTACGTATTCAGACCCCATTTTTAGTAATTTTCTACGATTATTGCGGCGATAAAAACGTATTTGTGTGGAAAAATATGTACAGGACTGTGTAATTATAATGCATTCAATGTTGAGATGAATAAATTATCTTGAAATTAATAACATAACATTGTCAAAATTTTAACTCCTCATGTATCAAAATGGTACCAGAAAAACATTGATATTTGCGAGAAAACGTAAATGCGTCCTTAAACAGTGAATAATTGTATGAAATCGAAAGGTAAGTGTTTATTACCTTTAATTATTTTTGTAGATTATACATTTATAATCAGATTTTGGTAATAACGACAATATTTAAATTTCAACGTAAACGGTGCGTTGAATGGCACACACAAACAATAATTGGTGGGATGGTATTATGCTAACTTCTCCATTAGTTCGTTAGTGTAATACATCTGATTTGTGTCTGCCTTTGAGATAGTAGTGTAATCAGTTGAATAACAAACTTCTGTAGGTTAAGTTTTATTGTAATTATGACTACTTCAAAATTAAAATACACTACTAATTTTTAATTAGTACAAATACTTAAAGGGCTTATTAGAAAAGGTCTTGTTATTATATATGTAAAGTCTCACTATATAATATTGATAAATAGCAAAGTTATTAGCGTTTGTTTATATCCCAAAATGTCACTCAATTTACGGACATATTGTACAGGCCATTCATGTATTCATTAATCGTGATGTCGCGGTCACGCGGTCTCGCTCAAACTTGCCCCGCCTCCAACAGCTGTTATCGTAATTGTAGGTAGCTTGGACGCATCTTTAAGCTTTACGATAAAAAAAAGTAAAATAGAAGGTTTACGAAGAATAATAGGCACTTATTCAATTCAAACTTTACCTTCATACTTTTATTGGACTTAGGACCAACAAAATTAGCAACTTTTTTACAAATAAAACAACTAGGTAACTAAAGTAAAATGAAATCAAATCAAATCTTTAAAACTTGTTTGAAAAGTAATTTTGGCGTATTTAAAAGGTTTGAATCAGCTGATATTTACAATAATGAACGTTTACAAAACTTAAAAACAACTTACAGGTATTTTAATTGTCCTTCGAAATGTCCACCACCATTATCAATGCAAAGACGGGCACGTTTAATTAAATTATTTTTTAACGATAAAAGTATGTTTCGCTCACTTTTCACTAGGTCAAATGCGTCCAATATCTAGGTACTCTTCCCTGTACATACGAACAGCGGCACTAGCGTTTTCACCAGACAAAAAGTACACACGCAACATAGCCACGTACTCCCGAGATGAAAACTGGTAAGCCATCGCGACAGCAAAACGTAACAATTTAGATTAAAAAGCACGCGCACGTTTCCGCTAACAAATTGGCACTGTTAGTTCAGGTTCACTCAGTGTTGCCGTTTAGGAATAAAAAGAGTCCCCAGACGTCGATGCAAAAGTCGCTAGATTTTGAAAAGAACAATATTAAAAAATCCGCTAGAAGTCGCTAAATGTTAGCAAAATATGGTGTAAATAAAAGCAAATTTCTATAATCAAGCTTTTAATCATAGTAATGAAATCCCTATAGGTTTAAACAACTAAAAATTTCGTTATCTATTGCGTCATTTTCGACTTCGACAACTTCTAATGGCTAGTCTTGTGCATGCTCGGTCATTTTTGAGATTGCTCCGTACTAGTTCATTTCGGACAGTGAACTATTTAATTTTATTAGTTCTAATAGCTCTAATCGGTCATCGCTTTCAGCAGTCAGCGGTCACTAGAAATGTCTCGCGTGTTCGGGTGATAAGCTAAATTAGACATTATGCAATTGAAATAACACGTATCTTATCTCATTCTTGTGAATTCAGTCGGTAGGATTCGGGTAGCATCGTCATTAATCGGCTACTCTCTCCCGTTCTCATTGATTCACAGGCATCGAATGGATTCGTATAACGCTTCTGTCAAACAATCAGAGACTGTATTTCAATTCCCGTTCGCACATTACGATCGCGTGGTTTAGAATGTACATCTGTACGAGTTCGAAAAAAATCGAAAAAAAATGTCGCTAAGCACATCAAAAAACCGCTAGATCTAGCGACAAAGTCGCTAGAACGGCAACACTGGGTTCACTCCGCGATAAAGGATCGCTGGCCAGCCGAAAGGAGGGGGCGTGGCTTGAGCTTAGACGCGAGTTTGCCGGGATCTATGAATGGCGATCGAACTGGACTAGCACTGTGCGTAATATTTTCTAGTAGTAATTGTTATGAATGATTGATTCAGTTATGAGTTTACCAGTTATGGCAAATTTTCGTAGACAATTTTGGGGTTTCGTTTTTTTTACTTTTGACTACATAAATATGATCAGTAAAGTGTACGGATAGAACCCCATTTTTTTTTGTACTAATTAAAAATTAGTAGTGTATATAATACGATAACTCCGCCCCTAAGACGACCCACTGACCAATACGATATTAAGTTCTATGCAAGTCATGAAAATGTATATTTCATGTGTTATGTTTTATTACTGATTTTTAGATAAATATCGATATAAATGGCAGATAGCAAAAAAAGCGCAGTGCTAGGCTGGTGAATTTAGCACTTAAAAAATACTAAGACAGATAACAGCTCTCAGAACACGTTAAATAGGTAAGTCTTAACTGTAATGTTTAACGTAGAGATAAATCCCCTTAGTTAAATTATATAATTTTAAAATTGGTTTAATAATTAATATAATTGTACTTTTTCTCAAGTCCATGTCCTCCTCAACCTTGTCCTCGAAAGGAAAAGTCAATGAGCCGGAGATGCAAAGTAAGTTGGGAAACAGAAAAAAATTACTGTCCCGATTGTAACGAGCAGCCTGGACTTTGTATTGTGAATTGTTTTAAATTGTATTACAATTATTAATTAATTAAATATTATTTCTAAACAAAACTTTTATTTACTGTCTTTTTCATAAACACATTTTCATTGAAGATTTGTTATTATTACTTTGTTGTATGTGATTGCATAACATCATCCATTACACCAACGCAAGGCTTGCGTTACCGGTTCTGATAAAAAAAATAACAGCTGTGTGCCACCAACGCAACATATGAGTTTACGATTTTTTTTCTGTATTTTGTTTTTTTTTTAATATTTGACTATTTACTTTAATACTTATAGTTATTAGAAACCCAAAAAAAAAATAAGTGGGTCATACTGAAAAGAAAAAAATATTTGGTGGCATTGAATGGGTTAAGTACTTTATGCGGTCTACCCAAATGGCTTTACTTTGGTATTGTTTGTCAAATCGTTCCAGCTCTTTAAAGTTCTTCTTGAGCTACGTAACACCTGATAAATACTTGTATCTGCATCCTCAAAAGAGCACCACAGAATTAAACATAAGTACGTGCATCTCATATGATTTGACCACTACGGATTGTAAAAACTTCAAAAGAAACATTGACCTCTAAGTTTGTTTCGGTATTTCTTCGCAATGTAGTCAGTTAAAAAACTTTTTTGCAAAAAATAAATTCGACTTCCATATCAAAACACTACAAAGCCAAAAATAATTTTAATTTCGGTAGTCGGTGTTATTGGTTTTGTATTTTCTTTTTTTTTTCACACCGCCTTCCGAAATTAAAATTATTTTTGGCTTTGTAGTGTTTATAACCAAACTAGCTGAAACCCTACCCTAGTCCCTACCCCTACCCTACCCCTACCCTACCCCTACCCTACCCCTACCCTACCCCTACTCTACCCCTACCCTACCCCTACCCTACCCCTACCCTACCCCTACCCTACCCCTACCCTACCCCTACCCTACCCTACCCCTTCCCTACCCCTACCCTACCCCTACCCTACCCCTACCCTACCCCTACCCTACCCCTACCCTACCCCTACCCTACCCCTACCCTACCCCTACCCTACCCCTACCCTACCCCTACCCTACCCCTACCCTACCCCTACTCTACCCCTACCCTACCCCTACCCTACCCCTACCCTACCCCTACCCTACCCCTACCCTACCACTACCCTACCCCTACCCTACCCCTACCCTACCCCTACCCTACCCCTACCCTACCCCTACCCTACCCCTACCCTACCCCTACCCTACCCCTTCCCTACCCTACCCTACCCCTACCCTACCCCTACCCTACCCCTACCCTACCCCTACCCTAACCCTACCCTAACCCTACCCTGCCCCTACCCTACCCCTACCCTACCCCACCCTACCCCTACCCTACCCCTACCCTACCCCTACCCTACCCTACCCTACCCCTACCCTACCCCTACCCTACCTCTACCCTACCCCTACCCTACCCCTACCCTACCACTACCCTACCCCTACCCTACCCCTACCCTACCCCTACCCTACCCCTAACCTACCCCTACCCTTCCCCTACCCTACCCCTACCCTACCCCTACCCTACACCTACCCTACCCCTACCCTACCCCTACCTTACCCCTACCCTACCCCTACCCGACTCCTACCCTACCCCTACCCTACCCCTACCCTAACCCTACCCTGCCCCTACCCTACCCCTACCCTACCCCTACCCTACACCTACCCTACCCCTACCCTACCACTACCCTACCCCTACCCTACCCCTACCCTAACCCTACCCTACTCCTACCCTACCCCTACCCTACCCCTACCCTACCCCTACCCTACCCAACTGCTACCCCTACCCTACCACTACCCTAACCCTACCCTACCCCTACCCTAACCCTACCATAACCCTACCCTAGCCCTTCCCTAACCCTACCCTACCCCTACCCTACACCTACCATACCCCAACCCTAACCCTACCCTACCCTACCCCTACTCTACCTCTACCCTACCCCTACCCTACCCCTACCCTACCCCTACCCTACCCCTACCCTAAGTTTTGGAAAAAGCGGTCATTCTTTGTTTTTGTTGAACGGAGATCTTGGTATTTTTTCACTATTTCACGAAACGTTCCTTGGATTGTAAAAGATCGTGGAATCTTGGTTTTAGTCTGGGTAATTTTGACAAGAAGCATATCTCCGTGGATTTCTACATCTTTTGTTGTAATATTGTACAGCTCTTGTCGTCTACAAGCACCAGTAACACCGAATATTAAGGCAACCTGCAAAGAAATCAATTAATTAGTTCTAAGAAATTATGCTAAAGTTACACACTTGTATATTGTAGATTCGTTTCGATTAAAAATATGAAACGTACCTTTGTTGCTAGATACTGACTATCCGGAGCCTCATTCAAAAACTTTTCAACGTCGGCTGGTGACAAAACTTTAGATTTCCGACCAATATATCCATCCGAGCGTCTCTTCAAAAATGCCATCAGGTTACAGTACGTTTTGATATCAACACCATGTTTGAGCTTAACCATGCTTCTCAACATGGAATAGATGCACCACAGGGAGCTAGGTTTGTATGTATTGGCGAGTTCAGAGAAATACGCCAAAAACACATTTTCAGAAAATGACTGGGTTTTTTTGTTGCTCTTCCATTGCAGGAAACTATCGTAAGCAGCTAAATACTTTTCTCTAGATTTTGCAGGTATTAGGCTTTCGTTTGCATTTTGTGCTGCATTTAGTATTTCTGGCGGGGTTAAATCAATCAATTGTTCATCTTCTGTACTAAAACCTGACATTTTTATAATTATTTACCACACAGCAACAAATGCGATACAAACAAAATATGAAAATTAGGGGAAAATTGGGAAATGGCGCGCAATTTTTTTTTTTTGCACGCGCCTTATGTAAGTTGATTGATTACAGCCATACAGCCTACTTCAAAATGATAATTTTTGTGATAAAATGCAAATATTTTATAAGAAATTATTGTGAATTATAAATAATTTGATAATAATAAATGTTTTTTCGTCTTAATTAGGGACACATTTATTTATTTCAAAAATGTAAATAGATTTTCGGTGGCATAAAACCTCTTTGTTTTTACAAAAAAAAAAAAAAAACTGTATTACCCGGTTAAATTGAAAATGCTCTGTTTACTCGCATATAATTTGCAGTTAGGTACTAACTTAACTTTGTAGGGATCATTCTATTATGCACTAGTGTGTAATATTATTATGCACGTGTATGTTATAGTTCGGTTTATGGCCCTAAGAACGATATAATAAGGCTCACTTTACGAGCAAGTGTGTTGAAAATTTCATTATTTCCCGCGACGTACCTATAGGTAAGAGGGGCGCTTTGCAACTTTAAATATACCTTTATTATTGGAATCTTGAAAACCCCCGTATTGTCTGAGTCATATGAGATTTTCTCAGAATAAAGTAGGTACTAAAGTTGAAGACTTGAACTTTGGGCCAATAAATTTTTAATCTATCTAGCCTTTTATCATCTATGTTTACTGGGTTTGACCTGCAATCTAAACGGATGCACCAAAGAACCAGTATGCGATAATGAGCAACAGCCTATTTGACATACACAACTCAGTAAATGGGTCCCACTCCTTTGACTACGAGCGTTATGAGATTTTATAGCTTCTGACATTCGGGCCCAATGGCTTAATTACTTTCCGAGGTATGCAAGAATGTTGATGCATAATGAATGGTTCCCCATCCGCTGTCGTACCTCGGTATGTGGCGCTTAACCTCGAAGATGATCCAGGGCAACTGTTATTATTTAGTCAGGAAACTTACCAAAGATCAAATACTCATAATAATTATGACAGCTATTTCTTTAACCACGGAAAAAGAACGATTGATATTCAGAATTACCAATAGATGGCGCTAATCTTAACCAATAAATCTAAACTACTAAAATTACTATAATGCGTAAGTTTTAATCATGGATGTTTCTTATTCTGAATTTCGATGTTAAAGAATTTGGTACATAGATAAGTGATAGTTTGGAATAGCACCTAAGCTCCTTTTTATTCCGAGTAAATTTATTTTGAGCTATTAGGTACCGAGCAGAGGTTAAAGTCTCTTCAAGTCTATACAATCCATATTGATCAAATTATTTATGAGAACCATGTTTTTTAACGCGTGTGATATTCTGTTGAGGATAGAAACGTATAGATTTGTTTGGACCACGTGTGGGGGCACTTCTACTTAATTTTCTGTTCTGTGGCTTGGACAGATCGCGGAGCTCAACTGGAGCTGTAACGGTTTGACGAACAATACCAAAGTAAGGACCGGGCAGGGCAAACTGTCGAAGTATTCAGTCAGGTAGTGTGGAAATTACATTTAATATTCGTACTTGTCAGCAGACAAATACGATTCTAGATTCCCCTTGAAAATAGGTTTTCTTAGTATTTTCTGAGGTGTTGGGTCCGGTAGTGATTTCATTATTTCGACATGAATTTTAATGGACTGATTGGAAGAAAATTGAATCATTTAGCAATATTTCTTGGAAGATCATAAGGTCAACAACTAGACGTCACTTTATTGTGAAGGAGACTTTGGTTAGGAACTCGAACTTTGGTTTGTGAAGGAAAATTTGGCTATCGTAGATATCTATCTACGATAGCCTTTCAAGACCTAAGATATTGTATCTATCTATCTAGATACATAGAATATACTTTATTGTACATCAACATTTAAACACACCTATTTAACATAATTTCTTACTTATATGGTTACAATGGCGGTCTTATCGCTAAAAGCGATATCTTCCAGACAACCTTTGGAAGGACTTTCAAAACTTTAATTAAAGAGGGGAGGGCTAAATTAGTGTACCTACCTACTACATAAATATACTCATGAAACAGAAAATAATATACAACGTGTAACGGAAACCCCATATCTATCCAAAAGAACTGAAGACAACATCTGGTATGGAGTCTCTATGCGAAGTTTCAGCTCAAAATAAGTGACTCACAATTATGATCCCAAATTATTGGTTTCATATGTTTCTTGAATACCAGTAATAACAAACGTGTCACAGCACTATGAGGGTCATCACTTTCCACGTCACTTGCCAATAAAACGATAATTATCTAAGTATTGAAATTTCTAATATGCTCCACACATGTAGACATAGGATTAGAAAACCCTTGCCATATCGTTTGTTATCATCCAAAGAAGCCGTGCACTCGGTATGTATATACCCTTTAAATTACACGTTGTATATACAAATATTTATTTATTTTATTATTTATGTACACACAGTAAAATACAATAGGACAAGCATAATTATAATATTTGAGTACAAAGGTACTGCTTATTTCTTAAGAAAATTCTTCCAGCAGACCTGCGAAAGAGAAGTGAAAAAGAAATGTAGACAATAGTGTGTGAGAACAAGAAGAGAAATAAAAATTAATATGTGAAGTCTAAAATTAAAATATTAAATATACCTACACATACTTATAATTTAAATACATATAATAAATACATATATAGATACAATACGTAGGTAATTATATATGTATAAATATAATGTGTTCATTAACAACATGCTGAGGGGAATCAAAGGAATAATCATAAATTTGAAAGAAAATGATTAGCAACCGTAAGCAGTCTACCAGTATTTTGCAGATTGGTGCCATTCTGCAAAATACTGGTAGGTACTTCTTACTGCATCCGGTTATACTAGCAGCCGACCCCAACTTTATTGCAAAATTAATTTATTATTGAAGATGATTCGCATAATATCCATTGTCTTTTTTCATCCTAAAAAATTAGCAAAAACTTTGAACTATAGCATTTATCAGAAACTAGTTTTGCCGCTTAAGCTGTGAGTTAAGTTTAAAATTAATCATTTTGAGTAAGTATGCTAGTCAGCAACTGTAGAAGATGAATGGCTAAATGATACTGCGGATTATATACAAGCTAAATATATTATTCGGACCAAAGGTTTAGTTAAGCAAAGGGCGAGGCAGCACGCGTGATGACCGCCAATCGTGTACTGATTGGTCGAAAAAATATAGGTAAAAATGCACGAAAAGCAACGGTAGAAGAGTTTACAGCATGGAATATCTTCCCTGTTGTCGATTCCTGATCACTGAAGCTCTCCATCACGCTTCTTCATCAAGCAGTTCGTTAGGCTTTTCCATTTACTGCGATCAGTGTCCATAAGGAGACCAACTTTGTAGAGGAGATCTCTTTCTAGGCAAAACCAGTACAAGAAGACTCTTGTGGCTTACTTAACTTAATGTCCTAAGGCCCCTAGTTAGGGCAGAGGGCGTCTACAGTGCTCTGCCATCGCATTCTGTCTTGGGCTACGCGCTTCAGCTCGGGCGACGTTGCGTTAACCCGATTTTCTTCAACTCCGCTGCTACCGAAGGCTTCCAAGTCCGCTTTGGACGGCCACATCTCCGCTTCCCTGTGAGGTCCAATCTAGACCTTGTCTAGATAGATAGATATGCGCTTTATTGTACACCATAACTGAATTAAATAAGGACTTAAAAATTACAAAGGGTGTTACAATGGGCGGTCTTTTTTTATTAAAAATAGGCTCGCGTTTGACCACCATCTCACCTGATGGTAAGTGATGATGTGGTCGAAGATGGAGCACGTAACCTATTCACTCTTGACTTAAAGACTCCTAGGTTATAGCTATCGGGAAACAGACTCCGGCAGGGAATTCCACTCCTTAGCCGTACGCACAGTGAAGGTATTCCCAAAACGTTTTGTGCGTATGGGTCCACCATGTAACGATGGCGCTTCGCCGTTTTCGTCTTATCGCTAAAAGCGATCTTTTACAGACAACCTTTGGATGGATGGATTTGGATTTGTCTAGGGATGTGGCTAGGATACCTTTGGAGACTGAAGCCAATCCAAGTCCACTTGCGAGGGCGAGCAATTTGCTGTACGATCGGTATCTCATGGTAGACTTTCAGTAGGTGTACATTGGTTGTCTTTCTGGCCAGAAGATACCAAGCATTTGTCGGAGACAGCGGTTGACGAAGATCTGGATCCGATCCAGTAATAAGAGGCTTTTACTCTTAAATTTAATTTTAAAGTAACAAAAGTGTTTCGAGTCCTCTTTGTATTTACTAATTCTATTCTTACTTTTTTAGGGTTCCGTACCCTATTACTAAGGCTCCGCTGTCTGTCTGTCACCAGGCTGTATCATATGAACTATACATATAACTAGACAGTTGATATTCTCACAGATAATGTATTTCTGTTGCCGCTATAACAACAAATACTAAAAACAAAATAAAATAAATATTTAAGGGGGTCCCATACAACAAACGTGTTTTTTTTTTCTGTTTTTATAGATAATGGCACGGAACCCTTCGTGCGCAGGTCCGACTCGCACTAGACCAGTTTTTTATTTATCTAGCCTCATTATGAACTAACAACCAATCAATCATAATTAGCTTCCTATACATAAGAAACTTTTTACAATTATTTCTTATTAAACTTCGTGACCGTTATAAGAAACCTAAGTTAATGGATAAAATAAATCTAGTTTATTAACAAAACAACAAGTCTCGGCATTTTTTAAACTAGCATATTGCACATCCTGTTAACATAAAAGGAATAAAAGTTGTATACATACCAGATTTTAGAGAGATTAAAGAAATAAATATGTAGATCAGTTTAGAAGCAAGTTTGAAACTTAATTGGAAAAACATCTGACATCTACGTATCCATATTAATATAGTTAATGAGAAAGTCTAATGTCTGTTTGCCTGTCTATGGGTCTGTAACGCTTTCACGGCTAAACTAATGAAAACATTGTTGTTGTTGTTTTTATAAAATTGGCCAAGTGCGAGTCAGACTCGCCCATGAAGGGTTCCGTAGTAACTACGCCAATTAACTTTGTTTTTCATAGTGTTTGTATGAATTACAAAGTTATATTTGCGGTTTTAGAAAATATGCTGTATCTCAAAAACTGCTGACCCGATCTCGTTCAAACTAATTTTGGTTGAAAGTTTACATTAAGAACTACAGCATATATTTTTTTAGATTTTTCCCTTAATTATTATAGAAGTTAGAGGGGGACATTTTACCACTTTGGAAGCATATATCTTTTAAACGATTGACTTTATGAAAAAATGGTTTTAGAAATCTCATAAAATGGCTGTGACATACGGACGGACGGACAGACAGACAGACAGACATGACGAAACTATAAGGGTACAGTTTTTTGCTATTCGGCTATGGAACCCTAAAAAGCTAAGTAAGTACTTGTAGGTACTATAATCTATGATACCCACGTGGGTACTTATGTGAAATTTTGCCGTTACTGTAAATCTCAACGTAAATTCTTTATTAATTTGACAGAATCTGAACTTCATCTGTCGATATACTTCTATGGCCGTGCGCGCACTGCGTTGCGTTTTGGAAACGCAAAATCTGTGAAGTATGGAGTGTCATAGAAGTGCGCGCACTGCGGTGGAATAAACGCGTGCGGTAGAGTCACCGGTGGCCCCGGTCATTCTACTGGTGCGGTAGAACTACCGTAATTGCGGCCACCGCAAGGCAGTGCGCGCACGGCCTATTGCCTTTGTTTATAAATGGGTATTTCTACGTTAAGAGGTACTATCGACGGCTACATGAAAAAATCATAAGTACCTACATAATTTCAAAATTTGCGGAAAACATCTATCATATTTAATAATAAATAAAGTATACTTATTTACCAATGAATTACAATATCTAAATTAGCTTAGTTTAGTCATAATTTCATGTTTATCTAGAAAAAAGTATCTACCCTGGCCTGTCCCTTTACTATTCTGTAACAAACTCTTCAAAATTTAACACATTACTAATTCATTAAACATCCAAGCGTTATTTATTACATAAAACAGTATAAATAACAATGATGAATACTAAAAAAACCTTTAATTTTCTATTAAAAAAAAATAAGTATCAGTTTTAGTCCCTCATATATTAAGTCTCCTCCCCTGCCTATTTTTCGTCCGTTATAAATGCCGCCAAAATACGTTGAAGCTACAAACTTCAATAGGCAGGCAATAGGCACTTATTAAATTTTATTTTCAAAATGTTTGAATAAGCTTATTATTTTTTTTTTTTTTTAAGATTTTGCCTCCTCTAAAATAACTAACTCGTGAAGAACGTCTTGAAAAAAGCGTCTAGCAGAACGATTGAGATACCAACGCATAAAAAATTATTGCGAAAAGTACCTATTCTCAACAGATGGAAAAGGAAAAGAAGAAGTTCCTCCTAATGAAAATATTAATCAACGAACGCAAGCTGGACAACGAAGATCGATCCAGGTAAGGCGAGTAAGAAATATATCAATAAAAAAACTTTAAAATACCAAAAAAAATAAAAGGTTTCTTTGGCACTATGAAGGTCCACCAAATTACAGGAAGTATACTTTTCCCAATCACTTGACAATGAAGAGCTTAAGCTGATTCTGTGATCTTGAAGTATACAATCATTTTGTGCTGGGCACTTTGGATTTTCCTACCATGAATACAAAAAAGTCCAAGTTATTTTCTGCAAAGTCTCTGACAATACTGGAAAAAACTTCAGAATCGATGACAAAGATATTTTTTTCGTCACATAGGACCAGGTTGTTGAAAAATTACCAGCCCCAAATTTAAGAATGAAAGGGCAGAGAACTCTTTACGCTTTTGACAAATGTATTAACGTCTTTGAACAGGCGTGATCTCAATTGTTAATTTTTTTATGTTAATTTTTATAAGTAGAAGTTCCCGTTTAAGTTTAATCTTTCTATCACAACGTTGATTCTCATATGTGCCATTAAAATTGTATTAAAGAAAATATTCAAGTAAGTACTTAAGTTTATTTTACTTTAGAAAAAGATGTTACTTTTGTGATTTGTGTAAGCAGATATTGTGTATTTTTGTTTTCAAAGTTTAATTCCTAATTCAAGTTCCTTGAAAAAATACTATGAAAATTAAAGTCTGAATTTCTATATTTTCTATATTAGTTATAAACTAACACAAATTAGTGAATAATTATAGTTGATTCTTACGAAATTAAGGCTTTTTTTTTCAATTTATCTTTGCCTTGTAAAGTAAGGTATCCTGTCCTGGCCTTCATGTCTCTACCCTGTACAGATTATCTCCCCTGGTCCCTTAAAATACTCGTAAAAGTAGATTAATTGACTGGCCATTCATATACAGCATACAAAATACCTGATTACATAGTATAATGTAGGAAAAGAAATAAAATTTAAATATTTTTATAGTGCCGCCCTGCCTAATATCAGATGATCTCTTCACGTAGAATAACCCAAATAATAAAATTAACCTTAGTAATTAACTTACACTAATTCTATTAACGTCACTTAAGTATATCTGTTATTGCTCTTCACGTTGACCAGCATAGTGGCGAATGTAGTGGCCAATGTTGGGGGTGTTTGTGCATCTTGGGTTGTATTGCACCCCTCTACACGTTGGCCAATAGGCATTGGCCACTATATTCGCCACTATGTTGACCTGTGACCAACGTGAAAAGCCGGCATTATGGAAAACTCAATCACCCCTAGTTCTGTTGATTAAAAGCTTAAAGCATAAATGCCCTTCCTTCAAGATACCAACACCTCTGCTCATCCCGAACACAGCCTCGATCATAGTCATAAAATAAAATTAAAAAAGTTCTCCGAACTGAAGTGCGAGTCAGGGCAAAAAGAAAAAAGCACCACTTTTGCCCAAAGCGAACCGGTCTACAACTAACTTCACTCCGCAGCGTTTGATTATCCGAAGGTCAGACATTTTGCCAGATGCGAACCCACGCCTAAAGAGACTGCACGTCTCTGCTCGCTCGCGCATAAAAAACTTTTACGTATCAAAAACTAAATCGAACAACATATTTTGAATAAAGAACGCGTGTTTGTTAGCTTGTATACGAATTTCGAAAGTCGTCTTTGTTATAATTTGTAGTGCAATTGTGTTTTAAAAGTTGTTGAGTTAAAGTAGAAAGTAACATAGCATTGACAGGAATCCCAGTGGTTTCTCATGTGTTTTAAAGTTCTGTGTTGTGTCTGTGTTGAAAACTGAGGAAGTTTTGCCGTTTTGGTAAGTCTGAAACTTGTATTATACGTTTAACGTTTTAATGTTTAGCGTGAACCGTGTCCCTTTTGTAATCTAGGCAATTGTTGTATAATTCTATTTATAACCTGATTGATAGTGTATACCGTAATAGGATTGGTACAATGGTACATTTTAACTTAATTAGGTATGACCTAACAGAAGTTTAATTTATTTAGCTAAATTTAAAGCTAGAAGCGTCACAATGGCAACTATTTTAGGGCTTATGAATAATTATATCTCGTTAATCTTCTCTTGAGAACTTCACACACATCTAGGTAATAGGTATAAGAAAAAACTTGATATAAGTGCAGGCCATATAAGTACATATCAACTTGGCAGGTACTGGCCTTATTCAAGTTCAGGGCGATATGAAACGGGGTTTAAAAAATATGTAGGTAAATTAACTTATATCTACATATATCAATATTACTTGTTGAGCCTTTAATTTTAATCGTAAATCGTTGATTTCGTAGTTCTGGACTGGATCCTGGGTTCTGGCATTGGATTTTTGCATTCTCTATTCATCAGCATACCAGAATGTATGTGCGAGAGACTGGTTACAAGCAATAGGCCAGCTTCTGTTAGGAATGGATATGAACAGTTCTATTAGGTTTTCACTTTGATCAAGTCCGAGATATCTACATCACTCATTAGCAGGCTTTTTTTTGGTCCCGGGTTCCTAAGACAGGAATTCCCGGGAAATAAAGCGATTTGGTACCTTAACTGGAATACAATTTTAATTACAATCATATTGTCTAAGTGACAGTTTGTTTTTATTTAAGGTATAAGTGATCAACCAAGATGTGACAAAATTTATTACTTTTAATTAAACTAGCAAATTTATTATATTTTTGATTTTCTTACTATTATATGAATAATAATATTAATATGAATTATAGGTATCTAAGTAATAGAACACAAGACTAAGCGGTTGATTAATCCCGGGTATCCAGAAATTCCCGGGAATCAAAAACGACCGCTATTGCGAAAGCCTTATTAGTTGTGCGTATGTTTAAGGCCAAGAAAAAAGGAACCTAGCTACTAACATATTAAGAAAATCTTGAGGTTATCATAGGATCATAAACTCAGTTTAGCTTTTAGAAACAATTTAGTGGCTAGTTCCGCAATAAGCGACTAGTCTGACAGGTATTGTGATGATGAGTCCGTTTCGAGAAAAACCTGTATCAAAAATATTATTTTGCATTAGCAAGAATATCATTTTAGACTTAAAAAATAACTTCATACTCTGGAGCGAGTCTTTTAAGACGTGTCAACTAATCGAAATAAAAATTCAGTCTATTTCCTACGTTTCCACTGCACACGCCTCACCTCTATGAGAGGGAAGGGCCGCACGCGGGCCAAGTACGGTTTTGTGGAATAATATAATTAAAAAAAAGTAAATGTTATATTTGAATAAAGAATAGAAGTCTGCTGGTTCCACATTCAAACCTAACCTAAAAATAAATGAATTGAGAATTTACTCATCTTAGCTTTTTGCCAACCATGTTGGGGTCGGCTTCTAGTTTATGTTTTATATAGAGCGATTGCATATCTGACCTCGACAACCCAGCAAACTCCTTATCAAGACTGGTATAAAATTTTCGGACTTGACCCGTAACGACCGATAAAGATATAAAAATGCAGGTCCGGACCAAGGGCTTGACGTGAGATCCGAGGCATCAAAGAATCTCTATAATTATATGAAGTTAGTCACCCATCTGTGGACCAACCTCGGGTAGCGTTACTTTACCTTGAGGATAAACCCGTGCGGTTCTTATTGAGCCTAAGTTAATTTGTGTTGAGAGAAATAAACGACTTGCATATTACTAGCAGTTGCCTGCGATTTTGTTCGCGTGGGAGCTTTTTCCCGTGTAATATTCCGATCCCGTGGGAAATCCAAAAACTCCTTTCTTAGGGGAGCACTCTACACACCCCAAGGAACATACAACAAGCCTTTCAGCTTCTTGTGCCTAGTAGTTTCGCCTGTGCATTGTCTGTCAGTCAGTCAGTAACGGAAGCGTTTTTTATTTTATTGATTATGATTATTCAGTCGCGAGCTCCTTATGATAAAAAAGAATCTATTCAATAGTTAGATTGTTTTTATTAAATTGATGCTCTATGGTCAAAGGCCCCTTTGACGGTTGGTGTTTCTTACTTGAATTTTAAAATATTTATTTATTTACAGTTTATGCACATAGCACATTTGCGTTCGCACACACGACAACACATTCTCTACCAGTCAACCATGAGTGGTGAAGAGATAGTGTGGGAGGTGCAATACGTACGATGTATGTTTAATGAAAGCCAAAACACCATTGCAGTGGTGGCGCAAGTGCTGCCTACCCTTTTTAGGGTTCCGTAGCCGATGGCAAAAAACGGAACCCTTATAGTTTCGTCATGTCTGTCTGTCCGTCCGTGTCGGTATTTCACAGCCATTTTATTCCGAAACTATTAAGATTATACATGTGAAACTTGGTAGTTTTAGATGTATTCTGTTAACCTCTTTCCGATTTTTATTAAAAATAAAAAATATATCTAAAATTATGGGGGGCTTCCCATACATAGAACTGAAACTATAGACAGGTCTTTAAAAATGACAGGTGTCTAAAACCACTTTTTCAAGAGATATACGCTTCCAAAGTGGTAAAATGTGTGTGTCCCCTCTAACTTCCTTAGTAATGGAGTGAAAAATCTAAAAAAAAAAACATGTGCTGTAGATCTAAATATATATAGGTAACTCAAAGGTGACTGACTGATTGACTGACTTACTGACTGACTTACATAGTGATCTATCAACGCACAGCCCAAACCACTGGACGGATCGGGCTGAAATTTGGCATGCAGGTAGATGTTATAACGTAGGCATCCGCTAAGAGACGATTTTGCGAAATTCCCACGGGATCGGGATTTACACGGGAAAAACTTCCCACGCGGGCGAAGCCGCTGGCATAAGCTAGTCTTAATATAAATTTTCAACCAAAATTGGTTTGTACGAGATCGGGTCAGCAGTTTTTGAGATACAGCATATTTTCTAAAACCGCAAATATAACTTTGTAATTCATACAAACACTGGCTGTTATTATTTAACCACAAGCTCCTCAGAAGGTTTACCTTGTATAACAAGAAAAAGGTTTCTTCTGACGGAGAATCACTACAGAACGAAGAGAACCGTTTCACAAAAGATTTGATGCAAGATTTAACAAAGCTTGAGACAGTTTTCTTATCTTGTCCTGCGTCGTCACGTGGCTTCGTTCGAGGTTATTATAAAGTGCACTGGTGCTTTGCAGCTGACACATTTCAGGCTTTTTCAAACAGGTTTTGGCTTGCAAAATTCTTCGGTGTAAAATTTTGGCTGTCCGTTATAAAAGATTGATGTGACTAATTGTAATAAGTTGTTAAGTTTATTATAAGATTAAAGTCGATATATACATAAACTTAATAATATATCGACCTTAATCTATTTAATGAAAAGAAAAATGCGTTTTATATTCTAGGTATTTTTTTTTAAGCCAAAAGATTTTTTTATAATTGAACTTAAAAACCGGAAACCGGAAAAGAAGGGATTTTAGAACAAAAGACTACTAAGTATTCAATTCTTAGAAAATAAATAAACAAACCATAAATTCGTAATACGTATTCGAACTTAACACAACATTTGAAATTTGAATAAAATACGATAAACAAATGCACGGGTAAGGTTGACGGTCATAAAACTAGTTTTGTTTCGCGTCTTTGCTCTCCTTGGTACAAAAATATGTCTGTCAATTGGTTGACTTTTTAATTTAGACTTGTCTTTTATCGGTTTGTTTTTAGGGTTCCGTAGCCGAATGGCAAAAAACGGAACCCTTATAGTTTCGACATGTCTGTCCGTCTGTCTGTCTGTCCGTCCGTCCGTATGTCACAGCCATTTTATTCCGAAACTATTAGGACTATACATGTAAAACTTGGTAGGTAGATGTATTCTGTGAACCGCTTTCCGATTTTAAGATAAATTTTAAAAAATATTTAAAATGAAGTGGGCTCTCCATACATGGAACTGAAACTGAAAATATTTTCTTTTATGAAACCTATACGTGTGTGGTATCGATAGACAGGTCTTTAAAAATGACATTAAGGTTTCTAAAATGACTTTTTCATAAACTTAATCGTTTAAAAAGATATACGCTTCCAAAGTGGTAAAATGTGTGTGTCCCCCTCTAACTTCTATAATAATGAAGAGAAAAGTCTAAAAAAAACAATATGTTGTAGATCTTAATGTAAACTTTCAACTAAAATTAGTTTAAACGAGATTGAGTCAGCACTTTTTGAGATACAGTATATTTTCTAAAACCGCAAATATAACTTTGTAATTCATACAAATACTATGAAAAACAAAGTTATTTGGCGTAGTTGTAAAAATTGTAAATAATATAGTTTTAAGAAATTTGTAAGGTTTTTTGTTTTTTTTTTTTCAAATAAATATATTAAGTATATTATATTTATTATAGTTACTACGGATTACGGAACCCTTCATGGGCGAGTCCGACTTGCACTTGGCCAATTTTTAGATTATTATTTCTGTATGGCTGCTCATGTCATCTTTGGCTTCCTTATTGAATATTTATTTTTAAAACAAAACAAGTTTTTAATAACTGTAGCGTTGAGTAAATTAATTATCAGCATTATTCTCATCTCAAGATGTGCGGAGTCTAAAAAAAACTGCTTTGAGTTAAAACAAAAAGGGGTTTAAAAGCTACAGGAAGCTGTTCTGCTCCTTGACATCTTTTATCCCTGAAGAGGTTTAGTCAAGAAGGAAACCCTTTGTGAAAATCTTTTATGACATAAGGGTTCATAGTTCATACCGTCACGGGATGAAATTAAAGTTCCTATGCCTGATATTTAGAGTCACTTTCAGTATTTCCAGAAAAAGGTGCTTCAGGCTTTTGAAAGCAGCCTTAAGGTTTTATAAAAGCGCAAATAAATTTCTTTTAGTTAAGTATGCTCGATTGACGCCCACATCAGTTACTTCCACGTGAGATTGTGCTCAAATGCAAGTCAATAAAAAATATAAGTGATGCAAGTCAATATAAGTGAATATTCAAACAAATAAAAAAAACAAAACAACAAAGAATATAATTTTTAAACATTTTATTGAAAACTCGACTTATAACACTGGCAAGAGAAATATAAGTTGTTCCTTTTTCAAACTTGAAATATCGAACTCTAGCCTTGACGGTTTGCATTAAATGACGTCATCTGTCACGTTTTATATTTATTAAAGTTTTTTAAACTTCACCTGCATGTTCCACACGTTGCTATTGGTCGGCAACATTGTGACGTCACATACTCGCAGCTAGTGATGGCTGCCAGTGTGCAAGCTTTACCGGTTTTTGAAAGGGTGATCAAGTATCAAATCAGTAACGCCACGAACGAATCAAATGTTACTTACTTACTATGTTTGGCTTAATGTTTTTGGTTGATAGGCATAATCATGCCTGTATTTTTGAGTTAGCACGAATTGCACTTATGGTAGTTACTCCCGTTGCTTAACCATTGACAAGAGACGACGATATAAAACTTGACCTATTCTTCTACACATTCAAATTCTGACAGCTTTATGTCATAAAGATCTTATAAAACAACATAGAAGAAAATAGTGTTGCTTTTTTACGATTTGATAGTACGATATTGGTCCGTAAGATTAGGTAATTAACGGCACAGCGTTAAGTAATTGCCTTTATATAAAATACAGGTAGCTTAGAATTAAATTAAAATCACCAATGAACAGTGTATGCATTATGATTGCAATACTCTATTTATGACATTTATTTCTAGCTGGATTTGAACTCAAAATTATCATGACCCCTTTTTTTGTGTTGTGGT
Source organism: Tholera decimalis (assembly GCA_943138885.2). Classification (NCBI taxonomy): domain Eukaryota; kingdom Metazoa; phylum Arthropoda; class Insecta; order Lepidoptera; family Noctuidae; genus Tholera; species Tholera decimalis. Next base: position 5,925,504 of record OW964573.2, read on the forward strand.
GAAAATCCTCATGAATGTTCTCCGCCCCTTTTATCTGAGGATGGAGCGGCAGAGACAGACTTCTACTGAATATAAAACCACACTGAGCTTACGTTCCGGGGCCACAGTATCTTTTTGAATAGTACCGCAACCCCGGATATGTTCCCTTGCAAAGTTGCACTGGGGCTGCGGAAGCAATTAAACACTTTACAACGAAACCCGCGACAATGACCATGACCCCCTTAAAACTAAAAGCGTAAAAAACGTAAATGTTTTGGTAAATAATAACGCCCTTGGATAAATAGGTGAAAACGCAAACCTTGTCGATAAGATATACGATATTTATCTGATAAATGAAGATAGACTAATTTATATATCTTTTACATACATGACCTTCATGGTATATCCTTGAAGTGATTATTAAAGGGGTGCCTGAAGTTTGACTTGACGGCGTTTCGGGTTCCACGCGTGCCTTAAAGAGAAGTCAGCAGTAGTGACAGGGCCTGATATGGCCAATCCCTATGTTGTAGGAATGTTGTAACGAGGTAGCGCAGCCCCGGATCGTAAGGGCAGCTGGAAGACACGCAATATACTCAGACACCGAAATGGGCTAAACATACCAAGTTCTCGATTAAAAATAGACTCTACAAGTCCCTATGTAATGTCCATTTAATTATAATAATTATGAACTTTCCGAATTAGTAAAAGAAAGTAAGAGAAAATTTACCTTAAAAATCTAAATCAATTTTTGCTAAATAAGTGCTATTTTCTCAGTAAACGAATATTTAAGTCAAATATAATGTAGTGTTATGTTAAGAACGGTAAAGTAATATTATATAATTAACAAATACTTCCTCTCACCTAACTCAGTTATTTTTGCTGTGCTCGACAGGGTCCATTTCATCTAATTATTAGTTTACCACATAAGAATACCTGCATAGTTATGGAACGCAATACAAGTAACTATTGAAGATAATGGGTTTTAAGTCAGTATTAGTCTGACAGTCTGATATTCCTTCCGCTTCACCCAGAACGGCACTAAAGCTAAAAGGAAATACCTATATTTTTTAAACAGAACGAGCAATGTGGTTAGAATTTACATAGTTAACTAGCAATCTTGTTAACCCCTCCAACTAAGCTAATTTGCTTGTATCTGGAATGGATTCACGGCACACACAAGTGTAATATGGGTGGAGTTCGAATCACAAGGCCGTCGTCTTACCTTAAAAAAATTATTACGTAATATACGCAGGTGCATGTATAGACTCATACATATAATACCTACCTCTGTCATTATTATTTTCCTTTATAATTCAAATTGGACTAGTCACTGAACTGATAGCAGGCGCTTTGATAATAGTATTAATTATTATGAACTGGTCATGTCCTGTTAGATAATAAAGAATAATGAACACAAAACAATGCTCAGTGCTAAGATAAGCTTTGACTTATGTACCAGCTGAGATAAGATGCTGACTCAACTTGGTACTGCGTTGTTCTTTCAGAAGAATTGGCGACAATGGTTTTATAAAATTTCTTTTAGCGTTGTAAGGCTCCCGGATAGGTGAACCGACTATAGTAATGTAGTTACCGATCGTAGTTTTAAGCGAAAATAGCCCAATAATCAATAGAGAAAACTTTAACAAGTTTTATACAACGTGTAACGGAAACCCCATATCTATCCAAAAGGGCTGAAGACAACATCTGGTATGGAGTCTCTATGCACAGTTTCAGCACAAAATAACTGACTCAAAGAATTGATACTAAATTATTGGTTTCATATATTTCTTGAATACCAATCATAACAAACGTGTCACAGCACTACGAGGGTCAATAACTTTCCACGTCACTTGCCAATAACACGATAATTCTTTTCGTTCTTCTTAATTTGAAAAATTCGGTCTCTGGTTTCAGTGTATTGGAATTTGTAATAAGTTCTAAACACATAGACTTAGGATTACAAAACCTTTGTCATATCGCTTGTTATCATCCAAAGAAGCCATGCACTTGGTATGTATATACTATACCCTTTAAATTACACGTTGTATAAATATGACGAGATGACACGGTTGGCACAGTGATTGAATGATCGGGTCGCAGGTTCGATGTCCGCACCGGTACAAGTGTTTGTTTGCCTACATATACGCTTCTATAGCGTCAATATCCTAATGGCTGAAGTGTCGGATTTCTAATCGAGAGGTCGCGTGTTCAAACCCCACTTATTACACTGTTGACATACCGTGTTACCCACTCCACACAAGCATGTTTGGCTTAGTTGGAGGGGTTAATAAGATTGCTAGTAATGTGAATTCTTCCCAAATTGCTACTAAAAAAATATGTGTAAGTTGTAGATGTAAAATATAATTAGGACCCTTAAAATGTTCTACATTTAATTATAATATTTTAGTATTTTTTATTTTAGTAGTTTTTTTATTTAATGAATGCATTTTATATATTTAATTTTTTCTCTAATTATAATTATTGTTCATCATTCACACTACTGTTTGAATTTTTCGTAGAGCTATCAGGAAATTGTTACGGTAACAAATGTAAAAAAAAATGTTTTTCATCACCAATGTAAGTCTGGCTTTCATAATAGCACTGTATATTATACACACTGTGCCGATTGTTTTATGTGTATTATCGCACAAAACGTTTTGGGAATACTTTCATTGTGCGTACAGCTAAAGAGTGGAATTCCCTGCCGGAGTCTGTGTTTCCCGATTGCTATAACCTGGGAGTCTTTAAGTCAAGAATGATTAGTTAGGTTACTTCTAGGCAAGCGTGCTCCATCTTCGACCACATCATCAATCACTTACCATGAGGTGAGATGGTGGTCAAACGCGAGCCTATTATCAATAACTCACGCGGGGCTTCGCTCCCGTGGATTCTATCACGGTAAAAACATAACTCTCCTTTTTTGCAGTCGCGTAAAAAGTAGCCTATAACCTTCCTCAAGCTTCAAGCTACTTCCATACCAAATTGCATCCAAATCCACCGAGTACTTTCGAAGATTAGCGCGTTCAAGCAAAAAAAACAATTGGCCAAGTGCGAGTCGGACTCGCCCATGAAGGGTTCCGTAGTAACTATAATAAATATAATATACTTAATATATGTATTTGAAAAAAAAACCTTACAAATTTCTTAAAACTAGCTTATTTACAATTTTTAGAACTACGCCAAATAACTTTGTTTTTCATAGTATTTGTATGAATTACAAAGTTATATTTGCGGTTTTAGAAAATATACTGTATCTCAAAAACTGCTGACTCGATCTCGTTCAAACCAATTTTGGTTTAAAGTTTACATTAAGATCTACAACATATTATGATTTTTTTAGATTTTTCACTTTATTAGTATAGAAGTTAGAGGGGGAGGACACACATTTTACCACTTTGGAAGCGTATATCTTTTAAACGATTAGCTTTATGAAAAAGTCATTTTAGAAACCTTAATGTCAATTTTAAAGACCTGTTTATAGATACCACACACGTTAGGTTTCATGAATAAAATATTTTCGGTTTCAGTTCCATGTATGGGGAGCCCCCTTTATTTTAAATATTTATTAAATTTTCTCTTAAAATCGGAAAGCGGTTTACAGAATACATCTACTTACTAAGTTTTACATGTATAGTCCTAATAGTTTCGGAATAAAATGGCTGTGACATACGGACGGACGGACAGACAGACAGACGGACAGACATGTCGAAACTATAAGGGTTCCGTTTTTTGCCATTCGGCTACGGAACCCTAACAAACAAACGAACTTTTCCGCTTTATAATATTAGTATAGATAATAAAAAAAATGTCACCAAAACAATTGACAACACGTTATCTTTTAAAAAATATTAACAATAACATACAGAAATTATTACAGATTTAAATTTTACATTTTGTTTCAATTAATCCAAACCCAAAAACTGGTGGTATAACTGGACAAGTTGACCTCCTTAATCCTTTACAATAACATTTAAGTAGAAAGCTCATAATTATGATTAATTAATCGTAAATGAATTGACAATGACCCGTTGATATGATTAATTGAATACGGTTTGATTAAGCAGTTGGATTGGTCGTGAAATTGGACTCAATGATAGTCTTTATCAAGTAACGAGTCAGACTCACTATTGGTGAACAAAAAGAACCGTTAGTAATGAATGACCTGTTTTTGAACATACAGAAATTCTTTATTTACAGATTCCGGTGTCATGTCTGGGTTATTGCGAGTATCGTAAGCTTATAATCAATCGCGGTAGATTGTGAACTTTTTCTTCCTAATAAGATGCGGATTTGTGGTGTCCATCCCATGATAAACGACTTTTGTCTCACAAAAATTCTGAGTTGGTTGCTTTTTCGGTATCAGCGTCTTTGTAACTATACCTTCTGTTTAATTTTTTTTTTTTTTGCTGTTAAGTAATGATTGGTTGATAGAACGGAGATTTTTAATAATATAAAAACATTTTTTAAGCTTTCCCACTCACGAGAAAAGTGTTATGTTTCGAGAGAGCAGCATTTTTTAAATCTTCTAGACCGCTATTTGTAGTCCATATACATACATATATAAACTTTGTTCTGGTACGGGGATGGAACCCGCGGCATGCAGTGCAGGATCCATCGCACAACCGCTACGCCTACAGTGCCATCAATGTTTTATAAAAAAGATATCTTCGAACCAAGCGAAACCTAGAACAATCACGTATATTATATTAAGCCAATTAGCCTAATGAGGTGCCGAGATCGTAACAGTTAGGCATTGTGTTGCTAACCTAAACTAAAAACTTCACACATAATATTTGAATAAATAGGTATGTGATACAGACTTTTCGCAGGTTAATAATTTGTCCTAGTAGAAACATTGAATCACACAGACTATACAGAAAAAGGATTCTTAGTTTACACAAGATGTAATGCACCCTGCAAGCCATACGTATAATTTTGCGTAACCCGCAATATTATACTTATGGCGGGAGTCACATGTCTTCAAATTTTCGAACCCTAAGATATAATCTTTTAGCATTCACGTTTATATTGGCCAAAGAATTTATATTGTCGTATGTATCTAGAGATAACCAACCTTTAAATAAATAAAAACAATGAGATTTCATTATATTTTTATCAATTTTTTTTTTTTTTTATAAAGAGATTTAGCAATGTGAGTAGAATTCACATTAACTACTAGCAATCTTCTAAACCCCTGCAACTAAGTAAATAAAAAATAAAAAAAAATCAGACGACAAGATCCGTAGTTTTGTTAGTAACTCATGACTTATAAACTAAATAACAAACGCCAATACATTTAATTAAATTTTTAATATTGTTAGTAGGTACACGATACTTATATAGAGTTTCTTAGTCGGGACTAGACTTACTGAGCTGCTTCTGACGTGGCTGAGTTTCTTAGCCGGGACTAGACTTACTGAGCTGCTTCTGACGTGGCTGAGTTTCTTAGCCGGGACTAGACTTACTGAGCTGCTTCTGACGTGGCTGAGTTTCTTAGCCGGGACTAGACTTACTGAGCTGCTTCTGACGTGGCTGAGATTCTTAGCCGGGACTAGATTTACTGGGCCGCTTCTAACGTGGCCGAGCCTACTACAAAAAAATTGATATACCTATTTCATCCATTAATATGTATCTATATGTACATAGCTACTGAGCATACATAGGTCCTCGAGTGGGCGGCGCGTCGTGTTCCACGCGCCTCATAGAGCAGTCTGCAGCAATGACGGGGTTGCGGGAATGCTCTAGGCCTCGGAACGCAAGGGTAAATGAAGGAACAGGGTGGGTTTTAAGACAGGCCTTTTGCTCCACCCAGAGCGGGAGAAGTCATTTGATGGCTTTCTCCCCGAAAAAAATAAAACATAGTACATAGCTAGTTAGGAGCTCAAAAAGGAGCCAATGCTGCTTTTCTCGCTTTAATAATTCACGATTGTTTTCTTTCACATTTTTTCCTCTGATATAATCAAGATTATTTAATAACTAGTACTCACGCGGGGCTTCGCTCCCGTGGATTCTATCACGGTAAAAACATAGCTCTCCTTTTTTGCAGTCGCGTAAAAAGTAGCCTATAACCTTCCTCAAGCTTCAAGCTACTTCCATACCAAATTGCATCCAAATCCACCCAGTAGTTTCGAAGATTAGCGCGTTCAAGCAAACAAACAATATTAGTATAGATTTCTTGTGCATAATAACTATCTATTAACTTAACATTTATGTAAGTATACATAAATATAAATATAATTGAAGTTTATGACTGATATTTAAAATACCACATCATCACTTACCACCAGGTGAGAATACATAAATATAAATATAAATATAATTGAGGTTTATGTCTGTCATTTAAAAAACCACATCATCACTTACAACCAGGTGAGATGGTGGTCAAACGCAAGCCTATTATCAATAAAAAAAGTGATTTCACAATACTAAAACACAAACATATTTTTTCAAATATTTTGCCTGTTTGTTTGGATTGGCTTTCTGTCTGAAACCGCTGAACCGATTTTAATAGGACTTTCACTGGAAGATAGACGAAGATATAGGCATATAGTGAGATACTTTTATCCCGGAATTCCCACGGGATCGGAATTCACGCGGGAAAAGAAGTCGCCGGTACAGCTAGTTCATCAATTACTTAAAGCAGACAAGTTCTCTTCTACAGTTCCACTGGCTGGGCAAATGCCTTTCCATGGACTCTTCACGCGCCGCTTCAAATCAGCTCTCGTGGTACACGTCCAGGTCATCTTGCCACCTCTTCCTGTGCCGTCCATCCTCCGGCACCCATTGTGCAACGTGCATGGACTTACAAAAACACGCGACTAGTTCCTCTTATAAAATAAAATAACTCTTCAAGCCTTGAACTACACCAAAAAGTTGAACTTGCCGTGACCAAAAAACAATAAAACTTCATTAGCTTCCGATGAACTTGCAAATGTAAAGAAGCGTGAACATCTTAAGATAATGCTTGGTCAAAACAATTGCTAGTACAAGGAAGTCGGCCAAATCGGTCAAGGCAGGCCCCCATACATATTCATTGAACTAATGATATACATAGCAATTTTCATTGTTTTACATAAACGGTACTTCGAAATGAACTTCACGGGTTATTTGTGATTTAAATCATTTTTGCGGAGATTCAAGAGACGTGTAACGGTTGCTGTGCTGGGTGACGTGACTGTGGCGTTGTTGTTATGTAAAAATCTATACATATTTAAAGAATGTTTATTTCTCAAAAAAAATAACATTTTACAGTTCACTTGTATGAGATTTGAAGTTTTAACAATAATAATATATAAACATGCCGCCTGAACTAAGACCACGTTTACCTCGTTTGCCCATGCATAACAGGAATAGGGCACTGGTGGCTGCTCTGGATTCGCAGTTGTCAAACTATTTTGATAACTGCGAAGTCCTCGCTGATACCCACTCTATCTTATACTGCGCAGCTGTTGCGGCATGTCGTGTAGCTAATGTTAAAATTTCTAATGACATAGCTATTCGACCTAAACCCGCTATACCAGCTTGGCAGTGTAGGATCGAGCGTCGTATTGGTGAGGCCAGGGCACTCATTGGCAAACTTGTTTGCTTTAGGGAGGGCAACACTCGCCCGAGAGTGATGCGCTTTGTGAGACGGGCGTTTTTGGGAACCAATATCCACCCACATAATTATATGTCCTGTGTCACAGATCGCATCGACTTCCTAAAGCAGAAGGTGTATGCATGGGCAAACCGTATCCGGAGGTATAGGCGGCGAGTGGAGCGATTCACCCAGAATCGCACTTTCCAAAGTAACGAAAGGTGGGTATATAGGGCTTGGGAGCGACCGGACCAAGGTGCGACTGATATGTGCCTGCCGGATGATGACGCCTTATGTACATTTTGGCGCAACATCTGGTCGGTACCAGTCAGTCACACCGAAGGTGATTGGACTCGGGAGGTCGAGCGAGTGTGCGATCCAATACCAGAAATGGGGGCAATCACTATCAGCCCCCAAGATGTAGCCCATGCAGTCCGTCCGCTGCCTAATTGGAAGTCTCCAGGGCCGGATGGACTGCATAACTTTTGGATCAAGTGGCTAACAAGATCGCACGCCCGCTTGGCGTCTCAGTACCAGTCTGCCCTAGAATCTGGCTCGCTACCTGAGTTCTTTACCACTGGAGTTACCCACCTGCTCCACAAATCTGGTAGCACCGCGGAACCCAAAAATTATAGACCAATCACGTGTCTACCAACGGTCTATAAGGTTCTTACATCCATTTTGAGGGTTAAAATTAACAATCACATTGAAGACAATCACATCATGTCTCCCTCTCAAGATGGATGTAAGAATGGATCCCGCGGTACTAAGGAGCTACTCCTCATTGATATGGCCATTAGCCAACAGGTTCGACGTTCCAAAAAAGATCTGTCGACATGTTGGATAGACTACAAGAAGGCCTATGACTCAGTGCCTCATACATGGCTCATGAGGGTGCTAGAATTGTATAAAATTAATACAACTTTACGCACCTTTCTGACATCATGTATGGGACAATGGAGGACAGTTCTTCGCTATCCAGGATGTCGATATATCCCAAGGTACAGCGAACCGGTAAGGATCGAGCGTATATTTCAGGGCGATAGTTTGAGTCCACTTTGGTTTTGCTTAGCCTTGAATCCTCTAAGCACACTGCTGGAGAATTCAGGCCTAGGCTATAGGTTGAAAAGAGGTGGTCAGGTTATTTCTCACCTCCTTTACATGGATGATTTAAAACTTTTTGGCGCCACTAGTCTACAACTGACGGAACTACTGAAGGTAACTGAAACTTTCAGTAGTGCCATCAGGATGGAGTTTGGTGTCGACAAATGTGCGACTATGCATGTAAAGCGAGGGGAGATTGTGGAATCCGTGGGATCTCAACCCTCGAATTCCATAAACCTGAGATCCCTCTCCCCAACCGAAACCTATAAGTATTTGGGTATGTCGGAAGCGTTAGGTATCAATGTAGTTGACATGAAGCAATCGCTGAAGGAGCGCTTCTTTGGTCGCCTAAAGAAGGTATTTAAAAGCCTTCTATCGGGCGGAAATAAGGTGCGTGCCTTCAACGGTTGGGTCATGCCAGTGTTGATATACTCTTTCGGCGTACTCAAATGGACTCAAACTGAACTTGACGCCCTGGATAGAAGAGTTCGTACATTGCTGACTGCATATCGAATGCATCACCCACGCTCGTCGGTGATGAGGCTGTATATCCCGCGGAAATGTGGAGGTCGAGGCTTTTTGAATGCTAAAACTCTCCACAACCGCGAGGTATACAGTCTCAGGGAACATTTCCTTGCTTCTGAAGTGGGTATGCATCGAGATGTAGTGGCAGTGGACAAGGGACTCACCCTGCTCTCCTTGGCTAATGAGAACTGGCGCAAACCTGCAGTGCTAGACACTAACGATCGAAGGGGGATATGGCAGAGTAAGGAGCTTCATGGACGTTTTTTCCGGGCCATACATGGGTCCGACGTAGACCAAGTGGCGTCCGTAGCTTGGTTGCGCTTCGGTGACCTCTTTGGGGAAACCGAAGGTTTTATCTGTGCAATTATGGACGAAGTTATCATGACGAACAACTACCGGAAATTTATTGTGAAGGATGGCACGGTTGACATATGTCGGGCATGTCACCGTCCGGGTGAATCAATCCGCCACATTATCTCTGGTTGTTCTCGTCTTGCTAATGGAGAGTACTTGCACAGGCACAACCTTGCAGCCAAGATAATTCATCAGCAACTTGCTCTGAAATATTCTCTTGTGGAATCAGAAGTGCCGTACTATAGGTATGTGCCCGACTCAGTTCTCGATAACGGCCATGTCACATTATACTGGGATCGGTCCATCATCACTGACAGGACTATTGTAGCCAATAAGCCTGATATAGTGGTGGTGGACCTAATCGAGAGGCGTGCCATGATTGTCGACATAACCATCCCGCATGACGAGAACCTCGTGAAAGCTGAGAAAGATAAGCAAATCAAGTATCTTGACTTGGCACACGAGATTGTCGACATGTGGGATGTGAACTCGGCAATCATTGTACCGATAGTCATTTCAGCCAATGGCTTAATAGCCAAGAGCCTCGACCAACACCTCAGGAGGCTCTCGTTAGACGATTGGATCAAGGGCTTGCTTCAGAAAGCGGTACTCCTGGACACGGCGCGTATCGTCAGGAGGTTCCTCTCTATGGAGCCCTGACCGCCGGTAGCTTGGACCCTGTTCCCGATACCGGTGGGCTACTATTTTTTATATTTTTAAATGTTTTTTTTTTTGAGAATATTTAAAAATGTAACTTATATGTATATATTGGAAATAAAGATAATAATATAATATTATTATATTTAACAGCCGCACGGAACGATTTTCAAGATTGATCAACGTACGCTGAAGTCGGTTCGTGGATTAAAAATCTCTCTTAAAATAGCGAGCTTCTTCTATGCCGTACGTTAAGCAGTTGCCGGATTATTTATACGTATTTGAGCTAAAAAATCTAATACCAGACTTGCCAAATGGCATCGTGTTTCCCAGCTACTACTGGATTGTAGAGCTCAGATATGCAGTCGATCCATGTTACTCTATATGGTTAGACTGATAGCTAACCCCAGCATAGTTAAAAAAGGGTTTTATTTCGGTGAGATAATCATAAATGAGATGGTGGTCAAATGCGAGCGCTACTACCAATAAAAAAAAAAAATTGGCCAAGTGCGAGTCAGACTCGCTCATGAAGGGTTCCGTAGTAACTATAATAATATAATATAATATGTATATTTATTTGACGAAAAAAAAAACTTACTTTCTTAAAACTAGCTAATTTACATTTATTACAACTATGCCAAATAACTTTGTTTTTCATAGTGTTTGTATGGATTATAAATTTATATTTGCGGTTTTAGAAAATATGCTGTATCACAAAAACTGATAGATAGATAGATAGATAAAACTTTTATTGGACAACAGAAGACACAACACACAAAAGCACATGAACATAATTATAACACATAAATTACAGAAAAAAAGAACAGAACAAACGTATACAACCAAAAATATAATAAATGAGAAAGAAAAGAAAACATACTTAAAAATGTAACACAAAACATTGGTGTGGTGTGTGTCTCCAAATTGCACCAAATGGGAGTTCAGCTCAGCATGTGCCAGGCAAATATGCCTGACGCTGGTATTCTGCTGGATCCCAGTAGCCGTACTTACGGACGTCGAGCAGGTGGCGTACAGTAAAATAATAAAATTAACATTAGAGTAAAGCTAGTGTTCTGGAATTGTTTGTGTAATATTTATGTAATACTTATTATAATTATTTGCATAATATTAATAAACATTTTTTTTTATACAGAGGCATTTCCGATACTGGCAACTGCTGACCCGATCTCGTTCAAACTAATTTTGGTTGAAAGTTTACATTAAGATCTAAAGACATATATTTTTTTTAGATTTTTCACTCCATTATTATAGAAGTTAGAGGTGGGGGACACACATTTTACCACTTTGGAAGCGTATATCTTTTAAACTATTAACTTTATGAAAAAGTGGTTTTAGAAACCCCAACGTCATTTTTAAAGACCTGTCTACAGATACCACACACGCATAGGTTTCATGAAAAAAAAATTATTTTCAGTTTTAGTTCCATGTATTTTAGCCCCACTTTATTTTAAATTTTTTTTTTTATTTCTTAGAATTGGTAAGCGGTTCACATCTACCTACCAAGTTTCACATGTATAGTCCTTCTAGTTTCGGAATAAAATAGCTGTGACATACGGACGGACGGACAGACAGACGGACAGACATGTCGAAACTATAAGGGTTCCGTTTTTTGCCATTCGGCTACGGAACCCTAAAAAGGGGTTTTTTCGGTGAGATAATCATAAATGACTGCTCCCGCTCTGAGTCGATAAGCTAATGTAAAAGGCTGATGCAAACTGTTTATTAACACCCACGTTAGCATTTTGGACGTTAGAAAAAATATAAAAATCCGAATTCTTTTCTTAGAACATTTATTGGCTCTTGACCCAAGTAATGTTAAGATTGTACGTACTATTTGCACGATCTCACGCTTCCTACATAATATGCTCATTTGGTCTTGTCTTAGGCACGTGAACTCATCTTTTAATGCTAATTCAATATCCGTATTTAAAAACAATACTAAGAATGACTAACATTTTTCAGTCACGAATCTACCTACTAACTTTGAGGTCAAGATGACTGAGGTCTGTAGTGGCGTCATTAGTACGGGAATCATTGGAATTCTTAGCTATAATTCTGCGTAGATTTTATATGAGTGTTGTTTGTAAAGGGTTCTTACCAGTATTTTTTTTTCCAATAAAAAAACTTAAAGTGATTCACACTTCATCAGGATGTATTAATACTTCCTACATATTCATATACAAAGTAAGTATATTTTCTGCCAGTTTGAGTACTTTGTACGATCTACCCAAATGTTCTTTTTTTTCTACTTTGGTTGTGTTCGTCAAATTGTTCAAGCTCCGTAAAGTTCTAACTTGAGTGACACGAAAACTGACAATTGCTTGCACTGTTTGGACGGGCCTGCTCAAATCTGTGTGTTTCTATTTTCAAAGGAGCACCACAGACATAAACTTTTGGTCACTACAGATTGTATGGACTTCAAAAGAGACGTTGCCCTCCGAGTTTGTATCAGTGTGTCGTCTCAGGGTAGTCAGTTAGGAAACACCGGCCTCATCTAGTTTAAAATTTTGAAAAAAAAAAATACTTGTAAAAGTTTTATTTACAACTAATTTGTAAAATAAATATCATTGTTTAATCATTTTTAGGTATCCGTACCCAAAGGGTAAAACGGGACCCAATTACTAAGACTCCGCTGTTCGTCCGTCTGTCATCAGGCTGTATCTCATGAGCCGTGATAGACAGTTGAAATTTTCACAGATGATGTATTTCTGTTGTCGCTATAAAAACAAATATCAAAAAACAGAATAAAATAAATATTTAAGGGGTTCCCATACAACAAACGTGTATTTTTTTTTTTGCTCGTTTTCGCTGAATATTGATAACGGCAACAGGTAGACGCTTGAAATATTCACAGAATATTTAGTTAAATTTTCACTTTAAAAATAAATAATTAAAATAAAACAAATATTTAAGGGGGGCACCCATACAACAGACATGATTTTTTTACCGTTTTTAGGGTTCCGTAGTCAACAAGGAACCCCTATAGTTTCGCCATGTCCGTCTGTCTGTCCGCGGTTTAGCTCAAAAACTATTGGTACTAGAAAGTTGTACTTTGGCATGAGTATACACGTTAATGACGCCGAAAAAGTGGTAAAATAAAATTTTGAAAAAAAAAAAACAATTATTTAGGGTACCTCCCATACATGTAAAGTGGATGATAATAATTTTTTTTCGTTCTTCCCATAGTGTGGGATATCGTTGGATAGGTCTTTCAAAAATATTAGGGGTTTGCTAAGACCGTTTTTTGATTAAGTAAACCGTTAGTGACTTATCAAGCTTTAAATTACCTACCAATTTTCGTTAGAGTCAAGTGTCCCCCCTCTATCAACTAAACGGTTATAGTTAGAAATTCAAATGTCACGGCAGTAGTACCTATATATAACGAAATTTTAAGGAAAACTATCACACATAAGTGGCCTTTACAAGTTTACGAGTAATAGTCGACCAATTGTATTTGACTCGAAAATTTCGAACAACTCTACAGAAATGTCGATAGATGGCGCTAAGCGCCAGTTGTATCGTGCTAGCTTCTTGTGACGATTGAGTAGTGTAGCTCTGTCTCAGTATTTAAATTCAAAACACGGGCTATGACAAGTTTTATACAAATCTCTAAAAAAAATTAAAACTTTTGTGCAAAATTGTCGGATGAGTTGAGGATTTGTATAGGAAGTCAAATTAGTTAGGTAGTCATGTTTGGCTTTTAGTTAGAGCATGGTACGAAACGATCAGTCAGCGAATACGACACGCACTTGGCTGTTATAAAAACTACGGAACCCTACACTGCGCGTGGCCCGACATGCACTTGACCGGTTTTTTTTAGATAATGGTACGGTACTCTTGCACTTATCCCGTTTTCTCCAAATAAAGCTGATCAAAGATCAAGGTTATCACAAGGAAGTACTAGCACTTAGTGATAAGAATTTGCTTTCAGCCTATCATAAATTCTAATTTGAAAGAAAACAATGACCTCTAAGTATTCATAGAAATTGATTAGATTATATCAAAATCAATCTATCAATGATTGATGCTAGAAACTTTCCAGAAACTTCGATAGTTGCCAAAAGGAATATTGTTCATTCTTATGTTATCTTGGGCTTATGACGAGACCTATGATAACAAGGTAATATACCGAAAATTTTGAGAATATTGTTGCTCCTAAATATTTGTCAATACTGTATTGGTACATGTATAATTAATATACCGTCTTGTCGTACTAAGCGCTTCTTCTCTACATTTATTGTGCCCCCAGCCAAGGTGAAGCTCTCTGCCGGCTTCTGTGTTCCCTTCCACATATGACCCGTTTGCCTTTAAAGCAACAGTGGTACCTTCTGGGGTCGCTCGTTCCATCGTAGATCTCATCTATCGCTTACCATCACGTGTGTTCGAGGTCAAGAGCGAGCTCATCAGTAATAAAAAATACAAATAGCATGTAACGTTCTCACTACTGATGAGGGAATGTGTATAATAATCCCAGTGTGAGTTGGTAGATGTGAAATGTCTCTGTAAATCTCCTCGGACATGCCGGTTACCTCACGATATTTGTCATACGTCTTGAAAGCAGTGGTCATGATGAAAATAACACAAAGTAATGTGCCTGTCTTTTTTTTAAGAAGGGTATCATCCAATGGCTGCCACCCAATCTGGGAATGCGGGAGGGTGTGTCAGACTTTTACTGACTAAAACCTATCCGTGTTCCGTCATTTGCTTTTTTGCTCTTTCGAACAATTCTTTAACCAATGTGGCTGCCTAGGATAGAACCCACGCTCTACATATTGTTAGTCGTGCCTGTGACTTCTGGGCTGTCACTGCTCCTCTGTCTATGTATGTCGATACAAAGGAATCAAGCGTTACTTTACGGAAACTTACGACTTAAGAATTTTTGTCTATATTACATCACTGCGTGTTTTGCATATGCATATATTTGCGTATGGAATATAGTGGAATGATTTAATATTGACACTAAATAATTGTCCATTAAATATTTATATTTTGATGTCAAGTTCATTAATAAGTCTCGTATCATTTTCATAATTTGCAACTTACTTTCGTTTTCATAGTCCAGCTCTTATAATATTTTATTTCATATTATTTTTTATATAAATCTTACTCCTTATTATAATATTATAAATGTGGAAATTTGTGAGGATGTATGAATGTTTGTTACTGTTTGAAAAAAAAAAACTGAATGTGTCTGAATAAAATTTGGTAAGTAGGTAGTTGTTGCTACTTTCCATCCCGAAATTCTTCCAGTGCTTGGCTTTTATCCAAATTAATAGCCAGCTCTTCGGTCATGGAAATTGTCAACCAGCCTTTTCGTTTCTTATGGTTTCGTACCCAAAGGGCAAAAACCCACCCTATTACTAAGACTCCGCTGTCCGTCTATCTGTCACCAGACTGTATCTCATGAACCGTGATAGCTAGACACTTGAAACTTGTACAGATGATGTATTTCTGCCGCTATAACAACAAATTATACTAAAATAGAATAAAATGAACGCTTCCAATATACAAAATACGTGTTTTTTGCCGTCGTCGGAAGTTGTATGGAACCCTTCGTGCGCGAGTCCGACGCACACTTGGCCGGTTTTTTTTTAGATGCCTGTGAGCACAATAAATGGTTCTTTCAAAATCATATTATTCTAGTTCAATTTTCAAACACTATTTTACGAGTCAATATTTGAATTTTTCGAAAAAAGATGGTACCAATACTACCAATCAGTAAGTCAATATATTATTTGGACATCGCAACCACAGAATCGTGCTCTCTTTAAAATTACAGTCATCGTGGTTCATAATGACGTAAGTGCTACAATGTAGGAGCGGCTGGAACGGCCTTTTGAGGAAAGAGCCTTTGAATTGACCTGACCAAATAGATAGAAAACATGCATCAATGTGCAATATGAACTTTCCTTTAGCTGCCTTAGGGAAACAATACTTTTAAGGTCTATTTTCCCTTGAACATAATGTCACGCCTTTGTTTTATTCGGGGTAAAATCAACAAATGTCTCCTACCGGTCTGGATGAAGCGGCAGGGAATGTCAGAGTTTAACAGACTAAGACCCACCATAATCCTTCAGTTTCAAACAAAAGGTAAACAAAGAAGCGTCAATGGTGAAGGTGTTGGACTTGTGATCGAGAGCTCGTGGGTTCGAACCCCCATCCCTTACACTATTAGTGTGAACCCACTCCAAAAAACATATTTAGATTATTTGGAGGAGTTTACAAGATTGCTAGTAACATGGAATCTACCCACATTGCTAGATGTCTTAAACCGTACCCTCATTTTTCTGTTAAAGTGCCATATAGTTAAATAATGTACCTACGTGACACAAAATTTTCTACAAAAGTTCGCCTCCCCCTAGTTCAGCCCACGTCACCTCTAGACCAGCCTTCACAGTACGTGTCCAGATTGTAGTCTGAGTCTGCCTCCAATGCCATCCTAGGCGATTCTGCCCGTCTGCAGGTAGTTACTTGTATTTTGCCAGTGTTGCGAGAATCTTCTAACGAGATACGGTAGCGCCAGAACGCAAGGGCAAATGAAAGGACAGGGTGAGTTTTTAGTTAGTAGAAGCCTGAGCGGGGGGAGTCCCCGCTCCACCCAAAGCGAGAAGAGATAAATGGTGATAAAACCCTCAGAAAAAAAAAAGTTCATGTCTGTATATTGTGTTCAGGTTTATGACCTACGGTCATAGGATGACGTGAACCACTAATTTCCATCAGATACTTCAATTATTTCATATTTGGATGGATACATCGTTCTTTGGCAAACTCCAAGAAAGGAATATATGTTTCATTGAGCGATCAGGTTCAGGCTTCGTAGGTTTAGATGAGCAGGATTCATAATGATGCATAATGTTGAAGATAAGACTGCTTGGAAATGATTCCTTTTGCACATTTTTTTTTTTATTGAAATTTGGTTCGCGGTTGACCACTATCTCACCTGATGGTAAGCGACGATGTGGTCGATGATGGAGCACGCTTACCCAAAAGTAACCTATTCACTTTTGACTTAAAGACTCCTAAATTATAGCTATCGGGAAACACAGACTCCGACAGGGAATTCCACTCCTTAGCCGTACGCACAATGAAGCTATTCCCAAAACGTTTTGTGCGTATGGGTGGGATGTCCACCATGTAACGATGGCGCTTCGCCGTTTGTCGCGTAGTCCGATGTCCCTGGCTTATTGTGACTGCGTTACTGTTTAAAGGTCTATTAACAACTCCACTTGTTTTGTGTGTGTGCTTATTGTTGTTATTTTATTTTACTTGTATATTTTTTATGTGCTTTGCTTTAGTTTACTTGCAGTTTTATAAAGATAATTTTTTATGTAAATGTGAGAACACTATAGACTCCGAGGTTCATCTCTGATTAGTTATATTACATTACATTGTATATACACCTGTACATACAAACATTGTGAGAATATTTTTTTTTTAAAGAGTAACCTTGGAGTTTCTTGCCGGTTCTTCTCCATAGGAAACGATCAATTTCGAACCGTGCACTAACTTGTGACGTTTTATAAGTGTCTATGTTAAATAAAATAGTTTGTCTATGGAGAACTAAACAAAGAAGAATGAACTAAAGAAGATTGGCAGCAAGACATGTAGACTTTAAAACTTTTGTTTGAACATCACAAGGCTTGCTATTTAACTTAATATACTAAGTATCGATTTTAAATACCGTGGAAGGTGCGTCTTTGTACGGAAATACTATTATATTATTAAATACTTAGTTCAAAGGCCAAATGCTTTGAATCCTTCACTTTATACTCCAGTGTTTTAAGTCTGCCGTCTGCTACTGTAACTTGTATTACTTTAGTTATAAGGTATAGATTGCTTTGCATGCGGTTTTCTTTCCATACGAGATTTGTGTCATTGTAAATGGTTAGAGTAATATGATATTTTGTCAATATTATTTACTTGATAATCTGTTGAGTTTATTGTTTGTTGATTCATTTGATTGGTCCGATATTAACGCCTACGTACTAATTTGTTTTTTAATACTAAATTCAAGGTTTTACCGATCGCTACTGACATTATAATTATTATTTGCAACTTCATTTATTATTTACATTGCAATTCTTATTAGTTTTTGTAGGATACCTACTATTTGAAATCGTGCAACTTGTCTTGTAATTTTCTTGAAGTTAATTTTTTTTTTCTATAACGGTCAGTTTCTTTGGTTATCACTTACATTCGATGCTACACTTTTATGTTGACAAAGTACTTAAAATGTTTAATTTCATTCATACGGCGTTTATTTTTTATTTTATTTTAATAGGCTCGCGTTTGACCACCATCTCACCTGATTTTTCGGGATTTCTTCCATAGGTATTTTAAAAGACGGTCTTTTAAATTTCTGTATTGCAATACGTACCCTACAATTAATAATACTGCACACCAAATTAAAGGTAAACACCGCATGCTTCGTGTTTAACAGGTAACAAAGAGAAATGAAAAGTTAGGTAATTATGAGTGTTAGTAGCTTAGACTGAATGGACCTATGCACTATAGAACCACAGAACAGATAAGAACTATGCTATGCTGTTGTGTACTAAATTCTTTACTACAATTCATCAAGATCATCCACAGCCTGACTTCACATACTGCGAGGTATAGGCCTCACTTCACCTGTGCCAAGTTCCACGATCCTGTGCCAGTCTCATCCAGGACATACCCGTGACGATGGCAACAATGTCGTCTGCCCATCTCAATGCGCCAACATTCTTACCAGCCCTCCTTACACTTTGTTCAAACATTTTATCACAATTCAATCAAATTTCGTTTCGCTGTTTGCAATTGAAATCATAACGCTATAAAATCAGGTCATTCGTTGGTTTACGAGCATTGATAAGGTTCGTATTGGTCACAACTTACGCCCCAATTAAAGTACTTGACATTTACGATTTGTGTCACGCGTTTGATACATTTTGAAATTGAACATGCGTGATATCGGATCAGTGGCGAGATGGGCAAATGATATTGTTGGCATAGAAATGTGGGGATTGAAAGATGACAGAGGCCTATACTCAGCGGTGGGTGGTTTTTGGCGGGTTTTGCTAATACTTTTGCGTTCAGCTCTAGTTCTAGTAGTTTCTTTATAGCTACGCCGTGCTCCTGTGGTTAAGAGCACCATATACGTGTGTTAGGTTAAACGAGGGACTTATTGAGGGAGGGTATTCAGTATTCGATTCTCGTCCCAAATATGCGAAAAACCTATAACTTAAATTTTTGACGTAATTGGCCAATATAATACATTTATCATGTACACTGAGGCGCAAGAGGTGAATGAACTTGTAAGCAGTACCTAACGTAATCACGTGGCAAAACATGGCCCGATCCTGCCAAAAAAAAAAGCTCGTGTGTAAACTCCGCCCCCGCGGGAGTCCCCTCGAGCACTTTTGGTATGGTTCTGTCTGTTATTTATAAGTGTTTTTTTTTTCGTTCATATTTTTATTAGTATCATGTAAGCATACACTATTGTAGGTTTGAATATGTCCCTCGTTTAAACTAACATACTGTATAAAATGAGATCCCAAATTCAATAGTGTTTGAATATTAAACAATTTAAGATGACATGGACGGCGTAGTGCTATTATACGATATAAGAATTTTATAATATATGCAATTTATTAGTGTTGATGACTGATTGACATATTTTTCCTTATGTAGGTATAATAACTGTTAGCTATTATGTTTGTGACATTTTGTGTTTAGTAATAACTAATAACAATATTATTTTATTTTATTTTATTTTATCGGGACATAAAACAGTTACATGTTACAATTTTAGTAAATATCAAACTAGTGTAATAGAGGTAAACATGTATGTAACCCACACCAATGTCCGCGGAATAATCTATTAAGTAGACTTAAAACAAAATCACGCATCTGGAGGCGATTTGGGTTAGTTAGAATAAGTAGTAATTATTATTTTTGTACCTATATTAGAAAAAAAGATTGATGGGATTACAGCCTGAGGATCTTTAAGGTACAGTACTCCATCAATCGATATTGAGACCAAAGGAAGCATAGCAATAATTAAAATAAAAACAATTGATTTCCAATAAACCCAAACAAAACAACAGACAAACAAAGAAATAAACGTATAACTTTAGTTGTTCGGGAACGCTTGTTCCTGACACGACCTGTTTCCATAAGCTCCCGGTTCACCATAGCAACTGAACTGGATAGATCAATAATCCTGAAGAATTTGCATGCCTGGATGATTGCTACTCACCTTAGTCAGGTTAACAACCCGCTGGTACATACGAGTAACAAGGCTTTGCTATTTCTGATTCAACAACCACGCTCGCTTCCTGACGCTACGTTAATCGAGCGCTCGCTCTCCCGCTTAAGCTCTAAAGTGACCCAATAAACAGTGTCGTGTAGTGAACCCACAAACTCTATCTTGAGGGTTCTTTTAAAGAACTTAGAAAAAAGGCCATGATATTAATTAATGAGATTTATTTTACAAATGAATGCTATATAAAGAACTTTCAAAAGTTCTTCTTCCTTAATTTTAGACTTCAGGAATCCGGTGTTTTCCAGCTGACTACCCTGATAAGAAACCGAAACAAATTCACAGGTCAAAGTCTTTTTTGAAGTCCATATAATCCGTAATGGTCAAATCATAGGAGAGCCATGTAGGTTAATGTCTAAGGTGTACTCTTAAGGGAAGAAATACACATACAAGGTGTAACAGATTAAGCGCAATACCTCAGACACCCCAATTAGAATATTAAATTATAAGTCTAAAACAACATCGGTAACTAAATAAATTGAAACCTAACCTAGGCATTTTTTATAAAATAGTTATCCTTACTAAATGCAAAACGTATGTGCGTCATATAATATCCTTACCTTACGCAGACGCATACACTCCTACAATATTAGCGGCCGACACGCACACGAGCGCATTTCCCTGAATTAAGGATTGTATTAATTTGTCATGATACTGTGTTTTCATTTTAAGTTAAATGAAAGATTTTTCCGTCAAATGTAACACCTATTTTTTATGACGGAAATCGATTCAGAAGCCGATTCTGAACCAACTACCTTCAAGAATTGCGTTTATTCTGTTACACGTTGTATATGGACTTGTCCAAATAGTGCAAGCATTTGTCATTAATCGCGTAGATCGACCTTAAACTTTAAGGAGGTCGAACACAAAGTATTAAAAAAGAAAATGGGAAATTCTTCTGTATCGTTGGTGCTTTTTTTACAAACACCCAGACCCGGAACAACTCCTTGTAGGTCATACAAAACCTTGATCCGGTGGGGGATTCTTAACCGCAACATGCAGCATAGCAGACAATCGCTCAATCACATCGCCAAGCCGCCAACTGTGTCATCTCCCGAATGTGTCGTTTCAAGAAGACCAGTCAATGAACGTTTTACCCACTATAAGACAGAAAACACGAATCATTATATATTTATTTTCTTTACTACTTTCGTGCACATGCGTTTGAGTATTTATCGCACTCTCAGAATGGAAGGGACTTAACTCAAAAATATTATTTTTTGGATTTGAGCAGTAATAAAGTAGCATTGAATAAATTATATTCATATATCTCAAGTGGCAAATGTATAAGCTGTCTCTTTATAAATCGTAATTCAGATCCCTGTTTCCACTGCAATTCAGAATAGTGTTTCAGGCCAGTTTACATCAAAATCTGAAAATAGTATTTTTTGGATTTCAGCAGTAATAAAGCAGCATTCCACAATATTCCACAACTTTTTTCACACAACGCCATCTAGTCCCAAACTAAGCAGAGCTTGTGGTATGGGTACTAGACAACTGATAAACATACATATATATTTCTAAATACATACATATTCATATATCTCAAAAATTATATAATTAATTATAAATTATATTCATATATCTCAAGTGGCAAATGTATAAGCTGTCTCTTTATAACTCGTAATTCAGATCCCTGTTTCCACGGCAATTCAGAATAGTGTTTCAGGCCAGTTTACATCAAAATCTGAAATTACACGAATTTAGAGTTAGGTCACTTTTATTCTAAGAATGCGACACGTATGCTTAATTTTCGCTGCACTTCTACCCTAACTTCGGCTACACTTTATTTTTCCTTAGGTGGAAATCCTCAGGGGTCTGGTAGACTCTTAACGGACTAAAACCAACCCGTCTTCCCCACGCTTGCGTCATGGGCAAAACTTCCATCTTAACCTCGGCCACACCATACCAACTCGCTGGCCCATGCTGATAGATGATGGCCTTAAAAAGATGAGATCAAAAGCTCTACACTTGGAGGTTGATTATGTTAATATTAAATGTCGGGTCAAAATGTCGGGGTAAGCGAGGATAACAAAAACCTGTTAAACGTGTTTAGAATTAGGAGATTGTGATTGCAACATTGTCACACACAGTGCGATAATAGATTTACTACTAGTACTAGTTTTTTTATATTGTTTAGGCTGCGTTTCCACCAGAGATGTGCGATGGAAATATGTCGTGCGAGGATGTCTAGCTGTGCTGTGAAAATTTGTGGGGGTTTCCACCAAACCTGTGCGATGAAAATGTGCCTACGAGGATGTGTAGCGGAGCTGTGAAAATGCGCATTAATGTGTGGTGCGAGGATGCGCAAACCTCGCAACACATATGTCTCAACACACATTCCTCGCAACACATCTCTCGCACACATCCCTCGCTTGTTTTGTATGCGCAAAAGTCTAGCTCCGCTGAGCTGTTTCCACCAGAGCTGTGCTGACCGAGGCGAGGTAAATGAAGCGATTCTATTGGTTCTTTACAAACACATCCCTCGCTACGCATCATCGCACATCTCTGGTGGAAACGCAGCCTTATAGGCTTACGTTTTACTAGTATCTCACCTGATGGTAAGCGATGATGTGGTCAAAAATGAAGCACGCTTGCCTAGAAGTAACCTAGTCACTCTTGACTTAAAGACTGGATTGCCTCTTTCGTCAAGTGGTTGCAAGCGTGACTGCTGAGTATGGGGTCTCGGGCTGGATTCCCGGGTCGAGCAAAACTGCTATTGAGTTTTTTTTTTGTAGAAAATGTCTCAGTAGTAGATCGAAGTTTGAAAGTTGGCGGTATCTCGGAAATCACGCCAAGCAGTTGATCCCGGCTGTCATAATGAAAACTTTCACTGTCGGTACGACAGAAAGACTGATACTGGTCTCGTCAACGGGTATCGTGTTACCCAGCCATCGGGTTGCCGACCCTAACATAGCTAGGCAAAGGCATGGTGATGACTAGTTTTATTAGTCTCAATCAATGATCAAATATTATTACTTCGCTTAGGTAAAAGCAAGTTTGTTTTGTACATTTTCTATTTAGAGTAAAATATTAGTCAAACACTGGAGTCATAAAAATGGAGGACTATTATAAAATAAAACAATACTGCCTTTTATAATAAAGCGTTTTAACATCTAGAACTTACATTCAATAAAAGCCTTTTTCCTCGAGCGCTTCAAACTAGCTATTGGACGCGAGTTCGTTCGACGAATTTTTCGAAATTATAAAAATTCATTTAGTGGTTGAAGAAAACGTAGCGTTTTCTTGACCTGTTTTTGTTTTTCGGTTTGAAAATCATCTAATGACTCCTCCCACTTCGGCCTTTACGTCCAGGGGCGGCGGTATCTCGTTAGAACATTCCCGCAACCCTTTTTTTTGTTCTGTGTGGGAAAATCGTCGAATGACTTCTCGACGCTCTGGGTTAAGCGGAAGGGTGTGTCAGACTTCTACTGACTAAAAACCCACCCTGTTCCTTCGGCTGTCCTAAAGTTCCGGGGCCGCGGTATCTCGATAGAACTTTCCCGCAATTCCCGCAATCCTAGCAAGAGCAGCCTATTTGTGATCCTGGGACTTCCTCTATCTTCATACCAAAATACTTCATGTTACGTTCAGCGGTTTAACAGACAGACAGACTTTCGCATTTATAATATTAATATGGATGACCTATACTAAAAATATTTACTAGAACCCATCAGAATAGCTCCTCCTTTCCGACATCGAATCTAAGCTATCTAACCATCAGTAACTTTAACCACTCAGTCACGTATAACTTGACCTACTTCGGTTAAAAATAAACTAAGTGAGAATTTAATTATAAAGTATCGATAGTGTGCCTATTTTGTGGCTAGACGGTTTTAGATTTACGGTTACGGTTTTTTTTTGATGAGATGTTGTGATGTACCGGTTTTTGTTTGCGCGTTTTATGATAAGAGGTTATTTTACCGTAATTTTTTTGCTTCTATGTAATGAGTACCAGTGCCTTCAGAAAAATTAAGATATCCAAGATTATTGAGCTTATATTCTTTTCGTTCAATATTGTTTTTATTTGATAAAGTTTGATAGTAAAATAATTATATATTTCGTGTTGTTTTTACCGTTACCTGATATACTCGCGTTTGACCACCATCTCACCTGATGGCAAGCGATGTGGTCAAAGACGAAGCACGCTTACAAATTTTTTGGTTTTCCGGGGAAACCTTCAAAAGGCGCCTGGACTTCGGGGTAAAAACCAGGGAGTGTGGGATTCTTACCTCACTAAAACCACCCCGGCGAACACCATCAACACTAATAAAGGGCCTCGTTACCTCTAAAGACCAATCTGGAGCCTGTGCAACGCCTATTACGACACATCCCTGGGGAAAGCACGCTTACCTAGAAGTAACCTATTCACTCTTGACTTAAATTCACAGGGATGAATGTTTAGTTGGACATGTTTATGTTTGGCTCATTATCATTAGTTTAGCCTTTTCCCAACTATGATGAGGTCAGCTTTCAATCTTACTGGATACACCTAAGTACTAGTGTCTCACTCAGAGCGACTGCCTATCCTAGCTCCACATCCCAGTAGCTGGGAAACACGATGTCAGACTTTCTGGCTTCTCGTTACCCGTAACAACTCTCAAAATTTATACAACACAAATCATTTGCACAGACGCCAGCACATCAAGCTAAAATAATCTGTCAAATTTCTTTAATAGATTTTCATTTTTATTGTTAATGAAATTAGGTTCAAGGTTGGTTGGGAAAATTTGACAGTTTCGGGTAGCTTCATGTGCTGGCGTCTGTACTTACAAATGATTTGTGTTGTATAAAGTTTTAATAAATAAATCTCGATATTGTTTAGATGGTTTATGTTTCGTAAATATCGCTACTCGCGAAGGCTATTTCAATAGATTCCTATTACAGCTAACAACCGTACAGAATCCAATATAATAGAAACATTATCACACAATTATATTCTGACAGCAATTATTGCACAACCGTTGCAAAAAAATCGTAATTAAGGCACGATCGGTCAGCCCAATTAAAGGGTGTTTCACGATAAATAAACTTAATTTTTCAGTGTTATTAAGGATAATTGCGACGGTTGAGCAACTATTGGGTGACCAGTTCCGAGAACCTTTTGAACTGTATATGCCTTTTAGTGCCAAATATGTAGAAAGTTGTAATATTGTTTTATAGATCTGTCAACATAGTCGTTTCACCTTGGCTTATTACACTTAATTTGACCCCTTGTGAAATACTGTTTACATTTTTCGGCTAATCAAAAAATTTCTCTGTGTTATTTTGCAAGCTGCTAATAATCTCAGTGAAGTCTCTTCAATATTAGCGCAGTTGTTTGGCAGTTAAGCTATTACATACAAACAGATTTGATTGACTTAGTAGGAATACTTACTGCCTAATGTTATAATTTGCTTAGGTAATATTTAAATTCACTGAGAGTAATTTTTATCAGACTAATAATTGTATTCTTTGTTTTATTATTTTTAAATACGTAGGTACGTATTTAAATCGACCAGGTTTTATATACAGCCTGACATTAAGATTTACATATTTTAACTAGTTACCTAAAACTTTTCAACGGATACGTAATTCTATAGATATAGGTACATTTTTTAGGCAATTTTAATCTAATCTTATAGCGTTAGTATTGTGAAATGATAATATTATTTCATGTACCGTTTAGTTTGTCATATTTATATGGGACAGTAACTGGAACAAGACTGTATTAGATAAGAAATCGGTCCAAATGTGATGGTGAATTCTTCAGATGTTTGCCCCGAGTATGTCAAAAGTCGAGTAGGTACTTAGGTAGCCACAGCAATTTACGTCCAAGTCGCAAAAACAAAAACATTGTTATATTAACTTTTTCAAAGGTCATCCAGTTATATTACTAAGTTATATATAGTAGTAACATTACTGGAAACCTATTCTGGCTCGAAGCATATGCAAAGTGTTTCAACTTTAAAATAATGTTATAATAACAATATATTTTTAATCTTTCAAAAAAATAAGTCGTTACTCAATCAAAGCGATTGATAAACGATGAAAATAGGTAAAAGTACTACAACACAGAAAACAAAACTGTAAAAATCACCTACCTTGAACATAAAAAGACCAAACCAAAAATCGCGTGATCCATAAACCTCATACACTTCCTATCAACCATCCGCAAATTCAATTAAATGTCGTCACAGTCCAGTAAACTAAAAATCGACAGTGCACTATACTGTCCGACACTTTCGTATCAAACGGACCACGAGTTTCCAATTGAGCGATAGATAGCCTGATTTTATGTTGATAACAATGTTTGTTATTTTATCGGTACAGACATGTGAAAGTGACGATTTTAAGCACTTGACCGTAATCTAGATTTAATGTAGGTGACCTGTTAAGTGGTGTGATGTAGGTGACCCATTTGCTTGTAATGTGATGTGTGTAGGGGTGTTTTTTATGGTTTTGCGTCATGGTATTTAGTTCACTTAAATATCTATTATAACACTTTTCTAGGTTTTTAATTTACGTTGTACGTACGGGGTTGCGGGGATGTTTTATTGAGAAACCGCGGCCCCGGGACTCAAGGGCGAGTTTAATTCAGTAGAAGTCTGATTCTACTTTCCGCTCCACCCAGAGCTCTAGGAGTCATCCAATGATTTTCCCACGGGAAAAAATGTAAAACCAGTACGAGTTGGCCTATTATTCTAATTAAATTCTGTACAAGACTAGGCCACCAATTAATCAACCCAGTCTTTTTCCAACTATATTCGGGTTATCTTCCAGTGTAACCTGACTCAATCCCATAATATCATAAGGCGCCAGCCGAAGTTTACAACATCCAAGAAAACACATTTTTCCATAATTCCCCGATTATGTAGATTCAAAGTTCCGGAAAAACTTTTTCTTAATCTTTTTCCAATTCGCCAAACCATCAAGACGTGAAAGCTCAAAAATTTGGACATCAAATACTATTCATCAAATTCATCCCTCACTTCCACCTGACAACCACCTGCTAGGCATTAATCATACAGGCATATACAGATACACACTAAGTCTCGTCACTGTCACGTCACTATCACGTAGATGGTTCTATTTGAGTGACTGAGACGCGCTGGTCACAATGCATCTACCGTATGGGGCCATTATACGTAAACCTATGAAACTATGACAAAGGAAATAGAACGATTTTTTTTTTCTAGGATTATTATCTATCTGGCACGCCGCAATTGCGGCGGTAAGACCCCTCTTTGAGGAGTGGCTAGATCGGCGTCACGGCGTCCTGACCTACCGCATGACACAGGTCCTCACCGGACACGGAAGTTTCGGGAGGTACCTGTGTCTGATGGGGAAGGAAGAAACGCCTGGGTGTCACCATTGTGAGGGCCGCCCTGAGGACACAGTAGAGCATACGGTGCAAGACTGCCCCGCTTGGGCAGAGCACCGACGTGTCCTCACGGCGGCGATAGGCGGAGACCTCTCGCGCCCGGCATTGGTCGAGGCCATGCTGCGGGGCGAGAGAGAGTGGAAAGCGGTCGCCTCCTTCTGCGAAGCAGTCATGCTGCCGAAGGAGGAGGCAGGCCGTGTGAGGGATAGGATGGCGTCCTCCCTCCAGCCCAGCCGCAGTGGTAGACGCCCACGGCGTCGGACGTCGGCTGACGATCTCCGGCCACCGTAGGCGCGGGCATGCGGACAGCGAGTAAAGGGCAACTCGCTGTCCGACCATGGACCATGCCCGGGTCGACGGCGCGTTGTGTTCCACGCGCGCCTCAAAGAGCGTCAGCAACATGACGAGCCCCCCCCCCTGTAGAGGGCCGAAGCCTGCCGGGGTCGTGGGACTTATCCCATTACCGTGACCCCGGAACGTAAAGGGTTATTGAAGGAACACCGTGGATTTTAGTCAGTAAAAGTCTGACAGTAGGGTGGGAGGACTTATTTGATAATTTTACCACGTTAAAAAAAAAAGGATTATTATCTATACTATATTAATACGTGAATTATAAACTTTGCCCACCTTTATACCAAAATAACACGGTTGGAAGAGTATACAATTTAGCACAGTTAAAGTTCATAATATGGAGGAATGCAGAAAGCTAATATTTTAATATAATAATGCATTAGAATTTATTTGACCAGATGCAGTACCAGAATGGCCCCAAATAGTATGTATAAATGTACTGATCACAAAATAAGAGGAAGCAGATGTAATAGATCGGTGACGTGACGTGACTAGTGTGTGTGTAAGCACCTCAATGCCCATGAGAAATGCAAGGATTCCTTAACGGTAGTACAACCAATCAATTCAGCAGACAGGCTAATTACTGAGGTAAATGACTAAACATTAGCAATTAATCACTTGCTCCGCGTATTCTGTGTATTCGCCGGCAAAAGCGGGCAATTTGTTAAATGTGTGTAATTTTACAATGGATGGATAAATTGTTAAGATAATTTGAGAAGAATTTGCGTGTGGTTGTGATTAATAGTAATCAAATGATTATTGAGTAAATTAGCTTCATTAAAAGAATCCTTGAAATGATATATCAGTAAATGCACAGATGTGGATACTGAGAAATTAACAGTCCTAGCAATATTAATTTTGTAACTCTTACCTCCAAGAATTATATTTATTTTTAGAAGTAAATGGAACACCTTTATACACCAGTCTTTATTGAAAATTTAAATTAGATAAGATCGGTGTTTCTGTCTGTCTAACGCGAGGGGAAAATCACCAAAAAACTTCGGACTCCGGAGTCACCGCGTTTTGGCTGAACTGACTAACTGCCTTGCGAATAAACACCGAAACAAACTCAGAGGTTCGTACTGGCCAAATCATAGTTATACGAACTCTTTAGACGATCTCTGCTGCCACTGCTTAGCTTGTCCAGTAACTATACCTACTTCAATTTTTACTTACCCACTAGCAGCTAGTGACTAGCTGTTGCTCGCGACTTTCGATCGCGTGGAAATTTTTATAAATCTTATCCGCGAAAATCTTATTTATGATATTTCCCTAAGATTAAAAGCAGCATTCTACACTATATTTTTAATACTACACTCAAAATTTCATTCAGACCCGATCAGACATTTTGCGTAATTGAGAACAAAGATTCATCTTTCCAAGCGTCTAAACTTTCGCATTTATAATATTAGTAATGTAACATGATAGAAAACAAATAATCCAAGCTTACTCAAATTAAATTATTATTAAGTTCAATAAATCGAAAACGTGCACGAAACTAATAAAAACAAATCAGTCTGTTGAGTTCTTACATAAGGACATCTAGAAACATAATTTCAAGTTAGTCCAACATAACAAGCTTGCTCAAGATGCAGTGAACATCGGATCATTTATTGAGTGCAATCTAATACTGATATCACGTCTTGTCCCGTCATAGTGATGCAATGTAGGTAGGTACCTTTGTGAAGGAACGTTGGCAAGCGGATATCAGAAGGTCCAGTTCAATAATACTGAATGCTATAAATACGAAAGTATGTAAGTATGAATGGATGTATGTTAGTCATTCTTTTACGCAAAAACTACCGGACAGATCTGAATGAAATTTAAAAATACACATGGTAAATATCCCGTTTGAAGTTCTAATGATACTCCCGTGCGCTCTACAAAGCGCGGGAAGAGTCGTCAAATGTGATGATTTTACCGCAGAAATAAAAGAAAATAAAAACTTTTTACCAAAAAATTAAACCGACTCCCAAAAAACACTGCAAAGTGAAAAATAACTTTAATTTCGGTAGTCGGTGTCTTTAGTTTTGTATTTTCGTTTTTGGCACCGACTTCCGAAATTAAAGTTATTTTTCACTTTGCAGTGTTTTTTGGGAGTCGGTTTAATTTTTTGGTAAAAAGTTTTTATTTCACTCTTTTTAGTTGGTCTATTTTTAATTTACCTAGTTACAAGAGCCTAATTATCAACTACTTATAACCTTTTACAAAATATTGCTTTTCCCAATGCTGGGCCGTTAATTGTTGAGGAGTTCTCCTGGTACTTCACCATTAGCTCTACATCACCATATGCATTGTGACGAGCATAAAGTGCGTAACATCCATATTCAAGTAATCGAATCGCAATCCACTCAATACTTATTATTGAGTAGTTTCGGCGGCCATCTGTGGTCTTCATCATCAGTTCCACTTCCTCAAATGGTACTTTTTGAGAGCAACTGCACAAGTTACTATAATAAATACCCAAAACGACATAGGTGTGCCTATAATATTTGAAGAGTTCCCTCGATTTCTCCAGGATCCCATCATCAGATCCTGACGTTTATGAAAATGGGACCAGTATCGAAGTATACCCTTTCAATCAAAAAAAGAATTTTCCAAATCGGTTCAGCCGTCTTCGAGTAATCGATGATCATACATTAAAAAAAAAAAAAAATATATATATATATACGCGTCGAATTGATAACCTCCTCTTTTTGTCGTCGGTTGAAAATAGAATTTAACCTCGAATTCTTCATTCAAAGATTTCTAGCAAAATAGAAATTAACTTTGAATTCTTCATTTAAAGTACTTTACTGGTCTCTCAGTCAGACTTACTACGTAACGTACGTACTTAACGTAAGTTCACCATACAGAAACACAATTTCAAACACACAGAAACTTCTGTTCTCACTGTACATTGTCAAAGCATTTCTCCGTGGGCGATACCTCAATGTTTGTTTATAAAAGAATGCAGAGTAAACTCTCCAACAGTTATGTAATGAATCGGACTACGCTTCACATTGTTCGTAGTTCAGTAAGACGAATTATTTTATAAACAATCATTTGTGTTCATTGTAAGAGTGAGTAATGACGACTGTGTTTTGAATGGCAACTATGAAATGAAGAAAGAACGTAGGAAGGTATTAAACCTTATTAATAACTTATAAGGTTTCCTAATGTTGTTTTTACTCTACTAAGTTGAGATAAACGAAACCTGACAAATGTTTGCACTGTGTGGACGGGTCTACTCAAATCTGTGTGCTTCTTCCCTTAAAAGATCATCTTAGATATTAATCTGTTCTCATATGATTTGAGCAGTACGGATTGTTTGGAAATCAAAAGAGACTTCGATTACCGACTTTATTTCGGTGTTTCTTCTCAAGGTAGTTTTGAGTTTTACACCAAGCCGCACTGGGCCTGACTGCTGGTATAAGGCAAATTCCCTCTCTGAGAGAGGAGGGAGATCGTAATAGTGGGAAAGTTATCGGCTTATTATGTATCACGTTGAAATTTTAATTAACATAGATAAAAGAGAGATTATATATAACTTAAATATATATACACTTTATTGAAGTCAAAGTACTCCTCCGCATCGTCAATTATTAGTCATTAATTATACCTAAAATTTATCATTCATTTACAAAAATACCTTTACTTCAGTAAAGGTATTTTTGTAACACACGATATTAGATTCACTGTAAAAGATTTAAAAAAAATGTGTAATATCTCACTACTTGACAAAAACGTCCTATGTGGGTCGTGGGGCAATATTGTATTACAAAAACCACTGTCACTCGGATTTCACATAAATGTCTGCATTGGACATAGGATTTTATTACTACAATGGACATGGTCTGGGTTGAGAATTGGTTTCTTTCTGTAAGTATCTGATTTACTTACCCACTGTATATCAAGGTGTATAATATTAATATATACAATAATAGTACCTAAATAATTATTCATTGTAGGTACATCTCATAATATTTATACCATGAACTTATAAATAACTAGTGTACCATCAGCGGTTTAATGGCACAGAGCAATCTGTTACAGACAACCTTTGGATAGGCAGAATTACAGGAGATGATTTAGGTGTACCTACATTTTCTTTTTTAAAAAGGTTGATCAACACCACACCATGACTAAAAGGCTGACTATTATTTTGGTCAAAGGCAAATCATATAATTATTACCAGCTGACAGCGTAGGAGATTTTTTTTATTATCCATTATTATAGAGTGTTGTTTAGATTTCATATTTTACAAAATGTATGTTTTTTTTTTTTTTTTTTTTAGCGTGGTAAAATTATCAAATAAGTCCTCCCACTCCGGGCAGGGTGGGAGGGACTGTCAGACTTTTACTGACTAAAATCCACGGTGTTCCTTCAATAACCCTTTACATACCGGGGCCACGGTAACGGGATGAGTCCCACGACCCCGGCGGGCTTCGGCCCTCTGCAGAGGGGGCCTCGTCATGTTGCTGACGCTCTTTGAGGCGCGCGTGGAACACGACGCGCCGTCGACCCGGGCATGGTCCATGGTCGGACAGCGAGTTGCCCTTTACTCGCTGTCCGCATGCCCGCGCCTACGGTGGCCGGAGATCGTCGGCCGACGTCCGACGCCGTGGGCGTCTACCACTGCGGCTGGGCTGGAGGGAGGACGCCATCCTCTCCCTCACGCGGCCCGCCTCCTCCTTCGCAAGCATGACTGCTTCGCAGAAGGAGGCGACCGCTTCCCACTCCCTCTCGCCCCGCAGCATGGCCTCGACCAAGGCCGGGCGCGAGAGGTCTCCGCCTATTGTCGCCGTGAGGACACGTCGGTGCTCTGTCCAAGCTGGGCAGTCCTGCACCGTGTGCTCGACTGTGTCCTCAGGGCGACCCTCGCAGTGGTGACACCCAGGCGTCTCTTCCTTACCCATCAGACACAGGTACCTCCCGAAACTTCCGTGTCCGGTGAGGACCTGCGTCATGCGGTAGGTCAGGACGCCGTGACGCCGATCTAGCCACTCCTCAAAGAGGGGTCTTACCGCCGCAATTGCGGCGTGCCCGGCCGTCGGTTGCGACAGTCGTTCCCTCCATACTGCCCTGAGATCGCGCCGGAGCTCTTCCCGCCGCGCCTCGACTTCTCGAGGCAGCGGGGATACGCCCCGGCGCTGCGCCTCCACGCGCCATTCATAGACGCGCTGGAGGGCAGTCGCCTCCAGATCCCAGGGCAGCAATCCGGCAAGGAGGTTGGCCGATTCGCCGGCGATCGTGCGGTATCCCCGGATCATTCGGATAGCCATGACCCTCTGGCATGCGACCAACTTTAGTGGTCGCGTCCGGATGCACAGGGCCCACACTGGGGACCCGTAGAGGGCCATGGACCGCACGACGCCGGCGTACAGCCTTCGGCAGGAGGCGTTTGGCCCGCTGAGATTAGGCAGGAGTCGCCTGAAGGCGGCTGCTGCCCGGTTCAGCTTTGGGGCCAAACTCAGGAAGTGCTCCCTGAAGTTCCACCGGCTGTCGAGGACGAGTCCCAGGTACTTCATCGTCCTCCCGACGCCGATGCGAACCCCCTCCACCGTTATGTGGGACTCGGACCGTGGCGCGTTCCGACCGCCATGGAAGCACATGGCCTCGGTCTTGTGCAGCGCCACGTCGAGTCCCAACTGCCGGATCCTACGAACGACTGTCGCAACCGCTTGCGTCGCCAGGTCGGCCGCCGCCTGGTGCGACTCTCCCTGCGCCAGGACGAGCGTGTCGTCAGCGTAACATATTACGCTGACGCCGTCAGGGAGGTCGCCGCGCAGCACCCAGTCGTATCCGATGTTCCACAGGGGCGGCCCCAAGACCGAACCCTGTGGGACACCGCACGACATCTCTCGCCGGTTCCACTCTCCCCGGTGACCGGGGTAGATGACGGCTCTGTCCGTCAGGTAGTCCTCGACTATGCGACGGAGGTAGGTCGGCACCCGGTG
Source organism: Tholera decimalis (assembly GCA_943138885.2). Taxonomy (NCBI): domain Eukaryota; kingdom Metazoa; phylum Arthropoda; class Insecta; order Lepidoptera; family Noctuidae; genus Tholera; species Tholera decimalis. The sequence goes on from OW964573.2 coordinate 5,959,676, forward strand.
ATACCGGAGTGCCTCCCTGATGCAACTCCAGGGCAGGGTGTTGAAGGCGTTGGTGATGTCCAAAGACACCGCCAAGACGACCCTGCCCCGGGATACCGCGTCCCCCGTCGTGAGGGCTCTCACGCGCATGACAGCATCCACCGTCGAGCGCCCCCTGCGGAAGCCAAACTGGCACTCCGCAAGATCCGGGCCCACCCGATTCAGGTGCCCGAAGAGGCGGTCTGCAATCACTCTTTCCAAGAGCTTGCCCACCTCGTCGAGCAGCACGATGGGCCGGAATGCGGACGGAGAGTCCGCAGGGCGCCCGGCTTTCTGGATCAGGACCAGCTTTCCCGTCTTCCAGCGAAGCGGAAACTGGCCCCTCTCCAGGCATGCGCTAAAGAGCCCCCCTAGTCGAGGCCCGAGAGTCTCCGAGGCCAGGACCCACGCTTTCCCTGGCAAGCCGTCGGGTCCTGGGGCGGTATTTTTGGCCTTGAGCCGTTGTACCGCCACTCTCAAGTCTACCTCGGTCACCTCTGGAGCGTCGTAGACGTCGTCGTCGCTGTGGTCCGCGTTTGCGCCAGCTTCAGGTTCCGTCGGAGACGGAGCCATGGGCGGGGGAGCGTGCTCCCCTCGCGATGGGAACAGGGCGCTCACCACGTCCTCCAAGAACTGAGGCTGGAGACTCTGCGTCAACGGGGGAGCCCAGGGGCGGAGCTTTTCTCGCACCCACTTGTAGGGGCGGCCCCATGGGTCCCCGTCCAGAGTCGCCAGCATCTCCTCCCGGGCCAGTTCCTTGGCCCGCCAGATCTCGTCTCGGAGGACGGCCTTCGCTGCCCTGTAACCCTCGTACAGCTCCGCCTCTACAGTCGCCGCATCCGGAGGTCGGGTGCGGCGCCTGCGGAACCTGGTGTACCGGCGTCGCGCCGCAACGCACGCTTCGCGCAGCGCTGCTAGCTCGCTCGACCACCAGTACAGCTGACGCCGGGCGCGTCCTTGCCGGACCCGGGGTATGGCCACGTCGCAGATCTCCGACATGGCCTCCCGGAACCACTCCGCCTCGTCGTTTATGTCGGCAGGCCTGTCCGGGGGTGACCCCCAGGCCTGCACGATCGAGGCTTCCAGGAATAGCTCCCGGTCCATCTGCTTCAGCGCCCATCGCGGACCACTCAGGTCCCGTCGGACCGGCGCGTCTGGGGTCTGGGTGGAGACGTCGAACCGGATATACCGGTGGTCGGAATAGGTCTCCACCTCCTCCATAACGCGCCAGTCGGTGACGCGCGGTGACAGGCTGGGGGTGGCGAACGTAACGTCCACCACCGACTCGCCCGTAAACCGCACGCACGTGGGGACAGAACCCCGGTTCTCGATCACCAGGCCCTGCGCACGGGCCCAGTGATCGAGCATCCTGCCCCGCCTATAGTCCGTGGACCGGGAACCCCAAGCCGGACTCTTGGCGTTGAAGTCCCCGAGGACGAGGGCGGGGAGGGAACCGAGGGCGACGACGACGTCTCCCAGCTCCGTTAGGGAGTTCTGGAACTCGGCGAGAGTTCGGTTCGGGGAGAAATAAACGCCTACCACAGCGATCTCTCCGAACCGTGCTGCGACGATCCCACGCCCTCTCTTGACGCGATCGAGGGGCGGGGTACCGGCGGCGGCCGACGAAACGAGGGTCACCGAGCCGTCCAAGTCCGCCACCCAGTCGTTCCTGGGCAGGACAAAATACGGCTCGGCGACCACGGCGACGTTGATCAACCACTGCGCCATGCTCTGGAGCAAAAGTTCCTGAGCAGCGGCGCAGTGGTTGATGTTCGCCTGGAGGAAGCGCAATGGGGCCATTAATCGGGATCCATTGCAGCCTCCTCCAGGGCCCCTCGCGGGGGTTCAGCCACGACGGCGACGGCGGTGGCAGTAGCGACGGCGGCGGCGGCGGCGGCGGTGGCGGTGACGACGGCGGCAGAGGGCCTACCTCTGCGCCTGGCTTTGGTGGGTGGGGCGCAGGACTTGCCCCCAGCCCGGTGATCGGCCGGCTTGCCAACCGCCTCACATGCGAAGCAGTGAGGCGGGGCGGAGCACGAGCCGGCCTTGTGACCGGGCTGACCGCAGCGGAAGCACCTATCGCTGCGGTCTACCTCCGAGGTGCACACGCATGCCGCATGGTTGCCCACTTGGCAGCGGAAGCACCTCAGGGGTCTGGGGTCCAGGACTTTCACCTGCGCAGACACCCAACCAACCAGGAGCCTTCGGCCCTCCTGGATCTTTTTGGCCGCCGGGACAGGGCAGCTAACCGTAATGGTTTGCCCCCCCGTGAAGCCAGGACGCAGGGCGCCCGCCCTCACCTGATCGGGAGGGCACCCCCCAGTCCTGGCTACGGCGGCCACCACTTCCTCGGCCGTCACGGAGTCATCCAGACCCAATATGCGCATGTCTGCGCGCTTGGTGGGTCTGGAGACTCGGGCCTCCTCCGCATTTAAGGACGCTCTGAGCCGTTCGGCCAGAGCGTCAGCGGTAGGGCCACTGTCCGCGCCGGGGATCTCTAACATCCGAGCCCCCGTCGCAGTGACCCGGTGACGGAGGCCACCGGTGATGCCGAGCTCCGTGATGTCTATCACCTGCCGCGCCTTCGCGAGCACGTCGCGGTACGACACGCCCCTCTTCACCGCGTCCGGCTGCAGTGTGATCACCACAGCCGCGGTCTTGGGGGCGCGCAATCGCGCCGCGGCGTCTCGCCGCCGCCGTCTTTCCCTACGTCGCGAGGACCTGGCTGCGCCAGCAGCCTTCCTCTTCTCCCCGGCCACTTGCCAGTTGGCGCCGGCCGGAGGAGTCTTTGGAGGAGGCTGCTGGGACGGCTGGTTCCCGGCCTGGGCCTTCTTCTTTTTGGCCGCCTGCTTCGGCCCCGCAGGTGTCGGGGTCGGAGGCGGCTTTGATGGGCCCGATTTCGGCTTGGCCGGGGCCGTTTTTGCCCTCGCAGGGGCCGCCGTCACTGGTGCCGTCCGCACCGTGGCCGTCTTCGCCTGAGGCGGCCTCGTCGTCGTCTGGGGAGGCTTGGACGCGGCCGCAGCCGCGTACGAAGTCGCCGCCAGCGGGGGTCGCAGCACGCGGCTCTCTAATACGGAGAACCGCTGCTGGAAGGCGGCCAGCTCCTGTCGCACCAGGTCGAGAACCGAGTCCTCCGCTGGTGTGGGCCGGCCTTTCTCCTTTTGGCCCCGCGGCGGCGCATTCCGCTGGCCGGCTCCCCGGATTGCGGCCAGGTCCGCCTTGAGGGCGGCGTTCTCCCTCTGAAGAGCGTCTATGGCGGCAGTCAGGCGGGTGACCTCCGGCCGCAGATCGGACATGTCGTCCCTTGCAGCCGGAGCCCCGCCGTAAGTCCGTGCGGCCGCCTTGATGGAGGCCATGGCTTCGCCGATCGCGTCCTCCTTACTCTTCCGGTTGCGCTTCCGCGAGATGGTACGGATGGCAGCCGCCACGGCCTCTTCTAGTTTGGCCTCGCTCGGGGCCAGACCAGTGTTGGGCTCTCCAGAGGGAGGCCCCCTCCCCGAGGTCTTGCCTCGGCCTTTACCCCGCACACTAGTGGGGATCTTACGGGCCGAGACAAGCCCCTCCTCCTACGACGACTCATCGTCGCGGGGGCGCTTGAGGAACTCCTTCCTCCTGTCGGCGCCCCCCTCGTCGCTCCTCACTGCGCTTCCAGAGATCAAACTCTGGAAGCTCTCGGCGTCCGATGCCGAGTCGGTCTCCGACCCGAGCACCAGCGCCCCCTTCCTCCTCGGAGCGGCGCTCTGCGCTCGCTCAATGTTCGGTGCCGGTGAGGTGGACGTGCTGGACAAGTCCAGCGACTCCACCTCACGGGCACGTGAGCCTCCCTGGCTCGATGCGGCGACTGCCGGAAATCTGGGAAAAAAGTTGTTGCTGTCCCCCCCAGAGTACGGTGGGACTGACCGGACGTGTCCGGTGCGGGACTCCCCAGCTGCGGAGCAGCTGGGACCCGCCTGGGTATCTTTAACAAAAACCTTATCTGCCATTTATTTTTTACTTTTTTAGAGAGGTGAGTTCCTCTATCCCTACACCCCATTTCCCTCCCCTAGTTCACTTCACGGTTACGTCTAAAGATTAGACGCATACCGGAAGTGAACCTTTCCTCCCCCTTGGCCCGATCTCTGAGACCGGGCCCCGCGCCGCCTAGAAGCTCGAGCTAGCTGCTCGATCCTCCAGGCGGCGCGCATTTCCCCCGGTGTGTCCCTCTTGGTCTGGTTTCTCCCTCTGGGCCCGTCCGGCATGAGTGCCTCTACCGGCATGGCCCCAGAGATCATCGAAACACGCAAGCCCCACCACGACGACAACGTGGGGACACAGTTGGTTATGTTAGTAGATTTTTTATTTTGTTAACAGAGTGCTTATCTAATTAAGACATGATCTTTATATGCCTGTCTCTCACCTTACTTTTTATTTTTGTTACAGGTAAGCCATCTTCATTCTCTCTTACACTTAAGGATGTCTTCTAATTACGATCTGTAAGTCCATCCATCTTAGAAATAAAGAAACCCTTTTATCAGAATGTACCCAACATTATCGGGTGACAGAGGCGTTGCGGACGAATTTCTTGAGGCTTTTTAAAGAAATTCTTTTAGATTTATTATTATTTTATAAACCAGTAAAGAATTCAGATTTAATTGTTGATGAAATAATAATATGTTAATATGAATAGATTGAGAAAGGACGGGAAAAATACATATATTGAGATTATTCTAACAATTTTTATAAAGTTAGTATTCTATCTTATTATATTATACGATGCATGGCCTTACCTATATTTCTAGACTTATGAATTTTGATATTATCATGACATATTTTGTGAATATAATAAGTTGAAAAGCTGTACATAATGGACTCTTCTCTTTACTAGCTTTTGAAGAATTATAAAATTCTGTAGAAAGAATCAGTTACTTTCCCAATAAGGCTTGTTAAAATGCCTACAGCATATTCCATTTTAGGCTACCATCTTTAAAAGATATTTGTTTACAAATCACCATTCCTTTTCTTCTACAAGTCAGCTACTATATTTGGCTTTCACCGTTACATCAACAAATAAATCTTAAAGCCACAGAGCATAGAGATGTCTCGACAGGCAATTCTGTATACGGTACTATAAGAAAAGAAATACTAAGATACGGAACTCGTGGCTAAATTAGGTTAAACATCGCTCTGTGGATGAGTGACCATATTAACAAATTGAAGAACTTCCGTGCTTTAGAAAGCACATAAAGCCGTTGGTCCTGTTTGTCATTTGTACATCTATGACAGCCTTTAGAGGTCAGAAGTTATCGTGTTACCCAGCCACTGGATTGTGGAGGTCAGATAAGTAGTCTGTTAGCCTTGCTGCTTAGGCTCAGCCCAACATAGTTGAGAAAGTCTAAGCAGATGATGAAACGGAACTCTCAAAACTTTCCATACGTTCTTTCCCTACGTACAACAAAAGTGTCAAACGGCTAACTGTTAACTCAAAGAAATGGACAGTCTGTGTCATTGACAATAAGTTCTTTGTTAGGCTACGATGTCAAACCAACATTCGTACACATCTTGTACTCACATTGTTCGAATACGAATGCTATTTAGGCTAGCTGCGAGACGAAATGACGTCTCCAGATCATAATAGCGTCTGTGGACGTAATCAAGTTGGTGACTAATAGAGAAATAAGAATAAAAATACATGCTAAGGGAACCGTCTTATGTTGAAGGAACGTTCAAACGAAATACACGTCCCTGGAGCACAAGGAACAGGGTGAGTTTTTAGTCAGTAGTAGTATTAGTGACACTCCCGCTCCAGTCAGAGCAGGAGGCGAATTTGATGATATTTGCCCCGAAGATAAAAGCTTTTACGGTTCAGATAGGTTGTGACTCCATTATTAAAAACGAATACTCAGTTGCATCCTGTGGTGCTGGAAACTGATCCCAATATAGATGAGAAAAGCTTAGGTAGGAAGATTGAATAATAAGGCAGCGAAATAAATTGGGATCACTTAGAAGATAACGGCATCTCTAGTCACAGCTGATGATTCCACGCTCTGTGCTTCAAACGAATAAGAATGATGACATTTAAGATAAGAAATTGTTGTGAATCTATAAGATCGTAAATCATGGAAAAGTGGCGTCTACTTAACATGACCTTTTGCTACTGATGTTCGGAGCTTTGTGTGAGGATTTGTTGCTTCATATGGCAGAAGGTGTTAAATATGACGTCCCTTCTCAATATGAAACTAAAAAGTTTTTCTAATGAATTAAATTAAATCATTTTCTATTCAGACGCTCTTACTATGGCTCACAATAATATTTTACATGAAACAACTGCCTTTCTGACATGCCCAGTTCTTCCAAATTATTAATTACCTATACAACGTGTAACATAATGGGTATATACATACCAAGGGCACGGCTTCTTTGGGTGATATCAAACTGGAAGGGTTTTTTAATCCTATCTCTACATGTTCGGAAGTAATGAAGTCACCGCCTGGACGGTAGGCTACTACAGTAAACAGAAAGTTATTGACCTACCTAGTGCGGTGACACGATTGTTGTGATTTCAATTTAAGAAACTTACGAAACCGAAAATTTGGTATCAATTTTTAGAGTATTTTATTTTGAGTTGAAACCCTTCCAATATCGTTTGATATCATCCAAAGCCGTGCCCTTGGTATGTATATACCCTTTCCGTTACACGTTGTATAAATAAATAATGTATTATACAATGATAACAAGATTTTTCTTTAAGCTAAGATCTGAAATACGATGCTAAAATATAGGTACATTTTATGTATACTTTTTTGTATACATATATTGTGCTTATAAAATTTTACATTAGTATAGCATAATAGTCATAACACACGAACATTAGTTAAAGCCCAGTATTTTAGAGTAACTTTAGAGAATAACCCCAACAAATTTTTCGAAAATTTATTCATGACCTAAGATTGCAAATAAGAAACGTGTGCTGTAATGTAATTAAAAACACATAAGTATTAAACAAAATAAAACCATAAAAACAAGCACGCATAAAAAATCAACCAAACAGTTCAATTGTGAAGCAACCATTTGGCATAACACGACCAATGGACACGCTTTAGATTTCAATCATCGATACGAAACCATCTTTTTGTTCACTCTTATCAACATACATGAGTTATAGCGAAGGTTATAACATAGAATTGAACTTATTGATTCGTTTTGCGATATAATCAATATACCTATTTGCTGTGGCAAGGTAGGCAATGCAATTATGTCTTTCAAAGTATTTGAATCGAGCATTATGGAAATTGAATGGAATTTGAATGTGGAAAAAGATAATTTGATTGACGTCAATTCAATTTAAGACATCGCTGCAGGCACAAGTTAAATAAGACTTATTTTAGTTTCAAGTCTTCTTTTTGAGTCGGTGCTCAAATATCTTCAAACCAATATGCAGCTATCTGCATAGCTCTTACAAATGCCTCGTTAAGATCCTGCAAGATGCAGGTGACCGTGCACAATGGACATGGAAAAAGCTGGGATTTGTAATTGGGCTCCACACTGGCTAGCATTGCATCTGCGATGAGTCAAGGATACTCCAATTGGCTAGATTATATTTATGGGCCAAACTGGACACGCAATCGATTAAGTGATTTTCAGATTGGCCACTGCAGTTTGTGTTCGGGTGGTGGGATCTAGCACGTCTAACACTGCACTGTAAGCTGACTTTACCTTTCACCTCGATGATACAGACTCGGTTAGCTGCCCATAAGAATTTTCTTCGTTTTGAACATACTCGTGTTCTACTTGTTTTTAGCATCATTTTTTTTTTTACGTAACGCCTTGGCGCATTTTCAGAAAGACCATATTGATATGTATAGTATACCGTTTTGCCTATTTACTAGGAAGTTACGGCTTTCGTCTGCTCTTAGCATATTTTCTTAAGAAAACTTCTGACTAATTATAGGAACTTGTGGGAAGGATTAGCATAGTATCCTCTTAAGCCTTTAAATCATTTATTGAAAAGTCATCTACAACCTTTTGTGGTTCTAAATTAACCAATTCGCCACACCCATATCGATCCCCAAAATTATATCCTATGACTGTTTAATTTTTTATCACATTGGAAATAATATTTCTCATTATTAGACAATGGTTAAGGCCAAATGAGATCATTGGCATGTTCATCCATCATACATCATCATACATTTCGATACATCAATCAATTTGTCTGTTCCATACATTTATCCTTGAATGGATCAAACGCCCACTGATATGTACTATTGTTTATTTTTGTTATTAAAAATGTTATTAATATTATGTTAGTTTGTTTGTGATTTATTGTTGATTGTTTGACCTACAGGCCCAGTTGGTTTGATTCTTCGGTTCGTTCTTGACGATGATTGATTTATTTATTTTTATTATATCAAACTTGATTTTTCTAAATTATATTAGCTGGGCTTACAATTGATAACAGTTTCATCGGGATCGCGATGATTTGGTCGATGGAACTAGCTTTCCTAGAAGTAACCTATGCACTCTTGACTTGAAGATCCCCTAATAGATTGTAGCTATTAGCCTTTGGAAGTATTCCACAGCTTAGTTTTACGCAAACTAAAAGTAATTATTTATTAATGCCTATTTTAAAAGCGGAATTACAAAACTGGGTAGGTTTAGGTCAGTGGCCCTGACTACTATGCGCAAGGTCGTGGGTTCGATTCCCACCTAGGACAAATGTTTGTGTGATGAGCACGGTCATTTGTTCTTTGTCTGGGTGTAATTTATCTATAATATGTATGTATTTAGAAATATATATGTATGTTTATCAGTTGTCTAGTACCCATACCACAAGCTCTGCTTAGTCTGGGACTAGATGGCGTTGTGTGAAAAGTTGTGGAATATTATAAAAAAAAAAAAAAAAAAAAAAGATGATTTTAATATGTATTTCTAATTGGTGTGTTAGGGGGTGTGCGTTAATTACTATACATGTTGTATAACTAGGTATATCTTTCTCTCTTTGCCTTATCTTTGTATTAGGCGCCGATTCTTCTACTTCTTCAATTGTCTTTGCTACCTCATCACACTTTGCCTTGGACATCAATTAAGCTTACTATTGGTTCATATATTATGCAACCGATAACAACGGAACATCGTTTTCATCCAAAACCTTGCCTTGAACAAAAGAGCTTAAGAGCCCTCTCTTGGATTTGAGCGTTTTACTCGACTTTTGATGTGTGACTACGGTTTAGATATAGCCACAAATAAAATAAAAAAATATGTCCAAGAAAGTTTGATTCTTTTTCTTGGGAGTGCTTTAAATACATTTTTCAATTTGTTTACATAAATCAGTAAAAACCTTGTCTCTGCAAAGGATGTTTCATAAAATTTTACTTTAGAGCTTCATTTGATGCTATGTTACATCGAAGATATAATAATTTAATCATTTATAAAAATGTTTAAAGTACAAGTATATCCTCTACTTTGGAGTGCTTTAATTAATTTTTTATGTTTCATACAGTAATACACTAAAAATAATTCTAAAAAACAGAGTTACTGATAATTTTTCGTCCGAAATTATATTTTTTATCTATGAATATATAATCCAAATTCAATCAAAAAGTAACTATTAACTAAGTTCACATTGTTAACTTGCTTGAAAAAAAAAATTAGTGTATTTAAATGTAAAATAATATTTTTAAACAATTTTTGTATGCAGTGATAAAATCAATATAAATCTCGGAACATACGGTCTGTAGCTTTAGTCCGCGCCAAGCGCTCACAGAGGGAGGACATATCGCTCGCTGTTGCAACTTTGTGTGCTACGCGATCTCGTCAATCCGCCAAGAATATAGTGCAACCAACACTTTTTGATACAAGTGAGTTTTTTTTATTATTTATTCAAATTCTTTATTTTTATTTATGGTTTGATTATAATGTAAACATATTATTTTCTTTTGATATGCGAATATATTACAAAAAAGAAACATACACGTAAATATAGTTGTTTGTTTTAATTTTTTTCAGACATTGCTCATAATAATGGGCAAAAGCGAAAAAAATAAAATTTTTGCTGCTATCAAAATAAAAAGAAGGTTTTGGCCGAAAATTTGAAACGCGCAAGAGAAGCTTATCGGTAAGATTTTTTTTTTATTATCCGCGACGGAAAGGAGACGGTATATGCGTTTGGGGTGAAAGGATGTTTGTTTGTTTGTTTGTTTGTGCAAATTCATGTTTTCTCCATAACTACTAGTCCGATTTTGATGCAGTTTTCAGTGATGGGTTTGGGTTTGATTGGTGCATGTTCTTAGATAGGTGTTATGGTGATAACTCACCAAGGGACGCTGCAGTAAACATTTGTTTCTGCAAAACCAAAACTACTAGTCTGGTTTTGGTGCAGTTTGTGGTTGATTAATGAGGGTTCTTAAATAGATGTTGGTTTATTGAAAGTTTCCTTTCATCTATGCTCTTTAAAAAGTTTGAAATAAAAATCAAAATTAAAAGTTTTGAAAAACCCACGACCGTTAAAAAGTATTTGAAAAAGGATATATCTTCACTATTTCCCGATAGAAATCGTCAATGTCGATGACTAAGAGTATCTTGTTACCCGACTGACCGAGAAGGAAATATTTTTCGCGCGCATGTGTGTGTGTAGGTATGTCCGTCCTATTGTGACCTCCTGTAGCTTAAACGGCTTGATGGATTTTAAATGATGTATTGTTAGATTCATCGTAATTGTGGGAGTGACATTGGCTATATACTATTTATTTATTGCATCTGAAAATACAAAAATGTAAAAACATAACTGAAAAGAGAAAAACAAGCATCACGATCTAGAATTTTGGTATTGCAGTCGGAGACAAACCAATAACCGAATAAAACAGGGTGTAACTTTTGTTTGTATGGCATGCACTACCAAAATTCTTTTTAATTACAAATAATGCTTGTTTATCTCCTTTCAGTTTTGTTTTTGCAGTTTTTTTTTAATAATTTGTTATATTTTTATAGGACTGCTCATAAATTGTGTTTCTTGGGTACTTGTATGCATGCATATATGTATTTGTATGTACATTTTTTCATTCATTTCCATTCAAAAACATGTTTCATATTTATAGGCAAAAAAAAACTGAAATGCAGCAGGGGCAAATAAATTCGCCAAATGAAAATAATTCTGATACTGAAAAAACAAAGGTAAATTTTGTCCAACTTTATGTACAAAATGTATTTCATGCTTCATGCAATATTATTGCTACCACATAAGTAATATAAGTACATTTATCGGATTATTTTACTTTTACAGGAGAACGAAAGCTCATTTGACCCAACGACAGTTTTTACAGTGCATTCTGACAGAAATACAAATAACGTGGTAGTAATATTTTTTTTTTCATATTTAATTCTTTTTTATACCTAAATTCTTTTCTGCAGATTTAAATGATTTATGAGCACCCGCATAATTAATGGACTTCTTTATTTCTTACAGGATAATGAAAGCATATTTAATTTAACAATTGATTATCAGGATCAATCTGATACAAGTACAAATAACAAGGTGAGTACTTTATTGTTACTCGTAATACAGCTACATATTTGACATTTTTTTAAACTTTTATCTACATTCCTGATTTCATTATTTCAGGAACTTCAAGATATAGACGGAAGACGAATTATAGATTTTAATTTTTTTATGAATCAATTAATTTTAATTGACAAACATGGCGAAAAATTTGGTTGCCGATTGAATAGTTTAAAAATAGTAAAAGAAATACAAAAGGGACTCATTTCAAAATTCGATCTGAAATGTTGTATGTGTGGGTCGCTTTTTAAATTAGAAACATGCAAGGAAGATAATTTAAATTTATATGTCAATACAGGCGTAGTGTCAGGAGCATTAATGGTGGGAATTGGTCTTTCCAATTTGAATGAGCTCACTGCATCAATGGATTTGCCAACCATGCCATATAGCTTGTATAGCTCAATCCATGCAGATGTGGCTGAACTGTGGCGTATCACTGCAGAAGAGACTATGCAAGAAGCTGCCAAAAAAGAAATAGAAGCTGCAGAATCACGGGGTGACGTCAACGATGGGGGTATTGCAATGATACCGGTAGAAGCAGATGCATGCTGGAGTAAACGGTCGTACAAAACGAATTATTCGGCTTTATCAGGTGTGGCCGCAATAATTGGGGAGCATACTGGAAAAGTACTTCATATCGGGATTAGAAATAAATATTGTGTTATATGTGCTCGAGCAAATAAAAAAGGATTAGCGCCACGAGTCCACGATTGCCACAAAAATCACTCTGGATCATCAACTAGCATGGAGCAATCTATATTAGTTGAAGGTTTCAAGGTGTCGATAGCAGAAAGAAATTTAATATATAGCACACTGATTGCCGACGGTGACTCCAGCACATACAAAAATATTTTAGAAAGTAGGCCTTATCCTGACGTTCCTATACAAAAAATCGAATGTACGAACCATTTGTTACGCAATTACAATGGTAAAAATTTGGCATTGCAAAAGGATACTGCAGTTCCCCTTAGCGAGCGTAAATTTTTGACCGGGGATCGCTTAACAAGATTACGCACGGCTATTCGCTCTGCAATTAAATTTAGGAAAGTACAAAGTACCTCATTATCAACTCAAATACTTAACTTGCAAAGAGATATTTTAAATAGTCCCCGGCATATTTTTGGAGATCACACCTCGTGTGATAGTTACTATTGCTCGGATGAAAGAAAAAAAGAAAACAATTTAGTTCCTTTAATTGCGACCCTGATGCTCAAATTACAAAAAATGCTTCCCAACTAGCGTTTCATTCAAGAAGTCTCATGTTCTCCTATACCAACAATAGAGCTGAACAGTTTAACAGCGTTGTGGCGAAAGTGGTAGGAGGAAAACGAATAAATTTTTCTTTAAAATACTCCTATGCAGCACACTGTTACGCAGCTGTTGTGATTTTTAATACCGGTCTCCCTCAATATAATTTATGTAAATCCATTTTTAAAAAGTCTCCCGGAAAATCATTAAAAACTTTGGAACGTAAACGACATTTGGCCAACAGCAAAAGAACGGAGACGGGCACTAAGCGTTGTCGCAGGTATCTGCAATTTGGTAGCGCAGATGGCCAATATGGCAGTCAATGCTAACGTCCCGACATGACTTGCGATGATTACAAGAACGCTAAGACACTGTTTTTGTCCAATTTGCAACAGCAAACATTGAATCGTCAAGAAATTGAGCGCAATACTGTTCTGCAAGCAGAAAGCGCTTTATGGTTGGAACTGCGCAGATGCATACTCACTGCATCAATGTTTATCAAAATATGCAAGAGACGCCCTAATACGGACTCTGCGCCTTTGGTCAAAACTTTATTATACTCATATAATTTAGATCATGTGCCGTCCATCAAACATGGAAAAGAGAACGAGTCAAAAGCTTTAGCTCAACTTAGCTGCCAAATGAATATACACATAGAAAAGTGTGGCCTATTTATAAGTACAGAGCATTTCTTTTTAGGCGCTACACCTGATGGAGTGTTTCAAGACGGTGTTGTTGAGATTAAGTGCCCCATATCTGTTTTTGGGATTGATCCTGATACGGCTATTCTAGAAAAGAAATTAAAATGCTTCAAAATCAATAAAAAAGGTGAAGTAATGTTTAATCAAAATCACGATTGGTATTTTCAAATACAAGGCCAACTCCACATTGCAAATAAAAATATTTGTTTATTTGCAGTGTGGACTGGTACTGAATACCCACTAATAGTTGTAAAAGTTTACAAAGATCCTGGTTTCTGGAACCAGAAAATGTTGCCAAAATTAATAAAGTTTTATGACGAGTGCGTTCTTCCAGAAATCATAGATTCGAGGAAGGCACGGTCTATGCCGCTTCGAAAAATATTATTTTAATTTATTTTTACAATTATAGTTGTTTTTATTCAGTCTTTGTTTCTTATTTTTATTTACTAGTTGTACCCATCCTTATAATAATTAGTTATCTCGAACGACACACATTTAAGGGTTGCATCACTATATATAGTGATGAGGAAATCTTTGTATGTGCGTATTTATTATAACTACCGACTAAGTCCACCTAACTGAATAACTTTTACTATAGGACCAACTTTGAAATCGCGAAAAAATAAAACAGCTGTTTTCTCGCGATTTTAATGTTGATCCGATTGTAAAAGTTATTCAGATTGATGGTCTAAAACACTCCTTAAAGTTTCTTAATTTTGTTTAACACCTTATATGAATGAAAATTCAATTTATTTATGACCCTATAACCTACTCAATAGATAAGCTGTTATAGATGGTAATTGATAACAATCATCGGTACAAATAATATTTCACAAATTTAATTTAATATATTTAGAAAGGAAAGTATCGTGTTGGTTTGATCCTGGCGTCCGCCGCATAGCGGTTTCCATGTGTGCGTAGCGTACTTCACCAGTCGCACACGTGCGCGGCCGCTGCCGCGCGCCGTCTAATTTACCTAAAACTGAGCACTTCGATTTTGTAATAGCGCTCTTAACTGAACTATTGCACCATTTTAAAGTTGTCAATCAACTTTAAGTTATTGGAACTTGGAAGGGCCATAAATATTGAACAAAAGGACAGACAGACAATCTATACTAAATGGGTTCCGAGAAAACTGGCAACATTCATAAAATGGTAACAAATTGGCGAAATATATCTTGAGATGACGGTTTCTTTATTGAGGTTGTTTTTGTGGTTGAAAGTTGTTACCGAGCTTGACCAGGATTTTGAAGAGACTTTCCAAAAGCATCGAATATTTAGATAATATATATATATATATATCATGTATGAGGAGCTCGTAGATAAATAATAACAGCTGCATGTGTCGATCTTTGCCGGGGTTGCGAGAATGTTCTAACGAGATACCGCGGCCCCGGAACTTAAGGGCAGCTGAAGGAACAGGGTGGGTTTTTAGTCAGTAGAAGTCTGACACACTTCCGCTTAACCCAGAGTGGGAGAAGTCATTCAACGATTTTCCCACCCAGAAAAATAAAATGAGTTGATCTTCGAGTTTAATCAACGAGGTTCGTTTGTGGATGGGTAACCATCTTAAAATATCGAGATTCCTCGGTGCTTCGGAAAGAAAGTTAAGCCGATGGTCCCGGTTGTAATTTGTACTTATTTACCAGACGTTACCGGTCTTACTAAGGGGTACGTTACCGGTCTTACTAAGGGGTACGTTACCGGTCTTACCCAGGGCCGGATTAACCATTAGGCGGCGTAGGCAACTGCCTAGAGGCCCCGCATCAACTAGGGGCCCAGTGCACGCACCAAGAAAACATGTTTCTTCGAACGAGAATTTGATGTGCGTGAGAACTTAGGGACCTCACTGTTATCTCACAAAATACAAATCGTTAGATTTAGTAGTAGAATTAAAACAATTTTAGAACAAATCTTGGTATAAGTAAACAAATATATTAAAATTCACAGCCCTTAATGTGCGTTTCCTCAGTTCACACACGATTTGGTCAGTCAAAGTACGAAAAGGGGCCTCAAGAATGCCATTGCCTTAGGGCCTCTGACAGGGTTAATCCGGCTCTGGTCTTACCAAGGGATACGTTACCGGTCTTACCAAGGAGTACGTTACCGGTCTTACCAAAGGGGTATCGTAGTACCCAAAAGTTGTGGACGTGAGATAGGCTGCCTTCCATGTAAAACAATAATGCTCAGCTGAATTAGCTTCTAACGTTTAAAGCGGGCCTTAAAATACTTTCTAAGTTTCTGTAGACAAAGCAAGCTTCTAAAAGCAATAAAGATTGTCATACATTGTCCACCTGACATTTTTAGGGCACAATTTTGTCTCAAGCGTTTCTAATTTTTAGTGTTCGAGATTTGAAAGTAAGGGAACCTGTTTACTAACCGTTCGCTATCCGTTTGTGTATCTATCACCAGGGTTTATCTTAGAAACCGTAATAGTTAGCCGACGTACAAGTTTTTTTTAGAATATGTATGTGGTAGTACTCAAGGAGCTAGTGGCTAAATAATGACAACTGCATGGGTCGAACTTCATGGTTAAGGAATGGTTGCCAAGGTCGGCCCATGGATGGGTGGTCACTACAGGGGCGTGCATAGGATTATGACAGGGCATGCGGCGGAGTAAAAACACACAAAAACTTCTTCTTTTATAGATTTTTAGCATAGCCACAGCCACGCATCGTAGCATGGTGGCGATGCGTGGCTGTGGCTATGCTAAAAATCTATAAAAGAAGAAGTTTTTGTGAGTAATCGGTCACAAAAACTTCTTCTTTTGTAGATTTTTAGCATAGCCACAGCCACGCATCGTAGCATGGTGGCGATGCGTGGCTGTGGCTATGCTAAAAATCTATAAAAGATGAAGTTTTTGTGTGTTTTTCTCCGCCGCATGCCCTGTCATAATCCTATGCACGCGCCTGGGTCACTACCATATCAAGCTTCCTTCATGCCACAGAAAGCATACCGAGCCGTTCGTCCCGGCTGTAGGTAATTTGTACAGACGCCAGCATATCAAGTTACAACATCTGTCAAATTTCTTTAATAGGTTTTCAACTTTATTGTTAAAGAAATTAGGTTCAAGGTTGATTGGGAAAATTTGACAGTTTCGGGTAGCTTCATGTGCTAGCGTCTGTACATCTTTTACAGTCGTTATGGGTAGTCAGAAGTCAGAAAATCTGACAGTGGTCTGGTCAAGAGGTAACTTATTCAGCTACTAAGTTGTGGAGGTCAGATAGGCAGTTGCTCCAGCTGCATTTGGTCAGACTGGAAGCTGACTCCCACATGGCTAGGAAAAGGCTTAGCTGATGATGATATACAGTATGTTAACTAACAGAGGGCGTTCCCGTTAACCCGCAATAGCATAGCATCCTGTCGGCATTCATAAATAAATTGCGACATTGCCGTCCTTCAAGTACGCGTGCACGGAGTGTTTCTTTTACGTATCAATTTGACATTTTTAGTGATTATTATAATATAAAAAAAAAATTGTTTTCGAATGGTAATATTTTTTTTTATTGCGGGTTAAGGGGAACGCCCTCTGTTAGTTAACATACTGTATCTTATAACTGTAAAAGAAAAACCAGAAAAGTTATTTTCTCAGTTCAAGGTATTTAAATTGCATCAGAAATATTGGTCTAGTTTTTTACGTTTCAAACTTAATATCCACTCATTGTCGAAGAAAACAATAAACAGGTTCTGGTTTCCACTCCGTAGAACCGCGTCAAAGATTACGTTTCTTAAAACGAAAGTATTTTGAAGTGAAAGTTATAGTTTTCCGTTTCTATAGGAATGGTGGAACGTTGTTCCCATTGTTTGGTAGGTAGGCAGCAGCCGTGGTTCCGGTTGCAACTAACTAGTTTGTTAACGCTTTTCTTTATTATAGTGAAAAGGTCGTGCTGGGCGATTAAGGTGACAGATATTTTAAACAGCTCGGCTCGGCCTTGATTTAATGATTTAATTGCCTATAGAACTGAATAAAACTTTATCAGGCTATTACGTTCCCACAGCTGGGATAAAGGTCTCCTCCCTATGCGAGGGGATGGGCAGGATCACACCATCCATCATGCGGGATCAGAGCGGGTTGGTGAATATGCCTGTCCCATTTCCACAAAATTCTGTCGACGCTATAGTCGACAGAATTTTGTGGAAATGGGACAGGGAGATTATTTTCTTTTTTTTTTAAATGTTGATAGGCTTACCTTTGACCACCATCTCACCTGATGTTAAGCGATGTTGTGATCGAAGAAGAAGCACGCTTGCCTAGAAGCAACCTATTCACTCTTGACTTAAATACTCCCAGGTTATAGCTATCAGGAAACAGACTCCGGCAGAGAATTTCACTCCTTAGCTGCACGCACAAGGAAACTATTCCCAAAACGTTTTGTGCGTATGGGTGGGATGTCCACCATGTAACGATGGCGCAACGCCGCTTGTCTGGTAGTCCGATGATGGAACGGGCTTGGTGGAATTAGACTGTGCAATTCCATCGCACACTCCCCGAAATGTAACCGATAGAAAACTGATAGACACGTCGCCGATGTTCAAGGCTCTGAAGCTTATTGCCAAGCAAATTAAGTGAAATAGATAATACATAAAATAAATAAAGCTTTCAAAACGGCGAATTAGATCCTTGTTAAGAAGCAAAAATAGTAGGTATGCATGTGTCATCCACAAACATCCCTTCAGGTTTCCACTTAGTGGATTGGTGGCTACCACCATCACATGGTGAAAAGACTGGTACGGCATACACATGATGATGATATTATTAATCTCTGGAACGGTTAAACCAATTTAGAGGAGAGAGGAAGATAAGACTGCTTGGCAATGATTCCTTCTGCACATGTGGCTTCCCTAGCTTATTGTGACTGCGTTATTGTATAAAGGTCTAATAACAACTCTACTTTTTGTGTGTGTGCTTGTTTTTTTATTTTTGTTTTATTTTACTTGTATATAGTTTTTTTATATGCTTTGCTTTAGTTTATTAGTAGTTTTGTAAAGTTAATTTTAATGTGAATGCGAGAATGGTCTATACTTTCCTCTCATACCTAAAATAAATAAAATGTATCCATTATGCAAAGATTGTGAAAATCAATATATTTTTAAAAGAGTAACCGTGGAGTTTCTTGCCGGTTCTTCTCCATACGAAACGACGAATTTCGAACCGTGCACTAACTTCTGTCGTTTTATGAGTGCCCAAGTAGGGCTATGTAAAATAAGATAATTTTTATTTTAGGAGGTTATGGGTCAAAATGTAGGCTATTTTGTATACCAGCATTCATATGCAAACAAAGTCGCGGGCACAGCTATTCCAAATAAAAATGCCGGCTCTTTATTGTCCTGATGACAGAAAAACGATCTGTCTAACCCAAACTATTTCGAATCAGTAGTATATTATAAATTATTTGCAAACGCCCTTTGGAAAAATAAAATAAAATAACAAAATAATTTTTATTCTGCATCCGTAAAAAAAAACTACTACCGTATAACATAATGTGTCTAGAAGAACCTCTTTTTATTTATGTTTCGTAATTATATTAATGGTATTTCCTACTCCTTGATTGTCGAATCGTGATTTAAAGGAATGATGCTCCTAAGTATCGACTAATTTGTCTATGGCCTTCACACGTAATTGCATCACTTTACTTTTGTTTACGTATATAAAAAAGTTAAAACGATTGTTTTCCTCGGATTTTTTTTTATTAATTGCAGCTTCTCGATATTTGAATATTTTAACATAAACTTCCTTCTGAATTTAAATTCTTTTTTGAATTACAAATAAGTTATTATTTTAATTTTCTACAATATTTCCGTGAACCCGCTTCAGATACAAGCATATTTAGCTTAGTTGGAGGAGTTAACAAGATTGCTAGTAATGTGAATTCTACCCACATTGCTAGTAATCTATTATTTTTTAAAGAAATACCTTAAAATGCAGCTCTTTTTGCAACAACATATAGAGTGACATTATAACAGGCGGGTGTGATACGTGATTTCGAAAATGAAGCACCGAAGAACACGTCTTCGTAAGTTCACGAATACGAAACACTTAGCAACGAATGCACGCTACCACGAAAAACCTAACACCGAAGCCAGGGGATCTCGAATAACTAAATCTCTAATCTCACCTATTCGAAACACTTAACAACGAATGCACACTAACAAGAAAAACTGAACAACGTTGGCATGCGATCTTGAATAACTAAACCTCAAAAAGTCTTCATAAAATGTCTTTATTAATTTAACAATCAAACATTGCTATTGCTATACCTAGCTTAGTTATTTTATATATTTTGTTATTATTTTTATTAAAAATCGAAAAGCGGTTAACAGAATACATCTACTTACCAAGTTTCACATGTGTAGTCTTTCTAGTTTCGGAATAAAATGGCTGTGACATACGGATGGACGCACAGACAGACAGACATAGGTACATGACGAAACTATAAGGGTTCCGTTTTTTGCCATTCGGTTACGGAACCCTAAAAACGACGAGATCAATGGATATAATGAAATAATGTACCTGAGTTCGAAGTCACCACTTACAACTCGTAAGTTGGCCCAGTTCCTAACCATATGGCTGCTCTAAAGACCAATTATAGTAGTAATCCATCTTTGACCATGTCATCACTTACCATCAGGTGAGATGGTGGTCAAACGCGAGCCTATTATCAATAAAGAAAAAGAATCCACGCTAAGTATGACCGCAAATATGCATTTGTTTATAAACACAGTTAATCTATAACAATAAAAATACTAAGACTCGATGGAATTCCGATTTTGCTTCATAATACTACAATTATTAACACAATACATTCCATGCCGTGTAATCTATGGAATTTATGGCTAATTTACTGTGATATCATAGACAATTGATCTAGATTCCAGATTGTGAATTACATAGTCTTGTATTAGTCATGTATGGAAATATGTGATAAAGTAACTTTTTTCAAATACAAAGATTATTCTCCAAAAGCCAGATCAAAATGAGAACTTAAATTACCACCTTTTTTCGATCAACGTAAGCGGAATTTTTTTCTGAAATAAATTCTATTTTTCTGGCATTACGGCAATAATACATACTATATAAATGCAATCAGATTAGTAAGAATAATCAACTTATAACCGTGTGTCACTGCGGGGTCAAAACTGAAAACCAGTGCGGGGTGTTTTTCGCCCAGCAAATGCGGAGTTGGTAACCCTTTCGGTGGGACCAGAAAATGCCTATTCACTCTTGCTTTTAAAGGCTGACGGGTCATATGTGGCAGGCAACACGGAGGCCGGCAGAGAGTTCCACACCTTGGCTGGACATGCTCAGCGAAATTTTTGTTATTATCTCGATGTAGTAAGTTTCTATTGTAATTGTTTTTATGTACTCGAATAAATGTATTTCTATTCTATTCAATAACAAACTGCTGGGACAAAGGTTTCTTCTCTAAGTGAGGAGGTGCCATGTTTTCTTCACCGTGTTGTTAGTAGTGATGATATAAATTACACAAAGTATGTATAATGTGGGTTTGCACTCACAACCTACACCTCGTAAGTAAGTGACACAGTAAAAGCATATAACATTTAATATAATCTAAGCTTCAAGCTTCTTTTCCGTACCAATTTTCATCCAAATTCACCCCGTACTAGAAAAAACCGGCCAAGTGCGACTCGGACTCGCACATGAGGGTTCCGTGCCATTATCTCTAAAAACGACAAAAAACTCATGTCTGTTGTATGGGAGCCCCGTTAAATATATTTGTTTTATTTAAATTAAATTATTTTTAAAGTGAATATATAACTAAATATTCCGTGAATATTTCAAGCGTCTTCCTCTTGGCGTTGTCAATATCGAGCAAAAACGAGCAAAAAATCACATTTGTTGTATGAGAGCTCCCTTAAATATTTATTTTATTCTGTGTTTTAGTATGTGTTGTTATAGCGGCAACAAAAATACATCATCTGTGAAAATTTCAACTGTCTAACTATCATGGTTCGTTAGATACAGCCTGGTGACAGACGGACAGACAGACGGATGGTCAGCGGAGTCTTATTAATAGGGTCCTATTATACCCTTTGGGTACGGAACCCTAAAAACAAATAAACTTTTCCGCTTTATAATATTAGTATAGATATAGGTACTTACTATTACTTTATATTACTTATTTACAATCATCCTTACTATAATATTATAAATGCGAAAGTAACTCTGTCTGTCTGTGTGTTACGCAATCACGCCTACTTAACCGATTTTAATGAAATTTGGTACGGACGTAGTCTAGCGCCTGAGAAAGGACATAGGCTTTTTATTGCGACAAAAGGACTGTAAGCGGTTGAAATAGGGGATGAAAGTTTGTATGAAAATTACGTCATTTTTAAAGCTAGAAGCTTGAAACATATTTTTAATAATTTTGATTAGATATTAATAAATACGACATTCAAATTATGTATGAGTTTCATTTTCAAAATAATTAGCCTAAAAATTAAAAATGCTACCGAAAGTCACTATTCTGCGCGGACGAAGTCGCGGGCACAGCCAGTCACTTATAAAAAAACTTTCTTGTAAATAATCCTATGCTTACAAACTTTATATTTAAGTCTTGTATGTCCAATTTGTCGTCTATAAAAATAAATTAAAAAAAAACAATACTTCACCAATAACAATTACGTATCAATTACTTAGTAAAAACATCGAACGGCCCATCTATATTAACCTTCAAACTTATGACTACCTAGTATCTACCCATCATATTTTTTCATATAACAAAATTATCATTATGAAGCAACAATTTTTTATACGAACTCCCAAGTTTCCGTATCGTCAGAAACTGTGTACATATTGCTAAAATCTAACGCATGACTAAATATTTTTTACTTTCAACCGACGACAAAAAGAGGAGGTTATCAATTCGACACGTATATATATATATTTTTTTTTTAATGTATGATCATCGAGTACTTTTTTTATGTATGTTACCTCGTAACTCGGAGACGGCTGAACCGATTTGGAAAATTCTTTTTTTGTTCGAATGGGTATACTTCGAAATTGGTACCATTATCACCAAAGTCAGGATCTGATGATGGGATCCTGGAGAAATCGAGGGAACTCTTCAAATATTATAGGCACACCTATGGCGTTTTGGGTATTTCTTATACTAACTTGGGTAGTTGCTCTCAAAAAGTACCATTTGGGGAAGTGGAACTGATGATGAAGACCACAGATGGCCGCCGAAACTACTCAATAATAAGTATTGAGTGGATTGCGATTCGATTACTTGAATATGGATGTTAAGCACTTTATGCTCGTCACAATGCATATGGTGATGTAGAGCTGATGGTGAAGTACCAGGAGAACTCCTCAACAATTAACGGCCCAGCATTGGGAAAAGCAATATTTTGTAAAAGGTTATAAGTAGTTGACATTTAGGCTCTTGTAACTAGGTAAATTAAAAATCATCCAACTAAAAAGAGTGAAATAAAAACTTTTTAACAAAAAATTAAAGCGACTCCCAAAATACACTGCAAAGTGAAAAATAACTTTAATTTCGGAAGTCGGTGCCAAAAACGAAAAACAAATTTAAAGACACCGACTACCGAAATTAAAGTTATTTTTCACTTTGCAGTGTTTTTTGGGAGTCGGTTTAATTTTTTTTTTTTAAGTTTTTAGGGTTCTGTACTTGAATGGCAGACATACAGACGGACAGACATGACAAATCTTCGTCATGTCTGTCTGTCTGTCCGTATGTCACAGCCATTTTATTTCGAAACTATTAGGACTACACATGTGAAACATGGTAGGTAAATGTATTCTGTTAACCGCTTTCCGATTTTTATTAAAAATTAAAATTAATGGGGTACCCACACATAAAACTAAAACTAAAAGTATATTTTTCTTCAAAACTATACGTGTGATGTCTATCTATAGACAGGTCTGTAAAAATGACATTGAAGTTTCTAAAATAATTTTCCTTAAAATCAATCGTTTAAAAGATATACACTTCCAAAGTTACATATGTATTTTTTTGTCTACATATGTTTTTCTGAGATATAGCATATTTTCTAAAACCGCAAATGTAACTTTGTATTTTATGCAAACACTATGAAAAACAAAGTTATTTTGCGTAGTTACTATGGAACCCATCATGGGCGAGTCTGACTCGCCCTTGGCCAATTTATTTTTACTGGAAACACTAGTGTCGAATGACGTCATTATACAGTAAACATGCTATTAGTTAGACGGAAGCGTTTATAGTAATTGGCTTATTTGAAGAGCTCTTTCGGTTACGAGGAATCACGCCTATACCATTAGTTAGAGGGATCTGTTAAAAGGCAGATAATGGGAGAACTTATAAGGAGGTGATTTATTTTTTGTTGAAAGATTAAGTATGGGTTTTATATGGACAATAGGCTCAACTACCTAATATTTTATATGCTCTTAATCTATAAATCGTTATGTTGTGATATATTGTCATTGACTCATCACAACATACCTACAAAGGATTATTGAAAATTTAGAAAAACCGTTATTTGTTTTTTTAACTGTGCTCACATCTTTTTAACAGCCTATTACATATTATGGTGTGCTAGTCTCTTCCCGCGTCTTCAGTCACATGAAAAGTTCTAGCCTAGCCCATGACCTTCTCCAAAATTTCATAAAAATCGGTGAAGTACACGAGAAAACGAAACAAACTGACCACGTACCATTGATTATAAAAATAAATTAAATTTGACTCTTGGTCTTCCACTATCCCACTTCCTCGCCAAAATATCATTAAAATAAATAATTCAGCCGTGAAAGCACAGACAGACAGACTTTCGGATTACGTATAATGTTAGGATGAATAACTTGGCAGTAGTATTATCGCAGCGCTTATGTTTTTTTTTTGTTCTTATTATTTAAGTATATTTGTGTATTTTATTTCTTTATTCGATTGTATCGATTAAAATCACACAAAGTATTAAGAAAATAATAGATACAAAAACAAATATCATATCTAATCCCGGCTTTAAACTAAAGTGATTATGTTCAAATCTTACTTCTAGTAAAACTCTCTCTCGGTTAAATCTCGGTAAATCTCGGTTGCCAGTATCAAAATTACTGTCGGTTAGCATTCTGGTCACGATTAAAGGAAAACTGACCATTTATTGTAATGGTAATAGTACAACTTATATGACGTCACTTAAATGTATTTTTTCTATTGTATTATTAAATTTCGAAAAGTGTGGCAACTATCCCGGTTTCACCCAATCACTGACGACTATTCAAAGTTGGATTACGTTCAAAAATAACTTCTAGTAAATCTTGTCGGTTGCCAGCATCAAAATTACTGAAGATTTGGATTCTCGTCACGATTAAAGGATAACTGACCATTTATTGCAATGGTAATAATTCCACCTGATGACGTCACGCATTGTACTTAATTTGTATTTATTTCTTTTTCTTTTATATATGGCAGCCATCCCGGTTTCACCCTATTGCTGACGACTATTCAAAGTTGGAATACGTTCAAATAGTTATTCTAGTAAATCTGTGTCGGTTGCCACTATCAATTTACTGACCGTTTGCATTCTGGTCACGATTAAAGGAAAATGACCATTTGTTGTGATGGTAATACTACAACCTATATGACGTCATGCATGTTACTGATACGGAAGGCTTATGAAGATTCTTACGTGATATCACGATTATCGTTATTAAATAAAAAGTTAGAGGCTTTATTTAAGTCATAAGGTTACCGAGTTCATCATTAATAATGCGAAAGTACATGTCTGAATGTGTGTTTGCAACGCCAAATTGGTTGAGAGAATTTGAATGACATTTGGCACAGAAATAGACTAAGTCAAGAATAGCATATAGGGTACTTCTTGTTCTGGTTGAAATGTACGAAATTTCCACGCTTTTTTTTTTTTTTTTAACATGGTAAAATTATCAAATAAGTCCTCCCACTCCGGGCAGGGTGGGAGGGACTGTCAGACTTTTACTGACTAAAATCCACGGTGTTCCTTCAATAACCCTTTACATACCGGGGCCACGGTAACGGGATGAGTCCCACGACCCCGGCGGGCTTCGGCCCTCTGCAGAGGGGGCCTCGTCATGTTGCTGACGCTCTTTGAGGCGCGCGTGGAACACGACGCGCCGTCGACCCGGGCATGGTCCATGGTCGGACAGCGAGTTGCCCTTTACTCGCTGTCCGCATGCCCGCGCCTACGGTGGCCGGAGATCGTCGGCCGACGTCCGACGCCGTGGGCGTCTACCACTGCGGCTGGGCTGGAGGGAGGACGCCATCCTCTCCCTCGCGCGGCCCGCCTCCTCCTTCGGAAGCATGACTGCTTCGCAGAAGGAGGCGACCGCTTCCCACTCCCTCTCGCCCCGCAGCATGGCCTCGACCAATGCCGGGCGCGAGAGGTCTCCGCCTATCGCCGCCGTGAGGACACGTCGGTGCTCTGCCCAGGCGGGGCAGTCTTGCACCGTGTGCTCTACGGTGTCCTCAGGGCGACCCTCGCAGTGGTGACACCCAGGCGTTTCCTCCTTTCCCATCAGATACAGGTACTTCCCGAAACTTCCGTGTCCGGTGAGGACCTGCGTCATGCGGTAGGTCAGGACGCCGTGACGCCGATCTAGCCACTCCTCAAAGAGGGGTCTTACCGCCGCAATTGCGGCGTGCCCGGCCGTCGGTTGCGACAGTCGTTCCCTCCATACTGCCCTGAGATCGCGCCGGAGCTCTTCCCGCCGCGCCTCGACTTCTCGAGGCAGCGAGGATACGCCCCGGCGCTGCGCCTCCACGCGCCATTCATAGACGCGCTGGAGGGCAGTCGCCTTCAGATCCCAGGGCAGCAATCCGGCAAGGAGGTTGGCCGATTCGCCGGCGATCGTGCGGTATCCCCGGATCATTCGGATAGCCATGACCCTCTGGCATGCGACCAACTTTAGTGGTCGCGTCCGGATGCACAGGGCCCACACTGGGGACCCGTAGAGGGCCATGGACCGCACGACGCCGGCGTACAGCCTTCGGCAGGAGGCGTTTGGCCCGCTGAGATTAGGCAGGAGTCGCCTGAAGGCGGCTGCTGCCCGGTTCAGCTTTGGGGCCAAACTCAGGAAGTGCTCCCTGAAGTTCCACCGGCTGTCGAGGACGAGTCCCAGGTACATCATCGTCCTCCCGACGCCGATGCGAACCCCCTCCACCGTTATGTGGGACTCGGACCGTGGCGCGTTCCGACCGCCATGAAAGCACATGGCCTCGGTCTTGTGCAGCGCCACGTCGAGTCCCAACTGCCGGATCCTATGAACGACTGTCGCAACCGCTTGCGTCGCCAGGTCGGCCGCCGCCTGGTGCGACTCTCCCTGCGCCAGGACGAGCGTGTCGTCAGCGTAACATACTACGCTGACGCCGTCAGGGAGGTCGCCGCGCAGCACCCAGTCGTATCCGATGTTCCACAGGGGCGGCCCCAAAACCGATCCCTGTGGGACACTGCACGACATCTCTCGCCGGTTCCACTCTCCCCGGTGACCGGGGTAGATGACGGCTCTGTCCGTCAGGTAGTCCTCGACTATGCGACGAAGGTAGGTCGGCACCCGGTGATACCGTAGTGCCTCCCTGATGCAACTCCAGGGCAGGGTGTTAAAGGCGTTGGTGATGTCCAAAGACACCGCCAAGACGACCCTGCCCCGGGATACCGCGTCCCCCGTCGTGAGGGCTCTCACGCGCATGATGGCATCCACCGTCGAGCGCCCCCTGTAGAAGCCAAACTGGCACTCCGCAAGATCCGGGCCCACCCGATTCAGGTGCCCGAAAAGGCGGTCTGCAATTACTCTTTCCAAGAGCTTGCCCGCCTCGTCGAGCAGCACGATGGGCCGGAATGCGGACGGAGAGTCCGCAGGGCGCCCGGCTTTCTAGATCAGGACCAGCTTTCACGTCTTCCAGCGAAGCGGGAGCTGGCCCCTCTCCAGGCATGCGCTAAAGAGCCCCCCTAGTCGAGGCCCGAGAGTCTCCGAGGCCAGGACCCACGCTTTCCCTGGCAAGCCGTCGGGTCCTGGGGCGGTATTTTTGGCCTTGAGCCGTTGTACCGCCACTCTCAAGTCTACCTCGGTCACCTCTGGAGCGTCGTAGACGTCGTCGTCGCTGTGGTCCGCGTTTGCGCCAGCTTCAGGTTCCATCGGAGACGGAGCCATGGGCGGGGGAGCGTGCTCCCCTCGCGATGGGAACAGGGCGCTCACCACGTCCTCCAAGAACTGAGGCTGGAGACTCTGCGTCAACGGGGAAGCCCAGGGGCGGAGCTTCTCTCGCACCCACTTGTAAGGGCGGCCCCATGGGTCCCCGTCCAGAGTCGCCAGCATCTCCTCCCGGGCCAGTTCCTTGGCCCGCCAGATCTCGTCTCGGAGAACGGCCTTCGCTGCCCTGTAGCCCTCGTACAGCTCCGCCTCTACAGTCGCCGCATCCGAAGATCGGGTGCGGCGCCTGCGGAACCTGGTGTACCGGCGTCGCGCCGCAACGCACGCTTCGCGCAGCGCTGCTAGCTCGCTCGACCACCAGTACAGCTGACGCCGGGCGCGTCCTTGCCGGACCCGGGGCATGGCCACGTCGCAGATCTCCGACATGGCCTCCCGGAACCACTCCGCCTCGTCGTTTATGTCGGCAGGCCTGTCCGGGGGTGACCCCCAGGCCTGCACGATCGAGGCTTCCAGGAATAGCTCCCGGTCCATCTGCTT
This sequence comes from Tholera decimalis, assembly GCA_943138885.2. Lineage (NCBI taxonomy): Eukaryota > Metazoa > Arthropoda > Insecta > Lepidoptera > Noctuidae > Tholera > Tholera decimalis. Next base: position 5,987,859 of record OW964573.2, read on the forward strand.
CAGCGCCCATCGCGGACCACTCAGGTCCCGTCGGACCGGCGCGTCTGGGGTCTGGGCGGAGACGTCGAACCGGATATACCGGTGGTCGGAATAGGTCTCCACCTCCTCCACAACGCGCCAGTCGGTGACGCGCGGTGACAGGCTGGGGGTGGCGAACGTAACGTCCACCACCGACTCGCCCGTAAACCGCACGCACGTGGGGACAGAACCCCGGTACGCTAGTGATAAAAATAAGACTATGTGTCGAAACCGGGTTGAAAAATATATATGGGCCAAGTTTTGTCCAAATCCTTTTAAAAGTTTGTGTAAATAACATCAAAACTTTCATAAATTTATAATATTAGTGGGATTTAATCAGACTTGATGTCAAGGTCTTTGTTGGTCAAAAATAGACAGAGCAAGAAATTAGTAAAATATAATAAGAGGAAGTATGAAAGCCTATTTATGGTAAAATTGAAACCAAGTCGCCTATCGTGGTAAAGAAATGTGATAAGGAGGGATGACGTGCATATTACTAAAAGTGTGATGGGTTTCAATGTTGATGATTGGATGGTATGAGGAATGATATTAAAGAAAAGGGAGTAAATGATGCTATGACGTCTGACAGGGGAGAACGAAAGAAGAAAAGTGTTGCGCCGACCCAAGTAACTGGGCTAAGGGCAGGAAGATGAAGAATATGATATCAAGGTATTCGTTGCTATGAAAACGTGTTAGTTATGACAGTACTGCATCTTCAGTATGACGTCACATATTAATGTATCTACATATACGGAAGCATTTAACATGATTGGGTTAGATATGAAGTTAGATATAAAGGAAGCTCAGAATCGGAGGCGTGAGATTCTTGCATGTTTTAATGGCAATTATACGCGTGTAATCATTTGTAACTACTTGTATTAATTATATAATTAAGATAACTTTTATATTGATATCCGAGAGGGGCCAATTTGATGGGTCCGTTTCTTAGAAACATGATAAACATGTAACATTTTACGACATATTTGTTTGACGGAGTTTTGTTGGTAGATTTATTTTCATTCGGTATTTAAGATATATGTAATACTAGTGACACGCCCCGGATTTGCACGGGTGTAATGTACTAATAATATACTTGTATTATACATATAAACCTTCCTCTTGAATCACTCTATCTATTGCTGAAAACTGCATTAAAATCCTTTGCGTAGTTTAAAAGATATAAGCGCACAGACAGCAGGAGCAACTTTGTTTTGTACTATGTAAGGATTTACTAAATAAATATTATCAATGTAGGTATGAATACACATTTGACATTCGTTTACAGTTATTCAGAAGAGAGAAAATCTGTCATCGGTTTTGCCAAGGGTAGGTATCATGTTAACCAGTTTTAGACGCCAAATAAGCAGTATCAACACGGTTGGACAAAGATAAAACAGATGAGATGTTGATTTGCTAATAATTAAACATTTTGGGAATACTTTCATTGGGCGTACTGCTAAGGAGTGGAATTCCCTGCCAGAGTTTGTATTTCCTGATAGCTATAACCTGGGGTTCTGAAGTCAAGAGTGAATAGATTACTTCTACGTAAGCGCGCTTCATCTTCGACCACATCATCGGTTACCATCAGGAATAAATAAAAGTACCAACCAAGACATTCTGTCTCCCCAAGACGACAATTAAGCAATAATGGAAGACAACTCTTCAACAAACCTGTAAATCCACTTCTCACCACCATTTCAAGGTCTAAACCATCACGCACAAATGGTGATCAGCTATCTCTTCTATCGGTGGTTCGACCACTGATTAACCCAATAACCCAGACCGGTTTGAACAATAGCTCTTAAAACAATTGACGATGTTATTTCTTTAGAGATAGTTATTAATACTTAGAGGTGAAGAAATTGATGCTAGACTCGTTTCTATTGGATGACAAAATAATGCTCGGATTATGATCAATTTTTTTTTCCTTTTAATTTTTTTTTTCTTTTAAAGATTACTAGCAATGTGGGTACATTAGAGATACGTTAACAAGTTTTGTTTAAATATGACGAGATGACGACACGGTTGGCGCAGTGGTTGAAAGATTGTCTGCTGCGCTACGGGTCACGGGTTCGATGCCCGCACTGGTACAAATGTTTGTTTGCCTACAAATAGTATGTTTGTGTCGGCCTTGTGATAGAGAAATCGCGGGTTTGAACCCCATCCATTCCACTTGCCGTGAACCCACTCCAGACACAAGCATATTTAGCTTAGTTGGAGGGGTTTACAAGATTGCTAGTAATGTGAATTCTACAATAACAAAACCTACATAAAATAAAAAAAAAATCTAGGTCATAGCGATGTTAAGATCCATTTGGTGACAACAGAAAAAAATATGTTTGACTTTCACCCAATCTCCTGCTGTGACTTCATAGAGCACGGAAGTGACCACTTAAAACCGAGGTGTTGCGCGGGCGCTGTTCTGTACAACTAACGTTTTGAGTGTTTTTATTTTTATGTTGTACAGGACAACACACAGATAGATAGATAGAATATACTTTATTTTACACGCTTAAGTAACAATATTGTTTAAATAAAAATTGGTTACAGTGGCGGTCTTATCGCTGAGAGCGATATCTTCCAGACAACCTTTGGAAGGCCTTTACGAGCTTTAATTTTTTTTTATTGTTTTTAGATTTGGGTTTGACCATAATCTCACCTAATGTAACCTATTCACTCTTAACTTCAAGACTCCCAGGTTATAGCTTTCAAGAAACACAGACTCCGGCAGGGAATTCCACTCCTTAGCCGTACGCATAATGAAAGTATTCCCAAAACGTTTTGTGCGTATGGGTGGGATGTTCACCATGTAACGATGGCGCATCGCCGTTTGTCTTGTAGTCCGATGATGGAACGGGCTTGGTGGAATTAGATTATGCAATTCTATTGCACACTTCCTGAAATGTAACCGATAAAAAACTGATAGGCTTGCAACACGTCGCCGATGTTCAAGCTTTGTCTCTACCAGTTTCTCATTGCCGATCAGCCTCTTGGCCCGTTTCTCGATAGACATAAGTGCATCAAGCTGGTATTTGGCAGAACCGTCCCAGATAATTATGAGAGCAGTACTCCATATACCAGGGGCGTGCATAGGATTATGACAGGGCATGCGGCGTAGAAAAAACACACAAAAACTTCTTCTTTTATAGATTTTTAGCATAGCCACAGCCACGCATCGTATCATGGTGGCGATGCGTGGCTGTGGCTATGCTAAAAATCTATAAAAGAAGAAGTTTTTGTGAGTAATCGGTCACAAAAACTTCTTCTTTTATAAATTTTTAGCATAGCTTTTTGTGTCTTTTTACTCCGCCGCATGCCCTGTCACAATCCTATGCACGCGCCTGCCATATACGACCGAACTTGCGCTTGATAGAGGTTGAAGTACCACCTCACCTTTGCTAGGATTCCCAACTTTCATCAGCCAATTGAGCCTTAGCCTCGAATTAAAATGGGGAGGGCTATATTAGTGTACTACAAATACTCATCAAAACGGAGAAAGTAACACTTACACTTATTACACTTAAAGACAATTCCATAAATTTTCAATAATATAAGTATATAACTAGTACTCACGTGGAGCTTCGCTCCCGTGGATTCTATCACGGTAAAAACATAACTCTCCTTTTTTGCAGTCGCGTAAAAAGTAGCCTATAACCTTCCTCAAGCTTCAAGCTACTTCCATACCAAATTGCATCCAAATCCACCCAGTACTTTCGAAAATTAGCGCGTTCAAGCAAACAAACAAACAAACTTTTCCGCTTTATAATATTAGTATAGATATATTCCCGCATATCACAATAAGCCTGTTACGTTCTTACTTCCCTACTACCCGCGTATTTATTTTCTCCTGCTGTGTCAAATCCATCCAAAGGTTGTCTGTAAAAGATCGCGTTTAGCGATAAGACCGCCCATTGTAACACCTTTGTAGTTTTTAAGTCCTCATTTAATTCTGTTATGGTGTACAATAAAGAGTATATCTATCTATCTATCTTCTGGGACACAGGCCTTGTCTCTGTGGGAGGGAATCGACCGTAATCTCGACGTTATGCGCTTATTTCTCATAGCCACAATCAGACTTTAAAGTTGCCACTGCGGGGACACAGATCTCTTTACGTAAAGCCGTAATAACACGGGCTCAGTGCGGTTTGGTGGATTTCACATGTCCTCGAAACTTTGGCCCTAGGATACGCCGACTTTCTCACTATGTTTTTTTGGCTATTCCTTGCCGAGTTTGCGAGAATGTTCCAACGAGATACCGCAGTCCCGGACCGCAAGGGCAACTGAAGGAACAGGGTGAGTTTTTAGTCAGTAGAAGTCTGACACTCCCTTCCGCTCCACCTACAGCGGGAGGAGTTATTTGATGATTTTCTCACACAGAAAAAAATGTGGCGGTATTAACCTCTCAAGCACCGCCATTATTTACGTCAACTATTAGTTGAGCCCCGCTGGCACACAAATTTTGTGCCAGCGGGGCTCAACTAATACTTGTTTACTGGCACGTTTTTGTGCCGCTGGGGCTCTAGAGGTTAAGCCTAGTAAATGTCCTATATCTATATGTATCCTTGGGTACTCATGAACTATTTTCGTTAATAGACTCTAAGATATCTACTATAACTTACGTGAAATATTACTAAAAATGTAGTGCCCCAAAACATCACAAGCAAACAAAATATAAATACCATTACACTATACCAGTTTAGCCATTAACCGCCGTCTACCGGGAAGGTATATGCAGAACTTAATAAAGAAGTAACGTGGGCGAACCAGTCGTAACGTAATTATTCTTATTGTGCACTCAAATGTATGGCTATTGTATGTATAATATGACATACTTCAGATATGTTGTATACTCTCTAATTAAACGGTTAATGTATAAGCCGGATACAGTGATTGGAATCAGGGCTGTATTGAGCATATTTGGCTCCAGGGTACGGCTTAGTCGCGCATTGCCTGCTTTGCTGGGTTACAGGAATTTTCTACCGAGATGCCGCGGCAACTGACGTAGTAGGGTGGGTTTTTAGGGTTCCGTAGCCGAATGGCAAAAAACGGAACCCTTATAGTTTCGACATGTCCGTCCGTCTGTCTGTCCGTCCGTCCGTATGTCACAGCCATTTTATTCCAAAACTATTAGGACTATACATGTAAAACTTGGTAGGTAGATGTATTCTGTGAACCGCTTTCCGATTTTAAGAGAAAATTTAAAAAATATTTAAAATAAAGAGGGCTCCCCATACATGGAACTGAAATTGAAAATATTTTTTTTTTCATGAAACCTATACGTATGTGGTATCTATAGACAGGTCTTTAAAAATGACATTATGGTTTCTAAAATGACTTTTTCATAAAGTTAATCGTTTAAAAGATATACGCTTCCAAAGTGGTAAAATGTGTGTCCCCGCCTCTAACTTCTATAATAATGAAGTGAAAAATCTAAAAAAACCATATGTTGTAGATCTTCATGTAAACTTTCGACCAAAATTGCTTTGAACGAGATCGAGTCAGCAGTTTTTGAGATACAGTATATTTTCGAAAACCGCAAATATAACTTTGTAATTCATACAAATACTATGAAAAACAAAGTTATTTGGCGTAGTTGTAAAAATTGTAAATAAGCTAGTTTTAAGAAATTTGTAAGGTTTTTTTTTTCATACAAATATATTAAGTATGTTATATTTATTATAGTTACTACGGAACCCTTCATGGGCGAGTCCGACTCGCACTTGCCCAGTTTTTTAATCAGTAGGAGCTACTCTGCTCCACCTACAGTGAGAAGAGTCTCGAGAATTTTCCCACCCGAAAAAAAAAAAACAAATGTTTGGTACTTTAAATTAGTAAAATAATTTATTCTATTTGCGTTTATTCTGTTACACGTTGTATACGTGTAACAGAATAAACGCAATTCCTGAAGGCAGTTGGTTCAGAGTCAGCTTCTGAATCGATTTCCGTCATAAAAAGAGGTGTTAAATTTTGACTGAAAAATCTTTCATTTAAGTAACTTAAAATGAAAACACAGTATCATGACAAATTAATTCAAGGAAATACGCTCGTGTGCGTGTCGGCCACTAACATTGCATAGTGCTTGCGTCTGCGTAAGGATATTGTATGACGCACATACGTTTTGCGTTTAGTAAGGATAACTATTTCACAAAAAGTGTCTAGGTTTGGTTTCAATTTATTTAGTTATGAATGTTGTTTTAGACTTATAATTTAATATTCTAATTGGGGTGTCTGAGGTATTGCGTTTAATCTGTTACACCTTGTATACCTACATATATTCTGATTACGAATGAGCTTGCTCTTGATCTCGATCAAGCCCGATGGTAAGTGTTCGATGAGATCTACGATAGAACGAGCGAGCCCAGAAGATCCTGTTCACTCTTGCTTTAAAGGCTTATGGTCACGCATAAAACACTAGTTTTACATCGAGTGGCAGCCAGTTTGACAGTGCTGAGTCTAGCGAGCTAAGGATTCCGCTTAGACTGGAACCCGATCCCGAATTAGTCGGGAGAAGGCTAAGCTGATGATTTTGGACTATTTAAGCGCTTTAGGTCACGTCTAATGCCATACATAGACAGATAGACATTGTCGTAAATCTCATAAGGGGTTCAGAAGAACTGTCGGGAGACAAATAATGTTAGCATTTCTTATATAGATCAGCTCACAGTAGCCTGTGAGATGCTCCGTGGCGTATTGACGCTCCTGATCTGTTACATGTACTGGCGCGCTTCTTTGTCCCAGACAATTACTGCCGGGGCAAAAAGCACAGGCTTTGCCGTGCCTCCATGTCGTACTGTTGCACGTGCTAAGTCGCCAATTCCTCGCCCTCTGGCCGCGCTTAATGATCTCTTGGATTCTAATCCAACAAGCGATCTGTTTGAGGATTGATGGATGAAGATTTTATTGGTATGTCAAATGTACTGTGAGAAGAATTCATGAAAGTGTTGTTAAAACGTTAACCTACTTTTTACTTTGTTTATTTTGTGTATTTTAGTATGTGTTATTTAATTTTAGTTACTGTCATTGGTTGTAAACATAACCGTTGTAATTAAATAAATAAATAAATAAAATAAATAAATTATCTCTGTCATAACTTTCTAACCCTAAACTTTTACTTAACATACATAATCACCTCTTCAATGCACCTTTGTGCTCTTTTGTCTGTGTTTAGAATTTTTCTTTTATAAGTGTCATGTGTGTACATAAATAAAAAAATAAATAATCAGCCTACTTCTGGGACACAGACCTTGTATGCTACCCTATATTTGTGACGTAATCTACCACGCGGCTCAAGTGCGGGCTGTTGGATATCGCACGTCTTCGGATTTTTGGTCCAAATACATAGTTACCGGTTTCCTCACGATATTACCTTTCACCGTTTTGAGAGCAATGGTGATGACATAACTTATCCAAAGAAATGAGCCTGAATGGGTTCGAACTCACGACCTTACAGCTCGTCAATCGGGCCCGAAACCACAAGGCCACCACTGCTCAAATCAAACAGTTATTCAAAGCAATTTGAGTCAAGTCCTATATGCTCAATTCAACCTGTCTATCTGAAGGCAGTTTTCGATAATACTCTCGGCTCAGAAACATGGGGATTCGAAGTCGCAACATACATTTATCGTAAGTAATACCTTAAGTACGGGAATTCATCCAATGGCTGCCACCCATTCTGGACGAAGCGGGAGACGGGTCAGACTTTTACTGACAAAAATCCATCCTAGTTCCGAGGCCGCAGTAACTCTTTCGAACAGGCAATGGCCCCATAGTGAGCCCCGATAATTTTGAAGCCCATAACCGTGGGACACCGCTGCTCTCACTCTACAACAAACTCTCTACTTAAAAAACCACAAAAATTCCAATACCCCATTAATATGTAGATAATTCGACACACCCGTCCCCCCTTATAAGGCTTGAACCGCTATCAAGAAAATAAACCCTTGTTCTACACAGTCAAAAATGGTAGGATGTCACTGGGTTACGGTTGTCAACGCCCACCACTGGCAATCTGTGTAACGAGGTCGATCGTACGTTAGTGTAGTTTAGATCTGACCTAATGAAAGATGGGATCGTAAGGTGAATACAGATGGGCTACACTGCTATAGAAAGCCAAAAGTATGCAGTTCACCGCTTAATCTATGCAGTTGACTATGCCTATCGCCGTATACACGTGCGATTTAGATTTTTATTTTTATTTTATTACTAGCAATCTTGTTAACCCCTCCAACTAAGCTAAATATCCTTGTGTCTGGAGTAGTTTCACAGCAATAGTGTATTGGGTGGGATTCGAATCCGCGACCTCTCTATCACAAGTCCAACACCTTACCCATTGGGCTATTGACACTTCAAAATGATGATGAATTTGACTCAGTTAATCTTTAAGGGCTGGGGCTTTAAAATTTTAAATAATGTTCGGTATTAGCCTGGTTTTTATTTTACTAAGCTAATGGCAAAAAGTTCGCCCCATAGGTATGACTTACAACATACCTAAAACCACAGATTACTAATAAGTTACTAACGTAACTAAAACTAGGAATCGCATGGAGCTTCGCTCCCGTGACTTTATCACGATAACAGTTTTGAGCTACGTCCATACCATAGATCAAAATCGACAAAGTACTTTCGAAGATTAGCGTTTAAACAAACATAAAAACAAACTTTTTCGCTTTGTAATATTATTAGTTTAAATATATACCTCCTGCCTAACTGCTAATGCTGGGCAAAGTTCTCCACTTTCTTTCTTCCACTTCTTTTTTAACCGATTTCAAAAAAAGGAGGTTTACAATTATCTTGAACTTTTTTTTTATTTATGTTACCTCATAACTCGGAGACGGCTGGACCGATTTGGAAAATTCTTTTTGCGTTTGAAAGGGTATACTTTTTCTAAATTCACTTCAAAACATAAGATAAATTTTCAAAACCGGGACACATACGAAATAGGTAGAACCAAAATAGATATTGTCCAAAGTAGTTCTAATACCCAACTAGCACAAATGGGCTGCATTAGGGCTTTAGAGCGTATCCGATTATTACTTATGGTATTAGACGTAAGCGCTAGAGCGTCTACTACAGACTTAAAGCAGCCGCTTTAGTGCTATTTGGGCGCCATTATATGCAGCCTAAAGTTCCATTTAACCTGCACAACGGTTGCATAAAGGTTCCTTAATAGCTATAACGATTTATTAACGCTATACTAAAGCTCTCGTAGCGCTACTTTTGAATGATTTTGAACTACTTTGAACGAATGAATTGATTATAGTTCTTTATTGTATATCTTCAGTTGACATTATTTGTAATATTTTGGTAAAGTGTTTTCGTCGCCATCATGAAAATAAAACAAAAAGAAGTAAAAGTTTGTATTCTGTATTAGCAAGATATATAAAGATACTTAAAACGCTGTTCAGTTTACTGTAGATATATAAGATAATTTTCGAGTAATTTGAACGCGCTTTTATGATATTAAAAAAATTAACAAAAGATATGTGATATTTTTTATTTGTTATACAGAATAAATTTTATTTCCGTATTTTTACGTGTCGATAACTTACTATTCGCAAGTGGCCGATTGTTTACCGGTACATTTAATGCACACTTAACTGAAAAACCACTGTATATCAACTCAATTTTGCAAGTGAATTATAAGTATTCTTAAAAAATTATGGCGTCGTTGTAATGTAGTCATAACCTGCAGTTTTAGCTCTAATAACTCCCTTTTGAGAGTCATAGCGCTAATTTTCACCCTTCTAACGCTTCCAGTGATTTTTGTTCCTCTAGTGCAACTCACAGCCACAAAAAGCTCCTATTTTCCTGTTTTTGAGGTTATAAGATCTAGTTACGTACTTATTCGAATGGTTTCCATTTTGGAGATCCGTGGTCTACCCTTAAAAACGTTCACTTAACATAGACATTGTATTCTTTAAAATTAAAAGCTTAAAAATTAAAATACTTTAGTATTAGATGATTAGCAGATTCACTGGAATGTTCAGCAATGTTTGACGATTTTAGCAGGTTTTAATAAACCTTGCGTACTTTCCTGCGATAACCTCCACTTTTCTTTATTAACTTCCATCGTTTAGCATCCATTTTTATTAAATGTTTTATAATAGTTACAAAAGCGGCTGTAAAATGGCGAATGGATTGAGCCTGCAAGGAATGACTATTGCTACTAAAGGCAGTAGTAGTTTTTAGTTACACTGATGAATTTTTTGTAACTATAGTATGCATAAGAGTATCTATTATTTCTATAATGAAACTTTTAGTAGTATAATAGTGGTTACTATTACTATAACCTATAAAAGTTACAATGGAAACCACTGTACAGCTGTGAGTGGCAGAATGACCTTCGTAACTCTCATATAAAGGTGTAAGTGGTAAATGAGTTCTACCGTGAACTACTGTGAAGGCTAGGGTAGTATTTGATTCAGCTTATAGCACTTTAAGTAACTTTTATAGCTATAGACGTTTCCGGATGCAGATATGCAACTTTGAACTGCTTTTTGAACCCTTAAAGCGCTATTTTACAGCCGAAAGTAACAAAATAGGCTGCTATTTCCACTAATGTGCTCGTTGGGTATATTTACAAGCACCAACGTGATCATATCTTCTTTAATGTCTCCGTAAGTAAAAGAGATAGTTATTTTAGTAATTGCGTGCTGCCTTCGATGCTGTACACGATTCCTCTCGATTAGTAGACTAATTGTGACTTTGCTTACAGTATGGATACACTGTAGAGCGCACCTTCATTTAGAAAGTTCATAACTGTTACATGGGTATAATGTCATATGTTGGGAAAAGCAATTATCAGATAATTCTTTCATATTGTAACGTTTTTTAAATTATATATTGTTATAATAATTATATTATTGTGACTTTTTGTAAATTATTTTGTTGAAGAAAAGATCTTTGACATTCAATAAAATATACAAAAACATGTCTGAAAATGTATTTTAATCAATATATAGCTATGTTTCATATTAGCTTCTGCGTGCGGTTTCGCAGTTTTTATTTTCATTAGAAATAAAAAAGCCTATGTTACCCTTTACCCTTTATCTCCACAAAATAGTAACACAACAATCGAAAGAAGCACAAACACAATTTCAAATTTGTGATCTTTATGATTTGTGATCTTTTTGTGATCCATAGAATAAGCAATATTGTTAAATAGGTGTGTTTAAATTTTTGTGTACAATAAAGTATATTCTATCTATCTATCTTTGTACATAAGTATGGATAAATAAAATAGCATCTTTGTCTTTTTTCATATCCATCCAATTTCAAGTGGTCTTTGAAAGATTGCCTTATGAAATGTGTCCCGGGCTCTACAACTCATCTCCATACTCAAACACCCCGCCTAACGTTAATCTTAATAAGAGACCTTATTGACCTTAAGGTCTGGCCATTGTGGCCTTAACAGGGGCTTAAATATGGTTGTTATAATTTGAGGTCAATATTGTGAACTGGACCCTTTCTATGTGTGAGTGGTTTTTGTTTTGGGAAATAATTCATAGGAAATTGACTACTACTTTGGAACTTGGACAAAACGTTTTGGGAGTAGCTTCATTGTGCGTACAGCTAAGGAGTGGAATTACTTGCCGGAATCTGTGTTTCCTGATAGCTTTATAGCTATCCCCTAGGTTATAGCTATCAGGAAACACAGATTCCGGACCACTAAAGCTCCTAAAGACCCGTAGGTCTTTAAGTCAAGAGTGAATAGGTGACTTCTAGGTAAGGGGCGTCCATAAATTACGTGAGATGTTTAAGGGGGGAGGGGGTCGAGTCAAATCTCATCTAAGCTTACGTTAGAGACCCCCCCGCTGTCTCGGCAAATATCACGCAATTTTTTTTTCTGATGAAACAAATAAATGTTATACTATTTTGGTCCATTTAATTCAGATTGTACATGCTTAAGATTTAATCTGAAGCGTACATCGTAATTAGGGTTGCCACCCGTACTTTATAATAAAGTATTGTACGTTATTTCAGGTAATTGTACTCTATACTTTATGAGAACAATAAAGTACACGAAAATACTTTATTTCACATGATTTGATTTCTTTGGGATTTTGAAAGTTTAGTCGTAATAAACAAAGCGTCTCTGAATTTGATAAAAAATGAATTACTTATTTACTTTAATTTAAATATAGACTGTAAAGATGCTGTGCAATTGTTTAGTAATAGTACATTGTTCACCGAGAGGAGAAAGTGACCGATTACCGTCGAGGGTGTCGTTTGAAGCCCGAGCCGTAGGCGAGGGCTTTAAAACACCCGAGATCGGGAATCGCACTTTCTCTCGAGTGATACATAGTGCTTTATACTACACCTACGAGGAAAATAAAAAGCTAAATCTCTCTCTTCCTCTCATTTTGATAGTTTTATTTTACTTTCTACGAAAACTGAATCCTCAAACAACACACAAATTGAAAATGGCGCCAATGGCGTCTGCAATTTTCACGTGTTCTTTTTTCAAGTTGTTTATCCTGCCGCCGCAGGGTCGCACTGCCAGCCCGACACCATCCAACACACAGCTAGTGGCCAGTGTCATTTTGCGAACTTGGAGATAAAAACTCACTGTAAAAACTTTTTGGCTTTTGATATTTAGGTTACCGGCGCATAGTCTTACCGAAATTAAAAAAGAAAAACCACGTAAGAAATGGATTTTCATACACTTTTCTCTCCCGCTCAGATGCGTGTTCTCCCCGCATATTTGTTCGATATGCAATGACGTACTTTCTACCGTAAATTTGATAAAGTATCAAGGTACTTTCCAAGCAGGTGTAGTATAAAGATACTAATTTGACACAAACTGGAAAAAGTAATAAGAAATATGCAATTTTTCTTTCGGTATCATACAGTTTTCTTTCCAAACCCTGTTAAGTATAATAAAAATTTAATAAAAATAAAATTAAGTTAAATTTTTATTACACTTATAAAACTCTCAGCAATATTGATTACTAGTCTCAACTAGTCGTAAATAAAAGCACGAAGCAAATTTTTGTTTTTCTTTTTACTATAACAATCCAACGCGTTTACGTAAGAAACCCACATTTTGAAAAATCTCACGTGAGATTGGGGGTTGGGGGAGGGGGTTGAATAAAATCTCACGACATCTCACCAGGGGGGGAGGGACAGAAAATTAAAAAAAAAACCTCACGTAATTTATGGACGCCCCCTAAACGTGCTTTATCTTCGACCACATCATCACTTACCATCAGGTGAGATGGTGGTCAAATGCTGGCCTATTAACAATAAAAAAAGCTATTAATGTGTCATGTTTATTATTAATTGTTTCATTGTGTTACACTTTTTAATACTACTTTTCTTACAAGTTACACATATACATATGTCATAAAAATCAATCACTGCCCGAGGGCAGAATTTAGTAATAAAACGCACGCATTACGTTTTTCTAAGCGTTAATACTAGCTGATAACTGGTCTAATTTAGAGCACGTACGTTTAATAATCTCACAGCTGCGTGTAATATAACCCGGTTCTTAATATTTGAGGTTTGAGTGATTGTTACGTGGACGTGTGGTTACTAGATGTGTGTATGGTTTAGGTGAACGTGGTTTGTTTGATTTAATGAGCGCACTTTGTGTATTTGAAATGTACATTTAGATTTTTTTTTTATTAACATGTTTTCTGTCTTTGAACATGTTTGTATTATTTTTATTTATTTTTTTGTAAATATTCAGGTGCTCAAAAAAAGAGCTCTTTTATGCTTTTTATAACCCGCTACATAGATGTACCGTTGCAATACAACGTAAAGTAATCGGTAGAATTTTTTCACTTGAGCTTATGGTCAAGATACCCCTCTCGTGTCTTCTCAGAACACCTTGCCAAAATTTCTTCAAAATTACAATGTAATCAAAGGTTTTTAATGACGCATAGATGACAAAAATACAAAAAAAAAAATGTTTTGTATGTATAAAATACTATATTCATAGTTGGCGTTAGCTACACTCACCGTCAACTGTTAACATAATTAATAAAATAAGTGGCATACTTAAAATAAATTAAAGTAGGTTCCTCTTTACGTAGAAATCAAACCATTCGTCACCATTTATCATAAACTTAGCCCGAACAAATATTTCTAACACATAAAAAAACTTACCTTAATACCTGTTTTTTTATTGACTTTCACTGGCTATTTATTTAAAAATGTCAACAACGTCAAGTGGATGTCACTTTCACTGTTTGGGTAAACATTGAATTGTAAGAAAGTTCGGTTTTTTAGGTAAAGATTAGCATAAGGATAAAATATTTAAAACGTTGGTTTTATGCGTAAGGAGTGTGAGAAAAAAGACATTTTTTACTCCAAAATACTACAAGTTTTAGATTGTTTTCATGGCTAATTAACGAATCACTAGACATCTTCTTCTTCTGTAGTTTGGTTTCCGCACTTAGTCTCTGCACGAGACCATTGTGCGTGAGCCATGTCGGCCGTCACTCCATCCAGCCAACCTCCCTCCAGAAGCAGATCAGGTCTTTCGGTCTATTCAGGATATCTGTAAGGGAATTTAATGACCCGAGGGTTCGTTTCCGTATTTCGGTGATTTCCGTGCACTCTAGGAGCACATGTCCTACCGTTTCCTCCGTCCCCATACATGCCCTGCACAGGGGACTGTCCGTTATACCTATTGTGTGATAGTGTTTGTTCAGTGAGCAGTGCCCGGTGATGGTCCCCGCCACCATTCGCAGGCTTCTTCTGTCCAGGTGTAGGAGGCGCCTGGTTAGTTTATTATCTAAGTTTGGCATCGCCTCTTTGGACTGCCTGCAGCCTGGTGCCGAGGACCACCATTTTCGGGCTTGGTCGTGTGTGTGTTCTTTAAGCCATGTGCGCAGCTGGGTGAAGGGGAGCGGCACGATGGGCTCGGGTCCGAAAACCATCGCGCCGGACCCCCTCCTGGCCAGTTCGTCCGCCGCATCATTGCCGAGTGATTCGCTGTGCCCCTTTACCCATTGCAGTGTCACAGTATTGCGGTTCTCGACCGCTGAGCGTTGCAGCGCATTGTGACATTCTAGTATGAGCTTGGACGTGATATAATTTTTCTCTAGGGATTGAAGTACTGAGGCACTGTCGGAAAGTATGCGGATGTGACTATCCGTGACTTTCCTGGCTTCTATGGCATGGATCGCCTGAATAATGCCCACACATTCCGCCTGGTAGACGGTGTTGAGCTTCCCCAGCGGTCTGGATATATTTATGTTGAGATCGTTGGAGAAAACTCCAACTCCAGTTCCAGTGTTTGTCTTTGAGCCGTCAGTGTAAATCCTGAGCTCCTCAGGCCCTGAGTAGTCCTCGGGCTCCGGCATGAGCTGTATTTGGTAGTTTTTTTGGAAGTGGTGCGTCTTTGCAGTCTTATCATATGGTGCAGTCATCAGGGGTTGTCGTTTGACTGAATCCTCCATGATGCGTGTGTGTTTGATCCTGGAGTCTCGCAAGAGTGCCCCGGATATAGCAAGTCTGAAGGTTGCCAGGGCAGCCTCTTCTCGTACTATAAGGTGCAGTGGTGGTAGGCCCAGCATGGCCTGTAGAGCGGCAGTGGGTGCAGTTCTCATGCTGCTAGTGATCGCCACACATGCAAGTCGTTGCAGCTTCTCAAGATCCTTTTGTGCCCTGCTTAAGTCTGTTCTGGGCCACCAGACTAGGGAGCCGTACGTAATAATTGGTCTTATAACAGTCGTGTATAGCCAGTGGGTTGTTTTGGGGCTGATACCCCAGTTTCTGCCCAGCATGCGTTTGCACTGCCACATGCAGATACTGGCTTTTTTGGTGATGTGCTCAGCGTGTTTTGCCCAATTCAGTTGTTTGTCCAGGAAGATGCCCAAGTATTTGGTTTCAGCCGAAAGGCTTAGAGTGGTGCCAAAGAATTTTGGCAGTGTCAGCTCCGCCAGCTTCCTCTTTTTGGTGAAAAGTATGAGCTCAGTTTTTGTAGGATTCACTGAGAGTTGATACTCTCGGCACCAGTCCTCTACTATTTTTAGGGCTTGGCGCATGAGGTTGCATATGGTATTCTCATGGCTTCCATTTATTATTATGGTTATATCATCGGCGTAGCCAACAGTAAAGTATCCTTTATCGTTGAGTCTCCTGATGAGGTTGTCTGCGACCAGGTTCCATAACAGTGGTGAGAGGACGCCCCCTTGGGGACAGCCTTTCGCCACGATGGCCCTCGTTGTGCTGTTTATTGTGACTCTTACTGCTCTCTGCTTGAGCATGTTGGTGATCCAGTCACTCAGGGTTTGGTCTACACCGTGCCTGCTGAGTGCTGTACTCATACTCTGGAACGTGGTCTTGTCAAAAGCACCTTCGATATCTATGAAAACAGCCATCGAGGAGCATTTGTGGTGTATTGCGGATTCAATTTTAGATATTACGCTGTGTAGGGCAGATTCTGTTGATTTCCCCGTTGAGTAGGCGTGCTGTTGTCCGTGAAGCGGATTCTTATGGAGAGGTCCATCTCGGATGTGTCTATCGCAGAGCCTCTCTAGGGTTTTCAGTAGGAAGGATGTGAGACTTATCGGTCTGTATGCTTTGGGTTGTGTGTAGTCAGTTTTGCCTGGTTTGGGTATGAAGATGACCTTCACCTCCCGCCACATTAGTGGGACGTATCTGAGTGCTATGCAGGCTTGGTAGATTTCCAGCAGCCAGGGTGTCAGGATGTGTTCACCCCATTGCAAAAGGGCCGGGAAAATGCCATCTAGTCCTGCAGATTTGTATGGCTGGAATGTTTTAATGGCCCATGTTATACGGTCCTCAGTGATTATGTCGCGGGCTCTAGACCAGTCTGTAGTACTTGGTGTCTGTCTAGATTCGTTTTCCCACGTGCTGTCCTCGGAAAGGTGGCAGTCCGGGAAGTGCGTCTCTAGAAGGACCTTACTGGTTTCTTGGTCTGTTTGTGTGTAGGAGTTGTCAGGTTTTTTAAGGGCGCCGAGAGTACGGTCCTGATCACTAGACATCTTTTTCCTTATTAAATGAGAACAGGTCATCAGTTTAAAGATGGCAAAACTTCAAATCATGCTGTATAATATAGATACTTACTTGCACCGGGGTTGCGGAAAAGTTTTAACGAGATACCGCGGCCCCAGAAAGTAAGAGCAGCTGACACTCCCTTCCGCTACACCCAAAGCGGGAGAAGTCAACAGATGATTTTCCCATCCGCAAAAAAAAAAAACGTAAATAAGTGCGAAGTTCATTAGCACATCTAGTACAACCATATATCTTAAACAAATAATTATTAATGTGGTTGTCATATCCAGGTCACGTTCACTTTCGATATCTGAACACTTAGATGCATGACCCTGTACGATTTGTCGAGAGAAAGTCATTAATAAAGACTCAAGGGGTCGTTGGAGTGGATAATCTTCTTGCACCAGAACTTAGACATAAAAATTTACAAATGTACTGAAATTGTTCAGCTACCGACTTAATCAAACTGTTAACAACCTTACCAGCCTATAATGTTTCCTTCTTTTGATACTCGGGCCTCCTCCCTACAAGAAGGGCTGTAATCCCTCAGCCCAATGCGTGTTGGTGGATTTTGATTGTCTTCGGATGTTCCAGTCTTAATGTTCCTGTCTGGGTTTGATATACATAACCTTAAACTCGATAAGTCATATCTAAAACCACTGAGCCATCACTACTCAAATGAAATGGTTATTTAATGCATTTTGAACCAAGTCTTCTCTGCTCATTTCGACCAGTCTTGTTTTAGTAAATTTTCGATCGTTTTAGACTCGGCTCAGAAACATGCGATTAATTTGGAGTATGTATATATTTACTTGACATATACAAAAAGTAGCAATGGTGAATATATGTTTTGTAAAGAGGACTGGCAATGTGGGTAAAATTCACATCATTAGCAATATTATTATCCCCTCCAACTAAACTAAATATGCTTGTTCCTGGAGTAAGTTCACGGAGATAGTGTAATGGGTAGGGTTCAAACCTGCGACCTCTCAATCACAAGGCACCTTATCCATTCCTTAGCGAGATGCTTCCGACATAGGACTAATTAACCACCATGTAGGTCATAGATAGGGCTGCCATCCGTCCAGGTTTCCCCGGATTTGTTCTAGTTTGGACAGAGTCCGGAGACGTTTCCGGGGGATCTTCCCTATAAGCGTCCGGGTAAAACCCGGGCACATATTGGTCTTACGGGCACCAAAAAGCACGATCTCTGTATTTCATCTTATTGTTTTTGTTACGTTGATTAATTAAAAAGGAAGCCTATTATTAATAAACTTCTAACTGTCTACAATGTTACCAGTAAATAAAAACCATAATTAAACATCATTGTTTTTAGTTTCAAGTAGGGCGTCCAATCCCGCAGCCTGAATTCAATCTCGGTATTTGCGGGACTACGAATTTTCAATCCCGCGGGGTCTCGGTATTTGCGGGATCCCGCATATTGAAAATATTCACATTTATATAAAACAAAAAAAACAATGAATTAATCAACTAACTCCACGTTTATTTACGTATTACTATTAGTATGAGATCAATCAAATTACACCGTTTATTTATCATAAAAAAAAAAACAATGAATAAATCTACTAACTCCACATTTATTCCAGTATTACTACTGGTATGAGATCAATCAAATTACACCGTTTATTTATCACAAAAAAAAAACAAAAACTCAACTAACTCCACATTTATTTACGTATTACTATTAGTATGAGATCAAACAAATTACACCGTTTTCTTTTTCACGAAAAAAAAACAGTAACAAATACTGAATAAAAAACTTTACTGATATTTTAGGCTACATACTTAGGCTACCACTGACTGAAATTCGGCTACATAAGCTGTGAAAAACGGGTGACATCGGCCCCCGCGTTGTTTCATGTTTGCAACACTGCCGGCCCCAAGTCACCGAGAGATCGCGCTCGCGAGAGGTCGTATGCATGCTTTTTTTTCAGTCCCGCAAATCCCGCGGATCCCGCGCCCGTAATTCCGCATCATGCGGGATTGGAAAATGACGCGGGATCCCGCAATACCGAGATCTCGGTATTCCGGGATTGGATGCCCTAGTTTCAAGTGCAATTTCTTTTTCTACGGTGTCCGGGGAAAAATTGCGATTTTACCCAATTGTGCGAGGCTTATGAAGTCCTTGTCTGGGGCCGGCAATTTTGGTGATGGCAGCCCTAGTCATAGAACATAACGCAGCACGGCAGACACAGGCGAAGATGGCGGGATGAGCTTGACATCTATGGACAAGATTGGCCCAAATTTGATTAAAGTCGTGAGGAATAGAAGGAAATGGGGAGAAGGAAAAACCAGAACAGATTAAAAATAAAATACAGTAGAGACTCGATTATCCGGATCTAAGTTTTACGGATTCGCGACTATCTGGACTAGCAACCGCGATCAAATAACTAAGAATATGTGCAAGCATGGACGTGATGAACTGACATAATTCGCTCGTCTACTTACCGATTCAATTTAAAATTACACTTACGTACTTTAAGAAGAAAAGTAATATAGAAACCGAAAAATAAATTTTAGAAGAATCTTTGTATTGTTCTTCTACAAAAACAATCAAATGTTCAGGCCATATCTGGTCTTTTACTGTAAGAAAAAGTATTTTGTAATAATGTGCACCTTTTCTAGATTCGATTATCCGAATATTTAATATCCGAATGCATAACAACAACAACAAAAAAACGCTCTTCTTACTGGCAAATAACATTTTAAACACCTAGTTATGTGTAAAATTGGATTGGTAATTTTTTTGAGAAAATAATAATCTTTAACCGTAACAATAAATCCGGCTAATTGAGTTTCTACTTAAACTCAACCACAATGTAGAAAAGCATTACAAAACCGTTTCACAGGTGTCTAAGCAAAAGCCAAAGATTATAACAACATAAAGTATCTCCTAATCAAATAATAAGCAGCTTGGTAGCTGTAATGTAGGTTGCGTTCACTTTCAATAGCGCGGGTGACCCTGTACACGCTTAGAGAAAGCCATTGGTGTGGGATGAGCGGAAGATTCGGTATGTTTATGATCGTGGTAATTTCTTCGACGAAAAACGTAAGCTTTTGTGTGTGGAGGTCAGTTAAGGTCACGTTGTATGTAGCGTGTTAGATTCGCATATCAAAAGTCAAATTATGCTGCGAGTTAGCACTTTTTGAATGTCAACTTTTTATTAAGTCTCTCCAACTAAAAATCTAGATTCGGAGTATGTATTTTGTTTTACGTAGGGTAACATGGGCTCTTATGGAACGTCAAAATCTAGTGTACGGTTCGAATTGATTGTGGTCTATGGAGATGAACAAGCAGTTATACTAATGTAAATATTTAAAAAAACCAGTATAGTATAGTTGTAGCTGTAATCGTTCGTACCTGAGGTATGCGAGCGTGATGTCACGGCAAATTCACATAGGTACACTACATTTATATGTAGTTAAAATTAAGAAAACTAGTCAGTTTGTGACTGCAGTACAATTGCGAAAATGTCTCGTGCTAGGTATGAAGTTTGTACGTTTAATCAATGTTTTAAGCCAACATGTTTTTACTTAGATCTAAGGACGCCGAAGAATGGCTAACAGCGTTCTAAATTGTGTCTTAAAGTAAGAAAAGTCAATAACTAATTTAATTGCCATTAACATAGTTTTTAAGTTCTACCAACCAACCCATATGTTTCACTCATACTCATACTCTTACACTCCCTTTCGCTCCACCCACACCGGGAGAAGTCATTCGATAATTTTCCCACCCAGAAAAAAACCAACCCATATAGATCTGGTTGTTCGACATACAACTATTATTACTATTAATTACTTACCAACGGCAGGTGCTAAGATTATCCAACATCAATCAAAACTTTACAAAGCAATAGCTTAATAAGTAAATCCCTTCTACCTTTCAACACCCCATCAACACTGGTGAAACTAAATTACAAAATTCGATTACATAAGAAAACGATAATAATCTTAACAATAACGTAGTACGAGCTGCCAATGAAAAGAATAAAATTAAGTTATTAAAATAATATGATATGTAACCTGTTATTTTGGACGTTTCGTTTACGTAATTATTTTGGATACAGTACTCGGTTTAGTGTAGAACGAACTTTCCCTTAGATCGCTGTCGAAAACATACATCTTGATTTTGTTATGGTTATAATAAATCTCATTTGCTTAACCGCTTCCCATCTATATCGGGATCATATAAGTTTTTAAGCTAACATGGTCACTAACAGTATCATTAGAACTTAAAACGAGAAATTTACCATGTGTATTTTTTGTTTTGTGTGTGTGTGTGCTTGTTGTAAGCGCCATGATCACGGATGAACTGTCGAGGGCCTGAATCCAGTGGTTCAAATGTGTAAAAACCGAAAAAGTTCCGTAGAAAGTTCGCGAGTTGACACGGTGAGTTTTGTGTGTCGGGAACAGAATCGAGTGTTTAGCGATACATGTGACAGTGGTAGCGGTGTCGCTAACAGAAAACGAACGAGAAAGAGGGTAGACCGATTTGTCTGCTCATAAACTTCCACCCGCAATTATGTACTTCAGTTCATCCGTGATCATGGCGCTTGCAACAGTGCCGAAATATCGGAAACTTAAAACAAAAAATACACATTGTACATATCCCGTTTTAAGTTCTAATGATACTATATAGGGGTCAGTTTCCAGCCTAACAGGATTCAGCTGAGAGCTAATGTTTGACGTAGAACTGCACTAGCCTGTGACATTTTATAAGTGCCTATGTAGGCCTAAGTGTAATAAAATATTTTGAGTTTATATATCAGTTCTCCAAAACCCAGTAGGGGGCCCGTTCAAGTATTACGTAAGCACATTTTTTGCAATTTTAAACCCACCCCTCCCCCCGTCAGAAAAAGTAAGCAAAGCTCTTACCTCTCCCCTCCATACTTACGTAAACATTGGTACAATTTATTGATTCATGAGCAGCAGCTATAAATCTAGAAATAAGGAATAGGTTTGGAATAGAAGTCTGTAATGCACATAATATTCATTTAAATAAACTTTACTGACACGGAATTCAACAATTCATTATTTGTAGGAATCCCCAAAAATGCATTTCGTTTTGAAGCATAGACAATTGCTGACGTAATCACCATCTAGATCCCCCCACCCGCTATGTCATCAAAAATAAGCACAGCAAAGACCCCCACGCTCCACTATAGT
Source organism: Tholera decimalis (assembly GCA_943138885.2). NCBI lineage: Eukaryota > Metazoa > Arthropoda > Insecta > Lepidoptera > Noctuidae > Tholera > Tholera decimalis. The sequence continues at coordinate 6,010,035 of OW964573.2, forward strand.
GCTTACGTAATACTTGAACGGTCCCTAGCTGGGTAATTCAACACCCTTTGGCAAGACCAGTTTCAGATTTTCTGGCTTCTGTGTCATTTGCACATCTTTGACAGCCGTTACGGGTACGTAACGGCTGTCAAAGATGTGCAAATGACAGCCGGGACCAACGGCTTTACGTGCTTTCTACTACGAGTGGTCAAATCAAAAAATAAAAAAAAAAACATCTGCGAATCGACCTTGGCAAACCTTGAAGAGCGACCTTTATTTCTGCTCTTACCTTGAAGAACTATTCAAATTTAGAACGCACAAAGAAAGTATTCCCAAAACGTTTTGTGCGTATGGGTGGGAAAGTCCACCATGTAATGACGGCGCATCGCCATTCATCTTGTAATCCGATAAAGGAAAGGGCTTTGTTTTAAGAATTAGATGTGCATTTTTTTCATCTCTTACTATTTCGTTTTCATATTTTTTTTTATTTCGACATATTCCATCGCGTACTCCCTGAAATGTAACACATAGGCTTGCAATGTCAAGCTCTATTGAACTCTTCACCAACAATACAGTCACTAAAGTGACAGTATGGTACCGAGAATAGAATACACTATTATATTCTATTAAAAACTTTTATTACCCAACAACACGAAAAGCTGCATCAACCCAACCGCTAATAACTCAATTAAATATTTTTTTAACGAAATAATCTTTTTGTTTCAGAATACACCAACATCGTCCCTCGCATTGAAAAGGTATAATTTTGTTATTATTTCCGTAACCAATCTTTTGTTCTTTTGACCGACTGAACAGCAAAAGAGGGGTTCGTTTCGCTCGGCTGGGAACAAAAAACGTTTTCAATCTGCAGCTAAATAGTTCTTAAGAAAATCCTGGCGTTAATAAGTAGGTTTTATTAAAGAGGTTTCGTGTTTATGAAAAAGGATAACGATTTGAAGTAGTCTGATATACCTACAAGGGATAACAAAAGAGGTTGCAATGTTTCTTATATGACCTCTATGGTGTTCCAATTTAAAATTTAATCTGAACTACCTATCAAAGTTAAATCCAGCTAAAATGTAAAACACTAATACGCAGATGATGATGGCCTATCAGTGATAATGGAGCAACGGATAAAGTTGATCTTCAAGGATAGATTGAGATTCCTCCGAGTCTTTAAGAACATGTCAAGCTGTTTGTCTCGCCTATCATTTATATACCCGGACTCTTAATTCGATGCAGTAGACTGACAGTTTCTGAGTTGTCATATATGACAATTATTACAATTATGAAAATTTAGTTACAATTTCGTAGTCGTCATTATAATGACGACTACGAAATTGTAACTAAATTAATCGATCCAGGAATAAAATCGAATAACGATGACAACAACATAACATTTCGATATCATTTTTTTAAATAATATTGTAACTGAAAACAAAAAAAAAGTAAAATGTGATTATAAAGGGGCGTGAAAAATAAAATGAATAGATCGTAATAATATTTTTTATTTTTTGCAATAGGCTCCTGTATCTGTACCCATCTCAATGAAATGAATGAAATGTAATCTCGCGCAATTTATTAAAATATTAATCACATGAAACAATTTCCAAAAGAGTGGCTTTTATCATGTCTGGTTAGATATGAATATATTTAATAAAAATATATTTATTTACAATAAAATCTAGTTACTATTTCAAAATAAAAGATGATAGTATAAATGTTATCATTTATTTATATTTCTCACGTTTAAAAATCGCTCATTTATTATTCGATTAATTGAATCCATCACTATTAGGTTAAATATGGTATTGTTACGAGCTGGGGTTCGGGATAGAAATAATTTACACCAATTCAACCAAAATTAACACTTTACTTAAATAAACACCAAATAAAAATTAACACAGTTAAGAGATCTATTTATACCCCGGTCTATGAGTTCTAGAACATTCTTGTAAAATCGACTCACCGCCTACACTGCTAAGAATATTCCAGAAGCTACTCGAGATACTCAGTACTGCTACTCGCCGTTAGATGGCGTTAGTGTCTCGAACATTCTAGATTTATGTCGAAGTTTCTCGACGTACTTCACTAAGCCACTGGCGTAACAGTATAATAAGTGACACTAGCTTATGTCAGCTTACTGCATCGAATTCTTTGACAGTTTCTACAGGTAGTCAGAATATCTAACACCTGTCTTGCCAAGGGCTATTGGGCTACCCAGCTACTGGTTTGTGGAGGTCAGATAGCCAGTCGCTATATGTAAAGCACTAATACCTAATACATAGTCATCCACATACACGTAGGTACGCACAATCCAAATGATTATATTTTTATCATGCAGATAACATATTTAAATTAATCTAAATAATTTAATTAGTAATTTAAATTAATTGTAATACAATATTTAATTTATTCTTTTTTATTTTATTTGTTACTTTGTATAATTTATTTGAATTTATGGAATTAGCTTGAAGCTTAGGGAAGGTTATCGGCTACTTTTACCCGACAGCAAAAAGGAGGGTTGTGTTTTTATCGTGATAAAGTACACGGGAACGAAACACTGCCCCCGCGCATCTGCTAGTGAAACAATAAGCAGAACATGGTATATTTTTCTATTGTTATTTTTTTTTGTTGTGAGTCATTATTGTTTTTTCTTTATGTGAATTGTATTTTGTGTCTTGTACCAAATAAACGTTTTGTCTATCTTAGATCCACAGGCTCAAGGTATCGCAAACCAGACGATGAGCGAGACAATACATTCTGCACATGTCATAATATAAAGCAGGCGTGAACGTAGAGTACGTTACGAGTTACAACACAATGGTGCCTAAATGTCGTGCTGTGATGTGGCTTGATGTGCCGCGCCATTATTATAGCGCATGTCGTGGGGCAAGTGCGAATGTTAGACGTTTAGAAAAATGACTGAGTACAAATACAAAAGTACCGAATTAACCATATATTTATGGATTTAAGATCTTCCTTTACATGGACTGAATGAATTCTAGGTCAACCAGAAGTACGCTATAGGTTTTGATTCGACATAAATATCTTTCATGACATACAAGTTTTCTTTTTTAATAACTGAAAGCCATTAAATATAAATTTCAGCTCGATATCTCTACCGTTAGGTATTGGGTAAAAGGGTCTTGACAGACGGACGGAACGGATACACGGACAATGCGGATAAACCTATAAGGATTCCTTGGTTTAGGGAACCTTCAAAAATAGTACTTGAATTTTGAGTTAATTTCATGTTGCATTTGTGTTAGTTTTACTTACCTTAACTTGGTATTTTATTTTGTAATTAAAATATGCGGAAAAATATAGTACCCATTTGACATTTTGTGGTGTTCTATTGCCCACATAATCATACAAAAAAAAATATAAAAAAATAATAGCGGGAATCAAAGTCAAACACTTCCTTCCTTCAATTGCAATTTCTATGACTTCAAACTCAGCATCCACTATAATTATTATATTCTTACGAGTATAATTTTTAATTTACCTCTCACAAACTGCCGGGATGTTGGTACACTTTATTGGTATCCCACACAGTACGTAATAGGGCAACGCCTACCAATACCATAAAACGATTTCCTACTATTAACTATTGAACATAGTTCCATAGGTACAACCGGCATAAGTGCTAGGTGTACAAGTAGGTACTCCTTAAAGTTCTGAGTTGACCTACTCGCAACTAACAAATGTTTGCACTATTTGGACAGGTCCAGTGTAATAAGCACTTTAAAAGATCAGCTCAATCAGTAACAGGGTTCTAGTGTGATCCGAAAATTTTTATGGACTTTGAAATAGACTTGGGCCCACGAGTTGGTTTTGGTTGTTAGTGTCCGTTATAGTCCGCTGGGCCAGTCCTGCCTCATCTAGTCAAATCTAAAAAAAATCTTGTGTTAAAGTGTTATTGAAAGTGTTAGTGTGTTAACTATTTACAAAATAGCTAATTTATCATCCAACATTTTTGCCGTGAAATAGCATTGTCATGTTCTAGTGTTAGGGACATAAAGACGTAAGTGACGTTTTGTAAACCTAAAATTCACAATATTAGCCTTTGATTCTAAATTGAACACTGACATATCTGTGTTTGTGTTAAATACAAGTGGAATGATTCAATAAATATTAGTTAATTTTATATTACGCCGCAAGTTTGTAACCCGAACACCAATCTTTTAAGTTGACTGTACTACGGAACTCATAATTAATAATTTCATGTAACTGCGCGCTTTGCTATGCAACTCATTTAGTATGTTATTGCGTACTCAGACCAAATAAATAAGAAGACAGAACTCTGCGAACAGCAAAGTGAGGCCGGCCAAATTACGTCTTGCCGTGTACATACACAACCACACGCACACACGTACAACGAAATTACGTCTTGACTTGTCAGTCTAGCTATCGCAGCTCGTGGGTGTTTATTACTGAAAAATGCCGAATTGTGTAGTGAAAGGGTGTACGAATCACTCCGCAAAAGATAAAAAGCTGGATGGAATCACATATCACACGTAAGTTATTTTGGAAACCCATATTTTCAATAAATCAAAATAAAACTTTGAGGTTATTGCTTAAGACAAGTGTTGTCAGTAAGAAATGTTTTCGTTTACCCTATTATTGAGTAATAATGTAAGACGTAACGTAATGTTACTCGTTTCTTATAGGATAGTTATCATTGTACATATTTTAACTGACTACACAAAACGAGGAGGTACTCTGTTCGACTGTATTTTTTTGATGTTTATGACTACGCGATATCTTCGCCGTTTGTGAACCGATTTTTATGATTATTTTTTCTTTAAATAGGTCATATATGAAAAAAAATTATGGTGCCATACCACCATAAAATTTTTCCATATTAATAAGAGGTTTAAGAAATCTTTATTTCACTTAATATGAGAAATGTTAAACTATTGAATACAAAAACGCAAAATGTAAACATACACGGAACGCGCGCTACTAGACGTGGTAAATATTGTACTAAGGTGCGCTCACTTTATTTTTATTGTAGGTATGTAATTTTAGGTGTTTCTTTAATATTGTCATAGATTTTGCATTTTTTATGTTCATTGGCAGTTTATTTATAAGATCGTATTAATTATATTGTAAAGGCGTTTGTTACCCTTTCATGCTTAATAGTAGCTATTATTACTAGATGTGGTAAATGTTGTACTAAGGTGCGCTCACTTTATTTTTATTGTAGGTATGTAATTTTATGTTTCTTTAATATTGTCATAGATTTTGCATTTTTTATGTTAATTGGCAGTTTATTTATAAGATTGTATTAATTATATTGTAAAAGCGTTTGTTACCCTTTCATGCTTAATAGTACCTATAGCCAGTAATAATTACCGCTTTACATTATTTTTTTAGATTCACGAGATCACCAGGGCGCCGGCAGTCTCGACATAGATATCGACGATGACGCAAACTTTTAATCGCTAATTACTAACGATAAAATCGGTTGCATCCAGGATGTGTTTCTCGCGAGCATCGTTATTCCAACCGAATTTTCGCAAGATCGATCGCGAATGATCGAAAGTTTGCGACAGCGTCGTTATCTACGTCGAGACTGCTGGCTCAGTACACTTCTTACATCATGTTATAACGTTTTTAATTTACTAACTAATAACGTTAAAATAACGTTATTAATTAGTAACGTTATTTAGGGGTAATTTGAATTATCATGGCAACACCGGCCCACGCACCACATGTTTAGAAAACCGGCCTCACTTTCATGTTCGCAGAGTTCCGTCTTCTTATTTATTTGGTCTGAGATTGCGTATTTACCTTGCTATTTACACTTAGTAGGTACGTAGCCTGTCGGAGGTATGACAAGAAAGAGAGTGTAGGTATCATAGCGATACGATTGTTAAGGGCGATTGTAATTGTACAACTTACACCAAGACAGTTTCATAAAATCCGCAGTAATCAAGATTACTGCGGATTTTTTAACTTATTGAATACCATTGTTGGGAAAATTGAATAGATAGCTAGTTGAACTATTAAAAATAAAAGATGCAGATTGATAGAAAAACGTGCGCTTCGTTTTATGTAGCGTTTTACAGACACAGTGACATTAACATTTGACGTTAGTATAAAACAACTGTCAGTAGTGAACAGATAAAAATAATCTACATGTTGTGTTGCCAACAACCATAATACCTGCCAAAATACCAGCTTGATGCACTTAAGTCTATCGAGAAACGGGCCAAAAGGCTGATCGGCAACGAGGGACTGCTCGAGTCAAAGCTTCAGAGCCTTGCACACAACTCGTTGCAAGTCTATCGGTTTTCTATTGGTTCCATTTCGAGAAGAGTGCGATGGAATAGCACAAGTTAATTCCACTGAGCCCGTTTCATCACCACCGACAAGACGAACGGCGATGCGCCATCGTCACATGGTAGACATTCCATCCATACGCACAAAACGTTTAGGGAATACTTTCATTATGCGTACAGCTAAGGGGTGGAATTCCCTGCCGTGATTCCTGATAGGTTATAACTATAGCCTGGGGGTCTTTAAGTCAAGAAAGGTTTACATCATGATAGTGGTCAAATGCGAGCCAATATCAATTTAAAAAAAAAACTACTACTGGGACTCAGTCCTCGTCTCCTTAAGAGGGAATGGGCCGTGATCCCATCCCACGTCAAGTGTGGTTTAGTGGAAATCCATGTCTTTGGATTCTTTGGTGTTGAGATGTGTTAGAAGATGTTTTCCTTCGCCGTTTTCAGAGTGTCAAATGTGATAAAATGGCAATGACGAAAATTACACAAACAAAACCAATTGTCTGGGTTCGAACCTATGACCTACAACTCGTAAGACGTGGTACCACATCTGCTCTATAGGAGTTAGCATAACCAAACCAATAACTTCACAAAAACATCTAGTGTTAATTCCGCCAAGAATTAGATGATCAATCTTGCATGCAGAATGCAGCACCGCCCTCTCGCCCGCAAATATGCATGTCCATAATGCAGAAGGGATGCAATAAAAACATACCACATGCAAACAAACCACTCTTTGACACGTGTTTCGCCCCTCCACGGAGCTTCATCAGATGTTGACTCGTCGACTGCTACGTCACGAAAATCTGAGTACCTTTCTAGGTTTGTACGATGTTCTTCTTTTGTAGTGAATTGTTAAGTTTTGATTAATCTTTCTGATAATCTAACCAGGAACTTTATGAGTAGCACTGAATTTATATAACAATTAATAAATTATGTAATTCGTTACCTCATTCAAGCAATGTAAGTGAATGATATTATTAAATTATAACAAAGAGTTATGAGTAATGATTGATAAATCTATTGATTATTTTAGAAGTGTGAATTAGTAGCTTTTTATTCGTATATAAATTATATAAGTTGTGCTTTGCTTGGTTCAGTTTCAACTTTACTTCTGAATATTTACTAGGCTTGCCCGCGGTTTCGGCTATAGGAATATTTTATTGTAACTAGTAGGCCTGATATTTAAGTTTTAGAATAATATATTTAGTGTTAGTACCGCCAAAACCTAGTTGTTAATGCTTGAATACAGTATGCAGCATAGCTCTCCCGCTAGCGGATATTTATGTATATGCAAAGGTGGCGCAAAGCAATATACATCATGCCAAGCAAACCTTTGTATATATCGTTTCTTTTTAACCGACTTCAAAAAAAGGAGGTTTACAATTCGTCTTGAACTTTTTTTTTTTTTTATGTATGTTACCTCATAACTCGGAGACGGCTGGACCGATTTGAAAAATTCTTTTTGCGTTTGAATGGGTATACTTTCTAGTTGGTCCCATTGTTACGAAATCAGGATCTGATGATGGGATCCTGGAGAAATCGAGGGAACTCTTCAAATATTATAGGCACACCTATAGCGTTTTGGGTATTTCTTATAGTACCTTGAGCAGTTGCTTCCGAAAAGTACCATTTGGGGAAGTTGAACTGATGATGAAGACCACAGATGGCCACTGAAACTCCTCAATAATAAGTATTTCGTGGATTGCGATTCGATTACTTGAGTACGGATGTTAAACACTTTATGCTCGTCACAATACATATGGTGAAGTAGAGCTGATGGTCAAATACCAGGAGAACTCCTCAAAAATTAACGGCTATGCACAGGGAAAAGCAATATTTTGTAAAAGGTGATAAGTTGTTGACATTATGGCTTTTGTAACTACAATTACAAACCAACCCACTAAAAAGCGTGTAGAAAAAATTTTTAGCAAAAAATAGAACCGACTTCCATATCAAAACACTACAAAGCTAAAAATAACTTTAATTTCGGAAGGCGGTGTGAAAAAAAAAGGAAAATCCAAAACCAATAACACCGACTTCCGAAATTAAAGTTATTTTTAGCTTTGTAGTGTTTTGATATGGAAGTCGGTTCTATTTTTTGCTAAAAATTTTTTTTAATAGATTGACTCGCGTTAGACCACCTCATCTCTCCTGATGGTAAGTGATGATGTGGTCAAAGATGAAGCACGCATGCCTAGAAGTAACCTATTCACTCTTGACTTAAAGACCACTAGATGCTAGTTATTGAGTAATACTTAATTAATACTTAATATTGTAATGATAATATTTATTTGCCAAGGATTTCCTCAAAGTTACATCTGTTTCCATTATATGTACCTATGTATATCGTAATATGCGTTTGATTTAAGAATCTTGAAGAAATAAAAACCAGGTGAAGGTACTTTTTTATTGACTCCAAGTCAATGACGACAAATATACCTAAAGAAAAATTAAAAAAAGGAATATGACGAGGAAAAAACACGTTAAACGTACCTACTTCTTATTATTTGAGTCACATTGCATAAGGGATTCAGGTATACCTATCCGATTTCATATGGCACACCGTTTTTTGTTTTTGAAAGCGTACTAGCAATTTGGATGAATTTTTCATATTAGGTACTAGCAATCGTTAGACCCTCCAACTAAGCTGAGTTCACTGCATATGACCCGTCAGCCAATAAAAAGTGAACAGGCATCTTCTGAACTCGCTCGTTCCATCGTAGAGCTCATCTAACGTTCTCTTACCATCAGGTGTAATTGGGGTTAAGAATAAGCTCATCCATAATTTAAAAAAATCTTCCTCTTTTCGAGTCGTGCTCAAATTTCTTTGGACCAATATGCAGCTGCACAGCTCTTTCATTGGTCTCGTTCAGCTCTTGCAAGGTGCAGGTGGCCGTGCACGATGGACATGACAAGAGGTAGGCCATATCTTGCAAACTGGCATTGCTTCCGTGATACGTCAAGAATTCATTTGGCTAGATTATAACTAAGACTTGGGAAGTCACTGTGTTCCTGAGATACAGGCTATACCTAGTTCAGGAATCAGAGCTTCATTATGATTATGTAAAAATTTAATTGCTAATATAGATTTTCAGTGATAAGATATTTACAGTAGCCAATCTGAGATCCTGCTGTGTCAAATCAATCCAAAGGTTGTCTGTAAAAGATCGCTTTTAGCGATAACCGCCCATTATAACACCCTTTGTTGTTAAGTCCTTGTTTAATTCTGTTATGGTGTACAATTAAGAGTATATCTATCTATCTGAGCTTGCAATCGTTTAAGTGACTTCCAGATTGCCCACTGCTGTGTCCGGTAACCTATTAACTCTTAACTTAAATACCCTCAAGTTGTAGCTATCATACTCTGGGAAGGAATGTAGCTTTAGCTTTACGCAAAAAAATATGAATATTCCAAACAAATCCTGTGACATTAAATCTGAAACTCGAGCCCCCGAAGCTCAAGAATCAGTATTCGCGTTCGGAATAACTAGACTATTGAGGCAGTTAAAATAAAAAATGAGTCAGAATCAGAATGTTTCTATGCGAAACAGGTATTTACATAAAGGTTATAAAGAATATTGTATGAGATGTAAATGCTATGAAAAGTAACAGAAAAAAAAGCAACAAAATTAAACTAGCAGGAAAAATAAAAACGCTAAAAACGGTTATCGCTATAACCTGGGAGTCTTTAAGTCACGAGTGAATAGGTTACTTCTAGGCAAGCGTGCTTCATCTTCGACCACATCATCACTTACCATCAGGAGAGATTGTGGTCAAACGCGAGCCTGTTCTGAATTAAAAAGAAACCTTAGAAATTGAAATTCATCATCCTATTAGCCTGTAGCGACATCTATCTCGCAACATACAAACTAAACGATAGAAATCCTGTATCGCGCAAGCAAAGTTTACCGCTCAACTAGCCTACATACAAATCACCCGATCACAGACATCGGGCAGTTTCCCACCAGACAAAAACACCTGTCTGGTCGGAGGATCCTCCCTTTTCAATGGGAATGCGGGACTTAACACCCCAAAAGCCTTTTCCCATCGATGGTTAGTGTCGGCTTTCAGTCTTACCGGTTGCAACTGAGTATTAGTGATTTACATGGAGCGTCTGCCTGTCTGACCTCCACAACCCAGTAAGAACAGGGAACTTAAAAAAAATGTCTTATATTTTTTTAAAATACATCTAAGGTACTGTATTGCACAAGAATTATTTAAAAAATATCATTTATAAATTCTCCAACAGTATAATAAAATAACAATCACGCGGACCTTCGCTCCCATGGATTTTTTTTTTCACACAACGCCATCTAGTCCCAAACTAAGCAGAGCTTGTGGTATGAGTACTAGACAACTGATAAACATACATATATATTTCTAAATACATACATATTATAGATAAATTACACCCAGACAAAGAACAAATGATCGTGCTCATCACACAAACATTTGTCCTAGGTGGGAATCGAACCCACGACCTTGCGCATAGCAGTCAGGGCCACTGACCACTATACCAACTATACCACTGTACCTTTATCACGTTAAAAACATAACCCTCCTTTTTTGCACTCGGTTAAATAGTAAGTCAGGAAGCCTATAACCTTTCTCAAGCTTCAAACTACTTTCATACTAAACATCTAAATCCACCCCGTACTTTGGAAAATTAGCGCGTTCAAGTAGAGACTTCTTTAACTGTTTACTCAATAAATAAGCTTTTTACTTTCGCTTTCTGTTATTTAATTTAATTAGCTCCACAGATCAGGTCACCTTCAGGTCATCAGATACCATGTTATCTCGTTGTGCAATCTGAACGAAATAAAACCGAAAGCTTGGTCGGTCTCTAAGACTTTATTTGAGAGAGTAGATTTTAGTTACAGGGGAAGTGGAACTTTTTATCTATACTAGAAATTCCTCCCGTTTCATAGGTGTATTAGGAATCGTTTAAACTAACTACACAAATAACGTCTATATACCAAACTAATACATATCTGCGGGCACATGCACGGCGGCAACCATTGTGCTAATCCCCGAACCATTACCCCAACTGTGTCGTCAAATAAAAATGTAAACTTTTTATAAATAAAAAGTTCAAGTAGGTACAGGTATTTTTATTTTTCTAGATCAACATCGTTTGATGTTAAAAGTAAATAATTTTTATATGTTCTATAGAACGTTAAAAACCACCCTAACGATGTACTGTAACTCTTTTTCGACTAATTGCCATTAAGAACTATTTTAAAGGCATATTACGTTACATTAAAATCTTGTATTCAATTGCTGCTTAAATTGTAACTTGAATGCCCAGTGGCAAGGCCAGACTTGCAAGTTGTATGTCATGTTTTCGAACACAGGCAGGGACATTACTTTGTAGAATTTTCATCATGACCACTCTTAAAACGGGCCAACAATACCACTAAATAAGCAGTATCTAGCCATAACTCACAACGCCCGATTCCTCAATCCACCCACAGCATAATATGACGCTGGCATACAATTATCACTTATGCCATTGTCTTTATTCACACCAAGAAGGCGTGGTGCGAATCTTATGGAGAAAGTATGACATTTAAACCCATATTGTTTAAGAGTAAAAGTAGTGGGTTTGATGATTGCGCAGTGGATGTTATACAGCCATTACTATGTGCCTCATAGAGCACATCGTGGATGGGTGAACATAGTTAAAAGACGGCCATTAAATACGAACTTCTCTTTGTACTTCGGAAAGTAAGCAATGTTGTTGGGCCCGATTGTTATTTGTATACAACGTGTAACGGAAACCCCACATCTATCCAAAAGGGCTGAAGACAACATCTGGTCTCTATGCACAGTTTCAGTATAAAATAACTGACTCAAAGAATTGATACCAAATTATTGGTTTCATATATTTTTTGAATACCAATCATAACAAACGTGTCACAGCACTACGAGGGTCAATAACTTTCCACGTCACTTGCCAATACCACGACAATTCTTTTCGTTCTTAATTTGAAAAATTCGGTCTCTGGTATCAGTGTATTGGAATTTGTAATAAGATCTACACACGTAGGATTACAAAACCCTTGCCATATCGTTTGTTATCATCCAAAGAAGCCATGCACTTGGTATGTATATACCCTTTAAATTACACGTTGTATACTAAACCTATAGAATCGAGAACATCTGACTCCAATTTTGCTAAGAGGTATCGTATGAACTAAGTTTAAGAAGTAAGATCTTAACATTAGTCCTCCGTGTCTCGGGAAAGCTGTCATGTAATTTTTTACACCTTTGACAGTCATTTATTGTGTTACCCAGTTACTGAGCTGTGGAGGTCAGATCGACAGTTACTCCACTTAAAACACGGAAATATAAAGGAATAAGATAGAAAGTGGTTTTTATGAAAAAAATTTGGTGTTCACCTGCATCGAAAATCCAAATATTTGTTTCATCTGAAACGTCGATTCTGTAAAACTAAACGCAATAAACAAACCAGTGCACTAAAGCACCATTCCAATTCTAAATGGTTCCATTTTTAGCAACATTTTACTTTCAACAATAAGGAGATTTAATCAAAAGTTAAATCATTGCTATCCTTTTAAGGAACTCGAGAAAAATAAACGATTATTATATTTTTATAATGGCAAACATAAACGATGACGGCTATTCTGTCAATGTCAAAAGTAGATTTAAGAAACTAATGTGCACGATAAAGCACCTCTATTCACAAAACTATTAATACATTTCAAAATCGCAAATTGAAATGTCAATGTCAACTTCAAATTTTTCGACCTCAATCGTCTTTGACAGGTTGATTTTTTTTATAAATAAAAATATGCTGTCATACGCAAGGCAATGACCGGCCGGAGGTGTGGCCAGAATAAATAATTATGGTCGGGAATGAACGTAAGGATCGTGTTGAGTTCATTAGAAGTTTTATTCTATGAGTCGTTATTGGCACTCAAATGTATACGTCCGGTGAACACCTGACAGTTAGGCCCGCTACCGTGTTGCTAGCTACCGAGTTTTGGAATATAAGATGTATTATTTTCAAAACCATAAGTATTTTCTATAGGAGTTATATTACACAGAACTGGTGCCTTGCTACTGGAAGGTGGGGTCGCGGCTGACCACTTAGGAGATGGCGGTACGAACTAGAGCGACGGTTCTGGCTAAGCGTGCTTCATCTTCGACCTCATCATCGCTTACCGTTAAAAATACAACAACAAATACAATAAAATTTTTACAATAAAAATGTTGCAAAATAAATAGCTTATTATCTAAATATATATAACTCAAAGGTGACTGACTGACTGACAGTGATCTATCAACGCACAGCCCAAACCACTGGACGGATCAGGCTGAAATTTGGCATGCAGGTAGATGTTATGACGTAGGCATCCGCTAAGAATGGATTTTGCGAAATTCCCACGGGATCGGGATTTACACGGGAAAAACTTCCCACGCGGGCGAAGCCGCTGGCGCAAGCTAGTTTTCTATAAATATGCAATGAGTCCAAAATGAAGGTGCTATGTTGATTAGCGGAAGAGCTCCTATATCCACTTCTGGCTATGTTATTTTTGAGCAAAAGAATTGTCATAATGATATTATTTTATAATGTTCTATAGTTTCTGTCTACCCCATGGGAAAGTACATCACTCTTAAAATGCATCAGTGATTCTTATGTTCGTGGCGATACGAGAAAACAAAAGTTTTAAACTGTATAATTTTAGCAATTATTTTTATATCCTTTGATGTCGGTGCGAGCAAATTGGTGCATCGTACGATAAACTTTAGGTGCATAGGTACCAATTGGTACTGAAGTCGTAAAATGGAATATAAAACAAAATATTATTTAATAAACACGACCTATGCAATGCAGATGCAAAATAAAGACCAAAACGTAATAAAAAGTAAATCCAATATTATAAGGGGCATAAATAATATCCACCCAAACTTTTAAGATCAGTCTATATAAAATAAAATTACCCCTATAATAAAAAGTTGCGTAGCCTTTGAAGATCAGCCGCACGGGTTGGTCTTCAACGATTTTTAATGTGGCTATTTTCGTACACAGAAATGTTTGTATTATATGTTTTTTGTTCCAATAATGATTTATTTATTTTATTTATTTATTTCCGAGATCGGTCTGTGGGTTAGAAAGCAAGCTTTTAAGCCGTAGTTCTCGGCTGTCATTTGGACATATTTGGCAGTCGTTAAGGGCAGTCAGAAGCCAGAATCTGACACTGGTCTGGTCCAGGAGACCTGTGTTAACCGGTTACTGGGTTGTGGAGGTTAGATCGGCAGTCGCTCCATGTAAAACACTAATACTCAGCTATAACCGATTAGACTGGAAGATGACTCCCAACATGGTTAGGAAAAGGATAATCAGATGATAAGTAAGTATATTTAAAGACTAGTATTTGCGTGTTGCGCGAGGTGCAAGCACCTCGCGTGCTTGTGAAAAAAAAATGGGGGGGCGTGATGGGGGGGTTGCATAATTATTTCGACTAAAGCATTGCCCCTCTAAATGAATCAGAAAAAAAAATGTTCCAAGTCTCTTAATTTCTAAGATCCGCCTAAAGGGGGTGAGAAGGAGGGCAAGGGGGGCGACTTTGAAAAATGGTTTTTACTTTACCGAGCCTCCTCTATACGAATCCGTAAAAAAAAATACGGGTCTCGTAGTTTCCGAGATACGATAGGGAGGGGGGAGAAGGGGGGTGAAAAGGGGAGGTTTGGCACTTTTCCCGTAGGTTTGAGAGTTACTTGTTTACGAATCTATCAAAATATACCCACCTCCCCATCCACCATCTGGGAGAACAATTATGTCAGTGAGTGAGTGAGTGGTAATTTAGCTTTATATAGTATACAGTATATTTATTCAAAAAGTAAAATCTTAAGTAGTCTTCTACAGATTGTACTACGGGGAGTTCCATGACCTGATCTCTCCATCTCCCTTTCACTACCGGACTACCAGACGCTTTGTTGGGTATCATCCACACTTGGTTGATATACAGTCTTGTCGCACCAAGCGCTTTTCTTCCACATTTATTGTACGTATAGCCAAGCTGTGGAACTCTCCGCCGGCTTCTGTATTCCCTGCCATTTATGACCTTTCAGCCTTTAAATCAAGAGTGAATAGGCATCTTCTGGGCTTGTTCGTTCCATCGTAGACCTCATTTATCGCTTACCATCAAGCGAGATTGAGGTCGAGTGGGCACATCACGAATAAAAAAAAAACAAAGTTAATCTTAGAAATAATGTAGGTAATAAAATGTTTCATGCCTGTACTAGGCAAAATCTGCTAATTTAAGTACTACTTATCAGCACTAAGCCGGAATAAATCTGTTTCTATATACAGATGTCCAAAATTGCGTGATCATTTTAGGATGATGTTCTGTAGTTGCAGTAAATTATAGCAACTACATATATTTTTAATAATAAAATTGCATATGTCCAGACTGCATCACTCCGTGAAGTCTCGAGGGGTTCGCGTGACGACCAATTGAACTTTGATGGTAGTGCAGTTGGGGCCGGATCACAATGAAAATGTCCAGTCATTCGTAATACTGGTTTCGACCCGCCAACTGAAGACTTTCTCCAAGAAAGAGTTTTGACCAAACGGTGTCGTGTATAGACGATTTCGTGCAAGATTACGTGATACCTCGCAGCGTAACACGATGCCTATACTTCGTGCATAGTAGTCATTACCTATAAATATGCATATTATGTATATAGTACTAGCTTCTGCACGCGACTTCGTTCGCGTGGGAGGGTTTTCCCGCGTAAATCTCAGTCCCGTGGGAATTCCGGGATAAAAAGTAGCCTATGTGTTATTCCAGGATGTCAAATATATACATAACAAATTTCATTAAAATCTGTTCAGTCGTTTTTGCGTAAAAGAGCAAAAATATACATGCAAACGTCCTCACAAACTATCGCATTTATAATATTAGTAGGATATATTTACTTATTGTTATTATTGAATTAATTTATTCGTTCGACTTTTTTTTCGGGTAGGAAAATCATCGGATGACTTCTCCCGCTCTCCGTGGGTTTTTAGTCAGACTTATAATGACTAAAAACCCACTCTGTTCCTTCAGCTGTCCTTCCGTTCTGGGGCCGCGGTATCTCGTTACAAACATTTCCGCAACCCCGGCAGATTCGTTCGACCTTAGTTCCTTGAAATAAAGGAATACAAACTAGACTGACTAGGCTCTTGTAAATGTGATTTTTTCTTTTATGGAGTAAAGATTAAAATAAAAACATGTATCATTTAATAATAGCTACCAAACTCTGGCTGGAGGCTTAAATATATTGCCACGGGCAAGTCCAGTTAAGTAGCCTACATCCTCCTAGGCTGACATGCAAAAACAACAAAAAATAAAATATTAAAACAGTCAGTCACACATACTCCGTCTATCGACCCTTTTCCCATTTTAAATCAATAATAACATCCAACCACCATAACTATTATTTTGCTTTCGTCATGATATAAGTTTTTAAGCTAACCTGGGTCACTAACAGTCATTAGAACATAAAACAGAATATTTATCATGTTTATTTATTGTTCCGAGTTTCCGATATTTCGGCACTGTTGCAAGCGCCATGATTACTTATGTTCATCCGTTTAAGTTTAGTAAATGTTACTTAGGTTTTAATTATCTCGTCATGATATATTTCGGGTAGGCCTAAATGTATTCTCAGTCCATACTTCTCACGATTTGACGTCACGGTAGGCGTAATGATTGAGTGCTGCAGTACGTTTTGGCTCGAATGTCCTACAAATATTTGTTTTGTTGTATATATTTAAATGTTTGTAAATGTACACACGATACAAGAGCAATTCACACGACAAGCGTCAATAGCCTTATGGCTAAGATGTCAGACTTTGATCGAAAGGTCGCAAGTTCTAACCCGACCCATTACATTATTGCCGTGAACCAATTCCAAACACAAGCATATTTAGCTTAGTTAGAGGGGCTGACGCGATTGCAAGTAATGTGAATTTACCCACATTGCTAGTAAACTTAAAAAAACATTTAGATCGGGACAACGTGTTTAAAAAGCAATTAGCCATCCTTTTTCCTCCTTTTTTAGTCAAACTGAAATTCACAAAGACTATCCGTCCATTCTCGAGCCGTAAAATCCATAATAACATCAGACAATCTTCTACGTCAGAAAATAGTGGCTACATTATTCTTGTAACGCAAATACGACTGCAATTAAGCAGGAGCTGGATCGAGTCATTATATCGATATAGCTTATTACTCGATTATCTTAAGTGCAGTTCTGCATACGTAATCGCAGAGTATCGGCTATATCGATATAAGAGTCGTGTAGAATAGACTCGAGAAGTAACAATAGGGTATGTGTGCTGGATCGATTTACCGTTCTTCGAGTTTATTTCCTGTTAGTTTATTTACTGAATGATTGAGACCATTGTTGGTATGGTAAGAATTTAATTTCGACATTTTGTGCACTTACAACACCGTTTGAAATGTCAAATATAATCTGACAGCATTAATTATGCACACAAAAACCGACTTCCAAAAAACACTGCAAAGTGAAAAATAACTTTAATTTCGGTAGTCGGTGTCTTTAGTTTTGTATTTTCGTTTTTGGCACCGACTTTCGAAATTAAAGTTATTTTTCACTTTGCAGTGTTTTTTGGAAGTCGGTTTAATTTTTTGATAAAAAGTTTTTATTTCACTCTTTTAGTTGGTCGATTTATAATTTACCTAGTTACAAAAGCCTAAATCTCAACTACTTATAACCTTTTACAAAATATTGCTTTTCCCAATGCTGGGCCGTTAATTGTTGAGGAGTTCTCCTTGTACTTCACCATCAGCTTCACTTCACCATATGCATTGTGACGAGCATATTGTGCTTAATAACCATATTCAAGTAATCGAAGCGGACCCCATGAAATACTTATTATTCCTACTTATATATTGAGTAGTTCCAATGGCCATCTGTGGTCTTCATCATCAGGTCTACTTCACAAATGGTGCTTTTCGAATGCAACTACACAAGCTACTATAAAAATACTCAAATCACTATAGGTGTGCCTATAATATTTGAAGAGTTCCCTCGATTTCTCCAGGATCCCATCATCAGATCCTGACTTGGTGACAATGGGACCAATTTCGAAGTATCTTATATATATCTTGTATATTTCAAACAAAAAAAAGAATTTTTCAAATCGGTACAGCCGTCTTCGAGTAATCGGTGATCATACATAAAAAAAATATACGCGTCGAATTGATAACCTACTCCGTTTTTTTCGTCGGTTGAAAAATGTTGCGAGACAATAATAAAAGAGTTTAAGTTAAAAAAAAAACGTATTCAAATTAAGAGTTAATGAGCCTTCTCCAAAGTACGTTGACCATTCAATAATCACATACTAGGGTAGAATACCCGTAGGCTAGGTGATCTTAGCAAGATGGCTGACAGAATCTACATGAGAGTGAAATCGACATAATGGACCGCTAATCCGTAATAAG
Source organism: Tholera decimalis (assembly GCA_943138885.2). Taxonomy (NCBI): domain Eukaryota; kingdom Metazoa; phylum Arthropoda; class Insecta; order Lepidoptera; family Noctuidae; genus Tholera; species Tholera decimalis. The sequence goes on from OW964573.2 coordinate 6,028,798, forward strand.
CTGCTGTGATTTTAGTCAACAGAATAGTTCATTATTATTATATCATTCATCATCATTAATTGCTTAGTCTTTTGTTTACTATACTGCAGTCATCTTCTAGAAGAATTTTTTTACCCAGTAACCGACATCGAGCAATAGCCAAAGCTTTTCTGACCTCCATAATCCAGTATAAATAACACGATACCTTTTGGATGAGACTAGCTGTCAGAATTTTAGGATTAATCAAATATTGTTATTACCAGATATTAAAAACCCTTGCATCCCCTGAGTAATTTTTTACAAGCTGCAAGGCCAGTACTAAACTACTATTTGAAACTTCTTATTCCTTAGCTCATAAGAAAGATAAATTGCCTCAATGATAAATTGATAATCATAATTATACACTTCAAGTAATAAATTAAAATTCACTCAACCCCTTCCGTTGAACATGACTAGTATAAGTACATAATGCAGGGTTGCCATTCGAAAAAATCATTAGTGGGAACAATTTTGTAATTTACAAAAAGAACTGTTTTTATTATAAAGTTCAGAATAATGCGTGTTTTTATTTTGAGGTGAGTCAAGGAATTATAAAAGCTTTTTTATAAAACAATGTAAAATTTACCAGAGAATAATTAATATTTAGTTTTTCTGAATTGGAAATAAAATTAAACGATTTTTAATAAATCAAAACATGTATTTTCAAGATAATACAAATACCAAAAAAATAAATTTTATTTTTGAGTGGCTTACGCATTAAAACCAATTTTCAGATTAGCGTGTTCGCTAAAGAGTCTAAATATTCCGTAATTCCAGTTAATTTCTTACAGAAGGCAACCCTGTCAACGTAATCATATGTAGAAAAAAGAAGATAAAACTCGACCGAAGACGCAGCACAAACGAGTATAGTAGCGTCAGCAAAAAAATAACGACGGCATATAATTATTATCATCCTGTGTAAGAGGTTGATCTCACTAGATATTAAATATTATTTTTATAGCTACGCCAGATCTTTGTGCTAGTTTCTGAGTTGATAACCACCTGGGTTTTATTATGATAAGTACTCTAGGTGGGTATATAAAACAGGGTCTGCAAAAAAACCCTGTACAGCCCCGATTTAAATAACATCTTCATCAATTGTTAGCCTTTTTTTTTTCAAGTATGTTAGGGTCAAATTCCAGTCTAACCGTGTGTAGCTGGGTACTCGTACTTTACATGGAGCGACTGTCTATCTGATCTCTACAAGCCAATAGATGGGTAAACCAATAACCCTTTGGCAAGGATGGTGTCACATTTTCTGGCTTCTGACTACGCGTGAACACCGGTCAAAGATGTACCAAATTATAGTCGAGACAAACGGCTTAACGTGTCCTCAAAGGAACAGAGTTATCTCAATCTGTCAGATATGCAGACTTCCAGAGCCCAGTAGCTGGGTTACACGAAAGGTAACCTTTGGCAAGTTTGGTGTCAGATTTTCTGGCTCCTGACTACCCGTAATTACTGTCAAAGATGTACCGAATGATAGCCGGGACAAACAGCTTTACGTGCTCTCAAAGGCACGGAGAAATCTCAATCTAATGCCTATCTGACCTCCAGAGCCCAGTAGCTGGGTTACACGATAGGTAACCTTTGGCAAGTTTGGTGTCAGATTTTCTGGCTCCTGACTACCCGTAATTACTGTCAAAGATGTACCGAATGATAGCCGGGACAAACAGCTTTACGTGCTCTCAAAGGCACGGAGAAATCTCAATCTAATGCCTATCTGACCTCCAGAGCCCAGTAGCTGGGTTACACGATAGGTAACCTTTGGCAAGATTGGTGTCAGATTTTATGTTTCCTGACTACCCGTAATTACTGTCAAAGATGTACCAAATTATAGTCGAGACAAACGGCTTTACGTGCTCTCAAAGGCATAGAGGAATTTCAATCTTTGCCTATCTGACTTCCAGAGCCCAGTAGCTGGGTTACACGATAGGTAACCTTTGGCAAAATTTGTGTCAGATTTTGTAGCTCCTGACTACCCGTAATTACTGTCAAAGATGTACCGAATGATAGCCGGGACGAACAGCTTTACGTGCTCTCAAAGGCACGGAGAAATCTCAATCTATTGTCTATCTGACCTTCAGAGCCCAGTAGCTGGGTTACATGATCGGTAACCTTTGGCAAGATTGGTGTCAGATTTTCTGGCTCCTGACTACCCGTAATTACTGTCAAAGATGTACCCAATGATAGCCGCGACAAACAGCTTTACGTGCTCTCAAAGGCACGGAGAAATCTCAATCTATTGTCTATCTGACCTTCAGAGCCCAGTAGCTGGGTTACACGATTTGTAACCTTTGGCAAGGATGGTGTCAGATTTTCTGGCTACAGCAACGAAGTCCCTTGGAATAAGCTAGTTTTTCAACATCAGAACTGCACCTTAACAAGTCAACATGTTCGTACAAAGTAATCAGATGTGTATACAGTTCATATTGCTGGCTTTCTGTCCGTTATGAGATACTGTCAGTTTTTATCATTCATTTATTAGATACATCAGCCCTTATACGTGCTGCTAGAGATTAATAAAGTGCATGAAATTATGGAATGATTTCTAAAGCGGGAGGTTTCTGTCTGGGAAAATATTTTTGTAATCAGTGATCTTACAACTTTAGTTTCTAGTTAACGAAAATACATGTTTAGTGTATTTTTGTAAGCAGTCATGGCCTAGTGGTTGCGGGCCTGACTAACTGGATTTTTATTCAGTTCAAACAAGTTATATTTTGTTAGTTATTTTTATTCAGAAATCTGACAATCTCTTCTGCTCCATCCAGATGAACTCCCGAAACAAAGGGTACTTTGGGTAGTTTATATCACCAACATTGCATTCAAAACGTTGAGAGAAAATACCTTCACTATAAAAGCTTGGACTGGACCCAACTGAGCTGCGTGCATACACTAATCCGTACTGGGCCCGCGTGGTAGGTATTGCCTCGTAGAGAAGAGGTCTGGGTCCCAGCATTGGGAATGATATAGCCCAGGAAAAGAAAGGAGATGAACAGCCTTATTCATGAAATATCCAACCATAACTTTGGTTTAACCCATTGAATGCCGACTACGGATATATCCGTATATGGTTTCTATGCAGGGCGCCGGCTACGGATATGTACGTAGAAGTTCACTACGAGTTTCTATAGAATGTACAGTAACTGGCCTCACCAATAGAGTATTTTAATATAGGATGCCATCTTAAATAAAACAAGCATTAATAAAAGAGTAACTTTATTGACTCTAAGTTAAAAAAAAGAACTAAAGTAAGTAAAATATATCCGTACATAACCAAATGTATGGTGGCAACCGACTTTGACCATGTAGCCATATCAGCATTCAATGGGTTAAATACTCATTAGCAGATTCGTAATTTAATTTTCCCAAAGTGAATTTGAATTTAGAATCTGCTTTAGAAGATATGCAACAATAAAACATAAGCTAAATACTTTTTAGCATCAATTTTTATGAGAAAACTAATTCCTGTCCGCAACTTGGCTCGCCTTCAGACTATTTTACTAGATTTTTGGTGTAGAAACATTCTCACGCATCCAGGGAATACCCTGCCTAAGTTTCGCCACTTCTCAATCAATGGTTTAAAAGTCAGAGCACAAAAATACAAACATTCACCTTTATTTATATACTTAGATAATTTGCAAACTTTACTAATCGCCGTCCTATTTGTGGCACAAAATAGAACTCTGTATCCGCGGGATCTATAATTAAGCTAAACTAAAAGTAAACAAGGTTTTAAAGTTAGATACCTGGTTATGATCGTGTATCAAGTTGCGTGCGTTAAGACACGCGATTGAGTCGTATAGGTATGGGGGCGCTAAAATGTTGCTAGGTGACGCACTGGTTTGTTAAGTGTCTTATTAATTGACCTTTGATAAGTTTGGCTTCTGCCCACGACTTCGTTCGCGTGGGAGGGTTTTCCCGCGTATATCCCGATCCCGTGGGAATTCCGGGATAAAAAGTAGACTATGTATCGTTCCAGGATGTCTAACTGTCTAGTTACCAAATTTCCTACAGATCGTTCAGTAGTTCTATAGGCCAATTTCCTGAAATAATCAAAACAATCATCCAAACGAATATTAACTATTCTTTATTCCAAAGTGGTTGTTTTCTTGAGACCGTTAACTCTGTTGCTAGAGCTTTTCTATAACTAAAGATTTTTAAGGTCTCAAAAACCATTCAAGAAAATCCTGATATTCATCTGGATTTTATGATTCCGTACCTATGAGGTGACTAACGTTAGGTAGGTACTATCGCATTTAATTCACCGCTTTGTTAATAAAGCAACATTTTAAGGCCCCTAGAACTTCACACAGAAAATGCTGTTCTTAAAAACGTATTCTAAATGGCTCCGTTTTTATGAGATCACACAATTTATGGTGTAATCCTGTTTATGTGGTTGCTATGGGAACAGGATATGTTCGCAAAGCCTATGGGTTTTTGGAGTTACTAGAAAAATGTGTATGTATTTTTTTTAATTACATGCGTCTTTTTTTTTCTTGTTTTCTAACTGCCTCATTGCTTTTGCGTTCGCATTTCGCAACTGCTGATCATGAGGTCTCAGGAATTTGTGATAAAAATTAATAGGTTAATTTTATTTATTCAAGAATTATTAAAATCGATTCTAAAGACGATACTGCCAATTAATTTCATTTCATCAACCGACGACAAAAAAAAAGGAGGAGGTTATCAATTCGACGCGTATATTTTTTTTTATGTATGATCATGATTACCGATTACTCGAAGACGGCTGAACCGATTTGGAAAATTCTTTTTCATTTTAAAGGGTATACTTTGAAATTGGTCCCATTGCCACCAAGTCAGGATCTGATGATGGGATCCTGAAGAAATCGAGGGAACTCTTCAAATATTATAGGCACACCTATAGTGATTTGAGTATTTTTTATAGTAGCTTGTGTAGTTGCATTCGAAAAGCACCATTTGTGAAATAAGAATTACATTTGTAACATGTAACATAAAAAATCTTTTTACCAAAAAATTAAACCGACTTCCAAAAAACACTGCAAAGTGAAAAATAACTTTAATTTCGGAAGTCGGTGCCAAAAACGAAAATACAAAACTAAAGGCACCGACTACCGAAATTAAAGTTATTTTTCACTTTGCAGTGTTTTTTGGAAGTCGGATTAATTTTTTGGTAAAAAGATTTTTTATGTTACATGTTACAAATGTAATTCTTATTGGATATTCTAGATGCCAATGATTCTCCTATAAGAATAAGAAACTAGGAGCCGCGCTGGGCTTCGCTCCTGTGGACTTTTGTCACGATAAAAACATGACCCTCCTTTCTGTGGCCTAAACCTTCCTCAAGCTTCAAGCTTACCAAATTGCAAATTTCGAAGATTAGCGCGTTTAAACGAACAAACATTTTCCATAATATGAGTATAGATTATCTTATAGTGGGGATTCACCAATTGCAGTTCGAGTTTGTCTGGCGTGATCTTAAACGGCGCATTTTTTGTGCACCGCACAAATTACTAAAGGTTAGTGTACCTACACGTGGACTGGTTCGGTTTTAAAATGATCGACCTATTTAATGACGTAAAAGATTGTAATAATATTAACATTTTTTTAAATTATTATTAAATTAATTTGGGGTTTTTATCCCAATGGATAAGCGAACTCCATGTAATGGCATACATGTTTTATAAATTAAATTTAAAGGAGAATACTAAACAATATTAGTACACCAACTCTGTAATATTAACACGTTCATATGGAAACTTTAAAATCAGGTTAACTAAATTTATGTATTAGAAGAATTAGCAACTACTTACATAATATAATTTATTTGTATATAACTTCACCAACCCACTAGAGGTAAATATGTATTTATTTAGTTACTACATAGATGACCTGGCAAACTCCGTACCGCCTATTTCTTGTCCGTATTTCATCACCTTTTAAACTTTCCCTGGACTTAAACAAATATTTTAAAACCAAAATTAGCCAAATCGGTCCAGTCGTTCTCGAGTTTTAGCGAAAGCAACGAACAGTATTCATTTATAATTATACACTACTAATTTTTAATTAGTACAAAAAAAAATGGGGTTCTATCCGTACACTTTACTGATCATATTTATGTAGTCAAAAGTAAAAAAAACGAAACCCCAAAATTGTCTACGAAAATTTGCCATAACTGGTAAACTCATAACTGAATCAATCATTCATAACAATTACTACTAGAAAATATTACGCACAGTGCTAGTCCAGTTCGATCGCCATTCATAGATCCCGGCAAACTCGCGTCTAAGCTCAAGCCACGCCCCCTCCTTTCGGCTGGCCAGCGATCCTTTATCGCGGAGTGAACCCAGTGTTGCCGTTCTAGCGACTTTGTCGCTAGATCTAGCGGTTTTTTGATGTGCTTAGCGACATTTTTTTTCGATTTTTTTCGTACTCGTACAGATGTACATTCTAAACCACGCGATCGTAATGTGCGAACGGGAATTGAAATACAGTCACTGATTGTTTGACAGAAGCGTTATACGAATCCATTCAATGCCTGTGAATCAATGAGAACGGGAGAGAGTAGCCGATTAATGACGATGCTACCCGAATCCTACCGACTGAATTCGCAAGAATGAGATAAGATACGTGTTATTTCAATTGCATAATGTCTAATTTAGCTTATCACCCGAACACGCGAGACATTTCTAGTGACCGCTGACTGCTGAAAGCGATGACCGATTAGAGCTATTAGAACTAATAAAATTAAATAGTTCACTGTCCGAAATGAACTAGTACGGAGCAATCTCAAAAATGACCGAGCATGCACAAGACTAGCCATTAGAAGTTGTCGAAGTCGAAAATGACGCAATAGATAACGAAATTTTTAGTTGTTTAAACCTATAGGGATTTCATTACTATGATTAAAAGCTTGATTATAGAAATTTGCTTTTATTTACACCATATTTTGCTAACATTTAGCGACTTCTAGCGGATTTTTTAATATTGTTCTTTTCAAAATCTAGCGACTTTTGCATCGACGTCTGGGGACTCTTTTTATTCCTAAACGGCAACACTGAGTGAACCTGAACTAACAGTGCCAATTTGTTAGCGGAAACGTGCGCGTGCTTTTTAATCTAAATTGTTACGTTTTGCTGTCGCGATGGCTTACCAGTTTTCATCTCGGGAGTACGTGGCTATGTTGCGTGTGTACTTTTTGTCTGGTGAAAACGCTAGTGCCGCTGTTCGTATGTACAGGGAAGAGTACCTAGATATTGGACGCATTTGACCTAGTGAAAAGTGAGCGAAACATACTTTTATCGTTAAAAAATAATTTAATTAAACGTGCCCGTCTTTGCATTGATAATGGTGGTGGACATTTCGAAGGACAATTAAAATACCTGTAAGTTGTTTTTAAGTTTTGTAAACGTTCATTATTGTAAATATCAGCTGATTCAAACCTTTTAAATACGCCAAAATTACTTTTCAAACAAGTTTTAAAGAATTGATTTGATTTCATTTTACTTTAGTTACCTAGTTGTTTTATTTGTAAAAAAGTTGCTAATTTTGTTGGTCCTAAGTCCAATAAAAGTATGAAGGTAAAGTTTGAATTGAATAAGTGCTTATTATTCTTCGTAAACCTTCTATTTTACTTTTTTTTATCGTAAAGCTTAAAGATGCGTCTAAGCTACCTACAATTACGATAACAGCTGTTGGAGGCGGGGCAAGTTTGAGCGAGACCGCGTGACCGCGACATCACGATTAATGAATACATGAATGGCCTGTACAATATGTCCGTAAATTGAGTGACATTTTGGGATATAAACAAACGCTAATAACTTTGCTATTTATCAATATTATATAGTGAGACTTTACATATATAATAACAAGACCTTTTCTAATAAGCCCTTTAAGTATTTGTACTAATTAAAAATTAGTAGTGTATATAAATCAGCACAACTTTGTATAACTCGAAGATAAGTAAACCTATGTATCGTTCTTATGAGAATATTTTTTTAAAACTTAATCCTAAATATAAGTACAAGGAAGCTTTATTTTAATACTTCTTACGTTCTTGAGAAGTTATACCAATCAGAAAATGTGTAGGAAGCAATTAAGTTTGAAGTAAACATATATTTTAAGAGATTCCTTATGGTCAAATTAAGTGTAATTTCCACTAGGTACTTCTAAAATGATAATATTTATAGCTTTTTTTTCGGGCGGAAAATCGTCAAATAACTCCTCCCACTCTGTTAAAACCTCAAGTAAAAAAATAGTATAAAAAATCTAAAAATAAAAATACTTTTTTAGAATTGTATCGCTATATTTTTTACGAAAAATTTTCAAGAACCTTTTTTTTTTATTTTTAAACATTCTGTCTTTATCGATTATCAAATACAGAATTTGAAAGTTTTAGGTGTACGTGTTTTTTTATGGATTTACTAGCACTTCGCACGCGACTTCGTTCGCGTGACTTTCAAAACCATTTTGTAGCTATACCACTTACAGAAAATGCAACCAATGAATTTTTTTGAACTGGATTATTAGTTCCGGAGATTACTCCCAACATACTAACTTATAAACAAATTTTACTTTTAGTTATATAATATACTGAATAGACATGTTACCAAATACTTCCAAAACAGCCTGAATGAGTAGAATTAGATGATAAATTATCATTATTTTGCAAATTGGTTATTCTTATTAAAACATACTTTTACCCGTATTTTCTTTTCGTAAAATTTAAACTAAATGAGGCCGGTGTTTCCTAACTGACTACCCTGAGAAGAAACACCGAAACTAACTCAGGACAGTTTCTTTTGAAGTCCATACAATCTATACTAGTTAAATTATATGGAAATTATAAAGTTTCAATGTATTGCGAACCAAGACACAAAATACCAAAACTATTTCTCTCAATTACACAAAAACTTCACAGGTTATTTTAAATTTGATCAGCTATTACTAAATTTATTACTTAATCGTATTACGATCGGAAATAGTCACTTTATTACATCATACGATATTTGTTATTGGTTACGGGTAAGTTTTTTACTGTAACTGGTAGATATCTATGCAAAAAATAATATACAATGATTTTAAGTGTTATTTTTATTGCAGATTTGAACTTGTTTTTGGTGTTCGATGACGTGATGCGTCTATTTTTGACCTTGAACTAGGGCTGCCATCACCAAATTTGCCGGCCCCAGACAAAGACTTATAAACCCCGGACATTTGGGTAAAATCACAGTTTTTCCCCGGACACCGTAGAAAAATACATTTTTGATCTTGGAACTAAAAACAACGATGTTTGATTATGGTTTTTCTTTACTGATAAAGTGATAACATTATAGAGCTTTAGAACTTTTTTAATAACAGTCTCTTCCTTTTTATTTAATCAACGTATCGTAAACAATGAGATAAAATACCATAGGAAAATAATAATAGAGATCGTGCTTTTTGGTACCCGTAAGACCAATGTGTGTCCGGGTTTTACCTGGACGCTTATTGGGAAATCCCCCGGACGCCCCCGGACGCTCTCCAAACTAGGACAAATCCGGGAAAACCCGGACGGATTGCAGCCCTACCTTCAACTCAACTCAACTCAAAATATTTCACATAGGCCCACATAGCCACTTATAAAACGTCAAGCTAATGCAGGGTTCGAAATCGATCGTTTCCAATGGTAAAGAACCGGCAAGAAACTCCACAGTAAGCTTAAGCTTAGGGCCTGTTTATGATCTTCCCTCTGAATAAGTTCAAAGATGGAACTTTTCTTGATGACACCGTTCGTGCAGTGGCTGCTGCGCTGCGTGTCGAGGGTTGGATTTCCGCGCCGAACCATATCTATAAGTTAACCTCCAGATTGGCAGGATTCTTAATAAAAAAAAAATGAATCTGATGAACAGTATTTAAACTAAACATTTAGTTAAAATCAGCTTATATACTTGGAGCTGAAACTGTCTAGATTCCAATGAACTTACTAGAGAAGTATAAAAATAGCTGTTCTAGCATTATTACAAAGTGACAAATACCATGACAATTAGTAGGTCAGATGTATCTTCAAACTGTGGGTTGGTCACGTACAAAATAATAGTATTGCCTTTCATTTTGACACCGTACCAATGTTCTGAAAACGTTAAAGGAAAACACCGTTCGGAAACCGGCAATGGGACATAAAAAAATGGATGCCACACCCTATATCGCAATGGCGAAGTTAACTGACGTTTGTTTCGGTGTTTCTTATCAGGGTAGTCAAGAAACACCGGCCTTATCTGATTAAAACTTTACGAAAAAAAATTACGAATAAAAGTGTTATTTAATAACCAACATGCAAAATAAAGAACATATAACTTATTGAAATGTGACGACACGAAATTTAAGAAATCTTTTTTTAAGGATGGGAAAACAATCAATCATCCAATGACTGCCTCTCGATCTGGGCTCCTGACTCAAACCCATCCGTGTTCCGTCATTTGCCCTTCGTGTTCCAAGGCCGCGGTAACTCTGATAAATCCGCAACCAGGAATACGACGCGCGGTCTACACGGGCCTGGTTACTTGTATGTCCCCAATATTTGCCCACAAAACAATTCCAATTAGCCCACCACTTCCAACAGTGTAAACATCTCATAAACAAGCCAAGGAAACATTACAACAATTTAACTGTTATCTAAATGAAACCATACTGCTATTGTGTTGCAAACAATCAAATATTTTGGAGCTAAATCCGTTGGCTGGCTGCTATGAATCATTGGGAATGCGGACTGAGTTGGTAAGACTTGTTGACAGATATTTTGTGAACTGAAGCTGGTTATGAGAGAATATTACAATATATTTACTTATTATTATTTTTACCTGATGGTAAGTGATGATGTGGTCGAAGATGGAGCACGCTAACCTAAAAGTAACCTATTTAAATCTTGACTTAAAGACCTCTAGGTTACAACTATCGGGAAACACAAACCCCGGCGAAAGAGAACCCAAGAGATCCAATTCCATCAAGGCCGTTTCATCATCGGACTACAACACAAACGGCGATGAGCCATCGTTACATGGTAGACATCCCACACATACGCACAAAACGTTTTAAGAATACTTTCATTGTGCGTACAGCAAGGTTTGGAATTCGCTGTAGGAGTCTGTATTTCCTGATAACTAGGTATAACCCGGGGGTCCTTAAGTCAAGAGTAGGCTGCGTTTCCACCAGAGATGTGCGATGGAAATGTGTCGTGCGAGGATGTCTAGCTGTGCTGTGAAAATGTGTGGGCGTTTCCACCAAAGCTGTGCGATGAAAATGTGCCTACGACGATGTGTAGCGGAGCTGTGAAAATGCGCATTAATGTGTGGTGCGAGGATGCGCAAACCTCGCAACATATCCTTCTCAACACACATCTCTCGCACACATTCCTCGCACACATCCCTCGCTTGTTTTGTATGCGCAAAAATCTAGCTCCGCTGAGCCGTTTCCACCAGAGCTGTGCTGACCGATGCGAGGTAAATGAAGCGATTCTATTGGTTTTTTACAAACACATCCCTCGCTACGCATCCTCGCACATCTCTGGTGGAAACGCAGCACAGTCGCAGGGATCTTCGAGGTTTAACGCTTGCTGATATGGATGGGTTCACACCATCTTGAACGGGAGGAGTCATTGGATAATTTTCCCTACATGTTTAACAGTTGTTACTTGTAGTCTGAAACCAGAAAATCTGATACTGGTCTTGCCAATTGGTTTGTGTTACCCAGCGATTGGTTGGCAGGCGCTCCATGTGAAACACTTGTATTCAGCTGCATCCAATTCAACTAGGCGCCGACTAGTCTTGTGCCTGCTCGGTCATTTTGGAGATCGCTCCGTACTAGTTCATTTCGGACAGTGAACTAGTTCATTCTATTAGTTCTTATAGCCCTATTCGGTCTTCGCTCTCGGCGGTCCTTTACTCCTTAGAGCACAGCGCGGACCACAGAGCAAATACGCTCTTTAAGTAGGTACTATCAAAGACATCGTATTTATTTATCTCTGTATTACCACAGCGTAAACAGCTGAAATAATATTAAGATTATGTATAATTTAAACAGAGATATTTTTTACCATTCAAATGTGAATCTGAAACGGTTCTCAATCATTCAGACACAGAATGAATTCGTATGACGTTTCTGTCAACCAATCAGTGACTGTATTTCATTTCTCGTTCGCACATTACGATCGCACGGTTTAGAATGTATGAGTACGAAAAGAGCTATTAGACCTATTAGACCGATTACAAGCCAGCGTTCGGAAACGGTTCTTTTAGTACAGTGCAAAGATTCGGCTCCTATTCGTTCATCGTTCACGTACTACACAAGACTAGCGCCGACCCCAACAAAGTTGATAAAAAGCTAAGCAGATTCCAAACTCCGATCTACTACTGAAGTATTTCTAGAAAAGCCCGATAGCAGTTTTTACCCGTCCCTGGAATCGAACCCAAGACATGCTCAGTCAGTCTCAGTCACACTTGCAACAATTTGACCAACGAGTCAGTGTAGATTATCGTTCTAAACAATAAATGTTGACGTTCAAAAGTCCCTTTATTGACTTTGATACGCGCGTGGGATTTAGGATCGCGGTAGTCACCTTCTTTTTATATTGCTATTTCAGGGTGTGGTCATCGCGTTAATATTTTATCATTATAATTTGGGTCAGTTATAGGTCAGTTATAAATAATGAATATTATATAGTTATAATATTCATTATTTTACACATAAACTAACATAACACGCTGTAAACTAACGATATTGTGTGGCTAAGTATTTACATACGTACTTACATTACAGTCATCTGCTTCACTTCTTTTTTTCTTCTCTAACGGGTCTCTTATAGTCGTACTGACTAAAACCACCACGTGTTCCCTTGTACGCAAAACACAATACTAGCAATTTTGGTGGAATTCACATAACTAACAATCTTGTTAACCCCTCTAACTAAGCTAGCATGATACAAGTCTGGAGTGGGTCCACGGCAATAGAGTTCGAATCCGGTACCTCTCGTTCACAAGGCTGAGACCTTAGCCATTAGCTATAGACGCTTTGACGTAGCCTCCGGACAGATTCGTCCGATAAAACCCATCTCTAGATGTCTTTTCCCAACAAAGCCCTAAGCCGAGGTTCGTACCCCACAGAGGATGCCCTAAGCGCGTAGTTGCTTAGTTTGTAGGTTTACAATAAACCGAAGCTGGAGGCTTTAATGTATTATACTTAAAACCGCCACAGGCTAATCCGGTTAAGGAGCCTATTAAGACCGGATGCCTATCTGACCTCCACAACTAAATTAACTGTGGAATACGATACCCTTTAGAAGGGCGGTTATACTCCCCTTTTTAGGAAGGTGTGTAAGTGTTCAGACACACTTACCCAACTAGACTAGTGTACCATTGAGCGGACAACTCAATGGTTCATTAGTCGATTATTATTATAATATTTTAATTTAATTATTCTAGGATTTCAACTATACTTACCAAATTTCATACGGAGCCGCTCATTAGATTTAATGAACGGATCCGTATGAAATTTGGTATTTGGCGTGAAAGAAAATATCTATCCATCCTTATAAACTTGTGCATTTATTATATTAGTAAGACTTTACCAAAGGCTTTAGTATCTAAGCTCTTCGATCTTTTTACGCCTGACTCTTACTTAATTGTTTTTTTTTTTGTTACAGGCAAGCATCTATTTCTTCTTCAAAAGTCCTTTAAGTTCAAGAAAGCCTCAAAATTACGATCTGTAAGTTCACCTTTCTGTCTTACAAATAAAGAAACCCGACCATAAGAAAAGTTTACAAACAAGAGAGACAAGTGACAATCTTAACCCAGATATTTTCAAAATCGCAAACCATATCACAAATTCATAAAAACTATTAATAATACAGATAAAAGACAGAAAGAAAAAGTTATTATTGCCACACGAAACGACTTGCATTCAAGTTAAAAACTTATTAAATTTTCTTAAGAATAGTATTAGGTATTAGTAATAGGTACTTAATACGTAAGTATAGAAAAAGACTTAGAATAACAACGCATAGAAAGGGTGTCTAGAACAAAACACGAGCGATTTCGTGTGTTCACTTCATTTTCATTGTGTGCGTGAGCTGAATGTGTCTACGTTCCTCAAACGCACACAAATATAGCTTTCAGTGATACCATTACCAGGCCATTACTCACAAAAATGGGAAAACGCACTATTATGTTGCTGGATCAAATCAAGTATATATAATGAAACTGGATAAGATGATGTTTTTTCATGTAATATGACTTATATGACATATTTTTTACGGAAGGTAAACGAAATGGGATATCGTTCATTGCGTTTAGAATGCTTGATGTGTGATGTGTTATAATAATATTATAGACATGTATTAATTGCTTGAAAGGTCTCGTTTGATATAAATTAAAAGTATGTGTTATATTTATGAAATAGAAAAATATGATTGAGAACATTACTTAAATGAAAAAAATCTTAATCAATAAAATTGTGATCTTTATTATGCCACTCTTCGAACTAACTATAACTCTTAGTTTTAAAACACTGTAGGTAGTAGCTGTAAATAAATATAGTTTAGTTTGACGCACACATAATCGCTTCCAAAACTATATTTTTTAAAACAAAAATAAGTACAAAAGGAAGCAATATGGGTATTTTTTTCCTCACTGATAGCAACATTGAATTGTGATAAGTTAAGTTATTCGAATTTTTGTTTGATGATCGATTAAAATGTAATTTGATTACACACTTTTTGTTTCCTGAAGGACTATGACATCCATTTACGCTAAAAACGGTCGTTTTAAATTATTTACTTGCGAGCTCTGTTCGGCGGAATGTGACCTTGAGTACTGACGGCTCGCCGAGTAAAGTTGGCCATAATGGCTAAGTTTTAGTTGCCTCACTTTTTGCACTCGTACTAGCTTTCTATGCGTTATTATTCTAAGGAAAAAGAATTAAAGATTGAGAATTGTCGAAAGTAAGAAAAGCAAGATAAAAAAGGCAAAATAAACTGCTTTCTATATGTAGGTATTGGTACTTTTAACAACAGGTTCTTTCTCATTTTGGACCGGTAAAACATTTGACCTCAGCTAACTTCCTTGGCGACAAAACAACGACACACAGACACACATTCTTTCCGCACTAATAACAAAAGACAGTGAATGAGGTCAACCTGCATTGTTAGCCAATAATCCGAAGTTAATGTAGGCAAAGTCACAGTTGAAGGCAAGCTAGATAGTTATTAGCTATCGTTACTGGCTGTAAGCTGTTATTACCGGTTCGAGCCGGTAATTAAAGAGAATTATTGTGCTGTATTGCAAGTGCCATCCCTCACGAGATTTGAAAGGTAATTGATATGTTTGTTGAACAATTATAAATGTAATCATTAATCATTTTAATTATTCATTGCCGTACTTTTCCATAGTCAAATAACTTGTTTCCTCACACACTTGCACCGGGGGCTGCGGAAGCACTTAATACTATTCAATGCGACCCCCGATATAACGATCTACCCTTAGTTCTCTCAGGGCCCGTTTTCAAATTTACGTAACAAAAGAAATGACGGTTTGGTGGTTTCTTTCTTCAGTTCCAAATTATCTTACTGTTCAAGAATCTAACTCTACCTTAAGCAAGTGAACCGTTTGTCAAAGTAAAACAGATTAATTTCTAGGTCCAATTCAAAATAAATTATTACGAAAAAAGCACATGTTCACCCCACAGACTCCTAGCTAATTGAACCTCAAAACAAAAACAAATATAACAGAACCAGCTTTAATACAAAATTCTTGGCACGAATCCCTAATTACTTACCAAGGTACATAAAAAAAATAGTCGCCTAATACTGTCTTTTACATATAAATTGCACAGTTTATGTTATTTTATCTTTATTTGTTAGCTAAGCTAACTCCGTGTCGGAACCATTGGGCAACACGCCAATTGGTGACAACAACAAAAAATCGATAGAAACGGCGTGAATTAGCCTTATGACGTAGATGAAAATCTATTGTGAACTATTTTCAAAGTATGAATATCTAGCTATTTTGATGACACTGTTGCTGCAGTGGTCGAGTGTTGAGCTGGTGCGTTGCGTCTCGCAGGTTCGGACCTGAACAAATGATTGTATGACTTACAAATAGTTGTTCCGGGTCTGAGTGTTGGCAAAAATGCACTCAAGACTTTGGACTTGGTGCAGTGAATGAATGATTCGCTGGTGCGCTGCGTCTCGCACGTTCGGACCTGAACAAATGATTGTATGACTTACAAATAGTTGTTCCAGATTTGAGTGTTGGCAAAAATGCACTAACGATTTTGGAGACATTTACAGTTTGGAACAATGATTAGGTTGTCATTGGACGTCTTTGACAATCATTACGGGTTATCAGAAGCCAGTAAATCTGATACTGGTTTAGCCAAGAGGTATCGTGTTACCCAGCTACTGGGTGGTAGAGGTCAGATAGGCAGACGCTCCATGTAAGATACTAATAATCAACTCCATCCTGTTAGACTGGAAGCAGACCCCAAAATAGTTGGGAAAAGGCTAACCAGATAATAATGATGTTAATTGATGGTTGTCGCATCTTTATCACATTGTCGCCACCCGCATGTCTGTTACAGCCTTTGTTTTGTCACACAAACATCGTCTTAATTAAACAGAGGAAGCTCACTCTTGTGTTTGTCTAGCCGACTGGATAGATTTGAACAAATGAGATCATTACACACGTTCTAAATGTCAAAGAGACATAGGCAATGATAACTTAAAAATAAAATGATGGCCGCTGTCGTATATTGATAAAATCGTCATGTGGGCGATCAAAATAAATGATATGAGGTTTTAAACTGACATGATGGTCATTAAGAGTATCATTAAACTTGAAACATGATAATGACTATGTGTATTAGTTTCGAGTTTCCTATATTTCGGCACTGTTACAAGCCCCGAACACGGGTCATTCCGACCAAATGGTAAATATCCCGTTTTAAGTTCAAATAAAATAGTTTAAGGAGACGATTCCGACAACATAAATTTGGTCGAGTCTAAGCGTCAGAGCTTTGAACATCGTTGGAAATTTAAGCCAAACGGTTACATTTGGGGGAGTGTGCGATGGAATTCCACAATCTCATTCCACCAAGCCCGTTCCATCATCGGCCTAAAAAACGAATAGAGATGCGCCAGCGTTACGTGGTGGACATCCCAGAAATACACACAAAACGTTTTGGGAATACTTTCAGTGTGCGTACAGCTAAGGAGTGGAATTCCCTGTCGGAGTCTGTGTTTCCTGATAGCTATAACCGGGGGGTCTTTAAATCAAGAGTGAATTTATGTTACTTGTAGGTAAGTGTGCTTCATCATCGCTTGCTATCCGATGAGATAGTGGTCAAACGCTAGCATATTGTCAATAAAAAAGAAACAAGTAAATGTTAGTTGCATCGAATCTTTGATTGAATTTAAAGAAATTGACTATTTGGAAAGTTATTGTCGATTTTTGTCGTCGTCTTTTTTGTTAAAAGTTAATAAATGTTAAGTAATAAATCTACGAAGAATTAGCTGTCCGAGCTTGAATGTCGTTGTGATGCAAGATACAACCCAAACCTACCCCTACGCGCCTAGACCATCCTCAGTGGATGTCGATACGTTGATCACACAGGCGCGAATAAAATGCCAATTTTTAATTGTTTTTCTGAGAATATTTCTAGCTACCAGATATCCAAATTAGGGTTTCCGTAAATAGACCTACCGAGTTTCACACAGCGGTCAATATCAAAGACAAACTTGTTTAATATGTAATGAACTTGAGACGTTAAGAATCCACACATACTAATATAGAAAAAACAAATCATTTATATGCTAATCAGTTTCTTAATGAGAGTCTAAGACGATCAAGTCGTCTTGCCAAATTTATAACTGAACTAGTGTTGTTGTTTTTACAACGGGCATAAAATTAAGATTCTTGATGCCTCTCCAGGGTCCTAGAATCGATTCCCATAATGGATAAAAAAACATTCGTGGATATAACTCGATAGCCCGGACTTACATCTCACCTCTATTGCTGGGCCTGATCTCTATCCCCGTCCTTTTCGAATAGCCATCCCATCTGATTTTGAGAGTAATGGAACAGAGAGTGCATTTCTGTTTTGGCGTGCACTTTGCCTATTATAGGATGCAAAGGCCGATCACCCACACGATGGACAGACTTAATAAAATCAGCCACACAAAGTACCATAGCAGAATGCTCTCGCAACGCAGCAAACCGGCGAAAATGGAGAGACATTGCCAGGAAAGCTGTTGAAGCCGAAATACTCACTGGTTCCCCCAACCTCGTACGTCATGCTAACAACCATGACCACTCTGTCAAGAGTGTGCGATTGAAAAAGAGATACCTAATATCTCATGCCTCCGGTCAGGAGTCTTATATACCGTCCGGACCACAGTCTTAAACAGATGTTAAAAACAGCATTTAAAGTTAAGTGTGAATAGGTTACTTCTAGGTAAGCGTGCGTCATTTTCGACCACATCATCAGTTACCATCAGGTGAGATGGTGGTCAAACGTGAGCCTATTATCAATTTAAAAAAAAACTCGGAGCGCAATTTAAAAAAACAACGCGGTCACACAAACAGATAAATACGAAATAGAACTCTATTTTGCAGTTCGAATACCTAATAGATGGTTTGATAAAAAGTGATTTACATAACAAAAACATTAGTAAGAAATTCTCCAAAGATTAGTCACAGTTATTATTATTGGTAACTAGTTTTTTGGAGTCTACTTAATACAGTTTTTTCTGTTGGTCTGGGTACAGAGTCCTGTACTTATAGATATATGCAGGTTACCTCTTATGTAATACCTAATTGTGACATGATAACAAAGAGTCGGTGACCTTTTTACTCAACTACGGCAAAACCAGAAGCGGGCTTAGACAAGTGATCCTTACTTCGTTTCAATGCAATTTAGCTTGATTTTAATAGTATCTTAATTTTTATCTCAATTTAATTACTTTTTATACAAATGCTAAGCACAAACTATTTCAGTTGTATCTTCTTTTTTTATTTGTTAAATAACTAGTGAATAAGTCGTTGGTGTGTCAATAAATAAAGTGTCAGCGGTAGCGTGGCATACGTGTTTGTCAAACAAAACTTCAGAAATGACATTGACAAGTAATGTTGTCGAAATATCACTAATATTTAGTCATCTTTTATTTAAAGATAGAACCCTCCAGAAGGATCTAAAATTTCCATTTTATGTATGTTTATAAAATGTCTTACATAGAGATCTACTAAACCGTTATTTATTTACGCGCGAAGTATCTTGTAATCAAGTTACTGGGTTGTGGAGTTCAAGTAGGCAGTCGCTCCATTAAATTCGTGCACTTAGCTACATCCGGTAACAAAAAAATTAATATAGCAGACACTATATTTAATTTAGATTTGCAAGCTAAGAAAACAGAACGACAGCCAAAGATGCATTAAAAGAATCCCATTAAGATGTTGCTTCAAGGATCCAATCTCACACTAACGCAGTGATTAGTCACCGCTAATTTAAAAATTATGATTTATTAACTATAATAAAAGGAAGCGTGGAAATGAATCGACACAAAATGACAGTCCGAGCGGGTCAAGGTGTCGCCGGCATGTCACTGTGTCGACACCAATGAAAAACAACAATTTATAGAGCATGGTGCGATACAGGAGCGAAAGCGATTATCCCGTCTTCTTAGCGTGTCGATGGCAAATGGCTATATCTGAGTCTTCCCAGAACTGGGCAACAAGTTTGGCATCGTCAGTCATTGGTGGAAGCTTTCATCAAGTCCTGCAGTGAACAGTTGACGGGACACGCAGGACAGGAAATTACGTTTGCCATGGTTTGTAGAGCAACATCATATATACACTCCAAGGCAGAGTTATCTATAAATCTCCACCTGAACGTTGTCAGCGGAATTATAATAAATAACAGTAACTATAATAATTATTATAAGTATAATTATATGATATATATTTATGATAAGTATAATAATACTTATACACTTATAATAAATAGATCCATAAATACAATAGATTACTTTATATTGACGAATATCCGCTTAGGTGCGTTTTCTAAACCACGCAACGCATTTTGATACGGTTTTCACTAAAATAAAGAGCGACAAACGAAGTATTAGTATAAAATGTTCACTCGAGCGAAACTGGAACGGTGCGCGAGTAACTAATAATTAGTGTAGGTACATCTTGTAGGCCTGATCAAATAAAAAATATTAACGTCTTAAAGCATCGAGATTTCTATTTATTTATTTATTATATATTTTATTGTACACCTCACAATGTTTCTATGGATACAAAAATTTAAACTAGTGTACAATGGGCGTTCTTATCGCACAGGGCAATCTCTTACAGACAACCTTTGGATGGACAAAAATTAAAGGAGACTGTTTAAAGGCTGTCTGTCAGTGTACAAACAACATAAATAATATTAATTATAAACACACATGCAATACAAAACTCATATACTGATAAATATTACATGTATCTATAATTGAGAAAGAAGGAGAAAAGTTGTAGGGAGAGGTAATGCTCCTTCACCATTCTTTTGAACGCTGGTAGCGTTTGAGCCACGGAATAGATGAATAAGGTTGGAATGGTAATGTGGGCGTGGCGAGCGCGCCACATTTATGATACGAAAATCATAGCTCGACCGATTAATTCATTCGCCGCGTTTAGTGCGCTTCGAAATACTTTGGAACACAGAGCTCTGCTTTAAAATGTCGTGTTGTGCAATTATAACCTGTAAAACAAAAAGTTAGACCGCAAGTATAGAGCGAGGAGGTATATCTTTCCATCAGTAAGTCGAAAATAACATTTAATTACAATTTTATTTGTAAAAAACATAAAAATATTCTGATCACTATGAAATTCCGAACATTAACAACATTATTGCAACAAGTTACAAAAAATATACATTGCCCGATGTGTACTCGCTTAATCAACGCAATGAGCAAGTCCGTTTACAATGTATTGCATCCTCTCACTTCAACCATTGATGTTTTGTCCTTTGCCCTGATTGGCCGTGATGCACGGCGCATGTTTATTGATAGTGAGTTACAATCAGTAGCAAGCTCTCGATTTAAGTGTGTGTAATTTATTTGTGTGCATAATTCGCATACGTAACGGGCCTCTTGCTTATAGTTGAGCTGTGGGAGTGGGAGACAAGCGGCGACACGCGTTCTCATAGAAATCAGGAACTATTTCCTTTCTAACCTCTTTTATCTGTTCTGTGGTTTGAGCACACCTCACTTCTATGGGTAATGCATTCCACAAACGAGCTGCTTGAATAGTGAAACATTTGTCAAAGAAAGAAGTGGAATGCATACGAATACTAAATTTTCCGATGATCTCAAGGATCTAGAATGTGTGTCACAGAGGAACTGAAAGCGTTCCTTAAGATAAAAAGGAGTAAAAGGATTAAAGAGCACATTATAAAGTAGAGAAAGTAAGTTAAGATTCCGGCGAAACCTAATAGGATTTCAAGATGTACAAATACAAATGACCGGACGAATGCGCCCTAATGGCCATCTTTGACGGTTGTTACGGGTATCAAGAAGACAGAAAGTCCGTGACCAGCCTTATCAAGGAATATCGTGATACCCTGTTACTGGGTTATAAAAGTCAGATACGAAATCGCTCCACTTAAACCACTGTTACTCAATTGCTTCCAGGTAGCCGATTCCAACATATTTGGGAAAAGACTAGCGAGATGTTGTTTGAATCGTTTTAAATTGAATCATCACCTCGCCTATCGTTTGTACCCGCCTGTCAGGGACCGTTCAAGTATTACGTAAGCACTATAGGGGGGCGTGGGGGTCTTTGCTTTGCTTATTTTTGATGACATGGGGGGTGGGGGGATCTAGATGGTGATTACGTCAGCAATTGTCTATGCTTCAAAACGAAATGCATTTTTGGGGATTCCTACAAATAATGAATTGTTGAATTCCGTGTCAGTAAAGTTTATTTAAATGAATATTATGTGCATTACAGACTTCTATTCCAAACCTATTCCTTATTTCTAGATTTATAACTGCTGCTCATGAATCAATCAATTGTACCAATGTTTACGTAAGCATGGGGGGAGGGGTAAGAGCTTTGCTTACTTTTGCTGACGAGGGGGAGGGGTGGGTTAAAAATTGCAAAAAATGTGCTTACGCAATACTTGAACGGCCCCATCTGTTTCGTGGGGAGAATCGCCAAATGACTACTTCCAGTCTGGGTGGAGCGGAAAGGAGTGTCAAACTTTTACTGACTAAAACCCACCCTGTTCCTTTAGTAGCCCTTGCATCCGGGGTCCGGTAACTCTGAACCATTTTGCAACCCCGGCAGAATCGCTCATAACTTAGACCACACCCGACTAATCAGTTTGCGAAACAATCTCAAAATCCTTAACTCAGGTCACTAGTTAGTACTTAATTTATCTATACCATATCTCATTGTTTTCAACACTATTGTTAGAAACTAATTCATACCCGATACCATTGTTGCTGTGTGATATAATTAGGTTGTAATTCTGAGTGTTAGAACTTTAAAATTGTATATTGGTATGTCGGTAATTATAATTACGATTATCTTTGATTACGATCTGTTGATCTGATTGTTGTGTGTTATTGATTATTGGATATAAGAGAAGGGAAGGACGTGAAATTTAAATTGCTTTGAGCGTTGTTAGTGCCCTTACGTTGCCTGTACGATTTGATGGCTCTTTTATATTGCGGTGTCCAGGTTGATTGAACTTTGATGCGATTGCGGTCTGGTTTGGGAAGTTTGGTGCGCCATTTCTTCCTGGCTAAAACACTATGAGGTGGGTATGCATTTAGAGAGAGTGTCTTCATTATGTGCGTTTATGTTGATGTTCAATAAAGTGTTAGTGTGTGTGTATGTGTGTGTTTGTGTTGTTTGTTAGTATTTGAAATGATGTCGCATATATCAACTAGTAGGTCATTTTGTAACTTGACAGTGTCTTTGGATATTTTGAGGGAACAAAAAACTATTTTCGAATTTGTATGTCCTTGTTATTTTTAATGTAATATTTAATAATTATATGAACTATTTAAACAACGAAGTAAAATAAAAGAATTTAAAAATATATTAATTTCAATTCATCATTCTCAACGCTGTCGGCTGATGGTGTACCCTGTAATTACTTACTTACCCAAGAGACTGGCGTGGCATTGCCACGCTGTATTGCAATGCTTAGCTGTAAGCCAAAATGATAGGCAGCTCTTGGGTTACAGAAAGATTATGGACATTTTCAATTTTAGATAAATGTCCTGTTTTGAGGTCCTATTACATAAGAATATTTCGGTGTTTCGTTTCGTGGTTTAATACATATAAACACTGTCGTGCCATCTTCGACACCAAATAGTTTTCTCCTACACTACACTACTGTATTACTATTATTATTTGGAGACGCTTTAGTAACAACGTACGTACCTCCAAGCCATCAAACTACAGTTCCTTTATCCACGATACCCCAAGACATTAGCCACAACATACTACTCTTGTACGTAAGCCGGTACCTCTTATCTCCCCGACCACATCTCTAAGGCGTAGCGGGGGTGTTTGAAAGCGTTTAATCACAATAATCGCTGCACTTTCAGCTTCTGTTTCTGCGACTAAGTAGGCCAACACTTTCTAGCTTATTGTCTTGGCTAGAGAAAACTGTTGTGTATAATGGTAGCTAGGTTTATTTAAAAGTGGCTGTTGTCTGTGTGTTTGTTTGTTATAAAACATAACTGCTCGCACAACTTTACACCTATAACACTTGCGTCCTCATTAAAAGTATTACCAGCAATTCATTACAATCAAACATAAAACTACGCAAAAAAACAGTGACATACAACACACGGAGTATAAACAAGTTACAGCTAATGACCTCACGTGCACGGACTAATTACGGGAAAAGTACTATATTGTTTGAGGGAGTACGACTGTAATGGTCTGCCGGAGGATTTGAAACGAATTAATAGTGTCAATATCTTCAAAAATAAACTTAAGAAACATGTCCGAACAATGTAACATAACACCTCCAACATTCCAAGAGTGAACGCTACTTTTAATATTCAAATATTTTAATACTTTGTATCTCATTTTTAACCGACTTCTAAAAAAGGAGGAGGTTCTCAATTCGGATGTTTGTATTTTTTTTTTTTTTTTTTTTTTTTTTTTTTTATGTTTGTCCACGCATAACTCCGTCGCTTGCCAACCGATTTGAAAAATTCTGTTGTTGAATTGCTGAATTTTTTGTTGGAAAGGGTATACTTCCCAAATGGTCCCATGAAAATTTTATCGAAATCGGACGAGCCGTTTCTGAAAAATCAAAAAAAGTCGAAAAAAATAATTTACCTTGATGATCTTTTCGTTTACTCTGCATTGCGTTGTTTGTTCGCGCATAACTCCGTCATTTACGAATCGATTTGGAAAATTCACTGACCCACTAAAAAGCGCGAAAATAAAAACATTTTTGCAAAAAATAAAACCGACTTCCATATCAAAACACTACAAAGCCAAAAATAATTTTAATTTCGGAAGGCGGTGTGAAAAAAAAAGAAAATTCAAAACCAATAACACCGACTACCGAAGTTAAAATTATTTTTGGCTTTGTAGTGTTTTGATATGGAAGTCGGTTTTATTTTTTGCAAAAAAGTTTTTTAAGTGAACCATAATGTTCTTATGAGAAATAAATTTCTTTAAACCTAACTGCTCTTAGACGACGTAGTAATACTAACATATTAGTCAACGTAGCGAATGGTGAGCTATACAAGGTGCCAGATAAACGAGAAATAAAGTACATTGACCTTTTTCTAATATCTCTGCGTAGATACCCGTAAAACAAGCAATTAACTGTTTTTCATTACTATAAAATGTAAAGGGTCGCGATAGATGTGGATTCAAGACAGATTTGTCTTTATTTCCGTTTTTTAAATAAATTAGTCAACAAAAATGTAGGAGGGTCAATGACTTTTATTCCAAGTTTATGTGGCGTTTGGTATAGCTTCTGTCTTACCCAAAACCAGATCTCATTTCATCTTCTTAGTCTATTTGAGGTCGGGTTCCAGTCTAATCCAATGCTCAGTATTAGATTTCTGAAACATAGAGTAATCTCAATATGTTGAGATGGTCACCCATCCGCTTAAGCGTTGCTTAACCTCGAAGATCGACCCTAGTGCTCTCTTAGCTACGAGGCCCTAGAACACAAATCCATAACTATAATAAAAGAATACTACCATACTAAAAAAAAAAACGACGGGTTGCACTCCGGGAGTGCCGGCAGAAGTAAAACTTGAATATTAACGTTGTGCATTTTTTGATATTTTGGAATGGTTAGGGAATAATTTTGCATGAATTGCTTTCATTATCAGTATAAAAGTACTATCATTTATGTGGTAGAATACAATATTTATTCATTGCGCTATCGTACACAAACATGACAATTTATATTACATTAAAAAGAAAGAGGGGGATACTTCTACGCCGCGCCGGCTGTCTACTCTCCGTCCGTCTTACGAATTTTCGATCAGGTCACGTGTCCTGACGCGAGTTTAACATTTTTTACCCATTACAAAAAAAGTGCACAACGCCGCTAAAGAAGTTTTTACTTCAAAAAATAGCCTTACGTATAAGAAATGTAGACTCTGCCGTTTTAAGTTTAGCTAGATGAGGCCGGTGTTTCCTAACTTAGAAGGAAGAACGATTTGAATGATCGTGAAACTCCATAAAAATCAATCTAGTATTCTTAGCGTTAACAAAATACCTACGCATTAACATAGTCGGGTGAATTCCAATTTTACATTACAATGATATGTGAGATGGTTAACAAATAGGACTTGATAGAAAGCGGTTTGGTCTGCCTAAAAAACCAAGGTTTTTTTATTAGTATTCACTCGGAAACGATATTCGCGCAATGCACGACATTGCATAAAGTGGCTTGATGTTGCGCAACAAATATTTGACTAGGGTCATGGCTTCGGAGACCTAATTAAAAGAATTCAATTTGAATATTCACTGCTGCGCTATTCATTCGCTGCTACATTCATTAGCCAAAACGCCTGAATCCAACACCCTAAAATACCATGTCATTCACAAGCGAATGTAATTTTAGATTCATTGCTTCATATGATTTAAAAGGTCGTCTGCTCGACATAGTACACACGTAATCAATACAGTTGAAAGGTCCAAATGAAAGCATTGCGGTCCATTGAATGCGGTTTTGTATTACGCAATTAAGTCATAGAATTTATTGGTACTTGTTGTCTTTAGTTTCTTCGGCAATATTGGAACAGGATGCCTGATGAACAGATAGTTCTTACCTTCTTATTTCTTGGTTACAATGTATAAGTCGTGGCCAGATTCTAGAATTGACATTTCATGAAGTGTTCGATCATTTCATGAAATGGTTGTGTTTCATGTCATCTCAACGTTTAATGAAATGCCAGTCAACCTTTGGCCATATCATGAAACACAACCATTTAATGAAATTTCCGAACATTTCATGGAAAGATCATCATATAAATGGCCATATCGTGACGAGTTCAAAGGGTGCAATAAAATTGTCTGTAAATGGATAGATTACCACCTGACGTGGCCAGATCTTAGAATGAATCATTTCATGAAGTGTTCGACCATTTCATGAAATGATTGTATTTGATCACGAATGTTTGGCCAAATCATGAAGTAGCCGTGCGTTTAACTGTTCATATCGTCAAACGATGCGTATTCAATGATCTGGCAAGACCACATCATGATGTGACCATCGATCGATGTTCTACATATTTAATGAAACACAACCATTTCATGAAATGATCGAACTCTTCATGAAATGATCAATTGCTGGCCACGATATATACAACGTGTAATTTATAGGGTATATATATACCGAGTGCACATCCTAAATTTACGTGTGTAGAACTTATTACAAATACCAATACACTGATACCAGAGACCGAATTTTTCAAATTAAGAAGAACGAAAGGAATTATCGTGTTATTGGCAAGTGACGTGGAAAGTTATTGACCCTCGTAGTGCTGTGACACGTTTGTTATTACAGGTATTCAAGAAACATGTGAAACCAATAATTTGGGGTCAATTCTGTGAGTCAGTTATTTTGAGCTGAAACTTTGCATAGAGACTCCATACCAGATGTTGTCTTCAGTCCTTTTGGATAGATATGGGGTTTCCGTAACACGTTGTATAAATCAAGTCTCTATAAGGTCGCGAGTCAAAGGCGCGTCATTTGCGTGCACGTCAAAGAGAGTTTAGCAACATTGACGGGGCCCAATAGGGCCAATGCCTGCCGGGGTTGGGGGAATATTTTAACGATTTTCGGAACGTAACAGAAACAACAGGGTGGATTTTAGTCAGTAGAAATCTGACTCCCTTCCTCTTCTCCTAGTGTGGCAAGAATCATATGAAGGAGAGACTCCACCACCGATTGTTAAGGGCCTATACTACCTCAAATGGCTTAGCATGATCCTCCGTTATGTCGAAAATACTGCAGCAATAATTTTGAAATAAATATATGGTAAAGTTGAGGATTAATGTTAGGTACTATGTTTGACGAAAACACGATTCCATAAAATTTTATTGATAGAAAATAAATCCAAAGTTACCTCCAAACCGAACAATAAACCGCTGGTATTCAAAAATAACTTCAAATTAGATAATGAAACTTTGCATATTAATTGAACTAACTATAAAGCAGGTCTTATGTTATTTACTTTTTTTTAATTACCATTATTTTCACCATAAAAAGAAATAAACTAAATTATCGGTGTCTTGAAATCTTGTCCCTGCCACCCAGTCTCGCTTGCTCGCGTGACCGCGGCCAGTAGTGTGCGAGCGAGCAAGATAAAGAGTGAGAAGCTCTGAGGTAGTACCTATAGGCCGTTAAGAGTCAGAATGTAAGAGATACATCAAGTTTCATTTGCCATTTCTCTAGGCAATGTGAAGTCACGCGTGTAATTTCACCATTCAATTATTAATTTCGTCATTCTTGCAAAACTAGAGCAGCCGGCCAATGCGACATCAAAAATATGACGAAACTTTACCCAACACATTGAAAACGGATGATTCGTCCCCAAAATCATTGAATGAATCATCAAATTGATTTTCCACATACGTGGTCACGTAAAATCTCTTGTCAAGGTTTTAACGGGTCGCCCTATCAATAACCAAGCCGTTATTACTTGACCGTTGGGTTTTATCTTAGGGACCCGCAGCTTTTATGTTCGCTTAAAATTCTTTTCTTTATTATGCCTGTCGAGGAAGTCGGGATGAAATGAATTTTCCTGAAAATATGAATAAGTGGGTACTTATGCCAGGCGCGACTTTTACGGTCGGTAATAATGAATCCTATGTCAAAATACCAAGCGCTTCTCCTCCACATTTATTGTGCGCACAGCCAAGCTGTGGAACTCTGCCGGCTTCTGTGTTCCTTGCGACTTACAACCTTTCACCCTTTGAAGCAGGAGTGAATAGGCACCCTGGACTCTCGTTCTATCATAGACCTCATCTATCGCTTACCATCAGGCGAGATCGAGGCCAAGAGTAGGCTCATCCTGAATAAATAAATAATAATAATAATCAATCAAAATTCAAGATGGCGCTGACGAAAATTTATCTCATGCAGATAAGGAACGAGAATCCTCATTCTGATTAATTTTTATACGCGAAGCAACGCTAATGGCTAAGGTGTCGGCCTTGTGATCGAGAAGTCACGGGTTCGAACCCCACCCATTACACTATTGCCGTGAACCCACTCCAGACACAAGCATATTTGTAGCTTAGTTGGAGGGGTTAATAAGATTGAATTCTACCCAAATAACTATTTCTCTTTAAAAAGAAATGTAATTGGTCGAAGCTCACCTGATGTTGAACACAAAGGTGGTTACAGTTTCCCCGAAAATTCAGGCTCAGGCGCATTTTGAAGGTTTCACCCTTTCACAAAAAACTGCTTCATGAAGATAAGTGGTCTCGTTACTGACTCAAAGGAGTTATTTGTCTATTGTATTACCGGAGCACTGGGTTCTGGAAGTCAAAACAGTAAACGATAATCCACAAAATAAATCGCAAAACGTTTTGGGAATACTTTCATCGTGCGTACAGCTAAGGAGTATCTGTGTTTCCTGATCGCTATAACCTGGGGGTATTTAAGTCAAGAGTATATAGGTTGCTTTTAGGTAAGCGTGCTTCGTCTTCGACCACATTATCACTTACCATCAGGTGAGATAGTGGTAAAAAACGAGCCTATTATCAATAAAAAAAAAATGGCTTTTCGCTGGTTATTTTCACGATGGTTGTTTTTATCAAAAAACGGTGCAAACAACAGTTGTTAGGTGGAACAAATTCACCTTATTTGAATTTCACCGTAGTTTCAAGTAGCCCCATACTCTGAACCAGTCTATTAAGACTCGGTATAACATATACGGAACCCATACTGATACGACACACGATCTTTAGCGTTCGTCTCACGTTTTACAATCCCAAGTTATTTGTTATTCGGATGTGATTCGGCGAATCGAATACCGTAAGCATATTTACATTATCTAAAAACCTAACTTTGCAATTTCAACTTAATGTTGCAAGTAATAGAGGTTAGTATACGTTTTGAGAAACGTAAACGATATTTTATTATTCAATGCGGTATCGAATTTGTATTGGGTGATTCAAAGTTGAAGTATTTTTAAGGGCAAATTAAACAAACGGATATGCAAAATTCTTTGAGTAAATTTGCAATTTCTACCCGTTGAGGAAAAGAAACGGAATACAGTCATAGTACTTGAAACACAACCGCGCAATAAGTACACACTACTGTTACTGATTCCCTTCTGATTATTTTAGAAAACTACGTGTTAAATTAAGAATTTACAAAAGAACAAAACTGGCCACGTGCGTGTTTGAAAAACCTCAATGTAATTTTTAAAGACTTGTCTATACGTCTAGTATAGTATAGTATAGTCGAACGCACACACGTGTAGGTTTGATGAACAAAAGTATTATTATTTTAGTTTCAGTTTCATGTATGGGGAGCTCCCTTTAATGTTTTATTTTATTTTATTTTTATGTATTGAAATCGGAAAGCGGTTCACAGAATACATTTACCCGCCAATTTTCACATGTGTAGTCCTAAAAGTTCCGGAATAAAATGGATGTAACGTACGGATGGAGAGACAGACAGACATGTAGAATCTATAAGGGTTCCGTTTTTTCCATTTCCCATTTCCATTGGGCTACGGAACCCTAAAAAGGTACAACTAATTTAATAGGTAGATAAAAAAAAATCTAGAGGTATATGTAAAAATATTATGCATATCGTATCAAAACGTTCAGCTCCATGACCTGATCCCTCCATCTCCCTTTCACTACCGGACTACCAGACGCACTCTTGGGTACCATTCCACACTTTGTTGATATACCGTCTTGTCGCACCAAGCGCTGTTCTTCCACATTTATTGTACGTACAGCCAAGCTGTGGAACTCTGCCGGCTTCTGTGTTCCCTGCCACTGACCTTTCAGCTTTTAAAACAAGAGTGAATAGGCATCTTCTGGGCTCGCTCGTCCCATCGTAGACCTCATCTATCGCTTACCATCAGGCGAGATAGAGGAAAAAAATAAATCTTATTAACGTTTTGAGGAACTAATGACTAAATAATAACAACCGTTTAGGTTGACTTTCAAGGTTAAGCAACGTTTGCTTGAAGTCAATCAGATAATGTATGACCTTTACATGTCGAGATTCCTTGGAAACTACGTTAATTCTTTGATCTCGGCTGTCATTTTCACAGTCTTTAGTTGAAGTCGGAAGACAAAACATCTGGCACCAAACTAGTCACGAGAAGTATCTTGTTACCCCTGGGTAACAAGATACTTCGGGGTAACAAGATACTTCTCGTGACTAGTTTGGTGCCAGATGTTTTGTCTTCCGACTTCAACTAAAGACTGTGAAAATGACAGCCGAGATCAAAGACCTGTACTGTGTAGGTGTAATAGGGCTTAGGTCGATCACACGTGCGGACTGCGCGTTGATAGATATCGCTTTTCGCTTCGGATTTTTGGTTCTACGATTTTTTTTTTTATTCCGAATGAGCCCGCTCTTGACCTCGATCACACCTGATGGTAAGTGTAAGATGAGGTCTACGATCGAACGAGCGAGCCCAGAAAATGCATATTCACTCTTGCTTTAAGGCTGACGGGTCATACGTGGCAGGGAACACAGAAGCCGGCAGAGAGTTCCACAGCTTGGCTGTACGTACAATAAATGTGGAAGAAAAGCGCTTGGTGCGACAAGACGGTATATCAACAAAGTGTGGATGGTATCCTGCGATGCGTCTAGTGGACCGGTAGTAAAAATGGAGCTCTTGCGCACACTCTCCGAAGTACAATCTGTAGAAGATAGATAGGCAAGCAACGTTTCGCCGGTGAGGCTGTGAAGCTTGCCTGCCAGAACCTCGTCGCCTATGAGCCTTTTAGCTCTGCGTTCGATCGAGTCAAGTGCAGCTAGCTGGTATTTTGCTGAGCCATCCCACAAGTGACTGCAATGAGTGTTTTTACGTTTTCGTCCACCGCTTTGAAATCAGCAGTAATGACTGATGATGTAAAGTACACAAACTAGGTAATATCCTAATGGCTAAGTGGTCGGCCTTGTGATCGAGAGTTAGCGGATTTGAACCCCACCCACCCATTGCCGTGAACCCACTCCTGACACAAGCATATTTAGCTTAGTTGGAGGGGTGAACAACATTGGCATGTATTTAACGCGGCGACAAACTAATCTGATTTAAGGTTTTAAAAGTAATTAAAATGAGTAGGAAGAATAATAGGTTGGCAGCTACAGTGAAGTAGCATTTTAAGCATAAAGTAGCAGCTTTATATGAAGTTCCAAGCTTTGTTTAAATTTAAGTTGGCAGTGATTTTATGGTGTTTACGCAAAATCGACGGAGCCCCGCTACGCGGGACTCCTATTTCTGGGTGATTTAAAAAAAATAACCACGAAGGCTAAGGCGGGAGCTCCGCTCCGCTTCGTTTGCGTCTTAGCCTTCTAACCTAACCTATCCGAGTCGGGGTGTTAACCAATAGTTGCTAATAATACAATGTTTGATATCCGTCTATTAATATATTAGCTGCCAAATCATTATTTTTAATACCTCACCTATTATTTCATTTTCCTTGTTTAATATATTTGCTATCTTAAAGTAGCAGCCAAGTAGTTAGTCGCCCAATAAGTTCTTAGTTGCCTCAAAAATAATTTGCCAACAACATTGCTAGTTTTTTTTTTTTGTTTTTCTTTTTTTTAAAGTTATGTGAATTTTACACACATTGCTAATTTTCTGGAGTTGTTTAAAGAGAATTAGCAATGTGGGTAGATTTCACATTACTACCAATCTTGTTAACCCTTCCAACTAAGCTAAATATGCTTGTGTCTGGTGTGCCTGCTTGGGTCACCACTTCTCTTAACAACTCGGTGTTATAATGATCTAATGATGTAAAATTTTTATTGCCAAATCAATGAGACTCATCAGCAACATTGACCTATTAGAACATTACGTCACACTCACACCTGAACATGACCTGTCATCAAATGTCTTTGGAGGTCAAGCCACGCATGATTTGTTTGTACGCAAATCGAAATCGTGGTTTGAATGACGACACATACTTTTAGGAATCGAAGTTTTCAATAAAAACAACAGCTCTAGACACAGTTAAAACAAAGGTGGCTTCCTTATTTATTTAAAACTAGATATGCCCGTGACTTCGCTCGCGTCACAGTCGCTATTATGTACGCCGTTTTGTTCCACGATGATCCCGATCCCGTGGGAGTTCAGGGATAAAGATTAGCCTCTACGTCGCCCTATAATCTCCTCTATCTTGTAGTAAGTCTCATTATAATGAGGAAAAACAGAAAAAAGGATAGGCAAACATTTTAAATAGTTTGTGTCTGGTTCAGTATCGTGTTTTTTACTATAAGCACTTTTAAACAGTTATTATGAAAACACAGACAGTCACTTCATATGTAAAGATATAGGTAGATGTCTGGATATACATAATTATACAACATGTAACATAATTAATGGATATCCTGAAATAAGTTTGTTCAGAATCGTCTACTGAATCGATTGTTATTGTTTTTAATATCGATAATTTTTATCCCACTACGTAAATTACAAATTACACTTTCGCTGTATAGTAAAACAAACTAACTATGGACCGTTAATTAAAGTAGTAACTTTTTAAATGCAGATTTATATAAATTCCGTCATTGAGTACACATTACAGAAAAATTAAAATAATTTAAAGGAAGTTAGTCTTAGAAAAAACTGTTTAAACAAGTAAAACTAAAAATTCAGAGTATGTATACATAATTTTCTAATTGGGGTGTTTGAGGGTGTGCGTTAATTACGATACACGTTGTATAGATGCAAAGCAAGCCGATCAATAACAGTACGAAATACAAGATTTCACTTATAAACATAAAGACGTTCACAAACCAGATGCTATGATAGATACTATATTGATATACAGCTTAAATAAATAATATATAAAATAGCTTGTGCTTCTAAGTTGCTTGCTATTCATTACGATCGTCTTTCCTCGATTGCGTACTTATATATTTCAAAATTTTCGACTACAGGACTTCATGGCGCTACTTAAAAACTTTATCGTGCTGTTTAAGATATCATTCACGTTAAATATTAATTTGTGATACAGTGCGTTTCTTTTTCATTTTGATATGTTAGGCAGTGTTGTAGCAGTAAGTAAACCTTGTAGGCGACACGCTTATCATCACTGCAACGCATGAGGAAGACTAAAGACACTACAGTCTTTTGGGAGTGAACAGACAATTCAATCTGCCTTCAGGAACCGATCCACTCACTGGTATCCTCACTCTCCCGAGATTGAAGGCCCCGAGGGATGTGAGGAGCTCGTGGCTACAGCTGACAGCCGCACGGCTCGATCTCCATGCATACGCAACGCTTGCCAAGCATCGTCTGTGAATGGGTAGCAATCTTATCGAAAATGTCTCGAAAAGCAGGTTGAGAGGTTGGTTCTGGTTGGCATTTGTACATCTTTGACAATCGGGTAGTCAGTAGCCAGAAAATCGGCCCCAGTCTTACCAAATGTTCCATGTTAACCCTTAAAGGGCAAGATGAACATTATACATACATCAATTTTTTGTTGTAAACGGTCAAATTTGTAACTGTTCCCACAGAATGTCACTGTCATTTTTTTCATGATGTGCATGAAATATATTTTCTGGATGTGTATGAAATATATTTCCCATATCGATGCTGGAAAGGAAAAATTATCCAAGCGACATTTTTGGCCATTTGGAGTTATATACATTGTTTGAATCGCCTGATTTTTCTGCGTCGTTTGGTCTTACGCACGTCCTTCTACGACGACTTTTGATGTCGCTTCGACATTTTGAAGTTCGCGAGAGTTTTTTTCCTTACTAAACGACAAAATTTTCGAGCAATTTTGAAAATTTGGTGGTTGTCGTAATTGTGAAATGCTAAATTTGCCATTGGTCAAGTTTGACATTTCCGTTCGTACGGTAATTACTCCACTTAGTTAACTTTTCCAGTATCTGGCGATATAGTGTTAGGCGCTTAGGTAATTTTGAGTTATTTGGTTTTTTTCCTACATGCATTGAGGTAATATAAAAAAAATTATATTAAATTAATATTTAGGTTGTTTTGCCTCAACTTCCACATGTTTTTTATTTTGGTAAGGCAAATTTGGTGTAATTTGGTAAGGATAAATTTTAAAAAAGATATATGTTACATTTTTACTGTACCTTCCGTAATCAAAGCTTGTCGGTTAGTCAATTTTTCCCGTTTCTACTTTTACGGAAAATTTTACTAAGCGACACTAACTTTAAAACTGAGCATTATTTTTAAGAGTTCCGTATACTATAATGTAGATAAAAAATATCGAAATAAATTTCTAAGAATTAGGCTTTTCGGACCATAACAAGAATTTACACGATTTTTTTTCTGAAAATTCAAACTTTAAACTGCTCTACTGTAAAGTTAGTCTGATGTCGCTTGGATAATTTTTCCTTTCCAGCGTCGATATGTAGGGAAATCATTTCCCACATATCACTTAAATGTGATGATCTAAATGGGCTAAAGGAATTATTTTCCCACAAGTTTTCCTGAAATATTGAAAACACTTGGGGATGAAATGATTTACAATCCTACAATACTATACATCCATAATGCCAAATTGACTGCGTTTTTGTTTTAAACATCCACATTTTACCCATGCCCTATTAATATTAAGGATTCACGAGCTATATCACTGTGGAGATCAGCATCCGTTTGAACTGCAAGCCGAACCCAATATACGTATGTATACATGCAAAAGTTGCATGTATACATACGTGGTAGCAGTTACGTAAAACAATAAGCATAGGACAGAAGGAGCCTGCGAATGGTGGCAGGGACATTCACCGGGCACTGCTCACTATACAAACACTACCACACAATAACGGACAGTCCCCTGTGCAGGGTATGCATGGAGACGGAGGAAACGCTGGGGCACGTGCTCCTAGAGTGCACGGGAATCGCGGACATAAGTAAACAAACCTTCGGATCATTGACTTCCAATACAGACATCCTGAACAGACCGAGAGAGCTGATCTGCTTCTGGAGGGAGGTTGGCTGGGTGGAGTGACGGCCGACACGGCTCTCGCACAATGGTCCCGTACAGGGACTAAGTACGGAAACCAAACCACAAAGAATAAGAAGAAGAAGGCTGAACATATGATGATAATGTAGCAAGGGTTGTGAATTGTGAAAACAAAGGCTATGAGCATAGCAAACGGCTCGCAAATTTAGTTATATAAATAAAAGAGTCATTAAATAACTACCTACTAATGACCAGTTTCTCTAAAACTCGCATAGTAACATCACAACCATACACGACCTTACTCAATTCTGCACACGTCTCTACGGATATTTTAAACTCCAAAAAGTTGACTTAAAACGTTTTTCTCTTCGGTCACGTTCAAAAGCGACGTACCAACATCTCTGCCCACCCACTCAGGCTATGAAGGATATTTATCATCATTAAGAATACATCAGTCCTCACATACCATCACACAGCATCCTTCGCACTCGTAATGTGCCGTGAAAACGTCAGAATAAAGTATTTTAAGTTTAGATTTTTTGTGCTGGGATTCCGTATGTTTAATTATACAAAGGGGTTTCGGAATTTCGTGAATGAAAAACACATAATCGTAATAATTAATTTGTCTGGTACTTTCTGAGGTCTTAAATTGTATTATTCAATCGTTTCTTCACATTCTGCCATGTGTCCGGCAAATATTGGTATGTGGATAATATATTTAAAATTGAACCAGATTATTAGGACGTTCGTAACATACAAAATAGACCATTTAATAAAAACAAAATTAAGTTTAATTATTTTTTTTTTTAAATTCTTCTTTGTTCTTATAAAAAGACCCCAGGTGACTGTTCACTCTTGCTTTAAAAGCTGACAGGTCATATGTGGTACACGGAAGCCATCTGAGAATTCCACACTTTGGCTGTAGAACTCTCGTCTTTCCACATTTTCTCGACTTTATGACGGAACCTTAAATACCCATCCTTTCTGTAAATTCCACGATTTGTATGCCACAGTTGAAGGATAACTAGCTAGTATGTATTATTTTATGATGTCCGTTATAAGTGTGAAGTGACCTATAGTTAAACGTGATAGTGAAACGTGTCAACGGTACAAGGTACCTACTTGGTGCCAATCTCAAACCTGCTTAGTGTTATTTCGCGGCTTTACTTGTACGACTGTAGTCTAAGATACCACAAAAAACTGATGTGTAGATCTAACATAAAGGTCAGCCGAAAACCAGCGTTAGCCCTCTTCTTGCCTTACGGGGTTGCGGAAATACCGAGGCCCGGGAACGCAAAGGCAACTGAAGAAGGATGAGTTTTTAGTCAGTAGAAATCTGACACTCCCTTCCACTCCACCCACAGCGGGAGAAGTTATTTGATGATTTTCTCACCCAGAAAAGAAAATAAAAATAAAGCTCTCTTCTATATGTCTTGAATTTTGTAGAACTGGTCCCATGGACGCAAATGTGGGGTAAATAATTTTGTCGTTTCAAATTAAAGCTACCTAATATGTTGTGTATCTGCGTCTACCTTATAAACATGATTTTTCCCTTTCAATGCCTATCTCACAGGACATACCCATTTTTTCTACATGAGAAGTAGCCTATGGCCGTGCGCGCACTGCGTTGCGTTTTGGAAACGCAAAATCTGTGAAGTATGGAGTGTCATAGAAGAGCGCGCACTGCGGTGGAATAAACGCGTGCGGTAGAGTCACCGGTGGCCCCGGTCATTCTACCGGTGCGGTAGAACTACCGCAATTGCGGCCACCGCAAGGCAGTGCGCGCTCGGCCTATAGCCAACCTATAGCCAATCAGGAACGGTATAACTTACCTACTGCCAGGAGAAAGAGCTTTTGTAATGGAGTAGGTACTTCCAGAGATTACATTTCATAAACTAAGAGTTACTCAGAAACTTCGAATTTGCGTAATAGCTGTTCTGTAACGGTGAAAACAAGGCCTAGGGCTAGAAAATGGCCTGACAACTAATTTGGGTTGGCTTACCATAAATGGTTGGCAGCACGCGATGACTTTTCGGAGCAGAACAGATTCTAGTATCTAAAAATTTTCAGGTTCTTCACGATTCATTCTCAGTCGTAGTCTTAAACCAAGTTAGATTTTACAGAAACGCTTTAATTTATGTTCCTTATTGAAGCAGTCTACAACCAGAGTTTTGGAAATATGGCAATGATTCTTCTATGTGCTACATATGTGGTTAGTAATCTCACACTCCCTGGTCTTTTCTCAAATAGTCGTGGTGCTTTTAAAAGTTCAAGTCGCAAGGTCCAAGCAAAAATACTATCACCAAAGAATTTCGCCAGACAAGGTAAAAGCCACCAAGTATTCATATACATAGAAAAATATCCGAGCCTCGTATCCAAGGTACCTAACCGTCAATTCCTAACATCCCCTTGTAATCCGTGACATGTAAATGGTGTGCGTTATACCAACTTAATACCGCCTTAGAGAATGTGTTTAGTGATGTGCGTGAGTTGCGGATCCGAAAGTATCCGAGTTCTATTCAATCGGCCTAGCTTTTAGTCAAATAGGGTGCTGACGAGAAGCGTTGATGAGTATTTAAGGACTACCGCTACCACAGCCCCGGTGCAAGTGAACGAAGGAACGCGGTATGGTTTTAGTCAGAGCCTAAACTAACAGAACCCTTCGTCCTACGGAGGATACTCTGAGAATTTCCACCTTGATACAAAAGCTTTCAGTTTGTGTATTAGTATTTATCATGCAACCACTGCCTATCTGACCTCCACAACCGAGTCAATGGGTAACACGATACCTCTTGTTTATCACACCCGACTTCACATGTTGTGCAATACATCCGAGAAGTTACTCATTATTTAGGCTGTGCGCCTTGTGTCGCTTTACCGTTACTTCTTTATTTTTATCTATAAGTAGTTGCAACGATTTTTAATGTGGTGTTCTCCATAATAGTTCATAAAGGTAAAATTAATCGAGAAATATCCGCAACTTTCTCTCTCGGATCCGCACAACCCTACCCCGAACATAGTATTCTCGTATGAAACGTGGTATTTAAAATGAAAAATGAGCTACAGAGAATTTAAATTATAACGTTAAACACCAGTTAACGACGTTTTGATGAGCTTGCAAGCACGCGTGCTATGTGTCATGTTCCTGAATGATAGTAGGTATGTACTCTTTACGCTAACGAGATACCGTTTGATATGAAAGGATTTTAAGATGGGGTTTTCCCGGTTGAGTGACACTTTGTCACGCAGAGATAACACAATTGAAGTATAATAAAGAGAAATTACTTTTGTTGACAGCGGGAGCGGCTTATATTATAAGCTTATATGGGGCCAACATACACTTCTGGACACATCTATTGGCCCACCTTGTATTTTCAGTTTCGTTTGGTCCTAGCTAAAATTTTATATTAGGTCGAGCAAAAAGTTTTTATGCAGTTTTGAACCTGGCACATTCACAATTTCATTCAATAGTCTTTTTTTGAATTTCGAACACAGAATTTAAAGAAACAAAAGACAATTTGGAGCCTGTTTGTTGATATCAAACAATCGAATACTAAGAAAACTTGGTTTTATTGGTTTACTTGGATTTAATTCTTGAAAAAGTGATTGATATCTTTGCTTTTGCAACAAACATTACTTATTCTTAACATTAAGGTGAGGTTCTATCAATAATCTATGGATACTTCACCTGAAGTCGCCGCCCAAGCTGTGGCACTTATTCAGGCCGGACACAGCCAAAGAAACGTGAGTGCTCAACTTAATTTAAGTCGATCTGCGGTCCGAAATGTTTATCGGAGGTACCTAGAGACTGGCGGCTTTGTTCGTCGCCAAGGAAGGCCACGATCTCGGGTCACAACTGAAAGGCAGGATCGATTCATCGTGACGACCAGCTTGAGAAATCGTCACCTTACCTCCATTGAGATACAAAACCAACTTCGCGACTTCCACGGAGTATCTGTGAGCGCTCGAACTGTTCGGAGAAGGTTAAAAGAACGCGATATGGTACCACACAAGCCAGCTAATGGGCCCAAACTAAAGCGAGCCCACCGAACAGCGCGCCTTCATTTCGCACGCAGTCATTTAAATTGGACACAGCAAGATTGGAGCCGTGTACTCTTTTCTGATGAGTCTAAAATTGTGTTACATGGCAATGATGGAAGGAAGAAGGTCTACCGGCGTAAGGGAGAGCGTTTCGCACAATGCTGCTTTGAAGAGAGGGTTGCTTATGGCGGTGGCTCATGGACTGTCTGGGGCGGTATATCCGCGAGCGGCAAAACTCAACTTGAGGTTGTTACAGGACCACGGCTGCCAACATTAAATGCTGAAAAATACATTCGTGAGTGCTTAGAACCTCACGTGATACCATACGCGGACTATGTGGGCCCAAATTTCCTTTTTATGCATGATAATGCAAGAGCCCATGCGGCCGGCATCGTCAGGGAATATCTTCGGGATGTGAACATCACAGTTATGGACTGGCCAGCCAGAAGCCCAGACATGAACCCCATTGAGCACATGTGGGACGAGCTAAAAAGGCGTGTTAGGGCTCGTCAGCCAGTTGCCCAGACGATGCAGGAGTTGAAAACTGCCATAGAAGAGGAATGGGAGATGATCCCTCAAAATTTCATAGAGCGGTTGATAAACTCTATGCCTAATCGTATGAGAGCTGTGGTAGATGCCCATGGAGGCAACACGCGTTATTAAATTAAACCTTTATTTGATAAAACATGTTTTTTATTCAAAAATTAATTGCCTTTAACAAGGCGCATATCCGACTTGTTAGGCGTAGGTCCATGTCGTATGGTATTCTGAATTCAAATTTAAAACTATACGATCGAAAAAGATGGTAAAATGTATCAGGTTTAAAACTGCATCAACAGTTTTTGTTCAATCTAGCAATCATATTTCGGTAGGGGCCATCGAAACCTAAACTCTAAGGTGGGGCAATAGTTGTGTCCAGAAGTGTATATGCGTTGTTTTGTGATTAATGGTTCGGTCTAAAGTTTTAAAGGTAATAAGATTTGAGGCGCTTAAGTCTTGGGACCAACATTTTTATTTGAAAGAAAAAAGGACTAAATATTTGAACAAAGGAACTGCATTCCGTCTCTGGACATAAGCCTCACTTAAATTATGCAAAAATGCCAGTTATCACCAACACATAATTTAGAAGCATGCATTAAGTTGCACAGTTGTCATGGCTAGTCCACCTCACGATTCCAAATTACTGCAACTTCTGAAAGCAACAGTGGCGATTAATGAAGCAAGCTCAATCATTTTTCCGCACTCGTCAAGCCTTTACAAGTGCGGAGAAAACATTTTCTGTCAGTGATGTCAATGATTGAGGCTGCCTCGTTGGTCGAGTCGTTACAAGCGCGACTACTCAGCACGAGGTCCCGGGTTTGATTCCCGAGTCAGACGAAAAGTGCTATTGGGTTTTTCTGTAAGAAATTTCTCAGTAGTAGCCCGGAGTTTAGAAGTTGACGGTGTGATACCCCTGTGCCTCGGAAAGCACGTGAAATCGTTGGCTGTTATTTGGAAATCTTTGACAGTTGTAACGGGTAGTCAGAAGCCAGTAAATATCACACTAGCCAAGGAGTTTTTTTTTATTACTGATGGACCCACTTGTGACCTCGATCTCGCCTGATGGTAAGCGATAGATGAGGTCTAAGATGGGACGAGCGAGCCCAGAAGATGCCTATTTACTCGTGCTTTAAAGGTAAGGTCATAAGTAGCAGGGAACACAGAAGCCGGCAGAGAATTCCACAGCATGGCCGTGCGCACAATAAATGTGGAGGAGAAGCGCTTGGTACGACAAGACGGTATATCAACCAAGTGTGGGTGGTACCCAGCCGTGCGTCTAGCAGACCGGTAGTGAAAGGGAGATGCAGGTCATGGAGCTCCTGCGCACACTCCCCGAAGTACAATCTGTAGAAAACCGACAGGCAAGCAACGGTTCGCCGATGAGCCGGGCTATGAAGCTTGTCCACCAGCACCAGGAGTATCATGTTACCCAGTTACTGGGTTGTGGAGGTCAGTTAGGCAGTCGCTCCGTGTAAAACACTAGTACTCAGTTGCATCCGGCTAGATTTGTAGCCGACCTCAACAGAGTTGGGAAAAGACTTGGCAGGTGATGATGTCAATGATTGATTCAACCGTCTTCGGTCCAACGAATTGAATCGAAATATAACAGCGAACGAACATAGTGTTCTCTTTCTTTAAAACCACAGAAGAAAGCTAATCCAAAGGCACCAAAATACCTTGACAAGGACAAAAGAATTAAGCCCAATTGCCATAGTCCTTAATAGTGAGCTACATTAGATTTGAATATTTGGTATGGGATTGCATAACAACATAATGGGCGTTTTTTAACATTCCCATTGCTCAGTCACAGGCCTCTTTTCTATTTTAGGGAATAGGCCGTAACCACCACGTTCGGCCTAGTGCGTGTTAGTGGATTACAGGACAATATTAGGCGTTTATAAGTATGTATATAAAGACTGCCGCGTTAATCCAGTGATCGTAAGCACTTGCAAAAATTCTGCCTTAAATTCTCGGGACAGGCACTGTGTTTTAGAATCTTTCCATCTGAGATCTCTCAGTAGTACCGCGGAGTTTGGACTAGATTTGTGTCTTTTTTTTTCATTGAAAATAGGTTCGCGTTTGACCACTATCTCACCTAATGGTAAGTGATGATGTGATCGAAGATGGAGCACACTTACCTAAAAGTAACCTATTCACTCTGGACTTAAAGACTCCTAGGTTGTAGCTGTCGGGAAACACAGACTCCGGCAGGGAATTCCACTCCTTAGCCGTACGCACAATGAAGGTATTCCCAAAACGTTTTGTGCGTAAAGGGTGGGATGTCCACCATGTAACGTTGGCGCTTCGCCGTTTGTCTCGTAGTCCGATGATGGAACGTCTGTCTGATTGAAAACTATTAGACTGCATATACTTGAACAAACATTTCAAAGATTTGTGATATTCTCAAAATCCAAATGCGACCATTCCAGGCAATTTTTCAGTCAAAAGAGAACTAGCAATGTGGGTAGAATTCACGTTACTAGCAATCTTGTTAACCCCTCCAACTAAGCTGAATATGCTTGTGTCTGGAGTGGATTCACGGCTATAGTGTAACGGTGGGGGTTCGAACCCGCGCCCTTTCGGTCACAAGTCCGACATCTTTAGGCTATTGAAACTTATTGTATGCTTATCACATGGGTCAAGATAACTGCTAAGCTAGGGTTTCTGCGGTAAAATACGTTACTATTCTCCTTCCATATTTTATGAACCTATCAGCTGATCCTTATTTATTCCAAACAACCGCCGCCATAATGAAATCAAGATTTCACCCACGTCGCCGCTAGATGGCGCTTTAAGCCGTGCTCCTGCATATTGAGTGCTAGCCCATTGTTGGAGGTACTAGGCTCGCATATTAATAAGGAGATAGTAATTCCTGCAAAGAAAGGGCTTTGTTCCCATGATGTCATAGGAAGTTGTAACAAAAGGTTATGGTAGGAGCTTTGGCTTCCTTTTTACTTGGTCAGTATGGTCTGATTGCTGGAAATATCGAGTGGTTATTTAATTTAATGTACATTTTATTCTGGTATCTATGAGCCTACAGCACTAAATAGAAACTAGACGTGTAGCAGACATAGTCAACGGAAAATTTAAATGATTTACGTCAAATCACAGAATTATATTTACGTAGTAACTATTAAGTAATCTGTGGTTATATGTCCTATGTAACCTTAAGTTAAGAAAAATGTTGATGACGACGATATTTCATAATCAGTCTTACAATAGATTTGACAAAACATTACCCTCCTCCTTGCTTCGCCGCAGTCGGGTAAAAAGATAGTCATAAACATATCTATCTACATGATTTAGGTATGTAGATACTATCTTTCTAATTATTGTAAAAGTCCGATAGCTATATCACTTTGTATTACAACCACGTTCGAGCAATGCTTTGATATTTTCCTTATTAAATTATTGTTAATTTAAATAAAAAACTAGATTAGAAAAAAAAAATTAAAGATAAGTAAGTGGGAACACCATTTGCGAACTCTGAATTCAATCTGGTCAGGAAGTCAATTTCACTCTGGCGAAACATTCGAGGATTCATGAACAAAAATTTAAAAGTATATTTTAACCAGATTCCATACGCATTATATAACATTGTTTATTTATTGTTGATTGGCTCTCATTTAACCACTATCTCCTGATGATAAGCACTCTTACCTAGAAGTATCCTGTTCACTTTTGACATAAAGACCCCCAAGGTTATACCTATTAGGAAACAAAGACTCTAGCAGAGAATTCCTCTCCTTAGCTATATGGACAGTTGCGGAATTGTTCGAAAGAGTTACCGCGGCCTCGGAACACGTAGAGCATATGATGGAACACGGATGGGTTTTAGTCAGTAAAAGTCTGACACACACACTCCCGCTTCACCCAGATCAGGGGAGGCAG
This sequence comes from Tholera decimalis, assembly GCA_943138885.2. NCBI lineage: Eukaryota > Metazoa > Arthropoda > Insecta > Lepidoptera > Noctuidae > Tholera > Tholera decimalis. The sequence goes on from OW964573.2 coordinate 6,072,930, forward strand.
TCATTGGATGATTTCGCATCCTTAAAAAAAGCTATATGGACAATAAAAGTATTCTCAAAATGTTTCGTGCATATGGGGGATGGGATGTCCGCCATATAACGATGGCACATCGCCGTTCGTTTTGTAGTCCAATTATGAAACAGGCAACAATGGCTTAAATTCATGTTCACTTCAGTATTTTTTATTGCTTTTACAACACTTATTTAAAGTGTAATCTTTTGTCATAAGTTAAAATTGGTTAACACTTTACTTGTTTTAAGATTTTCATAATTATGGAAGCCAAAACAAACATGTACCTAACAAGAAAGAACCTCCAAATAATAAATAAGGTGTAAAAAGTACCAGGCTTTCATAAACCGACGAGAGTTTAAAAACAAACGCCTTTTAATTCACACTTCAGTCTAAAGAATGCTCAAACAAGCCCTTTTGTACTTAAATGACGAGAAAACAAACATTAGTTACGGTTTAAATGGATCCCTCACGTTTTGGGTAAACATTACCTTTTGAGTGTAGTCACATTTGGTGTAAGGAACGGAATATTACAGAAATGACGGGAATTTATAAGGCAATAGCTGGAAACTTGTTTTATTTAAACAAAAGAAAAAGTGATAATAGCCTAAATGCTAAGGTGTCGACATAAGCATATTTAGCTTAGTTGGAGGAGTTAACAAGATTACTAGTGTATTACTAGTAATTTAGGAGCTTCTTGGAGCGAAAAAACTATGGCCAATTTTTATCCAATTATTTTGGAGTGGACTGTCAGTCCAACCACTAATGCAACTATGTATCTGATCTCCGCAACCCCTTAATTTTATTCTAACACACTTTAATTTTATTTTCGCATTCAACTAATTCAACTTTCTCAATCTAATTTAATTTGTTTTTTGTTACTGATCTGCAATGACTTCCTTTATTTTTCTAATAATATTTGATTATAACAAAATGTTGCTATCATTGCTAAGTTGTGTTGTCGCAGTGAACTTTATATATGCAAAATCTGTTATCCTGGACCAACAAGATACAGACTGTGCCTAGTTTGGGGTCCACGGTTACTTCTATTGTTTTCAATATATGTGTATACTCTATCTGTATCTCTTTTTTTTTTTTGAAAATAGATTCGCGTTTGCCCACTATCTCACCTGATGGTAAGTGATGATGTGGTCGAAGATGGAGCACGCTTACCTAGAAGTAACCTATTCACTCTTAACTTAAAGACTCCTAGATTGTAGCTATCGGTAAACACAGACTCCGGCAGGGAATTCCACTCCTTGGCCGTACGCACAATGAAGGATTTGAAAGATATTATATTTTACTAGAACTTACGCGGAGCTTCGCTCCTGTGGATTCTATCACGGTAAAAACATAACTCTCCTTTTTGCAGTCGCGTAAACCTATATTAGCCTATAACCTTCCTCAAGCTTCAAGCTACTTCCATACCAAATTGCATCCAAATCCACCCAGTACTTTCGAAGATTAGCGCGTTCAAGCAAACAAACAAACAAACTTTTCCGCTTTATAATATTAGTATAGATATTATACCATATTTTGTCACAGTTTTTTTTTTCAATAGTTTGTGTGTATGTCAATAAATTATTAAAAATTATTAAATTAAACAATACTGAACTCGGTAAGTCACCCATCTGATACTTACCAGAGATACCCATCATCGTCTGCCTCTTACCAACTATGCTGGGGTCGGCTTCCAGTCTGACCGGATGCAGCGACTACATATATGATTTCCACAGCAGTTAGGGTAACACAATACACCTTCTTAGCGGTCTGACCAGTCTTAGGTAAGACTTTCTTCGATATTTTGGCTTCTGACTACCCGTAACGACTTTCAGAAATGTGAGGGGACCAAAAGCTTAAGACCAGGCACTCTAAAATAATTTTCACGCAAGCTCCGCCCTCATGCACCCGGTTAGGCCGTTGTATGCCAAACGCTAACGCAGCAGTAATAAAGTTGAATATCGCATGCGCTCTTTCACCATGTTCGGGTTCGAAACTGCCGTTGTGTGCTAAACGCTAACGTAGCAGTAATAAAGTTGAATATCTCGTGCGCTCTTTTACCATGTTCGGGTTCGAAACTAAATGTCGTAAATCTCAATTCTTATTTCGTTTATAACTAAAGTAATAATTTATCTAGAGAGAAAATATCCTTTATTTGGATAATAAACTATATTTTCTTACTGTCAATACTAATTTTAGACATAAAAGCCGAGTAATCTTGATTAAATTTAGAATAATCTTTGAATTAAAAAAATTTGGAAATAAATTAAAAATGTCGAAAACATAGCGACTACAATAGAAGTTACCTCAACCTGTATTTTGGACTAGACCCAGAGTGCTCTATATGAATGGTATTCCAGTGATTCATGATTGAGCACTCCTGGTCCATCTGACTGGCAAACAGCTGCCGGTAGCTGTTGAATGAAATGATCGCAAAAGGTTTACGGTCCTTCAGCTTATTTACTTACAGAATCTTAAAAATAGGTAGTATACATTTATTGTATCTTAGCAAAATATTTCCCTTTTGCGACACCCTGACACCCCTATCCCTATTCGTCTGGTGCCGATACTAGTTTTGAATCTTTAAAAAAGATATGATTTTTTATTAAATAATTCCAATTACTTAACTGGTCTTAGACATGTAAAGAAAAAAATCGAATAAATCATATACTAAAGTTCCATTTTGATTGTATGCGTGATTGTTTCAGAATATTAATGCAAAGTTACATACAATTTAGGGAGCCTCCTCTTAACTCGCTTACCGTGGTACGGAAGAAATATCGATATACATATAAAGATTTTTATCGTTTTTATTTTTTTGTGTTTTGTTTGGTTGCTCATTCTTGGACAACGTCAAATATAGCTTAACGTTCGATCGAACGGTATAGCTGTTATTTCTGCGCACTTATAATATTCCTTAAATATAAATAAATAGGCATAAAAAACCCGTCGATTTAAATCGATTTTTGGTATGAATGATATTCCAGGTGCAATGTTTAAAATTTTTATTTTATGGGCCACTCTTATAACCCTATGTTCCCATGCAATGTTCGAGCTTGTAAAAGTAATTTCAATAAACGCAGGACATGTAAACAAAAATACAATTTAAAACAACACGCAGCTGTTTTATTTAAGTTCAGGTTCATGTTAAACTGAATAAAAAAGAGAAATAAGTAACGACGTATACATAATCATTATGAACGGCTAAGTGTGGGTGGAATGACGTGTGGTTCCGTACCTACAAGATTATTTTGAATTGAATCGCTTTTCTCATAAGGGGAGGTAAATAGGTTATGATTTTATTTTAATTCATATCGATATGTATGTTTAATCGGTATGCCCCATTTTATAATAATTTTAGATTAGAAGATTGCCTTGTTTTGTACTTTTTCGAGTATATTTTTCGATAGTTGGGTGTTACTTATTTATTGATATAACAAAATAAAATGCAGTAAAATCAATAAAATTATTTAAAACGTTTTACCCCAGACGACTGCAAGTTCTATGTGGTGGAGATAATTCGACGATCGGGACTTGTGAAAGGATTTCGTGTTGACCTATGCTAAACCAAAACAATCGTAACCGTCGTCTAATAAAATAATTAAAAAATAAAAAGATTTAGTTACTTGTAAAAGCTGGTTGGGTTGAGTAATTACATGACATACCTATATTGTTATTCTGGCCGTAAGGCCTGTTACTGGAACGAAGATTAAAAACATTCCTACACTGTTATTCCTCCTTACTCCTTACTAGACTTGGTTTTTTTATAGGATTACAAACATAGACCAAGGAACCCTAAAAAAGAGAACTTAGTAACAGGGCACACATAATCATTATAAACGCATCGTCTGGTATCGAGTTAAGGCTGACTCACACTCCGATTTATAATCGCGTTGACGCTGGGCTTCCTTAGAGTAACATAGATCAGTTTTAAGGTTGTCACTTCTGTGGATTTTACCCGACTTCTATAGAAATAGGTGTATGGATGTTGTCTAGATTTCTCTGGCAAAATTTGTAGTTAAAATGGATGGATGGATTCTTAGAAACGAGGTTTTAGTAGATTCATCTTACGGGCCGAAGTGATATAGGTAAGCTATTTGAATTTTGAAAAAATAACAATATGGCCGCCGCGTTAGTTACGCGCATAAAGTAAATACTCATTCTGTCTAGAATGATTTTTAGGTAAGAACTGCAGGCTAAAGATACATAGTTCGAAAAACATCAGTAGACAAAAATTATATTTACTTTTTGAGGAACTAGTTTAGGAATTGTATTTATAAACTTCTTTGCAAAATTTTCATGCCCAACATACTTTGTTCCATTGTTGGGCAAAGATCTCCCACGCAACCATTCGCTTCTCCCGAACTTTCGCGTTCTCCGTTTCCCGCTAACGTTTAAGAAACCTTCAAGTCATTGAATTGAGTTCTAATACATATTTAAAATTCTAATAAGAGACTGTATACGCTGAAATAAAAATTCCTATGTAACTTAAACTAAACACAAACTAAAATATGGCTGGCGGAAAAGTCAATCATATCGCTATCTAGGTACCCTATAGTTAATGTGCCCAAGCAACTGGCAGCATTGCCACTTTGTATGGCAATGCTTAAACCTCTGTTCAAGCTAAAAACTAGCTGGTCCAATCTATACTAATGTTATAAAAAGGAAAAGTTTGTTTGAACGATCTTCGAAAGTGGATTCGGATGAAGGAATAATGTTAGGTGTCCATAGTAACTGACTCAGTATTAATTTGTCATGGACAGTAAAACTACTTACGTTTTTATGTGTAGTTTAATGTCAAAAGCTTGTGGTTTCCTATCTCGCTATATTATAGCTCGAGGAAGGGTAATTTTTACTCGACTACAAAAAAAGGTTATGTTTTTGTCGTGATAATAAAGTCCACAGGAGCGAAGTCCCGCGCGACAGTTGGCTCTGTGATTCACTAAGTAGTAATAAATAATCATCAATTAATACCCACGTAACTTTCGCACGCTCCTTAACAAACAAGAAAAACTGGTTATTCGTCAAAAGCCGTATTTACGTTGGGAACAGTAATTATTATAATAAAAACCGCTAATTATTAATTATGTTGATGTTACTGTGTCGATGATATTTTAATTAATTATTAAAGTTCACTGTGACATTGAACTAGGTAGCAATCAATATTAAAATATGAACTACTTCTTGTTTCTCAAAACATGTTTTTGCAACGAGAGATTTTTTTAAATGGCAACCTGTTTTTCAGTTCGTGGTTTCTTTATTTTCTCAATTGTATTGTGTCTACTTTTTATCCGTCTGTGACATTTTGTTTTATTTAAACCTACCTTAGCTAAAGAGCTAAAGAGAGAAAGAATAAGTATTTATTGTCACAGAAACGAATAGCATAGAAGTTATAAACTTATACGAAATCCTCTCCGGATTGTATTAGATATCTATGTGATAATATAGATAATAAAGATTGATATTAAAAGTAAGCAGGAAAAAACAAAGTCAAGAAAGATGCACGTCGTAACCGTGGCAACAAGGCTGCCAATTACCGAGCATTGTGCTATGCCATGGGCGTACCCACGGCTTGGCACTGTTTTTAGTGGTTACCTAAAAATCGACATAGCTAATACGACAGAAACTGCAATGAACAGAGATATGTTAATATTTTTAACTTACAATTAATTACATTATTTTGAATTTACTGTGCAAAAGAGGCTTTCATAAAAACAATAAAAAGTTTGTCTGAAATAAACAAACTTTTTATTATGTTTACTACTTAACGTTTACTTTAATTTACATAATTCAAAAATTAATACAACACACAAGACAGTCATTTAAAATTTGGAAATAAATTAAAAATGTCGAAAACATAGCGACTACAATAGAAGTTACCTCAACCTGTATTTTGGACTAGACCCAGAGTGCTCTATATGAATGGTATTCCAGTGATTCATGATTGAGCACTCCTGGTCCATCTGACTGGCAAACAGCTGCCGGTAGCTGTTGAATGAAATGATCGCAAAAGGTTTACGGTCCTTCAGCTTATTTACTTACAGAATCTTAAAAATAGGTAGTATACATTTATTGTATCTTAGCAAAATATTTCCCTTTTGCGACACCCTGACACCCCTATCCCTATTCGTCTGGTGCCGATACTAGTTTTCCAATAAGGCCATTAATATGTGCGATGGGTACACAGTGGCAGGACATCCGTGCAGTGTGCGCTACCCTTAAAAGGATATACGTATGCGCTCGCGCATATTAAAGCAGACAACATTTTTATAAAATGGAGAAATTAAGAATTTTATAGACGGTCGGCTAGTTATAGGTAAAATGGGACTAGTAACACGAGAATTGAGGATCGATATTCCTCCGTGTCTTGAGTGTTATAGTCCTCATCACGTAAGTTGGCAAGGTTTTAGCGTAGTGGGGGTAAGTTCGCGCATCGTGCACTTAGTGGAAGAAAAAAGTGGTAACTTTTACTGCTTGTCATTATTCTATGGTTATTGCCCTCATTTATTTTTAATCATATCTGTTCAGAAGAATGTTATAGAAAGAAGAGGAATTCATTCGTTAATTCGGTATTATAAATAAAATAGATATAATACATAAATAGGTACATTTAAAAGTGAAAAAAAAGTATTTAAAAATCTCGTCGTCACAATTAGTTAATATAACTGCTACCCCTTCTATTCTTCTTTTTTCCAAGTGTCCTAAAGACAGTGACGAATTCGGAATTTCAACCTTCTTTAACTATAGTGTCTAACTGTTCTTTCTGACGTTTTAATAGTCTGCGTAAAACGGTATTTGGTCCTGGCATTGTAATCAACGTAAGAAAAACTAAATTTAAAACAACAACGTGTAACAAAAACAAAGGGTACAACTTTCGTGTACGCAAGTGTATTCGGGAGCAAATTGAACGAGAACTACTGACGCACCAATCGCGCGCTCGGAGCGGCGCTATGTCATTCTCCGTGTTCCGCTGACAACCGCTGACACCTAAAAATCGACTTCTGCGCATTGAACGACTCTTGCCAAATTATTTGGCGACAACTATACCCAGTAACTGGGTTGTCGACAAATATACTCAAATTGCTGCATGTAAAATACTAGTACTCAACTGCATCTAGTTACACTAAAAGCTGACCCTAACATAGTTGGGAAAAGGCTAGAATGGCTAGGCATGTATTGATGCTTTTAACGTTGACTTTTAATTCTACCAAGCCCGTTCCATCTTCAGACTACAAGACAAACGGCGATGTGCCCTCGTTACATGGTGGACATCTCACCCATACGCACAAAACGTTTCGGGAATACTTTAATTGTGCTTACAGTTAAAGAGTAAAATTCCCTGCTGGAATCTGTGTTTCCTATTGTTGTAACCTGGGGGTCTTTAAGAGTGAATAGGTTACTTCTAGGTAAGCGTGCTTCATCTTCGACCACATCATCACTTACCATCAGGTGAGATGGTGGTCTAACGCAAGTCTAAAAACGTAATAGTAGAATATCAGTCAGATGCATCATTGTAAAACATAAACTGTTGAAACTACTTGCATTATACGTCCTGTCTGATCTTTAGCTACGGTTCTCGCTTCCCTAAGGGATACTTAGCCTTCTCTAACACTCATCAGTGTCTGTCACCCGTTAAACTGAACTGCAAGTTATACATTACATTTCCTCCATATGTCTATCATTTTCTTTGCGAAAACATCTCATTTTATAAAACCCGCATTTCGTTACGGTTAAGTACCCTTCAAACTGTTAACTCCATTTAAAATTCAACTCTAAAAACCAGTACATAAAATTGGAAATCCACCGACAACACCTTGGTTATCATATCCTTGTTTTCCTCTAAATGAATTTGAACTATATTCTGTTGATAGTAAGGTAAGATTTCAGGTAATATAGAAGTATTTTCGCATGGGGTGCCAACCGAAGCGTAACATCATTTTATTCAGTACAGCTAAACATGTGAGTGATTGATATAATTTGTGGGTCAATAAACTAAAGGAAATGCTAATGACTATAATAAAAATAAAATAGAAAATGATTGAAATGAGTCATACGTTTTGGAAATGGACAGTGCTGATCATGGCAGGTGAAATGGAGGCCTTATACAAATTGTGATCTGAATGTGACTCATTCTTCTATTTTTCGGAGGAAAGTCAACATTCCACCGAATCAAAACTAAATAAATTGATCACCTATGTTCGAACTCACGATCCACCACTCATAAGTCGGATCTGTAACGACAGGGCACTAAACCATGGCTGCTTTAAACTATAATGTTTTAAATATTAATATCTTTTTTTTTTGTTTACAGATTTGGTTCAGCTGCCGGAGTGTCAGAGGTGAGCAACCAACAAAGACATTCTTCTAGAATTTTATTAAAATCTATAACTATTTGCTGACGAGCAAAAGTCTGTATCGGTCACACACTGTAAACTTCATAAAGTAAAAAAAAAATAACAAAAAACTTGATGTAGCACATCAAAATTATATTAAGTAGATCATCACGCCAATCTGAAAATAAAAAGAAAAGCTTATTTTATGACCTGATTTTCTTGTAACGTATTAAGTGTCAAAGCCGAATCATGCTAAAAAAACCGGTCAAGTGCATGTAGGACCACGCGCAGTGTAGGGTTCCGTAGTTTTTATAACAGCCAAGTGCGTGTCGTATTCGCTGACTGATCATTTCGTACCATGCTCTAACTAAAAGCCAAACTTGACTACCTAACTAATTTACTTCCTATACAAATCCTCACCTGATTCGACAATTTTGCACGGAAAGTTCTCCGTCAATTGTGGATCGATTTTGAAAATTATTTTTTCGTTTGAAATGGTATGCTCTTGAGGTAGTACCATTGTCACCAAATTAGAATTTGATGAAGGGATCCCATGGAAATCGAGGGAGTCCCTCAAATTTTAAAGGCAATAGTATAGCGATTTTGGTATTTTTTATAGTAACTTGTGCATTTGCTCTCAGAAAGCACCATATAAATATGAAACTAGCGCGATACAACTGACGCTTAGCGCCATCTATCGACATTTCTATGGAGTTCTTCGAAATTTTCGAGTCAAATACAATTGGTCGACTATTACTCGTAAACTTGTAAAGCCCACTTATGCGTGATAGTTTTCCTTTAAACTTCGTTATATATAGGTACTACTGCCGTGTCATTTGAATTTCTAACTATAACCGTTTAGTTGATAGAGGGGGGGGACACTTGACTCTAACGAAAATTGGTACTTTAAAGCTTGATAAGTCACGAACGGTTTGCTTAATCAAAAATCGGTCTTTCCTAACCCCTAATATTTTTGAAAGACCTATCCAACGATATCCTACACTATGGGAAGGACGAAAAAAAAAATCATCATCCCACTTTACATGTAGGGGAGGTACCCTAAATAATTGTATTTTTGCAAAATTTTATTTTACCACTATTTCGGCATCATTAACGTGTATACTCAAGTCAAATTACAACTTTCTAGTACCAATGGTTTTTGAGCTAAACCGCGGACAGACGGACAGACAGACGGACATGGCGAAACTATAAGGGTTCCTTGTTGACTACGGAACCCTAAAAAGAAAGTCAGACTATCTGTAAGTCAGAGATAGTGAGAATACTCTTACTAGATACTGCAGCCCCGGAACGCAAAGGTAATTAAAAGAACAGGGTGGGTTTTTAGTCAGTAGAAGTCTGACACTCCCCTCCTCTCCACCCAGTGCGGGAGGAGTCATTTGATGAATTCCTGTACCAGAAACCGAAAAATGAGCTCTAAATATTTTTCTTATAGTTCGCTATTGCGCGTTAGCGTTTGAGTTGTCTTATTCGATGTTAAGCAATGATAGTCGACGATAGATCATTTCTTAACCTAAAAAATCCCAGAACAACACCTATAAAAATACTCAAGAAATTCCACACAAAATGAAAATGACCTAATAGAACTTACTGACCATTATCATTAAAACAATCCACCAGTAAGCTCATTACATTAAATAAATTACTGTTAAGAGTAACCATTTATATTTTGCCCCGCAGTACGACAAAATAGGCTCAAAATAAAATAAAATATTAGTAATAACAACTATTTGCAACGGCACCTCCTTTATTACTTACAGCAAAAAAAAAAAAACAACACCTTCCATTTATAATAATAACGGCGTGTATAATTTATGATAATATGCTTTTAAAGGAAAATTATCGGTTTGGTAAAGTTATTTCATAACTGGTTCAGAAAATTATTAAAGTTTTGTTTTATTTTGAACTAATTAGTAGTTAATATTAAACAGACCGTTTAAGACAGTTTCAGTTCATTACTATGAATATAGAAGGACTCTTAAATTATGACAGCTAGTAATAGTGATGTTCGTTTCAACTGTCGATATTTTTGTTAAAATATCTACCGACCTAAAACTAGTTATACTCACACTGAAAAGTTAAGTTGTTTTCTACGGGATTTAAACTTATCAAGACAAAATACCATGATTTCTAACATGTTACAAAATAATATACCAATCAATTTTTAAACGACATCTTTCATAATAACTGCTCCATAATACCGTTCATTTAAAACTTTCGCTCTCTCTTGCCAGCCAGTTATGTGTTTTATAATTACCATGTATTTACTATACTTAGCGACGTAATATACTAGAAAATTCTAGATATCACGCTATGTTTCCGTCGAAGGAGAAATTAAAAACCATAGCTTATGTTACCGTTCATGCGACCAGTTTGGTACCTAATTATCTAAATATACTATGCACGTATCCGTATGCAACTTGGAAAGACTAGTGACTTCATCTTAAAAATTAAAAACTTTTCATTGACAGGAGTTGTAGTACGACAAGGAAATACACTTAACTTATGTCTAACTAACATTATAGAGGCACTTCTTAATGCTTTCCTAGCTAGGCTAGTTAAACGCCTGTCATAAGGATAAGCAGTTGCCACCTCCCCAGTTGGGTTAGGTTCGTAAACTACCTTAAGAACTAAGTGTAATGTTAAAACGATTGTCAACCAACTGTTTGGTAGTGCATGTCAATCTCAAACATTTTTTATTTTTGAAATTCTTTATAAAGTGGTGGCCCAGTGGCGACAATTTGTGGGTTCGAACCTAGATACATTGTAATTAGTGTAATTCTGTGTCACTCCGAATGTTAAGAACTCAAAAATGTTAAGCATTTTTTTTTTTCGAAATGACACCTGCATGTTTTATTATTGATTTTTTATTTATTTGCTTAAATTAAACATTCACGATTTGGCTGTTTTGTTAATTCTGTGTTCTTAATTGTCATGGTTTCTCTAGAAAAGTTTCTTTTTTTTAATGCTACACTAAAAAAAAAACTATTAGACCGATTTTCAACATTCTTATTTTAATTATCAGTAAGTAAAAGGCTAGTTTAATTTCGACAGGAATCGCGGGAAAAAGCTATATGGTTTAGGAGAAACCAACATTAATTAAATTGCATCTATGCGAAGCCGAAGCGAGTTGCTAGTCACTAAAATAAGGTCGATGTATGTAGATCATTGTCTACCGGTTACCATAGAGTAATTTATAATTTTACATAACATTACGTCACAACTAAACAAGGCTTTGCATCACTATAGTTGGTGTTGTAATCTCATTTTTGCCATAAAACTGTACTATTATTATTAATGCGAATGTAAAAATGCGTACGTTTGAATGTTAACCTTTTACTCATAGAACCACTAGAACGATCGAAATGCAATTTGACAGATTGTTAACCTGAATTATTATATGAAAAAAAAAGCGAAGTACATGCAATCGCTGCCGCTGGTCAGACAAAAATAAAAATTACTCTACACGAAATCATACTTTTCATTTCTGCCTTAAAATGTAAGCTTATAGACCACAGACCAAAAAAGTCCATGACAAAATAAAACTGCATTTTGCATCCGACTAATAAACTGTTGATACAGAATAAGATATTTTTACGACTTTTAAAAGCCTATTTGGTACCATTAGAGCATCATAAAATACCTGATATTACTTAAAGAATATGGCTATCGAGAATTTAGTACTGTAATTGTCAGTATCGAAGTTTATACAAAGTATGTATTCGATTTTATGGGTTTAAATGGAAGTTCTTTGTAGGTGGTCTTATGTTCAACATTGTTACATATTATCCTCTATTTTACCCATAAAGGTAAGGTCTAGTACCTTATCTTTATGGACGGAACCTATTCGGTGGTCGTAACAAGTATTTAATATCACTAATAAAGTTACTTAATTTTGACTCCTTCTCTTCTGTGGTGTTACTCAGTAGAATGGTCGTGATCATCATTTCTCCCCCCGCTATGGGTGGGGTGAAATGGAGTGGACACTAAAAATCTCCTTCACAATCTGACGCTACTCTTCACGAACTTTGCCCTCCTAGAACATTTATGAAGTGGTCACTTAAAAGTCTTCTTTATGTTTCAGTCCACCTCATATACGTATATGATCCTTGGTCTGATGTCTTCGACTGTCCTGCACTGCCAGGCTCTGGATTCGCACTCGTATCGAGTTCTATATCCAAAGAAAGTGGGGAACGAGGGAGTTTTTACTGTGATTGATTGTCTTTTGCTTTGTTGCGCAGCTATCGAGGACTCATTGTTTCGTAATTCCGTCTCTCGACTATACTGAACATTCTTGAACAGCACCTTATCTCAAGAATATTGATCGTATAACTTCAATCTATGAATTTCGGTTGACGGTGCATCGTGTTCCGCGCACGCCTCAAAAAAGCTATCGCCTGCCTAGTGGGTATGATTTATTGAGATACCGCAGCCTCGAAACGAAAGGGCAACTGAAAGAACTATGTTAGTTTTTTGTCAGTATAAAAGTCTGACATAGGAAGTGTTACGACTTGTACTGACTAAACGAAAAGGGTTTTAATTTTGACATTAATACCAGGTAGTTAAAACGCCTGTTTAAAAGGTTACACAGGCAGTAATCACGACGCATATCAGAAATCAACCATATCTCTAGAAGGATCTTGCCATGCAACTGCTAATAAATACACGCACGATCAAATAAATCCTTTTAATATTTACTTATCCAATCAATCAATGAAGAAAATGCCAAGATCATGAACGCAGTAGCAGTAAATCACATTAACGTCAATTATATTAAAGTTGACAATAATTAATATTTGGCATACATTATTATAATGAAGGAGAACTCGTGAAATCATGCGTTAGTGAATACATGCATGACTTCTTAGTCTTTGCCTGCTGCATTTTGAAAGGCTGTAACGTGAGTTATGTCTGTAGAATATCAATAGGTTACTTACTCATTTTTGTTTCAGCTGAAACACTCGAGTCCACAGCTGGAGATAAATAAATAAATATTTATTTATTATTATTTACTTTATACTACACCAAACAATATTTATATGGATACAAAGAGTAAAACTAGTGTCAATGGGTGGTCTAATCGTACAAGGCGATCCCTTACAGACAAGCTTTGGATGGACAGAACTTAAAGGAGACTGATTTTATCAGTTTATCTATACTAATATTATAAAGCGGAAAAGTTTGTTTGTTTGCTTGAACGCGCTAATCTTCGAAAGTACAGGGTGGATTTGGATGAAATTTGGTATGGAAGTAGCTTGAAGCTTGAGGAAGGTTATAGGCTTTTTACGCGACTGCAAAAAAGGAGAGTTATACTTTTACCGTGATAGAATCCACGGGAGCCAAGCCCCGCGTGAGTACTAGTAATAATATAAAATACATACCTAGAACACCAAAAACATTTACTATTAATAAATATCAAATGTATCATTGAGGAAGGAGGGGAAAATTAAAGTGTGTAATTTCATTCCTGTCTATATCCCATTTAGTCGATTCAATATGTTTCCTTTAGGGTGCCTATAATAATATATCGTTGTACACCAATTAAAAACAAAACATTGCGAAAATCTATTCCAAATTAATACTTTAGCAAAATATTTAGTGTTCCGCCAAAAACTAGATGATCAACCTTCCATCCCATTTGCATGTGCATATATTTGCGGGCAGGAGGGCGATGTTGCATACTGCATGCAAGGTTGATCGTCTTTGTAGTTCTTGGCGGTATTGACACAAGATATTTTTCTGAAGTATCTAGACACGCGGGAGCGTGTCAAGCCAAGAACTGGCGCGCAGCTCACCGTGTGTAATATTACACGAACCATTTGGAGCCACTTTTGAGCACCTCATAACTCAAAAACTATTCCACCTAAACTTGTCAAATTTGGCTCATATATTGAGACTGGCAAGATACATATGTGTTCCAAATTTTATAAACATATCTCAAACGGTTATTTAGATATTAACGTCCAAAAATCGACATTTTTATGACTGACCTATAGATCAAAACTATAACCCAGTTCCAGATGACCTAGAAAGTTCAAATTTGGCATGAAGATAGGTAATTATGTGAATACAAAGGAAAAAATCAGAAACTGGTAATTTTTTATCATTTTATTATAATTTTCACTTAACTTATAATTAGTGCCTGTAAATCTCTATATGTGGATTTTAAGATCTTTACGTGAATATATAACGAGTTAAATACCACCCTTAATTTTTTTTCATCCAAATATTTCCGATTTTGTACTTATAAATAAGAATATAGTAAATTTTCGTATTTATTACGCTTAACTAACCGTATTCTACAACCACTAGCGCCACCTATTATCTTAGAGGGTCACTACACCATGGAGGCAAAACGCGTAAAAAGAATTCCGCATACTGAATGAGCAATTCATTCAAACATTTCAAAGGTACAATAAAATATAGAAAATAACACAAAAAGGACAATTATACCCCGTAAACGTAGGAAAATACAGTAGTTTAACAAAAAACCATTTAGTATTAATTTTGTTATAAGTAACCTACTACTAATTTATGTACAAAAAGTAATGATATCCCATGAAAAACATAAATGTGAAATGAGAGCCAAGTTCAATATTATCATAAATGCCTTGGTTGTTGACTTCAACGACAAAAGAAGTGAAATCTAAATGGGTGCCAAGTTCAATGGTCAGTCCTGAAATTTATTTATAACAACATAAAATATCATTAATTCTTATAACTTAAGAAAATATATTGTAGCCTAAGGTTTGACTTGGCTAGTTTTCATATACTCATATACGAATTATATTATAGCCTTTGCAAGTTCTAAATCTGTTGGTTCTTATTTTATTATTCCGAAAATTTGGCTTGCTGGTAGAAACTAACCATCGAACATAATAATTCGTATATAAGAACTAGCCAGGTCAACCTTAGGCTACAATATATTCTCCTAAGTTATAAGAATAAATGATATTTTATGTTGTTATAAATAAATTTCAGGACTGACCATTGAACTTGGCACCCATTTAGATTTCACTTCTTTTGTCGTTGAAGTCAACAACCAAGGCATTTATGATAATATTGAACTTGGCTCTCATTTCACATTTATGTTTTTATGGGATTAGTTTAAAATAATTCATGCTAATTCTAAACAAAAATACCTTTTGATAAGCTGATATTTGTTGTACTTGACTACCAACAGATACAAAATAAGACACCGCAAACAAAAAATCTTGACACTACATGCACTTAAAGAAGGCTAGGCCACCCATAAATAATTCATTACAGAGATTCTTCGAATCCCAATCAAGTAAACAAACGAATACCTTGTAATACTAAGTACTGATTACAAAACAGTTGAAGTCTAAATGTCTAGCCTATCCAGGTCAAAGACTCAAGGCTATTAGGCTATGACAGAGCGCGAGGAATCTGTGTAGGCGAGATCACGTCGTCTATGACATGTTCGCCTTAATGCGTAGTGATGGGCGATAATGTCGATGACGAAATTCGATGACGATGTAGATATCGATATGAGTGTATGATCATATTGATACCTAAGTTAAGCTCGTGGACTGATTTTTTATGTACTATAATTTTGTATTGTGTTTTTGAGATTTCATTGCAACTGTCTTATTCGGTATAGTTATAAGAATAATAAAGTTCTTGGTTTACTAGTTATAATTTACCTCCCATACTATCTTTTCACCACTGATGGTTGACTGGTAGAGAATGACTACGGCATTAAGTCCGACTTTGCACCTATATGCATGAAGTGTAAGTAAATAAATAAATAATACTTTACTTAGATTAGTTAAAAAGTATTGTAAAAAAAATATTGAGTGCTGTGATTTTACTATAAATATAAATTAAAAGACCTGTAAAATGTTCTGCTTCATCTTCTTTCTCTTGAAACATTACTTGGGATCAGGACTCTAAACTTTTCTGCGACAAAAGATTCATGAGCTTTTGCAATTCAACACGGCAAAAATATTTATTTTACATTAGTGTTCAATACTTACGAAAATAAAAGCACTATTATTTTGCTCTATGTTTATTAAAACTAAAATATCGCTTCTCGTTAAAAAACCTCTAAACATAAAAATAATTATTATGTGTCGCTAGCCATAACTTTCATTACAAGCCAAAACCATTTTACATCCTAACGAAACTCTAAATTTACAATGACAATCAAAACTTCAAATATAAAAAGGCCCTTAATGTAGAACTGCCGCCTATTAAGCCATAATTTAACTTGGATAATAACAAAGACAGCTGACATTATAAATTTTATATCTATTAAAATTTTATAGGCACATAAAGTCGTAACACTCGTAACGTACGTTTTATGGCCTCTCTAACGTCGACAGTGAAATATCGATAGGATTTTATCGAGTGTTCCCATCACTAGTATATTGCGATGTCATAAAATGCATTTACTAGCTTTTAGCCGTGATTTTGGCCGCTTTGAATAATGTTTTTACATTAATAAAGTGGAATTCATGGGGAATAAATCAGTCTTTCCCATGTTCCAGTCATATCATGCGTAAGGCATTAAGTCCACCTTTGTAATTTTGTGCTGCATAAAGTATTAATAAACACATATATGGGTATTATCGAAATAAAGACTAATAAATTTTCAATATGTAGGATCAACCAAAGACAATAGTCATAGTCACCCACGTGACATACAGTCACGAAGCGATTGTCAAAAAGTCTATGAGATTGTCAAATACTGCTGAAATATCACGTGATCATCATCAAATGCCATTCCATGCCTTTTCCCAACTACATATTATGTCGGGGTCGGATTCCTATCCCGGTGCAGCTAAGTACCTACCAGTATTTTACATGGAGCAACAGTCTCACCCAACCTGGGTAAAACTATGCCCCTTGGTAAAACTGGTGTCAGATTATCTACCTTCTAACTATCCGTAACGGCTGTCAAAGATAATAAAAATAAAAAAAAGTTATTTAAAAATCTAAAAAACCCGACTGCTAAACAAAAATGCAAGAAACAAGCACATTTTTATTTAAATATGTAGTAATTTTAGTTTAAATATTTATTAACAATTTTAGAGTTTCCCCGGTCTTTTCACATTGGCACCCCACCAAATTCAGGAAGTGAAAGAGCGAAGTCCATATTTTTAAACTTTCTCATTGTATTAATTTTATTAGTATTACGGTAATTATAATCATAATATACCTTTTTGAAATCCGTGTGTTGAGCCCTTTAATTTGATACCCATATTGTAGTAATCGATTTTTTTTTTTACTGAGTTCAATGGCGTCGCGCAGTCGCCATGTTTGATTTTTTTTAACTTCACCTATCTAAGAACACTTGGGCTGCTGAGACAAATTTGAAGATACCTCAATTATGTAAATCCGTTTAGTGGTTCTGGAGATATGAGGTAATATTACATACATACATACAAGATACGCGTGAAAAACATAACCCTTCCTTTGCAGTCGGGAATAAGAGCCCAAACAGTTTCGAATGTGTTAAGAGGATCTCCTATTCATGAACTAACCTCGGCAAACGTTAAATTCCGACGAGTGATAAACTTTTCAACAAAAACTAAATAAAGTACCCATAGAAAGACACAAAGGCGACCAAATTCATTAAACCACAAGATGAC
This sequence comes from Tholera decimalis, assembly GCA_943138885.2. Taxonomy (NCBI): domain Eukaryota; kingdom Metazoa; phylum Arthropoda; class Insecta; order Lepidoptera; family Noctuidae; genus Tholera; species Tholera decimalis. The sequence goes on from OW964573.2 coordinate 6,090,907, forward strand.
ACAGGCGACATTTTTCCAAAAAAAAATTCCATGCATGTATTTTACATTATACAGACAAACAACCATTCGATTTTATATGTCAACATAAACATTATCGTGTGGTGTGCCTATAAAAGGGAATGCATGTTAAATTAGAAATGACAGCATGTATTTTTATGCATATCATTATTATCCATAAGTAGTTACTTATAAAGTTATAATACTTAGTGCGTATAATATTTATAGTATAATATAATTTTATAGTTTTGCTAGTAGAGTTGATTTCATGCTTTCATACTCATTGGTCTAGTCAGTTCCTTCTGTCTCGTTGATCGAGTGGTCGTGGACTGCTGAGCATCAGGTTCCGGGTTCGATTTTCGGGTCGGGCAAAACCATTTCGGGGAGTGTGCGATGGAATTACACAATCTAGTTCCGTCAAGCCCGTTCCATCATCGGACTACAAGACAAACGGCGATGCGCCATCGTTACATGGTGGACATCACAAAACGTTTTGGGAATACTTTCATTGTGCGTACGGCTAAGGAATGGAATTCCCTGCCGGAGTCTGTGTTTCCTGATCGCTATAACCTGGGAGTCTTTAAGTCAAGAACGAATAGGTTACTTCTAGGCAAGCGTGCTCCATCTTCGACCACATCATCACTTACCATCAGGTGAGATGGTTGTCAAACGCGAGCCTATTAACAATAAAAAAACTTTTTAGCAAAAAATAGAACCGACTTCCATATAAAAACACTACAAAGGCAAAAATAACTTTAATTTCGGAAGGCGGTGTCAAAAACGAAAATATATACAAAACTAAAGACACCGCCTTCCGAAATTAAAGTTATTTTTGCCTTTGTAGTGTTTTTATATGGAAGTCGGTTCTATTTTTGCTAAAAAGTTTTTTTTCACGCTTTTTAGTGGGTCGGTTTGTAATTTATCTAGTTACAAAAGCCAAAATGTCATCTGCTTATCACCTTTTACAAAATATTGCTTTTCCCGATGCAGAGCCGTTGATTTTTGAGGAGTTCTCCTGGTACATCACCATCAGCTCTACTTCACCATAAGCATTGTGAAGAGCATAAAGTGCTTAACATCCATATTCAAGTAATCTAATCGCAATCAACGAACTACTTATTATTGAGTAGTTTCGGCGGCCATCTGTGGCAAGTTTTTGAGAGCAACTACACAAGTTACTATAATAAATACTCAAAACGTCATAGGTGTGCCTATAATATTTGAAGAGTTCCCTCGATTTCTCCAAGATCCCATCATCAGATCCTGACGTTTATGAAAATGGGACCAATTTCGAAGTATACCCTTTCAAACAAAAAAAGAATTTTCCAAATCGGTTCAGCCGTCTTCGAGTAATCGATGATCATACATAAAAAAAAAAATATACGCGTCGAATTGATAACCTCCTCTTTTTGTCGTCGGTTGAAAAGGTGCTATTGAGTTTTTCTGTATTTTTCAATAGTAGCATGAATTTTTAGTAGTAGTGTCTCGGAAGGCAAGTTAAGCCGTTGATCTCGGCTGTCATTTGAACATCTTTGACAGTCGTTACGGGGAGTCAGACGATAGTAAATCTGGAACTGGTCTAGCCAAGGAGTATTGTGTTACCCAGCTGAGAATGTGGAGGTTAGATAGCCAGTCACACCGTGTAAAACACTAACGTACTATATGCATCCTAGAAGACTGGACCCCAACATGCATGGTTGAGAAAAGTCTAAGCATTTGATGGTCTAGTTAGTAAAGTATAGAGATGAGTTAAGCCGGGTTTTCACTGTAAGAGTTGGCTCGGACCGAATGCTACCGCGTAACAATTGCTAACTGTGCAAATTAAAGCCGGGACAGCATGCTGTTAAGATGTGATATCACCCATTCAAAGACCGATCTTGGAAAGAATTGGTTGACCTCTTAGGACGACCTGTACGTGTGCTATTATTTTAGACCTCTAATGATTTTGAATGTAGAATGTAATTTATTAGGTCTATCAGACGAAGACATAGCAATTGGTCGGCTAGACTTGGAATCTAATTTACAGCACGTTTATTTGGCTTCTCTCCCGAGCGGCACATTCTTGGCATAGTGCTGTTCGCTCACTTGAACACCTGATTGACACAAAGATATTTTGTAATGGATACTGTACCGCGAGGTGCATTGTTGTATGTAGTTGATTTTCCCGCTAGTTCTATATTCGAATTGTATGGAATGTTACAGATATATTTGTTTTTTTAATCATAGACAAATTGGATTGCTTCCTTGGTGACAAATTGGTAATTGGATGAGGCGCAGTACTGTGACTGCTTGAAGAAATGGAGGCAGAAAAAAGAAATGCCTTTTACCCAGCAGTAAGACACTGTGGGCTAGTAAAATTAAGACAATTTAACATTTCATTTTTTATCGTACTCCTAACTGATTCGCATAAATCTCTTTTATGGAATGACTGTTGCATAAAGAGCATCCTGAATCTAAAAGTAGGTATTTTCCTGCAAGTTCACATTGCAGGAAACGATCGACCGATAAATCCACAGTATAACTCGGTAGCCCGGAATGTATTTCAATTGGCATGAGAGGTGATTAAGACTGCTTTAAAGGAAAGGTAATTTGTCGAAGTCCTAGATACAAGTGTCAACTTTAATACAATTATTAATTTCTCGAAGAATGCATAATTTTTGACCTCGCTCGCTCTTGACCTCGATTACGATAGATGAGGTATAGGTATGATGGTAAACGATAGATGCGGACTACGATGAAACAAGCGAGCCCAAAAGATGTCTGCTCACTCTTTCTTTTAAAGCTAACGGGTTATATGTGGTAGGAATTTAGGAAACACAAAAGCCGGCAGAGAGTTCGACACCACACAATAAATGTAGAGGAGAAGCGCTAAGTAAGTTTTATATAATAATAATAATAATATAATAATATTCCACAACTTTTTCACACAACGCCATCTAGTCCCAAACTAAGCAGAGCTTGTGATATGGGTACTAGACAACTGATAAACATACATATATATTTCTAAATACATACATATTATAGATAAATTACACCCAGACAAAGAACAAATGACCGTGCTCATCACACAAACATTTGTCCTAGGTGGGAATCGAACCCACGACCTTGCGCATAGCAGTCAGGGCCACTGACCACTATACCAAGGGGCCTGTCAATTAATAATGTAATTTAATAATGTAATCAAAAGACAATTAAACACCCTATTTACTTGGAAACATAATTGCAATTTAATACTACAAGTCTTCATTTGCATATTACATCGCTGCATCAGTCAGGCGTCGATTATAAGACAGGTTGGAGCAAGTTTAAAAATAAAACAGTGCTTACTGGATTTTAAAGACCCGTAGGTCGTAGTAATAATCCGTATCTTAGATATATTTTAAAGTAAAGGAATTATAATGTAACTAATCTATAACTAAATTACCAAATAAAATCAGGCCTGCAATTACTAATATCTTACGGTAAATTCAAAACTTTGAAGTGGGTAGATTATTGCACCTACCCAAATGTCCTTACTTTAGTATTGTTCTTCAAATCGTTCAAGCTCTTAAAGTTTTAAGTTGAGCTACAGGATAACTGACAAATACTTGAAATGTTTAAACAGATCCACCCAATCTGTATATCCCCTCAATTTCAATCTGTTCTTTCATTTCTAGGTTTGATTTGTCTTTCGGGCAGTAAGTGTTATAAACTACATATTTAAACTTCATATTTTTTTGTAGTAATGTGATTTCTATCTACATTGCTTGTTCTCTTAAAAAAACGATTCCGCAAAAGATAAATATTCTACAATAATACCGAGAATCTAACTGTGGTAGCTGTGTTTTGGTCACGTACGCAATATTTTGTCATGTCAATAAAAACCCCAAACTCATTCTGATTAATAGAGTCATCTACCTCGTATTAAGAAACTAGCTCTTGCACGCGACTTCGATTGCGTGTAAATTTCGCACATTTCCCCTGCAAAATATAGCTATATTCTAGATTCTATGCCTGTATTCTATGCCTGTATCATAGTTTATCCAGATTCATTCATTCATATCATTTTATGGCGTGATCATAACAAAATTTTCGCTTTTATATTATTACCAGCCATATTTTCTCGGAAAAAAGGTTCTATGTGCTTTTCCACACTATAATCTATATAGATTTTGAAAGCGTTATAGAGTTTCGATTAAGTACCTATTGTTTTACACAGTTTTTCATAATTGTATAAGTAAGGAGTAAAATGCGGTAAATTTAACACGTTTAAACCGATTTCGTTCGCACATTTTGTCATCCCATATTTCAGTCTACGAGGGGTTAATTTATCTAAGAAAAGAGTAGTATGTTTAACCTCAGCTCTTCAGCTATCTTCGTGCTCAATTTAATTAAAATCGCTTCAGTGGTTTAGCCTTAAAAGCGTAACAAACAGACAGACAGACTTTGCCATGTATAATATTAGTATGAATATGCGTAGTCGTATTTAAGAGGATCATAGTGCAACTTTTTTGTGGTCATTTTTCATGACGTTATTTTTTTTTACTTTTCATAAGAAACAGGAATTTATTCTTATACAATATATGACCAGAGTTAGAACTTATTGAAAATGACCTATAGTTCACTATAAACCCTTCTCTATTTAACCAGTTCGCTTAATAACCAGAACCTTGTGGTTTTTTCCACACCCCACTTGACACTTACCTACCTGTACGCGCCTGTATGCAATCATGTACTCATATTACAAGTTCGGCGTCAGGTTGGAGACGGAAGATAAAAATAAAAGTAATTGTATTATGTTACCGATTGTACTTTTAACGTGAACCGCTTTTCAGTGGCAAGTCTTGAAGGACGAAAATCGCCTTTATTGTAGTGACAGTTAAGACGCTGTTTATTTCGAACTAACTTCTGCCTGTGGCTTTGCTCGCGTGAATGTCCTGTGTCACTCAGGAATAATGTCGCTTCATTAGGGTTCCGTACCTAAAAAAACGGGACCCTATTACTCAGGCTCCGTTTCCTGTCTGTCACTAGGCTGCATCTCATGAACCGTGATAGCTAGACAGTTGAAATTTTCACAGATGATGCATTTCTGTTGCCGCTATAACAAAAAATACTAAAAATAAAAGAAAAATATTTTAGGGAGCTCTAATACACCAAACGTGCCATTATGGCGAAGCGGAGGAGAAGGAGCGCCTAAAGCTGTGGCTAGAAAGTACATATTTTCCATTCCAAGCCGATTTGTCCCACCAGCTGAGCACCTGGACACGAACTGCCATGACTGACCTGGAAGTCTTTAAATAGACTCCGTACTGAGGTTGGTCGCAGCTAAGCAAATCTATTCAGGTGGAGATTTATCAATGACTCTGCCTTGGAGTGTATATGTGGTTATGCTCCACAAACCATGGCACACTTAATTTCCTGTCCTTCTTCTGGCAAATAGCTAGGTAACTGTCTGCCAGACGAAGAAGATACAACAAACGTGATGTCTTGCCGTTTTTATAGATAATGGTACGGAACTTTTCGTGGGCGAGTCCGACTCGCACTTGGAAGGCTTTTTTTTATTACCGGCTCTTGACCCCGATCACACCTGATGGTAAGTGTAAGATGAAGAAGATCTTCTGGGCTCGCTCGTTCCATCGTAGACGATGGAACGAGCGAGCCCAGAAGTTGTCTGTTCACTCTTGCTTTAAAGGTTGAAAGGTCATAAGTGGCAGGGAACACGGAACACGGAGGGAAGAAGAAGCCAACAGAGAGTCCCACAGCTTGGCTGTGCGCACAATAAATGTGGAGGAGAAGCGGTACGACAGTTAATGTGGCTCTGCTTTCGTGAGTAAAACTATCCGACAAGCAAAACCTTTGACAATACGTTATACCCAAAAAGTTAACGTTTTTTTTTTTATATTTAAAAAAATTCGTTCAATAGCCCTTTACGTTAAAGTTAAAGTCAGTTAAAGAAGTAAGTACGTCATACTTGTGTCATATGTGGCAGAGAACACAAGCCAGCAGAGAATTCCACACCTTAGCTGTGCGCACAATAAATGTAGAGGAGAAGCGCTTAGTACGCCAAGACGGTATATTCACCAAATGTGGATGGTACCCAGCAGTGAGTCTGGTAGACCGGTATTAAAAGGAGGATGAGGGATTAGGTCGTGGAGCTCTTGCGCACACTCTCTGAACTACAATCTAGAAGATCGACAGCTTTCTATTCGTAAATAAAATTTCTAAATCATTTCGGTAGATCCAGAGTTTAATTCCTATAAACGGATGTGTACGCATAGCTTCCTACTCGCTATACATATATCTAGGTATAAATTTATGTATTTTTGTGATTCCGCCTACGCTTCAGATAAAAAAGATTTACTCACTGTCTCAAGTATAATCGAAATACATTAATATCCTACTAATAATAAACATGAGAACATTTAGGATGGGCCTTTTTTATTTAGTGTCACGTCATTATAATTTTATTTTTATTCTGGCGTATGTGAAAAGTTTATTTAGAGAAATTAAAGTAGCTAATGTTACTTGCTAATTAATAATGTAGCTTTAAAATTTTGAAAGAATTTTTGAAATCGGTTGAGTAGTTTTGAGTTTATAAGTTTGTAAGGCTGTATGTATATTTGTTGCTCTTTCACGCAAAAACTACTGAACGTATTTCAATAAAATTTGGTAAGAAGGTAGTTGACATCCTGGAATAACACATAGGCTACTTTTTATCTCGGTATTCCCACGGGATCGGGATTTATGCGGGAAAAACTTCCCACGTGAACGAAGTCACGGGCAAAAGAGTATACTATATTTTTATAAAGAGGTAAAGTTTGTGAGTTTGTAATATCTGGATCTACTGAACCGATTTTGAAAATTGATTCACCTATACCTTTTTACGCTGAAGAAAACTTCACATGAATGATGTCGTATCGTATCGATGATTTACAACTTTCACGCGGCCGTATTCTCTGTCAGAAGTAAATGAAATTATAAATAAGGTCTGGCACCACTGGTTCCACCTGGCTGAATTCGATGCCAAACCAATGAATAGTTTTCATATGCTACGTACGCCGCATTCGGGATAAAACGCGTTGTGATAAAACCTTGATTGATTTGGCTCCTCTTTTTTGAAATCGGTTATAAAGCATACACTCGCCGTGATTCTCGAACGTAAAAAACAATTCAAACAATAAAAATCTTTCCACAAAACACTAAAAAGCCAAATCAAACGACACTTCCTAAATTCTCAATGACGTTATGTAAATTATTCAATAAACTAGTTCTCACAATCATAAGCAGGTGTCATTTGCATTTGAATGCTTCAATAATCAATTATTTACATTGATTAATTAATATCTTAGTAGAGTTTATTTAATTAAGAACTTATGTAAATAATTATGTTCAAGCTTGTTTGTATATCGACTGTCAATATACTACTGTTAACTGTCTTCCTGATCAATCTCGGCCACGACGGCTCTTTATTTTTAAGGATGGGAAACCATCCAATGACTGCCTCCCGATCTAGGTGAAGCGGGAGGGTGTGTCAGACTTTTACTGACTAAAACCCATCCGTGTTCCGTCATAGGCCTTTCGTGTTCCGAGGCCGCGGCAATTCTTGAACAATTTCGCAACTCCGGCAGGCAACGGCCCCCTTGTGAGTCCCGACAATTTTGCTGACACTTTGAGGCGCGCGTGGAAAACGACGCGCCGTCTACACGGGCCTGGTTTTAGTCGGGCAGCGAGCCACCCATTGCTCGCAGCCCGCAGGCCCACGCCTACGGTGGCTGGGAGTCACCCTGTGATTCCCGACGCCCGGTGCGTTTCCTGCGGCGGCTGGGGCGCGAACGCTGTGAGACCCGCCTCTCCCTCGCGCGTCCCGCCACCTCCTTCGCTTGCATAACTGCTTCGCAGAGAGGTGACCGCTTCCTTCATAATTGATTAGCCATCTGCGCAAGAGATATTATATTGCACAAGTATGAGCGCAGGTACAGACAGTTGCACTCTCTGTTCCTTTGCTCTCATAGTCTGATGGGAGGCAATCCGACACGACCGGAGACAGATCAGACGCAGGACCAACGGCCTAACATGCTTTCCGAGGCGGGAGGTATCACACCGCCAACTTCCAAACTCTGGGCTTCTATGTCCTGTGAACTGTAAATAGAACGTAAACAAGTGACACTTAATTCCACAACTATTTACTTTTTTTTATCCATAATAGGTTTGAGTTTGACCATCACCTCACCTAATGGTAAGTGGTCGAAGACGAAGCGCGCTTACCTAAAAGTAACCTAAGTAACCCCAGGTTATAGCTATCGGGAAACACAGAATTCCACTCCTTAGCCGTATGCACAATGAAAGTATTTCCAAAACTTTTAGTACGTATGGGTGGGATGTCCACCATGTAACGATGGCGCATCGCCGTTTGTCTTGTAGTCCGATGATGGAACGGGCTTGGCGGAATTAGATTGTGTAATTCCATTGCGCACTCCCTGAAATGTAGCCGATAGAAAACCGATAGACTTGCAACTCGTCGTCGATGTTCTTGTTTACCTTCCACTATTCTTGTGGAACCATAATATTATTAAAAACAGTATATAACGTTCCCAGTGCTGGGACACAAGCCCCCTCTATAAGACGGAATGGGCCATAATCCAACACGTGGTCCCATTGCTGATGTCAATTGTCTTCGAATTTTTCTGTCCTAGGATATGTTAGCTCACGATGTTTCCTTCACCGTCTTGAAAACGGTTATTTATTTTTTATTTTAGGAAAACTAACATTTGTACACTTTGTCTTACAACTAAAATAAATGTACAATCAACAACGTTTCCACAGATAACATTGTAAATAAATAAAATTCATTTATTGCAGGCACGCAAGCCCATATAAAAGCTAGTAATATTTACAATTCTTAAGAAAATAAAAATATATTGACTACAAAAAAAAAATAGTTAAAACATAATAAATAATTAGAGACTAGTTGATATGATGATGATAATACAAAATAATGTGCTTTCCTGGGTTGGAACTCATAACCTACTTTCCACGTCACTTGTCAATAACACGATAATTCTTTTCGTTCTTCTTAATTTGAAAAATTCGGTCTCTGGTATCAGTGTATTGGAATTTGTAATAAGTTCTACACACGTAGACTTAGGATTACAAATTATCATCCAAAGAAGCTATGCACTTGGTATGTATATACCCTTTAAATTACACGTTGTATAAAGTAGCTTTATTAAAAAAATCACAAATCCCTACTAATATTATAAATGCGAAAGTAAATCTGTCTTTACACTTTCACATCACACATCTAAACCAATTAGGTAACCGATTTTGATAGATTTTTGTGTAGAGAAAGATTAGACTTTAGAAAAAACGTAGACTTCTTTTTTATTTCCCTGAGACTTAGACTCCTATTAATTTCGCTGACATAACTTATGAGCTGAACTGCGGGAAGAAAACTTATAAAGTTATTTGCTCATTGACTATTGGTTTTCAGTCTTATAAGTCCTCAAAACATCATTTATATACAAGCTGATTAGCTAGCCCTAAAATATAAAATTAAATTATATATTTCACATCAATATACGAAGTTTCAAACCCTATCAATCCAGATACTGCAATAAAACCTAAATACAATCATAGCTGTGTATCTACCATTTATAAATGTAGACAAGATAGGTATGTATATGTATTAACATTTATAAAGTTATGACATAACGGATTCAGTTGGTACCGTAAACGAATCGGTTCTGGCTCGATAAGGCGTACGATTAAACGTGGGGAGACTTATATATTAATGAATTTCTGAATCATATAGGCTGTTTGTTGAGGTGTTTGTAGCTAAGTGATAACAGCCGAGGACGGTTTTTGGATGGGTCAAAAGCCTAATGGCTAAGGTGTCGGACTTGTGATCGAGAGGTCACGAGTTCGAACCCCACCCATTACACTATTGATGTGAACCCACTCCAGACACAAGCATATTTAGCTTAGTTGGAGGGGTTAACAAGATTGCTAGTAATGTGAAATCTACCCACATTGCTAGTAATCTATAAAAAGAAAAAAATGAAACCGTCATTTGTACAGACACATGAAGCTACCCGAAACTGTCAAATTTTCCCAATCAATTTTGAACCTAATTTCTTTAACAATAAAGTCGAAAATCTATTAAAGTAATTTGACAGATTGTTGTAGCTTGATGTGCTGCCGTCTGTACATCTTTGACAGTCATTACGGGTGAACAGAAGTCAGAAAAATCTGTCTATCCGCAGAGTAATCTGTCTTGCCAAGGAGTATCGTGGTACCCAGAACACGATGGGGTTGCTAAGACCAGTACTACTGGGTTATGTTGGTTAAACAGGTAGTTGTTCCATGTAAAACACTAATAATCAGCTGCATCCTAAACTGGAAACCGACCCCTATAGAGTTGGAAAAAGACTAAGCATATAGATACCTACGTAGACAGAATATACTTTATTGTACACCAAAGGAAATTGTTCGATTTTAGCCTATGAACCGATATGAATATAAATTATATGATAATTTTCATTTCTTTTTATACTGCTTGAAACATATTTTAGTATTCCACGGAAACTTGAAATAAATAAATTCAAAATAAAAAGTTGGATCACGATTAACCAATGCGTGGTGCCGTAAAAAATGTCTATTGGCCAGCTAGTGTTGCCGGTTCACGGGATTTTTCCACGATTTCAGGAAATACGGACGGTTGTCCGGATTAAATCAGAAATTGATAAAATTCGGAATATTTCAGGTATTTTGAACGTATGGATAGAAATAATAATAATAATAATAAAATATTGAATGGGTTACGCTTTTATTGAACCCTATTTTTTTTTAATGTGTTAAAATTATATCATTCACTTAGTGAAGCTCACATTCGTTTGTTCAATTGACTGATTATTTCTGAATTTGAGTTGATCACATATAGGTACATAATAATATGATTTCAATAAATCAAATAGGCACTGTATCCTATTATTGACAATAAATATAAATAAATATCAAAAGATTTTTTTTTAAAAAAAAAACGAAAACTGATATCGAGAATTTCTGGCATGGCATTCGGGTATGATAGCTTTTCGTAATTGGTAACACTAGTGTGCTTATACTTCACTTCGTTTCAATTTTTATTTCAACGTGCTGTTCTTTGCGAATTTATATGCGTTTTATGGTTTTATTCTCACAACGTTGGCTTGATAACGGACTCTGATCAGATTGCATACTTGGTAGACTCGGCTGTGTATAAAGGACTGTGAATCTTACTACCTGGCTATTTTCGGACTTGATTTCGATGAATTGATTATTTTTGTGTCTTCAAGTGTCCGTTATTAAAAATTGATTTACTATGATTCTATAAAATATTTAGAGTTAGGAAACACTGGCCTCGACTAGTTTAAAATCAAATCACATCGCAATCAAATCAAAATCAAAAATCAAATCGCAATTCACATTAAAGAGGTCCGTAAAGCCCTTTGTAGTCTGGACGTGAACAAGGCCAGTGGGCCGGACGAAATACCTGCCAGAGTCCTAAAAAGTTGTGCTCCAGAGTTGTCACCTGTACTGACTCGCCTGTATCGCCTTTCCCTCAAAACTGGAGTGGTGCCAGTGTCCTGGAAGCTTGCTAATGTGCAACCTGTACCCAAAAAGGGGAGCCGTGCCGATCCTGCCAATTATAGACCAATCGCCTTAACCTCCATACTGTGTAAAGTAATGGAAAGGGTACTCAACAACAAGTTGCTGGCATACCTTGAAGACAATGAGCTCCTCAGTGACCACCAGTATGGCTTTCGCCGTGGTCGGTCCACCGGAGATCTTCTTGTGTATGTCACGCACTGTTGGGGCGAGGCCATTGAGAAACACGGTGAAGCCCTTGCGGTATCCCTCGACATCTCAAAGGCCTTTGACAGGGTCTGGCATGTTAGTCTGCTAAGCAAGCTTCCCGCGTTCGGTGTCCCTGCTGGCTTATGCAACTGGATTTCCGACTTCTAGAGTGAGCGGTTGATCCGAGTGGTCATCGATGGCTGCTCATCGGATCTTATGGCAATTAATGCCGGTGTTCCTCAAGGGTCTGTTCTTTCTGCGACTCTTTTTCTGCTGCATATCAATGACTTACTTCAGCTGGGAGCAGTTGGGTACGCGGATGACAGCACAGTCTCAGAGAGATACTTATCCAGTTCTAGAGCTGACAGGGACGAAATTGCCACTCTCAGAAAGGCCATGGTAGAGCGCATAAATTTGACCTTAAATCTCGTTTCCCAATGGGGTGACGACAATCTGGTCAAATTCAATGCTCTGCTATTCAATGCTAGCGCTGAAAAGACAAGCCTGTGTTAGGCTTGTCTTTTCAGCGCTAAAAGGAGCCCTTTTGAATTGACCCCTACTTTCCGAAGTACATCTCTGCCAGTTACCAGTCGCCTGGAGCTTTTGGGCATGGAGTTGACGTCAGACCTCAACTTCGGCTCAACCATCGAGTCCAGAGCTCAGACTGCAGCAAAAAAGCTGGGAATCCTACACAAGGTGAGGCGGTACTTCACGCCTGGACAGCTTCTAAATCTGTATAAAGCACAGGTCCGTTCTCGCGTGGAGTATTGCAGCCACTTGTGGGATGGCTCTGCAAAGTACCAGCTTGCTGCATTGGACTCGATCGAGCGCAGAGCTAAAAGGCTTATAGGCGACGAGGTGCTGGTGGACAAGCTTCATAGCCTGGCTCATCAGCGAACCGTTGCTTACCTGTCGGTTTTCTACAGATTGTACTTCGGGGAGTGTGCGCAGGAGCTCTATGACCTGATTCCTCCATCTCCCTTTCTCCCTTCTGGGTACCACCCGCACTTGGTTGATATACCATCTTGTCGTACCAAGCGCTTCTCTTCCACATTTATTGTGCGCACAGCCAAGCTGTGGAATTCTCTGCCGGCTTCTGTGTTCCCTGCCACTTATGACCTTTCAGCCTTTAAAGCACGAGTAAATAGGCATCTTCTGGGCTCGCTCGTCCCATCTTAGACCTCATCTATCGCTTACCATCAGGCGAGATCGAGGTCAAGAGTGGGCCCATCGGTAATAAAAAAAAAAAAAAACGTACGAAAAAAATAACGCGTAAAAGTGTTATTTAATAACCAGTTTGCAAAACAAAGATCATTTATCATTCAGACGATACTGAAAAATCCTTAATTTTACAAGTGGGATCAGTTGCTCGATTCAAAACATTTATTAGATTATCTGGTCCTACGGGATGACTTCGAGCGGCCTCAGTTGATTAAAGAGCCTAGAATTCAACATATGTATTACCTCATAAAAGGCGTCACATTCACATTACAAGCGAATCTTATCGTTATCTCAATCTGCCGTTAGTGTTCAAATCTCCGTTTAACTTAGGCACTAACTGTCGGAAACTGTTACTTATATCATTTTAGCGGAATATTAACTAAATTAGATGTTAAAACACCGTAATGTTATAAAGCTATTCATTATAGCGAGGATTCCTAAATGGCATTAATGTGTTTGGCAGAAAATTGTATTCTTAATTTATTACTCGTTTAATTTTAGTACTTCCGATTAGTTCTCTTCTACAGAGACTTAAAAGCTTTCATTTTCAAACTGGGTAGACAGTGGTTTCCTCGATTCTTCTAATGATAACAAAATGCTAGAAATGGTCTTCACCAGTTTTTTTATTCCGGATGAGTCTACTCTTGACTTCGTTCTCGCCTAATGGTAAGCGATAGATGAGGTCTACGATGGGACGAGCGAGCCCAGAAGATGCCTGTTCACTCTTGCTTTAAAGGTTGACAGGTCATAAGTGGCAGTGAACACGGAATACGGAGGGAAGAAGAAGCCGGCAGTGAGTTCCACAGCTGTGCACACAATAAATGTGGAGGAGAACCTGTACGACAGTTAATGTGGCTCTGCTTTCGTGAAAGTCTAAAACTATCCGACAAGCAAAACCTTTGACAAAACTTTATGCCCGAAGAGTTAACCTCCAAAAAAAGGTAAGGTACCTACGTCTGCTTTACCTTTCTTTTCGGGGGAAAATCATCTAATGACTCCTCCCAATCTGGGTAGAGCAGAAGGAAGTGTCAGTCTTCTACTGACTGAAATCTCACTCTGTATCTCTTTAAAATTCCCGCAACTCCGGTAATATCTGGTCACCCAGTCAGAGCGTATCAGCGTGGTTTTATGTAAAGAATTAAAATAGCATGCAATTTTGTTAGTACAGAAAACTCATTCAGTAAGTTTCTTGATGTATCTCCGAAGCTCTTCATCAGATCTTCGTCAAATTTAAACGATTCATTGGAAGAATATCTTCAAAACAAAAAACAACATCGTTGTTTGACAATGTGCTAAGATATTACTGAATATTTTTTTATTATCATTGGTAGTCTCGCGTCTGGCCATCATCTCACCTGATGGTAAGCCAGGATGTGGTAGAAGAGAAGTACCATTTTCACTCTTGACTTAAACACGCCGAGGTATATTAACAAAAAACCGTCGAATTAAAAATCCCTGCCCTTTTTACGACATCTCTGTAAAGTTTGCGATCAGACGCGATTTATCATAAACTTACGAAGCCCGTTGACATCGCCATACATAATGTCAGATCATGAAATATTCCCGCCAATTCTTTCCTGCCATCTTGGCAAGGAAAGCCCACTATTACTCATTACTGTAATCGATTCTGCCGAATAAGGCAGCCATTTTATTATACGTGAGAAGTGGCACAAACGGTATAATTATTAATGTGTGATTCAGAGTTGATCGACATTCGCTTTAATCTCATTTGAGGAGAAAGAAAGAAAGAAAAAAACGTTTATTGGCTACATGCCACAAGTTCACACGAACACAAAAAAAAAACTTAGAAATAGAACTTAAAAATAAAACTAAAAATAAAACATACATAATTACGTATTAAGTCATATTTCTATGTGTGACTCACGGCAGTGCCAAACAGGCCCTGTTCAGCAAAATGCCAGACAATTGGTGCCTGACGCTGATTTTCAACAGGTCCTGTTTGAGAGGTGAAAACAAAATTAGCTTTAAGCTTAGGAGCTCATGGTTTAATAATGCATGGGTAAATTTTCATGATTAAGCAACACTTGCCTAGGTCTGTATGTGGATGGGAAATCATCTTATCATATCAAGCTTCCTTCGAGCCCCGGAAAGCACGTTAAACTGACGGGTCCCGGCTGTAATTTGTTCATCTAAAAGCCGTTACGGGAAGTCAGTCAAAAGCCAGAAAATCAGCAACTGGTCTTGCCAAGCGGTATCGTGCTACCCAGATACTGGTTGTAAAGGTCAGATATGCAGTCGCTCCATGTTAAACATGGGTCTATCAGCTGCATATGGGTAGACTGGAAGCCAAACCCAATATAGCCAAAGATATATAATAAACTATAGATACGTTGTCCGCGCTCTAAAATGGCAAGTTGAAATCAAGGTAAGTGCCTCGTGTCTGTTTAGTTACGCACGAACCTGTGTCGCGATCGCGACACTACACATCTTAAGAAAAAATGTGTTTTAAAAGAAAATTAGGAAAAAAGCATGCCTTTGTGTGTTTTCAGACGTTGCACTAATTATACTGCTTCCGTGAGAGGTCAAAATGTGTCATTTCATAGGTAAATATCAACAGAAATACATTTTTTATTTTTATTTTTCTAAACGGCTAATGGCGGCTAGTGTATGAATGAAGTCAGTCACGTGACGTTAGGGGAGGTTGTTAACTAAAGATGTATATTCATCTCTTTCTAACATCAGGTGTACCTAAAGATGGCATTTATTTTCTGTCCCTTTCTTTACACGTATTAGATAGTTATTCTCTATGTGTGTGTTTCGTGCCGTTTTTGAGAGGTGTTTTGTGGGAATATGACGCGTCTATTATAATACGTCATTGAATATAGCTGTGTCTAGTCATTTAGAGTCTTACAGATCCAGAGGAAATCGTGGCTAACTAAACCAACGCTTGTCAAACAAATACTCTGCAACGGAGCCGTGTGTCACGCAGTACAGGGCATCTGGCCGCGGAATCTTTCTCTCTGTCTATCGGAATCTCCATAACACAACACCTTTCAGCCATTTCTTCCTTCATGAAGGTGGACAGATGTTCTGTAGGTACCATCACAAAGGAATTCAAATTCGTAAGGTGATGAGAATTCAACGCCCTTTATAGCCGACCTTTTTAACTCTCCGGGACCTTAATTCAACCCTGTAAACCCTGGTCCCAAACAGATAAGAACATAACACACATATATACATATCACATTCACCATTTAACCTCACTGCCGTCGTATCCTCTCACCGCCTCCGGCTCCGTCGACCCCACTTTCAAACAAATGACACACACAACACAGAGAAGACTCATCCGTGCAATTTAGTGTTTGACCGGGGCATCGAACCCGTACCTTCGTGGAACCCATTAGCCCTAAGGCCCCAAACGGTTAACGGAACACTAAAATACCATCGGTGTTGTCATATTTTTGAGCTAGACGAACTGGTAGTTCATTTGAGGTAGACCAAATGATTTTACACGAATACGATATACGTCTGCGATTTCGAAATAATGTATAGCACTCACAAATAATGCACCTTACTACCAATGAAAAACTGTTTGGAATTGGATCATTAGTTCCGGATATTGCCCCCTACATACAAACCAAAACCGCTATATAATATTAGTTTACAAAGCTACGTTACATATAGTTATCCATCGCAATGGGAGGAACGGGGAAGACCTAATAAAAAACAATACTTGTCAAAAAAACCAAGTCTCGCAACTCAGTTCTTTTGCAAAAAGTTTTGAGATCCATGTAACTAAGTCGGTTATTAATTCATTCAGTCCGTAGGGACCTTCTGTCTTAAGTTGTTACGTAATTATCCAACCTAACAACATCTTATAGTGACCATATCAATATTAAAAATCTTTAACGTTTTAAATAAATAGATTGACTCGGCCATCGCATGAAAACACAATATATCTCACAAGTAATACATACATATATATATTAGATTGTTTAGTGCGTGTTTATACAATGCCTGCTTGGTTACTGTAAATTCAGGCTTCTAGTTTTATCCACAACGAAGTTATAGGGGGTCGAAAAAGGCCTGAACTGCTTCGAGAAAAGGATGGTACGGCCGTGCCGCTTTTTTGCTCGACTTAGCGGGGGCACTGCCGTGCCCCCAGATAAGGCTGGTGTTTGACAAACGCCCCTAAGTGATAAGGGTGGTCCACCCCAAACATTTATTTATTTATTTGTTGGATATTTTTTTTATTAATTTTTATGATGTGGCATTAAAATACATACAGCCCTTAATTTTTCACCCTTCTATCACCAACCCCTATTTTTAATAGCCATATTAGCAATCAAAGGTCACTGACTGAGTCACTCACTCTTCAAGAAATTTCAGAAACCACAACTGCTTCAAATTCTGCATGAGGGTTCCTTTTAGGATTGAGGTGCTCGCTAAAACGGGATTTTGCGAAATTCCCACGGAATCGGGACACGGGGAAAACTTCCTACGCGAACGAGGTCGCGAGCAACAACTAGTATTTAACTATAATGGTCAAATACCTATACACATTAAATAATTATTAGAGTAGTAAAAAATTCCATAGTTTATAATAGTAGCTCCAAGATTCTGCTCATTAAAATAAAACACAGTTCTTCCAGCAGATAAAACCAATATATTGCTGAATCAACCTTACAAGTTTACCAATCAATAAACTTACGTACACATTTTCTAAAGTAACATATCAATGTTACAACCGGAGCTAATTACAGCAAATCAGTCAAAAGATACGAACTACAGATACCACTCCATTACATCACATAAAGAAACAGACCAATCATAGATCCGTACAATTCCGCTATTGTGCACTAAGCATAATTTTCACGTGGGTGACGGCACGGCTTCGAACGCTCTGCCCACCGCTGATTTAGCTTTTGAGCGGGACTGTAGAGCAGTTTAGAACAGAAGGCTTACAAAATTAAGACAATATATATATTTGCCAATATATTTATTTTTTTATTATGTGTTATATGCCCAGATTTTCCTAAATTTAATTAATTTTATCCATACTTATAATACATATTTATCAGCGTCAATAGCCGAATGGCTACCATAATCGTGACGAGGTCGCGGATTAAAACCCCACCCATTACATGATTGCCCTGAACCCTCTCCAGACAAACCACACAGACATTTAGCATAGTTCGAAATGGTTAACAAGATTGCTAGTAATATGAATTCTATCCACATTGCAACATTTTAAAGAAAAAAAATAAGTAACGAGGATGTATTTTTATATCAATAAAAATTGTATCGTTCTTTTGTGTTTGTTTTGTTTTTTTTTTATTGTACATGTTTTTTTTAGAAACTGTTTGGCTTAGTTTTAGATAATATTTTATTTACTAGTGGTCAAACTAAATTAATTTGAATGTATTAATATAAGAATATTAGCTTTCTGCTCTCTTTCTCCGTAAATAACCTTTAACTGTGTGAAATTTCATAGCCCTCCGCCTGCGCAATTTTCGTCAAAAAAGTACAACGTTTTAGTTTGTTTAAATTTTTGGTGTACAATAAAGTACATATATTCTATCTATCTCTTTCCTATCTACTTTTTAAAGACTTCGTTCAATAAACCTTCTACATTTTCCTACTATGCGTCACGAGACATAAATCTTGTGTTTTATCAATCCACCGATGTGTTTATTTTGTCTTCCGCATCTCGGAAATAATAATAGAAATATTTGTTTTAGCGCAAGCAGTATATTTGGGATTGAGTAAGATAGCTGCGTGATTGCCTTGTCTATTTTATGAAATTATTGACACTACAGCCGATATCAGTTTTGAAATCTAAGAAATATATTTAAATAAAAATGAATCGCCAGAACGTACAAGCATAACTCCCTAACACTGTACCAAACTGTATACCTAATTCTTTCTTTTATGTTGAGTCCGGCTATTCCTGAGACAGGCAAAACGTGCTCTTGGGTTTTCTATAAGGAATTTTTTAGTAGGAGTTTAGAAGTTAACGGTGTGATACCCGTGCTTCGGAAAGCACGTTAAGCCGTTGGTTCCGGCTGCCATTTGAAGATCTTCGGCAGTCATCACGGGTAGTCAGAAAACCACCAGCTACTGGGTTATGGAAGTCAGAGGCTGTCGCTCCATGTGAAACAGTAATTCTCAGCTGCATCCGATTAGGGTGCGTTTCCACCAGAGATGTGCGATGGAAATGTGTCGTGCGAAGATGTCTAGCTGTGCTGTGAAAATGTGTGGGGGTTTCCACCAAAGCTGTGCGATGAAAATGTGCCTACGAGGATGTGTAGCGGAGCTGTGAAAATGCGCATTAATGTGTGGTGCGAGGATGCGCAAACCTCGCAACACATCCTTCTCAACACACATTCCTCGCAACACATCCCTCGCAACACATCTCTCAAAAACATCCCTCGCACACATCCCTCGCTTGTTTTGTATGCGCAAAAATCTAGCTCCGCTGAGCCGTTTCCACCAGAGCTGTGCTGACCGAGGCGAGGTAAATGAGGCGATTCTATTTGTTCTTTACAAACACATCCCTCGCTACGCATCCTCGCACATCTCTGGTGGAAACGCAGCCTTAAAGTGGAAGCTGACCCCGGCATAGTTGGGAAAAGGCTTGCAGATGATGATGCTATTGTCAGGACAAGGTTTGTATAAAAGAAAATGTAAAAGAAAGAAAAAAAATAAAAGAAATCCATCCGAAAAGTATATCCATAAAACTGTTTACATTTTCATAACTTTGATTTGCAATCTAAACCGCTTAAGTCTTAACTTTACAGTTCTGAACAAGAAGAAAAATATTATTTACTTTAAGTTACAAGAAGAAAGAAAGTGTCACAGAAACAACATTCATGAAAATTGAGCTGAACGAGAGAGATGAGAGCTTGAACTTATCCAAAATTCCTTATGGATAGTGTTAGTAATAGGTACTTAAATTACTTTGTTTATGTCAAAAGATTTATTTAAAGATCAACATTTCACGAAAGAAGTAAAAATCAAGGAAGATCCACGTCGTTTCCATAGCAACAAGACTCATACTAAGCATTATGGCGTAAAAGCCCTGTGGGCGCTGAATTTGCAGCGGCGACCAGCTAGCCGGCTGGTCGCGTCTCAGAGGGCTATCCGGATGATCCAGGGATACCGCACGATCTCTGGGGAGGCGGCGAACCTCCTTGCCGGATTGCTGCCGTGGGATCTGGAGGCGGTAGCCCTCGCGCGCGTGCATAATTGGCGCGCAGAGGTGCTAAGCCGGGGTGAAACTCCGCTACAGCGGCAAGTCGCGGCTCAGCGGATAGAACTCCGGTGCGATCTCACGGCAGCATGGAAAGAGCGGCTGTCGCAACCGAAGGCTGGGCACGCCGCAATCGCGGCGATAAGTCCCCTCTTTGAGGAGTGGCTGGAGAGAGGTCACGGCGTCCTCACCTTCCGCCTGACGCAGGTGCTGACCGGAAATGGCTGTTTCGGGAGGTACCTGTTTCGGATTCAGCGGGAGAACACGCCTGGGTGTCGTCATTGTGAGGACCACCTGGAGGACACGGTGGAGCATATGATGAATGAATGAATGAATGAATGTTTATTGGATCAAACTAACTTACTTACATTACACAGTATAGGAAACAACTTATGTACATATATGTTAACTAAACTTGGTGAACACTGGTACCCAAAGTAAGATTTAACTTGAGTTTTAGGTACCAGAGCTCTCGCATTTTAACAGGATATATTATTTAAGTCTATGATTATTTATGTCATGTGAGTCACATGAAAATACTCGTTACTTTAGACATTCTTATAAAATATTAAAATAAAAATACATATAAAAAGGAAGAGAAAAGAACAATAACAATAGTAGGTATTTAATCTAAAGACCAAACCATTTTTAGAGTTTTCTGACGCTTTAAAGGGTTGTGTATAAGTGTACATGAATATGGGTGGCGGAGAGTTTGAGTTTGAAAGTGTGAATGTGATGTGTAGATGTGAATGTTGTGTGGTAGTATGTAAATAGCTTATACTGTAAAAGCAGATGAATGTTGATAAAACAAGCACGCTAGCGGATGGTTTTTAAAAGTTCTTCTGTTTCATCATATGTTTTTGTTAATAGCCATTCCGATACCTTTTTTTGCACTCAGATCTCGACAGTGGATATATGTTACAGTGTTTGTTGGCAGTATTATAAAGATGCCCGCTTATCACATGGTGGTGCCTTGCGGCTAGACGACTTTTATGTGTCTGAGGTTTGCAGACCATATGCCACCTGCGTCTCTTTACAATATTGGGGTCGTATTCCAAGGAGATGTGTTTTCTCAAAACTGTTTCCAGTACAAAGAGCTGTCTGACACTCAGAACTTTAATGTCAGCAAAGAGCTGAGAAGTAGGATACCTAAAAGGCCTGCAAGCCAACACCTTAAGCACAGCTCTTTGCGCTCGCTCTAAAGACAATATGTGCGATTTTGCGGATCCGCCCCAAACTGATATACAGTAGCCTAGAATAGACTGACATAAAGCGTAATATACGGTTTTTAAGGTAATGAAGTCGGCAGAATAGCGAAGCTTTTTAAAAATATATATAACTTTCTTAATACGAGAGGTAACATTAGTAATGTGCGATTTCCAATTGAGCAAGTTGTCAATGTATACACCCAGATATTTCACGTGGCTGGATCTGTCAAGGACGGCACAGGAACAGGGTTTGGATAAATCACGTGGTTCACAAGAGTGCGCATATAATAAGAATGTATCGGTGGCAGGTTGAGTGGATGAAGTCTTCGAAAAAGTTAGATACGTGGTTTTGTTCAGGTTAAGAGTTAAGCGGTTCTTGGAAAGCCAATGCATTACACTACTTAAAGCTCGTTCAGCTCTTTGAAATACCTCAGTCCAATCGTTTCCGCGAATGATCAAAGCGGTATCGTCCGCATAAGAAAAAATATCGCAGAAGGGAATATTTAGTCTGCAAAGGCTATTAATGTACAACAGAAATAAAGTAGGACCCAGGATAGAGCCCTGGGGTACACCGAAATCCAAAACCATGTTGTGGCTTACGATCGAGTCAATTTTAAATGATTGTGTCCTTCCAGATAAATAGTCAGTAAAAATACGAAGAGCGTATCCTCGAATTCCCATTTTTTCCATCTTCATTAACAAGTGTGGAACAGAGACAGTGTCAAATGCTTTAGTAAGGTCAAGGAAAATACCCAAACATTTTTGTTGACTATCTAGACATCCCACAATCTGATCCACAAGAGAAGCAACAGCGTCTTCTGTTGACATTCCATTTCTGAAACCAAACTGATTAGGTGCCAGAATATTATACTTCACCAAAAACTGTGTGAGTCGAGTGTTTAAGATCTTTTCCAGGACCTTAGACAAGACGGGCAATACCGATATTGGTCTATAGTTATTTACACTGTCTCTGTCCCCACCCTTAAAGACAGGATGGACAATAGCTCTTTTGAAAGATTTGGGAAAAGTACCACTGGACATTGCGATATTGCAAATATGTGTAATCGCAGGAACTAGGGCTTTAGAGCATGTTTGTAGTAGTATTGTTGGAATAGAGTCCCAACCTTTGGCTGAGTCTGTTCTAAGGCCACGTATTATAGCTCCCACTTCAATGTCATCTGTCGGCATGAGGACAAGAGAGTTTGTCATACTATATTCATCATATGTCTGAATACTCCCCGATGCAGGACCAAACAAACCAACCAAACAGCGAGTAAAGGGCAACTCGCTGTCCGACCATGGACCATGCCCGGGTCGACGGCGCGTCGTGTTCCACGCGCGCCTCAAAGAGCGTCAGCAATATGGCGAGGCCCCCCCGTAGAGGGCCGAAGCCTGCCGGGGTCGTGGGACTCATCCCGTTACCGTGACCCCGGTACGTAAAGGGTTATTGAAGGAACACCGTGGATTTTAGTCAGTAAAAGTCTGACAGTCCCTCCCACCCTGCCCGGAGTGGGAGGACTTATTTGATAATTTTACCACGATAAAAAAAAAAAAAAAAAAAAAGTCACTGCCTATACTAGAAAAGTACTCATTAACCTTATTAACAGACAAGAATTTATCGGATCCGATGCTTAAAAGTTCACTGGCAGAGTTTTTTAAACAGTCAGAACCCGTGATACTTTTAATCACCTTCCAGGTTTTTTTAGGGTTCTTTTGAGCTTTCTGGAACTCATTTTTTTCATAAATAAGTTTCAGCCTTTTGAGAAGTTTGTTGCAAAAATTACGATACCTTATATAAGTCACTTTCAGGATATGGTTTTCAGGTTCTTTCTGCAACTTCCGAGACATAGAATCGCGATTTCGAATACAGCGCACTAGACCAGTCGTCATCCACGGTTTTAGAATTCGAAATTTGGCTGATATTCGTTGTGTTCTAGAATGTCTGAGAATAATTGACTTTATCATGGATACCAACATATCCGTTGCTAAATCAGCATCGCACAAAGCCATTACCGGAGTGAAATCTGTACTTGAAACTTCGGCAAAAACTGATGGGTAGTCTACTTTTTCCACTATATTGCACTGTTTGGTGACTTTTGGTGTGGTTGCTATGCTAATTAAAACAGGCGCATGATCTGTAATATATGTGTCAAATATAATTGTAGCAGTCGGTAGATGTGACTTTAAAAGAATGTGGTCCAGGCAGCTTGTACCACGAGTTGGTAAATTATGGGTAGGTAGCAGGCCGTGTAAAGCAGTCAAATTCAGGTACTCATGGGCCTGTGGATTCAAATCTGTTGGAATGATATTGATGTTAATATCACCCACGAGAACCATATTTTTATAATTTGACATCGAGGAGAGTACGTTATCGAGACCTAGAAGAAAGTTATCAATATTGCGGGTGCAGGGGGGACGATACAGAGCAATTATCACAAGCTCAGCAGTGTTTATTTTACAAATCAGGCAATTAGCGTCTAGTATTTGTGGTTCGATTACTAAATGAGGCAATGTCGACTTGATGTAAACAATTACACCGTCATTTTGGTTTATAATATTTTTAGTGAAATAGCTTACGTAACCTTCAAGAAAAGGAATAGTTGGTGTTTTACTGAGCCAGCACTCCGATAGAACTAATACTTCCGGTATCATATTAAGATCGTTTAAAAATACAGTGAATTCGTCAAAATTTCGATTTATGCTACGTATGTTGATATGCAATATCTTTACCTTATTACTGGTTCCATTTAGAATAGTATTACATTGAGCCGGCGTGCAGATATAACATGGGGTCGTGCCTATAGCATCTATTTCATTTGTTATTGAATTCAAGTCCAACATTTTAAACTATAAGGGATGGAAAGGATCAAATACAATGAGTCTTGTGGTAAATAAACATACATACTAGACGTTAACAGAATTAGTGAAAGTTCGTGGCTAATTAATGTATACTGATTTAACTGATTAAGATACGTATGTATTACGAGTTGTACGTAGCATCTGTGCGAGTTTTGGGTGATTAGCAAAGAAAGTCTGGCTTTAAACGTGAATAAATATTTCATAGGTATTTTATTTATAATATATAACCGTGCGTATGATTGTATTATGTGTATGTTGTATGTATTTGTTATGTTTTTATCGTACTTTGTATAATAGCGTAGAAAGGAGTATAAATCGTATAAGGTTGGTATAATTTTGATATAACTAAGATCAATTAATTTACTGTTGAAATACATATTAAATAAAAGTAAATGATTTTTATAACAAAGAAACATGCAGTGATGTAATATTAAACTTAAACAAACTTGGCAATTTTCAAAAACTAGTCAGTTTACATTACGATTGAATCGGTTTAAGTCCCTTTCTGAGTTGATTCGTATTGCTGGAATACCCTCATTTTTTCTCAAAAAGATCTTACCAAATGAAACCCAGCAATATGCATATTCCATTGATTTTGCCTTCTCCCGAGCAAGATAAAATAATCGCCTCTTCTTAGCACTCAGGTTTTCAGACATGTAGATGGGGTATGCTGAGCCGTCAGCAAGTATGTCGCTTGAGGATAATTTTTTATCTCTATTGATCTTATTGTAGTTTTTAAAGGCTTGTAGGAGACTTTCTTTAGCAATTACTGTGGACAGGTCAACTACTACGGTGCCACTACTCTTCTCGGATTTGGACTTCAAACGATAAATATCTCGAATATCCGATTGCTGTAGGTCGATACTCAGAACCTTACCGGTGTTAATCAAAATTTTGCTGAGGGTAGTTTTATTTTCAATTTTATTCGTGGGTAGGTTCCTTATTTCCAAGCTTGATGATTTGTTAAATGACTCTAAAGCTTCAATCTTCTCCTCCAAAATCTGTATATAGGCCAGTTTCTCTTTATTTTCTTTTTCCAACTGAGTCATTTTGAGAAGTAAAGAATCATATTGGTCTGATAAAAATTGGGTAGTTTTATGAATCTCACTGTTCTGTTGCTTAATCTCGTTTACACAACCCAACAGTGCATTATATTTATTATCCTGGCATTTAGTAAAATCCGACAGCATTATTTTAATTTCCCTAAGGAAATCATTTAATTCATCGTCTTGTTGATGCTTGCGTTTGAACCTCTGAGTGATGTTGGATAGATTCTGTGGCGATGTTTTTAAATTAGTATCTGGTTCAGAATCGTATAGCATTTCAGTTGGTTTATTCGGAGGTGTTCTTCTTAACATGTTTGTTTCTTATTATTGTAAAATAATATTATTATTGTATTAAATAGTAGCAATAATACAAATAATAAATTTAGAGGAGCAAAAAGAAAGTCTCAGGATTAGAACTCGGTTACTCCACTACAGCAAGCACGACTTTTGAGTGCTTAACCAGGCAGACACTTGCTATGTAACCCAAAAGTAGGTTCTGTAAGTAACTTCGGTTTGTGATACTTGAAAGTCAAACTATCTACCCTGCATTTTTTGACAATGACACGGTTCACAGTTTGTACTGTTTGTGTCGTTTTTTCAACACTTTGCTTTCACTAATTTAGTTATTACGCTACACTCACTGATTTTCACTATTGATTTTTAGCACAGTTATGCAGAATAAAACTTTGTGTTCATGTCCATATATGATACTGACTATTTGATGCAGATTTAACCAACTTTATGAATTTATAAACAGGGATCAAGGAAACAACTGACTGACTCACACGAGCGCCAGCGAGTAACTCCAAAATATGGTGGAGGTGTGCCCTGCTTGGGCGGAGCACCGTCGTGTCCTAGTAGAGGCGGTCGGCGGCGGTGACCTCTCGCGCCCTGCTCTGGTTCAGACTATGGTGCGGAGCGAGAGGGAATGGGATGCGGTTGCCTCCTTCTGCGAAGCAGTCATGCTAGCGAAGGAGGAGGCCGAACGCGCGAGGGAGAGGCAACTCTCTTCCTCGCGCCCCAGCCGCCGCGGGAGACGCCCCGGGCGTCGGGGATCACGAGCCGATTTCCGGCCACCGTAGGCGCGGGCCTGCAGACGGCGAGCAGGGGTCGCTCACCGTCCGGTAAGGACCAGGCCCGGGTCGGGCGGCGGCGCGTCGTGTTCCACGCGCGCCTCAAAGAGCTGTCAACACCAGCGACGGGGCCTCATAGGGCCATTGCCTGCCGGGGTTTGCGGGAAAGTTCTGCCGAAATACCGCGGCCCCGGAAATTTAGGGCAGCCGAAGGAACAGGGTGCGTTTTTAGTCAGTAGAAATCTGACACACCCTTCCGCTTGACCCAGAGCGGAAGAAGTCATTCGATGATTTTCCCACCCCAAAAAAAAAAAAAAAAAAACAAAATGGGCGTAAAAGCCCGTGGCTGTACTGTTTCACTGTTTTTCATTGGTTTCCCTAAAAATATGTCCTACGGAAACCAAAATAATCTAAGTTACGTAAGTAAAGCTTACAACGTCCGTTTGTCTACATGTTACAGTTATTTTAACTGTGACTGTAAACTCTTAACAATTGCGCATACATCCGAAATTCATATTGTTTGATGTGACCTTAACGAGGCGAGAATTACTTAGAAAAATACAATGTGTTGTAACTACACAAGTTTGGATTGAGCGCTTCGGCATTTTGAGCGATAGGTTGACAAAAAGAAGTAATGTTATTTATCAATGAGTTTTAATATTTGTACGCTTTATATTATCGTGTTAAATTTTACTGAATTGGTGCAAAATGTGGGGATATTAGTGACTTTTTAAACGTGTCTTGTTGAATATATTGACTGGGAATCTTACTATCTTTTCTTTGTTAATTATTATTATTATATTACTAAAAATGTGAGAGCTTGTGAGGATGTATGGATGTTTGTTTCTTTTCCACGCAAAATGTATTAAACGGATCTGAATGAAATTTAGTAAGTAGATAGTTGACATCCTGGAATAACACAGGCTACTTTTTATCCCGAAATTCCCACGAGATCGGGATTTACGCGGGAAAACTCGCCCACGCGAACAAAGTCGCGGGTAGAAGCTGGTCATGTGTAAAGATACGTTTTACTGTCAATTTAATATGAAGTATTGGTTAACACATCGGGTCCTCTAATGTTTGGATAAAAAATTATCATCTTTTGCTACCACAAAAATTAGAAATTTAAGCACAAGAAGACAAGTATGCTTACATTTGCAATGATTGGTTTAACAAAAAAACACGTAGCCAATAAAAAGTTTAATGTAAATAATTAACGTTAGATTTAAATTTTATCTAACGTATTTGGACAATGTGCGACCCCGTTTATCCATTGCAAATTTACTTACATACATATCTTAATTCACGCACTTATACATATTGATACATCCTTTCCTTTTGATATTCTAATATATTTTTCCCTTGGTTAGCAACGGCTCTCAGTATAAATAAATTAGCTCTGTATAAAATGTGTCATAAGAAAATACTTTGTGATCGTCACAAAGTATTTTCTTATGACACATTTTAAATTGCTTGTATTAGACAAGCAATTTAGCTTAGTTTCGATAACAGTTGCAGCACCAATTGTGTATTACTTTTAATTTGTCTGTACAATTTACCTTACTTCTCAGAATGTAAATTTGTATCAATAAACACTTTTTTTATTAATGGTCCAAGCAATTAATAGAAAATAAAAAAAAATGTGTAAGAATTCTTTTATACACTAACTAATATCTTCATACAACATAAAGTTTATTCATAAATATCTACCACTGTCAATAAATAACTGACCTTTGCATCCCGAGCGCCGCAATACAACTCGTCAACCTATAACAATGATAATGTTGCTAAACTTCAAACTGTCGGTTGTCACTTTCGTCATTTTAACAATTGAATGTCTTGCGTAAGTTGATCGTTCGCTGGTGTACGCGTTTTTGTTAGATATTCATAGATAATTTTGGCTTCTTTAAATAGTCTTTTAATTTGTTTTTTTTGGTTAGTTGAGGTGTTTCTTAAGAATGTGGCAAGGGCTTACCCATTCTGTATGTGTATCTTTTTATTTCTCGGTGTGGACGTACTCATGATGAATAACATGGCGGACCACAGGAAGGACAAATGAACGAACAGGGTGGATTTTTAGCAAGTAAAAGCTGGACATTTCGTTCTGACTTAAATACTCCCGAGGTTGCGGGAATATTCTAACGAGAAACCGCTAAGGGCTGTGAACGAACAGGTTAGGTTTTTAGTCAGTAGAAGTTTGACACACCCTTTCGTTCCGCCCAGAGCGGAAGGAACCATTAGATATTCTTTCCAGTGAAATAAAAAGCAGGACTGTTCGAGTCAAAGCTCCAGAGCCTAAAAACATCGACGACGAGTTGTAAGTTTATCGGTTTTCTATCGGTTACATTTCGAGGAGTGTGCGATGGAATTACACAATCTAATTCCGCCAAGCCCGTTCCATCATCGGACTACAAGACAAACGGCGATGCGCCATCGTTACATGGTGGATATCCCATCCATACGCACTAAACGTTTTGGGAATACCTTCATTGTGCGTACGGCTAAGGAGTGGAATTCCCTGCCGGAGTCTGTGTTTCCCGATAGCTATAACCAAGTCTTTAAGTCAAGAGTGAATAGGTTACTTTTAGGTAAGCGTGCTCCATTTTCGACCACATCATCACTTATCATCAGGTGAGATAGTGGTCAAACGCGAACCTATTATCAATAAAAAAAAACTTTAACGCTGCCCTAACTGACGGACGCGACCTCTAAAAGGAGCGCACGTGGAACAATACGATGCACATTACTTTGAGCAACTAACACCATCACCACTGCTCTCAAAGCGGGATGAAAAGGGCATGTTCTAGGACCGAAAATCCTGATCTTCGGGATGATACATCATATCTCAGGAGACATGATGCATCATCACGTGATACATTCTCCAAATAAGAATATTTCTTTGCGTTGCATTATACAGCCTAGTTTTATGAGATGCAGTTCTTCAAATAGTTCTCACTGCACTTGAGACGAGTGCACATACAGTACTCAACTCTATACCACAATATCCCATGACCATACATATACGTACATATAAACTTATTGTATACATAATGTGTAAATACTTGACATGTTTAGCTACGCACACATAGTTTCGTAACAGTCAGGGTTATATAAATAAATGAACACTGACCAGGCCTTTGAACTGACCATCCGTTTGTGGTCCAAGTGTGGGAGATAGCGATTTTACATATAGCCGTGAAATGTATATCGTTCAAATTCGAAAAATATAAATAAACCCAGTATTTTTTACAAATCATCACAAACGTTGATCGCAATGAAACTCAATCTTTTTTATTATTTTATTTTATCTATGTATTATATTACAAATGCGAAACAAGTTTTATTATTTTATTGTTTTTTATGCTTTCATGCGAAAATCGCTAAATTAATTTTATATGAATTTTGATAAAGACATACATAGGACCATGGAGTTTACAGGCTACTTTTAAACCGAATTAAACTACAGAAGCAGGAACACTGTCGTTGAGGATTCTGAAGGTTTTTGACGCTCGATGTTTAATAATATAGAAGCTGATTTCTGTAAGAAAGATTAATATTTGGGAAGCAGACAAGAGGAAATTTGATCTGGTCATATTGTTGCTTTTGCACATTATCTGAAATGATATAAAATGTTTGCGAAATGGTTAGCTTTATTTAAAATGTTAGTAGTAATACGAATAAAAAATATTTTATCATACAATTATGGCATTTAGATTGATATACTTTTTATTATACACACAAACATATACACAAAACAGAAAACAAATAAGAACTAAACAACAACAAAATGGGCGATATAAGGTGATACAATGGGCGTCTTATTGCTAAAAGCTATCTTTTACAGACAGTCATTCATTTAGCTTATTAAGAGCCGTTATTGCAAGCCTCAATTAGTCTTCCTCACACGGAAATGAAACTATAGCAAACTCATTCACAACTACATATTTTAACAAAATTAATATTAAAATTGAACTCCGCTGCCGCTTCTCCCTTGGTTCACACATAGCGTCCCGTTAATGAGACAGTGACCGATATGTAGGCGAAAGGTCGTACGTCTGCGTTACCTACTGGTGCCGGCGAGGCGATTGTGATACTATCATGTCGACTTAGTCCTGAGGAGGTAGGCAGAGACCTAGGTTGTTGGAGCTGCGGGAATGTTTTAACGAGATACCGCGTCTGTGGAACGTAAGGGCATCTGAAGGAACAGAGTGGGTTTTTAATCAAGACAGTGACCGATATGTAGGCGAAAGGCCGTACTCCTGCGTTACCTACTGGTGCTGGCGAGGCGTTTGGGATACTAGCATCTCGACTAAGCCCTGTGGACGTAGGCAGGGGCTTAAGTTTGCCGGCGCTGCGGTAATGTTTTAACGAGTTACCGCGGCTCCGAAACGCAAGGGGTAACTGAAGGATAAGGGTAGGTGTTTAGCTCGTAGAAGTCTGCTACTCCCTTTCGCTCCATAATTATAGAGCAGGAGGAGTCATTAGATGATTTTCTCACAGATTTTATTTTATTAAGAATGAGCCCGCTCTTAAATAAAAAAAAGTCCTAGGGCCTTCTCGATTTTGAACAAGATTTGTATGATGCTGGGGGGACCTTCTGGCTTGATCGGTGATAGGGGAAGATGCAGTGCCGACTCTGGTGTTAGAGGTATGTAGCTTCTGCTTAGCTATATTTGCTCACAACTTTTTTTTTTGTATAACAATGAGGATTTGAGTTACAATTGTTCACGACACGTGCCTTAATAATAAAAAACAACAAAAGGAAATCTTTTTTTAATACATTTTGTATTCATACGTACGAGCATAGCCACGAGCTACTCCTAAAAATAATATAAAGCTCGCAGCTAAATAATAATAATTGGCGCTGTCATTTTTAAAAGTTAAGCAACGCTTACCGAGGTTGGTCCATGGATGGGTAAACATCTTAACATATAGAATCCTCCGTGCCTTGGAGAACTCGTGAAACCTCTGGTGTCTCCTGGCTGTCATTTGTACATTTTGACAGACATTACGGGTAGTCAAATGCCATACATACAATGTGACACTAGCCTCGCTAAAGAGTATCTTGTTACCCAGCTACTCATTTGTGGAGCAACTGCGTCCGATTAGAGTGGATAGCGAATTTAACATAGAATAAGTAAAAATGTCATCTTTGAATAATGCTTAGTGTTTCAGTTACACTTATGACAACGCGTTGATGTCTTTTGGCTAAGCGAACTAACATTCCTAAAAACTTATTTCAAAAATCTAAAAAACCCGACTGCTCAACTGAAGTGTAAGAAACAAGCACATTTTTATTTTTAAAAGTGACAAGCAGGCGGGACCCAATTGAACATATTTTCTTTAAATGGGATGGGTCCGCCTGCTTGTCACTTTTAAAAATAAAAATGTGCTTGTTTCTTACACTTCAGTTGAGCAGTCGGGTTTTTTAGATTTTCGAAATAAGTTTTTTTTTTTTCAACTTTTTAGTTAATATATTATATAACATTTTTTTAGTATTCCCGGTCGTGTCACATTGGTACTCCACCGGATTCAGAAACTGAGTCCATATTTTTAAACTTTCTCATTGTGTTATTTTGCTAGTATTACACTAATGATGAACATGATATACCTTTTTGAAATCCTTATGTTAAGCCCTTTAATTTGATACCCATATTGTAGTATTTAAAATAAAAAAAATTTCACCTTGTATAATGGCTTCGCACAGCCGCCATGTTTAATTTTTTTAAATGTCACCTATCTAAGAACACTCGGGCTGTTAAGACAAATCTAACGATACCTCAATTGTGTGAATCCGTTTAGCGGTTCTGGAGATATGAGGTAATAAAGAATATTACATACATACATACATACATACATACAAGATACGCGCGAAAAACATAACCCTTCCTTTGCAGTCGGGTAAAAATAACTGTTAGCGAACTTTTTATTTAACCAACCATATTACGTTTATCCATCATAAGATTTTAAGAATAGAATAATTCAAGTGATTGTCTATAGTGTTCGTTAATGATTGAATTGATATCGTCATTCGAAATTTAAAAAAAAAACACGATTTAACATAGTCAATTTTAAAATTAGTCTTCTATCTTTGTAATGAAAAACGTCGTTTGCAGGTACTATACCGCTTACTAACCGGATAACGCAAAACTCACTATGTCGTGACTTGCAAATGTCGTTTAGAAATTAGTGCTGTCTCAACAGGGCGGGTTTTTAGTCAGTAGTAGTCTGAATCTCATTCCGCTCCACCCATAGCGAGAGAAGTCATTTGAGGTTTTCCCCCCTGAAAAATATCTTTAAATCTTTACTAATATCATAAAGCAATAGTTCGTTTGTTGAAACGCGTTAATCTTCGAAAGTACTTGGTGGAATTAGATGATATTTGTCATGGTAGTAGTTTGAAGCTTGAGGAAGGTTATAGTCGTTTTACCCGACTGCAAAAAATGGACGGATATGATTTTATAATGATAAATTCCAAGGGAACGAAGCCATGCGCAACTGCTATCATTTATACATCGTGTAACGGAAAGCCCATATCTATCCAAAAGGGCTGAAGACAACATCTGGTATGGAGTCTCTATGCACAGTTTCAGCACAAAATAACTGACTCAAAGATTTGATACCTAATTATTGGTTTCATATATTTCTTGAATACCAATCATAAAAAACGTGTCACAGCACTACGAGGGTCAATAACTTTCCACGTCACTTGCCAATAACACGATAATTCTTTTCGTTCTTCTTAATTTGAAAAATTCGGTCTCTGGTATCAGTGTATTGGAATTTGTAATAAGTTCTACACACGTAGACTTAGGATTACAAAACCCTTGACATATCGTTAGTTATCTTATCATACAAAGAAGACATGCACTCGGTATGTATATACCCTTTAAATTACACGTTGTATAGTTTATTATTGAATAAATCTTGACGAGTCATTTGATTGGCTATTATTATTCCAGTTACGTCGACACGAGATCTCGTTGCAAACTCACTCAAATATCTTTGGTTCAAACTGACTGTCTGCCCCCACTTGACAACCAAAACGCTGAATCCATAACGAAATTGAACTGTGCCTGTTCAATTTCTAAGACCTGTAAAAATAAGATCTCTTATCTTCCTGGCTATTTTAAATAAAATGTTAACTTATAATTTATTCAGAGTAGGTTTCAAGACTCTTTGCTTTTCGAATAGCTGGTCAATTAACGTGTATGACATCTCAAGTTTAAACAATAATTTCTTCGTCGTCTATCAAAAATTACATTTAAACATTGGATTTAAAAAGAAACCGTTACAAAATACATTCGAAGGGTAGGTGTAGATTTTTTTTTATACTCGTAGCTGACCAGATTGAAACCAATGTACCCTCATATGTTATTTTTTTTTAAATCGGGGCAAACAAGAAGATCTGTGTACGTACGCAGCGCACTAACAATATTTGTGGCGAACGGAGTATCGGTTATAAGTATAATACCGAGACTTATTAATGGTGTACTCCCAGAAATAATAAATGTATTATTACACTTAAAAATATTAAAATTGAACTTACGTGTTGCATAAAAAACTTAAACCTTAGTGGTTTTTTGTTGCTATTTTTGTTTTTTAATATGAATAATCTTGTATTCTTTTGTATAAATGGTATATAAACTAAAATAGAGCTTATATATACTTAACAATTTGAAGTTGATTTTCTTAAAAAGGTTTTTTTTATTCTATGAATTTAACGGGGTTTTTATCCAGATAAACTTTAAAAGGAACGAAGTCGGGCGACAACTAGTATGTACAGACATACATACACAATAAACGCAACAAAGTTGCAGACACTAACAGCCTTAGTATGATAAACACGAAAACAAAATCAACCCGCACTTCGGAAATTTTACTGCGACATAAATCTGTATTTTATTCAATATACCTTGTCATTTTATAAGAGAACGCAGTGATACTTACATAAAAATAAACACTATTTTATTAAATCTGTAGGATAGTGTGACTTAAGTATAATATGTGACAGTTTACACCAAGCACAGGGATTATTTAGTAGGCTTGAAAATGTATTCAGTTACTGTTTCACATGATAAATTCAATAAACGTTAAACTTTTTGGGAATATTTTCATTGTGCGTACAGCTAAGGAGTGGAATTCCCTGCCGGAGTCTGTGTTTCCTGATCGCTATAACTTTTTTTTTTGAGGTGGGAAAGTCATCGAATTACTTCTCCTGCTTTGAGTGGTGCAGAAGGAAGTGTCAAACTTCTAGTGACTAAAAACCCACCCTGTTCATTGTGCTGCGTTCCGGGGCTGTGGTAACTCGTTTGAACATTCCCGCAACCCCGGCAGGCACTCAAGAGTGAATAGGTTACTTCTAGGTAAGCGTGCTTCATCTTCGACCACATCATCACTTACCATCAGGTGAG
This sequence comes from Tholera decimalis, assembly GCA_943138885.2. Taxonomy (NCBI): domain Eukaryota; kingdom Metazoa; phylum Arthropoda; class Insecta; order Lepidoptera; family Noctuidae; genus Tholera; species Tholera decimalis. The sequence continues at coordinate 6,125,749 of OW964573.2, forward strand.
ATGGTAGTCAAACGCGAGCCTATTATTAATAATAATAGTTTTAAAATCACTACAAAAACACGCTTTTATAAATGCACGTAAAATGAAAAAAATTGTTCGCGCTTTTCCTTTTTTTTTTGTTTTCTCCGTTTTCTTTGTGTTGCGGTTTCTTTTTTTTTTTTTGACGAGTAGTGAACAATTAAACGGTAGATCCTTCCGGAGGATTTGAAAGTGAACTCTATAAAAAAATAAATCTATGGATTACGCGGTAATTCAAAAAGGTTAAGAAAACCGATATCGGATTTTCATTAGGTTTGTTATAACCTTGAAATCTGATCGTGTTCAAAGTCCATTACGTGGCCTTTCTCACAAGTGCAAACACGACTATGATACGATATTCCATCATGGAATGCCAGTGCCTATCTTCCGGCTTCATCATCAGACCTTGAAACCAAATCGTGGTCAAAGTTCATTACAAGACTTTTCTAAGAAATCCAAAACAGCTACGATACGATTTTTCATCATGAAGTTCCAGTTCATATCTTCCGGCTCCATCATCAGATCAGTTCGACAGTACCATATCATTGCATTGTCATCAGAACTACATACAGCTACCAATTTTCATTACGCTACGATCCTTGGAAAATGGTTAAATTAGTTACCTTTGATACCATTACATAATTAGTTACATACAGGTCGACCTAATAAAAGCGTGTTAATAAAAAAGCAGGTCGTGGGTCTTAAGATGGGCGATCATCTTAACATATCGGGATCTCTCCGTGCCTCAAAAGACCGTTAAACCGTTGGTCCCGACTGTAATTTGTACCTATATCCTTGAAATCATTATGAGTTGTAAAAAAACTTAAGTTTTTATTTTCGCGCTTTTTAGTGGGTCAGTTTGTCATTAATCTAGTTACAAAAGCCAAAATGTCAACTTATCACCTTTTACAAAATATTGCTTTTCCCAATGCAGAGCCGTTAATTTTTGAGGAGTTCTGATATTTCACCATCAGCTCTACTTCTTCATATCCATTGTGACGAGCATACTTCATCAGGTGAGATGGTGGTCCAACGCGAACCTAATTTTTAATAAAAAAAAATCCACATAATACTTATTATTGAGTAGTTTCGGTGGCTATCTGTGGTCTTCATCATCAGTTCCACTTCCCCAAATGGTGCTTTTCGAGAGCAACTGCACAAGTTAGGTACTATAAGAAATACCCAAAACGCTATAGGTGTGATTATAATATTTAAAGAGTTCCCTCGATTTATCCATGATTACATCATCAGATCCTAACGTGATGACAATGGGACCAACTAGAAAGTCTTTCAAACTAAAAAAGAATTTTTCAAATCGGTCCAGCCGTCTTTGAGATATGAGGTAATATACATAAAAAAAAGAGTTCAAGACGAACTGAGAACCTCCTCCTTTTTTGAAGTCGGTTAAGAAAAGAATTTTCCAAATCGGTTCGTAAATGACGGAGTTATGCGCGAACAAAAAACGCAATGCAGAGTAAACGAAAATATCGTCAATGTAATTATTTTTTTAGACTTTTGTTGATTTTTCAGAAACGGCTTGTTCGATTTCGATAAAATTTTCATGAGACCATTAGAGAAGTATACCATTTTCAATAAAAAAAGATTTTTTCAAATCGGTTGGCAAGCGACGGAGCTATGCCCAAACAAACATAAAAAAAACAATCATCCGAATTGAGAACCTCCTTTTAAAAGACGGTTAAAAATCCAGGATATCTGATACCAGCCTTGTCACAGGGTATCGTCTAACCCAACTACTGGGATGTGGAGGTCAGTAAAACACTAGTACTCAACTGCATCTGATTAGACTTAAAGCCGAACCCAACATAGGTAGGAAAAAGCTAAGACCTGTCTTCGAATCGATGGTAATCCATTTAAATATTATGTTGGGCCTAGTAGCCACGCTAGTCGCGACGGTATTTGGGTACTTTGCACACTCCAGCAGAAGGGGCGTGGTTTGATCAGCAGTAATCGCACTGGGTGTCATTGTGTTCTATAATCATCCATTTCGCTTAAAAGCTGATGATGATAATTTTTTTTAAAGGTTTGGGGATATGCGGAACAGGGTGTAAGTCCCGCAATCCCATTGAAAAGGGAGGATCCTCCGATCAGACAGGTGTTTTGTCTGGTGGGCAACTGCCCGATGTTTTTTATCGGGTAATTAGTTTGCAGGCTAGTTGTGCGGTAAACTCTGCTTGCGCGATACAGGATTTCTATCATTAGTGTGTATGTTGCGAGATAGATGTCGCTACAAAATGTAACTTGCAATATGGGTACAATTCATATTACTAGCAATCTTGTTAACCCTTCGAACTAAGCTAAATATGCTTCTATCTGGAGTAGGTTCACGGAAATAGTGTAATGGGTGGAATTCGAACCCGCGACCTCTCAATCACAATACCTACACCTTAGCCATTAGGATATTGCCGCGAATTCCAAATTGGTCGTATAGAACATTTTTACGTGTTATTTTCTCGTAAATTTAAACTAGACAAGCTGTTGCCCGCGGCTTCGTTCATAGTTCTCCCCTACACACCGCAAGGAACATACCGTCGCTGCGCCTGCCAAATTTCATTTGCGCATTTTTTCATTTTTATGTGCACTTTTTTGCTTAAAAAAATTCTAGCCCTTTAAATGACTGATAGTTTTGGCAACTTTTGTATTTTTATAATATATTAAATAAACGTCTGTGCTGTTTGGTATCAATAATTTCGCCGAGTTTTTATTTTCAATTCAATAACATGTTTTTTGTTGTTTACCAAAACCTTACAAGAATCACTTATGGAACTTGGCAGGCGCAACGACGATACATGCCAAATTTCAGCTTCTTGCGCTAAGTAGTTTCGGCTATGCGTTGTCTGTCAGTCAGTCAGTCAGTCAGTAACGGAAGCGCTTTATATTTAAACTAGATGAGGTAAAGAAACTAAACAGCGTACGATCTAGGCCATCATATGCACGAATGAACAATTATCAATCCGTTACAAGGCGTTTTTAGCTGATTAAGCGAGTCATTAGAGCTTTAAAGCGATTTACATAATGTTATGTGGATAATTTTAATGCATTGGCGTGAATATGGTGTTGGTTATTTGAGGAATTGTCGGTCCATCTGTCTCTAGTAGTTTTGAAGTGCGTTAGGTATTTTAATTGGAGCCATTTATATAATTAATTAAAATATAATTTTTAAGAAGTGTATTTACATCCCTCTCTCTCTCTCATCTACTCGAAGATATTGTTACGAGCTGGGGTTCGGGATAGAAATAATTTACACCAATTAAACCAAAATTAATACTTTACTTAAATAAACACCAAATAAAAATTAACACAGTTATTCACAACTTGTCACTCAACTGCACTTAAATCGCACCGAAATTCACTTGTAAAGCTTCGATTATATTGGCTCGTATCTTGAAATAAGAATGACTGTCCGCGTTTCTTTGCGATCTATTTATACCCCGTTCGACAATCGACTCACTGCCTATACTGCCATGAATATTCCAGAAGCTACTTGAGATACACAGTACTGCTACTCGCCGCTAGATGGCGTTAGTGTCTCGAACGTATTTGAAGTCAGTCGAACTTTCTCGATATACTCAGTACTGCTACTCGCCGCTAGATGGCGGTAGTGTCTCGAACATTCTAAATTTCTGTCGAAGTTTCTCGACGTACTTCGCTAAGCGACTGGCGTAACAATATTACTAAAGTAGCATCTTTGAGCTTTTCTATCCATATTTAGTTTCTACATTGCTGTTGTTACGTACAGACGCCAGCACATGAAACTACCCGAAACTGTCAAATTTTCCCATTCAACCTTGAACCTAATTTCTTTAACAATAAAGTTGAAAATCTATTAAAGAAATCTGACAGATTGTTGTAGCTTGATGTGCTGGCGTCTGTACATGAGTCGTCATCTGCTTAGCCATTTCCTACGTTGGGATCAGCTTCCAGTCTATCCGCATGCAACTGACTAACAGTGTTTTACATGGAGCGACTGACCACTACAACCTAGTAGCTGGGTAACACGTTACCCCTTGACTAACCAGTGTTAGATTTACTGACTTCTGACTACCCGTAACGACTGTCAAAGATGTCGAAATCACAGCCGGGACCAAAGGTAGCGTTCTTTCCGAGGCACAGGAGTATCACACCGCGAACTTCCAAACTCCGGTCTACTACTGAAATATTCCTTAGAGCAAAACCCCTTAGAACTTTTTGACGTGACAACGTCTTATAATTCGATGAAGCTGGCTGCACGCACGAAAATACATGACTCATGCGGCGTTACCTCGCTCTGAGGCGTTCCATCGCTCTGAGGCGTTCCATCGCTCTGAGGCGTTCCAAAGCAAATCAAATTGGATCTACAAGTTGACATTTATGTATGACTCAACGAGTCAAGTACTAGGCTATCATAAAACGGTAAGAGATGACGTCACTGTGTAGGGATTCTTTGACATTTATGTATGACTCAACGAGTCAAGTACTAGGCTATCATAAAACGCTAAGAGATGACGTCACTGTGTAGGGATTCTTCCATTGTCATGAGAAGTACAGTAATAGTGATGTAAAATTAAAATTTTCTTTTGAAAAATGCAACCATTCCATCAGTATTTTTTTGCCTGACCCGGGAATCGAACCTGAGACCCCGTACTCCGCAGTCGCAGTACACAGTTGCGTACATAAGTAAATATATATTTTTTTGTTACAGATTTATTTCTCAGCAGTGGAAACATCACTTACTTCGTGTCTGTATATAAGGTAAATACGTTTTTCTTAATTAGTATTACATATCTATACTTTATTACATGTTATTCTCTTGGTATATTATACTTAGTACTATACTGAATGGTCTCCACTATTTTTTGCGAATTGACGACGCGTTAGCGCAGCGGTAGAACGATTGGCCGCTCCGTTGCGTGTCACGAGTTTGGCCTCCGTGTGGATCAAATAGATAGATAGATGATAGCATATAATTTATTGTAAACCAAAATTTAAACACCTATTTAACATAATTTCTTACTTCTATGGTGACAATGGCGGTCTTATCGCTAAAAGCGATATCTACCAGACAACCTTTGGAAGGACGTTCAATACTTTAATTAAAGTGGGGAGGGCTACATTAGTGTACCTACTACATAAATATACTCATAAAACAGAAAATAATATATATATAAATATAATACTCATAATATGATTTGATCACTACAGATTGAAGAGACGTTGACCTCTGAGTTTGTTTCAGTGTTTCTTCTCAGAGTAGTTAGTTAGGAAACACTGGCCTCATCTAGTTTACATTTACGAAAAAATTTGACGTGTACGTTTATAACCTATTTGCAAAATAAACATCATTATTTCAGTATCCATAGTGTAATAACTTTAATAGCAATATTACTTAAAATCGTAACATTTTATTTAAGTCCATGGTTCACCGCATACATTTCATATAAATGCGTCAGAGCACCGACCGATGGACTCAGCAGTACCATATCATCAGGCTAACTAATATCTATACCAATATTATAAAGCGAAAAAGTTTGTTTGTTAGTTTGCTTCGCTAATCTTCGAAAGTACTGGGTGGATTTGGATTAAATTTGGAATGGAAGTAGCTTAAAACTCGAGGAAGGTTATACGCTACTTTTTACCCAACTGCAAAAAGGGAGGCTTATGTTTTTATCGTGATGACGTCCATGTTATAAACGGTGCATCGTCTTCACATACCATTTAACATAAATGCAGGTATACTTTTTTTTCTGGGTGGGAAAGTCCTCGAATGACTTCTTCCGCTCTGGGCTAAGCAAAAGGGGGTGTCAGACTTCTACTGACTAAAAACCTACCCTGTTCCTTCAGCTTAAGTTCCGGGGCCGCGGTATTTTATTAGAACATTTCCGCAACCCCGGTGGACATTTCCGCAACCCCGGCGGACATTTCCGCAACCCCGGCGGACATTTCCGCAACCCCGGCGGAAATGCAGGTATACCTAATCTTCCAATACTTTTATTTGAATGTAGTAACTATGATATTCTTGGCCGTTTTTCTCCATTGCCTTGGACGTGAGAGCCACCTTTTTTTTATCGACAATAGGTTCGCGTTTGACCACAATCTCACCTGATGGCAAGTGATGATGTGGTCGAAAATGGAGCATGCTTACCTAAAAGTAACCTATTCCCTCTTGAATTAAAGACTCCTAGGTTATACTTCATTATTTTAAATATTCTTTTAAACTATAAACTTATCTATATTCCTCCAAGTCTCGGAAAGCACGCTTAGAACGAGGTATTCCTCGAATCGCTACCATTTTGAAGCGCACCTAATGAAGCGCTCCTTTTTTATTCCTCGGAGCGCTCCTTATAGTAGCGCTCCCGATACCATGTTATCGGAAAAGGAGCGCTCCGAGGAATAAAAAAAGAGCGCTTCATTAGGTGCGCTTCAAAATGGTAGCGCTTCGAGGAATACCTCCTTAGAACGCAAGAAAATCTGAGACCAATCTTGCCAAGGGGTCTCGTGTTACCCAGCTACTAGCATAAGCGGGTGCGTATTAAAATCCCGAAATTTCATAATAACTATGACTGAAATACCGACGTCCAAAACAACGAAATTAAAAATACCGAAAGTTTTACATGCCGATAGCCGTTATATGGAAACATGAAATACCGATGTCCAAATGCCCGAAAGGATGAATCTCTGAATGGATGAAATCCCGAATGGACGAAATACCGATAGCCGCCGAGCACCACATCACCTCTATTGTTGGTGAATCATTAGGTTTAGCTTTAGATGATGTCAACCTCCACCAAATTGTCGGCGGAGCCCCACTGCGCGGGGCTTCTATTTCAATAGTTTAAAGGAACCTAACCAAACCGAACCTCGGGGTGCCCCTGACGTCGGCCGTTTAGGGTTAGGATTTAGGGTACTAAAGCTATTTGCTATTTAGAACTGTCATTTTGGGTATTAATATTACTATTTCAGGGAAACAAGATTTGGTGAGCATAGATATGGATATTCGGGATTTTAAATTTCGGAATATGGATCTTCGGGATTTTAAACTACAGAATATGAATCTTCGGGATTTTAACCTTTCGGGCACATGATATTTCGGGATTTAAAAATTTCCGCCAAACAAATCATTCGGTGTTTAATTTTTCGGGATTTCTTCCATAGGTATTTTAAAATACGGTCTTTTAAATTTCGGTATTGTAATACGTACCCGCATAACCAGATGATGGTCTTTTTCAAATCGCTCCTTTGAACTCAATTTTAACATACATTTCTAGGTCTAAATCAATTAAAACCTTTATCGACACCTAGCTACTACTGTAAAGTGTCAGTGTTTTTTGTTCAAACCAATTATTTGCTAATTACATAAGCATTAACTGCACAATTAGAGAGACCGGTAAATATCGCTACAGCTACTTACAAGACTAATTTACTAGTCACCGTTTTAATTTCGTTAGAAATTCATTGTTACGATAAAACTTTATTTATTGCTAACCTATTTTAATAATAACTTTTAACGGTGGAAAATTAATGAGTATTGTGTTTTGATACTAACAACATAAATATAATTTAGTATGTAATTTGTTTCCTACTAGTTATGACCCGTGGCGCCGCTTCTAGGGTGTTTGGATTTTGTGAAAACGTTTTTCAAACCCAGACGGGCAAATAAATACCACAAAATCTTTAACATGCAAATATACATGTAACATGTTGATATCGTAGAGAGTATGTTAACTAACAGAGGGCGTTCCCGTTAAACCGCAATAGTATAGCATCCATACATGCTAAAAAAATACTACCATTAGAAAACAAAATGTTTTTATATTTTTTAATATTAAAATATTCTCTAAAAATGTTAAATTGTTACGTAAAACAAACACTGTACACGCGTACGCATTCATAAATAAATTGGGACGTTGCCGTCTTTCAAGTATCGAATTTGGTAAGTAGATAGTTGATATCCTGGAATACCCACAGGATTGGGATTTACGCGGTAAAAACCTCCCACGCGAACGAAGTCGCAGGCAAAAACCAGTTATTAGTATAGATTCAATTTCAAAATCAATCTATGTACGTGCTAAATCATACTCAAATCCAATCATCCATTGGAGCGTATATCACGAATATACTCATACATACAATCCCTAATATCCAAGATTCTCAAAACCTCCCATTTCGTTACACCAGTTCAAAACACCAACATTACTCAGTACCAACGTAATAGAACAAATTTCCTAGGCCAAGTATGTAGCAATTAAAGATTAAACCTGGTCTAGAGGTCTACCTCTCGGGGGTCTAGTCCGAGGTCCCGTTAAATGAGGGTCAAATTAACTCTGTATTAGACTCGTCTCAATCAATTCCAAGTAGTGCTTTGGTGTGTGGTGCGTATCGTGAGAGAACAGCGGCGGATATCTTTTTGGTATTATTTTTTGAGACAGTACTTTAAAAGTGTCCATTGAGTTGATTTTTTTTTTCGGTATACAGATTTATACGTTTTGAAATGAACAATTACTAGCTTGAAGTCTCTTATATGGCTCCTCGACATTTATAAGTGATTGAAAATACACGAAAGTGGAAGAGATCCGAAAATTATGTAAAAAAAATAGTAGCTAATGGGCACAGCTTATAGAAAGAAGAAAGAAAGAAAAGGAACTTTATTTGACCCAGATGTAAAGGCGCACAATAAATACAAAAAATAAAGCAAAAACTTAAACAAAACAGCGTTGCATGTTCCTCACGGCTGTGCCAAATAGGCCCAGTTCAGCATTATATTTTTTTATAATATGAGATTTGTTGGCTTATCGCTAACCATAGATGTATTTTTGATTCCATGGACAATACTCTATTATACTTACCTCATCCCAATTTCAAACCCGGATCTTTTCAAGGTCGATAAAAAGTCTAGCATTTTTCTGAATGCAAGATAATTTCATTTAATTGACCCATTCATATCACTGATCTCTCTCAAACAAGAAATTGTGAATGAAAGATATTAAAAGATGGTATACTCGAACCTCAGTTTATCAATTCGTTTCGGTTTTTTATAATTTAATAAATCAATTAGGAATAATAAATTTGATTCGTTTCTATAAGAAATAGTTATGTACTTAAATGCATTTTTTATTTAAATAGACACAAATTTCACAATTACGTTTAATAATGATTTCAACACTTATTATGTTAGCTAATCCTTATTATTATTATTTATTGTAGGTATTAAATTATTTTTATTTGCTGTGAACACGAAAGAAAAATAAATAGAGCATGACTTAAAGCATCTCGTTAGTAAGTATTATACAGTCATCATTATTATTTGTAAAATAAATTGTATAATTCACTGTTGCTATTTCTATCCGGGCTTTATTTGTATTAGGTAGTATAATTATGATGTTCGTTAATAACTTTTCGTTCTTGTCATCCTTTTTTACAATTTAAATTAAAATGGCCTGTAAATAAATAAATGTAAAATAGTGTGTGTGAGAGACTTATACCCGGTTTCCTCACGATGTTATGCTTCACCTTCGCGTTTTACACAATTTAATATGCCTGACAGGGTTCGAACTCAAGGCTTGCAACTCACAATTCAGCCTTTACTACTGGACCATCACTGTCCTGCTTTAGTACGCAAGTTTAGTTTTTGAACTGATTTAGACAGATAGAATATACTTTACTAGCTTGTGCCAGCGGCTTCGCCCGCGTGGGAAGTTTTTCCCGTGTAAATCCCGATCCCGTGGGAATTTCGCAAAATCCTTTCTTAGCGGATGCCTACGTCATAACATCTACCTGCATGCCAAATTTCAGCCCGTTCCGTCCAGTGGTTTGGGCTGTGCGTTGATAGATCACTATGTCAGTCAGTCAGTCACCTTTGAGTTATATATATTTAGATTGTATACCAGAAATTCAAACACACTTAAATAACAATATTGACTTTGGTTACAATGTAGTTAAAATGTAGTAGTGTAGTTTAAAAGCTACGTTTAGGATCAGTGCGAAAATTAGATACACATATTACGTGCAGCTTTTCCGTTGCCTAGCTAGATTAAAAACCAGAATAATTACTAAAAGCCTCAGTTTTAAACTTGGACCAAACTTTATCGTTTACCCAGGAAGAAATTAAACGTAGGCAAGCACTTTAGCCCATCTAGATCTGTACAGCATAGTGGCTAGGTGTTAGTATGTTCTTGCAAATAAAACAACAGTAAAACAGGTGAATTTAATACTTACAATGTTGCGAGTTCGTGAGCAATGGAATCGGTAATAAGACCGCAAATTGGATGGCGAGGTGCAATATCTAACTTGTTTACCCCTACTAGACAGGTGGAGTCGGATGATAAAACTCACTTTTCCAGTTAGCTGGTTTTGATAGAAATATAATATAATACATATAATAATAACTTATTTCTTAGATATGAAATGAATAATCTATATCTATGTGAAGCAAAAACTTCGTAGCCCTGTTCACGAAAGGTACGGGTACAAAGGAGTATTAAAGGCACAGTTACAGCTTATATGGAGATATTTAAGAGTCAATGGCCTAATGGCTAAGGTGTCGAACTTGTGATCGAGAGGTCGCGGGTTCGAATCCCACCCATTACACTATTTTCGTTAACCCACTCCAGACGTAAGCAAACTTAGCTAAATTGGAGGGTTAACAAGATTCCTAGTAATGTGAATTCAAACCATATTGCAAGTAGTTCTCTTTAAAAAAAAAGTATGCAGAAATGTGTACATAGTATAAAACAAAGTCTCTTCCGTAGTCTGTACGTTTAAATCATTTAAACTACACAAAGAAATTTAAAGCAGTTTTCAGCAAAATATAGTGATTCAAGAAGAAGGGTTACATGTATAATCCAAGCCCGTTCCATCATCGGACTGCAAGACAAACAGCGACGCGCCATCTTTACATGGTGGACATCCCACCCATACGCACAAAACGTTTTGGGAATACCTTCATTGTGCGTGCGTGCGGCTAAGAAGTGGAATTCCCTGCCGGAGTCTGTGTTTCCAGATAGCTACAACCTGGGGGTCTTTATATCAAGAGTGAATAGGCAACTTCTAGGTAAGCGTGCTCCATCTTCGACCACATCATCACTTACCATCAGGTGAGATGATAGTCAAACGCGCCCCAGCTTCGCACGGGTGCAATGTACTAATAATAATTAGTACATTGCACCCGTGCGAAGCTGGGGCGGAACGCTAGCGATCCGCCCCAGCTTCGCACGGTTTTATAATTATAATAACTAGCAGTGGCGCGAGGCTTCGTTCCCGTGCACTTTATCACGATAAAAACATAACCCATCTTCTTTTGCAGTCGGGTAAAAAGTCTATGACCTTACTCAAGCTTCAAGCTTCTTCCATACATTTCAACTAAATCCACCCAATACTTTCGAAGGTCAGCGCGTTTAAACAAACAAACTTTCCGCTTTACAATATAAGTATAGATACATTTGAATTGTATTTTCTCTATGCTATATAATTATATTATTGCAAGAATTCTTGTAATAACATTCATTCTAGCCAAGAGCATCGACTTACACTTAAAGAGACACTCGTTATGTTGTTGAATCTAAGGGATCGAAGCAAATAGCAATGCCTTCCCGCATTGTTAACTTATAGAAATTCCATAAATTATTATTCTGTATCGTTGAATACTCAACTGTATGTTCCAAGTCATACCCTCTAAATTCTATAATCAAATTGACAGAACTTATAAACCATAGATGATACATATAAATACTGAGATAGATGCGCCACTCTATGATTCGAAAATTGAGTTTTTGACCCTGGTCGCCAGGTAGCGTAACGGTAGTTTAATACCGAAAAAATCCGATAGGTGGCGTCTACCTAACATGTTAATAATATTTTCTTATTTTAAAGATTTTAGAAGTACTAGATTGATTGTAATAAATATTCTAATCGACAAAAGATTAAATCTTAGATTTTAGAATATTTATTTCAATCAATCTAGTACTTCCAAAATCTAAAGATTAGATAATAGAGGCTGGCAAAAATTAAAACACGGTGAAGATGGATTTAATTATTTTTTATATTTGTGATTTTTTGGATTCATTATAAATCAATTAAACATAACGAACGAACGAACTACTGATTCAAATTTAATTAAGTCTAAAATAGGCAACAAATCATACCACAATTGGAAATGGAGCGAGTTATTTTTTAAGCACTGTTTATATATTTTTGATGACCCCTTGTAAGAATGACCATTAAATGATTCGAAGAGCTTATCAAATAATAAATCTCTGCACTCTTCGGGCAGAATGTTGTGTTCTGAAACAAAATATTAATGTTGGTTAATAACATTTAGCAAAATTTGCTAGGTAACAATAATGATGCAAATATGTGAAATTATAAACATACTAACTCGATAAAAAACGTAAAGCGCTAGACACCCTCTGGCTGAACACTTGTGCTGCATATTTTACCTTCATTTTAGGTATATTATTACTCATCACATGTTTTTCTGTTAATTTATTAATTAATCGAAATTTGTCAAACTGTTTTTGACAGTTTTATATTTTTCATTTTTCTTTGTTTTTCATAAACAAGCGAGGTGTAAAGAGTCTATGATGCAGTAAAATTATAATGCCATTTAATTTAGTGATTTAGTGAATTAGGTGCATAAATACATTAAATAATGCTTTATGAATTTTTCGATACAAATAATATTTTTTTATTAATTTTGATTATAATATATGTATAAATATATCGTAGCTGCTGCCATCTATTAGCAAAACAAACGCATTACGTACAAAACTAAGTTGACCCCAGACATAAGATGTCACTAGTTTTTTTGGCAAATTTTGTGTCTGAAGTTTCTTCGGGAGTTTCACCCCCCTGTTATAAACTGTGATTAATGTACGGTGGCCAGCATATATTAACCTACCCCAACCTATATGTCTCTATATGTAAAAATATAATAGATTAACAACTTTATTGCAGCTCAATAAGGTTCAAGCTAAATTAGGAAAATTTGACAGATTCGGATAGATAGGTGCGCTGGCATCTGTATGTTAATAATTTAGATATTTTTCCATAAACAATATACTAAATTACTTTTAACTTAGTTTTAAGTAACTATCTAAAATTACAAGCAAAATTAAAATTTTGAGTTTATTAATGTACTGAGCCGATTCAGTATATTATATCATTTAACTGTGACAAACGGACAGACAGACAGACACAAGTAATTCTACGAGTATAAAGGTACATTTTCTTCCTGCGGATCCTACGGATCCTGGCAGTCTCGCTCACTTGTTATTATTGAGTAAAAAAGATGCTTATTTCTAGATACATAAGATACGAGCAGGGCCGGATTAACCATTAGGCGGAGTAGGCAACTGCCTAGGGGCCCCGCATCAACTAGGGGCCCAGGCCCAGTGCACGCACCAAGTAAACATGTTTCTTCGAACGAGAATTTGATGTGCGTGTGAACTTAAGGACCTCACTGTTATCTCACAAAATACAAATTAGAACAAATCTGGGAATAAGTAAACAAATATATTAAAAACCACAGCCCTTAATGTGCGTTTCCTCAGTTCACACACGATTTGGTCAGTCAAAGTAAGAAAAGGGGCCCCGAGAATGCCATTGCCTTAGGGCCTCTGACAGGGTTAATCCGGCTCTGGATACGAGTACCATATAAAATAACAATATTATAGTAGGTAGGTAGGTATGCCTCCGACCACTGCAGCCATTATTATCACATTAACTGTTTTTTTAGTAACAAACCGAACAAAATCACTAAAAACAAAATTATACTGTGAAATTCATAATTGCTTGATTTGACTTTTATTATGTTTCTATTCGCAAAAGAAGGAATTTACGAAAATCCATGAAATTCGCGAATTGGTGTGTTGTTAAAACAGGGTTTTCGTATTAATTTTTTAGTACAAAAAAAAGCCACAAGTACCTTATCTACCTTATATATCTTAATCGTAAATCTTCATCCGCTTTAGCCTTTTTTTTTTATTACTGATGGGCCAACTTTTGACCTCGATCTCGCCTGATGGTAAGCGATAGATGAGGTCTAAGATGGGACGAGCGAGCCCAGAAGATGCCTATTTACTCGTGCTTTAAAGGCTGAAAGGTCATAAGTGGCAGGGAACACAGAAGCCGGCAGAGAATTCCACAGCTTGGCTGTGGAATTTGAGATCGACTTCCAGTGGAATGCAGCTGAGTACTAGGGTTTTGTAGCGACTACCTATCTGACTTCCCAATCCAGCAGCTGGATAACACAATACCCCTTGGCAAGACCAGGAACAGATTTTCAGGCTTCTGATTACCCGTAAGGACTGGGACCAACGTTCAGAAGCACGAAGGAATCTCGATGAGGAACCATCTTAAAATATCATTACTGTTGAACCTTGAATCTTGACTCCTGTGGCTCTTATTATTCAGCCATAAGCTCCCCCTATGTCTTAATCGTAAATAAGGCAGGAAATGTAAGGAGTGCCATTCAACGAGGCAATACTCTCAGTCTTCTGGGCACGTTTCCGAACCATGGCGATGTGGAGGAGCACGCCTTTGTGTACCTATTTATAATAGTATGAAAAATAATTTATACTTTATTATTATCTATATTTTAGTCTTTTATTTAGTTTTGTTTTGGGAACAGTATTTTTTGTCGTTATATGGTGGACATCCCACCTATACGCAAAACGATTGGGGAATACTTTCATTGTACGTACGGCTAAGGAGTAGATTTCCGTGCCGGAATCTGTGTTTCCTGATAGCTATAACCTGGATTCTTTAAGTCAAGAGTGAATAGGTTACTTCTAGGTAAGCTTGCTTCATCTTTGACCACATCATCGCTTACCATCACGTGAGATAGTGGTTAAACGCGAGCCTATTATTAATTAAAAAAAACTATTTCATATAAATCCAAATTGAATATATAAATTAGCTCCATCATCAACCACATCATCGCTAACCGTCAGGTAAGATAACCAACGCGAGCCTAATAACAAAAAAATAATAATTTCAAGGCGTTACTCTCTACAGACAAGTACGTATCATTGATATAATCTCCAGTATTCATAATCCCAGTATTATTTAACACTCGTGACGGCTACACCGACACACTATTTTGTTACATTAGTCCGTGAGTGCAGGACATTCACCCCATCACTGCGCTGCAAAAAGCTATAATACAGCCGTACACTTCGGGACGTGAGAGTGGGCACAGTGAAATGTCAGGTGGGCGTGTTTTTTTTTTTGACGATTTTTTTGAATGGGTAGGTTTGTCCACCTCATACATGTATTTTTAAACTAAAAGAAATAGTTTTATGTTTACATATCTATACTAATATTATAAAGCGGAAAAGTTTGTTTGTTTGTTTGTTTGCTTGAACGCGCTAATCTTCGAAAGTACTAGGTGGATTTGGATGCAATTTGGTATGGAAGTAGCTTGAAGCTTGAGGAAGGTTATAGGCTACTTTTTACGCGACTGCAAAAAAGGAGAGTTATGTTTTTACCGTGATAGAATCCACGGGAGCGAAGCCCCGCGTGAGTACTAGTTGTATATAAAAGGGAATTAAAATAGGTAATATAAAAAGTAGCAAATAACAAGATTTCATAAAATCTAATTATATGATAACCTTCGCAAGTTCTAAACCTGTAAGTTCTTTCTTTCTTCAGTTCTTATTTTATTCTTCCGAAAATTTGGTTTGCTGGTAGAAACTAACCATCGTATATAGTGCTCTTCCATTACTGTTTTAGTAGGTACTTAATAATAATTCGTATATGAAAACTAGCCAAGCCAGACCTTAGGCTTCAATATATTATCCTAAGTTATAAGAGGAAATTTTATTTTAGGTTGATATAAAATACTGTATTTATGTTGTTATAAATAACCATTGAATTAGCACTCATTTAGATCACTTCTTTTGTCATTGAAGTCAACAACCAAGGCATATATCATAATATTGAACTTGGCTCTCATTTCACATTTATGTTTTTGATGAGATACTGTTATTGAAAAACATGATTAATATTGGAAACCTTTTCACTCTTTATCCTTACTCACATAATCCCGTTACTTCACTAGGGAACCGTTTAAGTTACTCTAGCATGATATTATTACTGTGAAAAAATATTTCTTAGCTTGACAATAAGAAGTCTAAGTTTCTGTAAAGCTTAACAATAATACTTAGAGCGATCTGTGTGACAGACTTGTAATTTATGTCTCCATGCAGTTAGCAATAAGCTTGATTCGCAATTGTTATGCAAAGAACTGCATTTCTTTGTCATATAAAACCGTATCTAACTGTTGGGTATCATAAATATGGTCAGATATACCTACCTGGATGTTTAACTGTAAGTACATGTCTTTAATAAAAATATTATAAAGCGAAAAAGTTTATTTGTTTGTTTTTATATTTAAATCCTTAAAACATTTTTATTATTCTTCCGCGTTAATGCAAATGTCTTAAAAAACCACAAACTTACCATTTGGCATTTGCAATTTCAAGTACACTCGTCTATTTGCCTGTTCATACTACGACAGTGATATTTTCATATTACTTGGACTTGAATTAAAAAGCGCAAGTTGTGGGGAAGAGATTATTGTGGCGGGCTTGTGAAGTGAGGAGAATTGATGAAATAAGGCCTGCGTATATTAGAGCGCCAGTAATGGTAATGTTTCTTTTAAGAGAATATATATTTTTTCTTTTTAAATTTTTAACAGAATTGTTTCGTGAGAGAGAGAGACAAAGCTATACAGATATATAGCACTATGCACCTCTTTTTCACAATGAAATCATGATTGCACATCCTTTTTTTCTGGTTATCCGACTGCAAAAAAGAAGGGTTATGTTTTATCGAGATAAAATCCACGGGAGTGGAGCCCCGCGTCTTTAATAAGAAAAAATAAAGCAAACAAAAAATTATATATTATCAATAGTTTGATTTATTAACATTGTTATTACATACATAGATAAATGGCTGTAGATGGTATCAACTTTGATAACAGTTTAAGAGCTTGAGTAATGGTCGACATAATTACGCTGGTGTATTGTACAAACAAAAAGTGAGTCAATATACATAATTAATCAAGATAATAACATGTACCTCGCTTTGTACCGTAATCATGAAGACTACATCGATTTTCTCTTTTATAATGAATCACGTTTTACCACATGTTGCCGGTTAACATCCTCTCTTTTCTAAACTTATTTTCCGAAACATAATCAAGTCAAGTTTTATTTCAATAAGCCAGTTTTGTCCCGGTCTTGAGCAAAGGCCTCCCCCCATTACTTCTACTTGTCTCGATTATGTAAATTCACGAGAAAGGCATCCATGGATATTTTAAACATGTTTTATATTATTTATATTATATTATTACAGAGAGATTTAGATATAAACAAATATCTTTAAATATGCTATGTGAACACTGAAATAAATTTGAAAATCCGATATAGATTGTCACAGCTTGTAGCTTAAGCAATATTATTAAGTAGATTTTTTTTTTAATTTTGGTGTACAATAAAGTATATTCTATCTATCCATCTATAGATTTTGACATTTTAATGTCAAATAGAACAAGCAAGCACAACACACTAGATTAATGCCAAGTGGGTTAGATTTTAGACACATGATTTTAAAGTTGTATTTTGAATAGTACGCATTTTTTTTTTAAATCAACGCAACACTTCTCTTTACTAATATTATAAAGCGGAAAACTTTGTTTGTTTGAAAGCGCTAATCTGCGAAAGTACTGGGTAGATTTGGATGAAATTTGGTATATATACCTAGCTTGAAGCTTGAGGAAGATTATAGACTACATTTTCTGACTGCAAAAGAAGAAGGTTATGTTTTTATCGTGATAAAGTCCTCAGGAGTAAAGCCCCGCGCGACTGCTATTGTCAAATATATAAAACAAGCAAAAAGCTATACGCAAGATTAATGTGAGAGTAAGTTAGACATATTTTCACCGCGAACTTGACTTTTAAGTCAACACAAAACTTACATATATAAAAATAAAGCTGTTACATTATCATTAGAACTTAAAACGGGATATTTACGTATCCCGTTTTAAGTTCTAATGATACTGTTAGTGACCATGTTAGCTTAAAAAAATATAAAGCTGGTACAAATCTGTGGGCCATTTATTCGTGCCCGCAGTGTGCGCACCTTGTTATAAATCCTTGAGCATCAAGTCCGACTCGAGTATAACGGTGAGCAGCGCGTTATTAGCACGTGATATTCCGATATGTAAGGGTGAGCAGGGATACAGGTTCTACATAATGACAATCACAAAAGTATGTAAAAAATAGTTTAAGGCTCAATTTACACTGCCGCGGACTGGAATGGAAGCGACTTTTTGCAACGAAATACACATTGTTTTTGTTTTATTATTATTATTACTGATGGGCCCACTCTTGACCTCGATCTCGCCTGATGGTAAGCGATAGATGAGGTCTAAGATGGGACGATGTGATGTGAGACTAGTTCCCGCCAGCGGTTCAATTCGCGACTAATTTGGTTTTCCCGTTTTTAGGGTTCCGTAGCCGAATGGCAAAAAACGGAACCCTTATAGTTTCGATATGTCTGTCCGTCTGTCTGTCTGTCCGTCCGTCCGTATGTCACAGCCATTTTATTCCGAAACTATTAAGACTATACATGTGAAACTTAGTAGGTAGATGTATTCTGTGAACCGCTTTCCGATTTTAAGAAAAAAATTAAAAAATATTTAAAATAAAGGGGGGTCCCCATACATGGAACTGAAACTGAAATTTTTTTTTTTATGAAACCTATGTGTGTGTGGTATCTATAGACAGGTCTTTAAAAATGATATCAGGGTTTATGAAACCACTTTTTCATAAAGTCAATCGTTTAAAAGATATAAGCTTCCAAAGTGGTAAAATGTGTGTGTGTCCCCTCTAACTTCTATAATAATGGAGTGAAAAATCTAAAAAAAAATATATTGTTGTAGATCTTAATGTAAACTTTCAACCAAAATTGGTTTGAACGAAATCGGGTCAGCAGTTTTTGAGATATAGCATTTTTCTAAAACCGCAAATATAACTTTGTAATTCATACAAACACTATGAAAAACAAAGTTATTTGGCGTAGTTGTAAAAAATGTGCATAAGCTAGTTTTAAGAAATTTGTAAGGTTTTTTTTTTCGTCAAATAAATATAAATATTATATTATATTATTATAGTTACTTCGGAACCCTTCATGGGCGAGTCTGACTCGCACATGGCCAAATTTTAAATTATAGTTTTAGATTTATAAGCATTGTATTCATATTGCGATGTATTAGCTACTTTATTGTGAAGTTTCATTAATATCCAGTTTATAGTTTTTGCTCATAAGAGTATCAACTTTGATCGCATAGGAGAAATAATAATTGGTATAATAAATAAATTATTAATTAATCAATACCTATAAGTTTGTTAATATGGAGGAAAATTAAATTAAGTATCTAATAATCCGTATACCTTGCAAGGCATGGCGTGTCAGTTTTTCAAATTAAGTGACAAATTATATTTATTTTCAAATTGTGTGATATTTTAATTAATAAACCATTTTTGTTCGGAAACAAAGAGGCGATAGTCTTCATTTAAAAATATCACTTAAAAACCAACTAACAATACTAGACGCTAAAGTTAATAATTGAATATGTGGCAATGGATTGAGATTACCACGAACTATGAATATATGAATTGATGTTGAATTAATAATACAGTATAATATTTACTGTATTATTAATTCAATTTTGATCATGAACCTCACAGAGGTACCCTAGACAGGGCAGTACAGATGCTATCTGCGCTGATTGCACGGGAATCTGTTCAGGATGCCCATATCCGCACACCGTGATGACCATTATCGACCAACGGGCCTGCTACGTAGTTATTTTCCCCATAAAAATAACAAATTCTCACGAGCTACTTATCTATCTAGTTAATATTAGTTAAAAAATGTATGTAAGCGGAGTGTTAGCCTGATAGTTTTATGAAAACAGCTTTGACGTCCTATAGGTGTCGCCACTTGTCCAATAATAATAGGTAACGGTAAATTGGTAGGATAAGGTGATTTTCTGTGGAAATAAGATGTATCGAAGGGATTATATATGATATTCGAAGATCTCGTTAAAAGATTTCGGTGAAAAGAGGTTTTGTTATTGCAAAAAAAAATCATATTAGATATTTATGTTTTTAACGCTATCTGCCCTCATCTTAAATTGCTTAAAGATGTCGTCCACTTTCCCGAGATAACATATAGCCTGGTGTTATTTCAAGCTGTAAACTACAATATATATGTGTCAAGTTTCTTCCAAATCAATTCAACCATTTTGTGTGATTTCAACATAAATATACAAAATTTCATATTAAATAATATTAGACTTGTATCTACACTAATATTATAAAAAGAAAATATTTTGATTTTTTTAAAGAATCATTTAGTGAATAAGATATTTAATGATTACTTGAATAATTTAAAGACAGGGTTCACGAGAATACTGCGGGCATACTGTGCTGCAATTTGGCTGAACCCATTTATTAAACTTTTCTTTATTAAATTAAATCTAATAAATAAGTTAGTTTACGAAGCAGTAAATTGATTTTTTATTTACAGTTTGAATTATTTTAATGGTAAACAGAAATGTAAGTAGTTTGGAATAGCACATATACTGATATTTGGGGCTTAATTATTTATTTTCTGCATGTGAAATGTATAGAATATGCCCCTGTATATTACTTTACCCCTTTATGACCTCTCACTTATGAAACAGTGTACAAGTATAATGATGACTGAGCTACGGATGTCCTGTGAATTGGAACATTTATAATATTTAACTAACCAACAAGTGCATCTTTGTCTAAACCAAAATAGGCCGAGTTCTTTCATTTTAATTGAGTTGAAATCTTATCAAATTACACACTGCATTCGCTAATAAAAGAATTTAAAGATGAACACATTCACTTTTTAATTCAAATGTTCACGCTTCATTACACTCACACTTGACCGGGATTCTTTTCATTAGCGAAGCAGAGCACATCGAAAACTTATTCAGTCAAACTAATTTACTTTTACCTCTCATTTTGAAAAAGTTACTCGACTTCATACCTTATTACAGAAATAATAAGATCTATATATAATTTGGTGAACATCATTATTAACTTTGCCATAAAAACAATTTCACATTTTTGATAATTTAAAGTTTATTAATAGTTAATATATTTAATTTTCAACTTTATGCGTCAAAGAATAAAGTCGTTTTTCATTTTTTTTTGTTTTTAGACAAAAACAATTGAATTTACTAGATACACAGTCAGTTTACAGAAAAAGCGACTAAGATAGAATACCAAATGAATTAAAATCCTATTCATTCGTTTTTTTTTTTCTTTGAATCTAACAAAGGATAATTATACAGTTATACTATAAATTACAATTACACAAATAGAATAGAAACACATTTATTCGAGGAAAGACACAAAATTACGCTGAGAATATCCGACCGAAAGGGTTACCAGCTCAACATTTGCTGGACAAAAGACACCTGCGCTGGTTTTCAATTTCTTTTATATTGCTCGTTTGACCACCATCACACCTGATGGTAAGTGATGATGTAGTCGAAGCACGCTTACCTAGAAGTTACATAGGTTCGCGTTTGACCACCATCTCTCCTAATGGTAAGCAATGATCTGTTTGAAGATGAAGTACGCTTGCTTATAAGTTAGAACCTTTTCACTTTAAGAAGATAAAAAACTCAGACTCCGTAAGAGGATTCCACTCCTTAGCTGTACGCACAATGAAATGATTCCCAAAAACGTCAAGGCCCGCACAAAACCCCGTTACAAACCCTCTAGAACCGTACCCATGAAAACCTGATAGCGGACAAATTCCCATCAGGCCGTCATCATAATAAAAATTATAATTATCACTATGGACATAAATATGATGCCAAATTAGGTATATAGAAGACAGAGCCAGTTTTAAAGCGGCATGGGAAACAAGTTGGAGCGGTCCGTCAGACTGTACTTGAGGATTGGGGCCAGGAAATGAGCGGGAGACTATTGGAAAGCGAGCTCTATACACCGCTGTTTTATGGTAGACATGTGGTGGCAACTACACCATCACATACGAACTAGATAAATCGACCTAACGTCACATAGTGTGGTATCAAAGTTCTGCTCACAATTTGAACATATACCTACAACTATCAGGTAGTTATTCACGCCGTTTTGCGCTGACCTCTAAAGACATATCATTCTTTTAGTGTACTTTCATATGTAAACTCTTAAACACGTAGCATCTTCATGGCATTCTAGGTCTAGCGATCCCAAACATGACTTCTGGACTTCTACGTCATATCCTCAGGTCCAGCAATGGTATTGATTTCTTTTAAAGTTCCCAAGACGGTAGCTGGATTTGTGGCAACCATAGAAATATAATAAAAACTTTTTTGCAAAAAATAAAACCGACTTCCATAGCAAAACACTACAAAGCCAAAAATAATTTTAATTTCGGTAGTCGGTGTTATTGGTTTTGTATTTTCTTTTTTTTTTCACACCGCCTTCCGAAATTAAAATTATTTTTGGCTTTGTAGTGTTTTGATATGGAAGTCGGTTTTATTTTTTTCAAAAATGTTTTTATTTTCGTGCTTTTTAGTGGGTCAGTGAATTTTCCAAATCGGTTCGTAAATGACGGATTTATGCGCGAACAAAAAAACGCAATACAGAGTAAACGAAAAGATCATCAACGTAAATATTTTTTTTAGACTTTTGTTGATTTTTCAGAAACGGCTTGTCCAATTTCGATAAAATTTTCATGGGACCATTTGGGAAGTATACCCTTTCTAACAAGATAAGAATTTTTCAAATCGGTTGGCAAGCGACGAAGTTCTGCGCGGACAAACATAAAAAAAATCGGTTGTCTGTAAAGTAGGTTTACTGACGATAGTTGAACGTGACAACGTCATGAGAAAATACTGATGGAATGGTTGCATTTTTCAAAAGAAAATTTTAATTTTACATCACTATGCACTTCTCATGACAATGGAAGAATCCCTACACAGTGACGTCATCTCTTAGCGTTTTATGATAGCCTAGTACTTGACTCATTGAGTCATACATAAATGTCAACTTGTAGATCCAATTTGATTTGCTTTGGAACGCCTCAGAACGATGGAACGCCTCAGAGCGAGGTAACGCCGCATGAGTCATGTATTTTCGTGCGTGCAGCCAGCTTCATCGAATTGTAAGACGTTGTCACGTCAAAAAAAAAATACAAACATCCGAATTGAGAACCTCCTCCTTTTTTAGAAGTCGGTTAAAAAACAGATATCTACTGTGCCAACCCTTGTTGAGTGAAAAAAATAAAGTCTATTTCAAAAGCATGCGTTTCTATGTGAATAATTTATCAGGTAATGCCTTTATACATTACTAGCGTCTACCCGCGACTTCGTTCGCGTCGGAGCGTTTTCTCGCTTAAATCCCGATCCCGTGGGAACGCCGGTATAAACAGTAGCCCAGATGTGTTATTTCAGGATGTCGACTATCTACTTCCCAAACTTCATTCAGATCCGTTTAGTAGTTTTTACGTGAATGAGTAACAAACATCCATTCATCCATTCCCACAAACTTTCGCATTTATAATATTAGTAAGACATTTAGAAATATGTCTGCTAGTGCATTTACCATTTCACCAGTCTACCCAACCGCTGCTCTAGACGCTTCACGGCCCGCTCCTTGTTTGTCTACAGCGATCGAGTACAGTTACCCGCAATATTATCCAGTCGCTCACAATAGGTTTAATCGTGCCATACAGTCGTGAGCCACAGTCGACGACAGAACCGTTCAAAAGTATTATTTTTGGTTTCAAAATCGTGATGGTGCAGTAAAATTACTTTTTTTGAAGTTTTTTCAAGATGATTGGGTTGCGTGTTTGATTTGAGGAAAGATTGTTGAACTAAAAAATTTTGATGGCTGAAAAAAATGTTTTATTGAGAACTATTCTTTCAATGTTACGGTATTACTCAGTTAGTGGACGTTTTAGAGGTCAGATAGGCAGTTGCTTAATTTTACTGGCGTGTAGCATCCGAAGACACCAAAAAACACGTTTTTACATTTTCTTTGCAGAGTTTTTTCTTTTTAGTTGTATCGTTGTTCGTATCTTTTTCAAAAACTGCAAAGTTTTGTGGATGTTAGTATAGTACATTGTTCACCGAGAGGAGAAAGTGACCGATTACCGTCGAGGGTGTCGTTTGAAGCCCGAGCCGTAGGCGAGGGCTTTAAAACACCCGAGATCGGGAATCGCACTTTCTCTCGAGTGATACATAGTGCTTTATACTACACCTACGAGGAAAATAAAAAACTAAATCTTTACTAATTGAAATTTATATTGAAATTGTTGCAGTTAGTGAAGCTTAATGTAACATTGTTTTCACAAATGGCGCCAATGGCGTCTGCAATTTTCACATGTTCTTTTTTCAAATTGTTTATCCTGCCGCCGCAGGGTCGCACTGCCAGCCCGACACCATCCAACACACAGCTAGTGGCCAGTGTCATTTTGCGAACTTGGAGATAAAAACTAGGGCTTTCAAATACCGGATTTTTTTAATACCGGTATCAATACCGGTATTGGAAAAGTCAATACCGTGATCCCGGTATCAATACCGGTAATCCGGTATTAAACGCAAGTTCAATTAAGACATTCATAAAAGCAATAAAATACGTGTTTTTTATTTTCAAATCAATCTTTATTGTTCTTATTTATTGAAAATAATAATAATAATTACCAGCTGTCAACGTTTCGGCCCAACGACTATCTGATCAGGTGCGGGTCATCCAGCGTAACCGTATGTTGGATGACGCCGTACTTGATAGACTACGCCTCGAATCATGGTGCAGCCGTGTCTCGTCTGCTTCACCACTGGCCGCGGTGCAACTACAACCCAGTATCTCACCGTGACCCGACCCGATCATCTATAACTGACGAGTACTAAAAATGACGAGGCTATAACCGTGAGTACCCAGTGCAGTAACAGATTGAGGAGTGCTTTGTAGCATGCATTACGGGAGTATCGCTCCACACAGCCTGAGCTTAGACCTCGTCTGCCTCGTTTACCCATGCATAAGAAAAATAGGGCGCTAGTGTGTGCTCTAGATTCACTGCTGTCAAATTATTTTGACAATAGTGAAGACCTCACCGATACCCATTTGGTCCTGTACTGTGGAGCTGTAACAGCATGTCGGGTAGCTCATGTCAAGTTCCCAAAGACTGACAGAGCTATTCGACCGGCGGCGGTACCAGCTTGGCAGTGCAGGATCGAACGTCATATCGCTGGGGCTAGAGCACTCATTGGTAAACTTATCTGCTTCAGGCAGGGCAACACTCATCCTAGAGTGATGCGCTTTGTGAGGCGAGCGTTGCGGGGATTGATTTCAGCCCTCGGGATTATCTAACCCACATCACAGAGCGTATCGACTTCCTGAAGCAGAAATTCTATGCATGGGCAAATCGAATTCGTCGATATAAGCGGCGGGTGGAGCGATACACTCAGAATCACACATTCCAATGCAATGAAAGGTGGGTTTATAGGGCCTGGGAGCGATCTGACCAGGGTGTGACTGATACGTGCTAACATACCTACCGGATGATGACGCCATGTGTTCGTTCTGGCGCAGCATCTGGTCAGCTCCTGTCAGTCACACTGAGGGTGACTGGATGCGGGAAATCAGGCGCACGTGCGATCTTTTACCAGAAATGGGGGCAATCACGATCAGCCCCCAAGATGTAACCCGTGCAGTCCGTCCGTTATCCAACTGGAAATCCCCAGGACCGGACGGGCTGCACAATTTTTTGCTTAAATGGTTCCAAAGATCGCACGCTCGCTTGGCATTTCAGTTCCAGTCTTCCTTAGAGTTAGGATCGCTACCTCAATTCCTAACTACAGGAATAACCCACCTGCTCCATAAATCAGGCAGTACTGCGGAACCTAAAAATTATAGATCGATCACGTGCTTACCGAAGGTCTATAAAGTTCTTACATCCATTATGAGAGCCAAAATTAATAACCACATTGATACAAATTCAATCATGTCTGCTTCTCAAAATGGATGTAGGAACGGGTCCCGCGGTACTAAGGAGCTTCTCCTCATTGATATTGCCATTAACCAACAGGTACGTCGTTCGCGAAGGAATCTGTCGACATGCTGGATAGATTATAAGAAGGCCTATGACTCGGTTCCACATACATGGCTCATGAAGGTGTTGGAGTTGTATAAAATAAATCCAATACTACGCACTTTCCTTGAGTCATGTATGGGGCAATGGAAGACGGTACTCTGCTACCCAGGATGTCGACAGAGCCAGGAAAACAGCGAACCGATTAGAATTGAGCGTGGTATTTTTCAAGGCGACAGTCTGAGCCCACTGTGGTTTTGTCTGTCTTTCAACCCTCTCAGTACACTGCTGGAGGGTTCGGGGCAAGGCTACCAGTTGAGAAGAGGTAGTCAGGTCATATCACACTTGCTTTACATGGATGATTTGAAACTTTTTGCCCCCAGCAACTTGCAATTGATGGAGCTACTGAAGGTAACGGAAACCTTCAGTAGCGCCATCAGGATGGAATTTGGGATGGAAAAATGTGCATGCGGTCATGCATGTAAAGCGAGGGGAGATTATATTACACCTAAGATCCCTCAGCTCAACTGAAACCTACAAGTATTTGGGTATGTCAGAGGCACTAGGCATCAATGTTGCTTATGTTAAACAATCATTGAAGGAATGCTTCTTTGGCCGCCTGAAAAAAGTACTGAATAGTCGTCTATCAGGCGGAAACAAGATGCGTGCCTTCAATGGTTGGGTCATGCCAGTATTGATGTACTCTTTTGGCATACTCAAATGGACTCAGACTGAACTAGACGCCTTGGACAGGCGGGTCTGCACAACGCTGACTGCAAATCGGATGCATCACCCACGTTTATCGGTGATGAGGCTGTATATCCCGCGGAAGTACGAAGGTCGTGGCTTTTTAAATGCAAAGACCCTGCACAATCACGAGGTATGCAGCCTTAGGGAATATTTCCTAGAAACTGACGTGGGTATGCATCGAGATGTGATAGCGGTGGACAAAGGCCTCACTCCGCTCTCCTTAGGTAGCGAGAATTAGCGCAAACCTGTAGTATTAGATACTAATGACCGCAAAGAAGTATGGCAGAGCAAGGAGCTTCATGGACGCTATAACCAGGCTCTTCATGGGTCTGACGTAGATACATTAGCGTCCGTAGCCTGGCTACGTTTTGGTGACCTCTTTGGGGAAACCGAAGGTTTTGTCTGTGCAATTATGGATTGAGACTATTTGCATAGACACAACCTTGTAGCTAGGATTGTTAACCAGCAACTTGCTCTTAAATACAATCTTGTGGAATCAGAAGTACCGTACTATAGTACGTTATCCCGAAACTGATTGACAATAACAAAAGCGACATAAGTACAGCTCGATTTCGGTTTAAGACTACAGCGAGACGCTTGCGCTGGTGAAAACTAGTATGAGAATAAGATCACATACATTTTCAGATCTAATATTTGTAATACCGTAATCACGGTATTGGGGCGTCAATACCGGTATTGTAAAAGGCCAAAATAAAATCCGTGATCACGGTATTACGGGATCCCGGAATACCGGTATTGAAAGCCCTAATAAAAACTCACTGTAAAAACTTTTTGGCTTTTGATATTTAGGTTACCGGCGCATAGTCTTACCCAAAATTAAAAAAAAAACCACGTAAGAAATGGATCTTCATACACTTTTCTCTCCCGCTCAGATGCGTTTTCTCCCCGCATATTTGTTCGATATGCAATGACGTACTTTCTACCGTAAATTTGATAAAGTATCAAGGTACTTTCCAAGCAGGTGTAGTATAAAGATTATTTCTATTCTTGCAGCGAGCATGAGCCTATTTGATTCAAATGACAGGTGACAGGGCACGTGTCATTATCTATGTGTGTGTGTGATATGTCAATATCTGACAGTAATGTAAATTTTTTACAAATTATTATGTTGCATAGGTATGTCAGTTACACACTAACTTCTTCCGTTAGTTTTGGCGTGAAAAGTTTTTTTCTTTCTCCAAAGTATCATAATTATACAAGTATCTCAGTATCAAATTTCATCAAAATCGGTTTAGTGGTCAAGACGTGAAAGTGTTACAGACAGACCGACAGAATTACTCTTTCGTTTCTAATGTTATTAGCTGACCCAGCAAACTTCGTACCGCCATATACATTTTTTTCTTATATACAAACCTTGTCCTGATAGTACCGAATACAAAAAAATACAATTATCTAATTCAAAAAGTTATGCGCGTACATACATTTTGTCGTATTTTTTTATTAATAGAAGATAGTCATAGTATAAGGATTAGGCTCTATTGGTACTGTTTTAATACATCCCTAAACTTCAGTAATGACACTGCAATATCTCAAAGGATTGTAATAATCAGTTTCATGATTTGTGTAATCAGATAAATAGCTAACTAGTTAGCGTCGGAACATCTTTTAAAATACAACTTTTTATATCAGCTATCTTCTCAAACGCTTTTGAAAAGTCATCGTTGCTGTAAGAATAGTTTGTGCACGCGATTTGTAGTCGTGACTGTTCTTGAAGTATTTTCGGTCAACAGTTTTTGGGGAATTGGAACATTTAACATAAGATTTGCTTGTAACTGTCCCTGAATAAAACAAAAGACTGTATTCATCCAAGCCACCTACACAAGTATAAGTATTTTCGAAGTTTCGAAAAATTATAACATGATCTCATGATGCGCACGTTTCTATCTTTTTTATTGACGACGAGTAGTGGCGCAGGATTTCGGTCCCGTGAACTTTATCACGATAAAAACATAACCCTCCTTTTTTGCAGTCGGGTAAAAAGCTTGAAGCCTTTCCCAAACTTCAAGCTACTTCCATACCAAAATTTCATCCAAATGCACCCAGCACTTTCAAAGATTAACGCGTTGAAACATACAAACTTTTCGCTTTATAATATTAGTATAGATAGACTCGCGTTTAACCACCATCTCACCTGGTGGTAAGCGATAATGTGGTCGAAGATGAATCATGCATACCTAGAAGTAACTTACTTACTCTTGACTTAAAGACTCAAGGTTATAGCTATCGGGAAACACAGACTCCGGCTGGGAATTCCACTCCTTAGCTTTACGCACAATGAAAGTATTCCCAAAACGAAAGAAACGATCTTCGAGGTTAAATCCGAACCAAGTCCGTAGATGGAGAAACCAAAATCATCCGCTCCTATATAACAAAAAGCCTTAGCAAGGCAACTTCATTTTACGTAAAAATCTTGTAGGTACCTGAATTTTATGAGACTAGAAACTAACCCCAGCATAATTTTGCGTTCACCATAGGCGTGAAACAGTTTTTTTTTTTTTTATAAACCTAGATAAGTTAGGTCACTATATTACAGTAAGAATTAAATTTTATCTTGGTTTTAATTAAGATAAATCATCATTTTAACTATGTTTATTCAGGCATTTAATATTAGAACTAATATCTACTTCTGGACTATTTGAGCATTTATGTAAACATGCTACTTGAATGAAAACACAATAGGAACTTTGAATTTTAGGGAAAAGGTTGTTTAAAAGAAAAGCGTATTATTATGATTTGTTTTGAAAGACATAGCCAGAGAATTTAGGAAATACCCTATCATATTTTTATCGTAATTGAATATATCAATAAACATTAATTTTATAATGATTACAATAGAAAAAGACTCATATAAACAAATAACTTGTGCCCGCGACTTTATTCGCGTTGGAGTGTTTTCCCGCATTTCTCCCGATCCTGTGGGAATTCCGGGATAAAAAGTAAGCTAATTGTTACTCTAGAATGCCAACTACCTACGTATCAAATTTCATTCAGATCCGTTCATTCGTTTTTGTGTGAAAGAGTAACAACATAGAGTAACATCCTCACAAACTTTCGCATTTATAATAATAATAAGATCTATCGACATACTGGATAGACTATAAAAAAGCCTTTGATTCTGTTCCTCGTACCTGGCTCATCAAGGTGCTAGAGCTTTACAAAATAGATCCAACTCTACGCATGTTCCTTGAGTCATGTATGAGGCAATGGAAGACGGTACTTCGCTATCCAGGATGTCGACCGATTCGAGGGAATGATGAGCCTATATGGATCAGACGGGGAATATTTCAGGGCGACAGTTTGAGTCCACTTTGGTTCTGCTTCGCCCTGAATCCTCTAAGTACAATGCTAGAGGAGTCAGGCCTGGGCTATCGGTTGAGAAGAGGAGGTCAAAGTATATCTCACCTCCTTTACATGGATGATTTGAAACTCTGCCCCCAACAACTTGCAACTGATGGAACTACTGAAGGTAACTGAAACTTTCAGTAGCGCCATCAAGATGGAATTTTGTGTGGACAAATGTGCAATCATGCGTAAAACGAGGAGAGATTATGGAATCTGAGGGAATTCAACTTTCAGATTCCATACACCTTGGATCTCTCTGCTTAACCGAAACTTATAAGTATTTGGGTATGTCGGAAGCTTTGGGCATTAATGTTGCTGGCATGAAGCAATCGCTGAGGGAGCGCTTCTTTGGCCGCCTGACAAAGGTATTGAACAGCCTTTTGTCGGGAGGAAATAAGGTGCGCGCTTTCAACGGTTGGGTCATGCCGGTGTTGATGTATTCTTTCGGCATACTCAAATGGACTCAAACCGAACTGGACGCCTTGGATAGGAGGGTCCGTACACTGCTAACCGCAAATCGGATGCATCACCCACGATCATCGGTGATGAGACTGTACATCCCGCGGAAATGTGGAGGTCGAGGCTTTTTAAATGCCAAAACTCTCCACAACCGCGAGATTTGCAGTCTCAGGGAATATTTCCTTAAAGCCGATGTGGGTATGCACCGAGATGTGATTGCAGTGGACAAGGGACTCACCCCGCTGACCATTGCTAAAGAGAACTGCACAAACCTGTTATACTTACCCCAGATGACCGCAAGGAGGTATGGAAAAGCAAGGAGCTTCATGGTCGCTACTATAGGGCTCTTTATGGGTCCGATGTAGATTTGACAGCTTCCGTTGCCTGGCTACGCTTCGGGGATCTCTTCGGAGAAACTGAAGGTTTTGTCTTTGCAATTATGGACGAAGTTATCTTGACGAATAATTACAGTAGACATATTATGAAGGACGGGACGATTGACGTGTGTCGGGCATGCCATCGTCCTGGTGAGTCCATTAGACATATTGTCTCCGGTTGTTCTCGTCTAGCTAACGGCGAGTACTTGCATAGACACAACCAAGTAGCCAGAATTATCCACCAGCAAATTGCTTTGAAATACAAACTTGTCGATTCTGAGGTACCGTATTACAAGTATGTGCCCGACCCAGTTCTCGAAAATGACCATGTTACGTTGTATTGGGATCGGTCTATCATCACTGATAGGACTATTGTTGCCAATAAGCCTGATATAGTGGTGATAGACCGATTAGTGCGCCGCGCAATGATAATCGATGTTACCATCCCACATGACGAGAATCTCGTGATAGCTGAGAAAGAGAAACACATAAAGTATCTCGACTTAACTCATGAGGTTGTTGACATGTGGAATGTGGACTCGGCTGTCATTGTGCCGATTGTCATATCAGTCAATGGGCTGATAGCCAAAAGCTTCGACGACCATCTGTCGAAGCTGGCTTTGCACAGCTGGTTAAAGGGCCTGATACAGAAGGCAGTTCTCCTCGATACGGCTCGTATTGTGAGGAGGTTCCTTTCTCCGGAGACCTAACCACCGGTAGCTTGGACCCCGCTCCCGATACCAGTGGACTGCCATTTTTTATATTTTTAAATGTTTTTTTTTTTAGAAATAATTAGTTAATTTAGAAATAATAATAATAGGCACAACCTTGCAGCCAAGATTATTCATCAGCAACTTGCTCTGAAATATTCTCTTGTGGAATCGGAAGTGCCGTACTATAGGTATGTGCCCGACTCAGTTCTCGATAACGGCCATGTCACATTATACTGGGATCGGTCCATCATCACTGACAGGACTATTGTAGCCAATAAGCCTGATATAGTGGTGGTGGACCGAAACGAGAGGCGTGCCATGATTGTCGACATAACCATCCCGCATGACGAGAACCTCGTGAAAGCCGAGAAAGATAAGCAAATCAAATATCTTGACTTGGCGCATGAGATTGTCGACATGTGGGATGTGAACTCGGCAGTCGTTGTACCGATAGTCGTCTCAGCCAATGGCTTAATAGCCAAGGGCCTTGACCAACACCTTAGGAGGCTCTCGTTAGGCGGCTGGATCAAGGGCTTGTTTCAGAAAGCGCTACTCCTGGACACGGCGCGTATCTTTAGGAGGTTCCTCTCTCTGGAGCCCTGACCACCGGTAGCTTGGACCCTGTTCCCGATACCGGTGGGCTACTATATTTTATATTTTTAAATGTTTTTTGTGTTTTATAGAAATATTTAAAAATGTAATTTGGGTGTATATAATTAGAAATAAAGAATAATAATAATATTCCACAACTTTCACACAACGCCATCTATAATAAATTACACCCAGACAAAGAACAAATGATCGTGCTCATCACACAAACATTTGTCCTGGGTGGGAATCGAACCCACGACCTTGAGCATAGCAGTCAGGGCCACTGACCACTATACCAACAGGCCCGTCATATCATATTAGTACGATTAAAAATCGATAATAATTTTATGGTCGCAGCTCCTTATAATAATGCAATGTCGCTCATCAAGTCTTGACAGGTGAGAACGTTTAAAGATGCTACATGGAAGCGGGAAAAGCCCAGCTGAATATGACGTGGCTGGTACGTGAGGAATTTCAATCACGATATCCAATCGTACTGAGGCGTTTGATATGAAATATTATGACACCGGTAGCTTGATACAGACGCTGTCGAAATGTCCCGTGAGAAAGTCCTTATAATCTTGTATAAGTACCACAATTCAGGTTTCCCCCAAAAAGAAAGGGGAAACACCTAGCCACTCTAGGTACACTCTAGGTAGAGCAGAAAGGAATGTCAAACTAAGAAATGTCAATAGCCTATAATGGCTAAAATGTCGGACTTGTGATCGAGAGGTTGTGGGTTCGAACCCCACCCATTACATTATTGCCGTGAACTCACTCGAGATACAAACATATTTAGCTTAGTTGGAGGGGTTAACAAGATTGCAAGTAACTAATGTGAATTATACCCACATTACTATGATAGATCTCTTAAAAAAAACTCCTCATGACTAAATTCCCACCCTGTTCTTTTAGTTGTCCTTGCAATTCGGGGCTACGGTATCTCGGCAATCTTGACAGGTTCCCACTTCCCTTGCTATCAATTAATTATAACACATATGAGAGAGCCTAACTTCACTAAAACCAAGCAGCTATTTCGCAACACACACCACAATAATCTAAAAACCGTTTCAAACGAAAAAAAAAAACAGTATGAAACAAACCGAAAACTAATTAATGGATAACGTATAAAACATAAAACAAACAGTATTGCCACGAAAGAGAAAAGAAACAGAAGGTTTATACCACGCGCGGAAATCCACGCACGCTTAGCGCATGCGACCGGTATTTGCGTCATATCGTCACCCATATTGGCTTATGTGTGCATAATTATGATTTCGCTCATTGCATGGAGCAAGAGCACGGTCGGAAAGATCGGCTAAACATACTTTCCAAA
This sequence comes from Tholera decimalis, assembly GCA_943138885.2. NCBI lineage: Eukaryota > Metazoa > Arthropoda > Insecta > Lepidoptera > Noctuidae > Tholera > Tholera decimalis. The sequence continues at coordinate 6,159,498 of OW964573.2, forward strand.
GCAAGGAGCAGTATGTAATAGATGATAACCATTCTTAGCTCTATAAAGATAGAGTAACATAGGGTAATCTGGATGTCAAGAAGTGGAAACTTGCCATGGGTTCTCTACAACCCAGCATGTAGTTTGTACATGATGAAAATCGATAGATAGGTAGTCACTTCATTTAAAATGCTGCTATTAAACTGAGAAAAGACTCCCCAAATATATTGAGGTACGACGAAAATCATTCAAAATCAAATACATTTAATTTCACACAAGCCTACATGGCCACTTATAAAACGTCAGAAGCTAATGCACGGTTCAAATAGGTCGTTTCCTATTAAGATACGGCAAGAAACTCCACGGTTACTCTTTTCAAATCATGATTGATTTTCACTATGTATCTATCTAGACGATGGACTACTGTGGACGCCTTCTGCTCCATCTAGGGGTCATAGAAAAATAAGTCAACGTCATTATTTCCAAAATAATAACAAAATTAACCTTCTATGCCTGTCTATTATGTGGCATTGCCAAGTTTAAGGTCAACGTACACAAACAATGGTTATTTTGTTACGCATGCGTTACGCGCGGCCGAACCGCAGCGCGCAAGGGCGAATGGTATAATGTGTTAGGTAATTTTTAACCAATTGCCGCGGAACGAAATCGTAGTGGATCTTCAGAGGTCGAGGTTAAGGTGCTTGCAACGGTTTATATGATATGGTGGAGGATATAGAATGGAATCTGTAATCGGAAATCCATAGGAAATTAAATATCTATAGCGTATGCTCAAGAGAGGCTAGGCACAGATAGCAGTCGGGCGGCTTCGCTCCTGTGGACATTATCATCACATCATCACAATATAAACATACTTCCACACCAAATTTCATCCAAATTCACCCAGTACTTTCGAAGACTTGCGTGTTTAAACAAACAAACATTTTCTCTTTATAATATTAGTAAATAGTGTTGATATTTTAGTTTCATCACCTTTGGTTAATAGTAAAGGTGATGAAACTTCTCACCATGGTACTGTTAAGTGTCACGGGACAAAATTTTTTTCCGATCGGGGGAAGTCATTCGATAATGTTCCCAATTATCGAATGACTTCTCCCGATCTGGGTTAAGTGGAAAGGAGTGTCAGACTTCTACTGACTAAAAACCCACCCTGTTCCTTCAGCTTCCCTTAAGGCCGCGGTATCTCGTTAGAACATTCTCGCAACCCCGGCAGGCAATGGCCCTATGAGGCCCCGTCACTGGTGTTGACAGCTCTTTGAGGCGCGCGTGGAACACAACGCCCCACCGACCCGGGCCTGGTCCTTACCGGACAGTAAGCTACCCCTGCTCGCCGTCCGCATGCCCGCACCTATACGGTGGCCGAAGATTGGCTCACGATTCCTGACGCCCGGGGCGTCTCCCGCAGCGGTTAGGGCGTGAGGAAGAGAGTTTCCTCTTCCTCGCGCGTTCGGCGTCCTCCTTCGCTAGCTAGACTACGGGACTAATATTTAAGAGTAACACCTTTACCTTACACGAATATCAATCTTAAAACCCCTCTCTCAGCGATCGCCCTCGCGTTCGATGCACCTACGGAACAGCCAACAAACCTAGATAGATAAAGGATTAGTTCACAGTTATATGTTCATGTGTTATCATCACCATAGAACAATGCATGCAGCTAGTAAGCCGGATTTCGGTATCTTCTACTGGGCTTTAAGATGTGATTACAAGGGAATTCATACGGCGATCTACAGCCATTGGAACAATCTATTAGCAAGATCTCATTCCTCTATTCGGAGTCTAACTCCTCTCAGATGAAAACCACTTTTATTTCTTTAAAAACAAAGAGATCTAGTAATGTGGGAAAAAATGGAATAACACGAAAAACGTTTTACATAATATTAGACTTCATATTTTTCATCCGTGATCATGTAAGAGACATGATCACGGATGAACAGTGCCGAAATATCGGAAACTCGAAACAATAAATACACATGTTAAATATCCTAGTGATACTCATGCAGGTAGTGCTTCGTCTGGCAATCACCGTTCACAGATAAATTGCTTAGCAACTGGCGTAGATTTTAACTGAAGTATTAATAAGCATTTCTCATTAGCACCCTGCAATTAACTTTATGCCCGCCTAATGGCACTAAACTCGCCCCCTATTACACGTACCATAAAACATAATTGGACAATAGTAAACGTACTATACTTACATATTTCTGTAATATTTAAAGCACTGAAGATGAAAGAAAACATAAAAAATTGGCCAAGTGCGAGTCAGACTCGCTCATGAAGGGTTCCGTAGTAACTACGCCAAATAACTTTAAAGACTTGTTTATAGACATCACACACGCACAGGTTTCATGAAAAAAAAAAATATTTTCGTATTCAGTTTCATGTATGGGGAGCCCTAAATTTAAAATATTAATTATTTTTTCTTAAAATCGGAAAGCAGTTCACAGAATACATCAACCTTCCAAGTTTCACATGTATAGTCACAATAGTTTCGGAATAAAATGGCCGTGACAATCGGATGGACGGACAGACATGACGAAACTATAAGAGTTCCGTTTTTTGCCATTCGGCTACGAAAGCCTAAAAAGTGCCCAAGTGTGAGTCAGACTCTCCCGTAAAGGGTTCTCTAGTAGGAAGAATCATCATAATTTGCTCAACCTTTTCACAACTATGTTGGGGTCTGATGGGGAGCGACTACCTATCTGACCTCAACAACCCAGTAACTGGGTAACATGATACCCCTTGGCCAGACCAGTGTCTGACTTCTGACTACCCGTAACAACTGCAAATAAACACACATTTTACCACTTTGGAAGTGTTTATCTTTCAAACGATTGACATAAAGCGGTTCACAGAATACATCTATCTACCTGCCAAGTTACAACTCTGTAGTCCTAACATTTTCGGAATAAAGTGGCTGTGACATACGGACGGACAGACAGACATGACGAATCCGTTCGGATTCTGTTTTTTTTTCGGCTACGGAATCCTAAAAACAAACAATAAAGTCAAACCGTCAAACGTTTGGTTATATGTATGTAGGTATGGATGGATGTTTTTTACAGTGAAAGAAATTTATATTTTTAACCGACTTCAAAAAAAGGAGGTTTACAATTCATCTTGAACTTTTTTTTTATGTATGTTATTTACCTCATAACTCGGAGACGGCTGGACCGATTTGGAAAATTCTTTTTGCGTTTGAAAGGGTATACTTTCTAGTTGGTCCCATTGTTACGAAATCAGGATCTGATGATCGGATTCTGGAGAAATCGAGGGAACTCTTCAAATATTATAGGCACACCTATAGCGTTTTGGGTATTTCTTATAGTACCTTGAGCAGTTGCTTTCGAAAAGTACCATTTGGGGAAGTTGAACTGATGATGAAGACCACAGATGGCCACTGAAACTACTCAATAATAAGTATTTCGTGGATTGAGATTCGATTACTTGAGTACGGATGTTAAACACTTTATGCTCGTCGCAATACATACGAGTATGGTGATGTAGAGCTGATGGTCAAGTACCAGGAGAACTCCTCAAAAATTAACGGCTATGCATCGGGAAAAGCAATATTTTGTAAAAGGTGATAAGTTGTTGACATTATGGCTTTTGTAACTAGATAAATTACAAACCGACCCACTAAAAAGAGTGCAAAAATTTTTTTTATAAAAAATAGAACCGACTTCCATATCAAAACACTACAAAGCCAAAAATAACTTTAATTTCGGAAGGTGGTGTGAAAAAAAAAACAAAATCCAAAACCAATAACACCGACTACCGAAATTAAAGTTATTTTTGGCTTTGTAGTGTTTTGATATGGAAGTCAGATCTATTTTTTGTAAAAAATTTTTTACTTACAAAGTTTTCCGTAACCATACAAACATGTTAAATGGAACAAAGCTAGCAAACAGTGCGACACGAAATTGTAACGGTGAAGAAAGTACATAAAAAGTCACTCAAAGAATTTGAGTTTAGAATGGGAGTTAGGTACCTACTTATTATATGCTATCACCGACTGTTTTCGCGTGGATACCTTCGACACTTTCCGATAACGATGGGCACCTTTTTACGGTTCCGTTCTCAAAGTGTAAAAACGGGACCCTATTACTAAGCCTCCGCTGTCTGTCTTCACAGATGATGTATTTCTGTTTGCTGCAGCAACAAATACTGAACAATAAATATTTAAGGGGGCTCCCATAAAACAAACGTGATTTGTGGCCGATTTTTGGTAGATATTGGTACGGAAAACTTCGTGCGCGAGTCCGACTCGCACTTGGCCGGTTTTTAGGGTTCCTCTCCCCCGAAAGAAAAAAGTTGTAATTTATGTTCAGAAGTATTTAATATACGCAGACGACGCGACGCCGCGAGTCGCAGGTATTATTTAAATAAATTAAAGTATAGCGAACTACACACAGAAAGGGTCACCAACTCAGCATTACTCTCTGATGACCATGACAACATCTTTCCAACCTTATCTACAAAGAAATCAGTTACAATGTCTAAGTGAAGTATTTATAGATAAATAACTACACGTATTGCATAACGGTTATTTATAACCGATGCTATTGACCGAGCATTTCTTTGTTACACTGTTCATAAGCTAATCGAACGTTTAGAGGTTGGGTTAGGCGGCCGGTGCAATGGGCTAGTTGCGGAATCGCGCGGGTTTTTAAAGTTGTATTAATAGACTTGTGGCTAAATAATGATAGGTGCCAGGATCGATCTTGAATACTAAGCAAGTAAGCAGTGCTTATAGAGGTCAGTCTGGATTTGTGACTTTCGGAACGCACGATAAGCCGTTAGTCGGCTGCCATTTCTGCATCTTCGACAGTATTTATTTCATTTCTCCCTCTTACCTTATTTCTCATTTTCAATTTTTATGTTCTTCACACGCTAAAAGTCTGCGCTCTTCCAATAACTTTCTCTTACTTTGTCCTTCTCATACTTCTGATTTTATTCATTCTTCCTTTTATATACAATCTATAATCTATCCTTCTGTGGAATGCACTACCTCTTGATATCAGGACGGCCACCAGTCAATATGCGTTTAAGAGAAAGTTGCGGGATTATTTTCAACACAAATAGTGGAAGCAGAGTTTTCATAACCACCTTTCTATGACTTTTTATTAATATATAGTATAATATATTATATATATTTGGTATGTATTATGATAAATGTGTATGTAAGTTTATAATAGTTATTTATGTATATATTTATACTTGTAATAAGACTTACTTTGAATATATTATATACTAAGGTTTTTTTATGCACTTGCCATGTTATCTCTTCACCACCCACGGTTGACTGATAGAGAATGCCTATGGCATTAAGACCGCCTTTGTACATTTTGTGTTGCATAAAGTTTTAATAAATAAATATTTAGGGGTAGTTAGAAGCCTGAAGAAAATCTGACGTCAGTCTTGCCAAGGGATATCGGGCTGCATAACACAATATCCCTTGGCAAGAATGACGTCGGATTTTCTGGCTACTGAGTTGTGGAGGTCAGATAGGCAGTTGCCCCATATAAAACACTAGTACTCAGTTGCAATTGGTTAAACCGGAAGCCGACCCTAACGTACTTGGGAAAAGTCTAAACAGATGATGTTAAAGGAGAAATGGGGAAGTTTAAAATCTCAACTGATGGAGCAATACAGTATTGGACGAGATGACAGAGCACTCTTGCCAAGAAGTAACCTATTCACTACTGACTTAAAGATTTCTAAACTGTATCTCATCTACCTATCTCAAAAAAAAAAAACGGACACTGGCATTGAATTCTATAACGTCTTAGCTATATGCACAAAACAAACATTCTAGATAACCACAATGTATCGGGAACGCATCGCCATACGTCTGTTTTAGCTTATACAATGTGTAACGGAAACCCCATATCTATCCAAAAGGACTGAAGACAACATCTGGTATGGAGTCTCTATGCAAAGTTTCAGCCCAAAATAAGTGACTCACAGAATTGACCCCAAATTATTGGTTTCATATGTTTCTTGAATACCAGTAATAACAAACGTGTCACAGCACTATGAGGGTCATCACTTTCCACGTCACTTGCCAATAAAACGATAATTCTCTTCGTTCTACTTAATTTGAAAAATTCGGCCTCTGGTATCAATGTATTGAAATTTCTAATATGCTCCACACATGTAGACATAGGATTAGAAAACCCTTGCCATATCGTTTGTTATCATCTAAAGAAGCCGTGCACTCGGTATGTATGTACCCTTTAAATTACACGTTGTATAAATTCGTGTATTTTATTAGGGCGAAATCCTTGCGAAATTAGATTTTATTAAAAAGCATTCTATATGCTGGCTTTTTGAAAATCTACCATTCTGTAATATGTTTTTACCAAAAGAAAAACTAGTAGAGAATGCCTTGTTACATACAGTTTAAATGAATAAATATTCCTCTTCGTACTTTCCGAAGCCCATCACGCGATATCTAACCGCGTCTCATCGTCTCTTTCCAATCCATACGCCGCCTAATCCCAACGCACTATACAACAATTTATTGCATCGATTTACGCACTTCGAGTGGCACGTGATTCTGTAAATGTGTATTGTAAAACTAGGCTTTCCTGTTGGTCAGCCAAAGTTTAGTTTAACGGTTTTGACCGCATACGGTAGCCATCGTGGGATTCTTATGTGTATCACTACATTTTTTCTTTGTATCAGGAAAACCACTGACTGATATTATTTTGCTATGGATGGATGGGTTTGAAGAATAAATAGCAGCACTAAAATTTTATTTTTCTGTTTTCCACAGATGTGACTAAACTTGCCATGGCAGCCACAGACGGCCAAGTAGTGGCCGCAGCATCGCGCTGGTGCGACGAAGGCAGCTACCTCCGTGAGTTCGCAGTCAAGAACCGATTGCCAAGCGTCGCCAAAATCATCAAAGGACAGTATGGAGGACTCGGTGTACCCACACTCCCAAGCCCCGGGCTGCAAAGCACAGCCCTACTCGTATCTGCAGGGAAGAGAAAGAAGATCATCGCTCAAGCGATCAAACTTAAAGAAGGGAGACGAATGGTCAGTGTTGGACCGAGAATAGCTATACCTGAAACGTACAAAGGGTATTTTGAGCTACTAAGCGAAGAAGGCCGGGCTGTAAGGTGCATTGAATCAGTGTCAGAACTGGCTAGAAGGAAACTAGATGATGGGTGTCTTGTAAGAGAACCAGTTAGAGTTATTTGTGCTAAAACAGACTTAGAGGGTAATGTCACAGCTGACGGAGCAAGAAATCTACCAGCCGGAGAGATTATCATGCCTAGAGGAGAAACATTCTTAGGTAAGAATAAGTATTTGAAGTGTACAGATTCTAAAGGAGATATGGTTCTACTGAGTCTTGATCAAAGGGGGAAGTTTTCAGCTGTTGCTAAGGAAGAGAATATAAGTGGCGTACATACAGCGAAGACTTTGTTGACTAAGCGTTTGCCTATAACAGTAAGGCTGGTTCATGGTACTCCGCCAAGAGGACTCAAGAGTGCCAGCCATTTTGTCCCAGAATTAAGACTGCTGTCAATGTATGAGGAAGACCATGTTTTCGCACTTCCTCTGCCTAAGGAAGGTAACGCTTTAGTAGCACTGCCGTTAGCGGCGCCACTAAAAATGCAAAGATGCAAAAACGAGGATCAAATAAAGAATTTCATGGAGTTCTCTAGACTAGTGGAAAAGTGCAATCGTTTGTTAGTAGATGTTGTTGACAGAATACATGTGTTAGACGGAAAGTTGGGTGACCCAAAGAGGCTTCTAAATGGGCCTTTACACGCGCCTCCGTTAGTCAAAACCGGATACTTTCTTAGGCGCAGCGCATCTTCAGATACAGCTAATCAACACAAACATATCTCACGCCACAACCATATTTACAGCAGCCATCGAGACGAAAACAGTATTCCAGACGAATATGACGAAATAGACCAAATTTATGACTATGTGCGAGGTTTCGCTCCTCTCCCTAAGAACATCAAAGCTTCTTACTCGAACGAGCCGACTCCAAGACACGAATCGGCACCTGCGTCCCCAGCGGCAACTCCTATCCACATGCCTCTTATCACAGAAATAAAACCAGAACCACCGCCGATAGAAACTATACCAACAAAGAAGCCGTTAAACATCCAAAAGGCTGAGAAAAGAACAAGAAAAGCACCAGCACAGATAAAAGAAGTCCCAGTCACAGTTTACAAAGAGAAATGTTCGATAGCACCAGCAGCAAACCTGCCCAAACTGTACATCAAAAATAGTGTGAACAACAATAAGAACAGAATGGTATTCCGCCAAAAAAGTAATTCGCCGACTAAAGAGGCCCCTAGTCCAGTAGCTAGTCCGATCCGACCAATCAAAGGAGACTCCCCGATCTTCAATATTCGATATAAGAGCCTATCAAATATACACCAAGCTATGGAACTCGACGGTACTTTGGACTCAAGTCATTCTGGTGGGAGGACGTCGGGAGATTCAGGGAACGGACCAAAACTGCCGGAGAAGAGATCGAGGAAACTGAGCAGGCCGAAGTCACTGACGAACCTGGTTTGGGAGCTAAAGGGTTCTCCAGATCCGGATAAACCTAAAACTAGAGTTAAGAATGAAGGCTACAAGAAGATTGGTAACAAATTGTCTTTGGGAGCTCAGAAGAGGGTGCCGACGCTGTATCTTTAAATTTTGGTAAGTTGAACTTTATTACTGTACAATAATGTTATTTCTTTCCTAGCACTAACCACCGTGATCATTTATGTTTACTCTACATGAATATAGGAAACATAATCTACGATTTACGGCAATTATCGTCACAATTAATCCTTATGACTGAAAAAGTCAAATGGCATTTTAAGTGAATAACATTTGAGTTACTTTACTCTCTAACGCAACCGTAGATATAATAACTTTTAAAGGTAGCAGACATTTCGGTAATGCCGCCAAGCTTGTAAAGCGGTTTGCACATACGTTGTAACAGCTACTAACAAATCTTTAATGTGGCAATAATATATATTTAAAACCCCAGACCCGATACCAGGATTGTGTCTAGGGTCAAGTCTCTTTCCTAACATTATATACATTATTTACTTAATAAAAAAAGTTATTTAAAAAATCTAAAAAACCCGACTGCTCAATTGAAATGCAAGAGACAAGCACATTTTTATTATAAAAAGTGACAAGCAGGCGAGACCCAATTGAACTTCTTTTATTAATGGGATGGGTCCGCCTGCTTGTCACTTTTTAAAATAAAAATAATAATAATTTATATTCCATAATCCATCCATTTATAGTCCATATTTTTAAACTTTCTCTTTGTATTATTTTTGCTAGTATTACACTAATGATAAATATGATATACCTTTTTGAAATCCTTGTGTTAAGCCCTTTAATTTGATACCCATATTGCAGTATTCCAAAAAAAATTTTTTTTTCATTGTGTATAATGGCTTCGCACAGCCGTCATGTTTGTTTTTTTTTTCAAATATCACCTATCTAAGAACACTTGGGCTGCTAAGGCAAATCTAACGATATGTCAATTATGTGAATCCGTTCAGCGGTTCTGGAGATATGAGGTAATAAAGAATATTACATACATACATACATACAAGATACGCGCGAAAAACATAACCCTTCCTTTGCAGTCGGGAAAAACGAATAGCAATTGTAATAATACATGCATTATGTAATACAGTTATAACTTAAAAACTAAATAAAAAATAGAAAAATAACACCTTTTGTGTGTGTTTGAGAGAATGAAGTGTAGCTGTATTTTGAGTATATGTGGGGTGAGTGTATAATGCCGGCTCTTCACGTTGGCCAACATAGTGGCGAATGTAGTGGCCAATGCCTATTGGCCAACGTGTAGAGGGGGTGTTTGTGCACCCAAGATGCACGAACACCCCCTCTACTACATTCCAATACATTCGCCACTATGTTGGCCAACGTGAAGAGCGAAGTTTGATTGTGGTATGTTTAGGATTACCTCGGTAGTCAGTATGCGTGTATTTCAGACTAAGTAGCCACATAATTTTCTCCTTTCTTCATAATTTTCTATTACTATTAGAGTTTTCATTGAACAAAATCTTGATTAAAATGTGTAAAATATATAGGAACTGCCACCCACCCACGTTGCTCTTTATATATAATCATTGCTTTCAGAAGATATATACACCAGCTGATCAGTGATCAGGCGATTCATAACGTTTTTCAAGCATTTTTTCTCTCCATAAAAATCTTTCTCGGACTTAACTGAAATTTTCTGCAATATACACTCTTTTGCAAAAAAAACGGGCACCTAAGGAAATTTACGTTCTAGGGTCGATTTGAGTTAATTAAATGAAATTTATTGCTTTGACGTAGTCTGTATACTTATAATCGTGTAAATTAATGCGCGTGAAGTGAATTCGGGCAATTAAAAAAAAAAACGACAGATTCTTTAAAACCGATGTACACGCCCAAACAATAAGAAGTGGTCGGCAATAAAGACAAGATTTTTTTTTACTTTTTTTAATTAAATAAAGTTACAAAATGTAAAAACCTAATAACGAGTGTGACCTCCTCTTGCCAAAATCACAGCTTGAATCCTTCTGGGCATGCTTTCCACGATGTTTTTAATAACGTTTTGAGGAATACGTTCCCACTCTTCTGCAATGACTCTTTTTAGCTCCCTGATGTTTTGTGGAGCAGGTTGCACTGATCTTACCCGTCTCTTTAGAACATCCCAGACATGCTCAATTGGATTGAGGTCAGGACTTCGAGCTGGACAATCTAAACGACGGATCCCACGATCGACGATCGATCGACGGATCCGTATGTACGCTTCCGCGTCGCCAGAACGGTGCAGGTGAGCATTGTCGTCCATAAAAATAGAATCTTCCCCAAGTGCAGTCAATGTGGGTTGTGCATATGGAATTAGGACTTCCATTATGTACCGGTGTGCATTTAATGTTCCATTTTCAATGAAAACTAACTCCGTACGCTCCGTCGAATTAATTGCTGCCCAAAACATAACGGAGCCTCCGCCATAAGGAGTGAGTTCTTCGAAGCACACTTCCGCATAGCGTTCCCGTGGTCTTCGCAGCACTCGCCGGCGTCGGTCCTCTCCACACAAAGAGATTCTAGCTTCATCAGAAAACAATACTTTATTCCAGTCCTCCAGACTCCATGAAGCACAGTTCCGAGCAAACTGAAGTCGAGCAACACGGTGCTCACGGAGTAATTTAGGGCCCCGAGTTGGCCGGTAACTCCTGATATTGGCAGCCAAAAGCCTCCTCCTGACCGTCCACAAGCTAACTTCTACTCCTCTTACTTCTTCAAGGCTCTTCTTCAGGTCCACACTTGACGCTTTACGATTCCGCAACGCCTGACTCACCAAAAAGCGGTCATCTCTTGGTTCTGTGCATCGTTTTCTTCCCGAACCGGGTCTTCTTTTGACCGAACCGGTCTCTTGATACCGTTGCCAAGTCCTCTGGACAGTTGAACGACTCACATTTAGCCGCTGAGACACATAAGTTTGCGAACAACCTTCTTCAAGTAGGGCTATAATTTTACCGGCCCTTATCGCTTTATCACTCACTAGTACTCTCGCGGGGCTTCGCTCCCGTGGATTCTATCACGGTAAAAACATAACTCTCCTTTTTTGCAGTCGGGTAAAAAGTAGCCTATAACCTTCCTCAAGCTTCAAGCTACTTCCATACCAAATTTCATCCAAATCCACCCAGTACTTTCGATGATTAGCGCGTTCAAGCAAACAAACAAACAAACAAACAAACTAACAAACTTTTCCGCTTTATAATATTAGTATAGATATCAAAAAGTGGTATTTAATGTAAAAAGAAATATTAAATTGTTTAATTTGCAGAAAATATCCAAAAAGTTTTAAAATATCGTAATCAGTTAAAAATCGTTTCAGCAATTCGCGCCATTAGTAAATAAATTTTAGAATAATCCACAATAATCATTATTTTTCTTTTATTAATTTCAAATTTTAAATTAAAGAATCATGCCAGGATGCTTCAAATAACATGCCAATACATCGTCAAATTAATAAAACCTATTTCTTGTTCTTCTTCATTGAAGTAGAGAAAAAAATCTAAAGTGCCCGTTTTTTTTGCAAAAGAGTTCATAAGATAAAATCAGCATATAATTTGCCCAAAATGAGTACATTACATTCATGAAAAATAATAATCAGCATGAAAGAGATTAAAAAAAACTAAACTTAAATCGTCATGTTTTACAGTAACGTATTATAAAGTCAATAATTAAAATTAATTAGAACCGTTATGATAATAAAATAATAATTTAATGCAAAAATATAATAAGCTTCATCTGCTAGGCATTTTTCCACTTTATTTTTTATGTAGAATAGTTGGGAGAATACAAGAGTTTAAAAAGGCATATTTGTACGGATTTTGGGATCACTGGAGTTACAAGCTTTATAACCCCATCATTACACTATTGCACTATTGCCCCTCCAGACACAAGCATATTTGGCTTAGTTGGAGGGGTTAACAAGATTGCTAGTAATGTGTCTCTACACACATTGCTAATTCTCTTTATAAAAAAGAGTAGTACTTCTGTACCATTTCCTATACGTTGGTAGATTTCAATTAACTGCAAAGTTTTTAGCATCTCATTAACAAACTATACCGACAGCCATAACTACTGCGTTTTTCATTAAACACTAAAGTACTCAAACTACTTATGACTTTCGAAATTCTTCCCAGTTTATAATACTGCGAAGTAATTTAAGTTTGCACAATAACGACTTTTGCTATTTTATAGGCATGCAAGTCTAGGGGCATGACCTAAGAATGCAATGGATCTTTAATCTTCAGTTTAGTGTGTCGGTTTAACAAAACATTATGTAGAAATTGGAAGGCTTTATTTCAGACGTGCAGGAATACAGGAGTGCTCTAACGAGATACTGCAGCCCGGACGCAAGGGCAACTGAAGAAAAAGGGTGGGTTTTTGTCAGTAAAAGTCTGACACTCTTTTCTGCTCCACACCCAGAGCGAGAGAGGCATTTGATGATATTCTCCCTGTAAAAAAAGAATGCTGTGATTCTGGTACTAGTACTGGTCGCATTAGTTGCTGGCGGGTTCTGCTCCAGCTAAATTAAATGCTGTTGTGGTCGATCTTCCGGGGTTAGCATTTCTTGCCGTGGTCCGTTCCTGGAAGGGTGGCCATTTTAACATAGTGTTACGAGCTGGGGTTCAGGATAGAAATAATTAACGCCAATTAGACCAAAATTAACACTTTACTTAAATAAACACCAAATAAAAATGAACACAATTATTCACACTACAAAACTTATCACTTAACTCTTAAATCGCACTGAAATTCACTTGTATACCGCCTACACTGCCAAGAATATTCCAGAAGCTACTCGAGATACTCAGTACCTACTGCTACTCGCCGCTAGATGGCGTTAGTGTCTCGACTAGATATACTCACTACTCAGTACTGCTACTCGCCGCTAGATGGCGTTATTATCTCGAAAATTCTAGATTTATAGTCGAAGTTTCTCGACGTACTTCACTAAGCGACTGCTGTAACAATATCTAGTTTGGTCCGTGCTCAGATAGCGTAAAGCCTTTAGTCCCGGCTGTCAATATTTGTACATCTTTGGCAGTCATTAAGGGTAGCCTGAAGTAAAAGAGACAGACTCCAGTCTTGGCAAGGGGCGTGTTACCCAGTTACTGGTTTGTGGACATCAGATCATCACTTATTGGTTAGACAAGAAGCGGACCCGAACTTCGAATTCGATCATCGCTACGCAGATGCATAATCATGCACCTATCACCATTTGTCCACTAACTTAATATAAAACCAAGTAAATTCAATTCAATTATTCGATTTGCAAACACATGTGATTCGTATCATAAATCTGTAGTTTGCAAATGCATTTGGTAGCATCAAAATGTCGTAAGAACTTCGTGATATGCCAGCGACGAAGTTTCCTATAAATTGTGAAAATTAAAACCTTTGCTTGCATCGGTATTAAGACGAAGATACAAGGGAATCACTCAAATATATGTATACACTAGCTTCTGCCTGCGACTTCGTCCGCGTAGAAGTCGAAAATTTTCCACGGGATCCCGTCCCCGACTTGCTTGACAAAGATTATAATAGCTCGGCTAATATGCGTGATATAAAGATAATTTATAGCCTATAGCACTCGGGATAATGCAGCTACAAAAAAGCGAAAGAATTTTCAAAATCGGTTCGGTAGTTTCAGATATTACCCCATACATACAAACTTACAAATTTTACCTCTTTATAATATTAGTATAGATGTAGCAATTCTTTTCAGAGGGAAAATCATGAAACAGTGCTCCCGCTCTTGGTGGAGCGAAAGGGAGTCTCAGAATTTTACTAAACAAGAACCCACCTTTCTTCTGCTCCCCTTACGTTACGGGGCCGCGATATCTCGTTAGAACATTGACGGAACTGGCATGCATTGGTCCTATTGGACCCCGTCCTTACTGCTGACTGCTCTCGTGGAACACGACACACCGTCATGCCAACAACATTTTCGAATGAAACACAGACATATTGCATTTACAAGTACTTACTAACGTACATACGTAACTTAGCCTTAGTAAGGTTAAGAACAAAAATAAATCAACATGACATTAACATAAGGTTCATATTTAATTAATTCTAAGCTTTATGCCTTCATGCATCCCTTTCTTTTCTATGCAATCAAACAGAAACATCGCTTCAGGTCTTGTCGCCGCCTTAATTTAAGTATTTTGTAACTCTGGATTCTTGCGGGTAGTTCGAATAGTAATTAAGTAAATTGGTGTGTTGTAGTAATATGTTGTTTTCGATTACCATTATCACGATAATTTGAATGGTTTTCATGCTAAATGTTTTGTGAGAATTACAAAACTGGTTGAGACATCTTGGAGTTCTAACTCCAAGATCATCAAGGATACAAACACAATTGAACTCTGAAATTTATTGCTAGCAATAATGTAACTATCAAAATACACATATCAACTGAACTGAAAGTAAAGGCTTAGTTATAGTAACGGAACCTAGACGGAAACGCAACTGTTTTTTTTCCATAATTAATTATTTTTAACTGTAAATCGTGATTGATTTCAATAAAAATGGTAATAAAATCGACTATCAGAGAGGCAATAACATGTTAGATAATAAATTGATCGAAATTTCGTGATTAAATAATATAGAAACATTATGCCACAGTTTAAGCACTGTCGAAGTATCTCGAAGAAGAAGCGACGATAGCTTAATGACTGAGGTGTGGAACTTGAGACCGCGAGGTCGCATGTTCGAACCCCGACCATTACACATTATTACAGTTAACATGATTGCTAGTAATGTGAATTCTACCCACATTACTGGTTCGATGATAAAAAAAAATCGTGGTTAAATAATACACTATAGCCGTGAACTCACTCCAGACATAAGCATAATTATTTATCTTAGTTGGAGGGGCTAACAAGATTGCTAGTAATGTGAATTCTACACATATTCAAATTCAAATTCTTTATTTCAGATTAAAAATCCATAGATGTGTTAGTATAATGCTTAGGCTAGGGTTAGTAAATAATATCTACAAAATTAGTTATAACTAGCTTTATGGGAAGGACCATCAATTTATGGGAAACGTGCCCCGGTCATTCCCATCTTTTTTTTTTATTATCTTGCCTGATGGTAAGCGATAGATGAGGTCTACGATGTGACCAGCGAGCCCAGAAGATGCCTATATACTCTTGCTTTAAAGGCTGAAACCTCTTCCAATTGTATGATTCTTTAAAAAAAAAAAGAAACATTCAATTTGGAAGAGGTCTTCACCTGAAAGGAGTTCCTTATTAAATAACAAACTTAAAAGGAATAAATACTAACAGCCGCCTGGGGTCGATCTTCAAGGTTATGCAACCCTATCCGAGGTCAGTCTGTAGATGGGTAACCGACCATCTTACCAAATCGAGATTCATCCTTGCCTCGGAAAAAAAGGTTAAGCTGGCTGTCCCTTCTGTCATTTCTACATCTTTGACAGTCGTTACGGGTAAACAGAAGCCAGAAAATCTGACCAGTCTTACCAAGGGGTATCGTGTTACCCAGCTACTGGGTTATGGAAGTCAGAGAGGCAGTCAGTACTCAGCTGCATCATTGGAAGTTGGAAAATACTTAGCAGATACTGATGATTAGGTCACGTGACATTTCAATAGCATTTCTTCAGTCTCTTTGGCGCTACTAATGACAGAGTTTAAATTGTCTAGAATCCTTTAATTGCACTGCGTAACAGGCACTTCTGTGCTTTCACAGAAACAATAACTCTAATAAACTCTTTAGTTTATTGAGGCGAGAGGTCTTCTTCTTTTAAAACGTATACATGACATTGACGTGAATTTGACAGATGTCAAAAATATCTCGATAATATAATCTGGATCACGATCTAGATATCCTTGAGGGTCAGGTGACCCTAACATACTTGGGAAAAGGCTATCAGATTAAATGAAATATTTATTTTGTATGTATGTATGTCGGGCAGGTATCCGAAAATCCACGAACAAGCGCGTATTTTGCGTAAGGAAAAATTATTATTTATTTTGTATATTGTTTATAAATAACACTTTTACACGTCATGTTTTTTAGCGTGTTAAGTTTAGTTTAGCTAGATGAGACCGGTGTTTCCAAACTAACTACTCTGAGAAGAAACACCGAAACAAACTCAGAGGTCAACGTCTCTTTTAAAGTCCATACAATTCGTATTGGTGCAAAGCATGTAGGTTCGTGTTTGTAGATAGATGATGTTGATGATGTTGAAACATGTTCGTTGATAGATTAACACTTTGTCTGGAGCCCAAGGTCCCTATAACAAACATATCTGTAGAGATTGACATATACTTGCTACTTTTTATCAATCAAAGTTCTGAGGAATTCGTTCTCAGCAACACAATTGACAAAAGCCATAGTGTAATTGTTTTGTTAACCATTGTGTTAAAGACTTCTAAGTAGTTGTTGATTCTGTAATCATAGAAGAATAAGATTATCTGCATTTTTGTTTCAACGTTTGTTAATTTGAATCCTTATAAGAATTATTTGTTTCCTATAAGTCTGTAAGTAAGGAATTGGAAGAATATCGTTTTAGGAAATACAGTTATTTTAATATGCACAGACAGATATTTCAATTTTATTTTTATGTATAAATCTTTCGTTGACAAGGTTTTCGCCGTTTTCTGGGACCGCGAGATTGTTCTAACAAGATATCGCAAATCCGGAACGCAAGGGAACTGAAGGAAAAGGGTTTTTATTCTGTAAAAGTCTGACACTCCCTTCCGCTCCACCCAGGGCGAGAGAAGTCAATTGATGACTTTCTCTCCCCAAAAAAGTCATTACCTTTCTAAACATGTCATCCCTACACAGTACATCCATCAATGATGTGTGCGCAACGCCTGTTAAGGCACATCCCTATTTTAAGGATGGGAAAGCATCCAATGACTGCCTCCCGATCTGAGAACCCATCCGCGTTCCATCATATGCCCTTTGTGTTCCGAGGTCGAACTTTCGAACAAACCGCAACCCTGGCAAGGCACATCCCTGAGGTGACAGTAAAGAGGTTCACTCAGTTCTAGGCAACACGGATCGTCTACCTACCAACTGCGCAAAACGGGCTAAGCAGATCAAGCGGTATTTTTCAATCTGCATATAAAAACCGTCTTATAATATTAATTGGCTAACTGTGTGATGAAAGCTATTACTTAGTATCTTGATAAGGTTTTTATTGTGAAGTTATTGACCGGCTGACGCCGCAGGATGTAATTAGGTCTTCGGATTGTACGCAGATTACTATGTGAATGATAATTTCAGATATTCTTAGAATACTATACCTCAAAAGAAGATAACGGGCCCCTATAGGATCATCTCTGTATCTGTAATACCTGCGCGAATAAAAACTGTGTTGCGGTTGTTAATTGTTTCTCCTTAAAGTGATACGTAAAAAATAAGTATAACTCGAGGGGCGTAGCTTAACGGAAGACACGGGGAGCGCTCCCGCTAGAATACATCGCAAACTCACCGGTGAGTTTGTGTGTGTTTTGATATTTCAGAATAGAGAACGCATGGAGTCGCCAAAAATCAAATACATTTGTTTTTTTTTATCTGAATTAAACTAACTTATTCATTATATTGTTAGGTATTTAGTATTTTGCTTTATTTAAGAATGACAAAAAATAATATAACGTGTGTGAATGAACAGACCGTAACAGTAAATGATCATATTGACCTAAAGAAAAAAGAACTACTAGTGTATTAAACAAATTCTTACTATGATTTTATTTGATGCATTTACTTAAAATGAGTAGTAACAAAAAGTTGCTTCAAAACTAGACTTTTTTAATTAAAGATTATTTATCAAATAAAAAATTTTGATGGATATTTTCTTACGAATAAAAGGCAGAGTATGTAAAATATACCTATAAGATTTAATTAAAAATTACTAAAATCTATAATTTCACTGTTTTCTTGGAATACATGTCTCTCGCCTTCATTTAATATTTCATCAGAGACATTTCCCCCGCATGTTTTATTTTCTTATGTACATAAATTACGTCTATTGTCAGACAGACAGACGCCAGACTGTATAATTTAAAGAACAATATAAAAGAATATTATATTAAATTTTAATTTCATAACTTAAGGCGAGCTATCTCAGAACTGTCATGCGTGTGTGTTATTATGTATGCGTTTGTGTGTGTATTTGTTCCTTATATAATGGACATACTTAATCATTCCATTTTCCTTAAGAGATTTTCTACATAAATAATATAGTCCATTGTCCTGTTATTTAAGTAATTTTTAAATTTATTTGAACTCGTTTGTTTATTGTCTAAATTTTATTATATTTATTATAGTTATGCGAACCTAGAAAAATATGGTGTCTTTTTGCAAATTTTGATCTAGTACGAGGTATAGGGCACCGTTCTACACGCTTTCGTGAATGAAGCTTTAACGTTCAACAGGTGGTTTTTTGACATCTGTCAAATTTACGTCAATGTCATGTATATGTTTTAAAAGAAGATCTCTCGCCTTAATAGTATCAACTGGTGATGTTTTCTACGAAACCTGAGGACAGAGGAATAATGAACGAGCATTTCCTTAATCACAAACTCGCATGAACAACACGATATTAGGTTACCACCAAGGTCAAAGCCACGCCTAATTTCTTTATGAACATGCCAACTTTTACGCGACTAATTTGCCCGTAATTGAGCCCTACCTTAATCAGCCACCGCCCAGTTTTGCCACGAACGCCGCACCTTTCTACTATAATATTTTCATTTTGCTAACTACCTTAATGGGAAATAGGTAATGGCTGCAGATTATTTTCAGACTGCACGATACTTTTTTCGTTGTTGTCGCTTTTTGCTAAATTGCTGAAATATGTTGTTGATTACAATTTTGCGAGCTGTAAGGACAAGAACGACCTCCTTTTTTAAAGTCTGTTACAAAGATGGACAGCGCTTTATGGGATCATAACAATATATAGAAATTAAACGCCTCATTCAATTGATTCGGATAAGCGACATGGTTGGTAGCTTAAATACCTATATGCCCACGCAAGCTTGAGTTATACGGAAGGTCGTTAGGAGTAGATTTGAAGCCGCCCCAAGCCGTAGTGTGTACCCCATAATGATGCTCCCCTTAGCATGCAGTTGCCTAGTTATTAAGTTAATATAAGACCTGGCTGGAGACTTTATTTATTATAAATAATTAAAGACGCTACAGGCAAGCCCGGCTAAGCAGCCGAAGGTTGATCTGCACTCACACAAAAAGGAAGACTTCAAACTCCTAGTCGGGCAACGTGTTACTGAGTGTTTCCATCAGGAACTCCCAAGTAAGACCACAGAGATTGCAATTGTTCCTGGGCGCTCCCAGTTACATCTGCCGATGAATACAATAAGTACAAATCTAAGAACAGTGTCTTGGCGTCGATTAGCCTTTCGCAAGGTTTTGCAAGATTATAACAACAGTGATAAAAATCGGTTTGCACTTTGACAAATTGAAAAGTATTTTTTTATAAATATCTCTCTTGTTAAGTCATTCAAAAAGTAAATCTGAAATACGTTTAAGTAAGTTTGTATTATTTTTTTTTTGCTTCCATACAACAATTTCATGCATGTTGTCTTTAATAATAATAAACTCATTTATTTCAGAATTTGTGACATGCCATAATATTACTTTACTTATGTATTATGTGATTATTGCACTGGTGGTTATACATATTTTTTCATGATATTTAGCTTATAACCAGAATGTAGGTATAATTGTTGGTGATCCAATATTATAAATGCAAAAGTATTATATTGTTTGTTACTCTTTTACGCAAAAACCACTACACGGATCTAAATTAAATTTGGTATATAGATAGTTGACATTCTGAAATAACACATGCCTTCTTTTCATCTCCAAAATTCCCAAGAAATTTACGCGAGAAAATCCTCTCACACGAGCGAAGTTGCGAGCAGAAACTAGTAACAAATAAATAAAGAAATTCTTTGATTCATTTAGAAGGTACCGCAAATATCTAACAACGAAACAATGTCACTTTAGATTCGAATGGAAAGTACTCAATACGATCTTTGATAACCTCTACGAAGAGTCCCAGCGTGATGTCGCTCATATCTTTTTACTTAAAAGAAAATCTAACGTTACCAGTTTTGTCTTCCTTAGAGATAAGATATAGAGTAAAAACGTGGATGGCTGGTTTTTGTTCGGATGGTCCTAGCGTATTCAATGTGTCTATAAATACGACCTGAATTATGTATAGACGGGACTTAGGGACGGTTTACACTTAAACGCAAGCGCAAATGTAAATCGTAAAATGTAGGGGTAATCTCCGAAAGTAATGATATACAATACTAGCAGTTGGTCGCGACTTCGTTCGCTTGGGAAATTTTTCCCGTGTAAATCCCGATCCCGTAGGAATTTCGCAAAATCCCGTCTTAGCGAGCATCTACGTACTAAAAGGAACCCCATGTAAAATTTGAGAGCCCTACTACTTGTAGTTTCTGAGATTTCGTGATTAATCAGTGAATGGTATTTCGCTTTTATATACATAGGTTTTTAAAAAATTACTGATGTTTTGTGAAGTGCACTATTTGTGAGTGCTTTAATAGGCTTTAAATTATTTCGTAATCCACGCGGTCGAAGTGCTAGTAAATAATATATATTTTGTAAATAATTTAAAAACAGGTATTTTCTCGTCCTTGTCTTTTCAGTTAGTTTAAATTAAAATGATGAAGACGTTGTTTCTTAACTGCCTGTCCTAAGAAGAAACATCGAAACAAACTCAGAGATCAGTTTCTTTTAAAGTTACATACAACATCACAGGTCAAACGTATAAATTATTTGTAATTACGATTAGTATAACTTATTAATAAACAGGACAGAAAGGAAAAATTACTACCACAATGAATATACAAATATATACTTAATTTTTATGTAAAAAATTCCAAACCCTTATATGTTGAACTAGCTTGTGCCAGCGGCTTCGCCCGCGTGGGAAGTTTTTTCCGTGTAAATCCCGATCCCGTGGGAATTTCGCAAAATCCTTTCTTAGCGGATGCCTACGTCATAACATCTACCTGCATGCCAAATTTCAGCCCGATCCGTCCAGTGGTTTGGGCTGTGCGTTGATAGATCACTATGTCAGTCACTCAGTCAGTCAGTCACTTTTGAGTTATATATATTTAGATTTAAAGATAAAGTACTTACCATATTTAAAAAGGAGTAAGCTGCATCTCTTGCCATTTTTTTGCTTAGAAAATCATTAAATGACTTCGTCCACTCCGTGGAGCAGAAGAAAGTGTCAGACTCCTACTGAATAAAACCCACCATGCTCCTTCAGTTACCCTCGCTGTCCGGGGAAGCAGTATCTCTTTAGAACATTCTCGCAACCCCATTGGCCCTGTCGTGTCCCGACATAGGTGTTGACTTCTCTTTGAGGCGCGCCGTCGACTCACGACAGTATTAGACGACGATAAAAAAAGTAATTAAAAAAACCCGACTGCAACCTTACACTAAAACTAACTGAAAAGCCAATAAAAACAAGCCCATTTTAAATTAAATAAAAGTAGGAAGCAGGCGGGTCCCATACCATTATTATAGTTTCAAACTCAAATGGGGTCCCGCCTGCTTCCAACTTTTATTTAATTTAAAATGGGCTTGTTTTTATTAGCTTTCAGTTAGTTTTAGTGTAAGGTTGCAGTCGGGTTTTTTAAATTTTTTATTTCCAGCTTTTTAGTTTACAGACGTGAAAGATTTCGCAGATGATTTAGTTTTTACGATTTGTCACTTTGAATTACTTTTAACCGTATAAGTTGTATATATATTTTTGTAATCACCTTTTAAAACCCTTTATTTTGATACCCCACTCGATAGGTTTAGAGAAAAAAAAACTTTTTTGAAGGCATAATATGGCGCCAAAAATCCGTTATTTTGTTTTTTTTTATTTTGATTTGTAACCCAGTGTCACTTTCACAGTTAATAAGAATCTAACGATACCTCTCAAGCTAAAATCCGTCGAGCCGTTCAGGCCACAGAGCGTGCCAAACAATTATACATACATACTCTCGAAAAACATAACCCTCCTTCTGGCGTAGTCGGGTAAAAAAACATCTTTACAATCCGTCTTAACAGTTACATTTGTATTTAAATAAAAGCTTGTAATATGCCCATGTCGCACTTAGATCGTATCATTAATCCTTCAGATTTTTTATAACACATATCGTTAGAGATCAATCCTTTCTCATGCGTTAGTACTTAGTAGATAAATCTCTAATTGATTTCAAATTAAGCTTTTTTTTTTTATTCTTCTAGAACTTTTTGTGCCCACTAAGTGATCGGCCGTCAATATTTGTAAACTGTTACTTGCTTATAGATCTTTGAACTCATCGGAGTAATTAATTACATGAAATCAATTACTATGTATGACGCGTGTATTTTTTGAAAGAAATGTTAATGAGTACATGATCTGGTCTAGTAGTCATTAATTTGAAGAGGATTGTGTATACTGAAAAGGTATAACTAAAAGGGTTAAAATAAAAATCATATATGGTCGAGAAAAAAATCTTTTTCGCATTGAGGTTGACTCTCGCTTGTACTGAATAGAACAACACTGTCTATTTGTCCATCTGTCTGTCGATTGCCTCTTCACGTCTCAACGGCTCAATAGATTTCGATTAAATTGTCACACGAGTAGATCATATCCTGAAATAGTGTGTATATTACAGAAATGTTCATGTATTTATTTAATGTTTATCAATAGCGTATGTGTAAACAGCTTATGTTGATTTGTACCATTTCGTAGGTATAAATAACAAACAGCTTCAGAGTTCAGACTCACACAGTCGCCAATTATCGGTTAACCAGGATTCACAATAATAAGTAATAACCTTATAACCAGGCAAATAATAAATATCATTTCTAATGTTAATAAAAATTAGAAATGTAATCTTTTAATTACGACAACGAGAGCAAAACAAATAACTACGTACTTATTACAAAAATGTGAACTACTAATCATCTTAGAATATTAATTTTTTATGAATTTTATTTAAATTTACAATATGTAAATTATTATATAACACCTAACTATGGACATAAAAAATAACTTAGGCTTCGATTCTTCGAAGTACTCCTCCCCATCGCCCGAAAACGTGCCCAGAAGACTGGCAGCATTTTATATTCAAATGTATTTCTCCTTGTCCTTTAGTAATCCAGGTTTTGCTATCAATATATCCGTCGTTTATCCTAAAGAAACAAGCAACTCTCATGTTCTCTTTGTATAATTATTTTACAAAGCACAAACTACATTGGTGTAAGTGTATACCGCCCTTTACGGGGCAAAACCCTTCGCTGCCCAGTTCTTAGGGTTCACTGGACACGCACAAAAAACTCGGCAAAAACGCTTTTAAAGTTCAATATAGATAGAATCTTTTTAATATGTATTAGTATTGAATATCAGGCAGGTGTGCGGGTAGCTACTGAATTATTTATCGTGAAAATAAATATTTTATTTAAACTTTTAGGTCAGAAATTTTTCTATAATGAAAATTGTTGTTTATTTTAAACTGTGTGGTTGTGTATGTATGGATAAATAATATCTCTTTTCTTTTTTTAGTTGTAATATTGTAATACATTTTTTTTTTCTTTCCGAACACTAAACTTAGAATAAAACATTTTTTCATATTATATGGTATGACTCCGTAGTACAAGTAAATTTAAAATGTAGCGGTTTCGATTATTTGTTGCAAGGAATCGCATTCAAAATAAGCTTTTGCCAAGAAATCTAAAAACTGTTCAAGAAAGAAAGGTATCACAGGAAAGAAAGAAATAAATTTATTTGACCCAGATTGGGTAGATTGGGTAAACTTAACTTCAAGAGAAACTCAGCACATTATCCAAAGCAGAATAGCAACATACGAAGCATGTTAAACCAGCTTCCTACGGTTCAATGTACCAAGAAAAATACATTACAATATCTCTATCCAGAACTGCATATCTATCTTAGACTAACAGCCATAAACCTACCTGACACAGTCATCTTTCGCGATTACACCAAAAGATTACTTTACATACCAGGACAGCATAAAACTGCAAACATTTAAACTAAAAGCTACATCCATCACCTCAACCCACCTAACTTATCAAAAATAGCGTTAACATAACCATTTATGCACAGCTAAGGTACTAGGCGCACATAAAATTCAAGATGTACTAAGAATCCGATGGTATCGCTGCACGCCAACAAAAATGTTCTAATCTTGGCCACAAATCGCATTATGCAAGCCGATACGGAGATCTGTCTCGAGATATTTGCCATGTTAGAGGGAATTGCAGAAAATCTGTATTTATAGTTAATAAAATAGAGCCGAGTTTTCTGAACAAATTATTTTAAACTTGCTTACTTCAAATACCTATTCAAATGACGTTACCATCTCGCTAACACATAATAGCTGTCGCGTTGAGCTGCGCTTCCGTGGAATTTATCACGATAAAAATATAGCCCTCCTTTTTTGCAACCTGGTAAAAGTAGCCTATAACCTTGCTCAATCTTCAAACTAGTTCCACATCCAAATCCACCCACTTCTTTCAACCCCTTTCATACCGTGTTTAAACAAACCAACCTTTCCGCTTGTGTTGTCTCTGGACAGTTTATAAAAAAAATACAGACGCGCCATTACGTGCCACCTACAAAGTGGTATTTCTGTTCTATATATTCTTCGATGTCGTAAAAGCGGTACGCTTTAGATTTTCGGTCGGATTTTTTCATCTGAACAGTGATAGTACATTATGGGAGAAATAGTTGCGCATTCAAAAATGTACCGTAGCTTTTTTGACGGAAAGTCGTAAATCAGAATGTGATTTAGTTATGTAGAGCATTTTTGTGAGCTGTAAACCTTTTTGATTACTAAATCACCAACTATAGCCGTAGTTCATACAAAGAACGAATAACGCCTTAATGTAGGTGATCTTTCTCCAATTTTACAACTATCCTGATCCTTTCAAGATATTTTACCTACTGTAACACAACATTAACATACATAATAATGCCTAAAACGTTCCAACTTCTAGGACACAGACACCGGTCTCTTATCTACGAGAGGGAATAGGCTGTAACCTACCACGCGAATTCAGTGCGGGTTGTGGATCTTGTGTATCTTCGGATTTAGGACATGCTGGTTTTCTCATGATGTTTTCCTTCACCGTTTTGAGTAATGTTAATACCTGGGTTTTGAGGCCACGACCTACGACTAGAAGTCACACAGTCACGCCTGTAAACACTGAACCGCCGATGCTTGCAAGACTTTTTTGGCAGCCTAGACAAGTCCATGTGTATGCCTTCGTCGCCTTACTAATCAACGCTCATCAATAACTATAATACGAATCGTTCATATATGTATAACTCATGCCAATACGGAAGAAAAGTCTAAAGCATATAGATTTGCACCTGCGTTGTGTTATTGGTACATAAACACGAAGGCTAGAAAAACAATCCATTAGTATTACGACTACAACCCCGGGAGAAAATCATCTAATGACTTCTCCCGCTCTGGGTGGAGAAAAAGAGAATGTCAGACTTCTGGAAGCCCATCCTATTTTTTCTGTTGCCTTTGCGTTCCAGACCCGCGATATTCTCGTAGTACTAAAGAAGTACACAATCTTGTATTTAGTTAATTTTATAGACGTTTTGGGAATACTTTAATTATGCATACAGCAAAAGAGTGAAATTCCTGCGTAAGTTTGTTCCTGATAGCTATAACCTTAGTGTTATTTACTCTAGATCAGGTACAGAACTGCACTTAAAATTCGATGGCTAAAAGAATATTCTACTGACAAACGTTGGGTGAACATAATATTATATGGAGAACTTAGCAGACATACATAAATGAGAGAGACCCCAAAAAAAATTAAGAGTACAAGAATATTCTAGGAGCCCCTAAAATTACATTTAGTTCGTTACTGAACAAGTTTCATTCATCCCATACCAGTCACCCTTTGAAGGACATTACCCCGCCTACCAATTCCCAGCAAGAAATAGATAACTTCAATAGGTACTATGTTTTATTAATCCCTCTTTTCTCTCATTCCAGGTCCACGTTGTCTAGACGACAGGCGTGTGCGACCAAAATATTGCGACAAACGACAGCACGAATACGACATTACCGTTACATTTGAATTCATGTCACACTTCGGCTAACTTCGGCTACATTCGGGGAGAGGCGAGAAGCAACAGCAGAACAGTTAAATGGTGTAATAGTCCTGTTTAATTTTAGTACTTAATGAACTGAGTTGAATTAAAACTTTTTTTTACCAGAAAATATCAAGATTAAGTAGGTTGGGATTATGTTATGGTCAGTTGTACCCTGAAAAGTAAAAGAAGCGATAATTTATCAACGGCTTTTTCAATTTGAATTACAGTATTATAAATACTCTCATTCGATTCTAATTTTTACGACAGTGAATGAACTTAATTCAAACCATTCTTGCTTTACTTATATTTAAACAACAGTTTGAGTAAGTCTAAAATCTAGACGAATTTTTTTTTAGACAAACTAGAATGAGAGTTATTTTAACTACTGGCTGAATTAAAAGGAGATTTCATAACGAAGTTAGCGAATAATAACTGGAAAATCAAAACTCTTTCGAACGATATTAAAGTATTGTCAAATTTTATAAACTAATTTGTGTCTTGCTTATTTTGTAAAATTGTAAAACGAAGTAACGAAGTGTAAAATATAGGCAGGCATTAAAAATTGTAATTTTGTGAAAATTTAACATTTATTTTCATAATTCAACGAAATTGAATATAAATAATATTTGTGCAATCTTACAAATTTGTTTTAGCATTCCATATCATTCCTTTAAATTCATAATTATAATTAAAAAAGAAATATGAAAATAAATGTTACCATTTGTACAAAAATGTAAGAGAAATTAATAATTTTTATAAAGAAAAAGAACTTAATTTTGATCTCTTAATGGATAATTATTTATGAATGTAATGCCATATTAAAGTATAATACTTCATTGGTGTTCGTTATTAGATATAAGTTGGGTCTTTCATCAAAAAAATTGTTACCTAAAGCAGCAACTAGTAATATTCTTCAAATCTTTGCAAAAGTTAGAACCATCCGTGACAATCAGCGCCATCTAGGTTGAAACTAAGTTACAAAGATGGCGGATCATCTTTGACATTGTGTTTACTTTGAGTGAAAAGATTTCTACAGGAAATGAAACTAGTAATACGAAATGTTGTAATTTAAATATTGAAAGATGAAAGACCCTCATTCGGCTCATGATTATGATATCACAGTTGTTTTCAATTTTAAAATCCGAGTCTTTGAAAATACAAACGAACGAATTTGACTAATTAGGTAAGTTATGTCAAAAAATGACAGCAATCAATAAATTGAAATTTAATTTCAACGTCTACCGGATGAATCAAATTATAAACTGGACGTAAACCAACAAACGATCAATCAAACTCATGAGCCTATTATTATAATTAGATACTAAAAGATTTCTCTACATTTAACGTCTTAAAAATTCCTTCAGTTGAATTGTTGATGCAAACCAAAAATGCGAGGTGCCTTAAAATGCTTTTTTCAAAAAAAAAACTTTTTAATATTAATGTTTTAGTATTAAGGGAAATAGTCACAAATATCTTTGATTTATTTAGGTTTTTTAGTAAGTAGATAGTTACTACAGGTTATGCGATTCTTAGTATGCATTTATTCATTTTTTTTTTCATATTTTTACAGTCATAGTTCTCTTAGTGCACTACGGGTTTGTCATTCAACTAATGCTATGATATTTGGTTGAGTAATGAACAAGGTATATTCCGGATTTTGATATCTTTTATTGAATAGTTTAACTTAATGAAAGTTTTGAAGTCGATTTCCGGACGTTAAAGACCTGCTGTTGGCAAAATCGAAAGAAAATCCAAATTCATTGGTTCGCATGTTTAACAAATCGCCTGGCCTACAACATAAAAAACGCAGCGGATGTGGTTATAATGTCAAAATGAAAGCTTGTTTTCGACCGTTTCATTCAGTTTTATGTCAATCAATTTGACAGCTACGTTCAAAGAATGGACAAAATGGAATATATATTTTTATTATAGAATGAAACTGACAATTCATTATGAATCTATATAAAATGTCATTTTCATTTTTCCATTCAATATTTGACTACTTTCTTAGCTTACTCAAAAATAGTATACAAAAGAAAGAAAAAGTATTTATTGCCAACAGACAAACGACCTACCTAATTTACTAAGATAAGTACCTATATCAATGACATAGCATTACTTGATTCGCAAAGAAACCCTTTTAATTAGCATACTGTAGATTTGTTTTTGTTTTCATAGAACTTAAAACTGTAATCCTCCTTTTTAATTAGCTTTTGTTATTAGGCCAGCCAATCACAAAAGTATAAATAAGATTCTAGTTGTTAAAAATTAGTCAATAAAGAGGCCCTATAACACTATAAAGCCATTATGATTCACTGAACAAGTCCAATTATACTTAAAAGTAATATCGAAATTCGTTCATTATGTGGTAAACGGAGAAAAAAAAAAGATTTTTTTTGTAATTTTCACTTATGTAGTGTATCTAAACTACTCTTTATTTTCCACTTAATTTACTCGAGTAATTATTTTTGGAATAAAAAAATGGAAACTTATATACCTATGGAAAATACCAAGGTATATAAACTTAGTAAAGAACTTTTTACAATTAGAGTTTAGACGGAAAGAAAAGAGTCAAATATAAATATAATTGAAAAAAGAATGTTTGTAAAACACAAACTTTTCAAACATTTTTGTCCGTCTTTCTGTGTGTCCACACTAATCTGCAGAATGGCAGAACCAATTTTAATGGGAATTTTCACTGGGCTACTTACTTGAATTGGGGAAATCACGGCAACTACTATATTATTAATATGGTAACTATATTTCTTAACTAGATTCAGTAATTTCCAAAGACTTGTGTATTTTTATGAATTGCCTAAGGCAATTCTTAGCCTAGAGAGCTAAATACCACACCATGTTCAATTACAGTCAAGAAATACTATGTAAATAAAAACATATCTACAGCTATTAGAATCTTAGATAGTCTACATAATCTATAAGGATAAATCTCTCAGAATTTCGAATACGCATTCGATATTTCGATACGATTTATCGATTATGAATTTTGTATTCCAAATAATCGTTCTTATAGTAAGCTAGGCCACCCTTCATGATTCCTAGGATATTTTTACTATCTTTAGATTAAGTTTTCATTCAGTGTTATGAGATATCAATCGATATTGTAATACTTTACGGTAAATAAATGAAATTATAATAACATTTGTTGTTTTTATTGTCTTATCTATACATACATCTAAACAACGTGTAACGGAAACCCCATATCTATCAAAAAGGACTGAAGACAACACCTGGTATGGAGTCTCTATGCAAAGTTTCAGCTCAAAATAAGTGACTCACAGAATTGAACCCAAATTGTTGGTTTCGTAGGTTTCTTGAATACCTGTAATAACAAACGTGTCACAGCACTATGAGGGTCATCACTTTCCACGTCACTTGCCAATAAAACGATAATTCTCTTCGTTCTTCTTAATTTGAAAAATTCGCTCTCTGGTTGATACCTGGTTGATATTTATTACAAATTCCAATACACATACACATAGTGTTAGGATTACAAAACCTTGCCATATCGTTTGTTATCATCCAAAGAAGCCATGCACTTGGTATGTATATATACCCTTTAAATTACACGTTGTAACGGCAATCTTGTTGAAGCTACATTGTCAAATTGGTTGTCATTTATTCATTCTGTTTTGCCAAATCATCATAGATAGCTATAGCATTCAACAACACGTGCAAATGATAAAATTGTTTTATCAAAATGAGTGTTCTGTCCGGGCAACGCACAGCGCGCTTCGCCCATTTTACGGTCGCCATAATCGTCCTACCGAGAGGACTATTCGTCGTGTGGTGGATCGTGGATAAATTTGAGTCCACTGGTTCGGTCGATTCGAGTCGATTTCGCGTCGCTCACAAGAACTCGGCCTTTCACAGACCACAACTTGGCGAATTTTGCGTCGTGACTTGGGCCTGCACCCGTATAAAATTCAACTCACCCAGGAATTGAAGGTAAATGACCATAGATAACGACGTGTGTTCGCTGAATGGGCACTGGAGCAGTTAGCAACTGACCGTAATTTTTACAGAAAAAATATCTTCAGCGATGAGGCCCATTTCTGGATGAATGGGTACGTAAACAAAAAAAATTGTCGAATTTGGGACGATACCAATCCACATGAGATCCAAGAGCGTCCAATGCATCCCGAAAAAGTTACAGTTTGGTGTGGGTATTGGGCTGGCGGCGTCATCGGGCCATATTTCTTTGAGAACAACGTTGGCCAGGCCATCACTGTCACAGAAATCAAAAATACAGAGAAGTGGTAAGGGGGCGTATCGGTGTCCGCGCGACATGGCCACAGGGCTCATGTCACAGGCAAGTGGCCGTCTCCGCGAACTAGTGCGCTTTCGACGGCGATCGTGATAACATATATGAATGCCGAGTTGTTCTGTGGTATCTTGTAAAAACCGAAGCCAA
This sequence comes from Tholera decimalis, assembly GCA_943138885.2. Taxonomy (NCBI): domain Eukaryota; kingdom Metazoa; phylum Arthropoda; class Insecta; order Lepidoptera; family Noctuidae; genus Tholera; species Tholera decimalis. The sequence continues at coordinate 6,190,652 of OW964573.2, forward strand.
AATCAAATCTATGTGAATCATGGAATCACTTACCATATGTAAGTACAAGTATTTTACAATATTTGTCTTTAAAATCATGAAATACAATAAATCGTAAAATATTTCTTGGTTTTACTATGTTATTTTTGTTTTCAAATATCAGAGCGACTGTACTCCTTTTGCTATAAATACATTGCTCCTTAACCACTACCTGAGTTCGTCACTAAGTAACTGGACAAGCAATGTAAACATAACATCGAAACTGTATTACGCGGATTCATCGCGTAGTGAGGCCGCCACTTCTTGCGACGAATTAGTGATGTGCTTGTGCAGATCCACTAACGTAAGCTATCGACAGCAATGTCGATTGACGAATGAAATATTGCTATTATAGTTTAGGGGTTTTTCAACCGATGACATAAAAAAGAGGAGGTTATCAATTCGACGCGTATATTATTATTATTTTTTTATGTATGATCACCGATTACTCGGAGACGGCTGAACCGATTTGGAAAATGCTTTTTTTGTTTGAAAGGGTATACTTTGAAATTGGTCCCATTGTCACCAAGTCAGGATCTGATGATGTCCCATCATCAGATCCTGACTTGGTGTAATTTTTTGGTAAAAAGTTTTTTATAACATACGGAAGCCTCTAAGAAAATATGTTTAACTTTTATTTTACATGAGATGACAGAAATAAAAATACGTTGAAAAGTCAAGTGTACAAAAAAGTAAAAAAAAAATAAACAATTTATTTTACGCCCGCAGCATGCGTAAGGAGTTCCGACGTCGCCGTCGCTACAATAGTTTATTTTTCAATCTGTCAACCGTTTTAGCCCGGTTGGAAGATCGATGTAAATAATGTTTTTTTACTTATTTTGATTTTTTTACAGAGTAGTAGAGAAATGCGTAACCAATATTCGTAAAGTAAGTTACTTTAATTTTAGGTTAATAATCGGTGGTGTTTTTCGGTTTAGAATTATCGTATGTTATGCCTTATCCTCATGCTATTTCTTTATTTTTTATGGTTTTTGTATTTTGCTTCCATTGAAGCTTCGAATGCGTTATAATAATCGGCATGGTTCAGATAATATATTTGTGAATTGAGCTTAAAATAAGTCAATATATTCATGCTATTTATTTGTTATGCATGGATGTGTGTTTGTTTTCATATATTTAACAATTTCTCTACTAACTAGGATTTTTCTTATAACAAAAACCTATTATAACCTACTAAACTATTACCTGCGGTTACCCCGCAGGTAATAGTTGCGTAACCCACTTACAGTAGGAATCGGTTTCATTATGCTAAATCAACAACACTCACTGCGGTATTTATTTATTTATTTATTTATTTATTTATAAGGCACACCAACAACTTATTTACAAATGTAATAATATAAATTGTGACATTAAGGGTCCTGTGTAAGTAAGTCACTTACAGGCATGCACATCTTACACAAAACGAGTTTTACAATATAATTGTGAATATTAATTAAAAGTATTATAAAATAAATGTAAAGAAAAAATGGCATTAACAAATTAAGAATAATTTATAGACAGAATTATAATGATATAAATATAAATTGATTGGGTTTAATTTTATGAATTAAAATTATAAGATTAATATTGAATTAAATTAACAGAAATTAACTTATTTGAATTGTAAAATGAATGTCAAATTAATATAAAATTAAAAATTAGTACAGATTTACAAAATACTAAACTTAAAATTAAATAATAACTACTAACTAAAACAAATAAAATAAAATAATACAATAATATGACTAAACTTGTAAAGAAAAAAATAAATTAAAATAAAAGGGACTACGGATCATCTATTGATTTCATAATTTTCGACTTAAGTTGGGCTAGTGAGTCTGAGAAGATGTCGATGTTGACTTGGCTGTTAGAGCAGATCCCGTTGTACGTGCTCATCATTCTACTCAGCGGAGCGGAACGACCAAGGTTGGTGCGACAACTTCTGCTAGCGAATGTTCTACCTATTCTCACCGATCTGACCATGCCCCGGCGGGGTACCTCTAAGTACATTTTTTCAAGCAGATCGGGAGTAGATGTTAAGCTGTTAGCAATTTTGTGTAATAGAACCATGTCAGCTAAAGTTCTACGTTCTTGTAGAGAATGCAGTTTGAAGTGTCGCAAACGCTGCGTGTAGTCGGCTCTGTAAGGACAACTGTGGTCTTTAAATCTGAGGTACCTCGTGAAATTACGTTGGACTCTTTCAATACGGTTTGTATGGACATTATAAATTGGGTTCCAGACCGGGGATGCATATTCCAACGTGCTACGGACCAGACAAGTGTACAATGTTTTTAGGGCGATCGTGCTTTTAAATTCCCTACAGGTTCTCTTAATAAATCCCGTCGTTTTAGCCGCTTTTGCGATAATTTGGTCGAAGTGGGGATTAAATGAAAGGTTACCACTAAACAGTACACCCAAATCTCGAATGGTCTCTACCTTCCGCAGTGCAGTACCTGCGAGTGTATAGTGCGTTGGTATTATGTATTTTTTACGCGTGAATGTGATATGATGACACTTGTTGACATTTAGTACCATACCGTTCATGTCACACCAGCACTGCAATGAGTTGAGGTCGCATTGAAGTAACTCTGCATCCTCGAGTGAGCCAATTTTGCGATAAATTTTTAGGTCGTCTGCGAAAAGTGAGCACTGACTATGGCGAAAGCAGTCTGGTAAATCATTTACGAATATTGTAAATAAAATAGGTCCAGCATGCGATCCCTGTGGCACTCCAGATGTGGCAGCATATTCTGAGGAGTGATAACCTTCCACCACCACCCTTTGTTTCCGCTTATCAAGGTATGATCTAAACCAGTCCAAGAGATTTCCATGAACACCATGGTTTTCCAGCTTCAATATCAGCGTTCGATGATCAACTTTGTCGAAGGCGCTACTGAAGTCGGTATAAAGGGCATCAACTTGTAGACCAGCATCCACGGAAGCGGACAGATCATTCAGGTAGGACACTAAGTTGGTTGTGGTTGACTTATTGCTGCAAAACCCGTGTTGCTGTGGTGCAATCTGTACTTTTATGTGGGCTATTAGGATGGGGCATACTAGGCACTCAAACACTTTGGAAAAAATAGAGAGCATTGAAATGGGACGATAATTTGTCGCATCAGATCTGTCTCCTTTTTTGTACACTGGGACCACATTTGCTTTTTTCCATTCTGACGGAAAAAGGGCACTAGTTAGGGACCTATTGAATATTAGAGTCAGTGGGAGGGCCAGGTAGCGAGCACATTTATGGATGAAGATCGGAGGTATCCCATCGGGACCGGCACCTTTTGTTATATCTAGCCTTTGAAGGGCTTTAAGGACATCTCTTTCAGTAAAGTGAACTTTGCTGAGAGTGTGTTGAGGAAACCTATGTGAGCTCAAAGTGGATGGTCCACCATTACTGGTAACCGTAGTAAAGGTCGAGGAGAATTGCGAAGCAAAAATATTACAAATATCTTCGCCCTTGGTAGCCACCGAATCGTTCAGTTTTATCAAAGATGGAATTGTGGACGATCGCGTGTTTTTAGCTTTGACAAAGGACCAGAAAGTTTTTGGGTTGTACCGAAAATTGCTTTCCATTCTATAGACATAGTTCTTATAGCAATCTTTAATAAGAGCACGTGCCCGGTCGTTATGAATTCTATATTCGATCTCGTCACGGGGGTTACCGTACTTCCTAAAACGGTCCCTTAGTTTCTCTTTCTCTATTTACGTTGTTGAGCAGACCAATATTTCGAACATATGAAGCAATGGATTAGCAATATACGTCAAAATCATTCAGATCTTGATTTATAGTGTGTTACGTAATTATTGCGATGCTTATTATATGGTGACGTTTAGAAGTAGCTTAGGATGTATGTAAATGATAAATAAGTGCTTTTCGTACTTTTCAGCTTCCCAAAAGATGGTAACATAATAAAGCAATGGATTGATGCCACAGGCATGCCACCTAACTGGTACCCTACAAAAAATAGCACCATATGCTCGGTTCACTTCAACGCAGAAATTCTAGTCTCTAAAGAAAAGTCGCAGGCTTTTTGAATGGACAATTCCAAAATTAAGAGTACAACTGATATTTGCAGAAGTGTGTTAAATTTTATTTTATTACTGAAAGCTATTCTCATGATTTAGGGTATTCATAAAATCAGTCATTCAACTTTTCAGGATTCTATACAACCTATACGGCTGGTATGTTCCGATCAAGAGCGTAATGTAAGTTAACATCGACTTCTATTTGACCTATCACTATGATAATTAAATATTAAGATTTAAGTCGAAAGCGCCAGGGTAGCCCTCAATACTTAGTAGGTAGTACTTAATAATAATTATGTAATGTTATGTTCTTAATAATATGTTTATTGTTATTGTAATATTTTCTGGACATGCCATTTTTTATTTGGTTCATTTTCAGGTGCCCAAAAAAAATTGTACAATAATAAATGGAAGAATCGATAACTTTCCGATTTAGTCAATCACTAGCGTATATGTAAAATAAATTGCTTTTGCACAGCACAACGATAGCGACCGATGTTTTTGTGTGGGTAAATTCTACGGTGCATGGTAAATACACGCTGTGTTTGACGGAATAAGGTTTATTATTGATTGTATAGTACGTTCTGATTTAAGAAATGCGGGTGTGTGCGCGAGTGCGTATCTATTGATTTTATTAAACTGCATGTGTAGTTGTTGCCCCGCCCAGCGCCTAACTGGAGACACACGGTTCCGATATAATTTCGTCTGTTGACCAAATCTACTTATTTATTTTATCTATGATCACTGTCAACGGCGAGCGCTATAGGTCGATGATTACCAACTTTTTTTGGCATGAACTGGATCATCTGAACACCAACGACATGTGGTTTCAACAAGACGGCGCTACGTGCCACACAGCTCATGCCACATTTAATATTCTGCTTGAGAGATTTGAGTGGCATGGTCATCTCACGTGGAGCTGATGTGAACTGGCCACCGAGATCTTGTGACTTAACCCCGCTAGACTTTTTCTTGTGGGGTTTTCTTAAGTCGCAGGTCTATGCGAATAAACCACAAACCACAGCGGCCCTCAAAGCCACCATAACCTATGCCATAGATCGAATTAAGCCTGATTTATGCGCAAAAGTCATGGAAAATTGGATATCTCGCATGCGCTCCACCCAGAGAAGCCGTGGCGGACACTTGAATGATGTCATATTCCACACATAATGGCACCACTACATCTTTCAAATAAATAAATAATTTCGATAATATCTCACACACACTTTGTTTTATTTAAATTTAAAGATAGGACACGCTTAATGAAAGACCCTGTATATACGTCAAACAAAAACTTTGCACCCTTTTTTACGGAACTTACTGACTGAGGACTATGAAATTTGGCGCAGTTAAAGTTTCCATTTGTAATTATGGACGAATTTCGAGCACTGGTAAGGTAATAATAAAACAGCAGAACTTTAGTAAACTGTCCTACGAAAGAAGAGAATTTCGTCTGTTTGATTGTTAGTGCACATATGTACGGTAAACAGATTTAATTTTATAGTTCCGTTCAAATTAACTATGGAAGAAAAGGTTTTTATTTTAAAATATTATGAAATCAGAATAATCAAACTATCAATTATTTCTACTGCAATGTACTTCTGGGAGACCAATGTGTGATAATTCCTGCCAGCCTACCTCCCTACACAAACAGATTAGTTCTTAAAAATATGATATTAAACTGGGCCAATTGAAGAGCATCTGGTGAGGTGTATGAGGATTCGCTGCTGCAGATGAAGAACATAATCTTTAACTAAATCAGTATAGTTATAAGCGTTTATCAATACAAAACTTGTATCAAATATGTATTTCATTTCATAACAATTATCACTGTCAATGAGGGTAGGTATACTTAATTAACACCGAGTGAAATGTACATAATTAGTATGATTACATAAAATATCAAAGTATGAAGGGTTTTGGATTTTAGGTGTAGAGTTTATTCCCATAAGAACGATACAAATGTTCACTTACAAAGTAATTGCTTATAGCTCAATAAATTTCTATATGTTTACCTGTAATGCGTTGGTGAAGTTATACAAATCAATAATATATAGTAGCTAATAATTAATATCCTTGTTATACAAATATACCTACAATTTGCAAATATGACTTTTAAGTCTCCATTCGAATTTGTGGGCTCTTTTATGTTTTTGATATTTTTTCTACTTTCAATAAAAGATGTCGCTGTCATATTAATAACACGTGCTTGTTTTTATATACAACTGCTAGATGGCGGTGCGGATTGCTGAACATAATCATTAGTTCTAACAAAACACATTAGGTGGCGCTACTTTTCGATGCTCTCTCAGTAATTCTAACACTAGTGAGCGATTATATTTTACTAGCAGTCGCGAGGGCTTCGCTCCCGTGGACTTAATCACGATAAAAACATAACTCTCCTTCTTTTGCTGTTGGTTAAAAAGCATAAATAACCTTCCTCAAGCTTCAAGCCCCCCCATGTAACACTATCAATATAAATATCAAACGCTTCCGTTACTGACTGACTTACAGACAACGCATAGCCGAAACTACTTCGCGCAATAAGCTGAAATTTGGCATGTATGTTGCTTGGGGTGTGTAAGGGAGCACTAAAAAGGAATTTGGAATTTTCCATGGGATCGGAATTTACACGGGAAAAACCTCCGACGCGAACGAAGTCGCGGGCAACAGCAGAAGTAAAAAAATACTTCTATACCAAATTACATCTAAATCCACCAAGTACTTACCTACTTTCGAAGATTAGCGCGTTTAAATTAACAAACTTTTCCACTTTATAATATTAGTATAGATTAGTGTGAGTCACAGGATCATATTTCACCGGTTTTTTGTTTAGGTATGTAATATTTGTTGATGTGTGGTTGATGTAGTGTGAGATTTTCGTTTCCTTTGAAGCGTGACTAATACAAGCAAAAAAAAGTGAAAAATTAAAAAAAAAAAAATATGCTTGCTCAGCGGTGCTCGTTTGGCGATCAGATATCATGCCGAGAGACAAGCCAGATGATAGCGCAGCAACAAAAGTATCGGAACTACACACTCGCTGCTCTCCAACTAGTTTTCGAAAGCTATCTCCACTCGCGGCGGCGAGGAACAACTGCTTTACCACCAAAATAAGGTCAGAAAATGCGTTAAAATGAAGAAAATTACAAAAAAAAATTAAATGGTGTTGTGAGAAGTGTATTATCTGTGGATTTTGACAGATGACAGCCCGCGGAAAGAGGGTGTGGGAACCGGAGAAAGGTAGCTAAGGGAGTGAGGTTTTTCATGATAAATAAAACAAAACAGTATTTGCTCTTCTTATTTAAGAACCCCTTAGAATAATAGAACATGGTGGCAGCGGTGTGCCAATAAAGAGATTAAGATGACAGAAGAAAAGGCAATGAATTTCCTGCCTTTGCAGAATGTGAGGGCACCGGATGCCTTTGATTTTACAAATCCGGCATCGTGGAAAACTTGGAAGACCAGGTTCCAGAGATTTATGAAAATAAGTGGCTGTGAAAACCGAGAGGATGCCGAGAAAATTGATATGTTGTTGTACAGCATGGGAGGAAAGGTGGAAGAGGTTATCAAGATATTGAACATTGAAGAAAAAAAATATGAGGCGGTATTGGGGGCTTTAGATGGTCATTTCAATCCCAAGAAAAATGTAGTATATGAGAGATTTAAATTTAATATGCTTGAACAAAAGGAAGGCATGTCAGTGAGTGATTTTTTAGGAGCCTTGACCATGCAGGCAGAGACATGTGAATTTGGAAGTCTATGTGAAGAGCTTATAAGAGACCGTCTCGTAGTTGGCTTAAGGGACAAGAAGGTCAGTGAAAAAATGTTGTTAAAGGCAAAATTGACACTAGAAGAAGCAGTCAACATGGCCCAGCAAGCTGAAATTCAAGCGCAAGAGACCAAGGTTATGTGGAGTCGGGAAGAGGAAGTGACGGTAAATAGAATGGGCAAGATGCAGCAGCGAAAGGAAACAGGAAGGAGTGGGAATGTGTCAAGGTTTGTCGCAACGGAGCAAGGACATAGAAAATGTGGCTCTTGTGGGAAATGGGCACATGACAGAGAGAACTGTCCAGCATCAAGAGAAATTTGTCATAAGTGTAAGCGTAGGGGACATTTTGCTAGGTGCTGCAGAGAGAGAAAGATAAATTGCATGGACAAGGAAAATCTGGACTTTGAGTTGGAGGTGGATGTAGAAACGGAGAACTTTAATAAAAAGGTAAAATTTTTAATTGATACCGGGGCTGATATAGTAGCTCTACCAGAGAAAATGTTAAAGAATACCACTATATTTGCTTGTTCAGAGATTATTAGGGGACCTGAAGGTATTCCATTAGATGTAGTAGGCTTCATTTGGGTACAATTATGTCATAAAAATAGTGTATACAGAGGTAAAGCATTTGTAATAAAAAAATTACAGGTACCTATTTTAGGGAAACCAGCCATTATAAAAATGAATATATTAAGATTATGTAATACATATGTTAGTGAAGGTGAAATAAATGTAGAAAAAGAGTTTCCCAATATTTTTAACAGTTTAGGTGTCTTTAAGGATACTTTTACCATTAAATTGATTTCCAATCCAGTTCCATATGTCCAGTCATCACCTAGATTAGTTCCATTACCTCTGCTGGATAAAGTCAAGGAGGAATTAAATAGATTAGAAAGTTAAGATGTTATTGTGCCGGTAGAAGATCCAACTATGTTTGTATCTCCTATTGTGGTTGTACCAAAAGGTCAGAATGGTGTTAGGATTTGTGGAGATTATACACAGGTTAATAAGAATATTGTTCGGCCTATTTTTCCTATTCATAAAGTAGAAAATACACTAGGTAGGCTGAAAGGAGCAAGGATATTTTCTAAAATTGATGCTACATCTGGATTTTTTCAAATTCGTTTATGTGATAAGTCTCGGAAATTGACAACAATACTTACACCATTTGGTAGGTACATGTATAATAGATTACCAATGGGATTAAACTGTGCACCTGAATACTTTTCCATGAAATTTTCCAATATTTTCAGTGATTTAGAAGGGGTAGTAATACATATCGATGACATATTGTTGTACAGTAAGGACCGAATCAGTCATGTTAAATTATTAAGGGAAGTTTGTAATAGATTGACTAAAGAAGGGTTAACAATAAACAAAGACAAATGTGAATTTATGGTTGAAGAAGTTACATATTTAGGGCATGTTATAAACAGTAAAGGCATATCATTGGATCCTAAGAGAATAGAGAGCATTATAGAATTCAGAGTTCCATGTAACAAAAAAGAATTGATGCAATTTTTAGGGTTAGTAAATTATGTAGGTCGTTTCATTCCTGATAAATCATCTTTATTGGAACCTTTGTATGGATTATTAAAACAGGATGTTGCTTTTATTTGGGATGAGTGTCAACAAAAATCATTTGAAAAAGTAAAATACCTTATATCAAGAGCTCCTACATTGTGTCATTATGATCCTAGAGAGAAAATCATAATTTCTGCTGATAGTAGTTCTTACGGCCTAGGTGCAGTACTATTACAAGAAGATAAAATGGGGAATAGACGGCCAGTATCATATGCTAGCAGGACATTAAATTCAACAGAAAAAAAATATGCTCAAATAGAAAAGGAGTGTTTAGCTTTGGCATGGGCTGTTAATAGATTTAGAGATTTTATAGTAGGGATAGAGATTTTATTAGAGACAGATCACAAACCTCTATTGCAAATTTTGCAAACTAAACCTATAGACGATCTAACACCTAGATTGCTGAGATTTAGACTTCAGTTGATGAGATATGTATATAAAGTTAATTATGTTCCAGGAAAGAAACTAGTAGTAGCTGATGCACTCTCCAGGGCTCCAATAAATGTTACAGAAGTAGAGGCCGAGCAATCTGAGTACCACATTAATTCCATTGCAAGCATGTATATAGTCGACAATAAACTGAGCAAAATTAAGAGTGAGCAAAGTAAATGCCAAATATGTAATACAATAAAAGAATACACTATTAGTGGTTGGCCAAAAAAAGATCAAATATCATTAGCGGTATTAAATTATTATCAGTATAGATATATTTTTTCTGTGCAGGAGGAATTTTTGTTATTTAACAATAGATTGGTAATTCCAAGTGCACTTCAAAAAAGTATTTTACAGGATATTCATGCAGGCCATTTAGGCATTACTAAGTGCAGAGAGAGGGCCAAACAATCTGTGTGGTGGTTAGGATTGTCATCTCAAATTAAAGTACTCATAGAGAACTGTCCACAATGCATTCAGGAAAAAAATAACAGTAAAGAACCATTGATTGTAGAAGACATTCCAATTAGAGCATGGCAAAAGGTAGGCATTGATCTATTTAAAAACAATAACAAGTGGTTTATGGTAATAATTGATTATTTCTCTAGATATTTGGAAGTATTTGAATTGAAAGATCTGACAGAAAATAGTATAATTAAGCATTGTAAAGAAACCTTCTCTCGGTTTGGGATTCCAGAAGTAGTCAGGACTGACAATGGAACACAATTTAGCAGTAAATTTAAAGAATTTTCTCAGTTTTATAATTTTAATCACATTACCAGCAGTCCTTATTTTGCTCAGAGTAATGGCTGTGCAGAAGCAGGAGTCAAAATTGCAAAAAACCTGTTAAATAAGAATGCAGATGTATATTTGGCATTATTAGTTTATAGAAACACTCCAAATGAGACGGGATATAGTCCTAGTGAATTAATGTTTAACAAAAAAATTAGAGAGATATTACCACTGTATCCTAGTAAATTAAATGTAAATGCAGAAATTGACACTAACATATTCAGAGAGAAAAGAAATTGTAACAGAGAAAGAATGGCAGAGAATTATAACAAGAGACATAAAGTTTGTAAACTAGATGATTTAAAAGTAGGAGATTGGGTTTGGGTCATTGATTTAAGAAAGTATGGAATTATTGTAAGAAGGGCGAAGGAGCCAAGATCTTATTTTGTGGCAATAGAAGGAGTTCATTACAGGAGGAATAGATGGCACTTGACTCCAGCGCCTTTCAAGGAGAAAAGGGAGGATAGGAGAGAGTTAAGTTATGATGGTTTTAATGATAACGAGCAGGAATTTCATAATAATTCTGTTTCGGGAGTGGAAGTGGAAAGAAATCAGCAAGAAATATACAACGAAAACGAAAGTAATAATAATAATTTAGTAAGTAATGATTATGAAATTCCTGAAAGACAATTGCATGTAGAGAGGAATAATGTGTCTAAAAGAATTAGAACTAAGCCTAAGTGGTTAGATGATTACATTTGTAATCACATAAGTAGTTTATAAAATGTTTGATTTATTTAGATTTCTTGACAATGGGGATGTTGTGAGAAGTGTATTATCTGTGGATTTTGACAGATGACAGCCCGCGGAAAGAGGGTGTGGGAACCGGAGAAAGGTAGCTAAGGGAGTGAGGTTTTTCATGATAAATAAAACAAAACAGTATTTGCTCTTCTTATTTAAGAACCCCTTAGAATAATAGAACAAATGGTATTTCCATCTAATTTTTTTGTAATTTTCTTCATTTTAACGCATTTTCTGACCAGACGACACGTTATTTGTAATATTTCGCGCATTCTACGTCTCGTTAGTGCTCAGAAAGATTACTAAAGTTTACGATCTTAAAACGCTCAAATTATGGCGTCTCATTAACGTGTGGTCCGCCCCCGCTCTCTTGGCAATGCCTGGGACACTATCTCTTGTCTATGCATATATTAAATCAACTACAGAAACTTTGCAAAAATCTTTAGGTGAATAAAGTCTTTGTCAAATCGTAAGTAAATTATGAAATAAACACATACGAAACCGATTAGCACAAAACACCCGCCAAACTAGCTTTAATCACAAGAATAATCCATCTTTCAGGCCAAGGTCCCAATCAATTTAAATAAAATATAAAAGTGGCAACACTGATGCAATTCACATTCAAATGAGGGATTACTAATGTTAGGCCGCGCTCAGTTTGGACACAAATTTGTATCGTACGTAAACGTACGATCGTGGTCGTACGAATTGAGTGCGTACACTGAATACGTTTTACTCCGTCAAAAAGGTAGTGATATCGCATTCGTGAAGTCATCTTTGGTTGGAGCGCAATGAATAATCTGTATCTTCTAGATAATTCTCTTATAACTCGAAGGCTGCGGCGACGTCTTCGCTGTCGCAGAACCGAATGGGTGCGTGAAATTTATTTAAAAAGAAAAGAATTTGGAGAATTTAATCATATTATTGAAAACTTAAATAATGATTCCATACTGTTTCATGGTTATGTACGTATGAAAATAGAAACTTAAAATAAATTTTTCTTCATCCACTTTTACGCACGAACGTGTTTAAAAATCCCAACGAGTTCGGATTGTTTTCGGACGTCGGAACTACACGCACGTATACGTACGACTAACTCACATCCAGTAATCAGTATGTGCGCTCCCGTAGTACTTGGAAGGTTAGGATCGTTCGTGTGTGTTCGTACGTATACGCACGAGTAAAATTCGTTCGAAAACTGAGCGCGGCCTTAGTGTTTGACCTTCGGGTAAGCGGTTTCGATATAATGATAATTAAAAGAAATGATGTAATGACTGACGCTTTTTTCTGAAGAATGAATAATCAAATCGAAATTCGGCAATCGTTTGACGACTTTGAAGATTCATTCATTCGTAAGGGAAATTCCAAATTATTATCACGCTATTTTTAACAAAATCAGCGGCCGTAAAATGTTTGTTTGGCACGTCATGAATTGTGCAATCAATTAGGTTGGAACCCATCTCTATCACCTCCTTCTAAACCAGCCTTCGTTATGATCTCCGAGTCAACTTTCATGACATAAATTTTATGATGTAAAAAAATTATGATCCTTTTTGGGATATCGAGGAATGGCCAGAAAGCTCAGTTCTATTCTAGAATTTCAAGACTCTTCCTTATCGTCTACCAACCTTAGCGTTTGATCTATTCGCAGATTGTAAGGTCCTTTGAGAGCGTTAATGCCCTATAGCCTTACTTAAATAAGTCTTTTCGATGTAAAACATATTTACTAATTACCATTACAAAACTTACCTCGCAAAATCAAAATCATTTGATAACATCATTGTTCTGAATATTTACGGTGATCTAACTAAATATTGGATAAACTGAAAAGAGAAAATGTGAAATTAAAACAACGAGCCACTTTCATAAATATAATTCTCCACAAATTGTTTACCTACATTAATTAATTAAGCCTATTTATGATTACCAATAAACTATCTAAGGTTGAAAAGCATTTAAACCTCCTAGATGACCCTCATCCCTCTTCCTTTGCTGTGCTAGTCTCTCTTGATCATTTCCATCAATCCCTAAACCCAACCTTTCAATCAGCTTCTCCCCTTTATCTCCATGTAACTCAATGAACTGTCTTCGTCTCTTCAAAGACACGTCAGGGTCAAAAATATATGATTTCTTGTCATGGATAACAGGATGCCCTACTAAGTTTGTCCGAATGAACGTAGCAATAGGCCCTACGGGAATTCGTGCTTGTGCCTTTGCCGGTCGGTAAAACAGAAGGATGCAGAGTGACAGCTGAAAAAACAAAACTGTTAAATAAGTAATGGCGCTAAATTTTGGCGGGGTTTAGTGGTGTAAATACCTATAATAATATACATACATTAATGAATTACCTAACCGTTTTGGATAATGGATTTTGAACACTCATAAATAAATAATTAAAATAATTGTCAATTTTATTTTCTTTTTATTGAATTAATTACTGTATTTTAATTTATTTTATATCTTATACCTCATTGTATTTTTAGTGATGTTTTGTGTGGTTTGATTTATGAATATCTATTTAGTTTGAAATATACAAATAAAGGAAAAGAATTATGCTCGTGATATTACTAGACTATATCACTTAAAGACCATCAAACGAGTATTCCAATGTCTATTAATTAATTAATTATTCCGCATTTCTTCAGCTAATGCAATTAGCTAGATAAGTCATTATTTGGAGCACATAGCAATGAAAATAAACCATTGCTTGTATCACTTTACCATACCACAATCAGAGTATTTGAAAAGAACCTTATTGCAGTATAATATTATTTAGATTTATAAACAGTATTGATTCATATCGGTTGCAGGTATGCTGGTAACAAAACATAATAACTTCGCACAGTAACGTTATGCAAACAAAAAACCATTAACTACATTATTTATGTACACAAAAAAAAACACTTGATTCCCGCCAAAAAAATCCTGTCAAAATCACTCAAACACGTTCGAAAATTCACACAAAACCATACTCACTATAATTACTTTATTCATGTTGTTTTTTTTTCTTTTTAATGACCAACTCGCGAGGCGCGCGAATGTATACTGCGTTGTTCGTGGAACAAGTTAAATGCAACTTTTACATATAAAGCAGTTCAGGTTACTCAACTGAGCATAATGTCGTTGCTGATGTAGTTACGTCATTGAGGGTTGGGTAATGAACTTTTTTTTAAATTAGGGTCTAACGAACTGTTGTTGGAATACAGTAATACTGGTTCTTTGCAATATAAAGACAACTAAAAGTACTACGAGGTAAATAGGCATGTGGTTATGTGTGTAGGTAAAATCTAATATTTACATTTGATTTGGACTGTTGGACGATACGGTTTGTGCACTCGTTGAGCGATTGGCGCTCGATTCCCGCACCGGAAGAATAGTTTGTATGGTCTACAATATTTGTATGGCTTGACAAAATTCACTCACAACACAATACAGAAGAAATTTCTAGTGAGGGTCAAAAAACAGATACACAACCTATTACCTAATTGACTAGAAAATAAGGTGGTATTTGGAAAATTAGAGATTCTACACTCGAAGTTGTAGAAGACTATATTTATCCACGACATACGTTCCAGTTCATATCAAAGTTTGAGTCAGAAATCAATCGCCGACACAGACTGGTAGGACAGTCTTAGGAAAGCGCGGCATCTTCTAATATCGCATACCATAAGATGAATGTGTGAATTGTGTTACCGATGACGATATACAGATCTTATCTTAAAAGGATGCTGGCAGGCTTAAAATCATCTAAAGGGCAAGGAAGTAAAGATATCCGCAGGAGAATCAAGATAGATTGAATAGCGAAACTTTAGTGGCTGTTTCCTAGCAGTGTGAACGTTATATACTTACTATTTAGTTTAGTGTAGGTACTAAACTAAATATTAAGTGTTGCCCAAAATCAGTCTTGGTCTTGTTCTTGCATTTTTGCAACACCAAGACTAAGACAGAGACCGCCTAATTTTAGCAAGACCAAGACCAAGACTTACCCTGCAAGATTTAACAACAAGACTAAGCCTGCGAGACTCTTGTTTCTTGCAGTTAGCTCAGACTGTCGTTTTGTTTGTGTTATTATTATTAAAATGAGAAAACTTACAGTGCAAAAACACAGGGGAAGGGCGGGCGATGCGGGGGAAACAATGAAACTTAGGCAGCTCTGAAAAGAGTTATTTATGTGTTCTCTGAGTTTGTCGGTTGTCCGGAGCCGGGTTATTCGATGAGGATGTTAATGCGCTGGTTCTGACGAAGGTGCTGCTCAAAGTTACTACCGACAACAGTGATACAGGTTCGGCAACATTGCACAAGACTAGCACACAAACAATATTCAATCCACGGTTTAAAAAAATAAGAAATCAGGGGAAAAACCACTCGGAGGTAAAGTTTACGCATAACTTAATTTAAAATTTTAAAGTGATTTCAAGTACCTAATATTCAATGAAGGTCAGGATAGCCGCCGTATCGTCGGTGGCGGCGGCGGTGCCTTTGACAAAGGACAGCAACATTACTACAAATTTTAATATCTATACGATGTAAAGATTTTCTGTATCGATTCATTATACAGTTTTAATTTTTTTATTTATTTTATTTTTAAATTTATCAAAATGTTAACTCTCTTCATAACGCCCCACCCGCCGTGGTAGATGCCCTGGGCGTCGGGGATCGCGGGCCGATCTCCGGCCACCGTAGGCGCGGGCATAAGGATGGTGAGCAGGGGTAGCTCACCGTCCGGTAAGGAACAGGCCCAGGCCGCCGGTGCGTCGTGTACTATGCGCGCCTCAAGGAGCTGTCAGCATTAGTGACGGAGCCTCATAAGGTCATTGCCTGCCGGGGTTGCGGAAATGTGCTAACAAGATACCGCGGCCCCGGAACTTACGGGCAGCTGAAGGAACAGGGTGGGTTTTTAATCAGTAGAAGTCTGACACTTCTTTCTGCTCAACCCGGAGCGGGAGTAGTTATTTGATGATTTTCTCACCCAGGGGACAAAAAAGGTATCAAAATGTAAAAAATGTAATCAGACCCGTATTTTTTTTTGTTAGTATAAGTACGTAAGTAATTAATGACAATTGATTTTCTCAATAATTAAGCTAAATACAGACACTGATACTTGTATCTCATCATTCTGCATTAAGTAAGTCAGTATTGTTGTTTCACAGTTTTTATTGGATTTTATTAAGTACAAATTGTTTTTGTTTTTTGTCGTGTCGTATTAATGAAATTATTATTGTGATTAGTTAATATTTGTGCGTATTATTTGTACGATATCGACTTATGCGCATTACGAACAATAATATAAACATACATTGAACAAAATATCGATTAAAAGAAAAAAAAAGTGCATAGGGATGACTTGCAATGGTCAAAACTAGGAAGTTTTGACCATTGCGGCACTTTGATAGTGCGCGGCCTTGTTTTCGGCAACATCAAACACTTTTAACACACTTGAAATGTGTAAAAATTTTCTACAATACTAATCAAATTAGTGACGTCACGTCGCGCATTTTGTGTTTTTAAATCACACTCATCCAAAAATTGAGATTAGCAATGTCGGTTTATCAACTTCTATCGTACTCTAGTAGTTATTAAGTACCTACATAAATACAGTTTTATTTAATTAATGAAAGAAGAACATATACACACAATATTATTTACATATCTACATTTTATTGTTACGTAAGCACACTATATCTATCCGGTAACGCATCTCTTTTATTAATCTTCCAAAGAATCATTATTTTTATCAAAGAATACCGTCCTGAGTCTTTCGGCGTGTGCTTATAAATAGGAGTATTTATTTCAATTTTAGTCATTCCCAATATTGAGCTTCACTTCGAGTTTAATGTAATAATTGTTTTTTACTCTAATCCTTGCTGTTCTCGGAGTGATAAGTTTACAATTTGACATGAGTGACGAATATTAAAATACAGTCAAGTTATTGTCATTAATTTGTTTTTTATATATTTTAGCACATGTTGTGGGTTTAGACCTCATTTGTGTCAGTTGATATTTCGAATTTCTTATTAAATTTATTAATTTGGTTGGCCTTTACTATGCCCACGGAATAGATGAATAAGGTTGGAATGGTAATGTGGGCGTGGTGAGCGTGCCAGATTTATGATTCGAAAATCATAGCTTGACCGATTAATTCATTCACCGCGTTTAGTGCGCTTCGGATTACTTCGGAACACAGAGCTCTGCTTTAAAATGCCGTGTTGTGCAATTATAACCTGTAAAACAAAAAGTCAGACCGCAAGTCTAGAGCGAGGAGGTATATCTTTCCATCCGTAAGTCATAAGTAAAAAACATAAAATATTCTGAACACTATGAAATTCCGAACATTAACAACATTATTGCAACAAGTTACAAAAAGTATACATTGCCCGATGTGTACTCGCTTAATCAACGCAATGACTAAGTCCGCTTACAATGTACTGCATGCGTCTCGTCCTCCACACTTCAACCATTGACGTTTCGTCCTTTGCCCTGATTGGCCGTGATGCATGGCGCATGTTTATCGACAGTGAGTTATAATCAGTAGCAAGCACTCGATTTAAGTGTGTGTGTAATTTATTTGTGTGCGTAATTCTCTTACGTAACGGGCCTCTTGCTTGTAGTGGAGCTAAAGAGTGGGAGACAAGCCGACACGCGTTCTCATACAAATCAGGAACTATTTCCTTTCTAACCTATTTTATCTGTTCCGTGACTATGCCTATGTCAATTCAAGTTCAAAATGTACCTACTCTGTTACATTGTTCTAAGATCTAAACAAACGTTTAATAAATAGCAATAGGATAATTGTTAATTGCAAGACTTACGAGACTCTTGCGCAAGACCAAGACCAAGACCAGTTGTATTGACCCAAGACCAAGGCTGGCTAAGTCTCGTCTTGGTCTTGCATTTGGGCAACACTAATACTAACATAATTGTTAAGATAGTTTGTTCCGTCAGGGCGATGTTTTGTAACTAGAAACTGGAGTTTTATTCATAAAACTGGGCGCAATCTAGCGCCTAACGTACTAACAAATTCATATAATTATAAGTTCATCAAATATTGAAACACTGAAAAACAAGGGCACTGTCTAATATTTTAAAGCTTCCTACTTTTTTGACGATACTTATGAGTAAAGTATAGTATAAGCACCTCGTTAACATTTACCTATGCATAATAGGAACTTCATGTCCCTCATGTTACTATGGGTGAACTTTGACGCCTCACGTAATGTAGATGCAAATTCTTAGATCCCCCACAGACTACAGACTTCTTTTCGGTCCTATAGGTTAGCTGGGTTGGGCTGTAAAACGCACACTGACTCAACCGAGGTTAGTGATGAGTGCGCAAACCAACCAACAATCGGCCGATTGCTCTAAAACAATTTGCTAGTTAGTAAGGTGCTATTGT